>JAWHQI010000310.1:0-2400000 GCA_033032865.1 Dactylorhiza incarnata | reverse complement strand
CCGGTGGAGGGACCCACTGTTACAAATTCCCTCCCAAACAAATAGTTGGAGCTCAAAGACCCTCCAAAATAAACCCAATGTCTCCATTTTTTAGGGTTTACAACTAAAATTATCTAACTCAATTTCAAGTATATATGTAAACCACCATAACAAAACCATCGTGTAAATAACATTTTTTCAAAGTCTGATTGTTTATTTTTTCAACATGATGTATACATTTGATTATTCAACCATGGGTATAAGTTTACATATTTATTCTAAATTCAATAGCATCTACTGTACCAGGAATATCAATGAACCAAATTCCTGCAATTGCTCTGGTTTCTTTCGCCAATTCGAATAAAACAATTAAACAGAAACTGCGGCTGGACCTTTAAAAATTTTGCTTGCAAGCCCGCGCTCCCTTCTGTCAATATATCCAAGCGGGAACCAGCCTGCTCTCCCTCTGCACTCGCCCTCCGCCCACCCTGTGCTCGAAACCTGGAGATTGAGCCGTTTCTTTCATTTCAGCAGGCAAATTTGAACAAAATGTTTTAACATATAGATGTAATGATAAACATCATTGCATGCAGAACGGTATGATTCATAAGAAATCCGACGTGTCATAAGAGAGTCAGCGTGTGAGGTTGTTCGGCGGAGATGCGTGTGTGGGGATGATAATGCAATGTGTCAAACGCATGTATGACTATATAAATATCTGAACTCAGAGTCTCAGAATTAGGAAAACTAATAATTACTCAAGCCTCCCCTAGTCCCCTGTGAGTTTTTCTGAAATTACAAAAACTCTCTCTCTAAGTTTACATTTCACAATACACACGAACAATGATACCCTCTGTCTTTTTTTTTATAATGGGAAGGAACAGTAATTTTAGGAAGCTTTCCTAATAACAATTAGGAATAAGGGTCATTTACCGGGACCTCCATATAAGTTTACTCAATTACAGGTTGAACCCCTCTTACTTTTGAAATTACAAAAAACTTCCTGTAAGTTTGCATTTCATAACATGCAAAAAAAGACCCCCCCCCCCCCCCCCTACTAAATTACAGGTTGCACCCCTCTTTTGAATTTACAAAAACCTCTCTGTATTCTGTAAGTTTGCATTTCATAACATCTATGCACAAAAAGACCCCCCCCCCCTGAAAATTTACTCCAAGGGGGTATTTTTGTACATGAATGTTATGAAATGTAATTCAGGGGAGGTTTTTGTAATTTCAAAGTAAGATGGGTGCAACCTGTAATTATGCAATCTTACAGGGGAAGTTTTGGTAATTATTCCCTAGGAATAATGAAAACTTTCCTGATAGATACCTGTAATAGGAAGGTTTGCTCCGAGAACATAGGTAAGAAATATCAAAGAATTCAACACTAAATTCAGTAATCACTATCTCATAACAATAGAGCCCAAGAGAGCCAGGTACCTTCCTCACGACGACGTAATCTCCAGTTGACAAACTCAACTCCACATCTGACTTTGCCTGGAATGAATGCATGACCTGCAAAACACGGAGCAAAATGTAAATAAACTATAGATCGATAGAACATTTTACGCATTCATGAAATCGATATAAATAAAATAAATTTAAATCAATCACCTCTCCCAAGAAGTACACAATGGAATCAGATGATCCATCAAAGGAAGTCGAAGAAGATATGCCGCTTGCTTCTTCATATGATGGAGGCGGCGGCGGCTTATAGCTCTCTATGACTGGAGCTGATGATACTTGACTCGGTGGTGATGCTGGGCTTGGTGATGCTTCTACTCTTTGGCATTCAATTACTATCTGTCATTTGAAACTTCAAGTGAGCAACTGAGGTTTATAAGATAGTGTTGTCATAAACTTTGTAAATTAAAATCTAAACAAACTTGTCATCAGAAAACACTTATAAATGAGACCCAAATAAGAGAGCATGCATCACTCTTTTCAAACTTACCCAGTATTTTGAAGAAAAAGACACTTGGAATAGTATTGCAAGCCCTATGTAAAGAAGCAAACATATATACCAATTGCGCAGAATCCAATAAAATCCTTTTAAGGTCCGTTTGCTTGGGAGGAATTGGAATTGGAGGTCCAATTTCAATAAAAATGAACTTCCAATTCCAACTCCCAGGCCTTACTTCAAGCAATAAAAATGAACTTCCAATTCCAACTCTGAGGCCTTAATTCCAGGTCCGTTCGTTTGGGTGGAATTCGGGCGCTGAAATTAGAAATGGAAGTTTATTTTCATTGGGATTGGACCTCCAATGACCCACTTATATCCAAACAAATGAACCCTAAAGACAACTCCAATGGATTGAATGATGCTTGGGTAGTTGAGTAAAGAACCACTAACCTCTCCTTCAAGTTGCTCTAGTAGTTGTACTATCCTTTGATGGTAAATACGTTCTGCTTCAACCTTCGGTGGTGATAGAGCAAAATCGTTAGTGGTACTTAAAGATTAGTTTAACCAATGAAGCGGAGGAAGCATTACCATTGCAATGAGTCTCTGTAAAGTTTGCCTCTGTTGTTGAGCTTCAACAGAAAACATTGCTGATACTGCTTCCTTGCCGAGGACTTTCATGTTTGATTTCAAATCTTCTAGCTTAGTTTCAGTAGCTTCCAACCTTGAAATATTATCAATATTTCCAGGGACTTCCTTTGCTTTTGCCCTACGTTTTGAAACTTCAATTGCCTGTAAGAAACTGAAAATACAAATGAACGCTGGTTTGCCGATGAAAAGTAAACTGCATGGAACCAAATATATGAAATGTAGGAAAGATTTGGACGGCTGTAGTAGCACTCGGAGCATACACACTAATACGCTGTTGATAGTACAATTGTTGTTAATCAGTTTCTTCTTATCCTTTCTATTTTTCAAAAGTATATTTTTCTTTTTTATTTGACTTTCATTTTTTTTCACGCCTTGTATAATTTATATTGTTTTAGTTTAACATATTTTTAGTTTTGTTTATTTTATTTATTTATTTATTTTAACTCAAATTATGCATTAATATGATGGTTCATATGTAATTGAATATCAAATTTATTTAATGGTCATTATTAATTAGTTAGTGTAATAAGGATTTCTCTTAGTTATAGTAATATACATATATATATATATATACATTCAAATGGTCAATGCATATAATTTTCAAAATAGGATTGTATAGTTGTTTTTTTAATTAATAAATAGAGCATTACACAAAAATATCAAAATTCTCTTTAATATATTTTCAGTTTATCATATTTTTGGTTTGGTTTATTTTGTTTTGTTTATTTTATCTCAAATTATATATTAATACTATGGTTCCAATGTAATTAAATATCAAATTTATTTGATGGTCATGATTAATTAGTTAGTGTAAGAAGAGTTTTCCTTAATAATATATATATATACTCCAAATGATTAATGCATTTTTTTCAAAATAGGATCGGAATAATAGGATGTTTGTTTGTTTTTATAAAAAAAATGAATTAATAATTAGCGTGTGACAATAAAATTTATAAATTCCCTTATATATAGTATAGATGACAATTTTTTTTAATATGGAAATACACTAACAATGATGAGAAAGATAGAGAAACACAGATTTGATCTCATATTGAAAAGTGCATCCAGAAATTCAGAGTTATACCTGAGCATCAGCCTCTTGACGCATTCTGCCGTATCGCTGAGCAAGATGCCGAGCATCCTCCAAAGGAGCACCCAGCACCAATGCTCTTAAAGGCTCAGCAACCTGGCAATGAAATGATTTTAAGACTGTAATTAAATAATACAATAAAGTTCACAGCATGCATAACCAGGAAGGGTTTAAGAAAACAAAGCAAAATATAATTGCTTCACACTCAAAGCACCTTACAGCAAAAACTTCAAATTAAAGCAACAATAAAATTTTGAGAAAACCAAACAATGTAAAACAGAATCCATTGTGTAATGACATGCACTTATACCTTGATCACACACCCCATCATTTTTCATCCCATTTGGCTACAGTTTAGTCTTCCTTACTAGGTGAGTTTCAGCTCTCAACACTCCAGATATGTAACACAAAGCACCAATTATATAAATATTATATATATATTATACATGCACATATATATTATACATATACGCATATGTATACGTATATGTATACATAGATGTTACACCCCTTAATATATAGGAGTGAGTAAAGTACAAGGAAGAAATACAAGAAAAACATCAAATATAGATCACTAATTCCAACCCCCCCCCCCCCGCCCCCCCCCCCCCCCCTCAAGTTGGGCTTTTAATGTATGTCATGCCTAACTTGCCCATAATTTTTCCAAAGGCCCTCAAACTCAATCCCTTAGTAAGAACATCAGTCAACTGTTGATCAGAGTGGACAAATGAAAAGCTCACAACTCCCATTACTATGTTTTCCTTGATAAAATGTTTGTTAACTTCCACATGCTTAGTGCGATCATGCTGAACTGGATTGTGCACAATGTTGATAGCCGTGTTGTTGTCATAATAAAACCTGATAGGATCCCTACTTTGAATCCCAAGTTCGTGCATAATGGACCGAAGCCACATTCCTTCACATATCCCATGAGTCATAGCTCTGAATTCAGCTTCAGCCCTGGACCTGACAACCACATATTGTTTTTTGCTTCTCCAAGTTACTAGATTATCTTCAACCATGGAACAATATCCAGAGGTGGATCTTCAGTCATCAACAGATCCCGCCCAGTCAACATCTATGAAAACTTCAATGGTTAATTGATGTAGGGTAGGGTGCGTGCAATGCTAAGTAGGCTTACTAAGGTGAGTGGACACGGTTGACACTATATGAGAATGCAAATTTCCGCGCAACAAATTATTTTACGAATGAAACATAACCCACGCATTAATAATTCAGCAAAGAGCAAATTACAATTTCAGCAATTAAGCACGGCTTTCCTCCAAACGGAGGGCCAGAAAATAAGCGCTAAACGACTGCTCCTTCCTGCAATCAAAATTCTAACAACACAAAATTTCACAAGCCAATGTCTCCAGCAAATAGGATAGTCAAACAATATATCAATGCTGAAAATAAACGTCCATACAACAAACAAACCACAAAATAAAGGAGATGTCCGAGGCGGGGAAGATCCGGTGGTTATGGGAGTAGATCCGGGTCCGGAAATATGATCGGTGGCTGTCCACGGTGGAAAACGGAGAGGGAAGGCTGAAAACGGATAGATCCGGACAAATACAGATAGATCCGGGCACGGGAGTGGTAGATCCGACATTAGGGATCGGATCCGGGCAACGACGGGGTAAACGGTGGAGGAAATAGCGGATCGGGGAGGGGAAAACCTGGATCTGAGTTGATCTAGGGTTTTGGGGGATTTACGGAAGTGGTTCCACGAAGAAGAAGGAGATGGGGGGTCGGCTGTAGGTAGGGACCAGGAGGAGTGGTCGGTGGGGGTATGAGGGGTGGTGGCTGGGCGGGAAGGGAGGAGGGGGTGCGGCGGCACTGTAGGAAAAGGGGGGCGGGGGTTGGCGGCTGCAGGAAGGGAGGCTCTGCAGGAGGAAGGGAGGCTCTGCAATTCACATAACCAACAATTAACCAAATCACAAGTTCTTCAACTATGATAAGCAACTGTCAGAGAGTCCTGATTTATTTTAAATTATTCTACATTATGATACGTCATAGTTCAAAATACAAATACAGATCTTGCAGGAGATTTCTTCAGCTGGGGGTCTCGACGAGGAACTGGAGCATGGCGAGTCTTCCATCCCAGCTCGCTTGCAACTTTGAGCTGCGCCTGAGTTTGGGCCGCACCTCAACCTGACGGATGTGCTCTGCGATCCTAATATGATCTCCCACAAACCACGAAAGACGAGCGAGCCCATGACGATCATCCTCCAACATATTTTGTCGGCGCTCCAGCTCGTGAATGTGGCGCTCCAACATGGGGATGTCGAAGTAGCAGCTTTCGGTTCCAGCAAGGCGGTCCTCGAACCCCTCCATCCGCGTCATCCTGACCTTCAGCGAGGTCACGCGGTTCAGGAGGTCGCAAATTTCCACCATCCTAAGTTTGGAGTCAAGGGCGACAACAAAAGAATGAAGGCAAATCTGGTAGTCACGCGATGATGCTCCCAAATCCGTAAAGTTATCAAGATTCCAATTGTCGGCGGGTGGCGAGTTGGCATGGAAGAAGGGGAAGACACGGAGCTTGCACCATCGACATGAGTTAGGCACATTAGTGAGATGGAAACTTACCGGAGCCGCGAGGATCCCTAATGAACCTGTCATGGCACAAGGAGTCCCTGCGCCCCGGAGATATGTGACGGTACAGAGACTGGCAACCTGAATAAAAGGCATCGAGTCAGTGCTGAAGTAAGGAGGAAAAGATAAAATCAACGAGCTCAACCTACCTGGGTCTCCGCAACGCGGCTCGTGAGGCCGAGCTCGATCTGAAGGACGTGAACGCCCTGACAACTTGGAGTTACCTCATGTCGGGTCCTTGTCAGGAGCCGACACGAGGGGAGCCTTCCCACTAGAAGGCGACCTGCAGAAGCTGCCATCTGAAGTACACTCGGAGATCGGGAACGTGTTGGAGGATGCCCACCACCATTGGTCGGCGCAACCTAGGAAGCCCGGGCCCAGCCGAAGCCTCCATCACCACAGCGGACGCAACGAACGAAATTATACAAGTATACCAAGAAACTCATCAATATTGCGTCTGCATGAAGGAGCATGATCACTAACTGTGAGCCCTCAGTCTCTCTCTACTTTGTTACGTGTCTGTGCTTGCCAATCCCAAGGCTAGCAACCCTCAGCACTCCTTTTGGTCCAATCATTATGAGCCGAGATCTCGGCTCCAACAATTATGATGCGTAAAAATGGTCCCAAGTACTAAAATAGAACTTTGATGCCAAAACTGGTACAGGAGAAGTCAATGGAGTGATTGAGAAAAACTAATGCAAAGTACTAATGTGAATACAACAACAAGAATTTCTTACATATGATTGTATTTAATAATAAAAATACAATAATGAGCAAACACCCAAAGTCAATTACAAAACTATAAAATTAGTAGAAGTAATGAGTCCATACACAATAACAGTGCTTAGATGTAATATCAATAATTTAGGCTCCGCAAATCTCAAAAATTCAGGTAGACAAATAATTACATGCAAATAACAACAAAAATACAATCTGTTTAGTCGTCCAATATAGAGAATCAAAATACCACAAAACACTCACCTAGTCATGGAGGCCGGGAATGGATGTGGGAGGTCAACGATGGGTGAGAATGGCCGGCGGAAGCGGTGCAGAGGAAGGAGATTATTGTGGGGTTGCGGGAGCCTGTAGGGTTGGCGAATCGGTGGTTCTGGAGGAAGAGGCACGCGTCTATAAGGGGGTTGTTGGTAATAGCAGAGAATGGAGGGCTTGCAGTCGGAAGGAGAGTGATTGGTGTCAGCCTGAAAAGAGGCGGGGGCGGTTGGTGACCGATGAGGTGTGTGGTAATACACAGAGATGGGAGATTTATGGTAAATATCTCAATGTTCAGATTGTCCAATCGCGCAATTTCACCCAACTCTCAAACTACAGCTCGAAATATATAAAAAATATACAAAAATATGAAAAATCCTGCTGAATGTGAGGACATGCTCTAATTGTCGAGATGACGACACTAATGTTGCTGATAACAAAAATAGACTATGATGATCCTATGATGCTCGTGGCCTGCTCGAACTGAGTGGTCTCTATAACCTCTTCCTAGCTTGGAAATATTCATATATGATAAATGGAGGTTGTCATACTAACACAAGCTAGGTGCGAGTCGACCAAGCTCCCCGGACGTCACCCAGGAGTCTTCGATGAACAGGCATCCTCTCTGGTGGATGGTTACTCCATTTGGTGACTCAATGGTCTCGTGTTATCTCTATGATTGTACTATGAACGACGTTGATAATTCCATCAGAGGTATAGGTTGTTGTTGGTGTGTAGGCGATCGTTGAGGCATATTGATCGTCATTGAGATAGGGGCTGAGGCTGAGGCCAATGAGCGTCAGGCTGAAGGTCCAAGACTCGGTGGTTGGAAGAACGAAGTCAAATCCTGTACATTGAATACGAATGTATACTCATATCCTTAGGGATGTCCAACTCAAATATGTGCCCCAATCTTTCCTAGAAAAGTGTACGGGCCCATTGGCCTAGTATTCAATTTCTTCGGTGTTCCATCTCTACTCGAATGTGAAACGTCACCTGATCGCATTCATAGAAATGATGCTCTCTCCCATGACATTCTATGTAAGCTTTATAAGTCTCATTAGTTAATCTAATCTCAAGTCAGAGAATGTCATGGAATTCATGCAAATGATACGAATGACGGGAAACTAACTCAATAGACTCAGTAGGAGACGACCCTAAAGTATATTAAATGCCTCTTGGAGGGGATAGCTCATCAGAACGCTCATCTGGCAGGGTCTAAAAATAAATATCGACGGAACTGCGATGAACATCTAAGTACTTGAAATTTCGGATGCAAAAAGTAGTAAATACACAATCAATCTTAGACTCAAGATCCTCACCCATGGGATGATTTGAGCATATAATATGTAGAGACTTCAAGGGTCATGCACTAGAAGATGAGCTCTTAGATTGAATCCTATCTTTACAACTATCTTTGGGTGGCGCGGGGATATAATGATGTTGCGACCCTCATCGTCCACTTTGACACAATTCCTGTTGGCAATCACTAGTTTGCAGACACCACCAGCGCTAGGAAAATAAGTGTACATAATAAACGTGCGCCTCCAATCTTTACCTAGGTGGGAGGTAGACAATAAACATCTAACACGCCAAACTCTAGGGTACTATCAGTGTCGGTCTCCCAACCATCATCAATAATTATGACGATGACTCCCTATGTCTGCGTTATCAGGTCCAAATCAAACCTAGACTCACTATCAAAAAGTAGATTTCGCATAGGGCAATGAGCTATTACGTGTCCTCTGACACCTAAAACATTGAATCCTACCCAGGCAGGATGACCCAGTGTTTAACGTTTTTATTTTCATGTTTGCAGGAGTATGACTAGGCGCAGTAGCAGACCTGGGTTGGTGAGGGTTCTAAATTATAAACCGATCAGGTTACAAATTGACTCACTCGCCTCTGTTAGACGAATCTCAAATAATGTTCATACTAGGTAATCAACTCCCTACGTATCCTAGATCAAAATCTAGATGGGTTCATAATGAGCTCCTCCTAGATGTCGCTTCTCACAGCTAACATATCGAACCAAATCATATAGTCGGCAAAGGGAAAAGTCCCTTGTATAACTGATCAATGAGTTGATTCTTGTAGGACACTGGGAAATACCTTTCTTTTAACCTCCGCTTCATGTCTATCTATCATGAGATGAGCCGAAGACCGTAGGTAGAAACATACACTTCAGGCTACTCGAGTATATTTTAGCATAACCTATAAGCTCCATTTTTACAAATTTGGCACGACGCTCATCCAACATCTCATACAATTCAAAATACAAATTCGTATTTGAAAGCCAATAGGTGAACGCCTTCGAGTCGAGCTATCCCTCAAAGGAGGGTGCATCAACTTTGAATTACTTGTGATGTCATCCTTGAGATGATGACTCTTATGATGTGTTATGGGCCAGCGTAGACATGAGTTTTGAACACGCGTTGCGGCTCAGTTGGTGATGTGAGCTGGCATTAAGAGCTTACATCAAGGAGGTAAAGGGTTCGAGACCCGGCCTCAACATCACGCAGCGCCGAGAACACGCGCTGAGAAGGGTTGGGGTATGCGGGCTGCGACCCTGTTATGCGGCTCGACCGGCGGGAGGAGGGGTGCCCCCGTGAAAGAGCGGCCCATAACATAAAAGTGCACTTTTATGTTATGGGCCAGCGTAGACATGGGTTTTGAACCCATCGGGACCTTCCACAACAGGGCCGCGGCCCGCACACCCCAACCCTTCTCAGCGCGTGTTCTCGGCGCTGCGGGATGTTGAGGCCGGGTCTCGAACCCTTTACCTCCTTGATGTAAGCTCTTAACGCCAGCTCACATCACCAACTGATTCGTAGCTCAGTTGGTGATGTGAGTTGGCGTTAAGAGCTTACATCAAGGAGGTAAAGGGTTCGAGACCCGGCCTCAACATCCCGCAGCGCTGAGAACACGCGCTGAGAAGGGTTGGGGTGTGCGGGCCGCGGCCCTATTGTGGAAGGTCCCGGTGGGTTCAAAACCCATGTCTGCGCTGACCCATAACATGATGCTCCCGATAATCATCGTAGTTCTCGTCCTTATCAAAATCGGGTCATACTGGCAGATCAAGAAGATCCACGCGAGTGTGCACTCAGAAATGAGGATGATCCACATAATGATACAGAGGCCTCTCTGGTGACGGGTATAATCAAGTTCAAGGTCCTCAACTAGAGGAGTCTAGTGAGGGTAATGGGATGATCTGCACAATGCTATATATGCATCTCTGGAGGAGCTCTATGAGGTCGAGCATAAACAAGCTCAAGATCCTCTAAAGGACGGAGGGTTATGAATCATAGGACTCCTAAGGGGCCTAGCGTCGAGATCATCGAGACCACAAGTTTCTCCTAACTTCTCAATAGTGAGTCGGGTAGAGTCTCGCCGACAAGGGGTGGCGTGATCCAAGCTCCTCGGGGGCGTCTAAATCATTGACACTAGTGGTCAACGTTCTTGGATGGGTACTAAGGTCACCTAGGAGAGTGTCGAGTTGATCTAGGTGTATCTATGCGACAAATCCAATCAAGTAGAAGTTTTTTTAAATCAACATTTGTCACCTCCGTGTTCAAACTAGTAGCTTCAGTTGTGGGGTTATTCAAACATGACATGATATTCCTATAGACCTTACCACTGTGTTACATAAAGAAAGCCTTAAACTCGGAGCTCTGATATCAATCTAACGCGAGACGAATTTATAAAGTCCAACATGTATATGAGAGATGCAAACACACACAGACCCCCCCCCCCCCCCCCCCCACACCCACCCACACACACACACAACTGATGGCTGAACTTACACCTTAGAACTACATGATTCATCAAGCAAGGATATCCAACATTCGACCTCATTAATCAAATTCAATTTAACTAGGTAAAATTCAATTTAAAGTTGTCGACGGAAGTTGCAAAGTGAAGAGATGCGATAAAATTAAATAAAGGGCAACCAAGCAATACACATCGAGTGAAATAAAGAGATAAACACAATCACTGAATGCACTTATTGAATATAAACAACATTCATACATTGTAAATGAAAATGCAACACAAATAAGATTGTAAATGAAAATGCAACACAAATAAGAGTCACCAAGTACTGGGCAGAAAACTGGAGATGAGCGTTGGGAGTCCGATCTGATTGCAACACTAAGGACGGGGAGGGTTCGGGAATGAGGGAAGGGAGGTAGTTGACTAGTATGTGGAGGCTTGAAGGTGGTGAATGGATTGGGTTGCAGGAATGAACTGAAGGACACATTGGAATTTAAGGAAAGTTATTGGTCTTAAATAATAATTTTGACCTCCAAATATCAGAGGTGTCTTTTCAGAGCAAGTGATGAAATTCTGTTAGGAATTTCACGGTTAAACGTGCTTAGGGTGGGAGTATTTCTTGGATGGGACCTTCTCAAAGGAAGTGCTAGTAGGTCATCTATAGAAAATGATAAAACCGTGTGATTCAACTTAATATGAGATGGGCTAAACCAAAGCAGACGATACCTCATATATTGTGGGTTGGGTTGTCACATGCGGTGAGATAGGAAGGTAGTAAAGGGGTTCAATGGAAGCGTGGGGAGGCGTCGAAGGACCTGGGGGCGGTGGACAGCTGTGAAAGGGGGCTTAGGAAGAAATGAGGACAGACAGATGCAGGGTTGGGGATCGACAGCGGTATAGAAGGAAAATGTAAATGCAGTTGACTGAGAGGGGTTCTCAGTAATAACAGGTAATGAAGGAAGGCTCATAACCAATAGTTGGCGACCGGCGGGAGCATGGAAAGAGATGGAAGGGAGGCTAGTGGTCGGTGAGACCTCAACGCCTCAACTAGATGTGGATTTGCACCCACGGTCAGTCGACGGGACTCCTGTAGAAAAAATCAAGTAATCGACCCCTAAGACCTAGTATTTGGTGGAATAAATATGAGGAATTTAGGTTATATCACTTGACGGCTCAAATCGTCTATTTCTCCGAACTCCTAAATTACAATTCAGAAAAATATAAAATAAATACATAAAAATTTCAAAAATTCATTGAACGCTGATGGACTCCGATCATCCAAATGAAAATTCTAATTTTATCGACAGCAGAAATAGACTACGACGGGTCTCGATCATGATCTAATCGAACTAACTGATCTTCAACTCTATCTGCTTACTTTACTAGTTTGAGGTTGCAAAGACAGGGAGATGGCTGGCGATAACTACAAAAGAAATCAGTGTCCTACGACATCCACGCCCTCATGTGTATCACGGAGGCGGGTGAGATTGGTATGGCCAAGAAGGGCTGGCATGACAGTGATCTCACAGTGGACATGATCAACGTCGACATGGAGGAATGAGTAGAACTTGTGCTTGAAGAGGGATTGCAGGCTGCTAGACCCTTACTCTAAGGATGCAACCCAAAGTAAAGTAGATCCTGTTAATTCAGCTAGATCTATTTTGCAGGGAAAATTAGGGTTATGGTATTTGGGATATGTAAAAATTTATTTCAAGGTTAGTTTTCTGCAAACCAAACGTTCAAATAGTCAAAATACATGCAAAAATAATAATTTACCCTTAATTACTTCAAAAAAAGGCCCTTCATGAAAAACTAACAGAAATAGCACAATTATCAACAACTCCAGAATTTTGTTATAAGATACAGGTTCATGAAAACTAGAATCAAACGAAAATTAGTATGAAATTTCGAAAGAAAAATTCCATCAAGAAAGTAGACAGCAAAACCTGGGTGCCATAAACTCTCAATAAGTGCTCATGTTCCTTCACCATTTGTGAGCGTGCTCTGGCAAAACTAAATGCAGCTTTAGCTAATGCATTACCACTTGTGCAGGTATTGTCAGCACCATATTTTTTACTATCTTCTGCCAGCTTGTTACCTGTGATATTAGGATTATTTATTAGTTGGAAAATTAGAGCTCGGAATGTTTTATTTTACAAACATACCAATTTCCACTTGTTTTGATCCTGTAACAATGTAACCTTCCAAACCACGAACAACATCCCTTTGAAAATGCTGGAAAGGATAGGGCACAAATTAGAAACTTGCCTAGGATAATTTTTCACTGCTTTAAGCGGACACCAACCTTGCATGAGCGGGTAGATGTGTACAGCTTTTCGAGTCTGTGATGTTGCCGAAGTTCAGCCTCATCTAAACTTAAGTTCTCAGAACTTCCAAATGCCCCACCTCCAAATTGCTTTAGCACAGCCTACAGGAATGATCAGCAAAAATTAACTCTCTCATGAGATGCACGTGAAAAATCAAGACTTGCGGCCTTAAGGTATCCAGAAGGAAAAAGAATTAGAGTATGAAGACAATGGGAAGAAAAAAAGGAAAAAGAACCCCAACACTTCTGCATTTAGCTCAAAGTTTTTTGTCATAGCAAAGTTCGATCAAAGTAATCAAGTGAGTCTTCTTGGTTTCCCTTTGTCTGTCCAAATCAGCACAGATGATACATCATCAGCATAGAAGACGCCACCTAGCAGGTCACTTCATATTCAAATGGCTTAAAGGAGTCTGACATATACCCGAAGACCCAAATAAGGTGAAGTGTTCGACCGAATGATGGGAAAAGTTTAGATCTTTGAAAATACCAAGAAACTCACTCCTTGCATGATAAGGAGAAAATCCGAAAGGTTACAATAAACCCTGACCAAGGAAGGGTGATCGCGGGATAGTAACGGTCATGGGACAAAGTCATTCTCCAGAAAGAGGTAGTCACAGGCAACAGTTAATCAATAATTACACCATGAAAAATGCTGACAGCATATTGGTCAGTTGGAATAAGTGCTAATTAATGCCGCAATCACAATACTAGTCGTTGGAACCAACAAATAGTCATCTCAATTGTACCAAATTTAAGGCCCTCTAATGAGATGTGATTCCTCATTGATAGCCACACATTCCGCCATAACTATTGGCTGAATATCTTACCATTGGGTAGCTATCTTAAATTTTAGATTATAAATACACTAGAGGAAAGGGCACAGATCTCCCATGTCCATGGTATCTGGAATGACAGCATTTCGCCAACGCATGGTACAGTATTTGACGATGGCAGTAGACCTGCCATGGCACAGTGTACCTTGAGCACAATGTATGTTACTCCTATTAATTTACTATTATTTTGTATATTAATTATTTATACTAAACTATTAATATAGGATGAATAGTTAATTTATCTATACTAATATATAAAGATATTCCATTATGGTGTAATGGTGTGCACCATTTGTTTCATCCCGGTCGTCCATTTTGAATCAAAACCGATCCTCTTCAAGGAAAAAAAACAATCTTGGTCATTGATTTAAAATAAAAATTACTAACGCTCTTATTTTTTCCCGGTCCACGATAGTACATCCGCGCACGATGGTGTAATGGTGTGCACAGGCAAGGTACTGTCATTGTCTAGGTATTGTTGCAGTTGCACTGGGGGGCAAGGATATATATATATATAAAAAATAAATGGGGCAACATGGCAAAGCCCAAAATTTGCACAACAATCAGGTATTCCCTTTAATATAGTGCATATGTAAAATAAAAAAGAAG
Source organism: Dactylorhiza incarnata (assembly GCA_033032865.1). Taxonomy (NCBI): domain Eukaryota; kingdom Viridiplantae; phylum Streptophyta; class Magnoliopsida; order Asparagales; family Orchidaceae; genus Dactylorhiza; species Dactylorhiza incarnata. Next base: position 2,385,256 of record JAWHQI010000310.1, on the reverse strand, counting down.
AGGGAATCGGAATTTCAAACCATAAGGTCCCCGATGCTATACTTTCATTTGTAATCAATCTTCGATTCTTTGATGGAAAGTTTTTTTAAGTTCCTAGGTTAGAGGACAGACCTCCACATATGATTTAATTAGCATTTCTCTATTGATAATTCAGGTTTCAGCATCAAGATATCTCTTAGATAATAAAAAATAATAATCCTAAACTCTACCGAGGACGTATAGGACACCGTCACCTACATGAATTTTAAGAATCTCAAATTTTCCAAGGGCATATACAACCAGCTTTGTTGAAGCACATTACTCGTCCAAGTAAGAAGAAATAATAATGGCACTACAGCACTTGATTTACCATAGACATTGTCCCCAGGTATACACAATTAAAGAAGAAGAAAACTACAAATTGCACTGTAGCTCATTGAAATTTTAAATAGTCAACTCTGTGTAGCAACCAGCTGTATGTGGGTAACTCAAACTAAATTGAAGGTCTTTAGGAAATACTTAAAACTTTCTTGTTTAAAAAATGCTTAATGGTGAACAAATATATAGGAATAATGGTCTGTGAGAACTTCCAGGGAAAATTAAATGTAGAATGAAATTGTGGACAGAGAATCTATGAGGCAGTGATTCACATAAGATCGAGTAGGAACCAGAAACCATTAGTCGGATCCAAATGACCTCAATTTCTACATCGTTCAATTGGCTAATTTTAGCCATCAGCAAGTATTTAAGCAGTCAATATCTGGAAGAAACAATCTTCTTGATCAAAGAATTGACCAGAAAGATCGGATATGGGATCACAGACATGTAGGCATTAACGAACCTTGAATCCCAACATCCGCCATTTTCCCCCAGTTCCCACCATGACAGTGGCTACAGAGCAATTTTCCGGGTACCCTTAAACTAAAAACAGACAAATCTAAAAAAAGGCTATCAATAACGCGATTTCCCGTGCGAATCGATATGAAGGAGATGAGATTACCTGTTGCTGCCGGGCGACCTGGTCCCTAAGCTTGCGTAAGGCATCCATGAGAGAACGAAGCGAAGGAATAGTGATCGATAGGCGATCTTCTTTTGGAAAGGAGAGAGAGAGAGTCTAAAGCGGGAGAAAAAAGAGGAGAAGGCGGATGCCTTCTTCTCCGTCGCCGGCCTCCCGCGGGGAAGAAGTCAATTTCGAAGGGCTGGCTATGCCATACTTCTTAAGAAAACTGTTGGTTCATTGAATTTATTTTGGGCAATGTTATAAGCACAACAGTTTTGGCTATTCGCACACTAATTTTTATGAGTTATTGCGTATCTTTTGAAAATACCTCTTGTACATGCATTTTTAGGAAACATGTTCAACACAAAAATTGTAGATCTCGTCTAGATCTACAACTTTCGTGTTGAATACTTTTCTTAAAAATGCACGTACAAGACGTATTGTCGCCCTGATCGTAACTATAGCGAATTTTTGAAAATACGTCTTAGAAAGTTGTAGATCTCGATGAGATCTACAATTTTTGTGTTGAACTCTTTTCCTAAAAATACATGTACAAAGCTTAAATTCAAAAGGCGCATGATAACTCATTGAAATTGGTGTGCGAATAACCAAAGCTGGTGTGCTTATAAGATTGCCCATTATTTTTAACGTAAATATTTTAAAATAAAATTAATTATTTAAATAATATTGTATTAAAAATACTAAATTAATATTTTAAACAAAAGGAAGGGTTTGTCCCCGAGACCAAGTGTTTCATCAACACTCTTTAGCAACTACACTAAAAAAAATTTATGAAAAAATATGAAATAAATGTGTGCATGCATGTACGAGCGACATTGATACCACTATCAAATATTATGCACTGAGGATAATGAGTGGAGTAGTGGAGCCTCAAACTGCCCACAAGGGGAGCGAGTGATCAATGGTACAGTTGCGTGCGGCCTCATGAGAAACCCGACCGCTATCACTCGTACTATAAAATAAGGGAAAATGTTTGTTGGTGAAATATTGATTTGACCTATAATTGATAGTAACACTTTCACGGTCCGAGGTGATGTCTCCGTGTGTGGGCCCGTGCACAAGTGCTTCAAATATGTTTCATTTTGTTAAAACAATACTACATAATTTTTTTTTTTAGCAAAAGTTGTCAATGCCACATTGAGCTCATTTATTTTTCTTGCACAAGTGCATCCGACATAAGATCCCCTTGGATGAAAGACCTTTCGGTCATTTCTCAATTTCTTCGTGTTATTAAAATTGGACTTCGAACTCTGAAAAACTTAGCCTACGTTTGGCACGGCGTTTTTGCTCCGGTAAATTTGGACAAAAACGTCACCATCATAGAATACATGTTTGACATGACAACAGTTATGACCTACACCAAGAAATGAAAAATAGTTTTGAACATAAAAGTGGATGAAGTTCCTTAGGTGAGCTCGGGCATTCACGAATGACGGTTCATAAGTCATAACCACCGCGTTCATGACCGCCACCGCCATGCCAAACGAAGCCTTTTGAGTTTGGTCAAAAACGTCATTATCATAGAATGTATGTTTGGCAAGACAAAAGTAATGAGCGCTATAAAGAAAATAAACTAGTTTTGATCAACATAAAATGCATGAATTTTTTTAGGCGAGGTTAGGCATTCACGAACGATGGTTCGTGACCACAGCGTTTACTACCGCCATCACCGCGCCAAACGAAGCCTTTATAATGAGATCTATAAAATTGAGCACATGCTCAAAGGTATTATATATAGTTGATGTAGTTGATTGTATAAAATTGTCTAATTATGAGTGTTAAAACCGACAACCGGTCTCTTGAGTTCGGACTCACCGGAGGGTGTAGCCCGCACCTACTTATCTCTCACAAGCTCACTTGACAGTTGATGGAAAACTTAGAACAGACCCAAGGCTGCAGCGAGGAGGTCCCGCCACACACCCGGAAGAACTTAGAGAGCTTCCCCTCCCAAACCAATGCTCAGCCGGACACCTTGGAGGGTACTAACAGTCAACCCCAAAACTAGCATAGAGGAGAGAGCTCAAAAGATTTGATCTCCTCCAAGGTGCCCTTAAGGGTCTATTTATAGGTTTTCTAGTCTGGTCTGCAAATAGCCTAGATCCGCTTTTTAGTTTTATTAATCGCACCCCAAATTTGTCTGCTAACAGCCTAACTCCGCTGTTCTGAGGAGCTATTGGCAGCCCACCAAGGGTATCTAGGTCATTTCCACCCTAAAGCCTTCTGGGCGAGTGGTCCGTGAAGGCATCACTCGTCAGGCCTCTCGCACACTAGATTTCCCTGGATGAGTGGTCCGTAAGGGCACCACTCGCCTGATACCTGACTAGCTAGGCGAGTAGGGTTCCGCCCTCTCTCGACTGACCTTCAACGCATTCACACTCCTAAGTGAGCGAGTGTTTTGCGGAAGAAGCTCGCACTCGATCGCCTCGAGGCTCTCCTGCCTCTCCTGACCTGGGCGAGTGCCCCTCTTGAACTATCTTGCCTGACTTTTGGACCTTTTGGACCCACTCAGTGAATACGGAGTTGTATAATAAGACTATATTATCTACATCTTAAGGCTCTTTTTGGGGCGGCGGTGGTAGTGGAAAAACTATATTCTCACCGTGGCTGCCCCTTTTAAGGTGTTTGGATGAAGAGTTTTTTTAATAAAGGTGTTTTTGGGGCTTTTTGAGGAGCAGATCCAACATGGCTTTTTAAAAAGTCTTTCTCTGCATCTGATTTTTCCTCTTTTATCTCAAGAGTTTACGAAAGTCACGTCTCAATTATTCACGGCCTGTCTTTCTTCCTTCTCGCCGCTTCAAATATTTTCTTCTCCTATTTGTCATTCTTCACCATTAATTCTCTTTTATTTTCGTCGTTGATTTGTTGTAATCTGATTATTTAGGATTTATATTAAATTTATTTATCTATGTGATAAATGATTAGCATAAAATACATTTTATTTATTAAAAAAAGTAAAATTTTTTTTTTTTGAAAAACACTTAAATAGAGATTTTTCAAAAAACCTACAACTTTTTCAAAACAGCTTTCTGAACAGCTCCAATGTCACCAATGATTTCTCACCAATATTTTTCCACCGCCACTGCCGCCCAAAACAAAGCCAAAATATATAAATTAAAGCGCGTCCAATGTTATTTGTAGAGAAAGCTAACAGAAATGAAGTGTACTTAATTGAAGCAAAGGAGAAAATGAGGAAAAGAAGATATATCATCCACTCAGGTAGAAAAGTCGATGGAAGAGTAGGATAAGCCGATAAAAGAAGTCTTCTTCAACCTACAAACATTAAACTTGTCTTATTTTTCATTATCTATACTATATACTAAGGCTTCATTTGGTTCGGCGGTGGCGGATGCAACCGGTGGGTCCAAACAGAGCATTGAAACCGGAGGGGGGGAGGCGGGGTTGGAAACACTCCATTTAGACTCATTTTCCTCTATCCGGCGGGTGCAAACGGAGCAAACGCCCGTTTGTTTACCCGCCGTCCGGTGGCGTTTGCTCCAAACGGAGGAGGCGAAACGCCCAACCAAACGAAGCCTAAGCGTGAAGAACATTACGATTTGATGTCCTCGATTTTTTTTTTGCATCTACCGATTTACCCCGATTTTATTTTCGACCCCTCCTCTTCGAACCTATAACCGGTCGGCGATCGTCGATTTGTGAGCTTCTGTGGGCAATCGCCGATCGGTCCTGGGTTCGGAGGAGGGAGGCAATCAACGATTGCTGGCATCGCCCAGTTCGCCTGTGCACAACACTTTTGCTGTTGCTCGCACTCCCACCAAGTTGGAGATGAATTATCGGTCAGGCACGGCGGTGGCAGCAATCACGAACTCGGTTGTTAATAACCATCATTAGTGAAAAACCCAACCTTCCTAAGGAACTCCACTCAATTTTATGTTCAAAATTAGCGTTTTTTTCTTGCTGGCGGTCATAACCGTTGTCATGTAAACACGTGGCATTTTGGTACAAACTTACGGCGGGAAGAAAAACAAACCGCGTCAAACGGGCCCAAAGATAAAACCGGGTTCTTGGATGTAGCTCCCTCCGTGCGGTTGGAATCAAACATAAAATAACATTCTCGGGAATCATCGGTTCCAAATAGAGGCTATTTAAATAGAATCGGGATCCTCACCATTTGGAGTGAAGTATCAATTTCACGGTCCAGATTTATATGAGAATGCATCCACACCATTAGATCAAATGAGAATGCATCCACACCATAAAATGACATCCATTTGATTTAAATGGGCAATTAATTCATATATAAATCTAGCATAACTCCATCTACTACCATTTGCATGGTTTTAGAACAATATTTATTTTAATTTATTGATCACATAAAATAAAATTGAATTGGTTAACTTTGAAATAACCTTCACAAAATGCCACAAAATACCAAAAAATAAGACAATGCTGAGTCTTTTTAATGCAATTTCACCGTCTCCGGCCGGTGTGATCCAGCTGTCAACCGTCCGCATGAAAATTATTGAAGAAGTCAACGACGACGTTTTCCGAACTTTGAGAAAAACTTGGTGATGACCCCAGGTCTCTTTTTCTCCATCTGCAAAACAAGCTAAAGAATTAGAGAGAATTTTTCTCTGCGTTGAGGGCATACAGAGTATTCTGCGGTTTCGTATTTTCTTGCAAAATTATAGTCGTAAGATGATCGTATTTGTAGTTGTCAAATACAGTTGTAAAATGGTTCCAAAAAAAACACTCACAAAATATATACATATGAGAACTTAAAATGATCGTAAAAATACATGAATCAATGTTTCGTGATTTATTTTGTGAAAAAATAAAAAAAATATATCCGATAGATAAATTTTACCCACAATCCATCTAATAAATCTACCTTCATGTAACATTTAAGTCTAAGAATCAGGTTGAGTTAGTGATCGTGAACACGGTGGTTATGAACCAAAGTTCGTGGACGTCCAACCTCACCTAAGGAATTAGGTTCACTTAATTTTATGTTCAAAACTAATTTTCTTTTCTCCACGGGCGGTCATATAGCTGTTGTCATATATACCAAACTTATGTTCTACAGCGGTGGCGTTTTTGTCAAATTAAACTCAACGGAGCAAAAACACCTTGTGTCGTGTCAAGCGGAATGAAATTCTATTATATACTATATTAAAAGAGAAAACAAGTTTTGGTGAAATATTCATTTTCCGATTTTACCTATCTCTATTATAAAAAAAATCTAATTTTTTTAATTTATAACAGGGTTTGCGAGTGGCGGGAGGGCAATGCTGTGACCGGGATAATATCGCGCGGGGGGATGTGATTGCATGTCACCCGTATCTTCAAATATAAAAAATGATCAGAATTATTACCATCATAATTGTGCTCATCTTCTTCTTCTTCCTCCTCCCGATCATCTCTCCAGCACAGCAGATCGGAAAGAAAAATTTCTTCAAATCTACACGGCGAGATGCAGGCGGCGGCCGCCGTAAATTTGCCGGCGCAGGGGCAGGCATATGTTTCACTTGCACAACCTTGTGATCCCACAGAATCAATGGATTATGTATTCAGAATAATATATATATACAGCAGTTTAATTATTTGTGTTAATCATTATTGAATAATGTAGTGCTGGAATATATATATATATATATATATATATATATATTTTTTAAGAGTATATACGTACTTTAAGAATAGTGGTGGAGACGGCGCCGGCCGGGAGATGTGGTTGCGGGTGGCGGTTGCTTGCCGGCGGCCGGCCATGGTTGGATGCAAGCTGCCTCGACCTCCTTTTTTTCACCGCAAATACCGCGACTTGAACTGTTTCCCTCCTTTGGTAGTAGACCTTATGCATGCTGTTAAACTTTTGTTGGAAAAAACCTGCAATATTAACTGTGTTATGTACATGAAACAGGTGGAGATCGAGGGAAAGATATAGAGGAGAGAGAAACAGGTGGAGAGGGAAAGATATAGAGGAGAGAGAGAGAGAGGATTTGTTGCTTCTGTAGTTCTGTGTAGACATTCTTCAGATAAGACAAGGAGAGGGAGAGAGAGAGAGAGGGAGAGTTTAATTATGCCAAAACAGAAGCATAAGTCATCATTCAACTCATTTGAATTTGTACCTAATAAAGACAAGGGTGATAAGGATGATAAATAATATATAACAGGGAAAATATATATTTTTTGGTGAAATATTCATCCATTTAATTTTAATAAGTGTTTAATATTTTTTTTACAATTGTTAGAATGGAGTTTTAATTTGTGTATTTAATTTTGCTATATTAAAGTGAGGCTCAAGTACATATGTGCTCTCTCCATTTTCATTAAATTTTGTAAAGAGAAAAATAATTTCTTACAGGGATATGATTTCGTACATTTTTGTGTACTGTGTTATATATGCCGTTCAGTTGACTTTTTAGAAAGCTCTTTTTTGTCGGGTTAAGTTTTCTTTTTTTAGGATTATTTATCGTGACCTCTCCTTGAAGTTTGCGTAATTACAGCTTGCACCTCTTTAATTTTAGAAATTACAAAAATCTTCCATCAATGTTTACATTTCATTATAACATCCGTGCACAAAAGTACCCCCCCCCCCCCCCCCCCCCCCCCCCTGAAGATTTACTTCAAGGGATTACTTTTGTGCATGAATGTTATGAAATGTAAAGAATATTGAGAAGGGAGTAATTGTAATTTCAAAAGTTAGAGGGGTGCAAGATGTAATTATGCGAACTTTGAGGGGAGGTCCCGGTAAATAATCCTCTTTCTTTATAGACAAAGGGAGGAAGCCTAAAGTTGGATATCTGACGGTCTTTGCTGGTGGGCTTTTCTCCAAAGCTGCAAGGATAGACCACACCATGAAATCAATCTTTGAGTCTGTTTTCGGAGGGAGGGGATGCTTGCGTAGTTTGTTATGTCAACTCCAGAAGAATAAGTTGCATTGGAATCGAGAAAGTTCCGTGGAGTGTATGCTTTTTCGAGTACCCCTTTCAAAAAGGGCGGCAAGAATTGGCTAGCCGTAAGATTAATTGCAACTCTGTGCCTAGAAGAAAGTTCTAGTTTTAAGGATTTTTATTTTGACTGCTTAGGAAAAAAAGACAAACGATGATGTAGGATGTGAGGGAAAATCCGCTAGGTGAGTAAGTAACATGACATAATCAAGTCAAGGTAGGAGACCCATATATATGCCCTTCTGGAAAGATAGTAGAAATCAATGCCTTGACTTGACTCTCACATGTCGGCCTCGGCCCTCCTGCCTACAGATTGCCACAAAAGCGAACTAATCTATCCTATGATACATAAGGGGACCTACATGATGGTTGGATGTGGAGACACATAGGGTTGTGACTTCCAACATGAGAAGTGGGTAGACTGTTCAGGGAAGAGAGATGGTTCTTGTCGATCTTTTAGGAAGATGTCCGCCTCTCAGCCTTCTTTCTTATTCCAAGGGTCTATCTGAAAGAGGATTATGCCTCTTGGTCGTGAATATATGAATAATACGAACCCGCATCCGTGGATGCCTTGAAGCTGCGAATTGAAAATAGACCGATAGCCAAAGAAAGTAGGTGGGTCGGGTGATAGAATTGAGTCGGGTAGCAACGAACTGCCCGAGGCCGCATTGTAAGAAAGTAGGTGTGTAGCTCAAACCCGGCGCGGCAACTCATTCTCTAGCAAGAAAAGCATTGTGAGATTAATATAAATGTAGTATCTATAAAAGAGATTTTTTTTTAGTTTTGGCTACTCTTTTTACCGTTAAATAACTATTTTTAAAATATTAGTAACATTACAATAGTTATTTAAATTAAAGTTGGTACAACATATATAGAACGATGGTTCACTATAAATTAAAGTTTGACAAAAATGTCACCGTCGTAGAATATATATATGTTTGACATTATAATGGTTAAGATTATAATGACGGCCGGCTGTCAAAAAAGAAAACTAGTTTGGAACATAAAAGTGAATGAAATTTTTTAGGTGAGGTCGGACGTTTACGAACGACGGTTCACTATAACCACCGCGCGCGATCGTGACGACACCGCCGCGCCAAACGGAGCCTATGTGACATATTGTATGTCTATATTCGTTGCAGTACATTAATTTTGTTTGATGCATGAAAGATTGTTGCAATTTTTTTTGGTCATGCAACTATTTATAATAATTAGATAATTAATTTAATCAGCCGGCTCAGTTTTCCGAACTAATATACCCTCTATTATTTTTATCATAGCATGTCACCAGAAACATATTTAAATTCTAGGTAACATAAAATAGGTTATGCTCCGTTTGGTACAGTGGTGGCGGGCATGAACGCGGTGGTAAAATCGTCATTCATGAACGTCCACCTAAGAAACTTCATCCACTTGAACATAAAATTGGATTAAGTTTCTTAGGTGTTCGTTCACGAATGACAGTTTTACCACCACGTCCACGACCGCCACCGTCGTGCCAAACGGAGCCTTAGGCATTTACAAATATCAAAAGCAATTTCGCATGCACGTGCGCGCGCGCACACACACACACACACACAAACTATCCCTCGCAATGTATGGCTCCATCTTCTCAAGACATCCCTCTTCTTCGATCTTCTTTGTTTTGAGGAAGAGTGTGTGTGCGGCCCTTTTTCAGTCCGGCTCAGGACAGAACGGAGCCCACCGAGATCCAAACACATGAGCCATGCACAAAGTGTATTGCGTTTAATTTAATTAGTTGGATCTGTGTTGTTTGATACGTTCAGTCTGGAGCCAGGATGACACGTTGAAGGCCCTTGATCTCTCTGGTGTCGTTGCCTTGCACCAAGACCTTTAGAGATCGAGGGAGGGAGGCCCGAGCGTCGTCAGGGTTGTAAACGTTCAAATTGCTAGCTTGGGAAAATCCCGAGTGTAGCCAAACCTAGCTGCGCTTCACGTGTGAGAGCACGACACGTCACAATGTTGAATTCTATGTTTGACTTGTAATTGCATGTCACGGCACAAGGTTGAGACCCTTATCCATAAGTCAGTTACAACAATAGAAGAGTTTTAGCATTTTTGGCGCAAAATAACAGTCAAAGAGTGAATATTGTATAAGACAATTGTCTGTCATACACGATAATTATGTGTCATGCACGACAATTATGCGTGTTAGCTCTCCGCTCAAGATAGTCCACAAGACCTCATCAACATGTGGAATGGACCTTTATAGTATCTCCAGCGTAGAGCCTAACCCTAGTGACACTGAACCCATCGGGTCGTTCCGAGTCGGTCCTGACACGCGCAGACATAATATAAATAATAAAACTAACAATCTCTTCCTATGTCCGCGGTATACCGACGTTGGAAAAGGGTTGGTGTGTGTAATGTTCAACCAGTTCGACTCATTACACAACCGTGTCCGAAAGCACCTGTTAAGACATATTGGACTGAAGAAAACAAAAGTATGTATGCACGCATAAGAGTAAAACATAAACTAAGCAGCATCACATGAAAGTCAAAAGTACAATCAGAGAAATAGGTACCAGAAGACCTAATGTCTCATGATCAACAAAAAAGCAGGAAATAATCCAAACAAAACAGGTAAAGAGAGCTAATCAGTGTTCTAAGTCAGAGAAAGAAAACCAAGTAGATACTCTAGAAACCATCATCCAGCAGATCATCCTTCTCAGGATCCCAATCAGCATGTGCTCCTCCTGCATCAGCATTTCCTATAATTTCCAACAGAGAACTTCATTCAGAATGAATTCAACTATGGAAAATGTACATATATCTAGTTCTGTATATAAGAACGTAGTACTTTAAATTATGCTTAGAGGATATAGGAAGAGTATTTCAGGTTTAACCGCAGAATCTATTAACTGTTTCCAAGCAAAACGATTTCAGACTTCTGGACAACGCAGCTATATATGTGTTCCTGTGTGTGATATCCTGGTTACTGTTCTTCTAGGGTTAATTGGAACTCATCAAATGTGTAATGGAACCAATCAACAGGAGAAGGTCCAAAACTAGTTAGATCATGTTATCAAATATGGAATAACACTCTCCTAGAAGTTAAGGAAGACGAATCTGGATGAGGTTGTTATCATCAAATGTGGAATGAAACAACCAACCAGAAATTCGTACTCAGCAACCAAAACACCAACGGAGCACAGTATGCTAGGTTTGACAAAGGAAGGAATCAAAACATTCGGATTTAGGCTGGTTTCAAACCGCTTTGAGTCCCATTTCCCCCACTGTTTTGATTGAACGGTCTCGGGGCATTCCTTTTGTCAGTGGATCAGCTAGATTATCCTTCGATCGCACGTCGACCAAAATGATAACGCCTTGTTCTTTAAGATAATTAAATAGGGCGTGTCTCAGTCGTACATGTCGTCTCTTAGTGTTAAAAAGGACATTCTTAACAACTTGGACTGCAGCCTGATTATCACAGTATAGGCTTAAAGAATTGATTTGAAGTTTAGACAAGGGAATGTCTAAGATCAAATTCCTGATCCAGTCTGCCTCTTCACCAGCTGAAGCTAAGGCAAACAACTCGGCTTCCATAGACGATAAAGCTATGCAAGTTTGTCTCTTGGACTTCCAAGTAACTGCAGCGCCACCCAATGCGAATATAAATCCACTTGTGGACTTGCTGTTTGAAACTTCTGAACACCAGCAGACATCAAAGTAACCTTCCAAAGTAGGAGGGTGACCAGTGTAGCACAGAGCGTGGTCTTTAGTACCTTTGAGATACTTCATCAGCCTATCTAGGGCATCCCAATGCTCTTTGCCTGGACTACTGGTAAAGCGACTTAGCATGCTTACGGAGAAAGTAATGTCAGGTCTAGTGCAGCTTGTGGTGTACATGAGACTTCCACTGATCTTTGAGTACTTGACTTGATCAACGCTCGTTCCTTCATTCAGACTCAGCTTGACGTTCGGATCAGTTGGTGTTTCAACAGGCCTACAATCTTTATAACCCCAGGTATTAAGAATCTGCTCTATGTAGTGAGCTTGACTCAGAGTGACACATCCCTTGTCTACTCTTACTTTCATACCTAGTATGATATCGACGGGACCAAGGTCCTTCATATCAAACGCTTTGGCGAGAGCGGACTTAATATCCCTCACGACAGCTAGGTCTGACCCCATGATCAACATGTCATCCACATATAGACATATGATGACTGTTTGGTTTGACATCGAGCGGTAATAGAGACACTTGTCTGAGAGACTGGACTGAAATCTAAAGTTCTTTACCACTTGATCAAACTTCATGTGCCACATCTTAGGTGCTTGTTTAAGCCCATAGATAGATTTATCAAGTTTGCACACTTTATCCTTTAGATCTGTATGGACATAACCTTCAGGTTGTGCCATGTAGATCTCTTCATTTAGCTCTCCATTCAAAAAGGCTGTTTTCACGTCCATCTGATGGACGATGAAATTCTCGATAGAGGCTAAGGCTAGAAGAATTCTAATAGTTGATAGGTGACAGACAGGTGAATAGACATCAAAATAGTCAATTCCCCCCTGTTGTTTATAACCCTTAGCGACTAGACGTGCTTTGTATCTGGTTATAGACTCATCACTATGTAACTTCTTCTTCAGTAACCACCTGCATCCCAGGACTTTAGCTCCTTTCGGTAGGTCCACTAGATGCCAGGTATTATTTTGTAACAGCGAATTCATCTCATCGTCGATGGCTTCTGCCCACATTAACGCATCTCTCGATCTCATCGCTTCCTGATAGGAAAAAGGATCATCCTCTAAGTGGTAGGTGATGAAATTCTCACCAAAATCCTTAGGGATTCTATCTCTTGTAGATACTCTAAGAGGAATAGGTTCGACCTCTAGAGGTTGGGGAGCAGTGCCAGAGGGGCCAGCTTCGGGTTCTACCGTAGACTCTGAGATCATGTCAGTAGATCTAGGAATGGTCAGACCATGATCTTTGATAAATTTATGCTCAAAGAAAATAGCATCTCTAGACTCTATCACTGAATTAGTGGATAGATCCAGAAATCGGTCAGCTCCACTGTCTTCTGCATTGCCTAGATAGACGCAGGTTGTCGTTCTAGGTCCCACCTTAGGTCTTTTAAGGTCTTATATACGCACATAAGCGATACAACCCCAAGTCTTAAGAGTGTCATATCTACAAGGATGACCGTGCCACAGCTCATAAGGAGTAGAACTGAGCTTTGAGTGAGGCACTCTATTCAGAATGTGATTTGCAGTAAGGACTGCTTCGCCCAAGAAGGAATTGGGCATGCCAGCGGTCAGGAGCATAGAATTTAACATCTCTGTTAAAGTTCTATTCTTACGCTCAGCAACGCCATTTGATTAGGGTGAGTAAGGAGCTGTAGTTTCAAGGATTATGCCCTTAGTGGCACAAAACTCCCTAAACCCAGTTGTAGTGTATTCTCCTCCTCGATCACTTCTAAGTCTCTTAATCTTCAGATTTAACTGGTTTTCTACACGAGATTTGAAGATTTTGAAGGTCTCGAAAGTCTCGTCTTTCAATTTCAATAGGTAGACATGACAAAATCTGGAGAAATTGTCAATGAAGGTAATTAGATACTTCTTTCCCCCTCTAGTGGCATGACTCCGAAAGTCACAGAGGTCGGAATGAATCAACTCCAAAAGTTGTGTGCTCCTAGAAACAGACTTGTAAGGGTTTCTAGTTATTTTAGTCTGGGCACAAACCTCGCACCTATCAAATCGAATAGAGAAATCTAACGGAATGTTGTGACTCTTAGCTAGATCGCGCATTTTCTTGTAGTGAACGTGTCCAAGTCTATTGTGAAGTAGCTTTGGATCTAACAGAGACGAACTCACTTGATTTATGCACTCGTTTTCTAGGCTAAGTCAATACATTCCATTGATTAAGTAAGCGCAACCAAAATAATGTGAATTAACAGACAGTGTTATTCTACCGCTAATGGTTGTGAAGGACATTCCGGACTTATCTAACAAACTCATAGAAATTAAAATTTTGGTTAAATTAGGAACTAATTTAACATTTTGCAAAAATAAAACTTTACCTGAAGAGAGGACGAGTTTTGCCGTCCCAGCATGAGTGACGACTGTCTCTCCTTCGTTGCAATTCTCTACTCTGTCTCGGACTGCTCTGACGTCGGAGAGTAGACCTCTGTCATTTGTGACGTGACAGGTAGCACCGCTGTCCAGACACCACTCAGAAGACGCATTGCGGTGATTGCTCCCGATCATAGCCATAAAGGACTTGGGATCAGAAGTATCGACCACCATGTTTGCCGCCTGAGGTGGAGCTTCATCCTTTTGCTTCTTCGGGCCCCTACAGTCAGCAGCCCAGTCACCCAACTTGCCGCAGTTGTTGCATTTACCCTTCTTCCTTTTGAGAGAAGGCTTCTTGACAGCCAACTGGGCAGGAGGATCAACTTTAGGTACTGGGGGCTTCCGAGGAGGCTTATTAGGTCGAGAAACGAAGTTGACAGCCTGAGGCGGCTGAGCAACCTGCTCCGCGCTCTTTCCAGCGATGTTCTGGTCCTCGATGTGAATGAACCTTTTAAGTTCATCCAAAGTAATCTTCTCCTTCCGTCTGTGCATCTCCGTCTTGAATGTCAGCCACTCCGGAGGTAGCTTGCTCAGGATCAAGTACACGAACAGATTGTCGTCCATCTTCGACTGATCGTCCTCCAACTTTTTGCGCAGATTTTCCAGCTCTATGATTTGGGAGGTGATCGGCAGGTTCGCCTTGAGGCGGAAGTTGAAAAACTTCTCCCCAATGAGCGATTTGGACAACACCTCCTCCTTCTAAAAATGCGCGTTGAGACGATCCCAGATCTCCTTTGCAGTCTTGTAAGCGTGGTAGGTCAGTGCGAGACGAGGATTGAGGGAATTCAACAGGTAGTCCCTGCAGAAATCCTCATCCTTGTCCCACTGATATTCGTCTACGCCCTCGCTAAAAGACGCAAAGTCGCTCTGCACAGTGTAGAAGATTTCGCGTTCCTTCATTCCTAGCTGGACTTGTATTTTCCAACTGAGGAAATCGGACGCGTCGAACGATTGCAATTTGGTAACATCGAGCGCGCTTTTCTTCGACATCGCAACAGAATTCTAAAAAAAAGAAAACTGAAACAAATTCACCTGATTCGCGCGAAGACGACCTGCAAAATTCGGATCCAATCCAGTAATTGCCTAATTTGCTTTTCTCCGGGTGAACTCAGTCGCCAAAGAACTAGAGCTCCTCCAAAATTGCCTAAAAAATCAAGTCGCACACGAGAGATCCTTGTAGAAAACAATGACTTTGAGTAGATCTGGATCAAGTAAGTTGAATAGCCGTGTGAAGAGATTCCAGATCTGAAGTGGGATTTGCTAAGAAATCCTCTCGATCAAGAGCAGCACCAAGAAAGAAATTATCCTTCTTTGATTTCTTCAAATGACAGCCAGAACAACTTGGAGACAGCGAATCAGATCTGAAAGAACAAAAAAAAAGGTCTGCGAAACCTCCTTGCTGCGGTAAGATAGAAGAAAGCACCTCTAATCGCGATGTGAACAGGGGCTGCAGATCTGAATAGATCTACTTGCAGGACGTGAATCACGCAGGAAACAGGCAGCCTCCTTCCGATCGGCGACGGGAAACAATTTCAAAAAACGAACGGGAATCGGAGCAGCAGGAAACGTGAGACGGGATCTCACCGAGAAACCTTCCTCCTTTCCAACCAGCAGTGAAGATGAACAGATCGTTCCCTCAACTGGCCGGATCGCAAAGCAGAGATCGTCAAGGAGCGCAGAAACATTTCCACAGAAAACCGAAGATCTCGATCTCAATCTGGAACTTCTTTGCGATCTAGTACAACGTCTCCTTTTCGATCTAGGGCAGCGCCTCCTTCTGCGATCTACAAAAAAAAAGAGAAGATCGGCGATAGATCCTACGATCTGCGAGCAGAAATCGCGCCGACGGGAGAATCGCAAACAAAAATCGCGATTGGGAGCGGTCGAAAAATCGAGCGCCGACGGGAGCGGAATATTGAGCGGAAACCTAAAAAAACCGGGTATCTTGAGAATGTTATCTCTCCGCTCAAGATAGTCCACAAGACCTCATCAACATGTGGAATGGGCCTTTATAGTATCTCCAGCGTAGAGCCTAACCCTAGTGACACTGAACTCATCGGGTCGTTCTGAGTCGGTCCTGATACGCACGGACATAATATAAATAATAAAACTAACAATGTGTCGCATACGAACTTTCCCTGTTGCATGACAATGCAATGGTAATAGCGCGCAGTTATAACACGAAAATACAAATGTACACGAAAATGCAAACACACCCACAATCAATATCGTATGTATATATGCATATGCATATATACATATACATATAAGATAATTAGCATGCACCATCTAATTACAGGTTTTTGGCATATTGCACCTTCATTTTAAAATCCGACCCATTGATTTATATGTCATATACATATATTTATACATTAAACATTGTCAAAATGATATTTATTTGCACAAAGATCACATTAAATTTATAATTGGAGACATTATTGTTAATGTGATCAGTCTAGCTAGGGAGGTTCCCTTCATGAATTTTTTAATTAGTTATTAAGAAAACAGTTGCACTAGCTAGAATAGTGGCCGGGGAAACTAAGGATATTGATTTCAAGTTTGATATTTTAAAGAATTTAGACTCTCACAACTACTAAACGTCATACTTGATTTTACTATATCATTTTATAGATTATATATATTTGTCAGTACTAACATGCAAGTTAGTATCATCAAAGTGGAACATAATCACCCTCATGGAGATTATATATATATATATATACACACACACACGAGTGATATGTCAAATCAATTTTAATAAAGTTGATAAGTTTAATTAATGGTAGCTCCTTGAATTAAAATATCACTGTCATGTCTAATAACAGTCTTTTTCGAAAATATCGCTGACATGCGTAATGATAGTTTACCATACTAGGTATAAAAGCTCTACTATTTTATTTTTGATTTTATGAATTTTTATCATTGCTTTTAATTTGGGAATATAATATAATTACTTGAATATAATGGACATTGTATTTTTTTAAAAAAATATATTATATTATGTGTTGAGTCATTAGATTAAAACAATAGGATTGTATTTGACAATTTTGAATTTTCACCAAAATTAAGTTTTTTCTTCTAATATTGTAAATAAATAAATATATGTACAACACCAAAAGGTTATAAAATGGAGATCAAAACTATTGAATTTCCCTAATATATACCTTCACATAGTTGATCAATGTTCATATAAAGAAGGTACAAAAAGGACTAAATAGGAAAGCAAATAGTATACATATAAGGGTTATTACGGATTTACGGGTCGGGGCTTACCCTCGAAGTTTGCATAATTACAGCTTCTAACTTTCAAAATTACAAAAAAATCCATGCATAAAAGTACCTCCTTAAAGTAAATCTTGAGTTAGGTCTTTATTTTGTGCGTGCATGCGCATGCTATGAAATGTAAACATTGAGTACGTGTGAATAATTCTAATTTTCAAAGTTAGAGAGGTGTAAGCTGTAATTACACAAGGGAAGGTCCCGGTAAATAACCCATATATATATATATACATATATATAAATATATATATGTAAAATATATTTATTTGGAGGATATAGAAACGAGTGGGCCTAACTTTATTGAGCCCCTCAACCGAATAAACAGCATAATAAGACGATGAATCCTCTTAATGCAACACACCGTGCATCCATATGGCCAACCATTGACGAAGTCAACACAGTCTTGGTCAACGATGCTTTCCAATCACGGATAGAAACTTGGCGATGACTCCAATTCTCTCCTTCTCCATCTGCAAAACATTAATCGCCTACAAATTAATTCAACTTCATCGATCAATTCATCGCCTAATTAATTTTATCTTCAATCAATTTTTTTTTTCATTATTTCATACACATATATATATTAGTGCAACGGCGGGCTTTGCCCGCACTGGCAGCGGGCCGCCCGCTCTCAACTGAGAGCCCGCCTGCCGCAGACTGTGCTTGCCGTCGGTTTTCAAAAATCCTTGTAAAATTAGGTGATCTGTAAATAGCATCCAGAACGTTGTCTGCGAATAGCGGTCACTACAAAACTGATTGACTATTTGCAAATCAACATGATCTGCGAATGAAGGCTAGAGCAAAGTTGTCTCGCTATTCGCAGACTAATGTGGTTTGTGAATAGAGGTCAGCGCAAAACTGATTGACTATTCACAGATCAACATGGTCTGCGAGCAGTGGCCAGCGCAAAACTGATTGACTATTCGCAGATCAGCATGGTCTGCGAGCAGCGGCCAACGCAAAACTGATTGACTATTCGCAGACCAACGTGTTTTGTGAATAGCGGCCAGCGCAAAACTGTTTGACTATTCGCAGATAATCGTGGACGATCCGTATTTTTTGATACCATCACAAACGAATATGTTTTTCTAAATTGTTTTTTAATTCAATAAATTTTGAATTCATCCACGCTTCTTTAATTTTTAAAATAATATAGATAGATATGCAATTAATTATAATTAATTAAAAAAAAGCATACCCTTGAACTCATCATAATAGCGCTGATCTTGCGACCAAGGGACGCGATCATCGTCTTCTTCCTCCTCCTCCTCGTTTTCACATGCCCAACATCTTTTGCGCAGAAAGAAGGAAAAAATATCTTCTTCCAATCACCAAAACAAGATGGAGGCGGCGGCGGCAACTTGGCTTCAGCTGCGACACTACTCTTCTGCTCCACTTCCACAACCTAATTAATTAATTACAAGATCATAATATATATCAAAGAAATTAACTACCTTTAAGTAATTATTAATTTTCTAATAATTACAAGATCATAATATCAAAGAAATTAACTACCTTTAAATTTTGATGAGGGTTGCCGGCGTTGGTTGTGATCTGCAGGGGACTGCCGGCGCCGGCGAGCTGAACTTTATTGTGTGGAGGGTTGTGGCGGCCGGCTGCTGTGATCTGAAGATGTTGTTTAGATTTGTGGTGATGATGAGGTTGGGGTTTGGGTGTTAAGGATCCATCTTTAAGGAAAGCTGCGGTGGCACGCAGCTGCTGAGAGTAGAGGAGGAGTTGGGCTTTCCGGTCGTAGGGGGCGCCGGCGGGGGTTTTGAGGGGTGACAGGTGGCGGTAGCTTCCGCGCCTTTCAAGGCTAGAGAGAAGCTGAAGTTTTGGCCTCCGTTGTTGTTTGACCACATACACAGTGATCTGAACCGCCGTGGCCTTCTTCCTCCTTTGGTTGTTCGACCGCCTTTTTTGCATCTTCTGCTGCTGCTGTGTCATGTCAGCTACAGCTGGGAGAGAGAGGGAGGATTTATGCAGAGGAGGCCGGGAAGGATGGGTGTCTCCGGCGGTGGTGAGTGACCAGCCACGAGAGAGAGAGAGATCAGAGATAGAGAGAGAGGGGGGAGGGACGGAGAGGTAGAAAGAGAGAGGGGGGTGAGAGAGAGAGAGGGGGGAGAGGGAGGATTTGTTGTTTAAGGTGTAGGTGTTAGTGATTTGGTGCTAACCGCAGGGGACGGGAGATAAATTAAAACAAGGCAGAGAGAGAGAGAGAGAGAGAGATCATGCGGAAGCAGCACAATAAATCCGTATTTCACCTTACAACACATTTTAATTTGTACTGGGGCGAAAATGTACAAGGATGATTGGAAATATGTGTGAGAATTTTGGAAATTTTATAAGAGAGAGAGAGAGAGAGAGGTATATTGGGAAGTTGAATACTTAAATTTGAAAATTTTGTAATAGGGAGGTGGTAGACACACACGCGCGCGCGCACACACACACGAATGAGTATATGAGTGCCCCTTGTGAGGTCGTGACAGTACCACAGTTGAAACAGTGTCACAGTGCGACGATACTATCGTGGCTCGCAAGATGACGCGTGACACACCCTCTCTCTCTTCTCTTTTTCCCCTTACTCCTTTTACTTTTCAAAGTCACATTTATATATGGTAATTGTTATTCGGAAACCATAATTGTACCATCCGCACGCCATTTCTTTCTTATTTTATTTGAGTTTACAAATTGTTATCCGTAGACCAATATAATTTTAAATCTGAGCACTTCAATATGTGCATGGATCGTGATTCGTAAAATAAATATGTGGGTAGAGACCGAGTTGAGAAAGAAAGACGATTTCTTCGTTGTTCATGCGATTTCGATTTGTTTGGGAAGATTTAGATATCTGACGGATCTTGATTCATAAAGTAAATGCGCGGATAAAGACCGAGTTGAGGAAGACAGACGATTTCTTCGTTATTCATGCGATTTCGGTTTGTTTGGGAAAATTTAGATAGCTAGGGTTTGTTTGGAAAAATTTAAATAGCTAGGGTTACTCTCTCCCTGTGGTATAGAAGGCGAATAGGACGATCAAATTTTTTTTCTTTACTAATCTTTAAAAACTTGATTTTGACAATTACTTAATTTCGAAAACTTGTTTTTTACTTTGTTTGAACACATAATTAAGTAGATAGACATTATAATTTAAATTATTCTGAAATAAATGAAAGTATTTGATGACATTAGATTACAAAAATGATAGTATTGATATTATGAATATTTCACCAATGTGGACTTTTATATAGTAAGTGTGCACATATATGTCGATGATCTCATCATCATTGGACGCTCCATTAGATTGTGGAGTCTGATTCACCGACTGATTTAGAAGTATTGGACACTCGTCACAATTTTCACCTTGTGTATATTAGGCATGTTTTCGGCCTAGGGTTTTTAGGTGTAAGAAAAATGAGAGAGAGAGGAGGCGGCTACAGTGGAAGTGTATTGCTTGCATCCTGGACATTCTTCATAGTGAATTTCATGGCGCGGGTGCCTTGTGGTTTTTTCCTCATATTTAGGATTTTTCCACGTTAAATCTTGGTGTTCTTGTCTTTTTGATTTTCTGCGAATGGTATTTCCTAACGCTATTAACAAGCACATGAATTCCTTATTTATTATTTTCCATAGTATAATGTTATGAGAATGCTATTTTATTATTCTATTTCTGAATAATATTTCACTTACAAAATAATTAAAACTATGCAAATCACATGTCATATAATACAAGATTAATTTGTAATATAAAGCCATATTTACTATTTACACTATACATTTTTGACACATTTTTATTATAAAAAGTTGTGTGATGGTGTGATGACTTGAAAAGGTAGGGCAACATGGGGTAGTGCATTAGGTGAAGTACATGGCTTTAGGTAGCATTTTGTGGATTTAGTTTAGGTATTGGAGTGGGGTTAGTAGGTGGTCAAGAGGAGTTAATTAGTGGCTAATTAGTGGGCTATAGAGACTAGAGGAGTTAAGTGGCTAGAATTTTGTGGATTTAGGGTCTGTTTTAGAGAGAGAAAATTTGGTGCTTCTGACATTCACTCATTTATGTGCTCCAAGGTGATGTTTATGCATTACGATCGTATGTCATTTTACGACCGTAATGCATGATTTTACGGCCGTAATTTTTTCAGTTATAATCGGAATATGAGTAATATGGTACTTAAAATGAGCGTAAAAATACGAACATAATATTTTGTGACGGCGGACGTGAACGTGGCGGACGTGAATGTCGGGCGCACCAAAAAACTTCTCCCGTTTGACACAGCGGTGGCGGACATGAACGCGGTGGTTACAAACCTGTTTGGAGCACTGAGCCTGAACAAAAACATCATCATCATGACATGTGTTTGACATGACAACGTTTATGACCGCTACCAAGGAAAAAAAAATCAATTTTCAACATAAAATTGGATGGAGTTCCATAGGTGAGGTTCGACGTTCGTAACCACTGCGTTCACGGACACAACCACCGTGTCAAACGGACCGCGTATAACAAAATATGCTTTAAAATGAACCTAAATTCAATTGAGACGCGTAAAAACGGATTAAAGTATTGATGATCGATCATTTCGGATCACTTCCTACAATTTTTGATTCGGGCATGGCTACTAAATATCAAGAACCGATCGAACTGCGAAAAATTGCTGAAGTCTGCTGGATCTTTTGACCGCGCAGCGAGCGCAGTCTTATTTTAGCGGCTAGTTGAACACCAACAACTACATCACCCCACTTCTTTGACAAATGCATGAGTTGAACTACATCACCATCAGCTAGTTGAACTGCAAACAATTGCTAAAGTCTTGCTAATTATAAAACAATTATATATGACCCACCAGAATATTAATTTAAAGTCGAATCAATTCGAACTGATTTGAGTCGCACTCAGATTTAAAGGTAACCCTAAACAAAATACTATAATCTATATTAGATTAGACTACCACATTCTCTCCATGTAGGTCAAAGATGGAGAGATTGGAGATGAAGATGGTACAATTTTATGGTACAGAGCCCTCTCCCTGCACTTGGACTTGAGCGTAAAATTGTGTTTAGAAAAATCACTTTCAAACGGAGGCTACCTAAACGGGCAAAAAAGGACCTTTAAGAGCTCATTCACTTAAAAAAAAAGAAAATAATAATAAAAAATTATTAAATCAAGTATCAATAAATTTGTTAAAATCAGTAAATTCCCCCAAAAGTTGAGCAGTTCAAATCTCGCTATTCGCACCCCAAAAATTGTGAAAATCTTAATTATATTCGCAGTCCAATTCTCGCTAATCGCACCCCATCAAATAACCTCCTCCTCTCCATCTCTCTCCTCTCATTGCCTAAACCCTAGCCGTAGTTCTATCGGCCGCGTCGTCTTTTCCCCTCTTAGATTCATCTTCTTCAAAAAAGAAGGAAATTATCCAGCAAAAATCCCGAAAAAATAGTCAGTTTTTTAGTTAGAGGAAGGTTTGCATGACATTTAACTTGTTTTAATTCCTCTATGCATGGCATTTAACTTGTTTCCCTGCTACGTTTTTAAATTGTTTTAGAGTCTTTAAGATGTTTCTCTAGGTTTCTAGTGTTTAATAAATCAGCAAAGTACGTCGTTTATTTGGGATGAATAGCGATGGACTGCGAATAGCCAATTCTGGACTGCTATTATCATAATATAATGAATATATTTACTATAAAAATAAATTGAAAAATTACAGTTTAAACCCTGGAGATATCCATATCCTTAGGAACAAACAAATTCTTAATCCTCACGACGTCGACACCACGGGCCCTTTGCATCTCCTGGGCAATCTTGGCCAATTCCTCGACCCTCATCTTCCTCTCCGACGCGACCACCACCTCCATCTCCTCTGTCGCCGCATTCATCTCCCTCCACATCCTCCAGAACTCCTTTAATACCTCCTCGATTGCGCCCGGCCCCTTCCCCTTTGCCGTCACCATCCTCACCAGCGCCACCAGCCGACGGTCGAAGCCCCCGCCCTCCACAACAGCACGGATAATCTCGATCCGCACCTCATCGTCCATGGACGGGTCCTCTAGGACCTTAGTAACGGCAATTGTCAGGCGGCGGACATCGCGTACGAGAGCGTTAAAAGAGGCGGTGCCACTACGCCTGGAGAAGTCGATTAGAGCAGCGGCGTAGCCGGCGGCGGCACGCTTGTGGTGGGTATTACCAGCAAGGGTCTTCGGCAGCGGATGAGGAGCTGAGGCGGAGAGGAGAGAGGATTTTGAGGCGGAATGCTTGGAGACAGAGAGATTGGGATATGGGAAGGGAGATTTGAGGAGGTGATGTTGGTTCGCAGGGAAGATGGCTCCGCCGCCGCCGCCACCGCCGCCGCCACCGCTGCGGAGAGACGGGATTGGCGAATAAGTAGCAGTGAGGACATCCATTTATTAACAGAATTATTATCACCTCACTCAGGATTATGTATATATATATATTCAATGGAGAAAAGCAGAACACGTGGCTCCAAAGTAGCCGCACAAAGACTTTGAAAGTAGGGATGCAAAAAATTCTAACTCAAACTCAAGCATGTCGAGCACCATGAGCTCAAGCTTTATTTCGAGCCGAGCTCAAGCCTAATGCCTCTTGTTCATGAGCTCGCTAGTTTTTTTATTTAAATTTTTTTAATTTATTATATACATTATAAATTATAGATACCAAGAATAGTATTATACTAATATATTTATTATATGTATTTATATATCTTTAATTTTTTAATTTAGAATTTTGCTCTACCAAACTCGTCGAGCTCGAGCCCATGGAACACTGGCTCGTCGAGCTCGAGCTCGAGCTAAAGAAAACAGCTCGAGCTCGAGCTTGCTATTTTCGATGAGCTCGACTCGAGCTCGGCTCATTTGCAGCCCTATTTGAAAGCCATGTCCATCAATGGAGGATGGCTTATTAAAATACTTGGAACATTAATGTTTACATCCACATTTAATTGAAAAATATGGCAAAATCTGTAAATGAGAAGGGATGGGGAGGGTATTTCCAGAAATAAACTAACGTTCCCTAAAGATCACTGGCTTAATTCCTTTATTAATAGGTATAGATATAATGTTGCAATCTCATCTGCACGAGCCGGCTCATCTTCGTTGCTCTGAGACGAATGCCACAAATGCGAATTTGTACAGTCCAGCGAAGAATACGAGCTCCGAGTAACCAACAAAGCTGGATGGAAGAATGAAAAGTTTACGGGCGGCGGCGTGCGAATATTGGCATCATCAGAAGACCTAGGTCGGGCAGAGCTTCTCTATATTACCATCGAACGGGGGAGTAGTTAAGGGGCGCAGCTTGATCTCGTAGAGCTTCGGCCACAGCTTTCCTGTCACTGAAATTTGAATCATAATAGTTTTATACTTTGAAAATGAGTCATGTTGTTATATAATTTTTATATAGAATTGTTGAACTAACCAAACAGACGCTTATTGTCCTTGTCCCAAGCGATTCCATTCAGAACATCAATGCCCTGGACATTAGCAGGAAAAATATAACAACTAATCATATATAATTACCAAAACTTCACGCGGAAGATAGCGTAATTACAGATTGCACCCCTCTTATTATGGAAATTACAAAAATCTCCCCTGAATGTTATAAAACATAACATTTACCTTCCCTGAAGTTCATATTTCATAACATTGACCTTCCCTAAAGTTCATATTTCGTAACATTGACCTTCCCTAAAGTTCATATTTCATAACATTGACCTTCCCTAAGTTCATATTTCATAACATTTACCTTCCTTAAGTTCATATTTCATAACATTTACCTTCCCTAAGTTCATATTTCATAACATTTACCTTCCCTAAGTTCATATTTCATAACATTTACCTTCCCTGAAGTTCATATTTCATAACATCCGTGCACAAAATACCCCCCCTAAAAATGTACTCCGAAGGGGGTATTTTTGTGCATGAATGTAATGAAATGTGAACTTCAGGGGACGTAAATATCATGCTTTGTAAAATTGAGGAGTGGTTTTTGTAATTTCAATAATAATAGGGGTGCAATCTGTAATTTTGCAAACTTAGAGGGGAGGTCCCGGTAAATATTCAGATACTATACTATAGTATAGTATCTATAGACTATAGTAATATTCAGATAATAGAGGGGAGGTCCCGGCAATCTGTAAACTTAGATACTATACTATAGTATCTAAAAAGAAAACTTTTGGTCTTCATTTATATCCATCAAATTAAACCTGGCTATACCGATCCAAACTAAACCTGAAATCCCCGGACCGAGACTGCCCCTCATAATGTTATTGAGGAGGTATCCGCTACTCAAAATCAAAACCTGAAATCCCTTCCCGCCTCCTTTCGACTCTTGCCATCGCAGCTCCAGGCCGAGCGACTCCGGCTTGAAATCAAGGTATTCGAAGATATCCTACGTCATCAGCAAAATGCTAGGGCATCGGCGCATCGGCATGTTCCTCCTGCTTCCAATCAGGATTACAATGGCTCACATTCTAGGGTTGACAATCACTTACCGAAAGTATCTGAGAATGGTATAAGGGTATGTGCAAAGGTGACCTAAGAGTATTTAAAAGAGCTTCGCAGAAGAACGACGCAAGTTGAATCCCAAGTTAATACTATTTTCTTGTGCAAGAAGACAAATCAATAGTTGGGGAAACAAAAAAGAAGAGGTGGTCCTATCAATATGACTTTCCAAAATAAAGCTAGAGGTGAGTAAGAAGTCAGATTGCTAGGATGTTCTATTCTGGTGGTTTGTCATTCCATCTAGCTAGGGATTCGTATTACATGAGCTCACATAAATTTGTTGCTAACCATAACCTTGATGAATTTGTTCTTCCTCGATATAATGCTCTTAGAACCACCGACACATGGTAGGTTCTATCGGAGACCAATAGATAACCTCTAAATGCAATTAACACCGATCTAACAACTGACTTGCAATAACGAAGTTTATAAAATGGCACTAGATAGGTCACAGTTCATGAAGCTTATCAAATAGGAAAACACGAAATGTTATATAAATGCGAGAGAGCACAACATAAAAATGCGCAGGCAAATAAGAACATACAATGTTACAAAAAGTCTAACAACTACTGGATTTGGGTATCCGGTGAAGGTTCGGACTGCTGGACAGTAAGGTTTCCTGTACAGGAGGTAGACCTAGATGGCGGGAGGAGGTGTTTTGGGGGAGAAGAAGTGGACGGCTTGACTGGTTGCAGGAGTGAATTAGGGGCCTAGGCGGTTACATGGAGATGTTTGGGGGTGGGGTGAGAGAAATTTGGGGGTGGTGAGGAGGCAGTTGGAATAAAAGGAGGAATGTGACGAGTGGACGAAGGGATTAACGTGTAATGGGAGGTGGAGGAGTCGTGAGAGATTTTAAGAGGGGTGGGCGTATTTTATAGGAAGTGGTTATGAGTGGGGAGGTGGAGTAGTGGGAAGGTGGTTTGGGAGTTATGCGGGTGGTGGGAGGTGGATGGCCGGTGGTGGTGGTGGTTGCAGGAGATGGTGGCCAAAGATTGAAGAGAAGACGGAGTGACGACCCGCGGTTCTTTCTCTCATACCCGAGAAGTAGTCTCTTTTCTTCCTCTGTATTTTCTCTACTTCGATCAAAACCTTGAATGCTCAAGGATTCTCCTATTCTCTAATGGTTGTAAGCTTTTCCAAATTTTCTTATGTTGTAGAACTCATAGATTTTCATGCCTTTTAATGTTAACGATGCTATATGTGTTTTACTTGGCTTGAATGTTAATAAAAGGGAAGCCTGGTGCACAAAGCATCCCCGCGCAGCGAGGGTCCGGGGAAGAATCCCACTTGGCTTGAATGTGAATGATCGGAAAAAAATTCTCTTTTTCGTTGGTTCGAGTTCACGCTTGTAGTGGATAGGAAAATCAATCTTTCAATAGCTTAAATAGCATTTGACGTTGTATCCTTGGGAATCTTCGCTCTGTGTTCCATGTGGATATGACAAACTAACTCAATTTATTACTTCGACCGGTACAATGCCATTGCACTTTCTTCGGGATTCGCATCGTGCGATTCCATACAGTCACTATACCAATTGCTTCCTTCTGAGCCTGATGGGTCTCTAAGGTTTTAGGGTCACAAATGAGAGTCTAATATTGCGCTACAAATGACGTTACATCGACATCCGAACTAGGTTCAACAGTTTGGAGCTCTCAGAATAGATCGAGCAGGTGTTGTAGGTTATCTTTCCCAAAGTAGAAAGACTTAAGTTCATCTCACATAGCCTTTGCAGTTTCATGGTGCATAATGATCAGTGGGCTCAGTCAGGGGGTTTCAAATCAGATGATGAAAACCCTTAGTTTAGAGTACTCGACGCACAAAGGGGATCTGCACAACAAGTTTTCTTCTTCCTAATGAGGGAGATAGTGGTGATCTTCAGTTCATCTCTAACTTCATAAATGGGAGCGGGTGCGACCGGAGTGGTGATCGAGGCTAAAACAACATATGACCCTATTGTACAATTGACGGTGAGTTTTACGAACTTATGGAGATTACAGGTGAACTTCAAGGGAGCCGTTGCGAGCTCAAGCGATCTTTGGCGAGTTCCTCGCAGGAGCTCTAATGGAGCAGCGACGAGGTTCAGGCAAGCTCCACAAGAACAACTGTGAGTTCCACAGTAGCAGCTGCAAGCTCAAGCTAGTTCCTCGTGGGAGCTCAAGGGAGTAGCGACGAGTTTCAGGAAAGCTCTGAGGGCAACAACTTTTTAGGGCAGCGACTTCTGCGAGTTTCAGGTGAGCACTGAAGGCAGCGGTTTCTGCGAGTTCTGGTGTGAAAGCAAGGATCTTTGGCCAACTCAATCGGCGAGAGCGGACATAGAAGGAATTAAATCGGTGAGAGCCTATGTTATTAAAGGCGCAAGACGCACCGAGGCGCAAAGGGGCCCTGGAGCCTAGGCGCAGGCGCGCGCCAGAAGCACGTGAGGCGCAAAAACGGGGTACTCATCGGGTTCTTATATCCATGTAGGGTAACTTAGAATGGAAGCAAAGTATTATCTTCTCATCTCTCTCTCCCATCCTCTCTCTCTCTCATCCCCTCTCTTCCCCAATCACTACCGAACCCCTCACGCTCGGACCACCGCCCCGCCAGAACGCCTCCGCCCGTCATCCTGGAGGATTTCGCCATACCTTGCGGCAGCACGAGATCGCAGACCGGAGCACGTAACATCTTGGTATCAGAGGGACCTCCGACCGCCAATCCTCTGCCCCTGTGTTTCCCGACCACCGCGCCGATCCTCGCAGCGCCGAACAGCCGGCCTATTTCTGCACCCGCCTACCCCGATCAGTTCCACTATGGGCGACTGTGAGATCCTCCAACAAATCTTGGATCGCCTCGACCGTCTGGATACCCTTTTGGGGAAGTCGAAGCATCCTGCACCGCCAACCTGTCCGCGAGGGTTCCACCTTTGGAACGCCCGACGAGTCACCACTCAGCACCCGATAGCATCCACCAAGAGGGTACCTCCGGCAACCGTCCCGACGGAAGCGGGTTTCCCCGGTATGTCAAGATGGATTTTCCGGTGTTCGACGGACGTGAAGACCCCACGTCGTGGCTCACAAAATGCGAACTTTTCTTCTCCAACCAATGCTCCACAAGCGACGATCGTCTGAGCCTCGCCTCATTCCATCTCAACGGGGCCGCCAAGCTGTGGTTCTCCCAACTTCAACGCGAACGTCCCTACCTCCAATGGACGAGTTCAAGACAACATGCACACTTCGCTTCGGCCACACGTTACGTGGCAACCCCTTGGGGTATCTCATTGCGCTCCGCCAAACCGGCCCGCTGGAAGACTATCTCGACCGTTTTCAACTTTTATTAGCTCGAGCGTCGTTCGTTCGGACCGATCAACAGATCCCAATGTTTACTGCCAGCCTGCACGAGAGCCTCCGCCTGGATTTGGAATTCCAAGCCCCATCCCCCGACCACAACACCGCCATGAACATTGTCCGCACATGCGAGAAGCGCATTCTCTTAGATCGCCCTTATCTTCACCGCAGTGAACAACCGACTTATTATCGAGGAACCCACAATCTGTCGCCCACGACACCTTCGGCCAAGGGCGGCGAACTGCCTAAACCGCCATTCCGCCGCCGATTGTCCCACTCGGAAATGACGAAAAGTCGAGCTAAGGGGCTCTGCTTCAATTGCGAGGAATTGTTTGGCCCGGGCCACCGTTGTAAACGGTTGTTTTGGATTGAGGTCGACGACCCATCCGATGACGACGACGAAGATCCAGAAACGGAGACACCGGAGATCTCCATCCATGCCATTGCGGGTCCACATGGGGGCAATATGATCCAACTCCCCATCACCCTAGCGGATCATCTCTTTATCACCCTTATGGATTCCGGGAGTACACACAATTTCATCTGCCACACGGAAGTTGTCCGCCTCCGTCTGTCGATTACAACCCGCCGCCAACTTAAGGCATCGGTGGCGAATGGCCATAGCATGTCTTGTCCGGGACTGTGCCGCCGGGTACCCTTAGTGGTCCAAAATTATAGCTTTGAGGTGGACCTCTTGGTCGTCGACCTCGAAGGCTTCGACGTTGTGCTGGGCATACGTTCTCTTCATACCTTAGGGCCGAGTACATAGGACTTCGACAAATTGACCATGCCGTGGCGTCGCGGTACTGAGCGGGTAGAATGGCATAACCACTCCCCATCCACCAGCCTGACATCCTTCCTCCTACAGGGCCCCACCGTCACGAACTCGACGCGTGCCGATCATACTCCACCGAATCTTCACCTCATACTGCAAGAGTTCGTGGATACTTTCACCATTCCGGCCACGCTGCTGCCGCGCCGCTCCCAGGACCACCGCATTTGCCTCCTTCCAGGGGTTGCACCTGTGGTCGTACGGTCGTACCGTTATCCATTTCTCCAAAAAGACGAGATTGATCGACAATGCTCATACATGCTCCAACAGGGTCTGATTCGATGGAGCGTCTCTCAATTTTCTTCCCCGGCTATCCTCGTCCACAAGAAGGATAAAACTTGGCGCTTTTGCGTCGACTACCAGGAACTCAATTCCAAGACAGTCAAAGACAAGTTTCATATCCCCGTGGTCGAAGAACTCCTCGATGAGTTGCATGACGCACGCTTTGTAACACCCCATTTTCCTCGGTTGAGAAATCGAAATGCCAAGGCAAGTGGTAGCAGAAAGCTAACGGTTCGCGGTAGGAGTTACCGCCGGAGGTAGCCTTTTGCCTAGTCCGGCCGACATAGGCTATGTTGTTGAGAGAGGCTTGTCAATGAGATAATGTCGACAAGAGATACCGCAGCGCGGAAATATAGACTTGTCTGGTCCGATTTGGTGATGTCGTTTGACGTGCATTTAGGGCTCGTGCTAGAAATGCGATTGCGGAGAAGACGTCATTGTAATGCCCTCAATTGTTGGAGAATCATGTATCTTCCTTCTTCCACCTTCCCTCTATTGGTTTGCTTGTTTTGGATTTCCGCAATTAACTTTTTATCGTAGGAATACCCAGTTTGTGAAATATATACTGCATCATCAGGATGGCCTTATCCTGTATCTTAAGAATGTTTGTCGGTGGCGAATCATACATCTTCTTTCTTCCTCCTTGTTGTGGTCGACTGATTTTTCAGTTGCCTTAGATTTTTGATGCAGGACGACGCGTAGGGTTTGCGCGTCTGTCGGCTATTTCTAGGAAACCCTAAATGCATGCAAATAAAAGTTGAAATTTGAGCGGTGTCGCACGACGCCGTACCCGTCCGGACCTCTACCGGCCCTGAATTATTGCATTTTAATTTTGTTATTTTGCAATTTATTTATGTCTGTATTTTATTTTATTGCACGCATGCGTGCGTAGCCACGTTGGGAGCCTTTATCGTATTCTCTATTAAATATATATATATACACTCATATATAAATATATATATATATATATTTAACCTTATCTATTCAGCCCATCCCCCACGCCGTTCCATCTCCCTGGAAATTTCCCGCATGCCTTTCCGCCATTAGCGCTGCTCCAGAAGGAACTCCCGAGCCATTTCCGCCATTAGCGCTGCTCCAGAAGAACTCCCGCTGCTGCTCGCTCCATGATACTTTCCCGTCTTCGGCGCTACACCATCAAAGCAACTTCCGCACCACACGATCCAGCGATGCCGCCTCTTCCACGACTCTAGCAGTTGGCTCCGGTTGTGACTTACGAGCTCTATACTCTTGTTTAAAACCTGAGCAAACAGAGGAGATACAGTGGTGAAGAAGGAAATATTGAATCGGTATGAATTTTTTTTCTATTATAGTGAAAGTGCTGAGTAGAGGAGATGATGAATAGTGATTAGGAGGAGGTTCGTTTTTGAGTTTTGTAAGTTCCTGTTGCTATGGTAGAACTGTCCCGTGAGATTGTTTGGGTTTCCGTGAGAGATTGACATTGCTATGTCTTTTTCATTTCCGTTGTTGGTGATTGATGAAGATATGAACACGTTGGTTGTGAACTGAGAGTAATTACTTCCCTGTAGTTGTAGAGAAGATGGTAAATAGTGATTAAGAGTTGGCTTGTTTGCTTCCGTGAGTTACTATCACTATTTACCATCTTCTCTACAACTACAGGGAAGTAATTACTCTCAGTTCACAACCAACGTGTTCATATCTTCATCAATCACCAACAACGGAAATGAAAAAGACATAGCAATGTCAATCTCTCACGGAAACCCAAACAATCTCACGGGACAGTTCTACCATAGCAACAGGAACTTACAAAACTCAAAAACGAACCTCCTCCTAATCACTATTCATCATCTCCTCTACTCAGCACTTTCACTATAATAGAAAAAAAATTCATACCGATTCAATATTTCCTTCTTCACCACTGTATCTCCTCTGCTTCCTCAGGTTTTAAACAAGAGTATAGAGCTCGTAAGTCACAACCGGAGCCAACTGCTAGAGTCGTGGAAGAGGCGGCATCGCTGGATCGTGGGGTGCGGAAGTTGCTTTGATGGTGTAGCGCCGAAGACGGGAAAGTATCATGGAGCGAGCAGCAGCGGGAGTTCTTCTGGAGCAGCGCTAATGGCGGAAATGGCTCGGGAGTTCCTTCTGGAGCAGTGCTAATGGCGGAAAGGCATGCGGGAAATTTCCAGGGAGATGGAACGGCGTGGGGGATGGGCTGAATAGATAAGGTTAAATATATATATATTTATATATGAGTGTATATATATATATATTTAATAGAGAATACGATAAAGGCTCCCAACGTGGCTACGCACGCATGCGTGCAATAAAATAAAATACAGACATAAATAAATTGCAAAATAACAAAATTAAAATGCAATAATTCAGGGCCGGTAGAGGTCCGGACGGGTACGGCGTCGGGCACCTTTGCGTCGACCTGATCTGGGCTGGTCTCCATCAATTTTTGTCTCTTAACCGACCCAAAAAACATTATCCGATATCAGAGCTCTAGGTTGGGATTAAGTAAACCTTGAGTTAACTCTACAAAAAGAAAAAAGAAAAAAACATGAGCCACATTCCCTCCAAAAATCCAAGAACTACACCAATGAATGGTGTGCTTCACCAAATATTCTTGAGTTATTTTACCTTGATTGCAATTTCTTTGAATGTTAGCTAAGCTCCAAATTCACCAAAAGGGATCCAAAGAGTTAACAGATGACCCAACTCTTGGACCGACAACCACTGGCTACAGCAAGGATAAACCTTTTTTTAATTCAAGAACGGACTCATTCCAACCGTGCTATATTGGCTGCTTCAAAGCACACCAATTATCAGGAAATAGCGGAGGCAGCAAGATCGAAAGAACAAGAACAATCAGCTTTTCATGAATTTCAAGCCAGAGATAAAAGAAAAGTTAATGAGGCTCCAGGGAATAGACCAGTGAAGAAACAGCATGTGGAGATGTAGAAAAATGTTTGCGGCTGATATAAGCCCCTAGGAAATGAATAAGAAAAACAATGAAGGTTTAATTGTCATTAGCGAAGTCATAAAAGATTTGAATGTCCTATGAAAACGGGAAAGAAAACCACGACAGCTAGCTCAGCCACTCGTTTATTCTATAACGTAGAAAGATGCTCGCAATGCAACTAGCATGGTGATAGATAGTTTTGAAAGTGCATGTTGAAAAAAGTTGAGAAAACTCCAAACATTAGAATCCCCGGTAATAGTAACTTTGCCTACTAGAGAGAAAATCCAAACATTCGGTTATATCACTGGTGCTGCAGTGATGAAAGGGCAAAATTTTCTACTGATTTAATTATTCTCCGCATCATTAATTTTGACACTATTTTAGGAATATATTGGTTATAGAAACAAAGTCGTAATTGACTGCTCCCAGGAGATGGTCTAGTTATTTTTCAAATCCCTGAAGCACCTAAGTTCAAAAATTTCAATGACAGGAGTAGAATTTTAACTCTCTACCATTGAAGCCCTTCCATTTAGTTGCAAAAGGACATCGAACTTTCATTGCTACTGTAACAAAAGATGATGAAAATAAAATGAAATTAAAAGATGTGTGGGTAGTTTCAGAATATCCCGATGTCTTTATTGAGGAGCTCAGATGTGGCCAAGGCTTTGCTCCTTCTTCCAATTAAATTGTAAATTTAATTTCTCTGATTGGTGAAGGTCTTTGTCTAAAGATCCATATAGATTGACCACATCTGAGCTCCAAATTTTGAAAACTCAATTGTAAGATCTATTAGATCGAGGTTTTATTAGACAAAATACCACTCCATAGGGAGCTCAATCTTATTTGCGAAAAAGAAATATGGGAGTATGTGTATGCGTATATAGAATATAAATAACTTAATATGTATCTAAGTATTAAATATAAACCACAGAAAAATAAGCCATCCTCTCAACTGCGTTCGTCCTTTGGCATCATCAACACGAAGTCGGCATCAGTATGCTTTCATGCTCCCATGGGAAGCCTGAGCTGTGGTAGTCCTCCGGACTGGTTGGTCCAGGGTCTAGTTTGAAATGTTGAGTTCATTTACATTTCTATTTCTAATGTGTCAAGTGGTTGGGACAACTTTAAGACTTCTATTGCTTTTGCGTGAGCCTTAGGTGGATAGATATTGTGGATACAATGTTGAATGATGTCGTTGAATTTCTCATCGAAAGAGCTCAAGGAATTTCATTTCTTATAGTCCAATCCTTCAAATATGAGGTAAAGTATTTTATCCGTAGACGGCG
Source organism: Dactylorhiza incarnata (assembly GCA_033032865.1). Taxonomy (NCBI): domain Eukaryota; kingdom Viridiplantae; phylum Streptophyta; class Magnoliopsida; order Asparagales; family Orchidaceae; genus Dactylorhiza; species Dactylorhiza incarnata. The sequence continues at coordinate 2,350,789 of JAWHQI010000310.1, read as the reverse complement.
TCCGAAGATCAACCTGTGGTGAATCATATATAGTCGTCCTTCCTCCTTCACACTTTTGGTTTACTGAATTTGGACTTCTGTGGTAGACATTTCATCCTAAGAATGTTCATTTGTGGATCTATTGTACTTATGGAGGACCTAATACTGGCTGTTCATTCTTATTATATCACGTGTTGAATCCTTGTGGAGATGGACTGATTTTATGGTTGCCTTAGGTCTTTGTATTTCTCTCAACCGACACAGAATGCATCGCTTACAAACCTAGGCTCCAATTTCTCTCAACCGACACAAACTTAGCCTCCAACTATAACACTCCCAATAGAGAGTTTTTTCCCACCAAGTAACACTTATTAGCTACCAAAAATCGGTATACAAATTTCCAAAAAGAGTACCACAATTTCCGGGATCTCGGTAATATTTAAAGCTCTACTGAAGTATTATTAACAGGGATAAGGGCAATCAGAAACGAGCACCCATAGTAGCAGAGTGTGTGAGTACTCTCGGGTTGATAGCACATATGCTTGGGGTCAAGTGATGGTGTCTGCAACAGTTACTATATTTAATATTTCGACTTTTAGTTCATTCCTACAATTTCATGATGGACAAGTGAGAACTTTCAACAAAAACAATAGGTGAACTTCATGAAGAAGCAAAGTATTTTTGTATAGACTAACACAATGCATACAATGTTATCTTCAGAAGCTAAAGCACCAGTTTCATGTAACAGAATATGAAACTGTTAACTTTAAGAAAAAATTGCAGGCACACAAAAACTAACTCACTGTGTGTCCCGATCTTAATAGGTTTTGCCTGTAAAAGATGTGAAATAAACATTAAGTTTTTACCAAGAATCCTCGGTATATGATATTGTGCTTTAAAGCAAGAAGGAACAGAGTAGTAGATATTTTAAAGATACCTCAATTCATGGAGAAGAATCCAACTAAGCACTGAGCCATTGTCCTGTGAAATTCTAGCAATGCAGTCTGTCTGTGTAAATGATAGTATTTGTCACAGGAAAAAAAAGTAAATCAGGATTGGGACTCACATAAATTCTCCTAGCATATCATATAATACCCGTAAGTACGAATTGTTCAAAAGTATTGTCAAATGTACAATAAAATACACGTATTTCAAATTTCAAAAGTATAATATACAGAATTTTCCGTTTAATCTTTCTGTGCTTTAAAATACTCCTTTATGTATATAAAAATACCTTTTAACATGCTTAATTTTGACCCTTCAAAAATGATATTTTCAAAAAAAAATTATATAACTTCTATTAAATAATCTTTTTTTTTTTGAAGTTCAAACAAAATCTGTAGAATGAAAGTGGGAATCATTTCCATTAAATGCTTGTCCAAATTTTTCACTAAGCTGGCTTATACTTTCAGCATTTAACTAAAAGAATCAATTAAAATGTGCATTGAAAATAGAGGTGTAAATAAGCAAGCGGGCCGTTCAGGCCCTGGCCATCCATGCAAAGGAGGACCTGGCTCAACTAAGCTAGGCCCAAATCTGGGAAGGTGCCTAACATTTTTAAAACATTGGGCCTGACTTAGGCCCGGGCCGAGCACCATCCAGACCTAACAAAAACATGGTGGCCTGCTAGTGCCCTCAAGGCTTGGCCCGGGCCTGTCCGAGCCCAGACCTAACCATGCTTTTGACCTGACAGGCTTTTCGGGACGGGCTTTATTTACACACCTAATTAAAAGGAAAGAACAAACAAGTAGTATGATTCTAAAAACAAATGCACACATGGAAGGGATACATACTGTCAGCATTGTCTGAACTCAATTCAGTTCTAAGATAATTAGCTTCTAATAATTTGATCATAAGAAATCAAATCAAACAACAAAAGAGTTGAAACAGATTTTACATGTTTTTTTTTAAACCTTACCACTTAAAGCCCATTTGAATTAGTTAGTAATATTTTTAATAACTTTGAAAGTAACGTGTCGAAGTCATTGCAAATGACTTCTGAATGAGGAAAGTTTAAGGAACCACGCCACTTTTTAGGATTCATTTTATTTTGAATCATACACCCATATCTGAAAGCCTCTATATTTGAGGCCCCGCACATTCATATATGAGATTCCTATATTTGAAGTCCAGCGCAACAACATATGGAATTTTCTATAATGAGGTCACGCATATTTGTAATGCGTTTCTTTATTAGAAATTCAGTATCTATATTTGCATGACTAGTTCTGCACCCCTTTCTCCGTGCGTAAAAATATAAATTTGCATGACAAATTAAGATTCAATATCCTAAAAGTTGTGTTGAGTGTAGACTTGAGTGTGAACAGTTAATAGGAATATAGGTGAAAATGTCAAAAGAGGCAAGATTCTAAACAAGAAACCAATGAAGAATTCCAAACTAGCTCCGTAATATGGAAGAGAGACTAATGCGGATATTTAGATATCTGCAAATTAGAGCCATTTATAATTCATTCCTTCAATTGATGCCACTGTTATCTCTCCTTATCTATTTGCTGAACAGGCCGAGTAATAGATCGACAATCCAGATCCTCCAATCTTGTGGCCTAACTAGTAGGGCATGGGGCTCGTGGGATATAATGTGTTATCTTAATGCACGAGGAAAGCACTGGTGATAGTTGTTGGAGCGGTATGTAAAATGAGTCTCTCAATAATGTGCTATCCATGCCGATTGCTAAACCACATCTTATACAAACTTTAGGACACCCATATTAAAGTAAATTATATATGTCTGACTATGTAGTCTGATTAGACTTCACTATTTCTCTAAAAATGTTGTCAGACGCCATGGAATGTGACCTATTCTGATGACTTTTAATTTTTTAAGTGAGTGCCTTTGTGATGAATCTTTCAACTTCCGTCAAAAAGCATTGCCTCCTTAGATTACATTACAAGAAATAGCTAGTCGCTTAGTTAGACAATGGAGGTGTGAAATTTGGAATCAATCATCCCCCAAGCTACATTAGTTAAGGATTCTTAGGGGGCTCACATCACACCATTATATGCATTGGAGATGAAAATGTTGTAGATTTACACGAGTTGCTCAACTCTCGGAAAGTCACATCAACATCGATGAATGGAAACAAACGGTTCAGTATAGGGGGTTCTTAGCTCGTACAAAAAGAATGAATGACACTCATAGTGTGATAACTAGAGAAAAAGAGGTTATGCACACAAATATGAACGGCATAAACAACCAGCGAAAAGACTTCACCATAGACCCCATCATCACCAATTGACCATCTATATGCAGTTTCCGGCTCGCTGGAAGAAATAATTAGTGTCGTCAAAGGAGTATTTGTCCCAACATGGCCACGACCTGAATAAAAGAAAACAAAACAAATTTGTGCATTCCGTCGTGATCATGGTCAAGTCACAAAGGAGTCAAAATCTCTGTGACTTGGCAAGAATTTGGTCCATAATGGGAAGCTAAAAGATTTTCTTCTTGCCAACTCGAAGTGACAAAAGGACAAATGGCTGATGCTCAAGGAGAGAAACGATCTAGTGCACACTTAATAGAAGCCCATTGGAGGAGTCATCCTAGATATCCAAGGTAGAGAATGGAAAGAGACATTTAAGTTGCCATGTCTCAAATGACTTGGGTCAGGAAACTTCTTCACTACCTTAAGTTCATTAGTTGTAGTGGCCCCAAAGATTATTGGACAATCACTAGAAATCCTATAGATGTTATTAATATCACTACATTGATTCCTCATTTCCAAATTGGGAGCACTTTTCTTGGCACTTGGAGTTCGAGAAATGCTCCTTTAAACAAGGTTTCAATAAATGCAGAATGATTCCCAAATGTTATATTCAACTTTCAGACCTCTATTGATATTTTTAGGAGAGAGACCAGAGCTTGAAGGAAAGTTGGCTCTCTTGATAACATGTGGACAAGGAAAATCATAGTCCACGGTGTTATCTGACTTGTGTGTTAGGTACTAGGGTTTTAGAGGAGAGGGAAGAGAAAAGGAGGAAGAAAAAGAAGAGAGGATTAGAATCAACCCCTAGGGCTCTTCCCAAAATGATCTTAGACCCAAGATTACGCAAATAAGAAACATACATAAGCCTATATAGTGCCTAGTTTCGAAACATGCAAGGGAAAATGGTAAATAACCCATGGCCCGAAATACAAGCACGATAATAAAATATAAAACTGAGGGGTGCGCCATGCTCATGCGTACTACCGACGAACCTTCATCGTCATGTAGGGGTTCATGTTCTCATCACCTCGATCTTGACGTTGACATGTGTGTCGTGTCCTCGTCTCCTCCTCATCCTCTTCCGTATTCGTAACAATGTCGCCCCCTCAAGTCCTCAAGGTAGAAGAAATTTCCTGGACGCACTACAGCTGGAGTGGTGGAGTGATAGGGCGGGTCTGCCCGATGTCGTGCCACAGGTAGGCGACAAAGTCCACTGCCTTGGCCGCAGAGGAGAATGGAGGGCCACCGCTGGATGGGAAAGGACGTCTCCTCTGCCAAGAGTGAAGGGACTCCCTCCATAGGAAAGCACACCGTCATGCGATCTCAGTTGAAAACAGATCACTGATGGTACGAAGCCATGCGACGGTGAGTATGACGCCAGTGCCACCGAGCTTAAAAGAGTAGAGATCTGACCGGACAGAGCAGGGGCCCATAGTAATGTGCAGGTCCGTACAGAAGCCCCCTGTGTTAAAGCAGCAACCGTCTCCCAAGAAAACAACAAAATGAGGGGCAGGAAACAGGCGAATGTCGAGTTGTCACCAACGCTGAGAGATGAAATTATAGTTGGCCCCACTGTCAATCAGAACCGTCAGGAAAGTGCCATACATGGAACCAGAGAGTGTCATAATGTGGGGCCAGAGGTGCCGCCAATTTCAAAGCACATAAGTTCTAGACGATGCAGCCGCGTGTGGGGTCATGTGTCGACAAGTGAGTTATCGCCCTCCAAAGCTTCAAAATCCCCATGAGTGATCTCGAGGTCCTCCTCGAATGATGTGAAGCTCCTTCAGAGGACAGTCATGAGTCAGAGAGTAGGGTTGTTTACAACGAAAGCAGAGGCCCTTAGTGCAAAGAACGTGGCATTACTGGTTGGTCATCGGGGGGTCATTCTGTAACGCCCAGATCTACTTTGGGTGCGCTACAGGTCCGCAGACCAGTAACCCCAACCCCTATCCATGGATCTGAATGGTCGCAGCCGCTAACTCAAATGGCGGGTTGTTGAGGATGGGGCTTGAACCCCAGACCTCCTTGATAAGGGAGCTCTAAACCGGTCCGTATCACCAACTGATTTGTAGCTCAGTTGGTGATGAGGACCAGTTTAGAGCTCCCTTATCCAGGAGATCTGGGGTTCAAGCCCCAGCCTCAACAAACCTGCCATTGGAATTAGCGGTTGCGGTCAATCAGATCCATGGAGAGGAGTTGAGGTCACTGGTCTGCAGACCTGTAGCGCACCCACAGTAGACCGGGGTGTTACAACATCAACCCTTCTCAATCGGCCTCGTACAAGGGGCCCCACCTGTAACGGCCCAAAACGTGAATTGAACCAAATAAAATAAATTCGTCCCCTATGATGAAAATTAAATCAGTGTGGATTTTGCCATCACAACGCAATTTGACCTTGAGTTCTTTGCTTTGTATTAAATGACAATATAGTTGGCATTTTTTTTGTATTGGTTTGGGCACTGATGTTGGACTGGTGTGCCAATAATGTATTAGCTGACTAATAGTTGAAGGGGGTGTGTATATAATGAAATTGATGGAATTGGGGTGCAAATAGACTAATAGGTGTGCCAATAAAGATTTAAGGGAGTTGTTTGAGCGGCGGTCTTGAGCGGTGGCAGACGCGTGGACCGGTCCTTTTAAGGTAACGCCGAGCTTCATGTTCAAAAAGAATGGAGCACGCCGATGTCTACCAGTGCTCATTTAGGGCTCCCGGGAATTAGAATCGCTACTTTCTTTACCCTCCTCCTTCTGATTTGGGTTTTGACGGGAGAAAGCTCTCCATTTCTGCTGGTTATTTACTTTAGCCGGCAGATTGAAGGTGTTGCTTGTGGTTCTCTTCCTCACCGGCAGACTGAGAAAGCCTTCAATCTTTTCATGATCCCTCACTGTAAGCTCTACTCCTCTTTTTCCACTTCTCTCTTTAAAATCATGATGTAGACAAACCTGGAAGGAAACATGAAGATATGTTGATCTGCTATGGGCATTTGAAAGCTCTAATAAAAAATCCTCTTCAACAGGTTAGCGATATCTAAGAGTTATTTAGGGTATGTGATGGAGATATTGTTGGGGTTATCTTTATGTGGCCGATTCTTGCTGCTCTTATTTCAGTGAGAAGTGATAGAGTTTTGTTATGTTGGTTGGCCGGTTATTGAAAGTTATTGTTAGGTTAGAGTCTTTATGAGGATGTGGGGACTTCTTCTTTTAATTAGCTGCTATTGCATGGTTGCTCTTAATATTTGAACCAAGAGATTTTGTTATATCTTTTCTTTAGCTGTGCAAGAGGTCATGATGAAGGGTTTCTGTTGGTCATGTTGGCCAGCTGATAAGATAGTCTTTAAGTGGAGTTTTGGTTGGATGTTTTGGTATCTGCCGCCCCTCTTTTGTTTATATATTGGGAGGAAAAGAGTAAAATGAGAACCAAATGGTCAATATCTATGTTTTCTTTTATGAAGTGCAATAGAGAGCTAAATGAGTATTGTTTTAATTTAACTTTAAAGCTGTGTCGTTATGATTATAGAGAACAAATGATCCAAATGATGCAATCATTATAGTCCATAATGTAGCTATAGCGAGGTGCAACCCCGATATAAACGATCCTAAGATATGATGCTTATACAGATACCGCGAAGGATGGCACCTCCAAATAGTCATGACAATGCTATGAACACTGATACTGATGGTGAGGGCTACTCCTTTTACTTATGCTTTACTTTAAGGCTTTACTTATGGCTCTATTGCTTCATTTATTACTTACACTCTATTTGAAAAGCATGCCCAATACTGTTTATTTATATGGAATGTCATAGCTTAAGTATTCACTGAAACTATAATCTTGCACTATGTATGGCCTAAAATGGGCAAGCATGTGAAGGATATTCTGAGGGGATAAAATAAGAAATAAACGTAAGATACGTGTCGACACGAGGTTCTATTACGGGCGAATGAACTGCATGCACATGAATGACCCTTCGGGGTAAAGGACCCTTCGGGGTAACTACTGATGACCCTTCGGGGTGGGCCCAAAAGATGAAACATGATCCACAAATGTAACCATGGACATGTTAGAGGAAAAAGGAATTCACTCGCCCCTAATATTACCTAATGAATGAAAGAGAATGAAAAAGTTTATAACGTATAACCAGATGGCATGAAACATGGATATGAATATTACTGTACATGTCTTTACAACTTATTTCTTTACACTGTACATAGCTTTCTTGAATGGATATTATATAGCATGAATAATTGCAAATGTTTAAAGACTAACATGTTCTGACAGTTAAAGATTGGCACGACACGGGTACAGGTATAAAGTCATTACTGCTATGTTTACATATATATTTATGTCTAATTGTTCGGATAAGAAAAGAGGTACATCCTCGCTTAGTCATATTCGTATGACTAAGCCCGTCGTCATTTTTTTTAGGTATCCACAAGGACTTCAAATGCTAAGGAAATGTAAATTAAAAAGAAAGGAAGGTTCCGTCATCGACAATCAAATAAGAGGTACGTCTTATTATGTGTTATAATTCATTATTCACCAGCCTTACTTCAGCCTGGGACAAATGTATTAAGCTTAGGTACAAAGTTAGTGGGGTCTCAAATTGGGGGCCTCACAATTTGGTATCAGAGCCAGGTTTTCAAAGAAGTTCGGTTGTAGTGAATACTGAAGAAGTACACATGATATGACGGTAAGAAGATTGAAATCTAGGAAACTGGAATTTGTCTAAATCAAAGTACGTCCAAGGGTTTTGAACGAATTCATGAAAGGATAGAAATTAAATTTACACGAACATAAAGCGACATGAAATTGTTTCTACTGTATGAATCAACCAAATGTTTTCAAAGAGAAATGTCTGCGTATTGTTGATGTTAGATAGATGAATATGATAAGTAGTTGAAAGATAATTGTGGTTCGATTGGAAGAACGATTATATGTATATAGTTGTATCATTCTATAATGCGAACACGGAGATATGTAAAATGGTTGAATACGTAACGAAGGGTGTACAAATAACGGGCTCTAATATTCAAAAAGTGACAAATGTTTATTTTTCCATGAAAGCACACACCCGTAGAAAAGTTACCTAACGATCTTCACTGCGAAAGCTTTGAGATGTTTGCAATAGCGAGAAGAAGTACTCATGAATTAAATGAATATGCGTTGTAATGACTTCAAGATATGTGAAAATAAGTGAGATGTGATAGGCTATAACAAAAATCGATATTTAAGTAAAGACTAATTGATAAAAAGAATTTATAAATGAGAACAACGTGAATATGAAAGTATGATGCTACGAGAAAGAAAGTTCATGGACATGTAATATATTGTAGGTCATTCAGAAAGCAATGTTACAAAGAGGAAATTCAAAATCATGTGTATATGAGATACAAAACGGAATTAATCGACGTAGGATATTGCTAAGAATAATGAAAGTCATCGTTGGGTTCGAGTGACTAGTAAAGGATAGAGGAAGTAAATGAAATTGCTAAACGAAAATGAAAATGTGATGAACAACGTAAAATGAAAATGTTGTATACGATATGATTATTTGAGAAAAGCTTAAAATTCAAAATAACGCAAGGCACGAGACTACTGTTGAATAAAATTAGGTACGTTGGTAAAATGGTAATGTGAGAGATTGAAATGTGTAAAATGAAAATGTTGTATCGAACACTACTTTTCTTATATATTTGGGAATCGATACTGTGTTCTATTTTCGAGGACGAAAATTTCTATAAGAGGGGAAGAGTTTTGTAACGGCCCAAAACGTGAATTGAACCAAATAAAATAAATTCGTCCCCTATGATGAAAATTAAATCAGTGTGGATTTTGCCATCACAACGCAATTTGACCTTGAGTTCTTTGCTTTGTATTAAATGACAATATAGTTGGCATTTTTTTTGTATTGGTTTGGGCACTGATGTTGGACTGGTGTGCCAATAATGTATTAGCTGACTAATAGTTGAAGGGGGTGTGTATATAATGAAATTGATGGAATTGGGGTGCAAATAGACTAATAGGTGTGCCAATAAAGATTTAAGGGAGTTGTTTGAGCGGCGGTCTTGAGCGGTGGCAGACGCGTGGACCGGTCCTTTTAAGGTAACGCCGAGCTTCATGTTCAAAAAGAATGGAGCACGCCGATGTCTACCAGTGCTCATTTAGGGCTCCCGGGAATTAGAATCGCTACTTTCTTTACCCTCCTCCTTCTGATTTGGGTTTTGACGGGAGAAAGCTCTCCATTTCTGCTGGTTATTTACTTTAGCCGGCAGATTGAAGGTGTTGCTTGTGGTTCTCTTCCTCACCGGCAGACTGAGAAAGCCTTCAATCTTTTCATGATCCCTCACTGTAAGCTCTACTCCTCTTTTTCCACTTCTCTCTTTAAAATCATGATGTAGACAAACCTGGAAGGAAACATGAAGATATGTTGATCTGCTATGGGCATTTGAAAGCTCTAATAAAAAATCCTCTTCAACAGGTTAGCGATATCTAAGAGTTATTTAGGGTATGTGATGGAGATATTGTTGGGGTTATCTTTATGTGGCCGATTCTTGCTGCTCTTATTTCAGTGAGAAGTGATAGAGTTTTGTTATGTTGGTTGGCCGGTTATTGAAAGTTATTGTTAGGTTAGAGTCTTTATGAGGATGTGGGGACTTCTTCTTTTAATTAGCTGCTATTGCATGGTTGCTCTTAATATTTGAACCAAGAGATTTTGTTATATCTTTTCTTTAGCTGTGCAAGAGGTCATGATGAAGGGTTTCTGTTGGTCATGTTGGCCAGCTGATAAGATAGTCTTTAAGTGGAGTTTTGGTTGGATGTTTTGGTATCTGCCGCCCCTCTTTTGTTTATATATTGGGAGGAAAAGAGTAAAATGAGAACCAAATGGTCAATATCTATGTTTTCTTTTATGAAGTGCAATAGAGAGCTAAATGAGTATTGTTTTAATTTAACTTTAAAGCTGTGTCGTTATGATTATAGAGAACAAATGATCCAAATGATGCAATCATTATAGTCCATAATGTAGCTATAGCGAGGTGCAACCCCGATATAAACGATCCTAAGATATGATGCTTATACAGATACCGCGAAGGATGGCACCTCCAAATAGTCATGACAATGCTATGAACACTGATACTGATGGTGAGGGCTACTCCTTTTACTTATGCTTTACTTTAAGGCTTTACTTATGGCTCTATTGCTTCATTTATTACTTACACTCTATTTGAAAAGCATGCCCAATACTGTTTATTTATATGGAATGTCATAGCTTAAGTATTCACTGAAACTATAATCTTGCACTATGTATGGCCTAAAATGGGCAAGCATGTGAAGGATATTCTGAGGGGATAAAATAAGAAATAAACGTAAGATACGTGTCGACACGAGGTTCTATTACGGGCGAATGAACTGCATGCACATGAATGACCCTTCGGGGTAAAGGACCCTTCGGGGTAACTACTGATGACCCTTCGGGGTGGGCCCAAAAGATGAAACATGATCCACAAATGTAACCATGGACATGTTAGAGGAAAAAGGAATTCACTCGCCCCTAATATTACCTAATGAATGAAAGAGAATGAAAAAGTTTATAACGTATAACCAGATGGCATGAAACATGGATATGAATATTACTGTACATGTCTTTACAACTTATTTCTTTACACTGTACATAGCTTTCTTGAATGGATATTATATAGCATGAATAATTGCAAATGTTTAAAGACTAACATGTTCTGACAGTTAAAGATTGGCACGACACGGGTACAGGTATAAAGTCATTACTGCTATGTTTACATATATATTTATGTCTAATTGTTCGGATAAGAAAAGAGGTACATCCTCGCTTAGTCATATTCGTATGACTAAGCCCGTCGTCATTTTTTTTAGGTATCCACAAGGACTTCAAATGCTAAGGAAATGTAAATTAAAAAGAAAGGAAGGTTCCGTCATCGACAATCAAATAAGAGGTACGTCTTATTATGTGTTATAATTCATTATTCACCAGCCTTACTTCAGCCTGGGACAAATGTATTAAGCTTAGGTACAAAGTTAGTGGGGTCTCAAATTGGGGGCCTCACACCACCACCACTTCAAGATCACGTTACGGTATCTTCTTCAATCATATCGCCACACAAGCTACGACCCTCCGACAATATCACCATCATTCGTGACATCTATGAGCACGAATAAGGCTTACTGCTCGATGCAGACTCCACTATAGCCTTGTTTTAGCGTGAAAACAAAGAGCCTGATGATCAGGCCGCACAATTCTTGTTCGAGCTTGAGGAAAACTCGAATTGAAGGGCGAGTGTGATGTATGGTCCCACACGACAAGTTATCCTTAAATTTTTTATGTATATTGTATTAAGTAGTTATGCTATGAGTCATTAAAAGTCGTTATTAGCTTCTATTGTGATATTTTATATAAGTCCAAATGCTTGGACTTATTATGAGTATACCATTTTGTAATCTTATTTAAAGATCACTAGGGTCATGAATGAGCTATCCAATAAATTATGAAAAGTTCAAGTATCTTTGTTTATCTCTCTAGTTCTTTCATCATTTACCCCTTCTAGGGTTAGGGTTCAGCATTGCTCCCCTTTCTTCCTTCTGGTTGCATTCTCCGTAGATTGAGCTCGGCTCCCTTATATCTCAGCACCGCCATCACCCTGACGAGATATTGAAGCCCTTACGGGATAGGCCCATAACAGCTTCATACCAAGTAAAGTTGAAAAAAAAAACACATATAGTAACATAATAGTTTCATTTCAAATAAAGTTCTTGCATGCATAAGTTGGGGAATGGTTGGAGCACCAACATTAACGATCAAACATAATTATTTTTGAAGATACATTTCTTGGTTATTTTTCTTAGGTTTCATTCAATAATGTCTTGCTATGGAATTTACTCTTTATTTATAAGTTATAACTATGGTGTTGGCTACTAACCTATGCACGACATTGCACAACCGAGGTTGATGAGTCGGACGCACCCCAGAATGTGGGGATGGAGGTTGAATTAGGTTATAAAAACTCTTCCTGATGAAATAATTTGTGGAATATGCAAATCTCAGTGAAGAGGCAAGTAAGGCTAACAAGTAAAAGAAGAACAACAAGAAAATGATATTTACGTGGTTTAGCCTAACACCTAAACTCTTTCAAAGATTAAACTTCTACTAAAAACACTACTTATGGCGGAGATGCTCTTTTTTTCACGACAGAGTAGGTTGCACACAAAACCTGCTTTTAACTGATGAATGCACCATTTTGCAACTAATTATTTTTTAAGATACATTTCTTGGTTATGTTCTTAGGTTTCATTCATTAATGCCTTCTATGGAACTCTTTATTTATAAGTTATAACTATGGTGTTGGCTACTAACCTATGCACGACATTGCACAACCGAGGTTGATGAGTCGGGCACACCCCAAAAAGTGGGGGTGGAGGTTGAATTAGGTTATAAGATTTCTTTCTGATGAAATAATTTGTGGAATATGCAAATCTCAGTGAAGAGGCAAGTAAGGCTAACAAATAAAAGAAGAAACAACAAGAGAATGATATTTACGTGGTTTAGCCTAACACCTAAACTCTTTCTAAGATTAAACTTCTACTAAAAACACTACTTATGGCGAAGATGCTCTTTTTTTCACGACGAAGTAGGTTGCACGCAAAACCTGCTTTTAACTGATGAATGCACCATTTTGCAACTAATTATTTTTGAAGATACATTTCTTGGTTATTTTTCTTAGGTTTCATTCATTAATGTCTTGATATGGAATTTACTCTTTATTTATAAGTTATAACTATGGTGTTGGCTACTAACCTATGCACGACATTGCACAACACACCCCAGAATGTGGGGGTGGAGGTTGAATTAGGTTATAAAAACTCTTTCTGATGAAATAATTTGTGGAATATGCAAATCTCAGTGAAGAGGCAAGTAAGGCTAACAAGTAAAAGAAGAAACAACAAGAGAATGTTATTTACGTGGTTTAGCCTAACACCTAAACTCTTTCTAAGATTAAACTTCTACTAAAAACTGATGGAGATCGGCACTGGAGTACGGGTCACCAGTCGGCGGGACCCACTTCCGTATATTCATGCAGGAGGTGATGATCGGATCGGCGATCCGAGACCACGAGCACGTCCGGCTCGTCGTTCTATTATCTTTATGTATTTTATTTTATTATTTTGGACTTGATTTTGATGTTTTAGAACATTGGGCATAACGGTCAATCATGGTTGTTCACGCCCGGATCCCAACCACCCCTCTTGTTATAAATAGGGGAGGATGTTGTATTAGATTGATTGTTAATTTATGAGAAATTCCAGACCGACAATCACACGTGGTGCGACGCCAAGAGACCCCGGGGTGCGACGTCCCGGTTCATTTATCAGTTTTATTTCTTTTCATTCACTGTTACTGTGAGCACCTTCCCCCATCCCATGATTTCCTCTCAAAACCGCAGAACCGCCACTGTGTATTTCCTTCCCAGCACCTGTAACTGCCTGATACCTCTGTTCATCGTCTTCTCCCTCGCCTGAAAACAATTGCCAGTTCACGTACCCATCACAAATCAATCTCGTCGATTCCATCATCGTCACCTATCCCGCAACTACTCTGGACCAGTTTAGAGATCCCTTATCCAGGAGGTATGGGGTTCAAGCCCCAGCCTCAACAACCCGCCATTAGAATTAGCAGATGCGGCCAATCAGATCCATGGAGAGGGGTTGGGGTCACTGGTCTGCAGACCTGTAGCGCACCCACAGTAGATCGGGGCGTTACACATTCGACGGCGGGGGAGGTGCTCCGAGACACGGGGGAACCGCAGTATGCACCTGGGGTAGCGACCGGAAGGGTGTTGGAGGGTAGGCAATCAGTCGGGCGTAGAACCCCCCAGTGGTCGGACGGTGTCGACGGAGGCGATATTAAAGTCCGCTTCCAAAGTGGGCGAGATCCATGACATCAGTAATCGTCCAGGGATGGTGGGGGCGAAGGCGGGATCCGATATGGGAAAGGGGCCTTGCATGAAGAAACCCGAGAAATGATCTGGCAGTAGGCCATGAATATGTGTTGTCGAGACAATGAACTCATCGATGTAGTCGTCAAGGAGGCCCAATTGGAGGACACCACATGAACGTTCCACTGACATCTCGAAATAGCGAACATTGTAGCAAAGGATGAGGTCCTGTTGGAGTTTCGACCAATAGACCGAAGGATTGTTCTGTTGCAGCCAACAAACCCAATGGAGGGTCGAGCCCTTTATGCCGATGAGAGCCATAGCAACCTTTTGCAGCTCCTGTGACGTCGCAAAATATTATTACAGGTATTATTGTATTTTATGAATGTGGCGTCTTTAATTTAATATAGCAATGAAAAAGTATTAAGTAAGTAACTATTGGCAAACCAAGAGGGCTGAACCGGTTTTGGAAGGAATTAAATCATTTAGCCGGTCCAGGGGGAGGCGGATGAGTCATTATACGCGTGGGGGGTTTGCAAGAAGCGGTGCGGGTTATTATTAAGAAGTCGATGTTCCTATTCTTCCTCCCAGCACTCGCGAGACCCGACGTCAGGCGGAAGGAAGCGCACGGCGCCGCACCCTCCAGCCTCCTCAATCCTCCTCCGATTTCCTTCGTTTTTCTTCCTAGAGAAAGGTAATGTCTTCCTCTAGACTCCTCTTAGTTCTTATGTGAAATATTTGCTTCGTTGGAGTGGGGCAGAAATCTAGGGTTTTAGCTTTGTGGAGTTTTTTAGTTCCTTTGCCTCTCAAAAGTTTCTGAAATGAATACTTATGTGTCTCTTGGCATTAATCCATGATGTTAAGTATTCCTATGTGAAACCCTAATTATTCTTATGCGATTTCAGAAATATTAAACATTCCGAATGTTAGAAACATGCTCCTACTATGTTCTATTCCTCATTTGGGGCAAAATCCCTTCCTCAGAAATTAGGGCAGCCACCCAAAAAAGTAGGGTTTGATGCAAAATCTCTGATATTGAGTATTAGGGCAGCAAACCCTAACTTCATTAGCCTTTTATTTACTTGGTAGGGAAGGGAAATAGGGAAGGGAAATAGTGGTATATCAAGTTGGGTTAAATAGGGCAGCCAACTATAGTCCTGATACGAAGGAACTTTCAATATGTGTATATATCCATTTTTAAATTGCTAGGGCAGCACTAGTAGAGTGGGAAATGGTATAATATAAGGAGTCTATTAAGAGAAGATTTTATTATAAGTTATGCTCATCTAAATGCCAATGTTTAGGACATGGCGTCTCAAGGTAGAGGAAGAGGAAATGAGCCCAACAAGGATAAAGGCAAAGGCAAAGTTGATGTGAGTTCTTAGTTATTTCTTTTCATGTCATTACTTTTCATATTATTTGTATAATCTTGTTTAGTAATGAAAAATGCTAAGAAAAGTAAAGTAAAGCAAAAGAAATAAATATGCGCATTGGGTATAATTAAGGGTTAACCCGAACAAAAAGGCGGGGAGAATAACCTTTTCACATATATATAAAAAAGATTCGTACGAGTCAAGGGTACGAATAATAATTGGCAAATACGTGTACGAGTCAAGGGTACGCGTTGCCAGTTTAACGTGCGAGTCAAGGGCACGTAAAATATATATGAAGTTGAATTTACTCTTCATAATACCCACAAGAGAAAATTAAGATAAAGACATTGTGTAATGAAAGAGTTTTTAGAAAAAAGAGATAAACCCAATATATGATTAAGAAGTCACGTAGTCTTATGACTAATGTATAAAATACTAAACAGGTCAAAGAAGAGGTCCCTCCTCCTTCCATTATAGTTAGTTCTTCTCGTCAAGTAAAGAGGTATAGCCTTTGGGTGGAGGTGTCTACAGCTGTATTTGAAGTTCTGGATGCGCACAGGGAGAGGTGCAAAGACTTGGAGTGTCCCCACGATGATTTTCAGTTTTATTTCAAATAGAGTCTGTAGTACAGTCCTTATGTACTTATGTAAAATAGTTTGCTAGTTTGTAAACTTATGGTAGACCCCCCTTTTGATGTGTATAGGGCTACCAGTTGTACTCTTGTATATGATATGTTATCAAACACTAATGGAATGAAATGGTTTTATTTTGTATTACATTCTTCTTTTTGTACTCTTTCATAAACTGCTTCGCTCTGGATATTTGGCCTTGCTCTCTGATGTAGGTAAAGTAGTATAATTGTAGTGGTAGCCATAAAAGGGGCCGTTACAATTAATTGGTATCAGAGCAGGTTTGAATCTTTGGGGTGATATGAGTACTTGAAGGAAGGAAATGTAAGACAAATTAAACCGAATTATGACATGTTAACATCTCTCCCGAAATTTGACTTTAAATTCCTTATAACAGGAACCTCCCCGAACGTATATGAGTAGAAGACAAAGGGAAGAATTAGAAAGAGAAAGAGAACAAGAGGAAAGTTATAGTTCTGGGAGATCAAACCCTCCTTTAGCGGAAATTATGCAAGCGTTGGCAGAGGCTATTAGAATGGGCAATACTACACCAGCACCAGCCCATGAAGCGGTTGATATGCAACTAAAACAATTCTTAGACATGAGACCCCCAATCTTTCATGGTGGTTTAACTCCGATGGAGACAGAGGACTGGATCAAAAAGATTGAATTAATCTTTAAAGTGATGAGGTGTCCAGAGGATCGAAAAATTGATTTAGTTACCTTTCTCCTGGAAGGAGAGGCCAGTAGGTGGTGGGATAGTTTATCTCAAGGCCACTTTACTGGACGTGCGAATGCCGATATTCCGTGAAATGACTTCCTGAAGGAATTTATCGATTGGTTTGTGCCACCATCTGAGAAGCGAATTCTTCAGGAGAGATTCCTTCGTTTATTGCAGGGAAATCGATCAGTAGTCCAGTATGAAATGGAATTCACTCAGCTGGCTTATTATGCGAGTGAGATGGTGCCGAATGAACGAGAACGTTGTTTTCGTTTCCAGGTAGGCTTACGGGAAGACGTTCGGGTGCACTTGATTTCCCAGAGAATTAAAAATTATAATGAGTTGGTGGAGACGGCAAAATTAATTGAAAGGGATGTGGAAAGCTCGCAGAGAAAAGTTGATGTTGCGCAAAAGAGATTACCAGAAGAACAGAGTAAAACTTTCTCGGGGAAAAGTGGAGGCTCCAAATGGAAGAAGCACAAAAGGGGTCCTCCTTTGCCAGCCCCCGCAACAAGTGGTACTGCTAGTTTTAGTAACCCCACCTGTGTGAAATGTGGGAAAGCTCATCCCGGAGAATGTCTGAAGGGATCCGGTGTTTGTTTTAAATGCTATCGTCCTGGACATCTGAAACATGAATGCCCATTGTGGAAAACTGAAGCAGGGAGGAATCCAAAAGGAGGACCAAGTCAATCATCTACCTTGCATCATCTTGATACTCCTACACGAGATACAGGAAAAGGTGTCGAATCAGTAGCATCAGGATCAGTGCAATATAGAGAGGAAGAAAGACAAATACAACCAAGAGTTTTCAATCTGAATCAGCAAGAAGCAAAATCACATGATAATGTGATAACAGGTATGATCTATGTTCACAGTCATCTTATGAAAGTTCTATTTGACACCGGAGCTAGTCACTCCTTCATAGCGACAATGGCAGTGAAGCGATTGAATATGGAACCTTATAAATCCCATAATGAATTAAAGGTTACGATGCCCAACAATGCCGAAATGTATACTCAGCTTCGATGTAGAATTTGGTTAAGCATAGGTGATCAATCATTAGAAGCAGATTTGGCAGTGCTACCCCTATCTGCCTTTGATATAATTTTGGGAATGGACTGGTTATCAAAATTTGAAGCAGTTATTAACTGTAGAAAGAAGGAAATCACCTTCAAATTATTTGATCAAAAACGATGTCTCTTTCAAGGGATCAATGAAGTAGCTAAAACGATGATTTCCTCGATAAAAGCAATGAAGAAAATTAGGAAAGGCTGTGAGGCAATACTAGTTATGGTAAAAGGGAGCGGTATCACAACTGGGGAACCGAGTACAATTCTAGTAGTTTGTGACTTCCTTGAAGTGTTTCCAGAAGATTTGCCAGGTGTACCGCCTACGCGAGAGGTTGAATTCACTATTAGCCTTATTGAAGGAGCGACACCTATTGCAAAAACACCATACCGAATGGCTCCGAAAGAATTGGCAGAGCTGAAGATCCAATTGCAAGAACTTCTAGATAAGAACTTTATTCGACCCAGTACATCACCATGGGGAGCCCCTGTGCTTTTTGTTAAAAAGAAGGATTGTTCGTTGCGATTATGTATAGATTATCGCGAATTAAATAAACTGACCATCAGAAATAAATATCCTTTACCCCGCATCGATGATTTGTTTGATCAGTTAGTTCATGCAAAGGTCTTTTCAAAGATTGACCTTAGATCTGGATATCATCAGCTGAAAATTAAGGAAGAGGATATTTACAAATCAGCTTTTAGTACACGGTATGGGCACTTCGAGTTTGTGGTAATGCCTTTCGGCTTGACAAATGCCCCAGCAGTGTTTATGGATTTAATGAATCGGGTGTTTACTAATTTCTTGGATAAGTTTGTTATTGTATTCATTGATGACATTCTTATCTATTCAAAAGATCAAGAGGAACACACCAAACACCTGACAATAGTACTGCAAACCTTGAAAGACCATGCTCTGTATGCCAAATTTTCGAAATGTGAATTTTGGTTGAATGAAGTTTCTTTTTTGGGCCACGTTATTACAGCTGATGGGTTGTCAGTAGACCCGATAAAGGTGGAGGCAATTCTAAATTGGCCAAGACCAACTACTGTAACAAAGATGCGAAGTTTCCTTGGGTTAGTAGGTTATTATAGGAAGTTTGTTCAAAACTTTTCAAAGATTGCTTTACCGCTTACCAAGTTAACCCGAAAGAATGTTACATTTGCTTGGACTGAGGAATGCCAAAGTGCCTTTGATGAGTTAAAAGAAAGATTAACAACAACACCCGTGTTAGTAATGCCATATGGTACAGATGGGTTTCAAATTTTTAGTGACGCCTCTTTAAAAGGACTTGGTTGCGTCCTTATGCAAAATGGAAGGGTCATAGCATATGCTTCAAGACAGTTGAAGGATCCTGAACGTAATTACCCTACTCATGACTTGGAACTAGCAGCGGTCGTGTTTGCTTTAAAAATTTGGCGACACTACTTATATGGCGCTCAATATGAAATATTTACGGATCACAAGAGTTTGAAGTATATCTTCTCCCAAAAGGAAATAAACCTCAGACAAAGGCGATGGCTAGAATTTATTAAAGATTATGATCTAGACATCAAATACCATCCAGGCAAAGCTAACGTAGTAGCAGATGCGTTAAGCAGAAAGAATGTTGCAAGCATAGCAGTGCAATTGACGGAACAAAAAGAATTACTTAAAGAACTACAAAAGTTAGAAATTCTTACTTTCATCTCTTCGTCCCAGACGCAAGGTCAACTTTATCAGATGTTAGTTGAACATCCTATTAAAGAAAGAGTAAGGAATGCAATGAATCAAGATCCTGTTTTTATCAAATTCCTGGAAAAAGTTAGAAATGGCCAATCATCATCATTCGTAGAAGATAATGGATTGTTGTTTTTGAATGAAAGATCATGTATTCCAAATGTGAATGCCCTTCGTGCAGAGATCTTATATGAAGCACATAATACCATGTATTCTATCCATCCTGGAAGGACGAAAATGTATCAAGATCTGAAACAAAAATTTTGGTGGCCAGGAATGAAATCCGATGTGATAAAATATATTGCCAAATGTAACACTTGTCAACTTGTAAAAGCAGAACATCAAAAGCCAATGTTTAGGACATGGCGTCTCAAGGTAGAGGAAGAGGAAATGAGCCCAACAAGGATAAAGGCAAAGGCAAAGTTGATGTGAGTTCTTAGTTATTTCTTTTCATGTCATTACTTTTCATATTATTTGTATATCTTGTTTAGTAATGAAAAATGCTAAGAAAAGTAAAGTAAAGCAAAAGAAATAAATATGCGCATTGGGTATAATTAAGGGTTAACCCGAACAAAAAGGCGGGGAGAATAACCTTTTCACATATATATAAAAAAGATTCGTGCGAGTCAAGGGTACGAATAATAATTGGCAAAAACGTGTACGAGTCAAGGGTACGCGTTGCCAGCTTAACGTGCGAGTCAAGGGCACGTAAAATATATATGAAGTTGAATTTACCCTTCATAATACTCACAAGAGAAAATTAAGATAAAGGCATTGTGTAATGAAAGAGTTTTCAGAAAAAAGAGATAAACCCAATATATGATTAAGAAGTCACGTAGTCTTATGACTAATGTAATAAAATACTAAACAGGTCAAAGAAGAGGTCCCTCCTCCTTCCATTATAGTTAGTTCTTCTCGTCAAGTAAAGAGGTATAGCCTTTGGGTGGAGGTGTCTACAGCTGTATTTGAAGTTCTGGATGCGCACAGGGAGAGGTGCAAAGACTTGGAGTGTCCCCACGATGATTTTCAGTTTTATTTCAAATAGAGTCTGTAGTACAGTCCTTATGTACTTATGTAAAATAGTTTGCTAGTTTGTAAACTTATGGTAGACCCCCCTTTTGATGTGTATAGGGCTACCAGTTGTACTCTTGTATATGATATGTTATCAAACACTAATGGAATGAAATGGTTTTATTTTGTATTACATTCTTCTTTTTGTACTCTTTCATAAACTGCTTCGCTCTGGATATTTGGCCTTGCTCTCTGATGTAGGTAAAGTAGTATAATTGCAGTGGTAGCCATAAAAGGGGCCGTTACAGCTCCGGAGTCAAATGAATGTCGAAGAATTATTCCGCATAGGAAATCCACCGCACATGGTAGATGTAGATGAAGAACGGTACGTCGAAAGAGCGGTGTGGTTGGAGGAAGCCCACAACTGGTGGGACGGGGTCGCGAAGGAGTTCTGGAGACGCGCAGAGAATCGAGGGGGACTCTGCGTTGGAGGCCGAGGATGTACATGGGTAGCAAGCGATGAGGGAATCGAACTGCGCATTTAACCACTGCATTAGAGCTTGAAGAGAAGCAATGGAGGCCTCGTAAGCATTGAGGCGGCGGGAGATGGCCTAATCTATAGGAAGCTGAGGTGCGCCATAGAACGAAGTCGTGGGGGCATGCACGCAGAAGAAGGGCCAGTGTTGCGCAAGAGATGTGAGTTGGCGCCGTCGGGACCGGCAAAACAAGCATTGAATGCAGACGCTGCCAGGGTGGGTCAGCGAAGCCACGACCGTGAAGGACGTGAGGCGCCGTTCTGGAAGAGGCATTGTTGTTGAGAGGCGGAGGCATCTCGGGGAGGATCGGTGTGCGAGCGACAAAAAAGATTGATTGTCGAGAAAGGGTAGAAGAGGGAGCAGGCGAGTCGTCGAGCGGCTGGAAGTGGCGTTGTCGTCGAGCGGTCGAGGAAGATCGGTCAGAAGCGGCGCTGGTGTCGAGCGACCAGAAAGATCGATCGTGAAAAAGATTGATCGGAAGAAGAAGCCCGCGCGTCGGGAGGAGATGCAGTCGCGTGAGCCGTTTGGCGATTGCAGGCGCATCGGGAGGGCGAGACGTGGAGGTGTTGTAACGCCTCGGTCTACTGTGGGTGCACAACAGGTCTGCAGACCAGTGATCCCAACCCACCTCCACGGATCTGATTGGCCGCAGCCGCTAATTCCAATGGCGGGTTGTTGAGGCTGGGGCTTGAACACCGGACCTCGCTCAGTTGGTGATGAGGACCAGTTTAGAGCACCCTTATCTAGGAGGTCTAGGGTTCAAGCCCCAGCCTCAACAACCCACCATTGAAATTAGCGAATGCGGCCAATCAGATCCGTGGGGATGGTTGGGGTCACTGGTATGGAGACATGTTACGCACCCACAGTAGATCAGGGCGTTAAGCTCAGTTGGTGATGAGGACTAATTTAGAGCTCCCTTATCCAGGAGGTCTGAGGTTCAAGCCCTGGCCTCAACAACCCGTCATTGGAATTAGCGTTTGCGGCCAATCAGATCTGTGGAGATGGGTTGGGGTCACTGGTCTGCAGACCTGTTGCGCACCCACAGTAGACTGGGGTGTTACAGGTCCAGGATAGTTTCGAGTGGTGGAAACCGCGGCCCAAAGATGGCAGGTTGGACCAAAGGTAAGATGCTAGGATTTGAAGTAGAGAAGAGGGAAGAGAACTAGAGAAGATAAAGAGGAAGAAGAGGAGAGGATTGGAATCAGCCTCTAGGGCTCTTCTCAAAATGATATTACTCTCAAGATGATGCAAATAAGAGACATACATAAGCTTATATAGTGCCTAGTTCCGAAACACACAAGCGCAAACAATAAATAACCCACGACCCGAAATACATGTGCGATAATAAAATATAAAGCTGACGGATGCACTATGTAAGTGCGCACTACTGGCAAACATTCATCGTGTTTGAGTCTGTATCCTCGTCGCTTTGGTCCCGACATTGACATGTGCGTCGTGTCCTCATCCCTCGCTCTCTTCCGCATTCGTAACAATGTGCAATAAAAACATCGTAGCTCACCTTTGTTGACTAAGTTTCCGGGTGGTGGGTATTTAGATGAAGAAGCATTATAGGATATTGAGATGAAGAATGTTGATGTATTTGCGTGGCCCATGATGGAGATGCCCTGAATATATATATATATATATAAACATTGCGTAATACTGTCTCAAAACCAACAAGTCATCTCAGGTCATCACGCGGAGAAAAAGAAAGTAAGTTGCACAACTTCATTGATCTGTGCCAAGGTGAAGATGAAGATTTATAATATTCAAACTAGATATCTTATGTTTTCATGATCGAAAAGGTAAAAGGGGAGTAATAGAGTAGACTAACTAATTTTATTTTTTTCCCCTCTCTTTAGCAAGATCGATAGCACAAGGAGGGAATTGGAGTGGTTGAGGTGGTGGAGGGTGGTTCAGTGGGCATAAGTACATAGGTGACGGCCTTTTGGCAAGCATGTTTGGGAAAATATATGGGTGGAAGAGAAATAAGAAAACTTAGATCTGATGAATAACAAAATACAGGTGGTTCCTTTCTTGTATATTCTTGTGCACAATATTTTGTATATTTTGAAGATCTTTTTTAGGTGTGGAGCCGTGGAGGAGTGTGGGGGCAAACATTTAAATTGTAGTATCCGCTACACTGTCATAAATTGTATTCTTGCTACCTAGTAATCTAAAAGAACTAGTAACTACACAATTAAGCATCAGACAGTTAATCAAATACAACCAAGAAGACAATCTATAACAAGAGTTGGTAAACTTTTTAGATCTTCTTACTAATACCAAAAGCACAAGAAGTTTTAATAATCTTGCACTATTATAAGGAGTCAGCATACCTGCCAGACATTTGCCCATACTTCACCATTCACATATTCCAACTCGTTTAGATGAGGAATTTCATGATTGTTGTATTTAACAGTTGCCTTTTTTATAACTGCATCATTTAAAAAGATACCAGAACTAGGACAACTGTGAGTAAAAAGTAAACACGACCAATCAGTTCAAGCCCAAAACCTTCCCAACTGCCAGGGTCAAGCTGATAAAGTGTTGAACTACCATCGCTACCAAATATTATTTTCCCATCAGTTGCAAGTCCCCAGCCATCCTTCATCGAATGATCAAATCTACCAATCTGTAAAGCAACAAATTTCCCTTGAGACTAATGCAAATAGCTTGTCAAAGATATGTATGCTTATGCAGCATTAGATGTGGATTTTATGAATTTAAATCAAAAGATAGTTACATTACTGGATGATTGGAAATTCTTTATGATCGGCAAATGTATGTTGAAAGTGGGATAATATCATAATAGTTCCAACGTATTTTTGATTACTTTGTCAATTTGGAAAATGGATTCTTCGAAGCTGTGAAACTATAAAAGGATGCTAGCTGGTGATGGTGCAAGAAAGGAATGCCAAATAGATAATTGAGCTATCCACGATTCAAATTTCTTTCTTGGATGTTATGGGTGAAATAGTGTTATAAAAAATAAAAATAAAATGTGCATGCTTTACAAGCGAAAAAGCTTCGCTTTGCTCATAAGCGCTGGGGGTAAGAAGAGTGTGTCTGAAGAGAAAGAGATGTGATGGGAATCAGCAGTTTTGCATTGGGAATGCACTTTGGTATACATTCAGGGTCGTTTTCTACAATTGACGACTATAGGATCATCATCTGGACAATCGGAGCAACAGATGCGATCGGCTTGATTTTTTATTTTTTAGATATATCTAGATATTTTATTAAACACACTGACGGGTGATCACAGCTACTCATCATACTTAACCCATGGTAGAATATTATAAATTCGATGTTTTATACTAAGACCAATGGTTTAGAAATCAAAATCTCGTTGGCCTCCTGCTCCCGATGTTAGACGGGCTTCGTATGAAACCAAGGTCTCGACAGCCTACGGTGTCGATGTTGTAGCTAAAACGCATCATCTGCCGCAGAGCCCGATGCTTTCTTCTCCTATTGAGCCAGCAGTCTCTTCCTGCGGTCTTGCCACTGCACGCAACCATCATGCAACCTTACCCTTGTCCGTAGTAGCCTCGTGTCGCCCCAACAATCTCTAATGGCCTCGTCGCATCCTTCCTTTCACTTCCAACCATATCCTAATATTGTCCTAAACTCCTAACTCTCTCTAGCATCGGCAGTTCCTTTACTCCCTCCCCACTTCACCTCTAACAAGCCACCCTCAACCACACTCTACTGCGAATTCCATCGACGTCACAAACTAACCAACAACACCACCGACCAGTCACGCTCCTTCCAAGACCCTAACCCAAGTCCCCTTTACTCCATCTCCAATAGCCATGGTCTCCACAAAGCCCCAAACTCCTATATTGAGTTCCCCATCACGCTCGCACCTACGCTTCGCTCCATACCACAAAAATCCTTAAATTCAGGTACCTTAAAATTACATATCACCTTTCCCCATGCATCGCACATTCATACCCATTCATCAATTTCTCCCCAATCCAAACCCAAATGTTGGGAAAACTCTTTGATTGATGAATAAAATGACAGGTTCTTTCCCAAATTAATCTATAGAAAAAAGCTTAAATATATGCTACTTTATGTATGTTATAGATCCTACAAACAAAGAATCAAAGACTGAAATTTTGGCCAAGTTCTGAAGAAATCATCGAATACCAATTGGAGATCGTCCACTGAGACTCTACTAAAGAACTTAGAAATCTTGAAAGAAGATTTGTAGAAGTTTTTTTTTTTATTACAAGTCAAAGAAGATAGTCTGATAAGAGTAAATCAAATAATAGAAGCTGGTAGTCTAATCGTTTTCGAAGATTTAAGTTCTCTGAAGGATGAAATCTATTGGAACACCACAGTCAAATTGCTATCAAAGCATAAGAGAGCTCTGTTAAAATGATATTTATTAAAAGTCGTTTTTTGAATGGAAGTCAGAGCTTGAAGAAGTTTGAAGACCAAGGTCTATTAGAAGCCTTGTGTGGAATGGCTATCAGAGTTTGAATAAGCTTGAAGACTGGAATCTATCAGAAGACGGTAATGGAATAAATATCGAAGATAAAAGAAGTTCTGAATTGTGAAAATTTGAAGTATTAAATAATTTTATTTCAAAAAAATTCTAAAAATTACAAGAGAGCTCCCTTCTTTATATAGAGTAGAGGAAGAGGAAAATTTTACATTTGGAGATGTGAGACTAAATACAAGAAAGAGAAAATGCACAATGAGCCTGATGGGGATCGGCCGCATGATCGTGATCGATGGAGGAGATCGGGCAACTACTCGGCAAGACCTGTTTTTGCATATTGCCTGAGATGCATTGATCGGATCGGCGATCCGAAACCGCGAGCGCGCCCGGAGCGTCGCTTTACATTTTATATGTATTTTATTTTAATTTTTGGGCTTGTATTAAGTGTTCTAGGACACCGGGCGTAACGGACGATCATAGCCGTTCACGACGGGTGCCCAACCGCCCCTCTCGTTATAAATAGGGGCAGAAGTTCTCATTTTCAGGGCATTGTTGAGTTTTGTTAGAGAACCCAAATCCGGCAATCATCCGTGGTGCGACGCCGCGAGCCCGGGTGCGAAGCCTCGGCTAATCTCAGTTACTCCTTTTATTTTTCCATTCATTTCTCTGTTTCCCATGAAATCCATAGTTATTTCTCCTGCCGGTCCACGATCCCATTCAACAGAAGAAGAAAACCACCACAGTTCCGGTACACCTTCTTCCTTTGATTCATCTTCATCTTCCTCAACGGGAAGGATCGAAGACATCAACAACAGCAAGCCCTAAGTCGCTAAAAGCCTTTTTCCCTCTTCCCCTTCTCCTCTTCTAACACCTTATAACTTCCTTCACTGTTGTTAGATCCAATGTCCACACATCTCTCCCTACGGAACCTCCTGCACGGGCTAACATCTCGCCATTGTTTACTGTAACTTCTTCCTCCTGGGTGATCGAAAGTCTCCAGATTCAGCCCTAAATCACTCTGGCAGCCCACGCAAACATTTTCCATGCACCTGAGCCCAACAACCACCCATTCTCTGCCGGAAATCGCCAGCCCCTGCACCCCCTCTGCTCTCTACGCCACTGTTCATTCTCTTCTCCCTCCGTCCAGCAGCCTATGTAATTTCCTGCAACTACACAGTGCAGGAAATCCTATTTTCCTGCAACCAATCAGCCAGCACAACCCATTCACTCTTTGTCATTCATCACAACCGTTGTACTCTTTTCGTGGAACCGCGCCTATCTTCGCCGCCGGATCTTTATTGCTATATGAGTATTAATTTAATGCGTTCCTTTATCTTTCTATGTTAAAAAATGAAGGATATTATATGTTTGTTTGGGTATTGTGATCGCTAGTGCAATTGTTTTAAGTGCTTTTTAGTTCTATAACACTTACTCGTGCAATTTGTGGTTGAATTCCTTCGCGCAACGAAAACTTTTGATAATGCTCGTACGCTTGAAAATTACAATTCAAATTATGTAGATTTGTCTAACTTATATAAATATAATTGCTAGTACTTATTTTCGGATTAAAGGAAAACATACATTCATTATTTACATTGGGCTTGATCGCATTCATTTCGCACATCCACGTAGGTTTACATTAGCGTGTTGGCACAACCAAATTCACATAGGACCGTCCTACGTCAGAGCCTCTTTTGGGGTTTTTGTCTTTGGGCTTTAACAATCCCCTCAAGCTGGAACATATATATCGATCATTCTCAGCTTGACACAATTATTCGAAAAAGAGGAAAAAACAAGTTTGGTGAAGAAGTCGACAACCTCTTAATCTGAGAAACGAACGGAATGCATATTTGTTTTTTGATAATTTCCTCTCTGATGAAGCGAGGATAAACTAGAATATGTTTTGTTCTTTCATAAAACACTAGATTTTTTAGATATGTAGATAGCAACTTTATTATCACAAAACATCAATAAAGGTAATCATGCTCTCAACCACTTCAACTCACAAGCAATCTGAGTCATACTTAGTATTCAACTTCGGCACTTGACTTGGGCACTGCTGTTTATTTCTTGTTTTTTCATGTGACTAGATTTCTCTTGATATATGTGCAAATCCAGAAACGGTTTTCAATCAACTTAATCATCTGCATAGCTTACATCAGAGTATGCTTTAATACATAGATGATTGTGTCTTTGAAACACTAGTCCTTTTTCCGGAGACCCTTTGATGTATTCTAATATTTTTAAAGCAACTTGTATGTGACACTCTCTGAGAGTTTGCATGAATTGATTAACCCTCCCTACAACATAAGAGATGTTAGGTCTGGTTACGGTAAGATAAGATAAGTTTACGGACCAGTCCCCTGTATCAAGTAACATCATATAGGAAAAGGGGTGTCTCATCCCAAAGTTTGTCAGTGCCCATAGGCATGAGATTCAGAGCAAGTTTCTTTCCAAGAAGACCGACTTCATTGAGTAGATCTAGCACATACTTGCGTCGGGAGAGAACTATGGAGTTATTGTGTAGTGCAATTTCAATTCCCAAGAAGTATTTTGGAGGGCTCATATCTTTGATAACAAAATGCTCTCGAAGATGTTTATTGGTTTTCTCTATTCCAGAGGAGTCATTTTCGGTAAAAAAGAATGTCGCCAACATAGACAGCGAGAATGACCAGGTCATGGTTTGTTATTCGTATAAATAGAGAGTGATCAGTATTGCTTATGGAGAAACCAATGGTAAAGGCGACCTGGTTGAATTTGTCAAACCATGCGTGAGGGCATTGTTTGAGACCATAAATGACCTTTCAAAGCTTACACACATGAGACTCCCCCTGAGCAACGTAACCAGGAGGTTGCTCGATATAGACCTCTCCGTGTAAGTCACCAAAGAGGAAGGAATTTTTTAAAATAAACTTAGACATTTGTCAGGACTTGGGTGTAGTGTTAGATAGGCAAGAGCCCTCACATATTAAACGTCCTAGGAAAGTAGATCGTGGGATTTCTGATCGACTTAGGTTTGGAAGTTGGAATATAGGCACGTTAACCGGAAAAGCGATGAGCGTAGTGGATACGATGATTAAGAGAAGGATAAATATTTTATGCCTGCAAGATACTAGATGAGTGGATGAGAAAGCAAAATTTCTAGACAATTCAGGTTTTTAATTATACTACACACGAAAAAATAAAAAAAAACAATGGAGTAGGTATTGTTGTGGATACTACTTGGAGGGATCGAATTGTAGGGGTAAGTAGAAAATGTGATAAAACTTTAGCTCTTAAATTGGTCATAGGAAAAGAAACTATTAATGTGATCAGTGCTTATACGCCATAAGTAGGATTAAGTGAAGCTATTAAAGTGCAATTTTGGGAAGAGTTAGATGATTTAGTAAGAGAAATCTCACAAAAAGAGAAGATTTTCATAGGAGGAGACTTAAATGAACATATAGGCAGGGACAATAGAGATTATACAATTATTCATGGAGAATTTGGTATGGAGAAAAAAAAGGAAGAAGAAAGAACCATTTTAGACTTTGTCATAGCTTTCATGTGTTCGTCAATAACGTCCGAGCTCTCGCCGACTTGAGTGTCGGTGACTTCTTGAGCTCTGCAACCGTCTGCGAGACTCCCCTCCCGCGAATCCTCGCCAACTTCCCGCAACAGCAACTGCATGTGCATTCCTTCTAAAGAGACCCCTTCCTACTCTATGTGTGGGCCTAAGATCTCTTCACCAAGCAGAACTTGTTGATCCTATTCTTGAGTACTCCTCGATCCATCGATCGCTTCCAGTAGCCGCTCAGCATCCTAGCTCTACCCGCCACTGCCTTTTGCGAGACCGTTATCCATTGTTGCGCCTTCTCCCCGCTTTTGATCGCCCCTCTGCGATTTTTCCAGCTCTTTAGCTTGTCCTGCCTGCTTTTGCGAGCTCTCCCCGTAGAATCAACGACTCTTTTGTCGTGCACACCAAACTTGTTCTCAACTATGACCAATCAGTTGCTTCCTTCTACTCCCGTCGACATTGTACCTCCCACAATCATTTCTAGTGCCTCTAAAAATCTCGACACAACGTCTAAATTGACTAGACCTAATTATCCAGATTGGGGTGTCTCCTTCACCTTGCTTTTGCGCTCTGAATGCAAACACCACCATCTCACTGGTGCTCCTTCTGGCCCCGCGTCTCCCGCCTATGCTGATTGGGATGTCAGTGATGCTCTTGTTCACACATGACTTGCGAACAATTGTCTGATGCATGTTTGCCTGTCATTCGCTATGACGATATTGTCAGAGCCACATGGGACCATCTTACTGCCCTTTACTCCAAGGGTGTTAAAGCATCCGTATATACACCTTGTATTCTCATCTCTTCGCTTGGCCAACTCTTTCTCCTGATGCTGCGTATCAGGATATTCAATTTCTCAACGCATAACTTCTCCAGCATCGCCCCTTCTCTACTGTTTTAGCCACTCACCATAAACATTTTCAAGAATTCACGGTGGTTTGCTATCTTTCCCTTTTTCCAAATTCTTACGAGATGATTTCCCAACTGATCTTGAGAGAACTCGACACTCCGAACTTGGATGAAGCCGTCGTTCACATCTTTGTTGTTACTAACCTTCTCCAGGGCGTCTGATCGTGTACTCTTCGCCCTTCTACATTTTTGCTCATGCGGCCGGTCGCGTGGGACCTCGTCCTCTTTGCTCCCATTATGGACGGCTTGGCCATCTTGTCCAAAAATGTTTTGTCAAGCATCCTCACCTCTGTCCTCGGACATATGCCAACACTATTGCCCCTGAGCCTTCTGCCTCAAAATCCATCTCGCCATCAGAGTCCAGTGGTTGGTTCTCTTAGGCAGATATTGAGGCTCTCATCAATGCCTTCAAGCAATCTCCCTCAATCTTCATTTTGTTAGGTAGCGCGCATGTTGCTATTCATTGTAAGTGGTTCATCGACTCAGGTGTCACTAATCATATGACTGAAAACCCTCTTTTATTCTCGCATCTCGAGAAACATAACCAGCTACCTCCAGTCTTTGTGGATGACGACTCTCCTGCTTCGGTATGTAGCTCTGGAGTTGTGATTATCGCCGCTCTTCTCCAGTTGGAAGACACTATATTCGTCCTCAATCTTCCTTGCAATTTGTTGTCTTTCGATCCTCTCACGACAATTGCAATGCTCTATCTCATTTTCTCATACTTTTGTTATTTTCAGGACATTTACTCGCAGAAGGCAATTGCTACTTGGACTGAACGCGGCGGTCTCTGCAACCTCGATAATCTTCCCACTTTCTCTGCATCTTCCATCTCCACTTCTCTACTCCATTGACATCGTCTACTCCACCAGCTCATGTTCACATTCAAGGCCGACTCCACTCTAGAATGTGAGACTTGCCAAAAGGGCAGCCCGGTGCACAAAGGCATCCCGGCGCAGTGAGGGTCCGGAGAAGGGTCCCACCACAAGGGTGAAATGTAGGCAAACCTTACCCTGAATTTTTGCAAGAGGCTGCTTCCAGGACTCAAATTTGTGACCTTAAGGTCGCACGACAACACCTCAACCGGTACACCAAGGATCCCCTTCTAATGTGAGGCTTGCCAATATGGCAAAAATTATCATACTTCTTTTCCTGCTAGATTATGTTAAAAGTTTTATGTGTCCTTTTGACGTTGTTCATGCGGACATCTAGGGTCCTATTCCCACAAAGTCTATTGGTGGCGGTAGTCTGTTCTTTGTTTGCTGTACTTGGGTGTGTCTCTTAAAGGACCATTCTTAACTTTTTTTAATCTTCTCAATACTTTATCATTAAATCACACTCAATTTGATATGCCTCTCAAAATTATTCGCACTAATAATGCAAACGAATACATGAGTCAGCAGTTCTTATCTTTCTGCACCTCAAACGACTTTATTCATCAGACCAATTGTGTACACACGACCCTATAAAATGGGGTTGCCGAAAGGAAAAATCAGCATCTCCTCGATGTTACTCGAACACTCCTATGTTAGATGAATGTTCCCTGCTCCTATTGGGCACATGCAAATCTCATTTCTTGTTTTCTAATTAACCGTTTACCTTCTTCTATCCTTTAGGGTAGCCCCCTTTCTCTCTCTATATTCGACTCGTACTTTTTTTCCTCACCACACATGTGCTTGGTTGACTGCTTACGTCCACACGCCTGCATATGATCGCGATAAACTCTCCGCTCGCACTACCAAATGTATCTTTGTGTGGGTATTCTCCCACTCATAAGGGATATCGTTGTTTTGACCCTATCTCCAAACGACAATATGTCTTTGTTGACGTTACCTTTTTGAATCTACCCCATATTTTTTTTAGAACAGAGGGCTCATTCCTCTTGAGATCTCTCGTACTCTATCTACCACCTCTCCTCCTACCTCTGTTTTATCGTTCTCTATCATTCATGCTCCTTCCCTTGATACTCTGTAGACGACACCAACTCCTGCATGTGCCCCTCCAATTTCACCATTTCCATATCATTATCGTTGACGCCCTGCTTCTACATCTATCCTCACTCCATCCACTCCATAGCCCCCGCTGCCAGCTCCCTGGCAACTCTACTCTTCGAAAGGTTCACACACTTTAGTAGACTCGGACTAATGGTGTCTTATATGCCAATCTCAATCCTTCTTGCACCCACTATGCATGGGCACTCTCGACCACCACTGTTCTTTCTACACAAGAGGAAGCTCTTCGTATATCTTGTTGGAAAGCAACCATGAATGAGGAAATCTGTCTTAAAATCACGGGGTACCTAGACTCTTATTCCTACCCCATTTAGGGGAGATGTTGTCGGGTGTCGATGAGTCCTCGTCATTAAGTTTCTCCCATACGACATAGTGGATCGGTACAAGGCTCGGCTAGTTGCTAAAGGATTCACCCAGACATATGTTGTAGATTTCTTTGACAACTCTCTGGTTGCATGTATTAGTACTATCCAGGTACTCTTCTCCATTGATATAAACCGAAATTGGTAAATGTCTAAGCTTAACAAAAACAACACTCAAGCCTATATCACACTATAGTGGGGTCGGCAGTCGGCTATATGGATCTTTTGTCGCCATTGTGTAATCTCACTAATGCCTAAGTACATCATGTCTTTCCTTATAGTTTCATTCCAAGTATTTATTGGTCTACCCCTCCTCCGTTTAGCATGCCTAGTGACTAAATTTTCAGTACCTAACAAGTGCCGCTAATGGTCTCCTTTGTACGTTTCTAAACCTTCTTAGTTGAGCTTCTCGCAACTTCTCTACAATTGGTGTCACTCTTGTCTTATCGATGAATACATTCATTTCTAATTTTATCCAGTCTCATGTCCACACATCCACCTAAGCATTCTCATCTCCGCAACTCCCATGTTTTGCTCATGTACACAATTTACTGCCCAACACTCAAAACTGTAGAGCATCGCTGGTGTTGGGAAAAACATCCTCTTGATTTACCTTACAAATTTTGTAAAAGTGATTCCATTCCCTAGGATTTATTACTCATGTTGTATAGTGAGGGTAATATGGTCTTTAGATGTCCTAGGATGACATATTCACCTTAGAGTGTCAAAGCCTAGTCAAAAGGAGATCAAAATCCAGTTGAGTTAAATCTGCATCGAAAAGAAGTCGGCGTAGCTTCGACTGAAAGTTGAAGTAACTTCGAATAGAAGTAAAGATAACTCGGACTGGCAGTCGACGCTTCATTGGAAGTCGACGCAACATCGAATGGAATTCGACGCAGAAGTCAAAGTTTGAAGTCTACGTTCTTTGTCTTGACTCTTGACGATTACGTCGATAACGAATCGACGCAACGTCGATAGCAGAGTTCAATTCAAAGCTGAGGAAGATTTCAAAGCTGCTTCTAATAGAATTCAAATGTGCATCGATATGAAGGCAGAATCTATTCGACGCAACGTCGAATACAGTCAAAGATTTGGAAAACTTCCTGGAATAGATTATGATGATTATTCAGAAGGTATATATGGAAGATATTTCAATTATAACGGGTCGCACATGTACAAGAAGAGAAAGAATCATTCCAGAGATACAAAGGTGATGAAATTGGAAGTTATATATAAGGTTATTGACGGTCTGTCAACATAAATAGAAAGAGAGCAATAATTCTCTTTGGACATTCCAACTGAAGAAGGATCACAAAAGGAAAGTCATTCAATCCCAATTCAATTGAATCGACAGAAGAATATATACACACAGAATTTAAAAAGGAGAAGGTTAATAACAATAATTCTTCTGCTTCTGCTTTGTCTAACATCTCTCTCAGACTACCCGACAGATCTTTGTACATCATTTCATTTTCTACAAGCTGCATAAAGCTTCTTCTTCCTTCATCTCTGAAAGAAGCTAACAAAGGATACAGAGATCAAGACTGGATCAGTGTTTATAATCCTTGCATCTTCTTTTAAGCAAGGATTCATTCTCTAATAAAGGATCCAGAAAACTTAGTGTCTAGAATCCTCAGTGACTGCTGAAAGAGGATTCAAATCAGAAGAAAACACTTCATCTTCTTCTTTTGTTTACTCTATTTCTTATTTCTGTAAATTGAGTGAAGAGTTTTAAGAATCCATCTTCAAAGGATTCAGTTTGGTTCAAGATCTCCTTATCAAAAGCTCTGACTTGGTTCTAAGAGTCTTCTTATCAAAAGACACAAGCACTGTGATAGTGTATTCCTACCAAAGTGGTAGAAGAGTGGAGTACCCAGATTTTGGGGAACCACTATAGCTTTTGTGTCCTCTGTGTTTATGAATTTTCTGTGATTGTCTCTAGATTATTTCTATTATTCTGTGATTATATTTATTCTGGTTGAAATCCTGGATGTCTAGTAATTAGGATTAATTTTTCTGTGCACTTATTAATAAAAAGTTTTTAAATCTCTATTCACCCCCCCCCCCCCCTCCAGAGAATACTCAGGAGTCATTGTGCACTTTCAGCTGGTCTAATTGCAGTACGGTAAAACTTACCTTTAAGTTTTAATGGTACTTTACGATCACACAAGATCCCTGACGCACCTCTCCACTTCAACCAGCCTGATTGGATTCTATGTATCATATCTTCATCTACACCTCCATCTTTTTAAACTATCGATCCCATATATTTAAAGCACTCACTACGAGAATATTTTGATCACATAACTTAATAACAGGGTCACTCAACCTTCTTGCACTACTAAATTTAAGCTCCATATACTCCGTATTTGCCCTACTCAACCTAAAACCCTTCTTTTCTAAATTGTCTCGCCAAGATTCAAGTTTCACGTTTACACCCTCAAGTGTCTGATCGACCAAAACAATATCATCTGCAAATAATAAACACCAAGGTATTGCTTGTTGGATAAGTCCGGTGAGCTCATATAAGATAAGGGTAAAGAGATGAGGGCTTAAACCTGACACTTGATGCAAGCCAACAGTGATAGGGAATTCCTGTGTTAATCCACCAGATGTACTCACTCTCGTCACTGAATTTGTATACAAATCTTTAATTGTGTTAATGTATGATACATTTACATCTTTCTTTTCTAAGACTCTCCATAAGATCTCTCTTGAAACCTTATCATAAGCTTTCTAAAGATCGATAAACAACATATGCAAATCTTGTTTTCTTTCCCGATAGTGGTCAATGAGTCTACTCAAGAGATATATAGCTTCCAACGTCGACCGGCCTAGCATTAATCCAAATTGATTCTCTGAGATGTTAATTTCTCGTCTTATTCTTCTATTCATTACTAATGTACCAGGATATTTTTTCTCTATTTGTCTGACAACTTCTTTGTCTTCAGTATCTTATTGAAGAAACATGTAAGCCACAAAAATTTTTCTTTCCCTAGTCATTTCCATACTTCGATGTGTATATCGTCTAGCCCAACCGCTTTCCATTTTTCATTTTCTTAAGAACATCATTTACCTCTGATACTTGAATTTTACGATAAAACATTATGTTCTTATACTCCTCCGGTTTACTTAACTCTTTCAAGCTCAGTTCATTATTTTTTGCTTCATTGTAGAGTTGATAAAAATATCTTCTTCATCGCTCTTTAATAGTCACATAATCCGTCAAAACTGTATCTGTTTCATCCTTTATGTATTTACCTTAGCTTAAACCTCTTGTCTTCATCTCTCTAGCTCGAGCAAGTTTATATATGTCACGCTCTCCATCTTTGATATCTAGTCATTTATAAAATTCTCCATAAGCTTTATTTCTTGTTTTACATACTGCATGTTTAACTTCTTTCTTGACGACTTTATACCTTGCTAAGTTTTCATTATTCCTAAGAGCGTAAAATATTTTATAGTTGGTCCTCTTTGCCCTCACTTTGTTTTGCACTTCCTCTTTCCATCACCAAATTTCTTTATATGGGGGCGCATGACTTTTTGACTCTCCAAGTACGTTTTTTCGACTTATCCTTAAATAAGAAGACATAACTCCCCATGAGACACTAGGATCAACATAAGGATCATCAACTAGTTGTTTCATAACTGTTGTCTTAAAAGCAACAAGTTTTTCGTCTTCAAGTTCCACCACCAAATTTTTTGCAACACTTTGCCATTGTCTTAAATTTATTATATTTAATTTGCATGTCCAACACCACTAGCTTGTGTTGAGTTGTCAAATTTCCTCCTAGTATGACTTTGCAATCCTTACAAATCATTTTATCCATTTTGTGAGTCATAAAATAATCAATCTGTGACTTATTTGATTTGTTTTGAATGTAATTAAATGTTCTTCACTCTTCATGAAAAGTGTATTTGTCACAATTAACTCATGTGAACTGAGATGTTTACGAAAGAGGATTCTTGACAGAATATCCTTACTCTTCAGGTTTATCTGCTTAAGGAAACATATTCCTTGGCTCTTTAATGAAAGGATTTTGAATAGAAGTATGTGTACTTCTATTCATTATTTTATCAAAACACGGATCTGAAAAGAATTTTCAAAAAAAAAAGTTAAAATTTCTCAAAACGAAAACCTCTCAGCTCACAGTGAAGGCAAAAGAAATAGATTATCATTAGAAGATTGAATCCGCACTAAAGATTATTGCTAAACAATCTAAATCATCATTTTAGATTCACCTGGAAAACCTTCATTCTCATCCAAATCTTACAGTATATCAGTTATAAGAATCTCTCTCAGAGATACATTGGTTCTAAGAGTCTCCTTATCAAAAAAATTCAAGATTTGTTGATAAATAGTGATTCCTCACTGCGGTGGAAGAGAGAAAGTACCAGATTTTGGGAGAACCTATATAAATCCTTGTGTCCATCTCTCTGTAGCTTAGATTTCATTATTGCACTATGTTGTGTATGGTTTTCTATAATTTGTATTCTTGCATGTGATTTGTTGATTGTGAGTTACAAATTTGTATACACTATTCATTCCTCTAGAGTGTGACTGTTACGCGCACGCGGCGTCGTATCATTATTATTATTAGTAGTATTTTCTTTCAAATGTTATTAGGGTTGATGTGAGCTCCCCCCCCCCTCCCTATATAAGGAGGTGGTTTTGGTGAGTTAGGTTATCTTTGGATCCATTTTATTTTGGGCTCTCATTAGAGAGAAACTCTTTGGAGGAACCAGCCTCCAAAAGTTGGTCGGAGCTTGCTCCGGATTGTATCTGTGGTTTCATTAATTCAAGCATTCTTCTTCTTGTTCGTATTATTTGGTCCGATCCTGTCTCATCGCCCGCTACACTTGTCGTCGGTGCTTCGTCCCCCGTCGTCCAGGCTCGCGTGAACCCGCCTCGTCCGCATCCGCCACCGCTCGACAGAACGATCGACTTCTGGCGCGCTCGATAGAACGATCGACACGCCGCCCGATCAGCCGCACCGCCCGATCAGCCGCACCGACCAGCCGCACCGATCAGCCGCGCCGATCGATCGGCCGCGCCGATCGATCTGCCCGCCAACACGGGACCCAGCTAGACCGTCGGCACCCTCCCAGCCCAGGCCCGCCAACACGGGACCCAGCTGGCACTGGAAGGGTTCAGCCTAACCAGATGGTCTGCAGACCATGCACCCCAACCCCTCTCTGTCCCACCACAGGGCACAGTGGGTTGTTGGAGACCGCAGTCCCCCTTTGATGAGAATTGAGTCAGTTAAGCGGCAGCGCGTGGACTTCCCAGTCACCCATCCCGTGACTACTCCAGCCCAAGCACGCTTAACTATGGAGTACTTTCACTTCTCATCACCAATTGAGCTGCTCGCACCGTTCGTTCTTCCGCAACGATCGGTAGTCCGTGACCCTTCTCGATCAGTCGCATTCGGATCCGCCCAATCAACCGCTCCTCTCTCAACCATACACAACGCCAACGCCATTCCAGTTCCTTCCGCCGCCGCCTGCTCTACCGCAGCGATCGTCCGCTGCAAGCGCCCCTTCCCCGGCTCCGGCACTCTCCTGCCAACCTCCAGCTCGGCGCAGTCGTCCTCATATGCCAAAGAGCCGGAAGGAATCCCGCGTGGAAGCCCTCGAACACTCCCTCGCCACCATCAACACCCGTCTTGAGGCACAGAACGAACAGTTCGCCTCGATTCTGACCATGCTCCAGAAATTGCAGCCCACCCAGCACTCCGGGCCCTCTACCGCCTCTGTTGTGGGATTCCCCAACACTATGATCCTCGATACTCCCGCAGTGGTGGAATTACCTACTCCACCGTACCGTGGACCTGACATCCCCACATTCAACGGAACTGACCCCCTTGGGTGGATTGCCCGCGCCGAACAGTTCTTCGACATCCACCAGACCCCTCCGACGCAACGGATCTCCACGGCACTTATCGGCATGGAAGGGTTTGCCCTCCATTGGGTTCGTTGGCTACGCCAGACCTCTCCCGACCTCACCTGGACAGATCTCACCGAGGCCCTGATTCAGCGGTATGACTCCTACTACTGAATCATGGGGCAGGAGCAGCAGCAGGAGCAGGAGTAGCAGCAGCAGCAGCAGCAGCAGTAGTATCCGGATCCGCCCCATCAACCGCTCCTCTCTCAACCATACACAACGCCAGCGCCATTCCAGTTCCTTCCGCCGCCGCCTGCTCTTCCGCAGCGATCGTCCGCTGCTAGCGCCCCTTCCCCGGCTCCGGCACTCTCCTGCCAACCTCCAGCTCGGCGCAGTCGTCCTCATATGCCGAAGAGCCGGAAGGAATCCCGCGTGGAAGCCCTCGAACACTCCCTCGCCACCATCAACACCCGTCTCGAGGCACAGAACGAACAGTTCGCCTCGATTCTGATCATGCTCCAGAAATTGCAGCTCACCCAGCACTCCGGGCCCTCTACCGCCTCTGCTGTGGGATCCCCCAGCACTATGATCCTCGATACTCCCGCAGTGGTGGAATTACCTACTCCGCCGTACCGTGGACCTAACATCCCCACATTCAACGGAACTGGCCCCCTTGGGTGGATTGCCCGCGCCGAACAATTCTTCGACATCCACCAGACCCCTTCGACGCAACGGGTCTCCACCGCACTTATCGGCATGGAAGGGTCTGCCCTCCATTGGGTCTGTTGGCTACGCCAGACCTCTCCCGACCTCACCTGGACAGATCTCACCGAGGCCCTGATTCAGCGGTATGACTCCTACTACTGAATCATGGGGCAGGAGCAGCAGGAGTAGCAGCAGCAGAAGCTTGCAGATGTCGGATGTCGGACTCATGTCAGTTTGTGTTTTTTATGTCGGATGTCGGATTGCGGGGGATATATCGGGGACATTTCAAAATGTCGGATTATAATATTATATATATATATATATTATATATCATGATATTTTTTTAATTAGATGGTAGCAAAGAAGAAGAAGTAGCACAGCATAACAGCAAAGCATAACAACAAAGAAGAAGAAGCACAACATAACAAGCAAAGCATAACAGCAAAGAAGAAGTAGCACTAACAGAGAAGAAGAAGCAGGACAACATCAGCAGAACAGATCGCAGCAGAACTCGAGGCAGAACAGATCGCAGCAGAACTGATCGCAGCAGAACTCGCAGCAGAACATGCAGCAGAACTCGTAGCAGATCAGAGCTGGAGAAATCAGAGTTGGAGAAGAAGAAGAAGAAGAAGAAGACTTACAGTGCAGCGGGAGCGGGTGAACAGCGGGAGAAGGATCCAGCAGTGCAGCCACGATCGAGCAGCCAGCAGCACGGCGGGAGAAGGATCGATCGAGCAGCCACGATCGAGTAGCCAGCAGCACGGGATCGAGCGAGCGAGCGAGCAGCGGCAGAGAACAGCAGGATCGAGGGCAGCGGGAGAGAACAGCGGGAGAGAGGGATTTTAGGTTTTATGGGGGTTTTAGTAGTTTTTTTGGGGTGCTAATAGCCTGAACCGCCATAAGCCGTCGTAAAGCTGCCATAAAGCCGCCATAATCCGACATGTCAGGCCGACATGTCCGACATGTCAAGCCGCCATACTGGAAAACGCCATTTTTCTCATTTGTGTCGCTAACGTTGCGATTGGCCCTCAAAAATGACATGTCGGACATGTCGGCCAACATCTACAAGCTTGCCAGCAGCAGCAGTAGTAGTAGTATTTTCTTTCAAATGTTATTAGGGTTGATGTGAGCCCTCCCTCCCTATATAAGGAGGTGGTTTTGGGGAGTTAGGTTATCTTTGGATCCATTGTCTTTTGGGCTCTCATTAGAGAGAAACTCTTTGGAGGAACCAGCCTCCGAGAGTTGGCCGGAGCTTGCTATGGATTGTATCCGTGGTTTCATTAATTCAAGCATTCTTCTTCTTGTTCGTATTAGTGACTTACTTAGTATTCTTTATTTTCCACACTTTTACCACCTAATACATCATTTTCATATCTGACTCGGTTGCCTAGTGAGCCTTTGCATCTATTTTAATTTCTTTACATAGTATGGATAATTAACATTATTTCTAGTGAGTTTAAGCTCAGAGTGTTTGCATCTTAACTTTCAGTGGACTTGTACCATTTATTTGCATGTACTCATTTTCAATGCTTCCATTAGCGTTCAATTGTCATATGTCAACTTCAGTATAACTATTTGTAAATAACTGCAACTATTTGTGTTATTTTAATCTTCTGTCATTTAACTATTTGCAAGTCAGATATTTGCATGTTGAGTCATTTTATTGCATCACAATCGTCCTAGAATAGTCAATATCTCATGTGCATTTTTTCGTGTCAGACTGCTCGTGTGTGTGTGGCAGGTGACAAATTGTTTTTCCTCTGAAATACATTTCCATAAAGTTTAAATACACAATATAGTACAGTGTGAAAGCAATTTGATTAGACACGTCATAAAATTTAAAGCATACGCGGTATTGTATCTATATTTTAACAACATGACTCAATATTACTACATTTAAAAAGAATGGGCAGATATAAAGGTGAAAACAAAAAAATGGCTAATATTTTCACTCTGTTTATAGGATGTCTAGGGTCTACCAAAATCTACTCCCAAGCTTAATTAAAAGCAATAAATATTTCATAAATTTGAACATGGGAGAGGAAAAACCTTGCTTAGATTATACGGATCATATATGAGTCCAGATTTCGTTAACCAGGTCACCTGGAGCAACCTGCGCATGGAAGCTTCAGTTAGATGGATGTCAAAGAAATAAAAACATGGGAATTACATATTTTTAAAATGAGCCATTTAACAAAACATAGAATATTTTCATTTCCTTAAGCGCCATTGGACTAGTTCATAAGAAATTACAGAAAGAAAAAACAGTATTTTCAACAAAATGTATGAATGCAATTGCACCGTTTCTTTATGATGAGGGTTAACATCATGTGAAATCATCATCATTATCATCGTTAATATCCATATCCTATATATCTCATTCATCCTTATGAATTGCTGCCACACCTATACACGCAAATCAATATGAGCATTCATCGATGTTTCGCAAATCAGTATGAGACTGGATAAAATTTGGAATTAATGTATCAGGGATAAGACAGGAGTGACACCAATTGTAGAGAAGATGCGAGAAGCTCGACTAAAATGGTTCAGACACGTACAAAGGAGACCATTGGAGGCACTTGTTAGGCGTTGTGAGAGTTTAGTCACTAGGCATGTTAAACGGCGGAGGGGTAGACCAATAAAGACTTCGAATGAGACTAAAAGGAAAGACATGATGTACTTAGGCATTAGTGAGATTATGAGTAAAGATAGAGCACAATGGCGACAAAGGATCCATATAGCCGACCCCACTATAGTGGGATAAAGGCTTGAGTGTTGTTGTTGTTGTGATCATCTTCTGTCATTCACTGTGCATACTCAAATTGTCTATGTCTACTTTTGTTAACTTATATTAGATAGAAGTTACCCAGTATTTCTCTAATATAATTAATCTACTTTTAAAAAAATTTAGCACATCTTAGCAATCTCATTCTACCGTATTAAGCTTGGATATAAATGAATTGTTACCACCCAACTAGAATTCATCAACTTTGTTGGCATAGTAACAATTTTATAAAATTTATCATTAAGTTTACAAGTCTCTTATCATATAGCAGTCTGTTAGGATCGAAGAGGAGAATAGTAGAGAATAGAGGAGGAAGAGGGAAATTAGGGTTAGGATTTGAGAGGAAGAGAGGGAAAATACCTGAAGAGTCTTTGCATGCCCTCGCCGAACAAGCCCTAGAGGTTTTTATACCTCTGGGTCAAGAGGGGGCCGGACGCGGTTTAATTGGGGAGGTTTAATTGGGGAGGGCTGAACCTCCAAGCCGCCGCTGTTAATTGGGGAGGGCTGAACCGGTAGGTTCAGCCCTATTTTGTGTTGTCGCTTTCCGCCGACGCATGTATTGCTGACCCGTGAATCAGTCGTTATGCGGGGTCATAACACAATCTCGGGGAACTTCTCCATTTCAACCATTCAGCTTTAACTCTAGATGTTATATCCTCATTTATGTCCCCATTTTCTAAATAATCGATCCTAGAACTTAAACATATTATACCTAAACATCTATTGGTCCTCTAATAAGATGGATAGCTAATTGTTAATATTTCTTCCACGAAAAATGCATATCATGTAATCGACAGTTGTTCTATTAATCTAAAACTCGCTATCTACTAAAAAATATTTCAATTATTTTAATACAACAGCAACAACAATCAAGCCTTTATTCCACTATAGTGGGGTCGACTATATGGATCCATTGTCTCCATTGTGCCTTATCTTTAGTCATAATCTCATTAATGCCTAAGTACATCATGTATTTCCTTATAGTTTCATTCCAAGTCTTTATTGGTGTACCCCACCCCCGTTTAACATGTCTAATGACTAACTCTCACAACGCCTAACAGGTGCCTCTAATGGTCTACTTTGTACGTGTCTGAACCATCTTAGTCGAGCTTCTCGCATCTTCTCTACAATTGGTGACACTCATGTCTTATCTCTGATACATTCATTTCTAATTTTATCCAGTCTCTTGTGTCCACACATCCACCT
The DNA here is from genome assembly GCA_033032865.1 of Dactylorhiza incarnata. Classification (NCBI taxonomy): domain Eukaryota; kingdom Viridiplantae; phylum Streptophyta; class Magnoliopsida; order Asparagales; family Orchidaceae; genus Dactylorhiza; species Dactylorhiza incarnata. The sequence goes on along the minus strand of JAWHQI010000310.1, from coordinate 2,307,695 downwards.
AAGCATTCTCATCTCCGCAACTCCCATTTTTTGCTCATGTACATAATTCACTGCCCAACACTCAGAACGGTAGAGCATCATTGAACCAATTGCAATACGGTAAAACCTGTAAGTTTTAATGGTACTTTATGATCACATAAGATCCATGACGCGCCTCTCCACTTCAACCAACCTGCTTGGATTCTATGCATATCATCTTTATCTACACCTCCATCTTTCTGAACTATCGATCCCAGATATTTAAATCACTCACCGAGGGAAATATCTTGATCACCCAACTTAATAACGAAGTCATCCTTCCTTCTTGCACTGCTAAATTTAAGCTACATATATTCCGTTTTTGCCCTGCTCAACGTAAAACCATTCTTTTCTAAAGTGTCTCGCCAAGATTCAAGTTTCGCGTTTACACCCTCATGTGTCTCATCAACCAAAACAATATCATCCGCAAACAATAAACACCAAGGTATTGCTGGTTGAATATGCCGGTGAGCTCATCTAAGATAAGGGTAAAGAAATAAGGGCTTAAAGTTGACCCTTGATGTAAGACAACTGTGATAGGGAATCTTTAATTATGTCAATGTATGATACATTTACACCTTTCGTTTTTAAGACTCTCCATAAGATCTCTCTTGGAACCCTATCATAAGCCTTCTCAAGATCGATAGAAGCTATACATCTCTTTCCTGATAGTTGTCAATGAGTCTCCTCAAGAGATGTATAGCTTCCATGGTTGTCCGCCCTGGCATGAATCCAAATTGATTCTCCGAGATGCTAGTCTCTCGTCTTACTCATCTTTCTATTACTCGTTCTCATAGTTTCATGGTATGACTCATTAATTTAATTCATCTATAATTGACACAATTTTGTATATCTCCTTTGTTTTTATAGAAATGTACCAAGATACCTTCTCTCCATTGGTCTGGCATCTTCTTTGTCTTCGGTATCTTATTGAAGAAACATATAAGCCACAAAATTCTTTCTTTCCCTAGGCATTTCCATACTTCGATGGGTATATTGTCTGGCCCAACTGCCTTTCCAGAAAATGAAAAATGAAAAGAAAGTTGGATCAGAAGATATGTCCATCGATGTATGGAAATTCCTAGGGAAAGAAGAAATTGTGACTTAATATGTTTCATTTTATATGTGGATGGTATATAACTATTACAAAAAGACAATGACTAAGGGTGCGTTTGGTTGGGCTGTTGCTGATGAAAAGTTGCTGATCAGAAATGGAGTTTTGAAAAAGAGCTGTTTCTGAGAAATTGAGTTTTGTTAGAAAACTGTTTGAGTGAAATGGAGTTTTCAGTGCTTATTGAAATGGAGTTTTATAAATTTTGTTTGGGTCAAATTGAGTTTTTGAAAAAAAAAATTCGATGCACATCAAATACACAATCTTGATAATAGTTACTATAATAGATTAAAATACCAACAATTCTTCTCACCATCTAAGATCTAGAAGTGTACAACTGTTACGTTATATTTTCACGCAACGTAATTATCTCATCTACCCCGCCTGCTGTATCAGGACAAACTACTTGATGCCCTTGTGTGCTCCCCCCCTCATCACCACCTCCATGCTCGACTTCATTGAAATCAATATCCCTCCGCGACGGGTGCCGCCGAATAAAATTGTGCAGTGTCATAGTCGCCATCACAATATCGGTTTGTTTGGCGAAGCTGTAGCTCGGCATATCACGCAATATGGCCCACTTTTTCTTCCAAATGTCGAACGATCTTTCAATGACACTTCTAAGGGATGAGTGCGCGTGATTGAATATCTCTCGGCGTCTTTCCGGTGCACAACCGCCACGAGCAAAGTCCGGGAGATGATAACGTGTCTCTGGATATGATTTCAAGTATCCCCTTTGTAGCGGATACCCAGAGTCTACCAAGTAATATTTTCCTGAAAACCAGGAGCAAAGTTGTTATGCTTCAAAGGTGAGAAGTATAAAAAATGGAATAGAAATCTTATTACCTGGTGGTGGATGCGGAAATTTATAACGGGGATCCCGAAGCGCATAATTGAAAATGTGTCTATCATGCGCAGAGTCTTCCCAACCTGGCATAACAAATGTGAAACACATGTTGAAATCACAAGCAGCCATCACATTTTGTGTTGGCATGCCATGTCTCCCAATGTACGGTACTTGATCACGAACAGGTGCGCATGCATGAACATGTGTTCCATCAATTGCACCGACACAATCTTTAAAGAATGGCATGTAACGTATGTCGTACAGAATCTCTGGCGGTGTGCTACTGAAAGATCTATCTAATGGCTGAATCATTTCATCCGCCAGTAGTATCAACACGCGAATGCCTTCTCCAAAAAACCTGCTAGCAGTCTCCGTCGAGTGCTGAAAACGCTCACATGTCTTTCTCATGACCTCATTATGAGACAGTATGTCCAAGGTCAGTGCCAAAATCTCTCTAGATGCAGTCCGTCTAGTCCCGTGAAATTTGTACTTCTCCTCCAAGACATGCAATAGATCCATAAAAATTTCTTGGGACATCCGAAAAGAATTATGAAATCTGACTGTCGAAGATTGAAGCATTTCTCCAACCCATTTATCACCTGTCTGCTTCGATGTCATGCATGGTACAGGTTGGTTGAAAAGAGAACTACTTTCAGCCAAAATACTAATTGTTGCTACCACATTTTGATGATGTGCGATTGCATAATTTTGAATAGCCTCAAAGCTATCTTCTGAATCATCAGAGTCAGTGGTAGACATTTTCTGATACACAAAAGACAGGACATCAATAAGAATAATGTCTAACCACAACCACAGCAACAACAATAACATAAAAAACATGAACAGTCTAGCAGAAATACTAATAATAAAATCCAACAGAAATAACAATATCAGTCTATCAGTACATGACCATAAATATCAGTCTAACAGAAATAACAATATAAGTCTATCAGTACATGACCATAAATATAATAAGCCTGCCTACTCCCTACCATTGTAGCGGTTATAAATCCACTTTATGTTCATACCCTCGGGTAGGAACATAAATGTCTCTCTATGACCTTTGTCCAACAAAAATGTGATGGCAAAGTCATAGAATTTTTCGTCCGCTACAACGTCGGGGTATCCACTTAACCGCTCTAATGCCTGAGTAATATTATAAGGATTGCTCTTTCGATGTCCCTGAATGCATCGACTGATGGTCTTTGAAGATTCTGCCAGATCTTCTAAGACGGAGCTGGTGGCACTTTTCTTTCCTTTCTTCCTCTTCCTCGTCGATGTGACCTCGGGGGGAGGTGGTGCAATATTTCATGAATGCATATGTCACAAAAAACCAGGACATCATTTGAATCCCATATAGCGGAGACACCACCGTCTTTCGGCTTACCCATCTTAAAAATGTAAACATATGTAAACATATAAACTTATAAAAAAATATACATAAACACACATACACACAAACACACACACATACACACACAAACACACACACAAACACATATACCACACACACATATAGACATATAAACATACACAAGCACACAAACATATAAACACACACACATACATACACAAACACACACAAACACACATACATACACAAACACACACACGCACACACACACATACACACAAACACACACACATACACATATATAAACATAAACACACATAACCACACATAAACATAAACACACACAAACACACACAAACATACACACAAACACAAACACATATACCACACACACATATAGACATATAAACATACACAAGCACACAAACATATAAACACACACACATACATACACAAACACACACAAACACACACAAACACACACACACACATACACACAAACACACACACATACATATATATAAACATAAACACACACACACACACACAAACACACACACACACACATATATCACACACACATATAGACATATAAACATACACAATCACACAAACATATAAACACACACATACATACACAAACACACACACAAACACACACATACATACACAAACACACACACACACACACATACACACAAACACACACACACACATATATAAACATAAACACACATAAACACACATAAACACACATAAACATAAACACACATAAACATAAACACACACAAACACACACACACACACGCAAACACATATACCACACACACATACATACACAAACACACACATAAACACACACACAAACATAACACACACATACATAAACACACACAATCACACAAACATATAAACACACACATACATACACAAACACACACAAACACACACACAAACACACAAACACACACACACACACACACATACATACACAAACACACACAAACACACACAAACACACACATACATACACACAAACACACACACACACATAAACACACACACACATAAACACACACACACACACAAAAACACACATAAACACACACACACACAAAAACACACATAAACACACACACACACACAACACAAATATCAACAGCACATCACACACACATCACAACACATACAACACATACAACACAAACTCACACACACACATACACAGCACACACACAGCACACACACATCACACACACATACACAACACCATCATCATCACACCACACACACACATAAAAATCCCCCAAAAAATGACAAATAATAGTTCTACAAAAATCTAAAAATCCATAATAATTGAGAAAAAGAGGAGATATACCTAAAAAGGGGGGCAGGGAACTGGAGAGGCGGCGACGGCGTTGACAGAAACTGGAGAGGCGGCGGCCTCCAAAAATACCGGCGATGAGATCTGTGGGAGACAAGGGAGAAGCAATCCGGCGGCGTGAGTGGCTCCTATGGACGACGAGGTGAGGCGTGACTACCGTATGTTGGCGACGGCAGGTGGTGTGGCAACGGCGGCGAGGAAAACCGGCGAAATCGGCGTCGACAACACGCGATTTTGGAGATGCGGGGGAGAAGAAAACCTAAAGAGCGGAACGGCGCGGCAGGACTGGCAGTGTTTCTCGCGTCTGCCCTATACAAAGAAATGGAGGTTATTAATAACCTACGTTTCGTCCATCAGCAGCGCCAAACACTGCTGTCGGGCATTACTCCGTTTCGTTTCTGCCGCACCGGGGCTTATAAGCCGAACCAAACGCAGCCTAAATGTTGATCTTTGATATAAACCTACAATGATTAAAATTCATTAATCCCACTTCAACTACTTCTAATACTTGTTAATGATTCATTATATATATAACATAAACCATTCTTCCTAAGCATCAAAACAAATCAAATCTTTTGGTACTCAATCATAATCCTTTTAAGTTCAATAAAACTCATTTGGACATTTTTTTCATTGCTCAATATATGTTACGGGCCAACCCGTAATGAATTCGTCGGAGGTGGAGGTGAAGACGAAGATACAAGAGAGTCGAGCTCAATCTACAAAGAATGTGAGGAGGAGAAAGGAGGGGGAGCGGTGCTCAACCCTAACACTAATCCTAGAAGGAGAGGAAAAGAACTAAGAGGAAGAGACTATTTCATAAATTTCTTTCATAATCATCTTGTGACTCAAGGGGGTCTACATATAACATCACATAATAGCATAGGTGTCAATAACCCCAACATAAAGAAAAATGCAAGAAACAATAAAAGGGTATTAAGGAATAGTACATCGACTCGATTAATACAAGTTGTCTAACATGAACACATGACATCGCTAATTAACGACATGGATAATTGGCCGTGTGAGACAATAACATCTCACCAGTCTTTCAAATCGAGTTTGTCCTCATGCTCGAACGAGCCTCAAATGATTGGATCATCTGGCTCTTTAATTTCCCTCCAGAACATTTCCTTGTAGCGTGTTGTTGTAGAGGAGGTTGCATCAAGCGGCAAGCCTTCAGCGTGCTCACAGATGTCATGAAGGATGATGGGGGAGATGTTGGAAAATTGTTACTTGTGTAGAGAAAATCAACGAATCCAGATTATGGAGCGGGATGCCTGAGGACTGATCTAGTGTGGCAGAGGCACTCACTGAGGGGAGACTATTGGGCACAATATCTAGAATCAGGGCAACAGTGCCTGGTCGACGGTCGAGGGAAGCGAAGGACCTTGCTAGATGTGAGTTATGGCGATATGAAGCGGCAGTGCCGTTTGAAGGGGAGGTCGCCAGAAAGAATGGCTCTAAAGGGGTCAGCAGAACAGGTGGTTGGACCAAAGGCGGTGATGGGGCAACAAGACATGTGGAGATTGGTGTGGTTTCTATGTGCTCTGGTAAGATTGATGGCTGCTCCTGCAGAATCGGGCCCCCAAAATGTCCCGACGCTGGGAGCCAATCAATATAGACGGTGAGCCGGTGACTCGTGAAATTGCAACTTAGTGTGATGCTGACATCTCTAATAACTGTTGGAACATCGAAGACAATTTGCTCATCAGGGCTCGTCGTCATGCCGAAGTAATTAGTTAATCAATGTCTGGTGAGGCAATTAATTAATAAATCGAAAGAAAAGAGGTATTGGACTCTGTTATGGGCTTGACTAGGATGGATGATATGAGGCTTGATGGAGGGAGTGCATGATACTAGAAACCCGTGCGGACGGATGTTATGCTCGCAGTCTTTTCGTATGTATATTAGAGGATGTAGAAAACTTAGGTAAGTCATGAGAGAGATAAGAAAGCCAACGAAGATATTTGATGTTAGCTCTTGGTTATGAGGAGGGTTGATGGTCATGAAACGGTTAGTAAATATGGTTGAAGATGTTAGTGTCAATTGCATTTGTTATTCAGTTCAAAGAGCTTTGGAACAATGTCACGTAGATGTATGATCTCCAAGTCAATCTCACATGACGAGAGCTATTGAAAGGCCTCATGTTGTCATGGGCTCGGTGCTGAAGGAGGCGTTGCGCTGGATGGGGTAAGGCGTGAGTCTCTGCATAGAAGCGCAATGTGCTCTAGCATCGGTCCTTACAGAGAAGGGCAACAGAACCGGCGTTCAATCCAGGGATGGTAAGCGACAGAAGCAACTGGCGGAAGGCTAAGGCGAGGAAACGAGCGCATTCATGGTGTGCGGATGCTGCAAAGGCTTTCGTCCAGGGAAGGAGCAGGATTGTGCTTTTCTTGACGTGATTTCATGATTGACCCGACGAAGGAGAAGCAATTGGTGCGCGAGTAGGATGGAGTCGCTCTGATATCAAGTTGTTACGGGTCAATCCGTAACAACGACGATATCTAGTTGGAGGTGGTGGTGGAGGCGGAGTATAAGGGAGACGAGCTCAACCTACGTAGAATGCGAGGAAAGGAAACAGTGCTCAACCCTAACCCTAACCCTAGAAGGAGGGGAGACAAAGAACTTCTGGCATACTTTTAGAATGACAAGTTTCTAGGAGGAAAGAGATACAGGAATGAACTAACTCTCACATCAAAATTAGAGAAAAAGTTACAATGCAAAAGTAATAATTTAGATCTCATAGTATCAAAGGTGTTTTTTCATAGCAAGTGTCAGAGTTCTACAAAGAACTTCACAGTCAAGTGAGTTCTAAGTGGAATAGTTCTGGGATGTGATAAATCTTGTAAAAAGTACCGGTAGGTCACCTAAGAAAGAGGGTAAAACTATAAGGTTCAACAAAGTATGGGCTAAGTAGAATCAAAGTAGATAATACTTTGATATTTGTGTTGAGTTGTTACGTACTATCACGAACATCTCCTTTGTTCTTTGGAGTTCTTTTACTTGGATAAGCAATCAAGTTCTTTGAAGTTCTTTCACTTGTGAGCTTTCTATTGAGTTGTTTCTTCATTTTTATCTTCAACGCCAACAAGATCTTGCAGGAAGTGGCTGACTTAGCTAAGCTACGCGGAGTGGCAAAGAGGATCTAAGTCCGCACGGGAGCTTGTAAAGAGACAAGTTCGTGACAGTACGCTATGTAACTCTTTAACATAGCTTCATTGTCTAGTGTATCATTTAACAAATATAGAATTAACATAATCTTGAACATCTCCTTTGTTCTTAAACAATGACACAAATGCCTCTCTTGTAATTTGATATCTTATTAGGGCAGCCCAGTGCACAAAGCATCCCCGCGCAACGAGGGTCCGGGGAAGGGCCTCACCACAAGGGTGAAATGTAGACAAACCTTACCTTGCATTTTTGCAAGAGGCTGCTGCTTCCAGGACTCGAACCCGTGACCTCAAGGTCACACGGCGACACCTTAACCGGTGCGCCAAGGCTCCCCTTCTAATTTGTATCTTCTTAGTTCCCAAAAAATTAATGAAAAAACTTTTCAACCAATCCACTAAAATATCCCCATAACATTACAAATCGTAATAGATGTCTGAGTGGAACCTACAATCTGATCTTTGCATTTTCTTAAAAACTAATTCAATTCATTTATTTGGATCGATATATAATATACCTCATTATTTTGTTCATCGTGCTCTTCCAAAATAATTTCTTCTTTAAAAACACTTATCTATAATAGCTTCTCAAAATAACATTATAACTCTCCTTGATGTCTTCGTATTTAATTAAGATCATAATATCTAACTTTTAATGCACAATTCCTTATGATGGGGAACAACCTCAACATATGACTTTCTTTTGTATACATTTTGTCTTAATATTTTCTAAACATGTGGACCGTCGTATATTTGTTGTAAACTTGAGAAATTCAGTTACAAGTAAATTTTATGAAGTCAACTAAGGAGCACCAAAAGACTTAGTCACGAGATTAATAACTTACTTGGCTGACTTCAAAATACAAATTAGTTGTTTCATCGATGTGCCAACAAGAACTTAAGCTAAAAGATCAACATACCTATCACCCAAAACAGTGATGCCTTCTCCAAATATAGATCCGTCTACTTTATAAGAAAGTTCTACCTAAGAAAAAAGGAAGTCAATACCAATAACCTCATTAAACTCACAGATAAATCATGCTTACGAAGAAAATATAAGACCATGAATATACTTAACAATATCTTTTTACATGAAATTCATAATCAGCTTCCCGAAAATCATATTTATATTATTCGCCCTCATGAACAATAGTATTCTTTAGTATTTGGTGCAAAGCTGTTTGCACATACAGATTTAATACTCTCAATTTTATAAAAATGATTATGATGATAGCTGAAAAGTACCAAATTAACTATCTAAAAAAATAAAGATTTTGTTTCATGCACAGATAGTGCTATAACAAATTTGTTTAATAGGTTAAATGCGTTGTATGGATCACTAACGGATATTAATTGATCAAGCTGCTGTTCTCCATGAGTTGCAAACTTAGAACAATTTTATCATGAGATTTCAGACTTGTTTCTAGAACAACACGTGTTAATAATACTAAATTCTTTTTAAGGATTCTATGCATCTCCTTAAATCATATTTTATATTTTATTCAGAATCCTACTAAAATACCTTGTTCTTTCATTTACAAATGAGCAAAGACGTTGCTCGTTCTCACATAGTAAATACTGTGGTTGAGAAAAGTTTAAAATTTGAGTATATATACCTTTCCAGACCGGAGATCAACCTTTCTTACTGTTGACTGCATTGGACAACAATATCATAAGGAAGATACAAGGAGAAAATTAAACAAAGAGTTGATCCTTGAAAGAAAGAAAAAACAAATACTTCATAAAATAACATGTTTAAGAAACCATGCAAAGAAATATATCGTGAAAATAAGAGAAATATAATTTGCATAGAATATAGTGGCATAATCGACATTTGTGTACCAAAGTTCATCTTATTGCATGGTTAGCATCAGAAATCATATGCTTGCAAGGTTGACTATCATTGAAGTTTATTTTGATTTTAGTAATAAATAAATCCGAATAACAAGGAGAAACATCATTATCCTAAAGTATTTATAGTGGAACCAAATAATGTGATTGAACAATGAAAAACAAGCTTTTACTCGTACATATACCTAAGTAAGGGCGTACAAAAGACAATAATAACCCTAAGCGGGTTTTACAGAATAAAGACTTGAAATAAGAAACTATAACAATTATAACTCTCCCCCTCAAGTCGGACGGAAGATATCAGTCATCCCGAGCTTATGGGTATCATCAATAAACACATTGCATCCCAAGCTTTTAGTAAAAACATCGGTCAGTTGGTCGTTGGAATGAACAATAGGAGTGACCACGTTTCTTTTTTCCAAGTGATCTGTTACGGATATTCATGGAGACGACCAACCATGGCGGGTGTACACGCGACGAGCAAGTGCGGTGCAGCCCGGGGACGGCAATACTAAACCGGACCAAGAGGAGACCATGGAGGGGCCGGCGGTAGTGGGGCCATAGCGGACCGGCGAATGCGGAAGGATATTATTTCGTTTCCTAATTATCATTTCCTAATTTATTTATTTCCTCTTTGACTATTTGCTATGTTTGGAAGTATTTTAAATTGTGTTTCCTTTTTATGTATTTCTTATTCAAATGTTTCCTATTTGTATGTGGTCTTCCCCTCCTATATAAAGGGGCTGATTTTATGTTGTATGTATCTTGGAAGTAATATCAAAGGGTTGCTCCCTTGTTCTTCGTCTCTACCCTGTCTCCATCTCTCTCTCTCCCCACCGCCGGCTCTCCCCCTAGTCCGGATTCTCTCTAGTGGTAATATTTGGTCCGACCTGCCCGTCCGCCCGCTATCGTAGCCGCCGGCCTTTCAACATCAACGCCGAAGTCTGCCGTTCTCATCGATCCGCCGCTACCGCCATGACCCCGTCAACGCGACTTCACCCGGATGCTTCTGGCGCGGATACCTCCGACGAGGTAGTCCAACGTCGCCTCGACGGCCACGATACCCAATTCGCCGCTATCCAGGCCACGCTCCAAGTAATCCTCGCCCGCCTGGAGGCCCGTCCCGCCTCGCCCGCACCTACCACCAGCGGAGGGTGTACCTCCCCTGCCGACGGCGGCTCGCTGCTCGGCGCCCCCCCGCAGACAGAGATTCCGATGCCACTCACGGGCCGCGGCCCCCTCGCTCTCGCCATTCCGAACTTCTTCGGGGCCGACCCCATGGGATGGATCGCGAAAGCTGAACAATACTTTGACCTCCACCTCACACCAGAGCACGACAAGGTTGGCACAGCCTTGGTCGGCCTGGATGGCTCCGCCCTCCATTGGGCGCGATGGCTTCGCCAATCTCAGCCCCTCATCTCATGGGGCGAGATGAAGCAAGAGATGGTCCGCCGCTACGAGCCCCGCTATGCTGGATCCGCCGTCGAGAGACTTTGCAGCATCCGCCAGTCGGCCGGCCTCGATGCCTACATCGACGAATTCGTCGCCTTGGTCACGCATGTCCCAGGCCTTCCGCCCGACCACTATTTGGGATTTTTTATGCAAGGTCTCCTCCCGTCGATCCGCTCACGCCTCCGCACCCATCAGCCACGCACCGTCTCCGAAGCGCTCAATCTCGCGCGTGTCGTCGAGGCCGATCTCGGTGCGCGGCCGCCGCTTCCTACCGGGCCTCCTACTCGGGCACCGCCACCAAGGGACTTCGGCCCGCGACCTCCTCTCCCGGACGGCCCTCGCCTGGCTCGTCCTCCAAATCCCCACCGCCTCTCCAATGGGGACTATAACGAACTCCGGCGTAAAGGGCTCTGCTTCCGGTGCCGTCAGCCATACTCGCCAAATCATGAATGCGCCGTCAAGGAGTTTCATGCGATCATCGGGGATTTTGTCCCCGAAATAACCGCTGCGGATTTCGAGGCACTTGAAATCACGGACGAGTCGCCACCACCGGACACCGACAGCGCTACCTTCCATCGCCTCGACCTTCCATGCTTCTCGGTGGGCGGCCTCACCGGACCGCGTACTATGAAGTTAACCGGTAGCATCCAGGATCATCCAGTTCTCATCATGATCGATAGCGGTGCCAGCCACAACTTTATCTCCCATCGTCTGGTGCGACACCTTGCCATCCCGTGCACGCCATCGCCGGACTTCACCGTCTGTCTAGGAGACGGCCGCCGAAGGCCGACAGCAGGCTCTTGCCCTGCCATGCGGATCGCCATGGGCCCTTGCTCAGTCACGGCGGATTTCTATGTATTTGAGTTAGGAGGCGTCGACATCATTCTCGGCGTAGCTTGGCTGGCCACCTTGGGCGACGTACGGGTCAATTGGGCGGAGATGACAATGCAATTCTCATAGGAAGGGTCTCCCTGCCACCTCGCAGGCGACTCCGCCTTGCTCCGCACTCCGGTTTCATTCCGTGCCATCCAACGCACGACCGAAGTATCTTTCACGGCATGGCTTTGGCCGATCCAGGCCGAGTCGGCGGTCGCCTCGGAGGCACCACCCGATCTCCAGCATCTCCTTGACGAGTTCTCCGACGTGTTCACACCTCCAGCGGGCTTACCCCCGGTAAGAACCACGGACCATGCCATTCCGTTGCGGCCCCACACTTCGGTCGTCTCCGTCCGACCATATCGCTATGGACACGTGCAGAAGGACGAGATCGAACGCTTGGTGCGGGAGATGCTCATGGGTGGCCTCATCCGCCCCAGCGCGAGCCCTTTCTCCAGCCCGGTCCTCCTCGTGCGCAAGAAGGACGGGAGTTGGCGCTTCTGTGTCGATTACCGCGAATTGAACAAGGCTACGATCCCGGACAAATATCCTATTCCGGTCATCCAAGAGCTTCTAGACGAGCTCCACGGCGCCGTCTACTTCACAAAGCTTGATCTTAGGGCGGGATATCACCAAATCCGGGTGCGGCCGGAAGATGTACCAAAGACGGCGTTTCGGGCGCACGACGGACACTACGAGTTCCTGGTTATGCCCTTTGGGCTGACCAACGCCCCGGCCACCTTCCAGGCAACCATGAACGATATTTTTCGAGCGGTACTCCGACAACACGTTCTTGTTTTTTTTGATGATATTTTGGTCTATAGCTCATCCTGGCAGGAGCACTTATACCATGTCCGCCGCACGCTCGAGACGATTCGCCGCCATCATCTTGTCCTCCACCGCAAGAAATGCTCGTTCGGGGTAACATCCGTCAGTTACTTGGGGCACACGATCTCAGCCAAAGGAGTGGCCATGGACGACGACAAAATCACGGCAGTTCTTCACTGGCCGACCCCCACCTCTCTTCGAGACGTCAGGGGTTTTTTGGGTCTAACCGGGTATTATCGGCGCTTCATTAAGGAGTACGGCAACTTGGCACGCCCACTCACTCAGCTGCTCAGGTCTACCAAGGAGGGACCTTTTTCCTGGACCCCGGCGGCTATGTCCGCATTCACCGCCCTCAAGGCGGCTCTGGTGAACGGCCCGGTTCTGGCCATGCCCGACTTCAACCAACCCTTCATCATCGAGTGCGATGCCTCGGGCACCGGGGTGGGTGCAGTCCTCATGCAAGGCGGCCGACCCATCGCCTACTACAGCCGGGCATTCTCCGCCAACATCCGTAGCCGTTCGGCGTACGAGAACGAGCTCATGGCACTTGTCCTGGCAGTACAACACTGGCGGCCGTATCTCTTGGGCCGCCCCTTCATCGTCCGCACCGATCATCATAGCTTGCGATACCTCCTCCAGCAGAAGATCGCCACGCCCGCACAACAGCTTTGGGTGGCGAAGCTCCTGGGTACGATTTCTCCATCGAATTTCGCTCCGGACGCACCAACCGAGCGGCGGACGCTCTCTCCCGACAAATTCATTCCCCGGAACTTCGCGCCATATCCCGGCCGGTCTGGGAGGACGCGGCTTCTATCCAACATGACGTGGAGTTGGACCCGCACCTGGCCGCCATTCGAACGGCCCTCATCACCGACCCGACCAGCCACCCTCCTTACTCTCTGGTGGGAGGTCGGCTCTTTTACCGGGGCCGCCTGGTGTTGTCCGCGGCCTCCGCTCTCATCCCGCGCCTTCTCGCCGAGTTCCACGCTACACCAACCGGAGGACACGCTGGGGCTTTCCGCACCTACCGCCGTCTGGCGGCCTCTCTATATTGGCCAAATATGTTCAAACAGGTCAAAGCCCACGTTGCCGCCTGTCTCCCGTGCCAAAAGGCGAAGTACGAAACGACGTTTCCGGGCGGGTTACTTTAGCCCCTGCCGATTCCAGAGCGCATTTGGGAGGACATTGCCATGGATTTCATCACTCGCCTACCTCGGTCCAATGGGTTCGATTGCATTTTGGTAGTAGTGGACCGACTCTCCAAATACGCGCACTTTCTTCCGCTCCGGCATCCGTATACAGCCGCAGGAGTGGCCGACAGCTTCATCTCCGGGGTCGTACGCCTCCATGGATTTCCGCGCTCAATCGTGAGTGATCGTGATCCACTTTTTCTGAGCAGTTTCTGGACATCTCTCTTTCGCCTACAAGGCACGCAACTACGCATGAGCTCTGCCTACCACCCGCAAACAGATGGCCAGTCAGAGGTCCTCAATCGTTGCTTAGAGACATACTTACGCTGCTTCATCGGCGACAGGTCGGGCACCTGGGCCAAGTGGTTAAGTTGGGCCGAGTATTCTTACAACACCGCCTACCACCATGCCGCGGGCTCCACTCCATTCCAGTCCGTATACGGTCGACCGCCGCCAGATATCGTACGACATCTTCCTGGGGAGACCCTCCCACAGATTTTGGCATCACAACTCCAAGATCGGGACATTATTTTGGACAGCCTCAAACATCTCTGACGTGCCCAGGCCAAGATGACAGCCTTCTCCAACCGCAAACGCCGAGACCTCTCATTTCAACTCGGAGAGGAGGTCTTTATCAAGCTACATCCATACCGACAACTCTCGGTAGCCAAAAGGGCATGCCCCAAGCTCGCACCACGATTCTTTGGTCCATTCACCGTTCTGGCCCGGATTGGGGCCGTCGCATACAAAATTCAACTTCCCGAAGGAAGCCGCATTCACCCGGTGTTTCACGTCTCGCAGCTACGCCGGGTAGTGGGCGACCACCCAACGCTGAACCACATACCAAGCGATCTGGAGTACGCTGATGCCACTCCCACATATCCACACCGCATTCTAGACCGCCGACACCATTTGCCCGGCGACGCGGAACCGGAGGAGCTCCTCGTGGCATGGCAACACCGTCCCCCGTCTACCGCTACGTGGCTTTTACGGGATGATTTTCGCCGGCAGTTTCCCGACTTTTGCCTTGAGGACAAGGCAAATTTTCCAGACGGAGGTATTGTTACGGATATTCATGGAGACGACCAACCATGACGGGTGTACACGCGACGAGCAAGTGCGGTGCAGCCCGGGGACGGCAATACTAAACCGGACCAAGAGGAGACCATGGAGGGGCCGGCGGTAGTGGGGCCATAGCGGACCGGCGAATGCGGAAGGATATTATTTCGTTTCCTAATTATCATTTCCTAATTTATTTATTTCCTCTTTGACTATTTGCTATGTTTGGAAGTATTTTAAATTGTGTTTCCTTTTTATGTATTTCCTATTCAAATGTTTCCTATTTGTATGTGGTCTTCCCCTCCTATATAAAGGGGCTGATTTTATGTTGTATGTATCTTGGAAGTAATATCAAAGGGTTGCTCCCTTGTTCTTCGTCTCTACCCTGTCTCCATCTCTCTCTCTCCCCACCGCCGGCTCTCCCCCTAGTCCGGATTCTCTCTAGTGGTAATATAATCTTTGATAAAGTGTCGATCGAACTCAACATGCTTAATCTTGTCATGTTGAACTGGGTTATGAGCTATACTAATAATTGTCGTGTTGTCACAATATAAGGAGAGAAGGACATTCTCCTGAAGTCCCGATCTTCTAACATAATACGTAGTCATAGACCTTCACTAAGACCTTGAGACATTGTCTGGTACTCAGACTCTGCGCTTGATCTGGCTACCACATTCTGCTTCTTAGTACGTCATGTCACCAAATTTCCACAACAAAGGTATAGTACCCCATTGTGGAATTCCTATCGTCTCGACTTCCAGCCCAATCAGCATCAGTGAATACTTCAATCTTCAAGTGGTTATTCTTGGAGAACATATGGCCACAGCCAAAGGCCTTCGTCAAGTATCGTAGTACACGGTATGCAACCTCTTGATGTCTGGTCCTGAGAGCATGCATATATCTACTCAAGATACCTACAACAAATCTAATGTCTGGTCGTGTGTGGGATAGGTATAAGAGTTTCCCAACCAATCTCTGATAGCTCGAGACATCTATGCGGTCACCATCATTGTCTTCATCAATCCTATGATTCTCCTCCATATGAGTGTTAGCAAGGACACAACCGAGCATCCCAATCTCTTTTAACAGTTCCAAAACATAATTTTGTTGAGAGATGAAGATACTTTGATTCGATTTATGCACTTAAATGCCCAGGAAGTATTGTATTCTCCATAAGTCCTTTACTTCAAACTCTGCAGACAAGAGTGCCTTGAGATTTGCAATGTTCTTTGTCATTATATGATCACAATGTCATCCATGTAGACAATAAATACTATAATTATTTGTTCACGTCTTCAGATAAATATGGTGTGATCCAACTATCCTTGCTTGTAGCCAAACTTGAGTATGACCTTGAGAAACCTGTCAAACCATGCCCCGGTGATTGTTTCAGGACGTGCAATGAGTTTCTTAAGTGACAAACAAGCCCTTCTTGTCCCTTTTTCACAAAACAAGAAGGAAATTTCATGTATACTTCTTCATCCAGTTCACCGTGATGGAAAACATTTTTTACATCCACTTGATGAAGATTCCAGTCCAAGCAAACAGAACATGACAGAAGAACTCGAATGGAATCCATGTTTGTTACCGGAGCAAAGGGCTCCTGGTAGTCCACTCCCTGGGTCTGTGTGTATCATTGAGTCACCAGTCGGGCCTTGTAACGTTCAACCTTGCCATCTTGGTTTTGCTTAACAGAGAAAACTCACTAGAACCAATGGCTTTCTTCTCAGGAGGAGGGGGAGAGACATTCCATGTGTGATTCTTGTCCAAGGCAAACATTTTCTACTCCATAGCACGAGTCCATGCAGGAATACTCAAAGCTTTCTGTCACATCTTGGGAATAATAATCAAGGATAATGGCGAAACAAATGCCTGATGGGTAAGATGATGATAAGCAACATGGTTGAAAATAGGATGATGCGTACATATAGTTTACCTTTCAGCAAAGCAAGGGGAACATGTAGATCAACACCAAAATCTGAGTCTAAAGCAGGCACGGGTGGCGGTGGAACGATATCGGCATGTTTACCTGTTTGACAACGGCGGTATACAAGAGGAAGAGGAGGAATCATAGACGAAAGAAGAAGAGGAAGCTGGGTAGGAGACGTAGGAGGCGTAGCTAGAGTGGAAGGGATGGTAATGGGTAGAAGGAGTCAGAGGGAGAGGAACAACAGTATTAGAAGTAATGACACCAATCTCCACCTGACGAATGGAGTGAGTCGAATCCATGTAATAGGATTCCTCCTCGCGGAAAGTAACATCCATACAAAAAATACGTCGGCTGTGAAATAGCCAATAATGACACAACGTTGAGCCCGAGGGTCAAGTTTGTCCCGATGAGGCTGATATATATGAACAAAGCATACACGCACAAAGACCCAGAGTGGCATATGAGATGTATGAACAACAAACGTGGTGGAGAGACGGGTTAGAGGTGTAGCATAGTCTAAAATCTATGACGGAAGGCGATTGATAAGATGAGCAGCGGTGAGAACAGTATCACCCCAATAAGATTTAGGAAGATGCATAGTGGTGAGAAGGCAGCAAGCAACATCAAGGAGATGCTGGTTTTTTTTCGTTCAGCAACTCCATTTTAGGTAGAGGTATGAACGCAGGTGGTTTGATGTAAAATACCATAACTGGTGAGATAAGAACCAAACACACCACAATCATCATATCCCCCCCCCCCCCCCCCTTATCACTACGGACACAAATATTACCTTTGAACTGGGTCTGCACCATTTTATAAAACGCTTGAAAACAAGGAAAAACTTCATTTTCTATCTTTAAAGAATAGACCCAAGTGGTTCGAAAAAACATTCAATAAATGTGGCAATCCAATGAAAACCAGATAATATAGGGGATAACCCCCAAACATCAGAATGTATTACAGTAAAATGGGTGCCACTAGGAGAAGATAAATGCGAAGAGTAATGTCTAACATGTTTAGACATTACACAAACATCACAAGCTAGATTTTTAATAAAAGCCAAGAAAGTGGGAAACATTTTCTGAAGGTAAACAAGAGAGGTATGTCTAAGACGCATATGTCAGCGTCGAACATCAACAGTAGTAACGGTAGCAGAAGAAAGGACCTGAGATGGTAGCTGGGAATCCAGTTAGTAGAAGCTACTGTGGTTCCTAACACTGCCAATGATCCACTTTGTATCCAGTTCCTGAAAACACACAAATCAGGAAAAAATGTTACAAAAAAGTTAAGAGATCGAGTGATATTGCTGATCGAAAGCAAACTGCAGGAAAAAAAGAGAACATGCAGGACAGAAGAAAGGGAAATGGATGGAGAGCATGAGATGTTTCCTTTGTCCATAATGGGAGACAAAGTACACCATTGGCAGAGGTAACTTTATCCTTATTAGACAGGTGTGTGAAACAAAACCTGAGGGGGATCCTGTCATATAATCGGTGGCAACCGAATTAATGATCCAATCGGAAGGAATGATGGTGGCAGCATGAGCACTGGGCATACCAGCAGTAGCAAAAGAAGTAGAAACACCGGAGGTTGTGTCGGACTGGGAGTGGAGTAGACTGCGGAGAGCATCCAATTCAAATGTTGTAAAGTTTCCTGGAGGAGGACAGATAGACTCTTCATAGACTTCCATAGAATAAACGACATCATGAGATCTTGAATCACCTTGTCGAGACCCCCCATGGCTGGGTCCATGACCACGTCCTGGCAGAGCAAGATGAGTATAGAGTTTGAAGCACACGTCCTGAGTATGTCCTCTGCATCCACAGTTTTCACAAGTTAGGAAAAGTGTTGTTGGGGTTGTTGGCGTTGCTCCGATCAACACTACTCAAGGCAAAGAGATCAGGAAGGGAAATCGTGCTGAGAGACTTCTAAGGTCTTCATCTCCAAGAACCATACTAAATGCCACTCGAAGGGATGAGAAAGGAGAGCGGTGGAGAATACGAGTCCGAACCATATCCGACTCCATGTTCAAACTCATCAAGAAGACATGAAGACGGTAGTGTTCTTCCTTGCGCTGCAACTGAATCGCCTCGGCAATACAAGTAGGAGTAAACTGCTCAAAGCAATCCAATTCCTGGTAGAGTCGATCGAACTCAAAGAAATATAAGGACACAGTCATATATCTCTGCCTCAACTCCAAAATTAGTAAGCTCATAAATATGGGTGAAATTGTCAATCTGAGAGTAGGTTTCACGTGCTCGAGTCCATATCTCATAAGCATAGTCCATCAGCATATAACTCTGGTATATCTTAGGGGACATAGAATGCAGAAGTCAAGAGACGACAAGGGAATCTTCTGAAACCAAGCGCTTCCAAGAAGGATCGGTCTTAGGTGGCTCCACGACCGTCCCATCTATGTATCCGAACATCTGATAGCTGTGAATCACATGTTGAGCAGCATGAGACCATTCAAGGTAATTTTTCATGTAATCTTCAATGAGCTAGTGTGGTCATGAGTCCTCTGAGGGTCACGAGTCTTCTAAGGGTCACTCATCTGAGGTATCAACACACTGGGCGATGAAGCGGACGAATCACCCATGCTGGCACAATGAAATGGAAACAAAGAAGACCACCCTAGGTCAAACAAGTGAAAAACATGATAAGATGCAATATCATCACCGGCAAGTACTCCAGGGATCCATGGAAGCAGTTGGACAGCGAGAGGAAACCGCAATCATCAACTTCTGGAAGCCAGATCAACATCCTTCAGCGTCAAGATTGGGAATCGGGTAGGATTCTCCTGAAAGGAGACATTGAGTCTCTGATTGGAAAGCAGCTACAAGATTATTTGAACAAGCAGCATCAGCAAGAGGAGCACGATCCAGGGAAGCGCAGGCAGCAGACGAAAGGAGACGCAGATTCTCCTACAGGAACACGACAACAGTGAGGTGCATCTGGGAAGACAGATCAGCATGGCGTTGCAGAAGCAATGGAAGGCGACTGCGGTGAGGCAGTCGGCATCACAAGGAGTTGGCGGCGAACTCCTTCAGCAAACGCGGCCGACCCGGTTATTAACCGCACGGGCTCGACATGATAGGAACCCGTAAAAACAGCGGGAGACGAGATGAACGGAGACGGCTTAGGGGAGGAAGAAGAAGCGGCGACGCGAGACGAGTAGAGAAGTCTTACGATACGATCTCCGTGAGGAGCGCGTTGCAGGAAGAGGAAGACGGGCGCGGCGAGAAAGCGGCTCGGGAATTAGGGCAGGCTCTGATACCAAGTGGAACAAAATAATGTGATTGATTAATGAAAAACAAGCCTTTACTCATGCATATAACTGAGTAGGGCGTACAAAAGACATTAATAACCCTAAGCGGGTATTACAGAATAAAGACTTGAAATAAGAAACCATATTAATTATAGCTTTTATTTCATTCAATTTGCAATCATCGTCTTGATATCAAACGTTATGTATATGCTTCGAATCTAAACTCATTTGAAGATTCCCAAGCACATCATTATGTCGCACTCATGAATCATACGATGCCATAAATTTGCAATCATCATCTTGATATCAAACGTTATTTTTATGCTTTGAACTTAAACTCATATGAAGATTCCCAAGTCCGTCATTATGTCGCACTCACGCATCAGACGACGACATGCTTAAAGACGATCAGCGAGGTTCAAAAAAATTTGGTATATTTTTGGGGGCATTTTTGGGAATTTTATATTATTTTTATAAAACTCCTCTTATTCTAGGTTTTGGACAACACAAAATTCTGAGTTTCTTCTCTCTTGTAACTATCTTTGTTCTTCATCTAGTAGAGCAACCTGCTGCTACAGTGCTACCCATGGACGAAGCCCATCCTGGGCTGAATAACATAAATTTTGTGTTGTTTTCTCTTTCATTTTTGCCTGATTTAATAACAAATGCCATTACCATGCCATAAAAAAGGAATATTCATGTTATCCCTAATGAAGCACAATAGCTTTAACAGTGCCACAACTTTTCTCCATAATAACAGGCGCACTTATTCCTTCATCGTCCCTCTTCTTTCTATCTTCCATCCTGTGGAGCCCCACCACCGCCTTACCACCTCTCTACATCTTTAAGCATTTCCTGTTCCAACTTACGGGCAACAAAAAACCACTGTTCCCTACTTCCAGATTGCATTTCTGTAGCAGCAGTCAAGTTTGTGCAGTCATATCCATCCATTGGATAAATCTGAAGGGATTCATTTTCAACAATTCATATTATGTTCCTGCACTTTCTGATTTATTCCAGCTAAATTTCCCTACTGACTTCTGCCATCCTGTGTTTTCTTGCCATTCTAGTGTCCAAGCCGCCAGTAACAGCCAACCCAAAACAAAAACACGCGATCAGCCTTCCAGAATTACACCAAATCAAATATTCGGTTGGAAAACAACCTCTACGTTTTCCCTTCACTGAGGTCCTCCATTTCAAATTTAAACTTCTAAAACTGATAGAGTTAGGGCTGTTGAAATCATTTTATTTTAATACCAGCGATCAACAATATCAGAAGCAACCCCTTTGTAAACTGCTGTGAACAGTAAATAATGTTTGAAATTGGCCGACAATTCTTTCTCATGCCAGCTAATATTGTAACTGACTAGTGGAAAGTCCAGCTAATAATCCTCTACATTTCTAGACACTTCTAAGGCTTCCTCTACATTTCATGATACACATTCATATTTTTTACAGCTTGAACAATTAACAAAAATAAAGTAAATATCAAACTTAAGGAACAGGACGATGCCGTAGAAAGAAGCAAGATGACTTGTATGAAGGGGAATATATATAGAGAGAGAGAGCAGTGTTCAAAGCACACCATAAATTGCTACTCTCACAGCCAAAAAAATGATTCACCTCTAAACACTAGTTTTATTTCCTCGATTAAGATCTCTATTTGCAGGCCAAACCTGCAGGCAGAGGGTTTCTCCATGCCATGTTCTCTCTTCTCCTCCATTCGAACTTTTCTTCTAAAGCAGAGATCCCCAACTTAAACCTAGATGTTATGGGTTCAACCTTGAATCCACCCCAAACACAGAGCAAAAGTGAAGAACGATCACAAACAAAGTAAAAGAAATTACAGGAAAAATGGAATGCCAAGATTTACGTGGAAAACCCTTGCGGGAAAAACCACGGAGCCGCACCACCAGAGAAAATTCTACTATCAAAGGGTTACACGTTCTGCCCTAAGGCGAACCAAATATAGGCAGAAAAATAGGGCATCGGAAAAAAGCCGGTCAAATGACCAAAGTACATCGTGTTAGAGTGACAGTACACCCTTGACACATTTGGCTCCACCAACATAACACTAGATTCCATCAGTCACTCTCCTCTGACCATCCCTTGTCCTTTACACACTCCTGCCCTTTCCTACTCTCCTACTTCCTACCAAATCAGTCAACATGCCCCAACTATGTATTCCTCTTTGGACAACTTTCTCCCTTGATGGATTCACAAATTTGATCCCATTCTAGATCTGTAAGAAGCCGCAGATGCAGGGTTACTATTACCTTCTCCTATGTTTTCTAACTTGCCTTGTTTTGGATGGTAATTAATTAAGACATGTTAAAGTCATAATAGAATGGAGCACCTCGTGGCACTAATATAAGCGACATGTATTAGCAAATATGTTGCATGTTTTAGCTCCGAAATTGTCCAGTACTGCCTATTATGGTCTAAGATACTTTAAAAAGAACAGGGAAGGTGTTTTTTGGGCATTCTCTTCTGTATTATAGGTTGAAGAGGAAGACAGAGAGAGTGAGGCAAGTAATTAACGGAGAAATTAAATGTACATTTGTTCCATATCTTTGTGCCACATGTTCTTCTTTCTATAATATGTTATTGACAAGCTTCTTTGTTCACTGTCTTCTCCATCTTGCTTCCATTTGTGTGAGGATTTGCGCTTAATTAGTTATATGTTGAACCTGCAATTATATTACTTTTTAGATCACAAATTAGCATAATAGTTTGTTAATAGTCCAAAGGTCATAGAAGCATCTCCAACATTGTCCAAAAACAAACAAAGTTTCAAGATTTATTTTGTTTCTGAGGAAAACAAAATGGCCAGAATAAAATTGTGTGGTATGTGAATATCAATGATCTTACCAATAACGAAAAATGGTATGTTTATATCAATGCTCTATATATATACAGTAGAGGATTTCAATGCCTGAGGAGTGAGGAAGAGAATTATTTCACAAATAGCAAGTTATTTACACAAAAAATGTAGATAGAAAGATTATCAAAAAACAACATGATTAAAGAATAAGGCTCTTCTCTTTAGATCCATCATGTCATATAATAAATAGATGTGAATTGGCAAAAAATATTTAACCGCAAAGTAGTTGGTAGGAAATGAAATCAGTAAACATCAAATTAAGTTTCTTGCTAATAGTCAAAATGGTGACGACTTGAACATGAGCAGTTGGCTTTGTACAGTTTATAGTGATGTAGGTACGCTCGGTGAGTGTGCTCAGGTACCTAAGGACACTGCCTAGTAAGGAGTGACATGCAAAGTAGTTGGTAGGAAATGAAATCAGTAAACATCAAATTAAGTTTCTTGCTAATAGTCAAAATGGTGACGACTTGAACATGAGCAGTTGGCTTTGTACAGTTTACAGTGATGTAGGTACGCTCGGTGAGTGTGCTCAGGTACCTAAGGACACTGCCTAGTAAGGAGTGACATGCAAGACGGACTTGTGGTCAATGTGTGCGGACTAAAATTAAATACATGCAACTTAAGAGTGATTCGTCGGTAAATTAGCAACTTAATAATGAAATAACAAGTACTTACCAAAATATTCAGTAACCTGCAATTATAGTGAAAGCAAGTGAGTTTTGTTCCTCTCTGATTGGAGTGCACAAGCAAGAACACCAAGCGAATAAACCCCACAACCAATATTGATTATCGTGGAAGGCAGATAGTTACAAATTAAGCGCCACTAAGTAAAACAAACATCCATTGCATACAATAAAAAAACTAAGCAACAAAACTTACGAGTATTGGGATTATTGCGGGTCGCTTGACGTTCTCACGATCCGGTCGAAGTGAACCGTCTCATCTCGAGAGTGAGTCGAGCGCGCAAACAGTCACAAAGAGTACCAACAATTGACAACAAGGCTTTTGACGTGGAAAATCCCGGAAAAGTAAAAAAACCACGGGGTCGTATCGGTCTCAGTCAATATCCACTATCTTTCAGAGTGTACAAATACCTGTTTCTCGAGGGTGACAGACCGCCACTCATTACAATGAGATTTCAGGATCACCAATGTTGCCAAAAGTGGAGCGCAAAGAAGCACGTTCTGAAGTAGTCTGGAATGATGAACGCAGTTGCAGGAGTTCTGGACTCGGAGCACAGAGTCGAAGGAGATCTTCGAGTCGTCTTCAAAGGGATCTCCAAAAGGCCGAAGGAGATCTTTGAGCTATCTTCAAAGGATCTTCGAGCTCCGAAGGAGATCTTCAAACAATATTCAAGGGATCTTCGAACACTTGAAGGAGATCTCTGAGGAATCTTCGAAGGAAGATTGGAAAGCTCTCGCGGGTGCTGAAGGGAATTCAGTGTGTCTTCAAATGAGGGCCCAGGGCCCTTTTTATAGCCTTCGATAGGGCGTCTTGGTAATTGCATCGTCATAACCATCGGGCGGGCGAATAGGGACTCTCGATCAGGGGCACACGAATTGCCATTTTTGCAAATATGACTTTCTTGTCATTCGGGCAGTTCGGGAGGCGTCGGCGGCAGTTCGGGAGGCGTCGGCGGCGGTCGGGAGGCGCCGGCCGGGAGTCGGCAGCAGTGGTCGGGAGGCGACGGCGGCGGTCGGGAGGCGACGGCGGCGGTCGGGAGGCGACGGCGGCGGTCGGGAGGCGACGGCGGCGGTCGGGAGGCGACGGCAGCGGCGGGAGGCGATGGCGGCATCGGGAGGTGAGCGCGGTGGCGGGAGTCAAGCGACGGCAGCGTAAGGAGACGACGGCGGTATCGGAAGGCCACGACGGCGATAGGGAGGCGAGTGCGTCGGGAGCTCCCAAAATGGGAACCCAAATTTTCATGCCCAGTTATTACGTTGTCGTCTTTCAGTAGGTGTGTCTTTATTTATCGTTTATGTCGTAGTTCAAGTGTTGGGGATTAATTACGTTTGTGCCCTTATATCTTCTATTTAAAGGACAAATTGTGCCTTGTAATAACAAGCAAGAAATATTCCCTTTTCTTTGTCTCTTTGATGAGATTGTGGTAGCTCTCTCCTCCCAAGCACACCCTGTCAACGCAGCCGCGGTTCCAGCTCCATAGTATCCACCATCGTCGCCAACCCTTCCTCTGGTCACTCCTCCGGTGACGCTACTGAAATAACATAATAAACTGATATAATGAATTGAAAACTTTGTAACCCCTTGTTGAGACACTCTAATATCTCACAGACTATGAAGCCAAAATTATGTCTCTACGAAAGAATAAAAAGCAACTAAAAATGAAACAAATACTACACTCTGACACTTATTTAAGAAAATAACCTAAGAAATTGATCTCAGTATTGCAGTTGCATGTGAAGTGAAAATGTTAAATAATTGAAAACTGCATGAATTAAGTTTCTTACCCGCCCATAAAGACCAGTCGACTCAAGTAGTGCACCATTTCCTTGATATAAAAGCCCCTGATGACAAATGAAAAAAGTTGAATAAAATTCATATTTTGGAAATAAACTGACTGAGAACAAAGACTAATCAAAATATTGCACTTTTACTGATGCTACTGCATAATTACAGTGGCTTTCTCACTTATTAAAGGACATGGGACTATCTCTCTCCACTGATATTCCTAGATATTCTGATGATCGAAGTGTTATTCAGATTGCTCATAACAATGTGTTTCACGAACTAACAAAATATATTGAGATAGATGTCACTTCATTCGTCGTCATGTTACCAATTGAATTGTTCAGTTAATAGTTAATACCAGTGTCCTGTACTGATCAAACTGTTGATATTTTCACAAAGACTCGTACCTCGGGATGATTTGAAGACTTTGTATCCAAACTCAAGTTCATAACTACTAAATCACCTTAAGTTCAATGGACGTGTTGATAAATATAGTTCTAGAAGGCTCTTTGTGTAGAATAGTCTTGTATTTATTCTTTATTTCCCTTGTGCATTCTAGAATGGTCTATATTCTATAAGGGACTACTATGTGTACAAATACACACTCTTGTAAACAATATAAACACACATAAATCTTAGCGTTTTTACAATGGACATTTCATGACAGGTTTGTGGCACAAATCATAATAAAGGCATTAATTTTTCTATTACAAAGTAGCAAGAAAACCAATACTAAACGAGCACTAGTTAAATAAAACCAAATATCTGTCTTCACAATAATTTCATAAAAGCAATGGAGTTAATGAAGCTAATACCATCATAACAATCTACAGTATTTTACGGATCAAATTTAGTTGCTAAATCCTCTGCAATTTAGTCTATGCATCTTGCGTAATCTGTATGATTCCCTGTAGAATTCTAACTTCATCATAAGAGAAAGCTACAATAGGATGGTTTCCCTGTAGAATAATTTGGGTCAAAGATTAGCAGGTAAATTTACCTAGCGGCATGGCTTCAAGCTTAATTTCTGAACAGAGTCAACCTTCATTAAAGGACTTATCACATGGAAATTCCTAAGAACAAAATGAATCATGGAGGAAATCATGGTGAAAATCAGACAAACCAAGATAGGTTTTCTGAATACTCGAGAAGGGTTAACCATCACCTGGGTGAATGCTTGTGGATCGTGAGGAAACTCGTTGACGATGTCGAAAGAATAAAAGGAATGGTTCGGTCCTTGAGTACCGGCGTGTTTCCAGGTGAGGAAGACAACGAAGACGAGGCCGAGAGCAACCAGCGCACAGGAGATGGACGTTCTTCGGCCTATGTAACCTCTGTGCAGGGAGAATGGAAGGGGTTTTGGGCGGGTGGGAGAAGGAGAAACCATGGAAGAGTAAAACCTCGAGCTGGGCTGCTTCAGCTTCTCCTTCCTCTCAAATCTAGCGGGCATTTCTGCTTCAGCAGCTCATGCCTCTTGAATTTCCCGTCTTTGGAAAACTTGTATGAGAGCAATCTTAAACAAAATAAATAAATAAAGGGAGTTGTTATAAGAAGTATGGGTGCAAAATTAAGAACTGATTCATATAGGTTCAGTTTCAAATTTTAGGAACCGGAATTGACCCATGGTCCTAAAGTATAAAATCAGATCCGAACTATTTGATTTGGTTCGGTTCCGGTTCGGTTCTACCTATGTCTCAAAATAATTAAAAAAATGCATCTTCAAACTAATGATTCTTTGTAATACATTTTCAATGTCTCAAAAAAATTTGGTTTGATTCCACCCAAAATTAAGAACTGACTCATATAGGTTCGGTTTCAAACTTTAGGAACCGGAATCGACCCATGGTCCTAAAGTATAAAACCAGATCCGAACTGTTTGATTCGGTTCGGTTCCGGTTCGGTTCTACCTATGTCTCAAAATAATTAAAAAAATGCATCTTCAAACTCATGATTCTTTGTAATACATTTTCAATGTCTCAAAATAATTGAATAAGGAATCTTTATAATATTAAAGTCATAGAAGTACACAAGTACAACAACTATTTTCTTTAGCAATACGACTATATTCTCAATTATTTTCGTGTATTAAGTAGTACGGCCAAAATTATTGTCTCAAAATATTTTCTTTAGCATTGATAGTCGGTTTTCGGGTCGATTCTGGGTACCCGACCCTTGGAACCAGGAACCGAACCGAGTTGTTGGTTCTGGTATTATGAGAACCAGACTCATTATTGTTGCTATCATTGTCTCATGCTTTTTCTTTAATGTACTTTTCTTCGTAATCGATTTAGCCGGCAGGATCGGCGTTTTGTAGTGGCGACCTTCCCGAGTGAAGGTGTCACCGCAAAGCGGCGGTTCTGGGCCTAAGAATGGGTGTTTGCAAAAAAAAATGGGGTCTTACAAGTGGTATCAGAGGAAACCTCGATCCGAAGAAAAGAAGTCCACAAACCCTGGGCCACCCCGCGCGAGTTTAGTTTGAAGACAAACTAAGCAGCGGAAGCAGTGGTGTGCCCATATGGGGAAATCACATGAAAAAGTCCACTTTAACTGAATCTTTTTGACAAGTTTTCTTTTGTAGCCTGCGGCGAACCCTGCCCCCTGCAGGGAATACCTCCGGCTGCAAAGATCTCGTTAGATAGTCCTTTAGTGAACGAGTTAGACTCAACCCCACTAGGATACGTGACTTACCTTGACAATCTATACCATGACCTAGTCTGAAATAGACCGTAAGTATAACTTTTGGTGAAGGTACGAGGATACCCAAAAGAGGCTAGAGAAAGAGAGATTGACACATAAGCAGAATGGTATGAGACTTGTAGACTCAACCCTCGTATCGGTGACATGACTACATTAAGACAACCACCATGACAAACACCGAGGGTCGAACAAGAATTCAAGTTCAGAAGAGACCCGTTTGAGATTAGGTCAAATATTGACCATGTTAAGGTTGCGTAGAAGGTACCTAGAAGAGTCTAAGGTGTGGAGTATACCAATGAGCCTCAAGATAGAACTCCAAGTCTAAGGTTGTGTGCCCTAAGAATTGTTTGCATACTTGGGACGAATATAACTTGGTAATATTGAAGATACTTAGCCCAAAATAGATAGTGGCTTATCTTTTGTTTATTGGGGCTTATCTTTTGTTTATTGGGGCGTACCTTTTGTTTATTGGGCAAATTAACGACGGACTTGGATTTCCCTTAGACTTAAGTTAGAAATTTTTGTGTCATGAACACTATGATTTTGAAGTCGATCTTACTCAATGTTACTTGAAAGAATATGAGATGGTATAACAGTATATTCGGAATAATGATCCGTAGTATTACTAGGGCAATGGATAAACATCGTTGATCAAACAACAACTTGACCTTAGTTGAATCATTGGAAATGTAAAAGTCGCCGGGATTAATCACTTAGGGATGTCGATGTCCTAGTCTAGAGGTTGAGGGCGGAAACTAGGCCATACAAGTTGTAGTTATATTTGAAAGTTCTGGTAGTTTGGGGCATTCAGAAGTGATTAACTCATGAATCGTTATAAATCACGCCCTATCATGGTAGAAGATTTTAACTACAATAATAGCTCTTATACCTTGGGAGCTATGATGGTGAATAACCAGAGATCTTAGTCGACGACTTGTTGGATTTAGAATATAGTGTTTGATTTCACTATGGTAAGAATGATCTAAGTCTATCTTGCTTTGGACCATTTGAAAGTGATCAAGACTAGCACAAGTTGAAGTGAAAGAAATTTGGTGAAATAAAACGAGATGATATTTCCTTGATGAAATGGACTTGTGAAAAACCTTAGGGTACCAAAATTTTGCCCTTATGAATCAAACTCCATGTAGAAATGATCGGGAGTCATCTTACTGTTATGATTGGTTAGCATATACTCATACAAGTTCACAAGTGCACCCCCCCCCCCCATTAATATTTAAGGATGATTAGGACGCTAGATGATTTGATTAGTTCCATCAATAGTAAGAACTGGAAAAGTTATAGAGTAGAGATGATTTATTATGTGGACGTACCTGAAAGAGTAAGAATTTGAACGTGAGAAGAAAACCTTTAGAGGCATAAGAGTCTGCCCAGGTTAGAGTGGAAGTTTGAGGATAAATTGACCAAGGTAGCAAGGTCACCCCGGTCAAGATAGATGATACGACGGTGCGAGTCTTGCGGCGCAAGAAGATTCCAAGGTTAAGACATGTGGTAAAATTGGGGTCAGGAGGAGCACAACTTGGATCCACTAGAACTAGTGTTGCAGTGATAGTCGGTGCTCTTCGAGCCAGGAATAGCTTCAATTTTTAGGGGATGTTACGTTCAGTCACTCTCGGTGAAAACCCCGCAAGCCTAACCTGAATCTCGAGGATGAAATTATTTTTTTGTTTATTGGGATTTGTAACATCCCCCAAACTGCTAGACCCCTAAGTTAGTTTTGTCATGACTAGGTCATGACAAAACCATAGGAAGAACCCAAGACCTTGTAAGCTTAGGAAAGAAGAAGAAAACCACCTTGGTGCAAATTGACCTATATGCCCTTTTAGGTCAAAATGGCAATTCTTCAATAAGTGCCCTAAATGACCACCACCATATTAAATTGACCCTACCCATAGTATTATAATATCATAGGGGACCCAGTGGAACAAAAAGCCCCATGACTGGGTCAACCCTAGGGCTCAATTTGACCAAAGTCAACTTAGACTGTTTTGGTCAAATCAACTCATTTTGGGTCAACTAAGGCTCATGTGACCAAATTGACCCCACCAGTAGTTTCTAAATTTAATTTGGAGTCCAATGGACCCAAAGCCCCATCCTAGGGTCAACCAATTGGTCAATTTGACCAAAAGTCAAACTTGCCCAAATTAGGTCAAATCTCTTAAACCTAGCCCAATCCCTTTTGGGCTAGCTCAATTGAGTGGTCAACCAGCCTAGTAGGCTAACATTAAATATAAGAGAGAGGGAAAAATCGACCATGATGAGTAGGAGAGAGAAAAATTCAATTTTAGAGGAGAGAGAAGGTGGTGTTCATGGCCATTAAGGTGATACACCCCTTGGAATTCCCATTGATGACTCCTTTGATCTCCCCTGATGAATGTGGAGGGAATTCCAGGAATTTTCTGGAGGAATAGAAGGGTAGGGGGGCTGTTTGGGTGGTCGGCCATAGGAATACCAAAAGCCCATTAATGGCTTTTGGAGTTAGAGCCTCCACCATCCTTAATTGGCCCTCCCATTAGCTTCATAATGGAGAGAGGAGTTGAAACCCCCCTTCCCCGAGAGGATCGAGCTGTCTGTGCAAGGATTTTGATGGTGCCGAAATCTCCAAGGAGGAGCAATGGTGGTCGATGGTCGGAGCACCCAAACCCCCCAAGCAGGTCTGGTTCCCCTCCCTAACCTCTGTGGTGTAGATCTCAATCGCAGGCGGCTCGATTCGTGGCCAATTGGCCGAGAATCGAGCCAGCCAAGCCACCCGTAGATCAGGTTGGGCTTCCTCTTCCGAGACCCCCCTCCCCCCTCTACGCCTCTTCCTCTCCTTTTGGGTGAGAGTTACGTGGGTATCGTCGGGCGATACCCAAAGGTCTAAAAAACCCTCTGGGTCTAGTTGACACGTCTCAGCGGCCCTCCACGCTGGGCCTCACTCGATGGATATGGGGGTTGTACACAATCCCCGCTCTTTGCGAGGTTGGCACAACCTCGGAAAGAAAAGTCCAAGCCCAAATATCCATCGAGGGGGCAGGACCTCGCCCCCGAGGCACGTTTGACCCATCCAGCTAGTGAGAGCCTGGAGTGATGAGGACATCTCGGCGTTGGACTTACCCATCCGAGGATCACTCGACCCACCCAGCTAGTGAGAGCCTGGAGTGAGGAGGACATCCCGGCGTTGAACTTACCCATCCGAGGATCATTCGACCCACCCAGCTAGTGAGAGCCTGGAGTGAGGAGGACATCTCGATGGCAAGCTCTTCCTTCCGAGGATCATTCGACCCACCCAGCTAGTGAGAGCCTGGAGTGAGGAGGACATCTCGGCGTTGGACTTACCCATCCGAGGATCATTCGACCCACCCAGCTAGTGAGAGCCTGGAGTGAGGAGGACATCCCTGCGTTGAACTTACCCATCCGAGGATCATTCGACCCACCCAGCTAGTGAGAGCCTGGAGTGAGGAGGACATCTCGATGGCAAGCTCTTCCTTCCGAGGATCATTCGACCCACCCGGCTAGTGAGAGCCTGGAGTGAGGAGGACATCTCGGCGTCGAACTTACCCATCCGAGGATCATTCGACCCACCCAGCTAGTGAGAGCCTGGAGTGAGGAGGACATCTCGATGGCAAGCTCTTCCTTCCGAGGATCATTCGACCCACCCAGCTAGTGAGAGCCTGGAGTGAGGAGGACATCTCGGCGGTAACTTACTAATCATATAAGCAAAATAACTTCATCCATCTAATGGGGGGATTTCCCTTGTCAAAACCTCCTGGCCCAACCAGCGAGGGGTAGAACTTGCTACAAAGGAAAACAACAAAAACAAAAAATAAACACAACATACCCCCCATGGCACTCGCCTCTCAGGCTGCTTGCGCGAGATGATCATTCCTCTGCTTCTCCTGCCACTCCCATCTGGCTCATGCTCTCCATGATCTTCTCCATCTCCTCCGCCCCCGCTTGCCAAGAGATGCTGTTGACGGCTCGGAGCCGAGATGATCAACTCGCTAAAGGGTGACCCCCCACTCGCCGGCTTCGCGAGCTCCACTTGCGTGACTCCGGCTCCGAGCGAGACCCCACTCACCGGGCTAGGAAAAAGCACTCGCCCGGCGAGGTCCCGCTCGCCACTCTCAGTCACTGGTTCCTTGCCTGGCCGACCCCCTGGGGCAACCTCTCCTGAACCCCCCTGGGCGAGCACTCCTTGCGACCCAGAAGGCGGTGTCTGGGGGGAGGGAGCCGAGCAGTCACCTCCCCTGGTGATGCCTTGGAGCAGCTCCATGATTCCTTTGATGGCCGTCATGAACTCTCCCCTTCCTACCACCTCACTTGGGATGTGAGACCCCTCATCGTCTCCTCCTCCGAGGTCTCCTGCCATGAGATTTGGTTTAAGAACTTCTGTGCTGACCACTCTCCACGCTCACCGCACCAAAAATGTTGAAACCGACAACTCGGTCTCCGTGGAGTTCAGGGTCCCAAAAAAGGGGTGGTCTCACACCTACTTCTCTCGAGCCAACTCTCTAGGCAAGAGCACTTGGACTTGGAAACGGACCCTAGGCTACAGCTAGGAGGTCCCACCTCACACCCGGAAGACCTGAGAGATCTTCCCCTCCCTAGCCAATGCTGAACCAGAAGCACCAAAGGAGAGCTCTAAGGGAAGGAGAAGATCCGAAATTTGGAAATCTAGAAGTCCCCTCCTTTGGTGCCCCTTAGGGTCTATTTATAGGTTTTCCAAGTTGGGCTGCAAATAGCCAAAAACTGATCTGCCAGATTACCAAAATACCCTCGGATCTGGACTGTGAATAGCCAAAATTGGACTGCAAATAGCCAAATCCCGTTGTTCTGAAGCGCTAAACGCAGACCACCGGACTGCGAATAGTCAAAACTGGACAAGGGGGCCTCCCCTGGGCGAGAGAGGGAGGGGCGAGACCCCCCCTCCCCTCTCTCCGCCCTTTCCTGCTGGGCGAGAGGGGGGGGGGGGGGGGGGGGGGGGGGGGGGGGGGCGAGACCCCCTCCCCCTCTCCGCCCTTTCCTGCTGGGCGAGAGGGGGAGCGAGACCCCCTCCCCCTCTCCGCCCCAACCTCTTGGGCGAGAGGGGGGGCGAGACCCCCTCCCCCTCCCCCTCTCCGCCCCAACCCCTTGGGCGAGAGGGGGGGCGAGACCCCCTCCCCCTCTCCGCCCCAACCCCTTGGGCGAGAGGGGGGGGGGGGGGGGGGGGGGGGGGGGGCGAGACCCCCTCCCCCTCTCCGCCCCAACCCCTTGGGCGAGAGGGGGGCGAGACCCCCTCCCCCTCTCCGCCCCAACCCCTTGGGCGAGAGGGGGTGCGAGACCCCCTCCCCCTCTCCGCCCCAACCTCTTGGGCGAGAGGGGGGCGAGACCCCCTCCCCCTCTCCGCCCCAACCTCTTGGGCGAGAGGGGGGGCGAGACCCCCTCCCCCTCTCCGCCTCTTCCTGCTGGGCGAGAGAGGGAGGGGCGAGACCCCCCCCCCCCCTCCCCCCTCTACGCCTCTTCCTCTCCTTTTGGGTGAGAGCTACGGGGGTATCGCCGGGCGATACCCAAAGGTCTAAAAAAAACCCTGGGTCTAGTTGACACGTCTCGGCGGCCCTCCACGCTGGGCCTCACTCGATGGATATGGGGGTTGTACACTTAGGGTCATGATAAAACCTTGGTTAAAATATCAACCCATTTGAGATTGATTTGATCATGTAATTAACTGTCTCAAGTTTTGATCGTTAAGGAAATTATTAGGTTAAAGAGGCTATGTTGGAATTTAGTGGTCAAACCACCTCCAATTGGAGTGGAATTTTGGCCACTGCCCTAACATCACCCAAATCACCTCCATGTGAGTGTATAACCCGTAATTCGTCGAGATCAGAAATGCAAGAGGACAACACAGAAGACCTCCCCCACCTGGGCGAATGCAGAAGACCTCCCCCACCTGGGCGAGTACAGAATACCTCCCCCACCTGGGCGAGTACAGGAGACCTCCCCACCTGGGCGAGTACATAATACCTCCCCCACCTGGGCGAGTACATAATACCTCCCCCACCTGGGCGAGTACAGGAGACCTCCCCACCTGGGCGAGTACAGGAGACCTCCCCACCTAGGCGAGTACAGGATACCTCCCCCACCTGGGCGAGTACAGGAGACCTTCCCCACCTGGGCGAGTACAGAAGACCTCCCCACCTGGGCGAGTACAGGAGACCTCCCCACCTGGGCAAGTACAGAAGACCTCCCCACCTGGGCGAGTACACGAGACCTCCCCACCTGGGCGAGTACAGAAGACCTCCCCCACCTGGGCGAGTACAGGAGACCTCCCCACTTGGGCGAGTACAGAATACCTCCCCCACCTGGGCGAGTACAGGAGACCTCCCCACCTGGGCGAGTATCGAAGACCTCCCCCACCTGGGAGAGTACAGAAGACATCCCCCACCTGGGGCGAGTACAGATTTTTACCCCGTTCAGAAGGCAAGAGCGGCTATCCGCAGCTCATTTCAGAAGGCGGGAGCAGCTAATCGCAGTCCATTTGGATTTGCCTATAAATAGGACCCCAAGGCACAAGTAGAAGGCACCTTCACCCCCCTCCCATAGGGTGGGAGAGTACACTGCCTGCCTCTCTTGTGCCAAGCTCAGCATTGGCTTTAGGAGGGGAAGTTCCTATAGACTTCCGGGTATGTGGCGGGACCTCCTCGCTGCAGCACACGGGTCTTGTTTATAGGCAGGTTGGAGTGGTTTTGTATGCTGTCTAGTTTCTTATCACCTTGTCTCGCGTGGGTCGATCACTAAACGAGTAGCCTTTGGTCACCCCCAAGTCTCGAACAGTTAGACCGGTATCCGGGTTCTAACATTTTTGGTGCGGTGAGCGTGGACTGTGACCGGAGTAAGAAACTTTAGTGTGAGACCTCACGGTGAGCCTTGATGAGAAAGGTCCTAGGCGAGTACCAGTTCAGGCGAGTACAAACTCAGGCGAGTACCAGATTAGGGGAGCTCAAACTGAGGCGAGTACCAGTTCAGGCGAGTACAAACTCAGGCGAGTACCAGATTAGGGGAGCTCAAACTGAGGCGAGTACCAGTTCAGGCGAGTACAAACTCAGGCGAGTACCAGATTAGGGGAGCTCAAACTGAGGCGAGTACCAGTTCAGGCGAGTACAAACTCAGGCGAGTACCAGATTAGGAGAGCTCAAACTGGGGTGAGTACCAGTTCAGGCGAGTACAAACTCAGGCGAGTACCAGATTAGGGGAGCTCAAACTGGGGCGAGTACTAGTTCAGGCGAGTACAAACTGAGGCGAATTCCAGCTCAGGCGAGCTCAATCAACTCGTAGGTGTTCCACTCGCAGATACTGCCTACAGGTATTCTACTCGCAGATACTCTGCCTACAGGTGTTCTACTCGCAGATACTCTGCCTACAGGTGTTCTGCTCGCAGATATTCTGCTTGCATGTGTTCTACTCGCAAGGTGCGAGACAACCTAATATAGGTGCCCTCATTTTCACCTCTTTTTATTGCTAACACATTTTCATACATAGTACATATTAACACTCATTGGTGCTTTGGTAAAACCCCTGAGTGCTTTCACCTGATTTGCATATAGTGTGACTTTGACATCTTGACCACTATGACAACTGTCACAGAGGGATCCATATGACAGGGTCATGGTAGAGAGTATATTTCACGAGTCCTTTCTACTTTATTCCGCGAATTCAACTTGCGAGGTATTCACTTCAACAATTCAGGTGTTTTTCTATATATCCCGCGAGTCCGTACTCGCGAGGTCATCACTTCAGCAACTATGATGTTCTATTAATTCCGCGAGTCCGTACTCGCGAGGTCATCACTTCAGCAACTATGGTGGTCTATTAATTCCGCGAGTCCGTACTCGCGAGGTCATCACTTCAGCAACTATGGTGTTCAATTAATTCCGCGAGTCCGTACTCGCGAGGTCATCACTTCAGCAACTATGGTGTTCTCTTTAGTTCTATCTTGAGAGCTGATACTCAGCGAGTTCATATTTTCATGGTATTCTCTTTGGTTCCGTGAGTTCCTACTCACGAGAATGTATCCAACTACTCATCTCTACAAGATTCAGAAGAAATCTATATTCGGCGAATGCTTACTCGCGATGGGTGTTCTTATTTGGGATGATCTTATTCAACAGCTTATACTTCCTGATGAAAACTCAAAGGACAATTATTCATAACTCACTTTGGCGAGGAAAAGTCATCATGAATCAGGTCACACAAAACTCATTCTTCTTATTGTTATTCACTACATATAACAATATTGATCTATCTATTGCAAAACTCTTAAGAATTAGATCGGGCATCCACTCGAAGTAGTATGATATATTCAAAAGCATTTTAGGATGTGTGATCTCACCTCTCCCCTTGAAACTTTTGGTCGAGCAATGAGATGACGTCTCGGGTTCAGTGCGCCATCCTAAGTCCAAGCCTCTGCATTGCCGGCCGAGATCAGCTCCCCCCTTGAATGTTGGCCGATCTGCCCCTCGAGTACCGACTCTCTTTGCCCGTGCACTAGTTACTAGGGGAGAGAGTGGAACTATATTCTCAGGTACTCTAAGTAAGTTGAAGTCCTCGAGATGTGTTGTTGCCGTAGACCAGGTCACTGCACGAGTTCCTCTCCTGCATACCGGCTACTTGCCCCCTCGAGTGAGTTGAAGTCCTCGAGATGTGTTGTTGCCGTAGACCAGGTTACTGCACGAGTTCCTCTCCTGCATACCGGCTACTTGCCCCCTCGAGTGAGTTGAAGTCCTCGAGATGTGTTGTTGTCGTAGACCAGGTCACTGCACGAGCTCCTCTCCTGCATACCGGCTACTTGCCCCCTCGAGTGAGTTGAAGTCCTCGAGATGTGTTGTTGTCGTAGACCAGGTCACTGCACGAGCTCCTCTCCTGCATACCGGCTACTTGCCCCCTCGAGTGAGTTGAAGTCCTCAAGATGTGTTGTTGACGTAGACCAGGTCACTGCACGAGCTCCTCTCCTGCATACCGGCTACTTGCCCCCTCGAGTGAGTTGAAGTCCTCGAGATGTGTTGTTGCCGTAGACCAGGTCACTGCACGAGTTCCTCTCCTGCATACCGGCTACTTGCCCCCTCGAGTGAGTTGAAGTCCTCGAGATGTGTTGTTGCCGTAGACCAGGTCACTGCACGAGCTCCTCTCCTGCATACCGACTACTTGCCCCCTCGAGTGAGTTGAAGTCATCGAGATGTGTTGTTGCCGTAGACCAGGCCGTAGCACTGGGCTCCTCCCCTGTAGGTTGGCTACTTGCCCCCTCGAGTGAGTTGAAATATTCGAGCAGAGTGTTGTCGTAGACCAGGTCACTGCACGAGCTCCTCTTCTTCATACCGGCTACTTGCCCCCTTGAGTGAGATGAATGTCCTCGAGAAGAGAGTTGCCACCTAGTCAACGCTAAAAGCCTAAAATGTTTGGCACCTCCCCCAGTTGAGCTCGCTTGTCTAGCGAATGGCCTGGAGGGTGTCTAATCTTCTCCACCTCCAGTTGAGCTCGCTCGTCTAGCGAATGGCCTGGAGGGTGTCTAATCTTCTCCACCTCCAGTTGAGCTCGCGCGTCTAGCGAATGGCCTGGAGAGTGTCGACTCTTCTCCACCTCCAGTTGAGCCTCGCTCCTGGAGGGTGTCGTCTCTTCTCCACCTCCAGTTGAGCCTCGCTCCTGGAGAGTGTCGACTCTTCTCCACCTCCAGTTGAGCCTCTCTCCTGGAGGGTGTCGTCTCTTCTCCACCTCCAGTTGAGCCTCGCTCCTGGAGGGTGTCGTCTCTTCTCCACCTCCAGTTGAGCTCGCTCGTCTAGCGAATGGCCTGGAGTGTGTCGAATCTTCTCCACCTCCAGTTGAGCCTCGCTCCTGGAGGGTGTCGTCTCTTCTCCACCTCCAGTTGAGCCTCGCTCCTGGAGGGTGTCGTCTCTTCTCCACCTCCAGTTGAGCTCGCTCGTCTAGCGAATGGCCTGGAGAGTGTCGACTCTTCTCCACCTCCAGTTGAGCCTCGCTCCTGGAGGGTGTCGACTCTTCTCCACCTCCAGTTGAGCCTCGCTCCTGGAGGGTGTCATCTCTTCTCCACCTCTAGTTGAGCATCGCTCATGGAGGGTGTCGTCTCTTCTCCACCTCTAGTTGAGCCTCGCTCCTGGAGGGTATCGTCTCTTCTCCACCTCCAGTTGAGCTCGCTCGTCTAGCGAATGGCCTGGAGAGTGTTGACTCTTCTCCACCTCCAGTTGAGCCTCGCTCTTGGAGGGTGTCGACTCTTATCCACCTCCAGTTGAGCCTCGCTCCTGGAGGGTGTCGTCTCTTCTCCACCTCCAGTTGAGCTCGCTCGTCTAGCGGATGGCCTGGAGAGTGTCGACTCTTCTCCACCTCCAGTTGAGCCTCGCTCCTGGAGGGTGTCGTCTCTTCTCCACCTCCAGTTGAGCTCGCTCGTCTAGCGAATGGCCTGGAGAGTGTTGACTCTTCTCCACCTCCAGTTGAGCCTCTCTCCTGGAGGGTGTCGACTCTTCTCCACCTCCAGTTGAGCCTCGCTCCTGGAGGGTGTCGTCTCTTCTCCACCTCCAGTTGAGCTCGCTCGTCTAGCGAATGGCCTGGAGGGTGTCGACTCTTCTCCACCTCCAGTTGAGCCTCGCTCCTGGAGGGTGTCTAATCTTCTCCACCTCCAGTTGAGCCTCGCTCCTGGAAGGTGTCGACTCTTCTCTACCTTCAGTTGAGCCTTGCTCCTAGAGGGTGTCGACTCCTCTCCATCTTTTTTAGTTGAATTTGCTCAGCCAGCGAAGGGCTTGAGAGGGATACTAAGTGACATATCATCTAATGCCCATCTCTCCGAACCACGGGTCCTACATTGTTTTTCCGAGCTCGTATCGAGCTCAAAAAAAGCGGGGATTGTGTATAACCCGTAATTCGTCGAGATCAGAAATGCAAGAGGACAACACAGAAGACCTCCCCCACCTGGGCGAGTACAGAAGACCTCCCCCACCTGGGCGAGTACAGAAGACCTCCCCCACCTGGGCGAGTACAGAAGACCTCCCCCACCTGGGCGAGTATAGGAGACCTCCCCACCTGGGCGAGTACAGAAGACCTCCCCCACCTGGACGAGTGCAGAAGACCTCCCCCACCTGGGCGAGTACAGGAGACCTCCCCACCTGGGCGAGTACAGAAGACCTCCCCCACCTGGGCGAGTACAGAAGACCTCCCCCACCTGGGCGAGTACAGGAGACCTCCCCACCTGGGCGAGTACAGGAGACCTCCCCACCTGGGCGAGTACAGGAGACCTCCCCACCTGGGCGAGTACAGAAGACCTCCCCCACCTGGGCGAGTGCAGAAGACCTCCCCCACCTGGGCGAGTACAGGAGACCTCCCCACCTGGGAGATTACAGAAGACCTCCCCCACCTGGGCGAGTACAGAAGACCTCCCCCACCTGGGCGAGTGCAGAAGATCTCCCCCACCTGGGCGAGTACAAGAGACCTCCCCACCTGGGCGAGTACAGAAGACCTCCCCCACCTGGGCGAGTCCAGAAGACCTCCCCCACCTGGGCGAGTACAGAATACCTCCCCCACCTGGGCGAGTACAGGAGACCTCCCCACCTGGGCGAGTACAGAAGACCTCCCCCACCTGGGCGAGTGCAGAAGACCTCCCCCACCTGGGCAAGTACATGAGACATCCCCACCTGGGCGAGTACAGAAGACCTCTCCCACCTGGGCGAGTACAGAAGACCTCCCCCACCTGGGCGAGTGCAGAAGATCTCCCCCACCTGGGCGAGTACAGGAGACCTCCCCACCTGGGCATGTAAAACCCCATTTTTTTTTTTGCAAAAACCACCGGGTCTTAGGCCCAGAACCGCCGCTTTGCGGTGACACCTTCACTCGGGAAGGTCGCCACTACAAAACGCCGATCCTGCTGGCCAAATCGATCACGAAGAAAAGTACATTAAAGAGAAGACAAGTCCACAGAATCAACATGAAATACAAATGTCCACATGATATAACTGAATAAAAGATAGCAAGGGTTACAATAACAAAGGGCTCACGCCCTGTACATCAAATCCTCACTACAAGATCACTCGCGGAAGCTAACTACTAATCACTCACTGGTCCTGAAATCCTGAGCTCCTGCACTGCATTGCCCCGCCTCCGTCTGCACCGGTCTCTGGTGTTGCTGCGTCTCCTCGAACCCCTAAAGTGATATGGTCCACCGACCATTAGTCAAAAGACTAAGCCTTATATTCCCCACCCCACCCCCAATGGCTCCTAGGCACCGTGCGGGAGGATGAAGCGGAGGACAGCAAGGGGTGTAATCAAAGAGCAGGTGGCAGTGGTACATGAAAAGATTCTACTCTACACATGTGTACGTATATAACTGAAGCAGTAATTGAAAGCGTGGTAAAAGTATATAAAGGGCAGTAAGCAGTAAGTATAATAGCAAGTAAAGTAATATAAAAGTAACCATTGATTTATAGGAATGCCCATACAAACCAATAGACCAAGGGATCGTTTAACAGGGCCTACCGTATAAGAAGTCCCATAACCGACTTATACGTTAGGGGTAGGTTGAATGCAATGTTTATGCTATGACATGCAAGTATGTTGTTATGTTATGTTCATACAAGTGCAACTCACTCACTACGACTCTATGCGCATAGACCTTTAGTTCCCCCTTTTTGGAGCGAGCTAGACTCCCAGGATACTCCCGTAGTGGCAAACGGAAGCGGTGGGTTGGGCCTCGCCCACCTCTAGGTTGGTATTCACACTACCCAACCTAGACCTATCGTACGTCTCCACAAAACCTGCGGAGCGTCTGCGTACTCTTGCTGACTGGACCGCCAGACTATCAAGGCTAAGTGTAAAACCACACTTGCCGAGTCAACGTATTGACGTCGGTGTGAACGACCGTCCAATACCGAAGACCCACCACCTTCATTGCACATGCAACATGATTTACTTCCTATCTCCGAGCCATAAGCTCCCCGGGCTAACCTGCCCGCCATCAAACACCACTGAGTCACAAGCTCACCGGTCTTAGCAATCCGCTATCACCACCACCGAGCCTACCGCTCGCAGCACCAAACCAACTAAACCCCCGAAACCATGGGGTGTGGGTGTGTGTGTTATTAGTTAATCTTATACATCGTCTTACTCCTATAAGTTGGGGTTAGTCCTGGACTTCCCGAGGGTTACCCTGTGAGGGGCTCGCTACGGTACTAGGAACCACTATGGGATGACACCCCAAAGTTCCCATTCCCAAGACACTTAATGTTATTAGTTACTTCTCATAAGGAAACCCCTTTAATACTTTACCTGATCTAAACCTAAGTGCTTTTTGGTCCTGATAGACAAAAGATGATCTTTCGTCAACCACAGGACGACCTACCCCGAGGATGGCACCCCACCACCCTAGGACTCATCAAACCCTAATTAACTCTAGGGGTCCTCACATAGCCATAAGATCACCATTAAACTCTCACATCTCCAAACAGTGTACCCCAATTTGGCCTATAACTCCAGAACTGCCAATTTGCTAAACGCAGACCATCCTTAATGTTTTGATGCTCATGAAGGGAGGTACATTAAATAACCAACTCTATGACCCAATATTTTTACTGGAGGTCCATGCCACTTATTTAAGATCAATTCCAGAGTTTCATAATTTTCCCAACATTATTAATATTTAAAACAATTTTTCCCAATTACAATTCCCCAGGGTTTGAACTACAAGTACACTTTTCTGACTTCAAATGCCTGTCAAACTTTTTAAATAAAT
The DNA here is from genome assembly GCA_033032865.1 of Dactylorhiza incarnata. NCBI lineage: Eukaryota > Viridiplantae > Streptophyta > Magnoliopsida > Asparagales > Orchidaceae > Dactylorhiza > Dactylorhiza incarnata. Next base: position 2,265,548 of record JAWHQI010000310.1, on the reverse strand, counting down.
CAAGGGTACATAATAATCAGTATATATGAAATTTTAGGAAATTCCAGCAAGATTTACTATTATTAAAAATTCCAAAACCCATTTATTTCCAATAAATTCCAAAGGAGGTACCCTCATATGATCTCCATGCCTTATGCAAATTAATACAGAGGTGATTCATACTAAAATATTCAGTCCTACAAAGTTTGACCATGTTCCACAGAGGGTAAATTTGTAATTTCCACCAAGGATATATTTGCAAATAATTCCAAATTGAACTAGAGGTACCAAAAATATTAATCCATAAATTATGAGAAAAATACTGTGGGTTTATAATGGTATGAAATGTCATCCAGAAAAGTTTCATGCAATTACAGAAAACTAACACCCTAAAATTGTTCATCCCAAAATTTGTCAACAATATGAATAATTACAATTTGGACCTCCAAAAGTTTTCCAATGGTTCTAATAGAATCTCCAGGTATTAATAACATCAAAAATAAGTCGGTGACAGAAGATGGTTAATCATTAAGTATTATTTATTCCTAAATCCCAAAACACTAAATATTTACAAATCTACCCAAGGATTTATTACCTAGGTTTGGCAACTCCAAACCCCACCAATTTCTCACAGTAGAATGTTATGGTCACCAAGGTCATCTCCCCAAAATTTAAAGTCAAACCATTAAGGTTTGACCCCTCTTCCTTCATTAGCCTCTAATTGCACCCCATTTAAGTTTAACCTAGGGTTAGGGTCAAAACCTCTCCAAATCCACCCAAACTTCCTGTGAGGGTATTATAGGACTCATAGATCCCAGAGGAGTCCATTACACACCTCTCCAAGGGCAAACACTCTTATGTCCTTCACAAAGCCCTAAAAGACATCCTAAGGTTAGCCACTAGGGTTTAAGGGCACACTAAGCCCTAACTCATCCAAAAATTGCTCCTTGGGGTGTCCCATACATCCCAAGTCAGTGACCAAGGTCACCCTTTCTATCAGTGGAGGAAACCCCTCCACACTCCAAAACTAACTTAAGTTCACCTTTGCCCTAAACATAACCCTTAAGCAAACTATGCCCAAGGGAACTCCCTACCTTGCCCAAGCCCAACCTACTCACTACACTGGCCAAGGGTCAGTGTATGACCACCCAAGATCCTACCAACATTTGGTGAGGAGTGAGGTTCTATTAGGTACCTGCTTGGGGTGCAAATAGCATTTAGCCCCTTTTTGATTTACTAGGGCAATCCTCCTCCAATGGCCACCAAATTTGGACCAAAGGTTGGCATGGGGGAGGGTGATGTGCACCCCAAATATGAATCCAATTGGCTTTGTGGAAGAGTGGGGGCACTCACCCAAAGTTTTGCCTAAACCTAGGGGGCCTAAGGTTGTATTGGTGAATTACCCCACCAAAACAACTCCATAAATTATGAAATTTTAACCAGTGACCCTACTTACTCTCTAGGACCTCCCATCCAAATTTGGAAGGGTTTTGATGTGTTTAGGGCACCTAATTAGGTCCCACAAGGATTATTGAACTTTTCCAAAAACTATAGGGAAAAGTTCTCCAATCAATCTGATTTTTGGACATGTGTTAGATGTATATAAGAGTAGCCTACCCTACAAATTTCAAGTCATTTGGAGTTCTAGATTGGTGTGGGCATCAAAAACAAGCTCTGATTAGCCTTATGGACAGACCTCACCAAAATGAGTGATGTGCCCTAACCAGGGCTCCAAATCAAGTGAACTTAATTTTGGATTAAACTAGACCTCAAGGGCTCCAACTTTGATGTTGGACAATTTTTCCCTAGGGGTCTCTAAGTATTTTTAGCAGAATTAATTAGGTGCTGCAATTTAATCACAAAAAAAGGAATTAAAGCTAAGGAGCCGCACGAATCTTGAAGCAATCAGACCGCGCCTGGTCGTCTTCTTCCTCTGGCCAACGGCCAGGATCTCCCGCGCCTGGGCCACCTTGATCCTTGTTTTCCCGGCCACCTAGGCACCGCCCCGGCCGGCCAATGCCACCACCACCTTCATTGAGGTGGTGGCCGGCGAATAGCGGTGGTTGGCCGGCCGGAAGTGGCCGGAACAGGGCATTTAGGTCGGAAATAAAAGCTCGATTTCGAGCTTCTTGGCCTGACCGATCCAGAGCCATTAGGGCTCGAACCTTGCCTCCGATTGAGGGGATCTATCCACTGAAGAGAGGGGAAGAGAACCAGACCTGCATTGGGGGGTTTAGGTGCTCCGGCCGTCGACCACCATTGCTCCTCCTTGGAAAAATCGGCACCTCCCAACTCCTTGCACAAATGACACATCTCTCTCAGGGAAGGGGGGTTTCAACTCCTTGAACCCTTCTAAAGCTAATGGAGGCCTCAATTTAAAGGGAGGAGGGCTCCATTAAGAGGTCACCATGTGACCCCTCCTCTCCCCCATGGCCGGCCACCCTAATGCATCCCCCTGCCTTCAATTCCTCCAGAAAACTCCTGGAATTCCCTCCACATTCATCAGGGGAGATGAAGGGAGGCACCAATGGGGATTCCAAGGGGTTTAACACCTTAATGACCATGAATACCACCTTCTCTCTCCATTAAAAATTGGGTTTTTCTCTCTCCTACTCACCATGGCCGATTTTCCTCTCTCTCCTGGGTTAATTATCAGTCTACTAGGCTGGTCAAGTGGTCAATTTGGGCTTAGCCCAAAGGGATTGGGCTAGGTTTAAGAGATTTGACCTAATTTGGGCAAGTTTGACTTTTGGTCAAATTGACCAATTGGGTGACCCTAGGATGGGGCTTTTGGGTCCATTGAACTACAAATTAGGTTTAGAAACTACTGGTGGGGTCAATTTGGTCACATGAGCCTTTGCTGACCCAATTTGAGTTGATTTGACCAAAATAAGCTAAGTTGACTTTGGTCAAATTGAGCCCTAGGGTTGACCCAGTCATGGGGCTTTTTGGTCCACTGGGTCCCCTATGACATGATAACACTATGGGTAGGGTCAATTTAATATGGTGATGGTCAATTAGGGCACTTAGTGAAGATGTAAGACCCCAAATCTAAAAATTCAGAAATCTGGAATCCAGAGCTGTCGCCGGCGACAGTGGCTATCGCCCGAGCGATAGCGTTCTGTTGAGAAGGTTCTGCCGTGAGCTGTCGGACGGCGTTGACTAGTCAATGTCGGTTCATTGTCGCTGTCGCCAGGGCGACAGTGGCTGTCGCCGGGCGACAGCTCAAATTTGGACTTTGTGGCCGAAATGATGGGCATTGATTGCCCATTGACTTTGGGGGCTGGTTTTGGCTAGGTGGCTCGGGAGGTGGCTTAAGGTGGCCGAAAACCCCCTCTCCCTTCATTATTCCTTAAGGATTTAATTAGGAGAGAGAGGGAGAGCTTGGAGAAGAAGAAGGAATAGTAAACCCTAGCTTGGAGCTTGGGTTTGGAGGAGCTACACTCATTCAATCCCTTCAAAGTTGGTGGCTACGCGTAGAGGAGGGCAAGGTGCTCCTTTCCATCCGTGTGGAACGTCAAGCCATGGTCTCAAAGCGGCGTTTAAGGGTAACGAACTTTTCTACCACTTTTTGGACATGCCTTAGTCCATTCCCTTGCATCGTTGAGGCCCCTACCCAAAAGGGTGAGGTCGTGGCCTCCGACAGGTCGATTCGTGTTATCCCCGTCCAAGTTTGCATACATATAGAGTCCGTGCGTAATACGGACGTAGGCACGCTGTGTGAAGCCCATCCGTGACGGTTCGTCCGGATTGGTGATGCCTTGTGGTATTGTGCGTGCTCGGGGGAAAACCCCGTGTTGTTATCCTGCTACGTAGGACTAGAGAGTGCTACTGCATGCGCAGCAACGCCCGGGGGTGTGCCCCGGGGAGCACCCGAAGTTAAAAGGCAGAAATGGAGTTCTGTCTAGCTGTCGTCGGCGCGACAGTGACTGTCGCCTGCGCGACAGCTCCCCAGAATTGGATTCTGTTGAATTTGGGTGTTCTGAGGCTAGGGAGTGCTACTGCATGTGCAGCAATGCCTGGGGGTGTGCCCCGGGAAGCATCCACAGCTAGAAGCCAAATTAGGGTTTGTGCACTGTCGCTGGCGACAGTGAATGTCGCCTGGGCGACAGCTCCCAGACATGGGTCTGGTGATGTTTGTTGTGCCCACCTGTTGAGGGGGGACCTGAGGTCGGCATGCCCGACCTGTAAGGGTGTCCTGGTGGATGACTTAGCGGCCCGTGGAGCCGGCTAATTGAGAATACCTGGGCTGAGGGGACGCCATACCCGCATTTCGTGTTGTACAACGAGTGTGTGAACAATGGGCATTTGGCGAACCTGCACCCGAACCATTGCAGCACCTGATTAGTAAGCCTCGGATAACATGTCGGGAGGCAACGGGGAAGAGTCTTCGGACTGCGTAAGTTCACAAATAAAGCACGGAGGACCCTGGTATTCGGGCCGCCGTCTTTAGCCTCGAAGGGCAAAACCATCAAGAGTGGATGGTGGTGGAAGGCGTAGTACACCAAAGAGTGCCTGAGTGTACGAGACGTGGAGGCCATTCCCATGTTTGTGTTGTTGCATATGTATGAAACGTTGTGGGCTTTGCTAGTCGCACTTTTATATATACATATATATGCTGTTGAGACTGTTTTGCAGGGACGGTTAGAACTGCCACCCCCTCGAAGGGGTGGGGTCATTATATTTGGTCAGCTTTAGCTGACCGTTGCCCTATTTTGCCACCATCTTTGGTGGGCTTGTTGTACAGGAGTTGGACCGAGCGGGAACTTGGCGGGCTGAAGCCCCTGCGCTGCTGCGGCCCTTGAAGGCCTTTTGTCCTTCCCTCTGTTTTCATGTATGGCCGGCCTGCGCGCCGATGTTGGTAAACTGTAAGGCCGTCGTGCCTCTAAATAGTTGTTGTAAAACATTTTATTCCAAGTTTTATAGAAGTGGACATACCCGAGTTCGGGTCTTGTGGTTTATATTTCTGTCTCTCTTTTACTTCCGCATAGAATGCTCTGAGTTAGGCTTCGTGGTATAGTGTCGTTGTATATTTAATTAAGTGACGTTCCCGTTTGTTTTGAAGTATATGGCGTGGGGCCCCGGCCGGACCTTCTGCTATATGCTCCCGAACGGATGGGGGTGTTACAAATTGGTATCAGAGGGAGGTTTCGATCCTCCGACCTGTGGGTATCAGCTACTAGGGTTCCGTATCCTTCTAAGGAATTCGTGGACGAATTCTTTTAAGGGGTGGTGAGCACGTGCGTGCGCTACCGTTGAGACGTAAAATAAACCCAAAAATGTCCACTTAGGAATAAAATGTAACAACAAACCAACAATAATTGCATGATTTTGGAACCTGAGTGTTCCTTTTGTTGTTAGTTGCGACTGTGCTGTCGCCTAACTGTGTGTTGCACTTGTGTAGGGCACTCGAAGTGCAGCGGGACCGTCGCGTCCCCGTGATGTACATGAGAGTAGTGGGTCTGCTGAGGCTCCTACAGCTCCGTCTGCTGAGTTGGTTCGGCTAGTTACTGAAGCCGTTCTAGCTGCGTTGAATGGCCAGCCTGAAAGGCAAGGCCAACCGCCAGTGCAAGAGGTGGCCCCTGAGCCACTAAGAGTGGAGCAAGTCCCAGTAAGGCGTGCTCCTGAGCAGCAGCTGAAGCATTTTCTGGGATTTCGACCTCCTCCGTTTACCGGGGTTGAATCCCCAGCTGAGGCCGAAGACTGGTTGTCGCATCTGAAGCGAATTCTGACAGCAACACAGTCGGAGGAAGCGCAGAAGGTGACCTTTGCTTCCTTCTTGCTAGAAAAGGAAGCTAGGCGGTGGTGGGATGAGGTCGAGAGGCACCAGTTCGCGGGAAAGCGACTGGTTGATGTGACGATGGAAGAGTTCTCGAGAATCTTCCTCGCAAGGTATGTGCCTCAGTCGCAGCAGATCGCGATGGAGAACCAGTTCTTGGCTCTAACACAGGGTGGTAGACTGGTTGATGACTACTTGCATGAGTTCACCCGCCTCGGGCGCTATGCTGGAACTTCTTTCGATGATGAGGAGAGAAGGGTGAACAGGTTTTATGGGGGTTTGCGTACTAAGTTGCGGCATCTTCTGGCGGGGCCGTTGACGCAGGGTTTTACGACCCTCGTTGGTTCAGCCCGAGCCCTTGAGCAGGACATGCTCAGGGAGAAGGGCAAGGCGGTTGTGGTCGAGGCAGTGCCGGAGGGCAAAGCGCCGAGTGCGTCGAAGTTGCGGAGGTTGAGTCGCTGGAAGAAGGCTCGAGTATCTGGGCCAGCTCCCTCTGCTTCGGGCGCGTCATCTGGACGTGGCCCTCTTATTTGTTTCACTTGTGGCAAGCCTGGCCATTTCTCTCGAGATTGCCGCAGTGGGCTTCCGAGGCCAGAGAAGAAGGCGGGGCCAGCTTATTCTGAGAAGGGGAAGGCAGCTGAGTCCACTGCTTCCCGTATGGCTCCCCCGCAGCCCAGAGTCTTTAGTCTCGATCAGCAGGAGGCTATCAAAGCCAAAGACGTCGTGACAGGTACAATTTAAGATACAGTCTTTACTGTTTATATACCTGTTTTAATGTTCATGCTAACATGTTTGGCGGCATAGGCTATGTGAATGTCTTAGGCGTTCCTGCGAGAGCACTTTTCGATACTGGAGCTTCGCACTCCTTCTTATCGTCGGACTTCGTCCAACGTATTGGTGCGCCGTCGATTGCTTCTGCAGATGGACTGGAGGTCCTACTGCCGAATGGATATTCGATGCGTGTGGAGAGGAGTTGCTGCGTAAAGGTTCTAGTTGGTAGTCGGGAGTATGACCTGAAGGCATCGTTACTCCCCCTGGTTGAGTTCGATGTTATCTTCGGTATGGACTGGCTGTCGGAACAGCGTGCGTGCATCGATTGCACCACCAAGGAGGTGAGGTTTGGGCAAGGTGCTGTTTGTGAGACGGTCTTTGCGGGCATGCGTGGATCGAGCAAGATGCTGATGTCTGCTCTCCAGGTGTCCAAGGCAGTGCGATAGGGAGTAGAGTTATTCTTTGCTCTTGTGGAGGCTTCAACGCCGAAGCTCAGCCTAGCGGATGTTCCAGTAGTAGCAGAGTTCCCCGATGTATTCCTGAGCGAGCTCCCCGGTGCTCCCCCGCAGAGGGAGATAGATTTCACGATTGAGTTGGTGCCAGGCGCTAAGCCAGTGGCCCGCTCGCCGTATCGTATGGCTCCGAAAGAGTTGGCGGAGTTGAAGTTGCAGTTGCAGGAGCTGCTTGAGCAGGGCTACGTGCGTCCGAGTTCCTCACCTTGGAGTGCACCGGTCCTCTTTGTCAAAAAGAAGGACGGTAGCCTTCGGCTTTGCATCGACTACCGAGAGCTGAACAAGCTGACGGAGAAGAACAAGTATCCTCTTCCGAGGATAGATGATTTGTTCGACCAGCTCGTTGGTTCGACAGTATACTCGAAGCTGGACTTGAAGTCCGGCTATTATCAGGTGCGGATCAGGGAGTGCGATATTCCGAAGACTGCCTTCAGTACCAGGTACGGGCAGTATGAGTTCACCGTGATGCCATTTGGGCTGTCTAATGCGCCTTCGGTGTTTATGGACTTGATGCACCGGACTTTCCGAGAGTACCTCGACCGGTTTGTGGTCGTCTTCCTGGATGATATACTAGTCTACTCTCAGTCCGAGGAGGAGCACGGTGATCACCTGCGAGTAGTTTTGGAGGTTCTGAGGAGGAACCAGTTGTATGCCAAGTTCTCGAAGTGCGAGTTCTGGCTTCCTTCCGTGGCGTTCTTGGGCCATGTGGTTAGTGGTTCGGGTGCGGCGGTAGATCCGGTGAAGGTTTCGGCCATCAGGGAGTGGCCTGTCCTTTCTTCTGTAGCGGAGGTCTGTAGCTTTCTCGGGTTGGCCGGTTATTACAGGCGCTTCGTGGAGAACTTCTCCCGGATCGCGCTGCCTCTTACGACGCTGACACGGAAGATGCAGGAGTTCATTTGGACGCCCGCGTGTGCGCAGGCTTTCGAGGAGTTGAAGCGGCGGCTTACGACGGCTCCGATCTTATGTTTGCCTTGCGGCACGGACGGCTACAAGATCTACACCGACGCTTCTGGGAGCGGCCTTGGTTGCGTTCTGCAGCAGCATGGCAAGGTTATAGCGTATGGCTCTCGCCAGCTGAAGGTGCACGAGCGGAATTATCCGGTCCATGACTTGGAGTTGGCGGCCGTGATATTTGCCCTGAAGCTATGGCGGCATTCTGTGTATGGCTTGAAGATCGATATCTTCACGGACCATAAGAGCCTAAAGTACCTTCTGACGCAGAAAGGGCTGAATATGCGGCAGCAGAGGTGGATGGAGTTCCTGGGGGACTTCACCTTCGAGATCCACTACACTCCCGGGAAGGGGAATGTTGTTGCGGATGCACTCAGTCGCAGGACTCCAGCGCAGGCCAACTGGATTCAGATGCATGATGAGCACCTGATACGTGACCTGGAGGCCTTGGATATTTCTTGCGTAGAGAAGAGGTGCAGTGCCGGTGCCTGTTTGAGTTGGTTTGAGGTGCAGTACGACCTCGCTGAGAGAGTCCGCCAGGCTTTTGAACTCGATCCGAGTTTGAAGCGCTACGCGGAGGATGCTGGTGGTGGGCCGGATGCCCAGTTTCAGGTTCGAGACGGATTGCTGTGGAGAGGCGACCGTTTGTGCGTCCCCAAGGCGGGTGAGCTGTGCGATGAGTTGATGTACGAGGCGCATCGTACCCGGTATTCAGTTCATCCGGGGAGCACGAAGATGTATAAGGACATGAAAGTCCTTTTCTGGTGGCCGGGTATGAAGAGGGACATCGCTCACTACGTGGCCAAGTGCCACACTTGTGCGCTAGTGAAGGCGGAATGTCAGAAGCCCGGTGGCTTTTTGCAGTCATTGCATGTTCCGGAGTGGAAGTTTGATGACATTTCCATGGATTTCGTGCATGGGCTGCCAAGATCGCAGCGCCGGAACGATGCCATCTGGGTAGTTGTAGACCGGTTGACGAAGGTGGCGCACTTTATCCCCAACCGGAGGGATGACTCGGTAGAGAAATTGGCAAAGTTATATGTTGATACTATAGTGCGACTGCACGGTGTGCCGCGTAGCATCATCAGTGATCGTGATGGACGCTTTACTTCGAGCGACTGGAGGCTAGTCAACCGCCTTTTGGGTACGAAGCTGCAGTTTAGCACGGCCTTTCATCCTCAGACGGATGGCCAAACTGAGCGTACCAACAGGACGATGGAAGACATGCTCCGGATGTGCGTCCTGGATTTTGGAAAGGGGTGGGAAGATCACCTCTTCCTTGTGGAGTTTGCGTACAACAACAACTATCAGGCGAGTATTCAGATGGCGCCTTTCGAGGCCCTCTATGGCAGGAAGTGCCGCACTCCCTTAGCTTGGGCGGAAACGGGCGAGACGAAGCTCTTCAAGAGGAAAGACGTCGAAGAGGCGACTTCGATGGTACGGTTGATACGGGAGAGGCTTTTGGTTGCACAGGATAGGCAGGCGAAGTACTATAATGCGAAGCACCGTGACGTCCAGTTCGCCGTTGGCGATTGGGTTTACTTGAAGATCAGGCCGTTCAAGGGTGTATCCAGGATTCGACGCTTGAAAAAGCTGAGTCCGAGATACCTTGGACCGTTTGAGATCATCGAGCGCGTCGGCGAGGCGGCTTATAGGCTTGCACTATCGGCGGAACTGAGCGGGCTACACGATGTATTCCACATCTCCGTATTGCGGAAGGCAGTGCAAGAGCCTACGCAGGTGGTAGCGGCGGATCAGGTTGTGAAGACCCCTACTGGTCTTCCCAAACTGATCGGCACAGAATCAATAAGAGATCACAGTACAATCATAACAACCTTTATTTCAGCTGATTTACAGATTACATTGTTTTACAGACTTCCAAAACGTTCTAAAAAGACACAATAAGTTTCACTACAGTCACGAAGATGACTTTCCGATCCTTCTTCAAGTGCTTTGTACATTTTGATCCATACCTGATCTAACTCATCAGGTGTAGGCCTCTGAGACGCAACTGGAGGTGCACCTGTTACCTAAAAAAATAAATCCACAACGGGTTAGTCATAAACATGACTAAGTGAGACAGCATCTCGTGAAACTGTGTATACATGCAACAAGGAGGTATAACAATATGCATACATGGAAAACAAAAATGCAATTACATTGACATATAAAGTCTATGTTTGAAAGCCCCCTTTTATTTAGGTTCCATTTACTGGGAAATACTTGGGTAATGCAAATCTTGAATTGACCACACCCCCGAAGGGCATAATTGTAGGCTCACCCCTACTGGTGAATCCTCAGTGGATGCCTCCACGTCACTGGATTCAAAGCCCTCGTATTTCCCCATGCCAGCTTTTAAGTATGATTTGTTATTTAAGACAAATTCCCCTCAGAATATATATCGCTATAAGTGTTTCCCTTGCCCACATTCGATTAGCGATTCCATCATTTATAAGTCAAGTGCACAGGCAGTCTTCTTATAATAATATAAACTGAAATATTGAAATTACTTGAATAGATAAAATTTCAAGGGATAGAATACTCACAACCGCCTTTCCGGTCCCTTTGTTCGTATTGCCACGATTTGCCTGAGAAGCCATCCCTGACTTTCTGGGTCTTGGAAACCATTAGAACATATACTTCTTTAGTCGGGTTGCTTCACAATTCGTTAATCGTAACTTAAATAGCGAACTAAGGAAATATAAATCGAAAACAAAGTGCGAGAAAAATAGCGACATAAGATCATATTGTATCCCTTGCTGGACAACTAATTATGCCTCGAAATGTTCTAAAACCAGCTCTCTCCAAATGGACTTCCCGTCCTCGTAACGTAGTGTCCAGCAAGGCTACAATATAGTGACAAAAGCTGCGAGAAAACAACGTAAAAGTAATCACAAAATTTGTCCCAAAATCTGTCCCAAAACTGTCCCAAAACTCCTCTTTAAAACAGCGTAATAGTAAGGAACAATAGAACTATGTTGGTGCAAAAGTAAGGAAGAAGACCCCGTAAATAAATCAGTGAGAAACTAGTGCAAAACTAGTGAAAATAGTGAGTGTAATTACAGCACAAAAATCAGTGAGCAATCCCTGAAGACCCACAGCATAATGTTCATAACAAATCCGTAGAGAAGAAGCAGAAATTTCTACTGCCAGTCCAAGAGAGAAGAGGGAAGGAGATACCAGCACAGAAGAAGGTCGAGGATTCCTATCGGCGGCCGGCAGACAACAAGGGCAGCAGCGTTTTTATCGGACAGCACGCACACCACCACAGTCGGCAGCCCTAAACCAGCGGCAGTAAGAAGAGCAGAACCAGGGGCAGCAACAATCGGCAGCCCTAAATTGGCGGCACAGGAAGTGACGGCACAGAGCAGCGGCAGAGGTCTGTATAGGTAGGGCAGAACTGAGAGGAGGTAGGGGAAGAAGGAGTATCAGCACATGAGAGAGTGCGTGAGATCGAAGGAGAGATCGACTGCAATTTATACCCGCTAAGAGCGGTTCGACGGAAGCGGCAGAGCCCCCATTTGACGCCATCTGCGATATCGGAAGCGGCAAAGAGGCGGAACAGGAGTTCAGCGGCAAGGAGGTGCCGCTCAAGTATAACAGCAGCGCCAAAAGTCAAGTCCAACCTAATCAACAGCAAGCCCAGCCGATAAAAACCAAATCCAACGCCAACTCATTTAAAAATCAAGTCCAGCCGATGTCCAGCCAACAATGCCAATGCCAAACAATTAAAACCCAAATCCAACCAATCCAGCCAAGTGTCAAAGCCCAATCAGCCCACCAAATAACAGCACTAATCCAGATTTGAATGTTCAAAGGCAGCCCACCATTTACTATAAAACTTATGCATCAAACCACTTAACTCGAAAATGAAAACAAAATGAAACGAAGATGAACGCAAACGAGAAAACAAAAAGCGCGAAAATTTATTCGAAAAGTAAGCCTACCTTGCGTTTTATCATCATCGGGGATGTCAAAATGTTCAAAAGTGGCATAAGTATTTTTATGGTCGTTACAATTCATCCCTCCTTACAAAGATTTTCGTCCTCGAAAATCTTGAAACATAAAGGAATACGTCTACTTTCGTCGATAGGGCTCTAAGTTGAACGCTCGGGGCTGAATTTGACGTTCTTCGGGAACATCTGAAGGAGGAGCAGAAGTCTGAACAGGAGCAGGTACTGGGGGAGGTGCGGGTGCAGGAGTTGATGCTGATGCGAAAGACTCAGCAATCAAATTATATAGCTGCCGTTGAAGAGGAGGTTGAGAATTGAGTTCTTTCATGTGCAATTTTGGGCAGTTCTTCTTTGTGTGCCCTGACTCACGACAATAGTAACAAGCGCCAATCAAGCACTCACCGCGATGATATCTATTGCATTTCGTACATTTGTTTGTGGTTGCTTGAGATGCGGTACTACTTGATGGGCCAGTCTGGAGTAATTTGGTATCTTTACTCTGCGTTTCAACCTGGGTTGGAGTCTCCGTGACTTTTCTCTTCCCACTCTCCCGATTCTTTTGTGATTTTCCTTGATCAATTTCAACTAATCGTGCTCGCTCGACCAACTTTCCGTAATCGAGAATATCGAGAGGTACGATAAGATTGCGGATGTCATCTTGTAGTCCTTGTTGAAACTGTAGGCAACGATCTTCTTCGGTTGTTACGAGAGAATCGGCATAATATGCCAATTTTGAGAATTCTGCTTCATATTCTAACACTGACTTTGTTCCCTGAACGAGTCGTAGAAATCGATCGTGCAGAACTCGCTTCTCTGACCGCGACACAAACCAATTAGTGAATTCGTGAAGAAAGAGTTCCCAAGTCACTACTCTACGTCGACCAAACTTGGTAGTGACGATGTTGTTCCACTAGCGTTTTGCTGCGCCTTCTAGTAAGAAAGACGCGAATTCAACTTTTCGATCTTCCGGGCATCGCATGACTTGGAAGATGGTTTCGATACGAAGTATCCAGTCTTCTGTTTCCAAGGGAGTCAGACCTCCTACGAAAGATGGTGGTTTTAATTCCATAAACTGTTTGAGGTCGTAGTCCACTTGTCGGTATTGGGGCGTCGGTGCTGCCACTATTGGACGAATATTCAGGGGAGGATTCATTGGGTATTGTTGAGGTTGTTGTGGGGGATTCAGAGCTTCTTGTGGAAGAGTTGGTCCTAATGTCGTTAAGGTTGGGAAGACCAATTTCAAGGCCTCTACGATGGATAACACGAAATCGGAAGGACGTCTACGGTTTTGATGACCATTATCACTTGCTTCTGATCGGGTCATTTCTTGATGATCGGGATCTGCTTGAGTCTCCTGAGGACGTTGACCACGGCGACTGGAATAGACGTGAACAGGTTCCTATACACAAAACGAGTATTAATTATGTTACGGTTTAAGGTTTGTGTTATGTCTTGATACTGCTTCCGATCATACTTATTGATAACCTCGCTTTGATACCATTTGTGAAGACCCCTACTGGTCTTCCCAAACTGATCGGCACAGAATCAATAAGAGATCACAGTACAATCATAACAACCTTTATTTCAGCTGATTTACAGATTACATTGTTTTACAGACTTCCAAAACGTTCTAAAAAGACACAATAAGTTTCACTACAGTCACGAAGATGACTTTCCGATCCTTCTTCAAGTGCTTTGTACATTTTGATCCATACCTGATCTAACTCATCAGGTGTAGGCCTCTGAGACGCAACTGGAGGTGCACCTGTTACCTAAAAAAATAAATCCACAACGGGTTAGTCATAAACATGACTAAGTGAGACAGCATCTCGTGAAACTGTGTATACATGCAACAAGGAGGTATAACAATATGCATACATGGAAAACAAAAATGCAATTACATTGACATATAAAGTCTATGTTTGAAAGCCCCCTTTTATTTAGGTTCCATTTACTGGGAAATACTTGGGTAATGCAAATCTTGAATTGACCACACCCCCGAAGGGCATAATTGTAGGCTCACCCCTACTGGTGAATCCTCAGTGGATGCCTCCACGTCACTGGATTCAAAGCCCTCGTATTTCCCCATGCCAGCTTTTAAGTATGATTTGTTATTTAAGACAAATTCCCCTCAGAATATATATCGCTATAAGTGTTTCCCTTGCCCACATTCGATTAGCGATTCCATCATTTATAAGTCAAGTGCACAGGCAGTCTTCTTATAATAATATAAACTGAAATATTGAAATTACTTGAATAGATAAAATTTCAAGAGATAGAATACTCACAACCGCCTTTCCGGTCCATTTGTTCGTATTGCCACGATTTGCCTGAGAAGCCATCCCTGACTTTCTGGGTCTTGGAAACCACTAGAACATATACTTCTTTAGTCTGGTTGCTTCACAATTCGTTAATCGTAACTTAAATAGCGAACTAAGGAAATATAAATCGAAAACAAAGTGCGAGAAAAATAGCGACATAAGATCATATTGTATCCCTTGCTGGACAACTAATTATACCTCGAAATGTTCTAAAACCAGCTCTCTCCAAATGGACTTCCCGTCCTCGTAACGTAGTGTCCAGCAAGGCTACAATATAGTGACAAAAGCTGCGAGAAAACAACGTAAAAGTAATCACAAAATCTGTCCCAAAATCTGTCCCAAAACTGTCCCAAAACTCCTCTTTAAAACAGCGTAATAGTAAGGAACAATAGAACTATGTTGGTGCAAAAGTAAGGAAGAAGACCCCGTAAATAAATCAGTGAGAAACTAGTGCAAAACTAGTGAAAATAGTGAGTGTAATTACAGCACAAAAATCAGTGAGCAATCCCTGAAGACCCACAGCATAATGTTCATAACAAATCCGTAGAGAAGAAGCAGAAATTTCTACTACCAGTCCAAGAGAGAAGAGGGAAGGAGATACCAGCACAGAAGAAGGTCGAGGATTCCTATCGGCGGCCGGCAGACAACAAGGGCAACAACGTTTTTATCGGACAGCACGTACACCACCACAGTCGGCAGCCCTAAACCAGCGGCAGTAAGAAGAGCAGAACCAGGGGCAGCAACAATCGGCAGCCCTAAATCGGCGGCACAGGAAGTGACGGCACAGAGCAGCGGCAGAGGTCCGTATAGGTAGGGCAGAACTGAGAGGAGGTAGGGGAAGAAGGAGTATCAGCACAGGAGAGAGTGCGTGAGATCGAAGGAGAGATCGACTGCAATTTATACCCGCTAAGAGCGGTTCGACGGAAGCGGCAGAGCCCCCATTTGACGCCATCTGCGATATCGGAAGCGGCAAAGAGGCGGAACAGGAGTTCAGCGGCAAGGAGGTGCCGCTCAAGTATAACAGCAGCGCCAAAAGTCAAGTCCAACCTAATCAACAGCAAGCCCAGCCGATAAAAACCAAATCCAACGCCAACTCATTTAAAAATCAAGTCCAGCCGATGTCCAGCCAACAATGCCAATGCCAAACAATTAAAACCCAAATCCAACCAATCCAGCCAAGTGTCAAAGCCCAATCAGCCCACCAAATAACATCACTAATCCAGATTTGAATGTTCAAAGGCAGCCCACCGTTTACTATAAAACTTATGCATCAAACCACTTAACTCGAAAATGAAAACAAAATGAAACGAAGATGAACGCAAACGAGAAAACAAAAAGCACGAAAATTTATTCGAAAAGTAAGCCTGCCTTGCGTTTTATCATCATCAGGGATGTCAAAATGTTCAAAAGTGGCATAAGTATTTTTATGGTCGTTACACAGGTGCCCGTGGATAGCGGGCTTACGACGGCAGTCAGGCCCGTTAGCATCGAGGATGCTGAGGTGCGTCAGATGCGGAACAAGGCGATCCGTATGGTAAAGGTCCGTTGGGACAACTGCGGTCGCGAGGAGCTCTCATGGGAGCGTGAGCAGACCATGTTGGAGGAGTTCCCCGAGCTGTTTCGGTGACGCTTATCTCTTCTTTTCCCCCTGTATGTAAAGACTGTTTTGCTATGTATATATATGTGTGTTTTTACAAATTTCGGGACGAAATTTTTATAAGGAGGGGAGGGTTGTAAGACCCCAAATCTAAAAATTCAGAAATCTGGAATCCAGAGCTGTCGCCGGCGACAGTGGCTGTCGCCCGGGCGATAGCGTTCTGTTGAGAAGGTTCTGCCGTGAGCTGTCGGACGGCGTTGACTAGTCAATGTCGGTTCATTGTCGCTGTCGCCAGGGCGACAAATTTGGACTTTGTGGCTGAAATGATGGGCATTGATTGCCCATTGACTTTGGGGGCTGGTTTTGGCTAGGTGGCTCGGGAGATGGCTTAAGGTGGCCGAAAACCCCCTCTCCCTTCATTATTCCTTAAGGATTTAATTAGGAGAGAGAGGGAGAGCTTGGAGAAGAAGAAGGAATAGTAAACCCTAGCTTGGAGCTTGGGTTTGGAGGAGCTACACTCATTCAATCCCTTCAAAGTTGGTGGCTACGCGTAGAGGAGGGCAAGGCGCTCCTTTCCATCCGTGTGCAACGTCAAGCCATGGTCTCAAAGCGGCGTTTAAGGGTAACGAACTTTTCTACCACCTTTTGGACATGCCTTAGTCCATTCCCTTGCATCGTTGAGGCCCCTACCCAAAAGGGTGAGGTCGTGGCCTCCGACGGGTCGATTCGTGTTATCCCCGTCCAAGTTTGCATACATATAGAGTCCGTGCGTAATACGGACGTAGGCGCGCTGTGTGAAGCCCATCCGTGACGGTTCGTCCGGATTGGTGATGCCTTGTGGTATTGTGCGTGCTCGGGGGAAAACCCCGTGTTGTTATCCTGCTACGTAGGACTAGAGAGTGCTACTGCATGCGCAGCAACGCCCGGGGGTGTGCCCCGGGGAGCACCCGAAGTTAAAAGGCAGAAATGGAGTTCTGTCTAGCTGTCGCCGGCGCGACAGTGACTGTCGCCTGGGCGACAGCTCCCCAGAATTGGATTCTGATGAATTTGGGTGTTCTGAGGCTAGGGAGTGCTACTGCATGTGCAGCAATGCCTGGGTGTGTGCCCCGGGAAGCATCCACAGCTAGAAGCCAAATTAGGGTTTGTGCACTGTCGCTGGCGACAGTGAATGTCGCCTGGGCGACAGCTCCCAGACATGGGTCTGGTGATGTTTGTTGTGCCCACCTGTTGAGGGGGGACCTGAGGTCGGCATGCCCGACCTGTAAGGGTGTCCTGGTGGATGACTTAGCGGCCCGTGGAGCCGGCTAATTGAGAATACCTGGGCTGAGGGGACGCCATACCCGCATTTCGTGTTGTACAACGAGTGTGTGAACAACGGGCATTTGGCGAACCTGCACCCGAACCATTGTAGCACCTGATTAGTAAGCCTCGGATAGCATGTCGGGAGGCAACGGGGAAGAGTCTTCGGACTGCGTAAGTTCACAAATAAAGCACGGAGGACCCTGGTATTCGGGCCGCCGACTTTAGCCTCGAAGGGCAAAACCATCAAGAGTGGATGGTGGTGGAAGGCGTAGTACACCAAAGAGTGCCTGAGTGCACGAGACGTGGAGGTCATTCCCATGTTTGTGTTGTTGCATATGTATGAAACGTTGTGGGCTTTGCTAGTCGCACTTTTATATATACATATATATGCTGTTGAGACTGTTTTGCAGGGACGGTTAGAACTGCCACCCCCTCGAAGGGGTGGGGTCGTTATATTTGGTCAGCTTTAGCTGACCGTTGCCCTATTTTGCCACCGTCTTTGGTGGGCTTGTTGTACAGGAGCTGGACCGAGTGAGAACTTGGCGGGCTGAAGTCCCTGCGCTGCTGCGGCCCTTGAAGGCCTTTTGTCATTCCCTCTGTTTTCATGTATGGCCGGCCTGCGCGCCGATGTTGGTAAACTGTAAGGCCGTCGTGCCTCTAAATAGTTGTTGTAAAACATTTTATTCCAAGTTTTATAGAAGTGGACATACCCGAGTTCGGGTCTTGTGGTTTATATTTCTGTCTCTCTTTTACTTCCGCATAGAATGCTCTGAGTTAGGCTTCGTGGTATAGTGTCGTTGTATATTCAATTAAGTGACGTTCCCGTTTGTTTTGAAGTATATGGCGTGGGGCCCCGGCCGGACCTTCTGCTATATGCTCCCGAACGGATGGGGGTGTTACAGAAGAATTGCCATTTTGACCTAAAAGGGCATTTTGGTTAATTTGCACCACTGGGGGTCCCATGATGGGGCTTTTAGGTCTACTAGGTCTCTTATGATATTCTAGACCTATATGAGTGATCAATTTGTCATGGTGAAGGTTAATTGGCTCTAAATAGGCTACTTTGACCAATTTGGGGTTATGGTTGACTTTGGTCAATTGGGCCTCTTTGGTTGACCCCAATGGGTCCTTGGTGCTCTAAGGGAACCCCTAAAGGGTTAGGAATGCTATGGTGGGGTCAATTGATCAAGTTGAGGCCCTAAAGTCCAACCCTAAGCTTGGTAATTGGAAATTGCTATTTGCAGTCCAAGGCACTTTCAACCCTAATCTTGCCTAAGTTAAAGGGATTTCTACACTACCAAGGCCTTGTCATGACCTTGTCATGACAGATTCACCTGGGGGGTCTAGCTGTCTGGGGGATGTTACAGGGCGAGTACAGAAGACCTCCCCCACCTGGGCGAGTACAGAAGACCTCCCCCACCTGGGCGAGTACAGAAGACCTCCCCCACCTGGGCGAGTACAGGAGACCTCCCCACCTGGGCGAGTACAGAAGACCTCCCCCACCTGGGCGAGTGCAGAAGACCTCCCCCACCTGGGCGAGTGCAGAAGATCTCCCCCACCTGGGCGAGTGCAGAAGACCTCCCCCACCTGGGCGAGTACAGAAGACATCCCCCACCTGGGGCGAGTACAGATTTCTACCCCGTTCAGAAGGCAAGAGCGGTTATCCGCAGCTCATTTCAGAAGGCGGGAGCAGCTAATCGCAGTCCATTTGGATTTGCCTATAAATAGGACCCCAAGGCACAAGTAGAAGGCACCTTCACCCCCCCCCCCCCCCCCCCTAGGGTGGGAGAGTACACTGCCTGCCTCTCTTGTGCCAAGCTCAGCATTGGCTTTAGGAGGGGAAGTTCCTATAGACTTCCGGGTATGTGGCGGGACCTCCTCGCTGCAGCACACGGGTCTTGTTTATAGGCAGGTTGGAGTGGTTTTGTATGCTGTCTAGTTTCTTATCACCTTGTCTCGCGTGGGTCGATCACTAAACGAGTAGCCTTTGGTCACCCCCAAGTCTCGAACAGTTGGACCGGTATCCGGGTTCTAACAGTGAGTTTTGGGGTCATGAGGAGTTGGATTGCCCTAGGACATGGAGTTGGAGCCCCTTGGTGTGCATTTAGCCAAGTAGAGATCCATTGGCCAAATGGGCCCATAGAGTCTTGAGTCTTTTTGGGAAGGACAATGGATCAATTTGAGACCCCATGAGGAAATTGGTGAGCATTGGAGTTGATTTGCCCAAGGCCATAAGGTTGATCCCTATGGAGTGGAATTTGGGGTTATGAAGGACATGGGGGTGTTTATCCTTGGAGAGGAGTGTGATAGACTCCTCTGAGTTCTATGAGTGATATAACACCCTCACAAGAAGTTTGGGTGGATTTGGGGAAGTATGGACCATAATCCTAGGGTAAACCCTTAGGGGTGCATTTAATACCTAGGGATTAACCAACTTCTGTCACCAACTTAATTTTGATGTTATTAATCCCTGGAAATTCTATTAGAACCATTGGAAGACCTTTGGAGGTCCAAATTACAATTATTCGTACTGATGGCAATTTTTGGGATGATTAATTTTAGGGTGTTAGTTTTCTGTAATTTCATGAAACTTTGCTGGATGTCATTTCGTGCCATTATGAACCCACAATAATTTTCTCATAATTTTTGGATTGATATTTTTGGTACTTCTAGTTCAAATTGGAATTAATTGCAAATACGACCTTTGTGGAAATTACAAATGTAACCTCTATGGAATATGGTCAAATTTTGTAGGGCTGAATATTTTAGTATGAATCACCTCTGTAAAAATTTGCTTAAGGTTTGGAGTTCATATGAGGGTACCTCCTTTGGAAATAATTGAAAATTAATGAGTTTTGGAATTTTTAATAATTGTAAACCTTGCTGGAATTTCCTAAAAATTCATATTTACTGATTATTAGGTACCCTTGATTTATGTAAAAATTTTAGTAGGCATTGGAAGTCAGAAAAGTGCACTTGTAGTTCAAACCTTAGGAGGTTGTATTTTTTGGAAAATTGCTTTAAATATTAATAATGTTGGGAAAAATACGATTCTCTGGAATTAATCTTATAACATCATGATAGACCTCTAGTAAATAGCTTGGGTCAGTTGGATGAATAATTGGAGTACCTATAGTTGTGAGCTTCATATAATTAGTTTGGTCTGCGTATAGTAAAACTGTGAAATTTGAGAATCAAGTGGATCCTTAGGAGGGATGGGAGGTATGAGGTTTACCTAGTTTAGTTGAGAAGGTATGATGGTCAACAAGAAGGATTATAGATGGTAAGGTGTGCTTGGTGAGTTGAGGGTAAAGTGGTGCTCGGGATTGACGAAGGATCGTCTTGGAAAGTCATAAGTCACATAGGGTTAATTCAATTGTAATAACAAAGAGGGTGTTCTTATGGGTAGATATCAACAACTAAGTGTCTTGAGAAAGGGAACTTTGGGGTGTCATCCCATTTCGGTTCCTAGTACCGTAGCGAGCCCCTTACAGGGTAACCTCGGGAAGTCCAAGATTAACCATAAGCTATAAGAGTAAAATGTGATACAAGAATAACTTAATAATACACACACACACACCCCGTGGTTGCAAGAAGTTAGTTGGTTTGGTTTTACGAGCAGTAGGCTCGGTGGTTGTAAGAGCGGATTGCTAAGTCAGGTTAGCTTGTGACTCAGTAGTATTTGTAGGTACGGACGGGTTGGTTCGGCGAGCCGATGGATCGGAAGGTTATTGATGGCGGGCAGGTTAGCCGGGGAGCTTATGGCTCGGGGGTAGGTAGTAGAACATGTTGCATATGCATTGAAAGGGGTGGGTCTTCGGTATTGGACGGTCGTTCACACCGACGTCAATACGTTGACTCGGCAAGTGTGGTATTTACACTTAGCTTAGAAAGTCTGGTGGTCCAGCCAGTAAGAGTACGCAGATACTCCGCGGTTTTGCATTGAGGCGTACGATAGGTCTTGGTAGGGTAGTGTGAATACCAACCTAGAGGTGGGCGAGGCCCAACCCACCGCTTCCGTTTGCCACTACGGGAGTATCCTGGGAGTCTAGCTCGCTCCAAAAAGGGGGAACTAAAGGTCTATGCGCATAGAGTCGAAGTGGGTGAGTTGCACTTGTATGAACATAGCATAATATCATACATTGCCTGTCATAGCATAAACATTGCATTTTAACTCCTACCCCTATCGTATAAGTTGGTTATGGGACTTCTTATACAATAGGCCTTGCTAAACGACCCCTTGGTGTATAGGTTTGCATGGGCATTCCTATAAATCAATGGTTACTTTTCTACTACTATTGTCTTTACTTACTGCACTTTATTTATTCCTTACCTGCTCTTACTATGCCCTTTTACTGCTTCAATTATATATATACACATGTGTAGTGTAGAAACATTTCCTGTATCACTGTCACCTGCTCTTTGTTATACCCCTTGCTGTCCTCCGCTTCATCCTCCCGCACGGTGCCTAGGAGCCATTGGGGGTGGGGTGGGGAACATAAGACTTAGTCTTTTTGACTAACGGTCGGTGGACCATATCATTTTAGGAGATCGAGGAGACGCAGCAGCACCATAGGCCGGAGCAGACGGAGGCGTGCCAGTCTAGCACAGGAGCACAGGATTCAGGATCTGTGAGTGAGAAGTCGTTAGCTTCCGCGAGTGATCATGTAGTGAGGATATGATGTACAGGGCATGAGCCCTTTATTATTGTAACCCTTATTATCTTTTATTCAGTTATATCATGTGGACATCTATATACATGTTGATTCTGTGGACTTATCTTCTTTAATGTACTTTTCTTCGTGATCGATTTAGCCGGCAGGATCGACGTTTTGTAGTAGCGACCTTCCGGAGTGAAGGTGTCACCACAAAGCGCCGGTTCTGGGCCTAAGAATGGGTGTTTGCAAAAAAAAGGGGGTCTTACAAGTGGTATCAGAGGAAACCTCGATCCGAAGAAAAGAAGTCCATAAACCCTGGGCCACCCCGCGCGAGTTTAGTTTGAGGATAAACTAAGCAGCGGAAGCAGTGGTGTGCCCATATGGGGAAATCACATGAAAAAGTCCACTTTTAACTGAATCTTTTTCACAAGTTTTCTTTTGTAGCCTGCGGCGAACCCTGCCCCCTGCAGGGAATACCTCCGGCTGCAAAGATCTCGTTAGATAGTCCTTTAGTCAACGAGTTAGACTCAACCCCACTAGGATACGTGACTTACCTTGACAATCTATACCATGACCTAGTCTGAAATAGACCGTAAGTATAACTTTTGGTGAAGGTACGAGGATACCCAAAAGAGGCTAGAGAAAGAGAGATTGACACATAAGCAGAATGGTATGAGACTTGTAGACTCAACCCTCGTATCGGTGACATGACTACATTAAGACAACCACCATGACAAACACTGAGGGTCGAATAAGAATTCAAGTTCAGAAGAGACCCGTTTGAGATTAGGTCAAATATTGACCCTGTTAAGGTTGCGTAGAAGGTACCTAGAAGAGTCTAAGGTTTGGAGTATACCAATGAGCCTCAAGATAGAACCCCAAGTCTAAGGTTGTGTGCCCTAAGAATTGTTTGCATACTTGAGACGAATATAACTTGGTAATATTGAAGATACTTAGCCCAAAATAGATAGTGGCTTATCTTTTGTTTATTGGGGCTTATCTTTTGTTTATTGGGACGTACCTTTTGTTTATTGGGCAAATTAACGACGGACTTGGATTTCCCTTAGACTTAAGTTAGAAATTTTTGTGTCATAAACACTATGATTTTGAAGTCGATCTTACTCAATGTTACTTGAAAGAATATGAGATGGTATAACAGTATATTCGGAATAATGATCCGTAGTATTACTAGGGCAATGGATAAACATCGTTGATCAAACAACAACTTGACCTTAGTTGAATCATTGGAAATGTAAAGTCGCCAGGATTAATCACTTAGGGATGTCGATGTCCTAGTCTAGAGGTTGAGGACGGAAACTAGGCCATACAAGTTGTAGTTATATTTGAAAGTTCTGGTAGTTTGGGGCATTCAGAAGTGATTAACTCATGAATCGTTATAAATCACGCCCTACCATGGTAGAAGATTTTAACTACAATAATAACTCTTATACCTTGGGAGCTATGATGGTGAATAACCAGAGATCTTAGTCGACGACTTGTTGGATTTAGAATATAGTGTTTGATTTCACTATGGTAAGAATGATCTAAGTCTATCTTGCTTTGGACCATTTGAAAGTGATCAAAGACTAGCACAAGTTGAAGTGAAAGAAATTTGGTGAAATAAAACGAGATGATATTTCCTTGATGAAATGGACTTGTGAAAAACCTTAGGGTACCAAAATTTTGCCCTTATGAATCAAACTCCATGTAGAAATGATCGGGAGTCATCTTACTGTTATGATTGGTTAGCATATACTCATACAAGTTCACAAGTGCACCCCCCATTAATATTTAAGGATGATTAGGACGCTAGATGATTTGATTAGTTTCATCAATAGTAAGAACTGGAAAAGTTGTAGAGTAGAGATGATTGATTATGCGGACGTACCTGAAAGAGTAAGAATTTGAACGTGAGAAGAAAACCTTTAGAGGCATAAGAGTATGCCCAGGTTAGAGTGGAAGTTTGAGGATAAATTGACCAAGGTAGCAAGGTCACCCCAGTCAAGATAGATGATACGACGGTGCGAGTCTTGCGGCGCAAGAAGATTCCAATGTTAAGACCTGTGGTAAAATTGGGGTCAGGAGGAGCACAACTTGGAGCCACTAGAACTAGTGTGGCAGTGATAGTCAGTGCTCTTCGAGCCAGGAATAGCTTCAATTTTTAGGGGATGTTACGTTTAGTCACTCTCGGTGAAAACCCCGCAAGCCTAACCTAAATCTCGAGGACGAAATTATTTTTTTGTTTATTGGGATTTGTAACATCCCCCAAACTGCTAGACCCCTAAGTTAGTTTTGTCATGACTAGGTCATGACAAAACCATAGGAAGAACCCAAGACCTTGTAAGCTTAGGAAAGAAGAAGAAAACCACATTGGTCTGCAAATAGCAATTTCCAGTTACCGAGCTTAGGGTTGGACTTTAGGGCCTCAACTTGACCATTTCACCCCACCATAGTATCCCTAACCCTTTAGGGGTCCCCTTAGAGCACCAAGGGCCCATTGGGGTCAACCAAAGAGGTCAGATTGACCAAAGTCAACCCTAACCCCAAATTGGTCAAAGTAGCCTAATTAGAGTCAATTGACCTCCACCATGCCAAGTTGGCCACACATCTAGGTCTAAAATATCATAAGAGACCTAGTAGACCTAAAAGCCCCATCATGGGACCCCCAGTGGTGCAAATTGACTTATATGCCCTTTTAGGTCAAAATGGCAATTCTTCACTAAGTGCCCTAAATGACCACCACCATATTAAATTGACCCTACCCATAGTATTATAATATCATAGGGGACCCAGTGGAACAAAAAGCCCCATGACTGGGTCAACCCTAGGGCTCAATTTGACCAAAGTCAACTTAGCCTGTTTTGGTCAAATCAACTCATTTTGGGTCAAGTAAGGCTCATGTGACCAAATTGACCCCACCAGTAGTTTCTAAATTTAATTTGGAGTCCAATGGACCCAAAAGCCCCATCAGGGTCAACCAATTGGTCAATTTGACCAAAAGTCAAACTTGCCCAAATTAGGTCAAATCTCTTAAACCTAGCCCAATCCCTTTTGGGCTAGCTCAATTGAGTGGTCAACCAGCCTAGTAGGCTAACATTAAACATAAGAGAGAGGGAAAAATCATCCATGATGAGTAGGAGAGAGAAAAATTCAATTTTAGAGGAGAGAGAAGGTGGTGTTCATGGCCATTAAGGTGATACACCCCTTGGAATTCCCATTGATGACTCCTTTGATCTCCCCTGATGAATGTGGAGGGAATTCCAGGAATTTTCTGGAGGAATAGAAGGGTAGGGGGGCTGTTTGGGTGGTCGGCCATAGGAATACCAAAAGCCCATTAATGGCTTTTGGAGTTAGAGCCTCCACCATCCTTAATTGGCCCTCCCATTAGCTTCATAATGGAGAGAGGAGTTGAAACCCCCCTTCCCCAAGAGGATCGAGCTGTCTGTGCAAGGATTTTGATGGTGCCGAAATCTCCAAGGAGGAGCAATGGTGGTCGATGGTCGGAGCACCCAAACCCCCCAAGCAGGTCTGGTTCCCCTCCCTAACCTCTGTGGTGTAGATCTCAATCGCAGGCGGCTCGATTCGTGGCCAATTGGCCGAGAATCGAGCCAGCCAAGCCACTCGTAGATCAGGTTGGGCTTCCTCTTCCGGAACCCGATTCCGGCCACCTCCGGCCGATCAAACACCGCTCATCGCCGGCCACCACCTCAACGGAGGTGGTGGTGGCGTTGATTGGCCGGGGCGGCGCTTCGGTGGCCGGGTAATCCCTCCCCAAGTCAGCCCAGGTCAGGGCAATCGGGACCGTCGGTTCGTTGGAGAAGACGAGCTGATGCCGTCCGTTAATAACTTTTAATGGTTTATTTTATATATTAATGAGTTTATTACTTAGATTAAATGCACTGATATGGGGTTTTAATTTTTAAAAATAGATAGAGGACTCTACAGAAAAAGTGCCCAACATGAAAGTTGTAGGCCTTGACCCCTAGGATCATACAAAATTGGCTTCACCCAATTTGGAGTCCTGGTTTGACCTCAGCACCCATTTTAGTGCAAAGTTTGACTGAACTTTGAGTGGATGCCCACACCAAACCACTAGTCCAAATGACTTGAAATTTGGACTAGGAGTGAGTCATGCCTAGGACTACAACATATCCAAAAATGGGAATTTTGGGAGATCATTTTCCTAAAGTTTTTGTAAAAATTTAATAATCAATGTGTAAATTATTTGGAGGGTCAAATTACCTCCAAGCTCCACCAAATTTTGGTGGGGTGTTCTTAGGGTCATGATAAGACCTTGGTTAAAATATCAACCCATTTGAGGTAGATTTGATCATGTAATTAATTGTCTCAAGTTTTGATCGTTAAGGAAATTATTAGGTTAAAGAGGCTATGTTGGAATTTAGTGGTCAAACCACCTCCAATTGGAGTGAAATTTTGGCCACTGCCCTAACACCACCCAAATCACCTCCATGTGAGTTTTGGGGTCATGTGGAGTTGGATTGCCCTAGGACATGGAGTTGGAGCCTCTTGGTGTGCATTTAGCCAAGTAGAGATCCAATTGCCAAATGGGCCCATAGAGTCTTGAGTCTTCTTGGGAAGGACAGTGGGATCAATTTGAGACCCCATGAGGAAATTGGTGAGCATTGGAGTTGATTTGCCCAAGGCCATAAGGTTGATCCCTATGGAGTGGAATTTAGGGTTATGTAGGACATGGGGGTGTTTATCCTTGGAGAGGAGTGTGATAGACTCCTCTGAGTTCTATGAGTGATATAACACCCTCACAAGAAGGTTGGGTGGATTTAGGGAAGTATGGACCATAATCCTAGGGTAAACCCTTAGGGGTGCATTTAGAGGTCAATGAAGGAAGAGGGGCCAAACCTTTATGGTTTGACCTAAATTTTGGGGAGATGGTTATGGTGACCAGAGAGTCCTCCTATGAGAAATTCGTGGGGTTTGGAGTTGCCAACCCTAGGGAATAAATCCTTGGGTAGATTTGTAAATATTTAGGTTTTGGGGATTTAGGAAAGATTAATACCTAGGGATTAACCAACTTCTGTCAACAACTTAGTTTTGATGTTATTAATCCCTGGAAGTTCTATTAGAACCATTGGAAGACCTTTGAAGGTCCAAATTATAATTATTCGTATTGAAGGCAATTTTTGGGATGATTAATTTTAGGGTGTTAGTTTTCTATAATTTCATGAAACTTTGCTTGATGTCATTTCATGCCATTATGAACCCACAATAATTTTCTCATAATTTTTGGATTGATAGTTTTGGTACTTCTAGTTCAAATTGGAATTAATTGCAAATACGACCTTTGTGGAAATTACAAATGTAACCTCCATGGAATATGGTCAAATTTTATAGGGCTGAATATTTTAGTATTAATCACCTCTGTAAAAATTTGCTTAAGGTTTGGAGTTCATATGAGGGTACCTCCTTTGGAAATAATTGAAAATTAATGGGTTTTGGAATTTTTAATAATTGTAAACCTTGCTGGAATTTCCTAAAAATCCATATTTACTGATTATTAGGTACCCTTGATTTATGTAAAAATTTTAATAGGCATTGGAAGTCAGAAAAGTGCACTTGTAGTTCAAACCTTAGGAGGTTTTATTTTTTGGAAAATTGCTTTAAATATTAATAATGTTGGGAAAAATACGATTCTCTGGAATTAATCTTATAACATCATGATAGACCTCCAGTAAATAGCTTGGGTCAGTTGGATGAATAATTGGAGTACCTATAGTTGTGAGCTTCATATAATTAGTTTGGTTTGCGTATAGTAAAACTGTGAAATTTGAGAATCAAGTGGATCCTTAGGAGGGATGGGAGGTATGAGGTTTACCTAGTTTAGTTGAGAAGGTATGATGGTCAACAAGAAGGATTATAGATGGTAAGGTGTGCTTGGTGAGTTGAGGGTAAAGTGGTGCTCGGGATTGACGAAAGATCGTCTTGGAAAGTCATAAGTCACCTAGGGTTAATTCAATTGTAATAACAAGAAGGGTGTTCTTATGGGTAGATATCAACAACACTAAGTGTCTTGAGAAAGGGAACTTTGGGGTGTCATCCCATTTCGGTTCCTAGTACCGTAGCGAGCCCCTTACAGGGTAACCCTCGGGAAGTCCAAGATTAACCATAAACTGTAAAAGTTAGTTGGTTTGGTTTTACGAGCAGTAGGCTCGGTGGTTGTAATAGCGGATTGCTAAGTCAGGTGAGCTTGTGACTCAGTAGTGTTTGTAGGTACGGACGGGTTGGTTCGGCGAGCCGATGGCTCGGAAGGTTATTGATGGCGGGCAGGTTAGCCGGGGAGCTTATGGCTCGGGGGTAGGTAGTAGAACATGTTGCATGTGCATTGAAGGTGGTGGGTCTACGGTATTGGACGGTCGTTCACACCGACGTCAATACGTTGACTCGGCAAGTGTGGTATTTACACTTAGCCTAGAAAGTCTGGTGGTCCAGCCAGTAAGAGTACGCAGATGCTCCGCGGTTTTGCGTTGAGGCGTACGATAGGTCTAGGTAGGGTAGTGTGAATACCAACTTAGAGGTGGGCGAGGCCCAACCCACCGCTTCTGTTTGCCACTACGGGAGTATCCTGAGAGTCTAGCTCGCTCCGAAAAGGGGGAACTAAAGGTCTATGCGCATAGAGTCGAAGTGGGTGAGTTGCACTTGTATGAACATAGCATAACAGCATACCTTGTCTGTCATAGCATAAACATTGCATTTCAACCCCTACCCCAATCGTATAAGTCGGTTATGGGACTTCTTATACAATAGGCCTTGCTAAACGACCCCTTGGTCTATAGGTTTGTATGGGCATTCCTATAAATCAATGGTTACTTTTCTACTACTATTGTCTTTACTTACTGCACTTTATTTATTCCTTACCTGCTCTTAGTATGCCTCTTTACTGCTTCAATTATATATATACACATGTGTAGTGTAGAAACATTTCCTGTATCACAGTCACCTGCTCTTTGTTATACCCCTTGCTGTCCTCCGCTTCATCCTCCCGCACGGTGCCTAGGAGCCATTGGGGGTGGGGTGGGGAACATAAGGCTTAGTCTTTTTGACTAACGGTCGGTGGACCATATCATTTTAGGAGATCGAGGAGACGCGGCAGCACCAGAGGCCGGAGCAGACGGAGGCGTGCCAGTCTAGCACAGGAGCACAGGATTCAGGATCTGTGAGTGAGTAGTAGTTAGCTTCCGCGAGTGATCATGTAGTGAGGATATGATGTACAGGGCATGAGCCCTTTATTATTGTAACCCTTGTTATCTTTTATTCAGTTATATCATGTGGACATTTATATTCATGTTGATTCTGTGGACTTGTCTTTTTTAATGTACTTTTCTTCGTGATCGATTTGGCCGACAGGATCGACGTTTTGTAGTGGCGACCTTCCCGAGTGAAGGTGTCACCGCAAAGCGGCGGTTCTGGGCCTAAGACCGGGTGTTTGCAAAAAAAAGGGGTCTTACAATATGCAGGCCGTGAATGGCGATGGATTCTGGCCCCCTCTGCCCCCGTCTACACCAGATGGACTTCCACCATCGTCGTCGTCTGCACCAGATGAACGTCCATCTTCTCGACCTTAAATCCAGAATTGTTAAAATTCATCCCCGAGGTCGAAATCGAAGTCGAAACCACTGAATCTTGAGTCAAATCAGAAGGAATTCGAGGCACCCAAATTCCTCCAACGAGAAATTTGACACCATCAGGAACTGCTGATCGATATTCCTGTTATAATTACTCGCGATTACATTATGATGTTGATGATCCGCCAGAATGAAACTGTTGGAATATTGCCCTCAATATTCCTTTGATTTGAAGAGGCATCACTCACAATGCTAAGTACAAGATGTACTTGATAAAGCCATATTTTTGTAAGATATACAGGCTCAGGTAACTCAAAAGAAATGGTCAATCATGCCCTTAGATCAGGAGAAATCTTCTCCTAAGAGATGAAGAGTTGTCTCAGCTGAACCGCTGAGACGAGGACAGGTGCCGCTGAGAAAGTCTTACCGTCTCAGCTGAACCGCCGAGACAAGACCAGGAGCCGCTGAGAAAGGCATCTGGGCAAGCTGAGCTGCAGATAGAAGAAACCGCTGAAACGGCTGTCTGTCTCAGCGGACCCGCTGAGACGGGAAAGAAGCAGCTAATATCCGCTGAGATTTGGCGAGTTCGTCAAACGCAGAATGTTGTTCGTCAAACGCTGAGACTTGGCGTGTTCGTCGAACGAAGAATGAAGTTCGTCGAACGCTGAGACAAGACAGAAGCAAGCGCTGAGACCTGGCGTGTTCGTCGAACACAGAACTCAGTTCGTCGAACGCAGAGACAGGACAGAAGCAAGCGCTGAGACCTGGCATGTTCGTCGAACGCAGAACTCAGTTCGTCGAACGCAGAGACGGGACAGAAGCAAGCACTGTGACTTGGCGTGTTCGTCGAACGAAGGATGCAGTTCGTTGAACGCGGAATGCTGTTCGTCGAACGCAGAAACTTATCTGCAGACCGACGAAATCCGCTGAGAAGAGGAAGTCATCTCAGCCCAACCGCTGAGACAGTTCAAACGAGACATGGCGGGTTCTGCCCTTGGCGCAAGTTGCAGAAAAGCATTATGGGGACCACCAGTCACTCCCATATCTGTCAGAAGGATGGCTTAGAGCCGTTGAAGATCGGGGATGTATGAAAGGGATAAATTATGGTTGAGAAAGCATTTCTGCTATCAATCTTTCTCTCGAGCACACAAAGAAGCGGAAGCGAACTGTTCCATTGTCGGCAGCCAAGAACTGTGCTAACACAAGTCTGCAAGGAAGAGATAGCTCATCTTGACTCATCTCAAGATAGAGCAAGTAGATCCAGTCCTTCATCTGAAGTGCTGATCAAGTAGAATCAAGATTGGAGCTGTACCACTCCTCCCTGATTCAAGTCTGCAACAGCAGCTGGAAAGAAGAAGAAGAAGAAGAACAAGCTTGATCTTTTCTTCCTTCATACTGTAAACCTCATTATATTATCTGTAGGAGCCTTTGGGTTCTGAGTTTGTAGGGCCATTTGGCCTGAGATTGTAGGACCAGCAGGTGGTCTGAGTTGTAGGAGGTGGATTCTGCTGAGGTAGGATCTGTGTGATCTGAGGTAGGACCAAGAGGTGGTCTGAGCTGTAGGAGGTGGATTCCTCTGAGGTAGGATCTATGAGATCTGAGGTAGGGCTGCTGTGCCTGAGGTAGGGTTTGGGAAAACCAGAGAGATCCTGAGGGATCTGTGTTGTAAGCTCTTGGAGCTGAGTTTGAAGGAGTTGGTCATGTCTAACACACTGTTAGAAGGGTGAAGGGGGAAAGTGGACTACTCATAGACACACTGTCTTGGGGAACCACTATAAACACTTGTATGTTTTCTGAGTGTGTTTGTTTACTTGCTTAGAATAATTTTAACTATCCATATCAAACAAGTAAAAATCAAAAGACCTATTCACCCCCCCCCCCCCCCCCCCTCTAGGTGAATTAGATCATATACCAATATAATCTTTCAAGTGGTATCAGAGGTAGGTTAGTCATAAAGGGCTTAACTGCCTGACCAGATCCTACATAGGTATTATTAAATCTGAATCCAATGGCTTCAAGTGGAGTTCAGAAGGAAATGGGTTCAATGAAGCTCCCTATATGCAAAAAAGAAACCTTTGGCATCTGGAAACAAAGGGTTAGGCTGTTCATGAAAGCTTCAGACCCTAGAATCTATATCACTGTTCAGGAAGGCCCCTTCATTATCACAAGCCCTCCACCATTGATCCTACTAGGCAGGTAGGCAAATCTTACACTGAAATGACAAGGGATGAAATAGCATTGGCTACAATGGATAAAATGGCTCAAAATATTAATGTCAATGATATTGATGATTCAACTTTCCAAAACTTGGTGCACTGTAAAACTGTAAAGGAGATGTGGGATACACTGATTGTGTACATGGAAGGGACTGAAGAAGTGAGGAATGATAGGAAATCCCTCCTCAATTAGGAGTATGAAGCCTTTAGGTAACAAAATCAGGAATGCATAGTTGACTGCTATGAAAGATTCTTCAGAACAGTTAATGAGTTAAGGACCTATGAGAGGACATTCACTCATTATGAGTTAAATGATAGATTCCTAAGATCTCTAACTAGAGACTATGATACCAAAATCCATGCCATCAGGGAAGTGGCAAAGCTGAGTGAAACTCCTCCTTACACTCTGTTTGGAAAGTTGCTCTCATATGAGATGCAACTATCTGCTAGAAAGGAAGTGGACACCTCCTCCAGGCCTCATGCTAGGGAGAAGTCAGTGGCCCTCAAGGCTGAAGAATCCAAGAAGAGAAAGACAAGAATTCATACCCCTCCAAGAAGGGTTGCTGACCAAGACAATTCAGATCACCGCTCATCTGAAAGCAGCTCCTCTGATGAGGAATTTGCTGCATTCTCAAGGCAATTCAAAAAGATGATGAGAAGGAAGCAGTGGAAGAATAAGCCTTCCTCCTCCTCACATCCTAGGAAGGATTCAAGCAGGGCAGACAGGAAGCACCCCAAAGGGGACAGGTATGACTCTAAACATGTTAAACATGGTTTAACTAATGTAATTTGTTATTGCTGTAATAAGCCTGGACATGTCATTGCTGACTGTCCAGTCAAAAGAAAGGATAAGGGTGATAACAAGCCTTATCACAAGAAGGGAAGAAAAGGTGAGAAATCCTTCCTAGCCAAGAAGGACAAAAGCTGGAGTGAATCTGAGTCATTATCATCAGATTCAGATGATGAAGAAGAGGCTTATATTGGGTTGTTTGCTGCTGGGGAAGATGAGAACTTTCCTGCAGCAAAGGTGGGCATCAGGGTCCCTCTATCACACTCAGATAGTGATATAGAGGAGGATGAAGAAGACAATGTTCAGCTAGGTCTCATGGCCATCTCTGAGGAAGAGGAAGCCTTTGGATTGATGACTCTATCAAATGAAGAAAATCATGATGAATCACATCATGATCAGGTATGCATCACTCACACATCTTTACTACCTACTTCAATTAAGAAGACCAAGAGTGCATCAGATGATTGCTCATCTTCTGAAAATGATGCAGAAGACTGCTCATCATGCAACAATAAGAACCATGCTGATCTAATAGAACATTTTGGTGATCTCTTGGCTGCTCTGAGAAAGAGCAAGGAGCTTGTTAGGAAGCAAGCTAATGAGCTAGATTCACTCAGACACATTAAGACTGAGATGAATGAGGAAATGGGTATGTCCCACAATGGGGGCACCAATTCCTGTGAGCTCAAGAAGATCATAGGCAAGCTTCATGATGAAAGAAACCAAAGAGAAGAACTCATCAGGAAACTTGAGAATGATCTTCTTAAGGAAAGAAGCTTAGTGGCTCAATTATCTAAGCCCAAAAACTATACTGTCATCATTGACACCTTCTCCTCTTATGGAAATAAGAGGGGATTGGGTTTCAAGGAAAGGGCAATAGGTGTTGGGAATGGAGAAAAGGGGAAAACTGAAGCTGAGCCTCATACCACCTTTCAGAAGTATGACCAGGACAGTGTCTATGGTCACTGGATAAATAAAAGCTCCAATAGCTTGGGAAATACTCCTAACTATGGAAGGAGAAAAGGCATGGGGATGAGTGCTATGAAGGCTCCACATAAGGAAATTCAAATGGCTCAACATGGACCATTTGTATTTGGTACATCAGCCCCTTCATACAAGAATAAGAATACAAGCTCTTCTAAATTTATTTCAGCTAAGAACTTGACAGCTGCCAAATCTGTTGAGAAGGCTTGTTGCTCAGTGTCAGATGCCATCAGATCTTGTATGACTGCCAAGCCAAAGCAAGCTGATGTCATCAGGACAAAGAGCATCAAGACAGCACATAGATTGACATTCAGTCAAATCATTGCTGAGAGAAACAGGAAGACTACAGCTGTCTCCCCTCCTGAACACAGGCACAATAATGCTAATTTCTCAAGAAATGTTCAGAAGAGGAGATATAACATTCATGAATGTTGGTGTTGTGGTAAAGTGGGACACTTTGCCATAGATTATTGGCACAATCCTAATGTGTCATGTACAAAGATGAGCCTTCCTGCAAAAGGTGCAGCTAGTGTAAGGTCATTTTATTATGCTAACAAGAACCTAGGACCCAAGTCACATTGGGTTCCTAAGGGATATTAAAATTTGTCTTGCAGGGAAGTCCATTTAGCCAATAAAAAGCAAACAAGGCTAATGTACAATAAGTTCTCCAGGCTCAACTCTGGACTAAGAAAAACCTCACCACATGCCAAGATGCACTGATCAAGGGGGAGCTAAAAGATAGTTCAAGTACCAGCCTCAACCAAATTTGGTACTTGGACAGTGGGTGCTCAAGGCACATGACAGGAAGGAGGTTGACATCATGGTGCAGCAATAAGCAGACCAATGTGGCCATATCCTCTGCTGGGTCTGAATACTTTGCTGCAGGAAACTATTGTGCACAACCATTATGAATTCATCATCAATTAGAGGACTACAACTTTAAGGTAAGTAACTCTCCTCCTTATTGATTTTAAAGTAGGATGTTCAGCTTAACCAGAACAATCTGGTTCAGCTGAGCTTCAGGTTGCACTTAGAAAGCTGGGAAAAATCTGGGTTCGACGAACTCTTTCCTGAGTTCGACGAACTCTTTCCTGAGTTCGACGAACTCAGGCCTGAGTTCGACGAATGTCTACTTTGAGTTCGACGAACTCAGCATTATGACATAAGCTTAATTCACACTTATAATCATACGATCAATAGAAATGCTCCAAATGAGGGGGAGCTAGAAAGGGTTATTCAAAATGAACAAGAACAGCTAATAAAGCTAATAGTTCTCACATTGAGGGGGAGCAAGTTCCTGCTCAGGTTGAGGGGGAGATGTCCAATGCTAAGAGATTCAGAGAAGATGAAGGATGACCTAAAGGGGTTTTTTGGAAAATGCTTTCTAAACCCTCTGAGGGTATGTAGTTGCTGCCTCCCAATCCCTAAAAGGAAAAATAGTTGAAATTAGAAAGGGGGAGATGGCCAATGCTAAGACCAACTCAGAGTCAGCTTTGAGTACAAGGATTGTCCTCTGAGATAGTCAAAGCGTAATATAAACAATCACGAGCTTTAATAGAATGCTTAAACAATCTTATCTTCTAGAAGCAATGTTATCATGAATGCTATATAGATCATTTTCATGATAGTTTTTTGTTGGCTATGTACCTTAGCATTGGAAATGTTCTGCCTTCTTCAAATAGGGAGAGATGATGGTCAATGCTAAGACCAATTCAGAGTCAGCTTTGAGTACAAGGATTGTCCTCTGAGTTAGTCAAAGCTTAATATAAACAATCATGAGCTTTAATAGAATGCTTCAACAATCTTATCTTCTAGAAGCAATGCTATCATGAATGTTATATAGATCATTTTCATGATAGTTTTTGTTGGCTATGTACCTCAGCATTGGGAACGTTCTGCCTTCTTCAAATAGGGGGAGATTGTTGGGAATATTGTCCTCAATATTCCTTTGATTTGAAGAGGCATCACTTACAATGCTAAGTACAAGATGTATTTGATAAAGCCATATTTTTGTAAGATATACAGGCTCAGGTAACTCAAGAGAAAGAGCCAATCATGCCCTTAAATCAGGAGAAATCTTCTCCTAAGAGATGAAGAGTTGTCTCAGCTGAACCGCTGAGACGAGGACAGGTGCCGCTGAGAAAGTCTTACTGTCTCAGCTGAACCACTGAGACAAGACCAGGAGCTGCTGAGAAGGCATCTGGGCAAGCTGAGCTGCAAATAGAAGAAACCGCTGAGACGGCTGTCTGTCTCAGCGAATCCGCTGAGACGGAAAATAAGCAGCTAATATCCGCTGAGATTTGGCGAGTTCGTCGAACACAGAATGTTGTTCGTCGAACGCTGAGACTTGGCGTGTTCGTCGAACGAAGAATGAAGTTCATCGAACGTTGAGACGAGACAGAAGCAAGCATTGAGACCTGGCGTGTTCGTCGAACGCAGAACTCAGTTCGTCGAACGCAGAGACGGGACAGAAGCAAGCGCTAAGACCTGGCGTGTTCGTTGAACGCAGAGACGGGACAGAATCAATTAAGCACTGAGACTTGGCGTGTTCGTCGAACGAAGAATGCAGTTTGTCGAACGCAGAATGCTGTTCGTCGAACGCAGAAACTTCTCTGCAGATCGACGGAATCCGCTGAGAAGAGGAAACCATCTCAGCCCAACCGTTGAGACATTTCAAACGAGACATGGCGGGTTCTGCCCTTGGCGCAAGTTGTAGAAAAGCATTATGGGGACCACCAGTCACTCCCATATCTGTCAGAAGGACGGCTGAGAGCCGTTGAAGATCGGGGATGTATGAAAGGGATAAATTAGGGTTGAGAAAGCACTTCTGCTTTCAATCTTTCTCTCGAGCACACAAAGAAGCGGAAGCGAACTGTTCCATTGTCGGCAGCCAAGAACTGTGCTAACACAAGTCTGCAAGGAAGAGATAGCTCATCTTAATTCATCTCAAGATAGAGCAAGTAGATCCAGTCCTTCATCTGAAGTGCTGATCAAGTAGAATCAAGATTGGAGCTGTACCACTCCTCCCTGATTCAAGTCTGCAACAGCAGCTGAAAAGAAGAAGAAGAACATGCTTGATCTTTTCTTCCGTCATACTGTAAACCTCATTATATTATCTGTATGAGCCTTTGGGTTCTGAGTTTGTAGGGCCATTTGGCCTGAGATTGTAGGACCAGCAGGTTGTCTGAGTTGTAGGAGGTGGATTCCTCTGGGGTAGGATCTGTGTGATCTGAGGTAGGACCAGGAGGTGGTCTGAGCTGTAGGAGGTGGATTCCTCTGAGGTAGGATCTGTGAGATCTAAGGTAGGGCTGTTGTGCCTGAGGTAGGGTTTGGGAAAACCTGAGAGATCCTGAGGGATCTGTGTTGTAAGCTCTTGGAGCTGAGTTTGGAGGAGTTGGCCCTGTCTAACACACTGTTAGAAGGGTGAAGGGGGAAAGTGGACTACCTATAGACACACTGTCTTGGGGAACCATTATAAACACTTGTGTGTTTTCTGAGTGTGCTTGTTTACTTGCTTAGAATAATTTTAACTATCCATATCAAACAAGTAAAAATCAAAAGACCTATTCACCCCCCCTCTATGTGAATTAGATCATATACCTATATAATCTTTCAGAAACTTCCATTATTTCCGCCCAAATTGATCGTATCTGTTCCATTAACAAAATCTAATTGCGCCAAAATTTGTTGGTGGAAAGGTGAACTTAATTCCTGTTGCTGGCTTCTCGAGAGGTCATTTGCGTGTTGTTCTTGTACTTGGAGGAGATTCGTCGCAAACCGTAGCAGCTCGGAGTTGAGAAGTTGCTAGATGTTGAGGATTCTCGAGAGGGCCAGATGGCCCGAGTTGTAGAGGACCGGGTTGAGAAGGGATGATAAGTCGAGGAGATCGAGATGCGGAGAGTGCGTCGCGGGGTCGATCCCCGTGCGTAGAAGCCTCTTTCGGATATACGTGTTTTTGTAGTTCTTTATTTCGTTGCCGATTCTTCCCGGCATCCTCGCCGCTATCGCCGACCAATGTCTGGCCGCCTTAGGCAAGGGTTACGGGGTCGGAAGGGAAGCATATATTATATTGATTTGGTTTTTGAATATGGCCTATAGATATGAAATTTGATCTGCATGAACAATTTTTCGGCCTCCATACATCCACGGCCTGCATAAAGCCAAAAACGGCATGCATATAACATTGCTCTAAATAAATGGCGTTGTTAACCGTCCTGCAGATCAAAGTAATTTTTGGGTTTTTTGTACTCTATTCGCACTCTTTACTCGCACTGCTAGGTCAGGCTGAATCGTCGCTCCTTCCTCTCTCATGAACCCTCCTCGTCGATTCCGTTGCTCCTTCCAGCTCTTCGGTGGCCACGAATCTCCGACGAATCCAGTGATCGGTCACGCTTGACTACCCTGGACTGGCCCCGACTGTCTTCTCGACAGAATCGAGGTGCTAGGTTGGTTGAATCTCGTCGCTCATCCCTGGATCTGCTTATTTTGTCGGCGGTAAAACCTAGTTTTCTTCCCTAAATGAGATCAACATCTCATTGGTAACAAGCTTTCATCTCCTATTTCAACATTCTCTTACCCATTTGATGAGTTCTTATAATTTTTTTAAATTTTAGGGTTTATCGTTGGGGTAAATGTGTTCAGAAAGGTTGTTAACTTCTTTCGTAGTTGTATTTGGTATGATCACGCTCACAATGCCCTACATTTTTTCAAAAAATCATTTTTATGCAACATAGATTTTTGTATGTGATTTTGAAGATCCGAAAAATACAAAATTAAGGAGGAAACAATCATTTTCAAGTTGATTTGAGCATCATTTTCAAATCGATAAAATTTTTCGTTCAAAGGAGGAGTTCATTGTGTGGGCTAGATGTGTTAGCAAAAATTTTGGTTATGTCATCACAATAAAGACGTACAATAAAGTCATTAGGCATCTCGTACCGCATGTAATTTTAGGGTTTGATATGAGTGGTTATTATAAAGAAAATCAAAAAAAGAAAAATGGGTGAAGAAGGGGCTTCGGAAATCGTTCTCTAAGCGATGTGGTTGTTTATTTTCCCTTAAAGGCATGAAGGTAGCTAATGTGGATGAATTGAGGTTTGAGGTGTTTTTGAGTTGCATAATCATGACCGAGTTCATTTGGAAGCGCATGCATTTGCAGGGAGGTTAGATGAAGAGGAGAAAAAATTAGTGAAGCAAATGTATAGTGCATACATTTGAAAGAATAAATACATTGGAAACACCTCAGTGATTAGAACTATTTATAATGCACATGCTAAGTTGTAGAAAGAGGAGTTAGAGGGTCTTTCTCCCATATAATTTTTATATAAGAGCATAGACAATGCATGTTATGTAAGCTTCAATAAGGTCAACGAAAGCACTCGAAAATTAGAGTCTCTTTTGCACATCCGATTTCAATTAAGTTGACAAGTATGTTTTTAACTGTGTTTGAACTAGACTGCACTTATAAAACCAAATCTTTCTATTCATGTTTTGCTTTCATATTTGATGAAACACAGTCAAGCTATGAGTGAATTTTGCATTGCTTCAAATCATTACTTTCCCTAGATTGTACTTCAACTGTTTTGGTAATGGATAGAGAACTTGCATAAAGTGTCGGCAAGGTACATCCGAAGTTTGCATCATATTGGTTGAAACACATTATGGATGATTTGGATATGTTGGGCGGATGGGCACTGTGGGTATCGTGTTATCAGTCAGGCTTTGAATATTATCAGAAGTTGGCCACAAGTACGAGTAGATCTACAATAGGAACTTGAAAATCAAAGTGTTTTACATTGTCTCATATTTAGCCGCAAAAGATATGAATGTACAATGCACGGAAACTCAAGTTTCATTTATCAAGTGGATGACAATGACATGTATGAGACTTGTTGCGGGTCACTCTAAGCGCTCTTAAACCGATCGATAATGAACCGTCCTAGCACGGGGGCGGTCGACGGCTGACAATAGAGTTTTTTACATGAAAAAACCCTTGAAAGGGGAAAAACCACGGGATCGGATCTGTGTATAACAAACTTGCACTATATTTTGGGGTGTTACAAGTGTATGTAGAGAACTCGAGGGCGACAGACCGCCTCTCGTTACAGTAATAGAGAGAGAGGGGGAAAAAGATTTGAGGGTGACAAGTCACCGCACGAAAAGCTAAGTATTTTTGGACTGCTGGGCGATCTAGTTTTTGAAAAGTTCAATTATTTGTTGAAATCGAAATATTTTAACACATCTTGCACATCCTTCACTTCAACAACCAATTTTTCTCGTCCCCGCAAAACCCGCATCAGCCCCTGCTCAACTAGCATATCTTTGACGCGAATCGGCCACAGACTAAAATTTTCGCTGCCATCGAACTTCTCCACCGAGTACCGAGCCAAAGTCGCATTCTTCCCAGCCATAGTTGCCCTCCGGTATGACTAGGAGATCTTATTAATTCAAGGTTGAATTTGAAAGGACGGGAAGAGGACCTAGTCGTTCACCACCGCAGTCAAATCTTTCCCAAAATGTCCATCAGTTGCCAACACAACCTCGCTCTGATACCACTTGTTAGGATTTCCGGCCGCGGAAGCACAATCCCCAGGAACAACTAAATACAAAATCACAAGAAGATACGTATTTGCACAATTTTATTAGCACAATAAAATTAATACGTACTCAAATTAAGAGATACACGTATGAAAATATACTGCAGAATAATGGACTACGAAAATCTGCAGGAGTAATATGAACTTGACTGCAATCCGTAAAACAGACGCACAAGATTCGTACCAGAACGAACCTTCGTCGTCGTCAGACGACCAACTGCCGCCACCACCACCGAGAAGAGATCCAAGTCAGGACTTGGCCTTGCCGCGAACGCACAACCCACCAATGTCGTCACTTGTGCACAACCACCACGCCCTACGGGCATGCAACCACCGAGCACCGCGCGCCTTGCCGCAGCCTGCGAATCTGATGTCTAGCCGCTACCCGCACGCTTTCGCTCTTTGTTGTCGATGCAACCCTTAATCGGATGTCGACGCCCACTGTCGCCTTCGGCCGTACACTACCACTCTCCTCTTCAAGCTTTACATCTCTTTGGTTTGGCTTTGGTGTGTGATTCATGACTTGCCCCCTCTCTTTTTATAGTGCCAAGAAATCATTAAATTAAGAAAGACATGAATCACATGGGTAATTAGGTGGATGATTAGATGAGATGATTAAGTGGGGAGATTAAGTGAAGTTTAAAAAACATGTGAGTTTGAAAAATCCAAAACAATTCAACAGTTTTGCCCCTGCTCGACGAGATTCCCGCTACTCGCCCCCACCTGACAAGTATGAGGATGCTCTCCCATAGTCGCTCAGGCCTTCAATTGCTCCTACTGCCTTTTTTGTTGATTTTGACTTTCGCTTTGATTTTTTACTTCTAAACAACTGAACAATAGAAAATATGCTAAAAGAACAAGTTTAAAATTTAAACAATTTTATGAGTTGAGTCATGAGTTGAGACAGACAAATAAAATAAATTATTGAAGCCACATTTTCATATCTACCTTTTCATTTTCATATTTAATTAATAATAATTTTTAATCAGGTCACACTATCACATCAAAAAGAAAAGAAATGTTAAATGACTTAACTTTAAATTAATACTATTCAGATAACACGGTTAGAGAGATTTAGGCTCTGTTTGGGGGGACTTATTTTTACCGGTCAAGCGGTTATGACCGTATGAATCGGACCTTAATTAGGGTCAAGCGGTTACGACCGCATGAATCGGACCTTAATTAGGGTCCGATTCATGCGGTCGTAACCGCTTGACCGGTAAAAATAAGTCCCCCCAAACATAGCCTTAAGCTCAGTTTATTTGAGAATTTCTTCTCCATCTTTATTGAGGAAAATGTTAACGCCAAAAAAATTTGTTTGGTAACCTTTTATTATCATCGTCACGACACCAAAATGCCATTTTTTGCCCTTTTTTGAGATTGCAACTATCTCATTCGTTTCTCACCACTCTATTGTCAACGTCATTCCCACAACTCCAACTCTCACCAAAACAAACAGACCCTTAAATATATCCTAATATTTAGTTTGAGAGACTAGGGATGTAATTTTGGCCAAGGCCGGAGTCCGCTCAGGTTTGACCCCGGTTAGGCCCAGATCAGGCCTAAGGGGCTCATAAGGCTCCCTAATTTGACCAGGGCCCGGCCTGATGCCCGGCTCGGGCTCTAGGCTTGTTTATATAAATGTTGAGCTCGGTGAGCCCAACACTAAATGCCGGTCATGACCGCCCAACAATTATGTTGCTTTTGGGCCTCTAATTGGGGCGGTTAGGCGAGCTCAGACACCCTTATTTTACAGAGGCCCGGACTAGATTTGAGCAGAGCCCGGCAGTAAAAAAAAGCCTGGCCTGAAGGCCTGTTGCACCTCTAGAATTTAGATTGATTTATATATATTTTGCATACTATATAATATATAAAGTTCGCACATCTTTTATTCATAAAAGTTTGATTGGCCAAATCCAGTTTCCCGAAAACGAATGAGGCGCGTCTTGGGCTCGACGAATTCTACCATCCAACTTCTTCTTCGTCGTCGGGCCCTCGCCGTGCCGTGTTCACCTCCCTTCCACCTCCTTCCACCTCCCCGTCGTAGCCGATTCCAGAGTTGGAAGCCGTCACTTAACAGCCGGGCGGCACTTCAAACCCCCGCCTCCAGTTATCCGATGGAACCTATCCTTAAAAACATCAGCAACGAGGTCAAACGGAGCGCGGAGACTGGGGAATCCCCGACGCCGCAGGAAGCCGAATTCCCTTATTCGCCTCCAGATCTACCTCCTCAGGCGCCGGAGAAGCCTGAGCCCGGCGATTGCTGCGGGAGCGGCTGCGTTCCGTGCATCTGGGACTTGTATTACGAAGAACTCGAAGCGTATACTAAGAGCCTCGAAGCCTACACCATGAGAGTCTCTTCCAAGCAAAAACAAGAGCATCCGTAGAGCCCTAAAAAGGTGATCGAAGCATACTCTTTTTGCCCAAATTGATTCAATTCGATCTGTCTCCGTTTTGCAATTTAGCAGCAAATGGAATTTGTTCGGCCTTGTTTCTATAGTTAATACTGCAAAATTTATTCGTGTACACGTCTATCTGATAGGAAATGAATAATCAGAAGGACATAGATTCAACCATCTACCAGATTTCAGATTAGTTGTGTTTCTTGGTCAGGGAAGGTTACAGCAGTTTCTTGTATTTGAATTCTTTTATTATAAGTGTCTAGTGGTTTCGACAAAATTGGAATTGAAAAATTGTAATTCAATCAATTTCAAAACTCGCGGGAATTGGAATTGAGTTGTTTTTCAATTATGTTGTTCGGATGCACGATTAAATTGACCAAAAATCATAGGAATTTGAATTGAACATGAACAAACTAAATTGATCAATTTTGATAACCACTCCAGAATGTGAATCGGAATCAAAATCCCCATTCTTCTTACAATAGCCCAAACTCTGAGTTCCAGTGGGAAGACGAAGCTCTGATTTCTGAGCCGCCACAACTCTGTCCTAGGCTCTCTGAGTTCCAATATTTCGAATTTGTCGGAGGCCATGCCAGAGTCCGCGTTAGATGCACCGTCATCGGAAACGCTATCCCTAGTGGACATTGACAAAAAACTCTCGTTTTCAACATCACTCGACGTCCGGATGTGGAAGATATCGCCATCAAGCTTCGAAACCTTATAGAACCGAGAGGAAGCAT
The DNA here is from genome assembly GCA_033032865.1 of Dactylorhiza incarnata. Lineage (NCBI taxonomy): Eukaryota > Viridiplantae > Streptophyta > Magnoliopsida > Asparagales > Orchidaceae > Dactylorhiza > Dactylorhiza incarnata. The sequence goes on along the minus strand of JAWHQI010000310.1, from coordinate 2,222,399 downwards.
AGGAAGAAGAAGTGGAGGACCAACATTAACTAGCTCGTGCAGGATCGGGCGGCGAGAAGGAGTTGCGGCTGTGCACGAGGAAGGAACTCGCTTGGGGACTTCCAAAAATCAACCTAGAGGAACACGAATTGGGCTTACGCCATTTTGAAAACCAAGGGTTTTGGCCAATTCTATTTCTGTCCTCAATTCCCTCCAACCGAACACCCTGTAATGAATTATTAACTCCCAATTTTCATTCCTCCCTACCAAAATCCTCCAACCGAACGGACCCTTAGGCTTGTTCATTTGGTAGGATCACTTCAATTCGATTGTTTTGTTACAAAATAAAAAAAAAGAATTAGAAATCATACTGGATTCCATGGAATTCATTTTAAGGTAATCTCATTTCCTTCGTGAGCCATTTCCAATATTCAATTCTAATTCCGTCCAAACAAACGGAGCCTTGGGACTCATTTGGTTGATGTGTAGATTGAAGAGATTGTTTTCGAAAATAATAGTTTGGTTTTCATGCATTTCCCAAGTTATATCTCAAGGTTTTTTGAAATTTTTTTATTGATTTTAAAATTCATATTGATTTTTAATTACATCCAATCAAATAATGGAATCTAGCAAACTTATAGTCCTGCATACATGTTTTATAACTACAGGAAATTAACCAAGTGAGCTCTTCTAAATTTTTATACTTAGGAAGGAGAAGAAATGAAAATGAAATGATAAAGCAAATGAAGTGAAATTTGTTTTCAACTACTTTTTGATTTAAGCAAAATTGGATGAGATATTAATAATTTATATTAATACCAAGCATCTAATATGAATTTATGAAGGAAATTATAATTTCATTCCCTCCAATTCCTTCAAACTAAACAGAATTTGGGGTGCTTGGATTTAAGGAAGGAAATGAAATGAAACCAAATTATTTATGGGTTCACTATGAATCTACAACCCTTTGATTGAAACCTTTCACTTTTCATTTATTTTTATTCAATACTATTACTACTGCATCTGCTTTGATATTCTCTTCTCGATCTGGTATAGAATGGGGCAAGTCTCACATTATGCTGAATTCAAATTTGATGTTGAAGGGGAGCCTTGACACACGGGTTGAGGTGTTGTCATGTGACCTTGAGGTCACGGGTTCGAGTCCTGGAAGCAGCCTCTTGCAAAAATGCAGGGTAAAGTTTGCGTACATTTCACCCTTGTGGTGGGACCCTTCCCTGGACCCTCGCAGCGCGGGGATGCTTTGTGCACTGGGCTGCCCTTTTTGATATTAGGTTATGAGATTAGGCTTGGATTACATCCCCTACATGAGACTGAGATCCATCTGTTTTAGGGTTTTTCCTATAACATTAGGGATACATGGTGGGTTTTACGTGAAAAGGAATTTCGTAGGACTTGCATTTAAAATATCTTATCTGTGAAGCCGCCCTAACATGTGTCGGCCCGTGTCCTTAGTTATGGAGATCTGTTTATCTGAGTTTGTTCGTTACTATGTGTAGCCCCTTACTCGAGACCTACACATCAAATTCTTCTACTAAGGATTTTATAGTAGCCTTGTTGCATTGAATTTTACTAGGGCGCTCTCCCCCCAAAGTGACCTTTCCCGATAGAATTTGTTGGAGTTCTTTCAAGACGAATATTGATGAAACCTCAACACGAGATTTGATTTTGGGAGTTGTTTAGGGTTTGCTAGCTCGAGCAGCATTAATTTATTTTGTTGGACCCAAAATAATAGGTACACACCCATGCATGTCCTTAAAAAATCATGTTGGGTCTCTCTTTCATTGCTTCAACCTGCCTCATTTCATTTGCCTTCTGAGGGAACACACTAAGACTTCCTATATAAGTAGGGGTCATTTGGCCAATTCTCAAGCTGCTGACTAATATGTTCCTTCACCCTTATGGCTCGAGCTTGCTTTCATTTTCCCTCGAGCTGTGAAGTTGTTGCAAGTTCATGTCATATACTTTTTCATCGATTATTGACCCTCACCTGGCCCTCCGACCCAAAATCGCCGCGTAAATAAGTTTGTTTTGAGATGATTTTCTCTCCCACGCCTCCTGAATTATCCCATCTTGCCGCCTTTCTGTCCATTCCACGACGGGAACTCAAGCTTGTCGCTTCTCTAGAGCCCATGGTGAGTGAACTAGAGAGATTTTGCTTAAGGAGATGACATTTTGGACCTCGACCTACCTGGTTGATTTTGCTTAGAAAAAAAATGAAATTGAAATAACTACTATCCAAACACAAGTCAAGTAGGATTGGACGTTATAGAGTCGAGCGATGGTTCGTGGCTCGGATCGATCTAATTCAAAAATTGAGCTGATTTTCGAGCAATTTTCGATATTTGAGACACCATAGTAACCCTAACTACATCACTGATCACACATTTCGATGCGGCCTTGCGCTAATATTGTAGCCTTCGACAAACACTTCATGGCGATTTGCATTCCGGAGCTCATCAATATTTCCACTTCGATGAGTGTTTACAGTGAATAGTGATGATGGCAATGTGATTTGTCTTAACTGTTCCTTTCCTCGCAAGTTTTTTGGAACCGGGCTTCGAATCCAAATTCCGGTCTGGGTAGGAGATCATTTCGATCTCCTATGAGATGATCACGCGCAAAAGAGGAGGAAGAGAGCGAATTAGGAGATCGAAATGGTCTCCTAGGGAGATCGAAATGATCTCCTACCCGGACGAAAATTTGGATCCGGAGCCCGATTCCAAAAAAATTGCATTTTCCTCTAGCCTTAAATAAAACAAAAGCAATTAGGGACACACAGGGTTAAAATTGTCAATTCTGTATCATCATAATTATTCTTGTACTCGGTTTTCTATTAGGATCATCAATGTGATCACTTGGCATTGGATCCCATGCCAGTGTGATTAAACCGCACCTTCATTAGCAGCACATGATGCTCGCCCGGTCGCCCTCGGGTGAAACAAGTACTTCTCACGGGGACAAGATGACTCTTAAATCTGCTCTTGATCCGTGATCGATAGAATCCCAGGCGCATGCTGATGACGAGCAACATAAGTTTTCTATCACAACCCTAAACACTCCACCCGCAACTCCAACGTCTTAAGGCGATCGCCAAAATCCGCCATTAAACTTCTCAATTTCTGCATATCCGTCGCCGTGTTGTTCTACGAAGAATGCAATGTCTGCGAAAACAGACCTAATTAACGACAAAGTAGCAAAGTCGACGTCTTCTTTTAGGCTGAGTCGTCATAAGAGTAAGACATGATTGATAGCCCGTGAAGGGGCGAGAAAGGCAGCATGTTAAATATTGTGTCGTTTGCGCACGGTCTAATTAGCTAGCTCCTTTGACACCCCCTTGCAACTAGCTAAGATAGTCTCACTTCAATGAAAGTGTGGCGGAGAAGAGCCGAAGAAAATATTAATGGAAGTGCAAGAGAGAAGAGAACTTAATATTCTCCATTTACAAATCAAATATCTAATTATTTATTTGAATAAAAATCTTCTATTCGCACACCCAATTTCTAACCAATAATTTATGGAATAAAAATTTATGAGAGCTTTCAATTTTGTTGTTGTAATTTTGCCGTATTGTAGTTCCTCATGTTGTGGTCTTATTGAAATCACGCTTTATTTTAAGATTTTATGCGTACACGCACAAATTTCAATATTTTTTTGATAAGATTAAGGAACTGTTTGCGGGGAGCGATTCCTGAACCGCGGAAGTGGATCCGAGGCTGCTTCTCAATTCTTCCCTAGGATAGTTATTTTTAAAATAAGTGCTTCCCAAAGAGCACTTTAGGAGAGCTCTTCCAAACACCTAAATAACAGTTCTGATGGTTGAAAAATCACTTCTCAATCCGCCAGAGCTGTCCCAAACAGACCCTAAGTGTTTATAAATTTTAGAAATGAATTGTCTTCTATTTTTATTTTATTTTCGTTTTCTACATTGATCTGCAAATAACAGAAATATCTGCCGATAACAATTTTTATTTTCAATTTAGTGGTACAAATAACACTTCCCTAAAATAACATTTAAACTCTGTTATTTAAAAAACATTATATTATATATTGTTATTTCATAATTCGTGAGTTTCGACTTTTTCCTATAGATAGGTTCAACGCTATGGATCTTCTCCAGTAATGAACCATGCTAAGCAAAACCAAACAGTTGCCCTCCCCGGCGGCGCCGACCATACTGGGCTCCTCCGTACGCCGAACCTCTACGACGCCGGCCGCCTCCATGACTGCTTCCCTCCCTCCACCTTCGAATGCAACAAGCTCCTCCGCACCTACTCCGCCTCGCCCGCCAACTTCCACCTTTGCCTCTCACTCTTCTCCTCAATGTGCCGCTCCCGCCGCCGCTCGCCGAACCTCCATTCTTTTACCTTCACAATCTCCGCCTGCGCCGCCTCCTCCCGTCCGTACAACGGCCGCGCCCTGCACGCCCTCCTCTCCAAGTTCGGCTTTGAGCCGGACGCCTTCGTCTCCACCTCCCTCCTCCACATGTACTCCAAGACCGGCCAATTACCCTCCGCCCGCAAGCTGTTCGACGAAATTCACCACCGAGACGTTGCCATCTGGAACTCCATGATCACCGGCTACGCGAGGAGCGGCAATCTGTCCGGTGCAAGGGAACTGTTCGATGATATGCCCGAGAGGAATGTGATCTCCTGGACCTCGATGATCTCCGGGTATTCGCAGAACGAGAGGTATGCGGAGGCCATTGAGATGTTTTCGAGGATGTCGGAGGCGAGCGAGGTGACTCCGAACGAGGTGACACTCACCAGCATCCTCCCGGCCTGCGCCAACCTCGGGGCCATGGAATTGGGCGAAAAGCTTGAAGCTTTCGCGAGGAAGAATGGTCTCTTCGGGAACGTGTTTGTGGGGAGCTCGTTGGTGGAGATGTATGCGAAGTGCGGCGATGTTGACCGGGCGGCGGCGGTGTTCCGGGAGATTGCGGCGCATAGGAATGTTTGCTCCTGGAATTCCATGATCATGGGGTTCGCGGTTCATGGGAGGTGGAAAGAGAGTCTTCGACTCTTCCAAGAGATGGAGGTATATTTTTTTTTCTCCTTTAATTACCTCTCCGTGCAAATTAATTTAATTTTTTGTATTTTAAATTCCTTTTTTAGTGTCATTCTTGCTTCTATTTGTTCTCCCAAATAATAAATTTTGGATTTTTTTTCCGCTAAAAATGGCAGTATTAAATTTCTTAGAGACGTAAAGCGTCAAAATTAAATATTTACGACGCAATGTGTCAAAACTCTCATAATTGGAGCTGAAGTCTCATAAATTTTGTACTTCCTGAGATTTGGCTTCGTTTCGCGCGGTGGTGGCGGTCGTGAACGCCCGACCTCAACTAAAAAAAATTCATTCATGCTCAAAACTAGTTTTTTTTCTTTCTACAGCGGGCATAACCTGTCTTGCCAAACATACATTCTATGATTATGGTGTTTTTGACTAAACTCATATGAGCAAATAAGCCGCGCCAAAGGAAGCCTTTATTAATTCACAACAGAAGTATAATAATAATCATATATAGAGAACACAATTGTTGGCAAAAGATTGAAGTAATATGGGAGTCTTAGGGTCTTTTTGGCATCACAGCGGTGGTGAATACAGTGATTATGAACAATCATTAGTAGAAGCTCAAACTCACCTAGAAAACTTTATTCATTTTTCTGTTCAAAATTATTATTATTTTCAGATGGTCTCATCAACCGTATATTTTATGGTGGCGATATTTTTGTCCAAACTCACAGCAGGAGCAAAAAACACCGCCCCAAACAAACCCTAACGAAGTCACTATTTTGATCATTACATCATTTTTTTGAGCCACTTGGCTCACTTCCATTGGCTTTCGACATTAGCATAACTTTTTTGATTTCCTGCTAAGAACTAGTTTTTTTTTTAAATTCCCTTTTACAGGAAAATCAAGTCAGGCCTGATGAAATTACATTTACTGGTGTTCTCATGGCATGCTCCCATGGAGGACTGGTAGAAGAAGGGAAGCGCCTGTTTAGATACATGCAGAAAGAATTGATCATTTCACCGAAAATCCAGCACTACGGCTGCATGGTCGATCTGCTCGGGCGTGCTGGATTTCTGAACGAAGCCTACACCCTAATAAAAACGATGCCGATGTCGGCGGATTCAGTGATATGGGGAGCACTGCTCGGAGCCTGCAGCTTCCACGGCGACGTAGGACTCGCCGAAGAAGCAGCGGAGTTTCTCTTCGAGCTGGAGCCGTGGAACACGGGAAACTATGTCATTCTCGCCAATATTTACGCGTCGGCAGGGCGGTGGGGCCGCGTTGCGAGCGTTCGGAGGCTGATGAAAGGCAGGCGGGAGAAGAAGTCTGCAGGGTACAGTTTGGTCGAATCGGACAGAAGCATGCACAGGTTCTTGGTGGAAGATAAATCTCATCCAAGATCCCAGGAAATATATGAATTGCTGGATGGGATTTATATCACCATGGGGTTCATTTTATCAGATTTAGATGTTGGTTTGACTTGATGAGTTTGTGAGTTCCATAATAAAAATTTATTTATTGAAGCTGTGTTGAATTTGTGAATATGAAAGGCAATTTTGAACCTAGGAAAGAAAATAAATCAATACAAATAATGTATTTTTGATGTGAAATGATCAGAGTTATACTCAAATTTTGCTCCATTTACATCGACTTTCATTGCGCCTGAGCCATGCTTCGGGGTTCGATCGCATGACACGCCCGTGCTTTGATTAGAGCTAACTTGTACACAAAATTCCACCTAAGTTTGCTGGGCCTTTTCAGGCTTTCAAATTTAGAAAAGCATGCACAATACAAAAAATTTAACTATGGTGCATCCAATTTTACATCGTTTATATATGTTACTATAAAAATGAACTTGATCTCTAGTCAAAACAACTGGTTTGAGGTGTAATTTAGTTGGGCCTGTTTCGCTCAAACTCAAGTCAATAGCACCAATGCAAGGCGTTCATGCATACTACATAACTGTTCTTTGAGCAAAAACTTTCGATCCTAGCTCCGGATTCAAGTTTCCATCATGATAGAAGATCGAAATAATCCCCTAGGAGATCAAGTGCAAAAGAGGTGGAAGAGAACAAATTAGGAGATCGAAATGAACTCCTAGGGAGATGAAAACAATCTCCTATCACGGATGAAAATTTGGATCGGGAGCCCAGTTCCAAAATTCCGCCAGCTTTGGCGATGGATCGAGCATAGGAAGATCAGAACAATTAATATTTAATCAAATAAGATAAATTTATATAAAAAATTACTAACATGTAAAACACAACATTTGGGCAGATGCGAGTATGATCCCTATTTCTCAAAACATCATCGCAATCATATAAGCTTGATCAAACATTATCAATCGTTGGCCCGACAGCCCTATTTAGGTTCAAAAAGTGTTTTTTTTCATGCTGGCAGTCATAACCATTGGCGTGCAAAAGATATATTCTATGACAACAGTATTTTTGTCCAAATTCACGGCAGAAAAACGATGCGCCAAATGAACCCTAAAGTTCATGTTTTCAAAATATTACATCTCTAAATTTCACCTTATGAACTAATCTATGATTATATTTAACAAACTGTTTAGCACAATATAACCCTGCAAATGCAAATTGTACAGAACTAAATCATATATCCATATCTAGGGTTTAGGGTTGACACATGAGATTGGATACCCGACTTATATTAGAGGCAGATTGACATACAAACAATTAATAACTCAAACACGAATAAATATCTGATTTTTTTAACCATACGCCAAATTAATAGGAGACATTTAAATACCTTAACATAGGAATTAAAGCAGCTAAAATTTGCATTTCATCTCAAAGCAATCAAAACCACACATCAGGAGCGAGACAGAAATGGGTTCGTGAAAAAAAACGAAAGCTCCGGGCGGACCTGGAACAATGTTTAAACTGTCTCCAGCTTGACTTGAACAATGACTAATAAATCATCGAGAGTTTGAACAATGAAACCAATCTACCAGGAATACAAGAGCAAAAGCTGAAACCCAAAGATAATGCGACCTTTAAAATGCTCGAGGATACGTTAAATTGTAAGAAAAAATGAGAATGTAGCAGTCCTGGCTACAGCTTATTACCCAGAGACTCGAGTTCAGGAGAGGGCAGACAGACCACATATCAAATCAAGAGGAATTTCCACACCGGTTTTTTTTCATAGCATGAAAGCCGGATTCCTTATGCATGTCAATGTAGCAAAAAATTTCTAGTTCAAAAAAACATCGACTTGTTACATAAAAATTTCATTCAAATATTGCCACCCAGATTAGAACAATATTCGTTTCAAATGATATAGGTTATGGTCACAGTCAAAACGATACATTCGCAATTATCTATAATCAGTGATTTTAATTATAATTTGCATTTCATTGATTTTTATTGTATTTGGGCAATTCTGGAAACATGTCTGCAAAATGATGCAAGACTTTAGTCCATGGTTTTCTAGTTAAGAGTTTTGATACTCCCCTAGAGCTACCATGTAGCAGTTGCAGTAAGGTTCCATTGCATCCCCGCAACCATTATCGCCACCTCCGGCGAGCGAAGCCTCAAACAAGTTATTGATTCCGGGCCGTAAAAGTATAATAATCTCATTCTAGATTTAAAAAGGACTCAAACATACGGGAAAAAACATTAAAACAGTAACACCGGGATCGAAAAAAATTAGGGTAGGTTCCTTACCACTTATGAATTGGTTTTCAAAAAACATATTCATTAACTCATCTCAATCAGACACTCACAAACTGGAGGCAAAGGGAGAACTGAGCTTAAACAAACATCAATAAAAATTTCAAGTCAAGTCTACAGCAGGTGATATAACAGTATTAAACCAAACAGGAGTACTCTGACATCTTAAATATTCATAAATTAGCAGTGGCAAATAACAAACGCATAACAGGAAAACGGAGTCGCAGTAACTTGGATGTCAAAATGCAAGCCAAAACATGAGCGGTGCACCTACGGAAAATTATAAAAAGTCTAATACCGCAATAGTTCGTCTACAAGCTGTCAGTTCTCGCACAGTAAATATAGAGTACACGGGATAAAGCCAGTGGAATATGGATTTCGGAGTGTAACCTGTTCACGCAACGCATAATAGTGGCAGTGAAGATCGAACTTCTGTCCGCACGCGTAGGCCTAATGAACCATTATCGTCGCGTGAAATAGAAACTTCGCGAAATCAACGCCTATTACGAGGTCCACCCGATGACCTCGGACCAGCGAAACGAGCGAATTGCAACCTTAAACGGCCTGACTCTCTGTCGTGCTCATCAAATTGATAACCTGCAAAATGGTATCGGGACTATTTACAATCGAACACGCATCTCGGGATCACAAGCAGCATACCTTCGATATCTTAAAGGCTGGGTTTTAATTAATTTTAGGCATTTAGCTTCCCGGCTTCAACTTGAGAGTGGAAAAGCCATGCTAATCCGATGGAGGACAGAAGTTTGAGACAGCGTACCAATATGGAGAGAATGCTTAAAGTATACGACGGAAGTAGACAAATAAATATATACAAATAAGTAAAACTACGGAAGTATACAAATAAATATACAAGAATAAAAGTTTCTATATGATAGCTTCTTAGCCTAAATCCCAGCAGGCAAAAAATGATATGCAAAATATTAAAACATAGAACTCGTGAAGGCATCAGTAGCAAGGCAAGTTAACCAGATAAATAATGTACCACACCAATTAAGAATTCAAAATACTTGAACATTCTACGCAAAAGTTAGGAAAAGGGAACGACAGTTAATTCGACATACACTAAATAAGAGACCTACAGACTTTATATAATGCTAGGTAGGAAAAAAGTGAGGACAAACACTAAATAACACGGACTAAAATACATATGCGATAATAAAATATAATATTGACGGGTGCACTATGCCCATGCGCACTACTAGCAAACGTGCATCGTCTTGTTGAGATCCGTGTCCTTGTCACCTTGGTCCCGACGTCAACACATGCGTTGTGTTCTCGTCTCCTCTACCTCTTCTGTATTCGTAACAATGTCGCCCCCTCGAAAATTCATTATCTTAAGGCAGAAGCAACTTCCTGGACGCACTGCAGCTTAAATGGTGGAGAGGTGGCTGGGCGGGTTGGCTCGACGTCGTGCCTCAAGTAGGCGAAAAAGTCCATACCTCTGGCTGATGAGGAAGGAGGGTCACCGCTGGTTACAGAAAGGGTGCCTCCCCTGCCAAGAATAAAGGGGCTCCCGTTTGAGAAAAGTGTGTCGTCATAAAATCCCAGTTGACATGCATCATGTCACCAAGGGTACGAAGCCACATGACGCCGAGTATGCGTCAATGCCATAGTACCAGTAGCCTTCCCAAGCGGTTGACGGCAATACATTTATACAAAACTTCTACCCCGAGCACGCGCAATGGAGCCGTAGACAGTCAAGTGAAATCCAATCCACGAAATAATTTGCCGTAGAGTAGCAGGAGCGCGGTGAGAGTAAAAATCAGCGCGGAGAGAGCATGGGCCCATAGTCATGTGTAGATTCGTACAGAGACCCTAATGATATTGTGGCGATCGTCATCCAAGCAAACATCGAAGTTAGGGGTAGTAGACAGACGAATGTCGAACTGTGTAACCAGGCACTGGGAGATGAAATTGTGGTTGACTCCACTGTCAATCAACACCGTCAGGGAAGTGCAACACATGGAATCAATATCACATTGTGGGGGCCAAAGGTGTCGCAAACCACAGAGCACGAAAGTTCTAAACGATGCAGGCGTGGCCCGTGGGGTCTCATGGCCGTTGTTGAGTCATTGCCCTCTAGGGCTTCGAAATCCTCAAGAGTGATCTCGAGGGCCTCGCCAATGGTGTTGAGCTCCTTCAGAGCAAAGAACCTTAGTGCGAAGATCCTGGTACTCCTGGTTGGTCATCCGGGGTCCATTTGACGGCATGGGCGATTGGAAAGGTGGTCTAAGACGCAGGGGGGCCACAGTATGCACCTTGGGTGGTAGTCAAAAGGGTGGTGGAGGGTAGGCAATCGTTTGGGCATAGAACTTCCAGGTGGATGGCTAGTGTCGACGGAGGTGAGATTGAAGTCCACTTCCACCAAGTCGGCGAGATCCATGACATCAGTAATCATCCTGGGGTGGTGGGTGAGAAAGAGGAACCGAATGTGGGGAAGGAGCCCCTTCATAAAGAAGCCCAAGTAATGATCTGGCGGAAGGCCAAGCACGTGTATTGCCAAGGCAATGAACTTGTCAATGTAATCGTCAGGAGGCCCGATTGGAGGCCACCACATAAACATATTACTGTCGTCCTGAAATAGTGAACATCGTAGTGAAGGGTGAGGCCTTGTTGGAGTTTCGACCAAGAGAGCAAAGGGTTGTTGTGTCGCAGCCAGCAAACCCAATGGAGGGTCGACCCTTCCATGCCGATGAGAAACATAACAACCTTTTGCGGTTTCGGAGTCCGATGAATGTCGAAAAATTGTTCTGCGCAGACAATATACCATATGGGGTCGGTGTTGTTGAACATTGAAAACATGATGTGCAGAAAAGCCCGCCGGCAGCGGAACTGGATCCCGTGGAATGTCCAGGTGAGCACTGAGAAGCGATGATGACTCCGTGTTGGAGGTCAAGGAAGCACTCGGTCTGCTGGCCAGGAGGGCGTAGAACTTAGCATCAATTCACAACATTAGGGCACGGAGAGAGGTAATGGACTCATGAGCGTCGAGGCGGCGAGAGATGGCCGGATCGGTGGGGGGCTGAGCCGCAAGTGCGTCGGAAGGTCCCATAGAGCGAAGGCGGGGCATACGAACATTGGTTGTGGTGGAAATAGCGCATAAACAACGCAGATCGGGGACGAAAGGTTATAAACTTTGTTCATTTAATAGAACTAGCGAAATGGGATTCCATTTGAACAATATCCAACCAATAACGACAATTCTTCAGTGTCCAACAAAGAGAATACCTAGAACTCCTACAAATTTTCCTTCTCTCTCTCTCTCTCTCTCTTTACACACACACACACACATATTTTATATATATATATATATATTTTTTTTTATTTTCCTCAGTTTTACAATTTTATACTTCGTTTTATATAGTGCTACTTTATTTTTTTCGACTTACATAAATGGGCCCGATTGCTATGATGGCATAATAGGAGACTCACTTATTAATAACAATAGGCAAGGATAACTTGGGTTCTATTCTTCAATTCTCCATTTTCCAGGAAACAAAAACATCTATTTAGAGAATTAGAGGAAACTATCCTCTAATTCCTTGCTGTTATTCTCATTTTAAGAACCCATTAAACAAATGTCTTGCAGGTGGCACAGAAGTTAAAAAACTATTGTCAGCAACAGAACAGAAATTGTAAGCAAGATTCAATATGCCTATTGCAACCATAAATTTGATAGCGAGTAAGAGAGAAGTTATCAAAATATCAACTAAAAGAGAAACCTTAAACAAGCCAAAGTTATGACCCAAAAATCTACAATAAAAATACTTAAAATTACTGCCACAGTTACACATTTGACGGGAAATGGAAATTAGAAGCAGGTAAAATTCAACAATTTGCAATATATGCGTAAAACATTTGAAGTTAAAATTTTCACCTTGCAGAGCATCCAAGGCATTTGCAGCCTGATTCGGAGTGAGAAAATCAACGAAGCACAGCAATAGTGGATCACCTCCAGGCTGAGATTAAAAGAATGTTAAAGAATGAGTGACATATCAAACTAATAAGGTAAACTGAGTGTTGCAAACTCACTTGTCTGGATTCCTTGTTCACAAGTCTCACATCCTGGAAACCTATAAAAGGGCGAAAAACATCTGCAGGCCTAGGTCAAGGAAATCAAATAGGCAAAAGTAGTTATCAAAAAGGTTGAGAAAATAGTAAACCAATATGTATATATAGAGAGAGAGAAGATCAATTCGAGGATACGAGACACTTCTCGACGTGTACAATTTGGAGGAAGGCCTTCCACAAATAAAGTATTTGACGCATCTGGAGGAAGAGGTGCTTCGGTTCTCCCACTGTTAAAGCCAATGGCTCGGTTATCCATCCCTCCAATACCTGATAGGCGTGGATCTTCAACTGGGCGACCACTCAAACCTCCACCCATGACCTTAACAGGTTCCCCAATAGAATAAGGAATCTGCATGAACAGCTAGGCGTAGTCAACCAACACAAGTTTGTCGAAAAGAGAATCTTTAACTAACTAAATAGAGAAAAAACAATGCATACCCCATTTCGCAAATAGTGATCATAGGATGCATTGATGGACTCGGTAGCCCTAACGTCATGCATCTCAGGAGCAGCTGCTGTATTGAAATAAGAGACCTCTCATATTTAGTGATAACTCAGCATAAAAATGAGAAACCAAATGAAAGGACAAAAAGCGTACAAGCATTCAAAAAGTAATGATTGTTCATAGGATTTTTTTTACTCTCATAAAATATTAAGGGAAAAGAGTGAAAAGAGCGAAAAAATCTTTTGCTCATCGTGCACATTGTGAACAATTCTTTTCCCTATGCAACTGAGTACTATTTACTAATCCAGCAAAACTAACTCTGCCATTACTTAAATCGTGGGAACATTACATTTTTAGGGCACCTTTGAAAATTATTGAGCTAAAAGTGCAATATTGCAGTTTAATCCACAGTATCATGTATGGTACAGGGAACAAGTGAAGCAACAGGACATTGGTAAAGACATGTTTTGGAAGATGTCAGCTCCAATTGGTGCAAATCTCGCTGAAAGCTTAGACAACTAGACAAGTGCTAGCAACTCTCCTGACTCACAGGTTGGTAGCAAGTCAAAGGCCGAGCCAGAAGTTCTGAAGGTAAACTTAAGTCACCTCTGGAGTAAAGCCTAGTCATTTGTTTGGCTTGAAAGTGAAAACATGTTTGGGAAAAATGATTAGTTTTTACTAAATTCCATGATTTGGCTGGATGTAATTTAAAATCAGTGATGATTTAAACTTCTGCAAATACATCCAGAATTTCTTAAAACTATAGATTTTATTCACGCTACAAATAATTGAAAACAGAAATTATCATTTTCTAAAACATTGGCCTTCATTGGTTAAACAAAAATAATACCTGAAGATGAATCAAATTATTGATTTAATAAAAACAAAAAAATTGGTGATCGCTCATAAATTGATCAGTGTCATGGAATTAATCAACTGTATTTAGTTATTTGTGAAATCCAAGGTTTTGAAAACCGGACCGGACATCGAACCGGCGGAGGGAAAGGTTCAAGGTTCAACCGGTCCAACCGGTCCAACCGGTTCAACCGGGGTCGAACCGTTATATATATATAAATATATATATATATATATAAATATATATATATATATATTATATACATTAGAAAATAAAAATAATTAACATTGTATTAAAATTTTGCACATAAATGAGTAATTTATTATCATTATATTGTGATACAAATAAAAATGATGTATTCATTATCACTATATTCGTATATTTTTAAGACTCCATTTGGCATGACATTTTTGGCGTGGCGTGGCATTTGGACAAAAACACCATCGTAATAGAATTGATGTTTGGCATGCCAACAGTTAAGATCACAATCAAGAAAATAAAACTAGTTTTTTTTTTTACTTTTGAACATAAAGATGGATGAAGTTTCTTAGATAAGCTCGGGCATTCAAAAATGACGGTTCATAACCACTGTATTCATGACCACCACCGCCGTGCCAAACGGAATCTAAATTTTATTTGAAGGATAGATGTGTGTATATATTAAAAATATATCATCCACTTTAATTTTTAAAACATAATTTAATTTGTTAATATAATAATATATCTAACAAATATTTATTTTATATTTATTTAGATATGTATATTAACTACAAATTTTATTTAATACATACATTAATATTTATATGTATATAATATATGATAGCTTAAAAACATAAAAACCAGTTGGCCAGGTGGTTAGCGCCTCTTAAACTTGCATGGGCGCGGGTTCGAAACCCCCCTCTGTGTTAATTTATGCTATTTAATTTTGGGTCTTGGCCCGCCCGGTTGCCTAGAACCGCGCCCGGTTCCCGGCCCACCGGCCTGCCCGCCCGGTTCCGCGGTTTTTAAGCGGTCCGCGGAAGGAGCGGTTTTCTTACCTGGAACGGACCGGCTGGGTGTCCGGTCCGCGGTCCGACCGGCCGGTCCGCGGTCCGACCGGCCGGTCCGGTCCGGTTTTTAAAAGTTTGGTGAAATCACACCTTTCATTAAATTCAACAAAGATCAACTTATATTTCAAGTACAAAATATCTCAACCTGTGAAAGATAAATTTAGAAATTTTAACATGAAGATAACTCCTACAATACTACAATCCATTGACAATGTATAACAAACTATAATTTTCTGCAACATACATGAATCCAAGAACAATGACATCCCCGAGCTATAGACACTACAAACTAGCGCATCATAAAAATTGTCTACAACAACAGTTATAAATTCAACTATTTGTCCACAACTTAATTCACTATGCCAACGTGTATAGTTCAGCTTCATGTGGCTTGTCTTTCAATATATCAGCAAGAACCACTTGATAGGGTTTCCTTGAAGGCGCTAACCGCACCCCATTCATGGATGTGCGGTTATCCAAAGAAACCTCACTATCCCCGTAACCACCCAACATGTGGGTACAAATAGTAAAATCCTTCAACATGAGGGTGCAAATAGTAAAATTCTGCATCATGGGGTGCAAATAGTAAAATCCTCCAACATGGGGGTGCAAATAGTAAATTCCTCCATCATGGAGTGCAAATAGTAAATTCCTCCATCATGGAGTGCAAATAGTAAAATCCTCCAACATGGGGGTGCAAATAGTAAAATCTCACATCATGAGGTGCAAATAGTAAAATCCCTCATTATGGGGTGCAAATAGTAAAATCCTTCAACATGTGGGTGTAAATAGTAAAATCCTCCAACATGTGGGTGTAAATAGTAAAATCCTCCAACATGGGGGTGCAAATAGTAAAATCCTTCAATACGGTCTGCGTATAGCAAATAATATGGTTATGGTGCACGCATAACCATATCCGTCATATGAATACATATCACCGCAAAACTATACAAACTGGTGTGCGCGTAGCTATATTCATGATAAGTGTGCGTATAACACATAAATTGGTTATGGTGTGGGGGTAGCCGCATAACCACCATAACTACCCTAACCACTCATTTAATTACGAAAGTGCCACCCTCAAAAACTATAAATAGAACCCCAAGGCTTCTCTTTTTTGGGATCTTCTTCTTCTCCTCCTTCATCTCTCCCCTCTTTTGAGACTTTCTCTCTCTCCGGCCGGGAAAATCCTCCTACGGATTTTCTCTCTCCTCCTTCCTTGCGCGCTCACAAGCGCGCCTCCTCCTTGCGCGCTCACAAGCGAGCGCCCTCCTTGCGCGCTCACAAGCGTGCGTCCTCCTTGCGCGCTTCCAAGCGCGCCTCCTCCTTGCGTGCTCACAAACGCGCCTCCGTGCGCTCCGCTCTCAAGACCGCTCCAAGCGCGCCTCCGTGCGCTCCGCTCTCAAGACCGCTCCAAGCGCGCCTCCGTGCGTTCCGCTCTGAAGACTGCTCCAAGAGCGCCTCCGCGCGCTCCGCTTTCAAGACCGTCCAAGCATAGCCCCGCGCACTCAAGAACAAAAGCTCCAGCCTCCAGCAAGAACAGCACTCCAAACTCCTCTCGCGCAGCAGGAGACAACCGACAGAGACAAAGATGCACAGAGCACATCGATCCAACCTTCAAGCTGCAGTCAAAACCTTTAAAGCGCTTAGAGCGCAGCATCCCCTCTGCATCAGACAAGAGTCTTAGCTCCAGGAGCGGTGGCTTGTCACCCTCCGAGTATCTCTCTCTCAACAATTGTAACGAGAGGCGGCCTGTCGCCCTCGAGTTCTTTAAAGTAGCTTTGTACAACAACCAACAAATAGTGGAGGTTTCGGCCGGCACAGGCCCGGCCGCGTGGTTTTTCACCTAGTTGACGGGTTTTCCACGTTAAAAAAATTGTCTTGTCAGCTTTCCCTTTTTCTGTGACTGTTTGCGCGCTCAAACGCTCCCGGGCTAAGACGGTCAATCTAGTCCGATCTACCGGAGCCTTGAGTGACCCGCAACACCACTAATATTTTATAAAGGAAAATAAATAACATGACTGTGTTATGGGTTGTGTGCTCATTTATCTAGTCTTAATATTTTATATATTTTAATATTTTCTTTGTCTTTAGTAATTTACGCTTGTACAATTACTGGTCCTATGTAAGGACACCTTGGGGTCTTGTAATAGGAAGCAATGAAAGATATTCTATTTCCCGTCTTTGAATGAGATCTTGAAAGCTCACTCTATTGCGCACGCCCCGCTTAATCAGACGCGGTCAAGGTTCTGCAGTATCTCCGCCACCTTCATCTCCACCTCCGGCCACTCCTCTGATAACCTCTGAGTAGGCCGATAACAAATTGGTATTAGAGCTTCTGATCCTCCTCTTCCGCCTACGCTCTCCGAAGCCACTGCCATTTCGATCCAGCCTGTTTTTCCCTTCCACCTAGCGTCCAACAACGAGAGGTTCCACCGTCCCCTTCTCCCAGAAGAACCGTCCGCCCAAACTTTCGATCCTCCCCTGTCATCACTTCTGCGTTGAAAACAACTCCCTGAAGCTTCTCTGCATTCAACAACAACAACCATTCCCTCCTTCCACGACGACATTGCCTCTGTGGTCCGTTTATCCTTCGGACGCGATCATCCACCCGTTTCTTCTACGACAAGGACAACATACCCATCGTCGACCCCAGCCGCCGCTGTTTCTCCCACATCGATGCATCACAAGACTCTGGTTGTGCCACTGCTCTTAGTTGACATTGTCGTTGCAGGCCCAAACGCGATCGTTTTCATCTGGCCATTTTTTCCACGTCGCATGCACGCGTCATCTCCATCGCACGTCTCCGCCTGCAATTATTATCTTCTCCTTCCCGAGCCACCCACACAGCAGCAACCCTATCCCTCGGGCACCAAACAGCAGCAAGTCCACCGGTTCACGTCACCACAACAATAGCGACACCTCTGTCGGCTGCATTATTAATTCCTCATAAAGACTTAATTAATTAATCAATCCCTATATTAATTAATTATTAATTCCCTATACTTGCAATATGGATGCCCGCATTAGCTTCCAGACTCTTGGCGCGCGCATCATTGAGTTTCTAATGCCGTTTGAAGAACTTTATAGAAAACAACTCCAGGATGCCAAGGCGCAGTCATCGTTTCCGCCGCCACCCACAGAACCTCCCACTCTCTCCATGGTGGTCGTCATTCCACCGCTTCTGTCATCCCCTGCCTTGTTGGTCCCTCTGGCCTCCTCGTCATCTCTTCCATGGTGACCTTCCATGCAGGCCCCTACAGATCCATATCTTTCGTCGATCGTCCCCAAGTCAGCGTCGACGTTCATGATCAATGCAACTCTCCTTCTACAGTTCTACCCGAGTTACCGCGACCTTCGACTGTTCGCAAACATCGGGCACCCTCGTCCTACTCACTCCTCGCCATATTTTCTGCCACCGGGGAGCGCTTGACATCCTGCAGCTCGATGCAACCTACGCAACATCAATGCGACACCGAGTTGTTCTAGCGGGTAATAAAGGAGCCAGACAATCAAGCAACGCAAGCCTCGTTAGAGCTTGAGGACAAGCTCGATTTGAAGTCGGGAGAGATGTTATCTGTTGTGTGCCAATTTATCTAGTCTTAATATTGTATATATTTTGATATTTTCCTTGACTTTAGTAATTTACGCTTATGCCATTATCGGGTCCTATATGTCCTACCTTGGGATCTTGTAATAAGAAGCAATGAAATATATTCTATTTCCCATCTTTGAATGAGATCTTGGAAGCTCTCTCTCTCTCTCTCTCTTGAGCATGCCCCGCTTAGGCAGCCGCGATTAAAGCTCCGTAGTACCTCCGCCACCATCATCTCCACCTCAGGACACACCTTCGAGTAGGCCCATAACAGACGATAACAATGGAGTGCACAAGCAGGAAGTCAATCATCAACATAACAAAAGAATAAAGTAACTCATATGCCATAAAAAGTCTCCAAATGGCATTATGTTGTAGTTTCATGTGTGTGACTATGTCCATAAGGACCATAAATCAAACTATTATTTTAGAGTCCCATGTGTTTACAAAAAAAAAATCATATATCAGTTCAATATAGGTTAATCAAATGTAGCACGCATATTTATAACCTGCTTTATTTGTGTGGAAAGCATCCAAAAACAGGTACGAATTGAGATATTGAAAAAAATATTCAATATAAAACTAGTGCTTGGTAGATCGACAGAGATATCAGCCAAGATCCACTATATCTCAGCTCGTGTTTGCTAGAACATAAACATCACCAGAACGTAAGGGGCTGCACATATATGCCATGTCATTCAAAATATAAGCAAGGCATGAATTTTCGTAAAAGTGTTTCAGATCTAAGCAGGACCCAAGAATCACTTCAGGAACTGATATGCATATAATTCTAGTTTGTACATGAGTGCATTATGTCAGAAACCAATTAATCGATGAAGGTGAAGATTCGTTATAAATTAGCACAAGATGGGAGAGAACCACACATATCTTCCCCAATTACTGGCAGCTTATAATATTAACGGAAAAAAAAAAACAAAGCTACTATGAAGACTTGAAGAGAACAATATCAATATATTGAAAAAGAAAAGATAATTAAGAAAAGAAAGATCTAATTTTATAGCACCATGGAAGAAACAGAATAAAAACAAAAAATTAGTCAACTGCTTCGGAAGCAGTTGGAGATGGAGATAGAACTGCATTTATAAATGTGCCTCCCTAGATGAGGCTGGAGGAATAAGGCATAAAATGACACTTTTGGGGATCCGAGATTTCAAACAGAGGTAACCCAAGACCTTAAGAAAATAGCGTGTGTTTTTCAAAACTACAAGGAAGAAAAAATGACCAAATAGACAGGGTCTGAGTATTATGACTTTCAATATGTAAATAACAAGAGGTTAATCATGCATCGTCCAATAATCACGTACTTGTTCGGAACGCTGACATCAAAACAACAACAACAAAATTTGATTGCTTTTCTCGGTATGATCCAGATAAAAGTATGAGAACATTCAACATGACACTAAGCAAGACAGAATATGCATTACCTACTATGGTCCAGAGAATGAAGCCATAACTTTTCTTCTACGAAAATTACCTGGAACAAAATGCTAACGAAAATAGTTCATAGATCTATAAAATTACCACACAGTTGCGTTGAAGGCTACTCAACTTTCCATCTCGAAAACGAAGACAGTAGATTATATAACACTACCAGGAGAATCTAAGCAGCGAATGTACGGATAAACAGATTGGTGGATATATGAGATGAAATGAACTTGGATTCAATGAAACGATGCATACCACCGTATTCCGGGCGAGGACGCTTCAACGGAGCCGGCTGCGGAGCCACCGCTGCCTGTTGGCGTGGGTCAGCGTACCTCCAGTAACCGTCGGCCATGTCGCTTCGCTGCAGCGAACTGAACCGAAAACCTCGCTCTCCCTAGTGCTTCCCCTGCGAAAAGCGCGAGACGGCCGCTTCGTGGATTTCTGCAGCGAGAACGAACTAGGGTTTCTTATGCCTCCCCTTCGGCTATTTATCTGTTTCAGGTTTGTCGCGTAAATATATTTATACGACGGTTGTTATTCGTCTATCCTGAGATTAATTTTTTTTCATTTTATTTGACTTTATAAATATCAATCCAATTCACAAATCACAAAATTTCTGTTTATTAGCGATGTTAAATGCAGGCCAGTTTTGGTTATATGCAGGCCACAGATATATGCAGGCCAAAAAATTATTCATGCAGGCCAAATTTCATATTTACATACCATATTCAAAAATCAAGTTAATATTTTCCCAAATAAATCACAAAGCAAAATAGCATTCATAAAATAAGTAAGTAAAATATTATGCCTGCGAGGTTATGTTGAATGTCACTGTTTCGTCAGTAAATTTGGGAGAGCTATTGATGGAGTATCTCTAAAGGCGCTAACCGTACCTCATTCATGGGGGTGCGGTTATCCAAAGAATCCCCACTAGCGACGTAACTACCCGAAATATAACCATGGCCGCCATGGTCTCCGTCGCCGCCATCGCCGACGACGTCGCGATCGTCGCCATCGCCGCCATCGTCGTCATCGCCGCCATCGCCGACGATCGTCGCCATCGCCGTCATCGCCGCCATCGCCGATGACGTCACGATCGTCGTCATCGCCGCCATCGCCATCGCCGTAGCAAATACCCATGAATAGCTTTAGGCATGGAAGGAAAAATCACATAACACATGAAGTATTATGAAGGAAAAAACACATAATACATGACAAATACCCTTGGGGACACGGTTGCATGGAAGGAAAAAACACATAATACATGAAGTATTAAACTACTCTAATCATTTTTCCTATAGTTTTAAAAGAAAAAATGATATCTTTTTTTAAAAAACTGTGGCCTGCATATAGCCAAAATCGTCCTGCGTTTAACATCACTCTTTTAAAAAAATTGTGACCTGCATATAGCCGATTTCTTCGTTGTTCATGTGATTTCAGAAAATATTTGAGAAGATTTAGAAAGACGATTTCTTCATTGTTCATGTGATTTAGTTACTCTCTTGCGGTGAGGAAGGCGGAGAGGACTATTTTTTTCTGTACTAATCTGTGGATAACAAAAATATCTGTGAATAACAAATTTGACTTTCTTTAGTGTTGTGAATAGACAAAATCTACGAATAGACAAACGTGATTTGCAAATAACAACCGTCATTTATATAGCGTATATTTTGAAAATAAGGAATACCGTAATAATACTCAAACTTCACTCAAAAGATGATACGGTTGACTAACCAGTTTCGCGGCCTCTGTCTACTCAAAAGAAATCAAACCAAATAAAGCATTTGGCTGTGTTCGCGCACACTTTACGAGTTCTCACGAGATCTCCCTCGAGATTGGTCAAGCTTCCGAGTTATTGCGAGTGCTCGCAACCCCCCATCATGGTGCTCAATAATACTCATTGGTACTCCAAAGTGCTCCAGACCTCCATGACTCTTCACGTCTGAGCCTAATTGAGTTACTTCTCTTTTGCACCATTATAGCTTCTTTTTATCATATATCTGTTTTCCCTTAATTCGACTATCTTTTTTATGTTACAAGTCCGTCAATCAGGACCTCCAATCGTATAAATACGGTTGAACTGTATAGTAAGAATGTACAGGATTTAGGACTATACATTACTGAGTAAGTGCACATCCTTCAAACAGTACTTGCGAGCTCCTGTCCTATACATCTGCTAGAACCTTCGATGAATGTAATATGATGTATCCTCAATTACAATCAATAAAATTACAAATGACTAAAGGTGTGTGTTGTGTGGAGTCTAGTCTTGCTAATCAAGAATTTCCTCTTTTCACTGAACTATTCATGAAGTTTTTGACTGTCAACCTGATAATATTAAGGGTCCAGACGGATTCCAAAGAAACCGGATTCAGAGTCCAGAGTTTCCGTTGTTGCGTTCATCCCTCCAAATCGCTCTCGAGCACCCTTCCCAGCACTCCGCTCCAAGCGTCTCTCGAGATCCATAAAGCTTATTGAAATGAGCGGTGACTTGTCACCCTCGAGAAACAACTATTTGTAACACTCTGAAAGATAGTGAAATTGGTCGTCGGCACCGATTTGGCCCTGTGATTTTTTCCTTTTTCGGGTTTTGCCACGCCAAACGTCTTGTTGTCAATTTTTGCTCATATCTGTGATTGTTTGCGCGCTCGGCTCATTCTCGAGCTGAGACGGTTCTGTTCGACCAAACCGTGAGAGCGTCGAGTGACCCGCAACGTTCATCATCATTAATTATGTAATATTCTCAAATACCCAAGCAAGTTTTGTATCCATTTAAAACTCGAGATTCTGAAGTAGTTGGTATGTGGAGGAATTCTACATTGTATTTAGCACAGCAATGAGCAATCCTAGACTCGATGAATCTTTTTAAAGGATGAAGCCTACCATTAAGCCTTAGATGTCCCAAATTTCTAATGCCACGAAGCCCGCAATTTGTTATAGATTTGACAAAAAAATGATTAAACAATGTCTATTGCTCAACTCCTAATTTGGTGGAATTTTTCGGCCCGACAAAGCATATAACATTATCATCTTTTTCACTATATTAACTCATGATAACATTGCTCATAACAATTTTAGTTCATAGATCTATAAAATTACCACACAGTTATGTCGCTGGCTACAACCACAGTTGAAAGTACCTAATAGCTACACAGTAGTGTTACTCAACAGATAAAATATTAAGGCACGTAACAATTGTGCAACAAATAAAGACAAGAGCGTATAACAGTCACACAAATGTGTAATTGGTGGAAGGTGAAGGTGAGTGATGCGGTCCCTCCGGCCCACGAGCTGCTCATCCCGACCTATCGGGACTATGCTCATCCCGACCTATCGGGTGATCCATAGTCGTGACGCTAAGTGGACCCGTCAGGGCCGCGGCCCATACACTCCAACCCCTCTCCATGTTTGTTCTCAGCAGCGGTCAGTTGTTGAGGTCAGGTGTCGATCCCGCCGTCTCCTTGATGAGAACCCCTCCTACCGAGCCTCATCACCCAACTACACCGCATCAGTGACTAACAGTCATGTAGGCATGGAACAAGCCAAACAAAGACATGCAACATCAAATGTGCAGCGAAATAGACAAAATCATGCATGCAACAAATGAAACATGAAACCGCACAACTCATGAAAGATGAAGGCGCGCAATTGTCGAAGAAATATGCAGCCGGCAAAAGACAAAAGTGCACAACATCTCATCCTCATTATCCCTCTTTTTAGTTATGGATGCATCCATGCGCAGAAGTGCAATTATAAATATCAGCCGCACATTTGATAGAAGACAAAGACTGGCAATCACAAACATAAGTGCTCAAAAGGCAAACATTTGGCAGAAAATTAATAAACATAAGAGTTGCATAACTAACAAAAGACTATGTGTATGTTTGGGTGGGTGGTGATGGAGTGATTAGAGATAAAGATAAAACAATGTTCTTAAATGGAGCTCTCTCATTGCGGTTAGAATCAAACATAAAACAACATTTTGGGGAATTGATGGTTCCAAATGGAGTCTATTCAAACAGTCAAAAAATATCGTTTGTGTTTTTTTAAAAACTCAACGGATAAAAAATGCTCAAACAGACGGAGCCTATAGGCTTCGTTTGGTTCGGCGGCGGCGGATCCATCCGGCGGATGGAAACGGAGAAGCCGAACTGGAGGGGGGAGGTGGCTGCTCCAAAAGGAGCTTTTGGGGGCGTTTCTCAAGGTGGGCAGGTGGAAACGGAGCAAACGCCGCCGGAGGGGCATTTGTTTTGCCGCCTTCCGGCGGCGTTTGCCCCAAACGGGGCGGCGAAACGCCGCCCCAAACGAAGCCTAAGGCATGTGACAATCATGTAAACAAATATTCATGGATGGTGGGGTATGTAGTCGAAGCAACAACGAACAATGGAGGACTCACAACTGACAAAAGACAAAGGCGCGCAACATTCGCGCAACATGATAAAGAAAAAGAAAACTCATAACTTGTGGAATACAAAGTCACGCAACATGCGTATAAATATGTAACCGACAAAGATTTCAAATTATGAACCTGAAAACTCTGGCTTTAAAGAGTCAACATTTCCTCGGGAGAGACGAAGGTACCGCTTGAGTCAACGAAGAAAAAGGCTCCGCTCCCACGATATACGCCGGCGATTCTCTCCAGCAAAAGCCCCTTGTTCCTAGCATTTCTCTTCCCTAGATATTCTACCAGCCCTCTTTCTCATGAATCTTGTAGATTTGAGAGTTTTATTGTAGAACTCTCTTTAATGATATACTTATAAAAAAATTTTGCTAGGAGTCTTCAATGCAACAACTAGATTCTTACAACTCCATTTGCAACCCTCAATTTGACGTCATTCTTTTCCCCACCACTACCTCTCTCCCAAACAAATCCTAAGACTAAGTTTGTTTGTAAGTTTCTTCTTGATTCAATTTTTCAAAAATACACATGCTTTTTTTTTTTATATTTTGAATAACCTCCATTTAGAACCACGAACCCCTTAAAACATCATTGTATGTCTGATTTCAAATGCAGTGAAGGAGCTTCATTCAAAAATGTTATTTTAACTGCATCTCCAACCGCTTCATCGCCGCCACCACCCATCCTAACAGGCCCTTAAGAAGGTCAAACAACTGCATGCAACCAACAAAAGATACAGTCGCAACTAACAAAAATCGAGATGAGATCTCAGTAACCAAACTTATTTTTCTAAACTATTTTAATTATGTATGTGTTAAGGGCCTACTCGGATGTTGTCGGAGAAGTGTCTGAAGGTTGAGATGACGGTGGTGGAGATATTACGGAGCCTTGATCATGGCTGCCTAAGCGGGGCGTGCTCAAGAGAGAGAACTTCCGAGATCTCTTTTAGGGTTTGGGAAAATAGACTATTCCATTGCTTACTCATACAAGACTCATAATGTCCTTTAAATAGGACTTACAACAGACCATTAATGAAGATAAAAGACAAACTTGGACATGCGACTAAAAAGGACACCACATAAAAACACGACATAAATAATGGCGTCATATAACTACGTGACTCTAAAACAGAATGAATGCATATTAAGAAATAAATAATAATAAATAATGTCATAAAAGAACCCGTAACATCTCTCCCGCCTTGCAAAAGAGCTCGTCCTCAAGCTCGAGGGAGATCAATGGTGTTTGCGTTATCCAACACCATCATCATCAGAGTCCTCGACGTGTAGATAGAAAAGTCGTTTGCACCTGTGGTCGCGAGTGTACTATTCGTTGCAGTCGTAGCACAAGCCCTGCGCGAGCCGTTAAATCATCTCAGCCCGAGATAGTTTACAGACCGGTGGGCCTGGATGATCCTCGGGACAACCTTGTTGAATGTCCGTGTTAGTGGGCAAATAGACCTCCTGCGCCAGTTGGAGACGACGGTCACATAGCCTGACCAGACTCATAAGTCTTGAGGAGCCTCAAATTCAACATCGAGTCACAAGCGATCACGAAATTTGGCGGTGAAGATGTCGACTTGCATCTCTGGGGAAAGCGTGACGTGCACCATAAGAAGTTGAAACTGGTCCAGATAATCATCCACGGTGTTGAAACCGTCAACCAGTCTCTGAGTTCGGACTCACAGGGGGGTGTAGACTGTGCTTACTTCTCCCTCACTAAACTCTTTTGACTAAGGATGGAAAACCTAGAACAGACCCAAGGTTGTAGCGAGGAGGTCCCGCCACACACTCAGAAGATCTTAGAGAGCTCCCCCTCCCAAACCAAAGCTCAGTCGGGCACCTTGGAGGGCACTAGCAGCCTACTCCGAAACTAGCTTAGAGGAGAGAGCTCAAAAAGATCGGATCTTCTCCAAGGTGCCCTTAAGGGTCTATTTATAGATTTTCTAGGCTGGTCTGCAGATAGCATGAATCCGCCTTTTGGTTTTACTAATTGCACCCCAAAATGGTCTGCTAACAGCCTAACTCCGCTGTTCAGAACGGCTATTGGCAGCCCATAAAGGGTATCTAGGTCATTTCCCCCCCTAAGCCTTCTGGGCGAGTGGTCCGTGAAGGCACCACTCGCCAGGCTCCTTTCTCGATATTCGACCGGGCGAGTGATTCACAAGGGCATCACTCGCTAGGTATTCGGCATGCTCGGCGGGTGAGGCCTTGCCTCCCCTCACTCGCCCGACCACTGATACACACATTGTTACCATGCGAGTGCCCCGCGAATGAGGCCTCACTCGCCCGAGAACTCTTGATCTAATGTCTTGTCACCTGGCCCCTGGGGCCCCTGGGACCCACTCGACGAATTCAGGGTTGTGCACACGGAGCCCGTCTAGCGTAGTGTCGTGAGGGCACCAAGGGGGTTAATGCGGATGGGAGGGCCAAAACGTAAGTTGCAAAATCGCTTCAAGTCGTCCCACGTTAGACCCGATTGATCAGTGAGGAGACGAGTGACCCAAAAGAAGGCCGAATCGAGAAGGTGGAAGGAGGTCAGAGGAAGTTGTTCAGCTGCCAGAGTTTATTGATGGTCAAAGAATTGTTCGCACATGGTGAGCCAGCCCAGGGGATCAGTTTTCCCATCGTAGGTGGGGAATTCCAACCCGGTATAACGCGACAGAATAACAGCTTCAAGGCGTAAGAGGGTCTGCGGTGGCAGCTCATGGAGGATGAGCGACGGATGCGGAACTTGACTACTGCTAGCGTGATCCGTGGGTGGGGTGGTAACCAACGGAGGTGTTGTTGTTAGGCCAATAAGCTTGGTGGTGAGGGTTGTCATGTCGTCCCGAAGAGGTGCGTCGGCATCCCGAAAGCTGGCTTCTACGTCTTGTAGACGTGCATCCATGCCGGATTAACTGCGTGCAACCGTTTCATAGCATCCAAGAATCAGGCGAGTCTCAAATATTGTGGATGGAGGTAGCATGAGATAAGCAACGGGTGATGAGGCGGCTGGATTGCTCGGATGCGGTTGTTTGGGAGTTGTCGCGAGATCCCAATGGTGACACGCTTGCTGTGGATTGTGGGTTGTTTGATTTTGAATTAATTCCCAGGCCGACCCATTATATCTTCAGAATAGTAATAATTAAAACGTCTGTCACGTTTGTTAAGTCCGAAAGAAGAAGAAAAAATTTATCCATGTCGTCTGTCTGACAGGCTCGATCAGGAAGGCGACAACGATTGCAGTCGAGGTCGACGAAATACGATGGGACGAGACTGACGAAGCAGCGAGCGACAGAAGGAGCAACGTCGGAGAAGGAGCAGCTTCAGATGTCGACGATGGGGGTGTCGATAACGTGCGACGATCCTGTCGTGAGGGAGCCCGAGCGAGTGCTTGCATGGGTCGATCAAACTAGGCGTGATGGAGGTTGCGAGGCTTCTGTAGAAGGCTTCAGTAGAGCTTCAGTAGAAGGTTTCAGTAGATGGCACAAAAGCAGAAGGGCGCAAGGTTCGATGTAGCAGAACGGCGCAGGGTTCGAGTGCTGGGCTCGATGAAGCAGTGGGAGTTCGTCGACTGAATGGAGGCAATGATCCCGCAGGAGGATCGATCGGGGACGACGATTCCTTTGTCGATTTGAGCAGAGGAAAACACATTACGTCAAAGTTCTCCTTGCGATTCGTTGTTGATGATGCCTAGCAGATCTGGAAAAGGCAGCTAGAGGTTGTTGTGGGAAGGCCGACTAGGCAGGGTGAGCGAGCGGGAAAGACTATCCAAGGAGTGATTGGCAAGCTGCAGGAGACTTCGACCGAGGGGGAGAAGGCGTCAACGAAAGAGGACTGATAGCTCTGATACCAAGTCTTTAAGGACCTACTCGAAGGTTGCCGGAGGAGTGGTCGGGGTGGAGATGACGTACAATGACAGAGATATTATGGAGCCTTGACCGTGGCTGCCTAAGCAGGGCGTGCTCAAGAGAGAGAGAGAGAGAGAGAGAGCTTCCAAGATCTCTTTTAGGGTTTGAAAAAATACACTATTTCATTGCTTACTCATACAAGACCCCTAATGTCATTTAAATAGAACTTACAACAGACATTTAATAAAAATAAAAGACAAACTTGGACATGCGACTAAAAATGACACCACATAAAAATACGACATAAATAACGACGTCGTATAAGAAGGACGAGACTCTAAGACAGAATAAATGCATATTAAAAAATCAATAATGCCATAAAATGACCCATAACAGTATGTTATTATTTAATTTTTCATAGCATCAATTATGTAATGATTAAATTACAGGTAGGGAAAATGATTTTTGAAAAAAAAAATTTATTTAGGATTACTATGTTCCTCTTCCTCCCTTATAAACTGGGAGGAAAACTAGGGAACGCCTTCAACGGAGAAGCCTTGAAAGAATGTGGATGATAGCAAAAGAAGGAAAGTCTATTTCTTCCCACTTTTTTCCCTTTTAAGGGTCTGTTTGAGATCCGATCTTCCTCCGGTCAAGCGCCACCATCGTTCGCCTTACTGTTTATTTACCCGCTTTTCTGCCGCCGTTCCTAGCCGCCGCCTCCAGAGAACCGGCGAAGTAGTCCCGTTCCCGGTCGCCGCCCCTACCTCCAGTCAGCTTCTCCGTCTGCATGTTCGTCTCCCTTCCCAGCCGCCGCCGCCATACCAAACAGACCCTGATTTCTATTTCCTTCACGTCGGACGTTGTCCTCTTATTATTATTATTATTCTCTCGTCGGGAGAAAAAAAACATATTTCGATCAGAATGGCCGAAGAGCCGAAGGTATACTCTTTTGAAGAGGTGGCTAAGCATAGCTGCATCGATGACTGCTGGCTGATAATCTCTGGAAAGGTCTGAATACTTTTTTTTTTGAATAAATATTAAAAAAAAATCTATGTGAATTAGCATAATTACAGGTTGCCACTCTTATTTTTGAAATTACAAAAATATTTACATTTTATAGTATTCTTACACACAAAACCTCCCCTAAAATTTTACTCTAAAGGAGTATTTTTGTGCATGGATGCTATGAATTGTAAACTTACAGAGAAGATTTTTGTAATTTCAAGAGTAAAATGGGTGCAACCTATAAATTTAACAAACTTAGGCTTCGTTTGACGTGGTGGCGGTAGTGAACGCCCGACCTCACCTAAAATATTTCATGCATTTTATGCACAAAGCTAGTTTATTTTCTTGGTAGCGGTCATAACCTTTGTCATGCCAAACATATGTTCTATGATAATTGCGTTTTTGTCCAAACTCACCGGAGTAAATATGGCACGCCAAACGAAGCCTTAGAGGGGAGGTCCACGTAAATGGCCTATTTTATGATTATTCATTTCAATAATCAAACACTTCAATGAGTCCGGCGGAGAGAACAAAATGAAAGCGGAAAATCACATTAAATAAAGACCATAGTTATTAAAATGACTCCTACAATGATTCCCAAGTGCTCTTTTGTGAAAAAAGTGGTCTGTTTGTTTTTGTGGTGAGAATTGAAGCGGTGTGAAATGACGGGAGGAGGCCGCGGTCTAAAAATAGGCCCAAAAAGTAACGTTTTGAAGCAGTATTGAAAATTTGAGGGTTATCAAACGATTTTTGAAGTGTTTGCGTTTTCCTCACCTAAAATGCACAACCAAACAGAGCCAAGATTTTAAGAGATTGACATTTATAAAGAGTATTTCTAATGATACATAAAATGTTAAAATAATATTAAAAAAAGTCCATCTTTTAGTTAAGAATAAAATGAAATAAATATTCTCCACTTAAATTGGAGCATATATATTATCAAAGCAAAGCTTGTTTACCAAGGCGACGAATATATATTTTTGGAGGCACAATTTTAACTAGAAAACTAGTATAGTACGAAAATAACAATACATGAGCAAATGAAATAATGATCCAAGGGTAAAATAGTCTTTAATATGAAGGTCATTTCTCTTAAAAGAGCATAGGGTTATGAACCATTGTGATATGTTCGGCAGGAAGATATTCGAGTTGAGATGAAAAAAAATACCGTATTGTATCGTACATGGTAAAATGACCAAATGCCCCCAAGAAAATTTGATGTTCTTGATCATCCATCTTGTTTGACTTCTAAAATGATTGTATTTGAGACTGAGACTCTGTTTGGAATAGTGGTGACAGTGAAGAAAGTTATATTCTCACCGCCACAGCTGTTTCGCAAGCATTTGGTTTCCAGATAGTGTGAAAAGTGCTAGCGTCAATGTGTTTTCAAATCTTTTTGCAAATCAGTATCCCCTCCCACATTCAAAAAAGCTAAAATTGAGTTTTTTATGTTTTCATGTTTCTCTTATTGTAGCTCTATATCTCTGTTTTTCTTATACCACTTTTCCCACAATTGTTTTTTTATCCGCTCTTATCACACCAGTGTTTTGTTCTGCCGCCGCATCTATCTCAAACATAGTCTAAAGCAGAATAAAGAGCAGATGACTAATAAATGAAAATTTGAACTACGACGCTATAGCTTTGAAATCCAAACTCAGCTGATATTTAGGGTACCATTTTTCCATTTCAGGTGTATGATATAACCCCATTTATGGGTGATCACCCCGGCGGTGACGATGTTCTGGTGTCTTCAACTGGTAATTAGCTTATCTGTTTCCTCTTTGTTTTATATTAATTACACAATGTTATATGAGTTTCTAAACATGAGATTATATTCTCAGCATGTCCTCTCACATGTAGGGTATTTGGCCTCTATCACTAGGACTACTTCTTTATAGTTGGGCCATATAAAAGTGGGTCGTCCGGTCTGAAACTATGACTCTGCTTGATTAGGCTCTTGCTGATGGAAAGCTACTGATAGAATATTAGAATGTATGCAATCAAGTGATTTTGGATTGGATGCTTGGATTATAAGAGATTTTAAGGGCACTTTTTTTGTTTTGAAGAAAGCAGTAAAAATGCAAATGCGATTTACTTCACAATTTCTTCTTCCCAAATATAATATTGGAGGTAAATGCATTTTCCATACAATTCTTTACTAGAATGTAATGAAATATAAAACTATATTATGCTTATGTATTTGCTTAAAGTAATGCCCATACTTTATAAAATAAAATTAACAATAATTAAATTAAATTATAAAAAGCAAAATTTGAAATAAAGAAAGGGTAAATTGCAACTATGAATATTTTAACAAAGTGTGTTTTTTCACTTATATAATAGTATAGATATAGATAATGACATACTTTATAAAATAAAATAATAATTTATATTAAATTATAAAAAGTTGTAAAGTATTAAATAAAGAATAGGTAAAATAAGAAAGATGAATCTTTTATGAAAGGATGTTTTCCCCCTATACAATAGTATACTAATATAGATAAAACAATGGAGTTTAATTTGTTAATAATGGTTGGACGTAAAAACACAAACTCGAGTTCAAATCTCTCAACGTGTAAAAATTTGTGATTACAATATACGACCGAGTAAATTTATCCCTGAATTAGCGACACAATTACCCTTTTGCAAAACATCATATTATCTGCATACAAACAACTAAATGGGGGATGATATTTCATTGTTCTAACATAAGAAAATGGGTACATTAAAGGAAAAAAAAACAAGTAAAAGAAAAAAAATTCTTCCCATCACCATGCTTATGCAAACCTGCATGAAATTTTCCGCAGGGAAAGACGCAACGGATGATTTTGAGGACGTTGGTCACAGCAAAACCGCGAGAGATATCATGGCCAAGTACTGCAAAGGCGATATCGATCCAACGACAGTTCTTTCAAATCCTTCCCAAGTTCAAACTCCGCGGGCCGCGAAGAGTAGCGAAAATGCAGCAGATTCGAGTTCCACGATCAAGTTTCAGCTCCTCGCCGTCCTGGTCCTCGGATTGGCATTTTTTATTCAGCTCTACACCAGTGGACGGCTGAAAATTCATTCGTAGAGTAGTCTCCTAGATCTGCTTCATCTCTCTCCCGCTGATTATTACATGCATTCCTTTCAGCTTATTCATTTTACGAATTTCAATTTGCTGTAAAGGTTATGACTGAATACAATTTTCTGTATGGGTATGAGAGCCTCTCTAAAATATATTCATGCAAATTATAAAGTTTCAGAGAAGAAGTTACTCTCGGAAACAAATCCAATGAGGAAGGAGAAAGCAATGGTGAGAAAGGAGTTGTGAGGAAAGCACTTATGAGAAAGTTGTGGGATGTTTGGAGAAATATGATGATGCTGATAAGAAAGTTGATGTTTGAAATGATATTTTATGTGCGGCCGTCTGGCAAAACAGCTTTCTGAAAGCTATTTTTTTAAATGACAAGTTGATACGGTCTTCGAGAGCCGCCATGATTTTCAAGGTTTCTAGCAGTGTATTTGTCTAGTTCACGAAGCTCTAAAGAAAATTTCGGCGGCTAAGGCCAGGACACGAAACAGATTGACCAGATAAAGAGATAAAATAAATTTCATTATGTAATTAATGAATTTTAGACACTACTAACAAATCTTAGGTAGATGCATGAATATTTAGTTTTTTCCCTTATCATAGCACACCAGAACTCCAAAGCCAGCAATGAAATAAAACAAATAAATTAACTAAAATAGGAACGTATAAACTGTATATTTCATCATTAACAAGCGGCTACGCCGACACAGGGTCTCTCGCGGGCAATATGCGATCGTAATAATGCTTGTTTGTCACTCAAGAGTCAAGAGACGATCAAGCACACACATCAAAAGTGCGCACGCACACACACTATTAATTACTCAAAACCTCTCCTCGAGTTAATTACATGTTGCACCCCTTGATCTTTTGAAATTACAAAAAATCTCTCATGCATATAAAAAAATACGCCCATATATGGGAGCTCATAAGGGATATTTTTGTACATTCATATACAATGCATATTTACATGTAAGATTTTTGTAATTTCAAAAGATAAAGATATATAGATATAAATATGGCCATTTACTAGTCCTCGATCTGTATGTAGAGATTATCTCTTCAAGCGAAGATAATTATCATGTCTACAGATTGTATACATTGTGATTTTTTCCCTACAGCTTACTGCCTCTAAAAAACTATAATGAATCTCACATATTTTAACATTTTGGATCCTTTTGCGCGGCTTTTTTGCTTCAGTTAGTTTGGACAAAAACGTTATTGTTATAGAATATATGTTTGGCATGACAATGGTGATTGTTAAAGCCAAGAAAACTCTAGCTCCAAATGTTCGGACCTAGATGTAACATAGGTTACTGATCCTGCGGTCGAAGGTCACAGATCTACTGGCTAGAGCAAGAGAAAGATGTCTACAAGCATACCTCAGGTGCTTCAGCAGGAAGGTCCCAACACGTACCCGAAAGTTATGAAAAACTTCTCCACCGCAACCAAAAGGTTGAGCGAGGTACGAGGAAGGCACGAACTTGACGAGTATGAAGCCTGGGGCAGTCTCAGCGTGTCATTCCTAATACCCCTGACAAATTTTTTTTTTTTTTTTTTTTTTTGGGGTGTGTGTGTGTGTGTGTGTGGGGGGGGGGGGGGGGGGGGGGGGGTATGTAGGCGAGAATACCCTGCTCCTGCGAGTTACATAGGACCATGCCCACATGGTGCCTAGGAGTTGCTACTCGCCTATAGCAAATGTCCCGAGAATTCGCCCACTAGCGGTCTTTGGATGCTCGCCCATACTGGCGAGTTGCAAGGGCTACTCGCCCACACTGGCGAGTTGCAAGGGCTACTCGCCCATACTTGCGAGTTGCAAGAGCTACTCGCCCATACTGACAAATACTCACCATCATTCTCTTCCTTGAGGATGTTGAGTACTCTTCTGGTGAGGTCTGTGAATACCCGCCAGACTGTCGAGCTGAATGGTCTGTGAATAGCCGTCTCCTTAGGCATTTCTGATCTCGACGAATTATGAGTTATACAGTGATGACCGCCATCAAAAAAGAAAACTAGTTTTGAACATAAAAGAGGATGAAGTTCCGTAGGTGAGGTCGGACGTTCACGAACGATGGTTCATAACCACTGTGTTTGTGACCCCCAGGGCCGTGCCAAACAAAGTCTTAATCTATATGGAAGCAACCCACATGTTCTTTGAACTGAAATGCTTCAAAATTTGCATAAATAAGGTGCCGAACAAACAAGAATTATCCACTGAAATCCTAATTTAAAATCAGAAACCTGTGAGTTTTAGAAACAAGTGGCTGAAGCATGCAGCGAGTATTTTTATCTAAAAATATCATCAAACTGCAGGCATAGCAGCAGAGAAAATTACAAAATCGTTTCCCTAAACAAAGATACAAATATGGGTCTACTTACAGACTGTTCCGTAATGTTAGTTGAGTAAAACTTATTCACATATAAACTTTTGACGAAATATGGTGAGCGAAATCTATAGGAAACACGCAACTCAGTGTTCGGTCTTTACTTTGACATCTCCGTTGGCCAACATATTCTGCAGCTGGGCCAGCCGCTTAATTTCCTGCATTAAGAACATCAGATGGATAATTTGTTATCATGGCTCGTCTATAGATAGTAAAAAGAAAATGCAGGAACTTATTCACGCTGGATGAGATTATGGAGGAGGGTATACCAAAAAAAAGTTTTGCTTGCAGAATTAATAATTGAATTTTCAAATATTGTACACGAGTTGTTCGAATTAAAATTTAGAGATCAATTTAGGCTCAGTTTGGCGCGGCGTTTTTGCTCCGGTGAGTTTGGACAAAAACGTCACAGTCGTATAATGTATTTTTGGTATGACAGCGGTTGTGACCGTCACCAAGAAAAGAAAACTAGTTTGGAACATAAAAGTTAATGAAGTTCCTTAGGTGAGGTCGGGAGTTCACGAACAATAGTTCGTAACCCCCGTGTTCACGACCGCGACCGCTACCGATGTGCGAAGCGGAGCCTTAGTTGACTGAAATTTCCTAAATCCATCACTCTGAATACATAGAAGGCTATCAAAGAACGTTGGAGTAAGAATCAAGGAGGACATCTAAAGCTGTCCGGAGAAATATTTCGGTAAGAAGTTCATAAGGCTCTTAAGATTGGTACAATCTATAGCTTCCCTCACCTCTAATTAAAAAAAATCTCGTGTAAGCTGGGCTCTCTTTCTCTATAACCCACCTTACTCAAAACCTATTCCAATGGGAACTTAAGAACACAAAAAGGCTATCAAAGATATATTCACATCCTTTATTAACTCCTTGATGTACCAACATTGACTCAACAGTCAACATTATTGAGATGACCATCATTCAGTAACTCCCCATATCTGGATCAAAATGGTATACAAACATAGATCCCATACATGTATGAATGTGCAAAACCCAAATTGAAGCAATGGTTAAAGCCAACTGAATTTAAGTAACCATACTAAGGCGCACCGTTTGGCGCGGCATTTTTTTTTGTCCGGTGAGTTTGGACAAGAACACCACTGTCATAAAATGTATGTTTGGGATGACAACGGTTATAACCGCCACCAAGAAAAGAAAACTAGTTTTGAACATAACATTGGATGAAATTCCTTTGGTGAGGTCGGCGCTCACGAACGGCGGTTCATAACCACTGCGTTCACGACCGCTACCGCCGTGCCAAATGGAGCCAGGCTTAAGAGACGCCGTCAACTACACAAGCTGAAACCATTACTTTGGATAATTCTGAAAATGGATTTGATAAATTAGAGAAGAAAGTGAAAATTCTCCTTAAGCAACCAGGCCAACTTCAAATGTAGGCTTTGTTTGGGACAACTTTGGCATTTGAGCGGTGGCGGTGTGCAAATGTGGCTGTGAAACCATGGAAGTAAACGGAATAATGGTTTATGTGCATTTAGAACTTTCAAGGAAGCTTTTTGGCGCAAATTTTACTTTCTTGCATCTAGATGTACAGGAGCGCCGCAGCTCACTTAAACTGGGCCTTAATCACTAAAGAAAATAGAGGTGTTGCTGCCACAAGCAGTGCTAAGGGACCTGTGTTTCCTGAGAAGGTAGGAGCTGATTTAGAGGAAGTCTTTGAGGATGAGTGTGTTCGTCCATAACCAACTTAAATATCTACAATCTTTTAAGATGAATGCAAAGATGGAGCTACCTTCTGATGACAGGGTCATCCATGCAGAGAGGATAGACAATTGGATTGAACTTCTGCGTGCGTGCTTTTTTCAACAAGTATAGCTCCCTTAAAATAGATATTGCTTGTCAGCCTCAAAATGTCTTCATCGTGGTATAATCAGAGGGTAGAAATGTTATGAACGCAAAACGCGGAAGAGGGCGAGGGACGAGAAGACTGGACACGACACATATGTCGATGTCGAGACCAAGTCGACGAGCACACGGATCCCAACATGATGACAGCGGTGAACACGGGCATATCGCACCCGTCAACGTTATATTTTATTATCACATGTATTTTGGGCTGTGAGTTATTTACCGTTTGCCTTTGCGTATTTTGGAACTAGGCACTATATAAGCCTGGGCATGTCTCCCATTTGGATTATCTTGGAGTAAGATCACTTTTAGAGGAGTCGGGGCTAAATTCTTCTTCCTCCTCTTGCCCTCTCCTCCTCTTCTTCAACCATAACATCTAACATTTGGTTCGACCGGCCATCTTCAGGCCGCGATTTCCGCCGCCTGAATCGATCTAGCACCCGCTTCCATCGCTCTGGCCGATCCCGCGACCGAGTCCCGTCACTCCTTCCAGCAGACGCTCCAACACCCGTCTCCCGCTCGCCCCTCGTTCCATCTCTGCTCAGTGCCGCTCCTTCCACGCACGTTTGGTCTCGCCTGATTGTTACTGTATCAAGCTCTCTTACGCCAACTGTGCCCCGTTGCCAGACCACGTCTCTCTCAACGACCTCGCAGCCCGCTCAGCCACGCGACCTCATCGCCATATCGACCACGCGGCAATACGCCCCTTCACATCGCTGTCTCACCTCGTATCCCCGTCCAACACCGCGATCTGCATTAGTTGGCGGTTTTTGTCGATCTCCACAACATCGATCCAACTTCCTGCACAGTGCCAACCCTACTCCCGCGTGCGTGCTCCCTCTACGCCATTCTATGGCGTCCTCCAACACACCAGCGCTTTCGCCTTTGGTGGATTCGACCATTTACACTCGCCTCGATGCTCATGAGGCGGTCATCGCCTCGCTCCAAACCCTCATGTGCGGATGGATGCTAAGTTTGATGCCTTCCTCGCCAGCTGGGCGTCTTCCTCCTCGATCTTCAAAGTGGAGTCCCCATCCTTCTCGGTGCACATCCGGACCTTCCTCGGGATCCCGCTCCTCAGTCGACGAGAAGCCAATACCACGTTCATTCGATGTTCCCTCCTTCAATGACACTGACCTCGTGGGGTGGATAACCTGTCCGGAACAATTCTTCGACATTCATATAACTCCGGAGCAATAAAAGATTGCTACGTCTCTCATCAACATGAAGGGGTCATCGCTCCATTGGGTCCGCTGGTTGCGATAGAACAACATTTCACTCTCTTGGTCGAAATTCCAATAAGACCTCATCCTCCGCTATGATGTTCGCTATTTCGGGACGACAATCGAACATTTATGTGATGTCGGGGCTCCTTGACGACTACATCAACGAGTTCATTGCCTTGACGACGCATGTTCCTGGCCTCCCGTCATATCACTACTTGGGCCTCTTCATGTAGGGGCTCCATCTCCACATCCGGCCCGTCTTCGCACCCACCACCCCAGAATGATTATTGATGCAATGGATCTCGCCCGCTTGAATGAAGCGGGCTTCAATGTCACCTCTCTTGACACCAACTGACCACCGTGGAGTTCTCAGCCCCCCACCGATAGCCTACTCCCCACCACCCTTCCAGCCACCACCCCAGGTGCATACACGCGGCTCCCTCGCGTCTCAGACCACCTCCCCGACCTCCCTGGCCACCGAACGGCCTCCAGATGATCAACCACGAGTACCACGATCTTCGCACTAAGGGTCATTGTTTCCGTTGGAAACAACCCTAATCCTTGAATCGTGAATGTCCTATGAAGGAGCTCTGCATCACCATTGGTGAGGAGGACCCCGAGATTACCCTCGGGGATTTCGAAGCACTAGAGGGTGATGACTCACTAGATGTTTCGGGATCCCACGCGCGACTGTATCATCTAGAACTTCTATGCTTTGTGGTTGGCGGCACCTCTGACCCCCACACCATGGGGACCTATATACAAACATGCACTTCCCTAACGGTGCTGATTGACAGTGGGGTCAACCAAAATTTCATCTCTCAGCGCCTGGTGATAGAGCTCGACATTTGTCTCATGCACCGTCTTTCACTGTTTGCTTGGGATACGATCGTCGCACTACCTATGGGGACCTCTGTACAAACATGCCCATGACTGTGAGCCCCTGCCCTTTCTGCACAAATTTCCATTCTTTTGAGCTCAGTGGTCTTGACATCATTCTTGGCGTCGAGTGGCTTCGTACCCTCGGCGACGTGTGTGTTAACTAGGATCGCTTTCCTCAAGTGGGAGTCCCCTTCCTCTTGGCGGGGAAGGCATCATTTCCCCATCCGGCGGTGGTCCTCCACCCCCCTCTGCAACCAGCAACAGTGAACTTTGTCGCCTACCTGTGGCAAGGCGTCGAGCTGACGCACCCGACAGACCACCCCACCATCCCAGTTGCAGTGCGTCCAGGAAGTTTCTTTTGCCTCGGGGACAAGGCGAATTTTCAAGGGGACAACATTGTTACAAATAAGGAAGAGCGTGAGTAACTAGAAGACATGGACACAATGCATATGTCGATGTCGAGACTAAGGCGACGAGGACACAGAACCCCAACACGACGACAGACATTGACCAGTAGTGCGCACGGGTATAGTGCACCCGTCGGTGTTATATTTTATTATCGCACATGTATTTCGAACCGTGGATTATTTACCGTTTTCCCTTGCGTATTTTAAAACTAGGCACTATATAAGTCTAGGCATGTCTCTCATTTGGATTAGCTTGGAGTAGGATCACTATTGGAGGAGGCCTATGGGCTGAATTCTTCTCTCTTCTTCTTCCTCCTCCTCCCCTCTCATCCTATTCGTCAGCTCTAGCATCTAACAAGGAACCATGATATGTACAAAAATGACTTCATTACAATTTCAATAATTCTTGAAAAGTAAATTTATCACTTCGACCAGGGAGGAGGGTGATAAACAAATCAGATGGATCCAATTGAGACATAATTGAGTGATCTATGGAGGACTACAAAATTTTAAAAGCAAGCATTTGCCTCAGATGCTCCATGGCCAGAAAAATCTACCTTCATGAAGCACATTATGAGGTTGAACATAGAAGAAAGATGAAAATTGGGGCTATTTCCAATCCACTCTTTAGTAGAACCCAGCTCAAAGACCATTGCAATAAAATATGGAGACAAGTCTAACAGCCAGTTTGGGGAGACGTTTTTGGGCCAACGGCCTGTTTGGGGAGATAGGTTTTATATCTACTGTACAAGAAAGTAGGACTACCTTCTGTACTACACATTCAAGGGGAGGAAGAGCAAATTCAAAATGAGGATGCCTAGGAGAGGAAATGCCAAAAGAGTAGGCTCTAGATGGAGCCAAATCATCCATCTTCTTGCCAATCATGACAAGAAAACAAGTCCAGGAAGATGAAAAAGACAGCAAATGGGAAATTAATGCAGGTTGCCAAAACAGAGGATAATAATAAGTTGATATTTTTTGCAGGTGTAAGGAAGAAGATAGATAAGAGGTTCAAGTTTGAGAATGACCAACCCACTAAAAAAATCAATTAGACATTGGAGAAGATAGAGAAAAAGAGTTTCCCCACTTGCTGACATTTGCAGGAGACTATCGTGACATGAGGAAGACCATGATCCTGCTGAATCTACAGAGACTACAAGAATTGTCTCTAAGATTTGTGTAGTATTTGGAGGATTTAGGAAAAACCCAATTAATGTGCAAACATTAAGCACAAACAAGGAGGTAAACCAGGACGGGCAAAATTGCGAATACATCTTTTTCATTTCCTTTTCTATTTTCCAACAAAAGAGAATACATTATTTATTATCACCTTGATAGGTTGTGAATCTTGTGACTTGGATGATCAATAATCAAACACAGATAAATTTAATCAAGTGGAACCAACAGTTTCGCCCCCAACAAGCCAAGTACACATTTGACTCCATATTGATGAGAGGACTAGTATGGGTCAATCTCTCTATATCTGATTCAAGTTTCAAACAAGTAATTGCTATAATAGAACCGACAGCTGATCTGCAGTACCAACATAATAAGTACATAACTGAAAAATTCAATGCTAAGAATGTTTATTTCCATTTTGTAGAAACTAATAATGTATCTTTGAGTACATGTTGTTTATGAATTTTAAAGAACAGAAAGCTCAATTGACTTACAGCAGCGGAACTCGCCCTTATATCTCGATATGATTCAACTTCATCGGGAAATGCTTGCTCAAGGTCTTCTAGAAGGTACTTGCGCAAACTCTACAAACACCTCAGGAGAATGCAAGTTTAGCAAGAGGTTCAATAGCAGAATACTTTTGTGTGAAATATTTCCTACAAATTCAAACTATTTTATGTACTAAGCAGCCTCATATAAAAGTAAAATGGAATTTAAAACCGAAGAAATGCAGAATGCAGAATATCAAAAGAAGAGAAAGAACATAGAACTAAGGTCAATAAGACAAGAATATTTCGAAACAAAGTAGCATGCATTATTTCCAAAGCATATCAATTGGTTCGACCTGCAAGATGTTTAAGTTTTCCGCCGAAACCCTAATTTGATCCCTGTTCCAGCCCCACGGTCGATTCCGCCAGTTCCACGCGATTCCGCTTGAGGTTGCGTTTCAGGACGGGTGTATTGATACACGGGAACCGTATCAAGATAAAAAACAAAGGAAACGTACTTGCATTGCATAAAATAAAAGATACAATCAGGAGACAAACTCCGGTCAAGCACCCGGAGGCTGGGTCCTCCAAGGGACCCCCTCTCCAAAGAGAGACCAAAGACTAACACAGTAACACTCCGCAGATACCTCACTCACAAACCAAGGGCTCCTTATATAAATGCCCCCCCCCCCCCCCCAACAGGACAAAATGCATAATAAACTGCAAATACAAGATAATCGATGATGGTTGTTGCGTCTCTGCTCGCAAGAAGAAATATATGTTTTTTGCATCTAATTCATCATAACTTCAAGATTCATTGAGAGTAACATGTCCTCAACAAATTCATATATCATGTGATAATTATTTTTATACATTTTAGGTAAGAAAAGGATTTATTTTAGAGTACTCAGTAAAGGAGTGGTAATCCAAAACAATTTACTCTAGCTGCTAAACTCAACACTTTAGCAACCCCTCTATCTTTGATTGCTAGCTTAGTTAAATATGTGTTCCTCAATGGACACTTACATGAAGAAGCACATACGAATCTTCCTTTTGCTTTTACCTAATAGATCAGATAGGTTTGAAATCTAGAAAATATCTTTTGATGGTTTAAAACTATCTCTGAGAGTGGATTATAAAATTTAAGTTTAGTCAAAGTTCATGGGTATATGCCTTTCTCGGTCTTTTGGCTAAGATCAAGTGTAGTCAAAGTTCATGGGTATACTCAATCGCATACTAATCATTTGGAAAAAAATAGTGTTCTAATTGTCTTTGTGGATGACATCATTGTGGAGGGAATAAATTGAAACTTTTTTGATGTCATGAAAAAAATATCTAGTGAGAGAGTTTGAAATAGAATCTTAGACGC
Organism: Dactylorhiza incarnata; assembly: GCA_033032865.1. NCBI lineage: Eukaryota > Viridiplantae > Streptophyta > Magnoliopsida > Asparagales > Orchidaceae > Dactylorhiza > Dactylorhiza incarnata. Next base: position 2,180,091 of record JAWHQI010000310.1, on the reverse strand, counting down.
TTAGGAATGGAGATTGCAAAAAACAAAGCAAGATCTCTATCTTGCAAATGAAATAGGCTCATGATCTTCTGAAAGAGATTGGAATGATGGGAAAAGTAAATCTATTGATAGTCCAATGGAGTCAAATCTGAAAAAAAAAAGAATAAGATAGCCCAAATGTGAAACTGAAATTGGAATAAGAGTAGCTCCAAAGTTAACAGACAAAGAAATCAATGATTGGTCAATAGACTTATTTGTTCAACTTATGCAAAACCTTATAGTCTAGTTTGTTGTGATCTTAGCTACTCAACTTATGTGCTCCACGGGAGATGAAACTTGAAAAATTAATTTGAATCATAAAGTACATGAAAAGCACCCTTGGAAAAGGACTTGTGCTCGGGAAGGTGATAGTCATAATCTATATTGATGTTGATTGGGCATGGTGATGGGGATCATAGCTCATGGGCGGGCCGACCCTTATCGGAAGCTGCACGAGTCTACTCACACGGGAGTCGGAGTTAGGATCGTTAGATGGACGATCCAAGCCGATAGTCACATACAGAACGACGACGACATATTTTTATGTCTTTTTATTTTTGTTTTTGTATTTTAATTTCATGTATTTAGAAGTTTATGTTTCGGACGATCGTGGCCGTTTGTAGTGGGTTCTAAGTCTACAAATAGGGGTATAACTTATAAGGGCTGATTCCATATATCGTAAAATTTGGGCAGATTTGACGTGCTCTTGAGGTCTCCTCACGGAGCCGATTCCGTGGATCCTTTGTATCGAAATCAAGGTAACTACCTTACCACTACCCATAACTACCATCTCGCGTTACCGCCTAAAACTACACACAACCGCCACTAACTGCTGTCATTTATTGTCGTAATTGCCACAGTCCTCTCTACCACCACTCATAGCCACCAAAAAGTCAGAAACTGCCCTCCCAAGTGTCGTCGAGTCATCTTCCACATTTCCACACCACCAACTTCCCATAAAACTACATATAATACCACCATAACCATTTAATTAAAACTCATTCCCACTAAATTCCAAAGGACGTGATTTTCTACATCCGTCCAAAAGTTTTGTGATTGAACCGTGAATCCTCTGCAAACTCCAACGCTTTCATGATTTGGATTCCCAAAGAGCTAACATTTTTGCACTCAACCAGTCCCACTCCTAGTACATATGTGAACTCTCAGCCCCATTTCACTCCCGACACATGCCCAAAACTCAAATTCCTAGTTTGAAATCCTCTCCCAAGATTCCCGCATTCAATCCTCAAAAAATCTTCAATTCCATTTCTTCCCAAACTCCACCACCAACATCCAGCAGCCCTGCACCCTCCAAGCTACACTTTTCCCCAATTAAAATAAATCCCTCTGGAAACCCAAAACATATAGGATTTCTGCCTAGGAAGCCTAAGAATTCATAGATTCAACCCAGGAAGCCTTACACAATGCAGAATTTTGGCTAATTTGTCGTCGAGCCCTCCAAACCAGACACCTAACGCCTCTCCAGAGCTCGATTATTTGTGTTCTCGATTGTGCACGTTTATGAGTTCTTCTATTGATTTTGGGATTTATTGCAATTAAACGTTGGACAATCGCATGTGCATTGCATCATCACTTTAAATTTCCCTACATCACTACACGTTCATTCTTCCATTAGTGTTTCTCTTAGAGCACGATTTGAACGTTCACTTCACATTCGTCCTGTGTTACATGGTCAGTCATAAATAGAATGTCATCATCCAGTTACTTCACATTTGTTTAGGGTAATCTCATGACATGAAAGAGAAACAATTTGTTGTTCAAAGCAATGCATAAACTGAATGTTGTGCTTGTAGAATGTGTGAAGGATTCTAGTTTAAGTGTTTACTGGAGTAACTCAAAGTTAGGGGTAGTGAACCGATGATGTTGTATTGAGACAATAAAGTTGCTGTGAACACTCTGTAACCATTACTAAGCACGTGAAGGTTGAATGACATTTTATCAAAAGAAATTTTGACAAAAGATCTTCACAAGCCAAGCTTCCATGAATTATTATATGCTTCTCAACTTAAGGAGAAGTGTTGGTTATTATGTGTACTTTTTCATTATCGAAGGGACTTCCTATACATTTCAAATTGTTATCAAATGATAAAACCTAAGCAGAAAGGGAGGTGACTGAGATTTCAAGGTGTCGTGTGTTGCAGCTACCTATAGATACGTGATCCAAGTAAGAATCATTTAGGTCGAGTTTATTAAGCTTCTCTTTCCAATCCCATGTAACTTCCTTGATTTAGTGTTATTCAAAAAGAGATTATACTATTAATTCAAATTTATAAAATACAAAATAGAACCACTATGCCATAAAGATCGAAGTTTTGGGTTGGGTAACAATGTTAGTTGATAGTTAACTTTAGTAAGTCAAAAAAAGGAATGCTAATTGATTGTGAAGCAAAACTCAAAGGAAAGTACCGGGGGAATGGTGTGGTTGGAAGAAACAACTACTAAATACAAGGTGGTGTAATATAGTTTATTGGCTGAGCTTATGAATTTGAGGATGTAAAGGAATTTGAAATACAAAACGGGGGTACCAGATAACATAACTACAAGTTGCACAAAAAATTGCAAAAGTAGCCAACAATCAACATAAATGATGAGATAAAGGAGGAATCACAGAGTCAACCCTGAATAGATGAGATCAATTGATGATGATGTAAATACCAAAGAAAATGTTTTCATAGAGAATGCTTACAGGGTTAAAATTAAATATAAATTTATTAGACAGCTATTGACTTTCTTAATCGTTTTCAAAGTTCAAAGGCAGATAACTTGAAATTAGATAGATAAGAGAGCACGCACAAAGATTTAGTATTTCATGCATGGCAACTCATTGATGCATTTTACAACAACAACACTCAAGCCTTTATCACACTATAGTGGGGTCGGCTATATGGATCCTTTGTTGCCATTGTGCCCTATCTTTAGTCATAATCTCACTAATGCCTAGCGACTAAACTCTCGCAACGACTAATAGGTGCCTCTAATGGTCTCTTTTGTACGTGTCCGAACCATCTTAGTCGAGCTTCTCGCATCTTCTCTGCAATTAGTGTCACTCCTGTCTTATCCCTGATACATTCATTCCTAATTTTATCCAGTCTCGTGTGTCCACACATCCACCTAAGCATTCTCATCTCCGCAACTCCCATTTTTTGCTCGTGTACACAATTCACTGCCCAACACTCATAACCATAGAGCATCGCTGGTCTAATTGCAGTACGGTAAAACTTGCCTTTTGAATTTTAATGGTACTTTACGATCACATTCATTGATGCATTTTAATTTGTGAAAAAATAAGTTAAAATGAGAGCAAGAAGGTTCACTTGAGGTTGTTTAACTGATTAATCATCATTATCTCATGCTTCATCAAAAAATAATTGATAGCATCCAACAACAATAACCTAAAGTGTGACATACAAAATGTTGACAGGAATAAATGTCTCAAATATTACCTTGAATGCATCAGTCTTGCCCTTAGTGATTTGGTTCTTAGCAATGCAGGTATGAAAAATATCCTTTGTGAACTCGTCCGGGTTCTTCCCGTCATCGATCAAACTAAAACGTCAAAAAACATTAGAACAAAACGACGAAGAGAGATGCAGAAACCCAATAAACAGTCTCACTTGACGACTTCAATGGGCACTTGGATGTTGCAATTTTCCGCCAGCTTCTGCATCGTATGGAGCTCAGCGACCAATGAGTTCCTAAAGTAATAAGAACAAACAATCCCTAAACGTGAGATGGGTATGGAGGCTTCCTGAAGAAGATAAAGGCACGGTAAATAATAGATCGAGATGTCTACAGTCGTTTCAGAAGAGGTAGCTGAGCGGCGACGTTGAAGGACGAAACGGTGAGGTTGAGCTGGTGGAGGAGACCAAGTGTCTTCTCGATTGAGTTGATCGTCTGGCTTAGATTCAGTTTATGCACATCCAGAGGATCTGACGGGCCGCTCGCGCTGTTGGCGATGGGCATGGATGCCGGCATAAGAATGTTGGCGCCGCTGGTGTTGGCAGGGGTGAGAAGATTGCCGTTACCGGCAGCGATTGGCTTCTGCGATGATAGATCCATAACACCGCTCTGTGGGTAGTTGCTGAGTCTCGAATTCTCGATACTAGGGTTCAGTGATGCAGATTGTGAGCTCGGATAGGCTTCCACTTCCTAATACTACTGCCGATTGCGGGCGACGCTGTAGTTAACTGGCAATTGTCGACGCTGCTAGGGTTCACGGCTTCTTCGTCTTTGGGTTGCAGTTTTTCTGCGGCCTTCTCAATTACATGTCAGCTGAGATTAATAGAATTAAGTTATCTACTATGGCTGTTTGCGCACGTGTGGGTGTTATCTTCAGAGTTTCACCTGAAAAATTTGAAGAAAAATTCTCATGCTGGTGTTCACGAATCGAATCGAATCGAATCGAATAACTATACAATCAATTCGAATTCGAACCGAATTCGAACCGAAATCGAATCGAATCGAATAATTATTCAATCGAATCGATTCGGATTTGAACATGGATTTGAATTCGAAATTTAATTTTATAATGGATTTGAATTCGAATTCTAATTTTATAATGTTTAATTATAATTATATTTAATATTTATAATATTTAATTATAATTATATTTAATATTTATAATGTTTAAATATAATTTTATAATGTTTAAATATAATTTTAAATTCAAATCATAATGTTTAAATATAATTTTATAATGTTTTATATAATTTTATAACTATTCGAATATGAATTCGGATTCGAATATGAATTAGGATTTGAATCCGAATTCGAATTCGAAAAATACGAATTTTAATCGAATCTTCACGAATCGAATCTCAAACTATTCACGAACTATACTATTTGTGAACAGTCATATGCTCAACCCACTTTTCATCGCATTTTTAGGTGTGCATACGGTTGAATATTTTAATATTTTGTTCGCGCGTGTCGAAATCAATACGGTAGTCTTAACGGGTTTCGTGTCATCATAGGGCTCTGCTCTACGCTAGAGATACAATATAAAAATATTTCAAACTTGATAGGGTTACGTAGAATATCTTGAGCGAGAGGAGCCCCAACATTCTCAAGATAATCTTCAACTTTTTTCGCTCTCGCTTCTCCACCGTCGCTCGAGTTTTTTCGGTCGTTCGTTCTTTCTTCCCATCGCAGTTTGTGGATCGAGAAGAAGTTCAAGCTCATCGCTGGTTTTTTTATCTCTGTCGCTCCTTGATCACAAAGAATAAAGTAAACGACGCTCTCATCGTTGTTCTGTTCTTCGTCTAACAAAAGGGATCTAGGTCGCGATTCTTTCCCGTCGCTAGAGGTTTCCGCCTACGTCTCCGTTCGTGGAGGAGTTTCATTCGACGTCGGTGCTGGAGGAGTCTCTTTTCCTTCTAAGAGTTGTCGTCGCTGTTGAAACCAGCAACTGGTCTCTTGAGTTCGGACCCACTGGGGGTGTAGCCGATGCTTATTTCTCCTAACTAGACTCTCCTGACGGTGGATGCTGGAAACGGAATTGACCCAAGGCTGAAGCGAGGAGGTCCCGCCACACACCCGGAAGATCTTAGAGAGCTTCCCCTCCCAAACCAAAGCTCAACCGGGCACCTTGGAGGGCACTGGCTGCCAACCAAAACTAGCCTAGAGGAGAGGATTTTCTAAAATCGAATCTCCTCCAAGGTGCCCTTAAGGGTCTATTTATAGTTTTCCTAGGCTGGTCTGTAAATAGCCTGAATCCGCCTTTTGATTTTACTAACTGCACCCCAAATTGGCCTGCTGATAGCCTAACTCCGCTGTTCCGAAGGGCTATTTGCAGCCCACCAGGGGTATCATGGTCATTTCCTCCTCAAGGCCTTCTGGGGCGAGTGGTCTGTGAGGGAACCACTCGCCGAGTTCCCGCTTGACATGGCGAATGCTCGAGCCCCCCTGAGCGAATGGCCCGTGGAGGCACCACTCGCCGGGCTCCCTCTCGCCTGCAGCCTACCCCACTAATCTGAGGACCCTTTCTCTTCTCTCGGTATGGGCGAATGGTCTGACCGACCCCTGTCCCATCAACTGACTCGAGGGGCCCACTCGCCAAATACGGGTTGTACACAATCCCCGCTCTTTGCGAGTGGCTCATCCACTCGGAAAGAACAGTCCAACCCCTTATTTGGTGAGTGCTTGTTGAGTGGACCCCGCAAGATTCTGTGGGTCCCACCGTTATCCTATATATATACATCCCGTGTCAGGTTTTTTTTTGGACCACTTCCACATTTCGGCTCAAGATTTCTTCTCTCTCTTGACCTTTTGCCACTTCCAATGTCTTCTCATAAGCCTTCCGCGAAACCCCTCTCGCAAGAGATGATCGAGCGCCTGGCCGCGGCCCAGGTTGCAACCGCCCCGAAAACTGCCAGATTCGCTCCTTGGCTGACATCTAAGCGAGACCCGAGCGTCCCGTACGTCTCGCGGCGAGCCAAGACGATTCGGCTGAATCGTCAGAAAGGCGAGACCGTGTCCGAATCTCCGGCGCGTACTCCTGTTGACCTAGGGACCCAGGTATGGGAATTCCTCCCGCCTTACCTTTTAGTTCGGACCCTTATTCCGAAATTGCTTTGACCACTCGCAGGGGACCTCGGTGCCAGAGGAAGACCACGCGGTCGTCTTGAATAGTGTCGCGGCGCCACCCCCCGAGTCCGAGGGACCTCCTCCAGATCTGGACCTGGCTCCTCCCCCTCCTCCGGGCGAGACCGTACTTCAGTCCAGTAAGTTTTGGAATCCTTCCGATTTACCTTTGAGACGGCTTGTTTCTGACCCTCAACTTTTTGCAGCCCTCAACCCAGACGTCTCGCTACGGGACACTATTCTTCCACCTTCCCCAACCCAGCGGAACCTTTCTGTTACAGCGAATGAGCAGAGGGTCCACCCCGAGCGGGAGCCAGGTCAGCACCTCCGTGCTGAAGATAACGCGAATCCCCCGGCGGATGATCAGGCTCCTCCTCCCCCGCCTTTCCGCCCCGGAAAAGGGAAGGTTTTTCCCCCTTTCGCCGGTTTGCCCGAAGTACGCCCCCATACTTCTCGCCCCTCAGGCCACAGGGTACCTGCCCCAGGTGAGGCCTCTATCTTGTCCTTGCCGCATTCGCTAACTTCATCGTATTGATCCTTTTATAATCTCGTAGGGTATCGGGAGGTCTCCCCCCCTGAGTCCTACTATGAGGGGGAAGACGGGGTGCTCTCGCCCCTTCCCTCCCCAGGTGATCTCGCTGACTTCTTGGGTGACTCATCTGACCACGTGACCCTGAAGGAGCGAATCACGGAGATCTTTGGGAAGCTTATACACCTCCAGCGAAATGCTGCCGGCCAGGTGGATGAGGAGAAGCTGGAGATCAAGCGCGAGCTGAAGGAACTCCGGAGGGACTACTCGCGGCTTCTCGCGACAGTGGAGCGACTGGGGGGCGAAGGTGGGGAGCTGTCGCCTGAAAGGCACGCGGCGAGAGCCCGGGACCAGCTCCAACTGGCTTCCCACGAGATCACCAATATGATGACATACTACCGTCAGCGAATGCCCCCAGAAGCCGGGTCGCGAAAGCGAGGTCGATGGGTTTGGGTGGAGTACTGACCCAGATGCCATAATCTCTTTCTTTTCCTACCCGCCTCGCCGCGAGTGTCGAACAGTAATATTTGTCTGTAATAACTTTGTACATTATGATTCTGAGAATGCTCTATTTATCGCTATTTACTTTCCTCAGCCTATCTGATTGTCGCCGAATGATATGCTTTGCGAATGCTTACCTAACCCTTTTGGCTTCTTTCATAACCTGCCTTGGTACTGCCGAACGATATGCTTTGCGAATGCTTACCTAACCCTTTTTCGCAAAGCCGTTGAGCAAATAGTTATAGGTCACTCGCCATTAATGGGCGAGAGAGACTTGGACCGGGTTTCGAGGCGCCGGACTGCCGCAGATTGCTATCCGCACCCCCCCGTTGCCTCGAAAGCCCAAACGCCGTTTAATGCCTCTATAAATAGGCCCTTCAACTACCGTAATAAATACATCACCATTCGCTCCCTCTCTTTCCTTGCTCCTAGCATTCGCACCTCTCCCTTCTTTGCTGCTCCTTTCCTTTCCCTCATTCGCGAGATGGGTGCCGATGCCGAAGGAAGGGGCAAGTGTGCCAGCGCATTCGTCAATCATGTGTTCGATTCCTGCGACCTCTCCGAAGAGGCCTACTTGACGGCGGTTGCTGACTACGTCCCCGGGGGGTTCGAGGGGCGAAAGCCCAGGCCTGAAGAGCGCCTGAACTCTATCTCGCCTTGTGCTCTCGCGATCCCGCTAGAGCACTTCGAGGTGGGCTTTCGCCTCCCCATCTGGCCGGAGTTGCGCCAGACTTTCAGGTACTATGGGGTCGTGCCCGCCCAGCTCAACCCCAACTCCATAGCCATGCTGGTCGGGTACGCGAGCTACTTGCGAGAAGAAGGGATCGAGTTCTCGCTGCCTGTCTTCCGCAAACTCTACACCTTCCGCTGCTCCGGCGGCATCTCCTTCTTCTCGGGTTTAAGCCCTCTCAAACACTACGGGCTCCCGAACAAGAACCACGAATGGGTTCGCCGCTTCATCTTCGTCAGCGGGAGCCTAGGTAACACCCTTCTCGCCCCGGTGCAGGAGGAGGAGTCGACCTTCCGCCCCCCGACCCTAGGGGGGCATGAGGCGAAACTCCATCAATACATTCTTCAGTACGGGATGGACCTCGTCTATCTCCGGCGAAACGTCAACACGCTCCCGTTCATTCCGCAGGGCGAGGGTAAGATTCCAAGACTTTTGAATTCATTTTGGTTGTGATTCTTACTCCATTCGCCTAAACCACTCGCAACATCACGCAGGTGTGCGTAATCTTCCCGTTCATCTGCCTCGCCCTCCTGGGTTTTGCCTACCTCTCGCGCAAGCCGCCGCGGATGCTTGCCGGGAGGAGCCGTCCTCTTCCAAACCTAGTAGCCGGAAGCGAAAGTCGGCGAAGGCTTCTTCCCCTCCTCCCTCGAAGTCGCCCTGTCCTCCCGCGACGAAGGGCAAGGGGGTTCTGGGCGAATCCTCTGGGGCGGGTGCTCCACCCTCAACCCTGGGGACCGACGCACCTGGCGCGAATGCTCCTCCGGACAAATTGGCGCTGCCGCCGCCTCCGTTGCCCCGGGACCATCGTAACTTTGCGAACGGCGAGAGGTACGTGGACCCTTCCGGGGCTCCTTTGCTGAAGTGGGACAGGAACGCGAACAGGGTTTCGCTATCCACTCTCCATCCCTCTTGGGTGGAGACCAACATTGCTAGCGGCGAGGCCTATGCCCTGGCGTATGCCCTTTATGGCCGGGAGGACGCCGAGGTCTTCGATTTGGAGAAGACTCAGGTTCTCGCCCACGAAGCCGCCCGGGCTATGCTGCGCGCTCTCGAGCTCTCGCATATGTCCTCTCGCCGAAGCCTTGAGGTCTCACGGAACCTGGCCAAGGTCGAGGAGACCAGGGCTCTTCTATCCCAGGAGGTGAGTGATCTCAGGGAAAGACTGAAGACCGCGGAAGCTCTTCTCGCCAACCGCCCGGTTGTAGAGGTACATTTACTTTTACTCCCGCGAATGGTTATCACTGACCGTCCCATATTCCTCTCATCATGATCACTTTATTTTTTCAGGATGCTACAAGTGCTGGGATGCTCCGAGCGCGGGTGGCCGACCTCGAGGAGAAAGTCCGTCTCGCCCAGGCCGAGACCCAGCTACTGCGAGAAGCTGGAATGACAGCGCTCGCCCCGGGTGATGGGGGGCACTTTTACCCCCATCACGAGCTGGAGCAACTGCTTCAGGAGAATGCGCAACGCGCCGTCAAGCACTCATTGCAGGTGCTGCGATGGGCTGGGTATTTGAAGCCGGAGGCCGAATGCCTCACCACTCGCCAAGTAGTCCCGGAGCTTTACATTCCGATTCCTTTCCCGGAGGACGACGGAGTCGCGCCGCGCCGCGAGAAGATGCCCCGGACCAGGATGAGAGCGAAGATTCTTCGGAGGAGTCTGGTGACCCTTGAGGGGGGCCCTCTGTATTCCCCCCCCCCCTTTTTTTCTGTTTTTACCTTTTCTTTTTTCTGATGTAACCATGAATTGGGCGAATGCCCCTAAAAGATATATCTATGGTTTACAATTTTTGTGTTATCTCAATTTCTGCGTAATCTCAGTTTTTATGTTATCTCAAACTTTATTATCATTCGCTGCAACGTCTCGCTAGGCTTACCAGGACGTTAGGTCGTAGAGTAACCGCCCCGGCCACCCAGCGAGTGTTCGGAGATGACTTAGGTGTGTTGCCCCTCTTCGACTTCCCGCTACCCGAAACACTTGCGTACCCTCACCATTCGCTCGGACTGGGATTTCGCCCGGGCAGTCAGGAAGAGAGGTAGGATTATCATTCGCTTGGGTGGTCCCTGCGAATGCTCCTGGATCCACCTTAGAGAATTTGGATCCTGCTACCAAGTGGACCCTCCAACCTGCCAGCTGGATGAGAGCCCGGACAGTGGGTCTGCTCGGGGCCATTTTCTCATCACCTTGGACCCTGCCACCGAGTGAGCCTTCGGACCTGCCGGCTAGATGAGAGCCTGGACAGCGGGTCTGCTCGGGGCCAACCTCTGGGACATAGAACCTGCCACCGAGTGAGCCTTCGGACCTGCCAGCTAGATGAGAGCCTGGACAGCGGGTCTGCTCGGGGCCAACCTCTGGAACATGGAACCTGCCACCGAGTGAGCCTTCGGACCTGCCAGCTAGATGAGAGCCTGGACAGCGGGTCTGCTCGGGGCCAACCTCTGGAACATAGAACCTGCCACCGAGTGAGCCTTCGGACCTGCCAGCTAGATGAGAGCCTGGACAGCGGGTCTGCTCGGGGCCAACCTCTGGAACATGGAACCTGCCACCGAGTGAGCCTTCGGACCTGCCAGCTAGATGAGAGCCTGGACAGTGGGTCTGCTCGGGGCCAACCTCTGGAACATAGAACCTGCCACCGAGTGAGCCTTCGGACCTGCCAGCTAGATGAGAGCCTGGACAGCGGGTCTGTTCGGGGCCAACCTCTGGAACATAGAACCTGCCACCGAGTGAGCCTTCAGACCTGCCAGCTAGATGAGAGCCTGGACAGCGGGTCTGCTCGGGGCCAACCTCTGGAACATGGAACCTGCCACCGAGTGAGCCTTCGGACCTGCCAGCTAGATGAGAGCCTGGACAGCGGGTCTGCTCGGGGCCAACCTCTGGAACATGGAACCTGCCACCGAGTGAGCCTTCGGACCTGCCAGCTAGATGAGAGCCTGGACAGCGGGTCTGCTCGGGGCCAACCTCTGGAACATAGAACCTGCCACCGAGTGAGCCTTCGGACCTGCCAGCTAGATGAGAGCCTGGACAGCGGGTCTGCTCGGGGCCAACCTCTGGAACATAGAACCTGCCACCGAGTGAGCCTTCGGACCTGCCAGCTAGATGAGAGCCTGGACAGCGGGTCTGCTCGGGGCCAACCTCTGGAACATGGAACCTGCCACCGAGTGAGCCTTCGGACCTGCCAGCTAGATGAGAGCCTGGACAGCGGGTCTGCTCGGGGCCAACCTCTGGAACATAGAACCTGCCACCGAGTGAGCCTTCGGACCTGCCAGCTAGATGAGAGCCTGGACAGCGGGTCTGCTCGGGGCCAACCTCTGGAACATAGAACCTGCCACCGAGTGAGCCTTCGGACCTGCCAGCTAGATGAGAGCCTGGACAGCGGGTCTGCTCGGGGCCAACCTCTGGAACATGGAACCTGCCACCGAGTGAGCCTTCGGACCTGCCAGCTAGATGAGAGCCTGTACAGCGGGTCTGCTCGGGGCCAACCTCTTGGACATCCAGAGTCTCCCCTGCGAGCTGCAGCATCATTTTCATTCACATAGTTTAGACAAAATGCTTTTATTCAAAAAACATCATTATTACATGGTACTAAGGATAAAAGCGTTTAAGGTCGTCGCCACTCCATGTGTGGCTGAGGAGCTGGCCCTCCGCGTCCTGAAGGCGATACCCCCCAGACTTTAGTGCTTCTTCCACGACATAGGGGCCTTCCCAGTTGGGATTAAGCTTTCCCACCGCGGCGGATCTCCCAGCCGCATCGACCTTCTTGAGTACCAGATCCCCCTTCTCGAACTGTTTGATCCTGACGTGCCTGTCAAAATACTTGGCCATCCGCCGCTTGACCTCCTCTTGATGGATGGCTGCTCGATCCCGAGCTTCTTCGATGAGGTCGAGGGAGAGCCGCAACTCCTCCTCGTTCTCGGCTCTCCAATCTTCCTCTCCGTTTGCGGCGACCGTGACCCGTGGTGTCGTAATTTCGAACTCTATGGGGATGACCGCCTCGCAGCCGTGAGAGAGCTTGAAAGGGGTCTCCCCCGTGGCGGTGTTGGGGGTGGTTCTTAAAGCCCATAGGACCGAGGGGAGCTGTACCACCCAATTGCCTTTGAGATTTTCCACCTTTTTCTTGAGCAAGTTCACGATGACTTTATTCGCTGCCTCTACCTGCCCATTGCTCCTGGGATGGTGGACGGACGCAAACCTAAGGTCTATCCCCAGCTGGCCACAGAAGCTGATGAATTCCTCGCTTGCGAACTGCGGTCCATTATCCGTGACTATGGCCTGCGGAAGCCCATGTCGACAAATGATTTCCCCCCATACGAAGTTGCGGATTACCTGGGAGGTGACCTTAGCCAACGCCTTAACCTCCAGCCACTTTGTGAAGTAGTCAATCATGACTAGGAGAAACCTCATCTGCCCGCTGGCCTGGGGGAAGGGTCCTACCAGATCCATTCCCCATATGGCGAATGGCCAGGGCGCCGTGATGCTCTTCAGCCTCTGAGCTGGCACGAGCTGAAGCGGGGCGAACATTTGACACTTCTGGCATCTCTTTGCGAAGGCTGCTGCGTCTTTGCTTAGGGTTGGCCAGAAGTACCCCTGCCTCACGATTCTTGCCTCCAACATCCTGCTCCCCGAGTGGCTGCCGCACTCGCCGGAGTGGACTTCCTCCAAGATTCTTGGGACCTCTTCCTCCGAGATGCATCGGGCCAGGAGGCCCGAGAGGGTCTTCCGATACAAGTCACCCTCATGGAGCACATAGTAGGCAGACTTATACCGGAAGCGCCTCTGGTCCGGAACTTCTTTCGGAAATTTTCCCGTTGCAAGGAAGGTGACGAAGGGATCCTTCCAGGAGGGCCGTTGTTCTACTTCCATGAGCTCTCCTTCTTCAATCGAAGGACGGAATAGGTCCGTCAGGGTCCCTCCGGCTCGAGGACCAGATTTTGCCAACCGATCTGCCGGAGTGCTCTCTTCTCGTGGGACATGCTGGATGGAGAAAGTTTTGAACGTCCCCACGAGACCTTTGACTTTTGCCAAATACTTCATGAGCACAGGTTCCCTTGTTTCGAACTCTCCCCTTATCTGAGAAGCTATTATCATGGAATCCGTGAGGACCTCCACGTCATGGACCCCGAGTTCCCGGGCCAACCGCAGGTCGGCGACTACAGCCTCATACTCTGCTTGGTTGTTGGTGATTGGAAAGTGTATCACTAGCGTCTGCTCTATCTTTACTCCGTGGGGACTCTCCAGCACTACCCCTCCTCCAAGAGAATTCTTGCCCGAAGCTCCGTCCACTAGCAGCTTCCACGGAATGTGACGAGGGGCTCCGTCTCCCTTCATCTCGGCCACGAAATCTGTCATGAAATCAGCTACCACCTGCGCCTTCATAGATAATCGGGGGACAAAGGTAATGTCGAATTCACTTAGCTCGATTGACCATTTTGCGAGTCTTCCCGAGTGCTCCACTCCTTCGAAGATCTGGCGGAGTGGATGGTCCGTCACTACTTGGATCGAATGGGCCTGGAAGTATGGCCTGAGCTTCCTGGCTGCGATGACCAGGGCAAAGGCCAACTTTTCTAAAATTGGGTACCTGAGCTCCGCTTCCCTCAGGACCCTGCTTACGTAGTAGACTGGTAGCTGCTTCTTTCCTTCCTCTCGAACCAGGACGGAGCTTACGGCCTCCGCCCCGACCCCGAGATATAAATGTAGAACCTCCCCTTCTTTGGGACTTTGCAGTAGCGGAGCCTTGGTGAGTTGGCTCTTCAAGGCCTGAAAGGCTTCCTCGCATTCTCTCGTCCATTCAAACTTCTGATTGCCTCTTAGCGCCTTAAAGAAGGGAGAGCATTTTTCCCCTGCCCGGGATAGAAACCTGTTCAGCCCGGCGAGTCTTTCGGTCAAGCGCTGAACCTCTTTGGCGTTCCGAGGCGACCCCAGCTCCATTATAGCCCTAACCTTGTCCGGGTTAGGTTCTACCCCCCAGGGGGTGAGAAGGTGCCCGAGGAACTTCCCTTTGCTGGCCCCGAACACACACTTCAGGGGGTTCAGGCGCATCTTGTACTTGCGTAGGGTGGCGAAGGTCTCCTCGAGGTCCTGGATGTGAGAGCTCACGCACTTGCTTTTTATCATAAGGTCATCCACGTAGACCTCCAGGTTCCTTCCCCTTTGCTTCTTGAATACCCGATCCATCATCTTCTGGTAGGTTGCTCCTGCATTTTTCAGCCCGAAGGGCATCATCTTATAGCAGTAGCATCCCTCCCTGGTGATGAACGAGACATCTTTGACGTCTGGTGGGTGCATTCTTATTTGGTGATAACCTGAAAAAGCATCCAAAAAACTCATCACAGAAAAACCGACGGCTGAGTCAACCAGCGCGTCGATCCGAGGCAAGGGATAACAATCCTTAGGACAGGCCTTATTTAACAATGAAAAGTCCACACACATACGCCAGCGGCCATCGGCCTTTTTTACCATTACGACATTGGAGACCCAGCCTGGATACTGGATCTCCGTTACAAAACCTGCCTCGAGGAGTTTCGTCACCTCCTCGCGGATTGGTCCTTCGAGCTTGTCAGCTATAGCTCTTCTCTTCTGCCGGATGGGGTGGGCTTCTGGATCGAGGTTGAGACGATGGCAAGCCACGTCCGCCTCGATGCCCGGCATGTCCGCTGCGCTCCACGCGAAGATGTCCATGTTCTTTTGGATGCACTCCAGCATCCTTTTCTGGTCCTCCGGGCCGAGGCCCCCGCTGATCCGCACCTTCTCCACCCTTCCTGCCTGGGTGGTAACCTCCATCTCTATCACCTCTTCTGCCGGCTCGAGCCGGGCTGGCTCGTCCCACTGGCCCTTCGCTTCTCGCCCCTCCTCCCGGGCCTTTTCTCCTGCAGCTCCTTCCGCCTTCATCGGCTCGACCTCCTGCTCCTCGCGAGCGACCTCCAACATCTCAACCTCCTGCTCCTCACGAGCGACCTCCAACACCTCAACCTCCTGCTCCTCACGAGCGACCTCCAACACCTCCTCTCGGGCATCGCCCTCTCCCCCTTCTTCTTCCTTCTCCTCTTCCTCTCCTGGCCCCTCCGGCCTCTCCATCTCTTCATCCATCTTTTCGGCATCCGCCATCCATGAGATGGTGTTGACGGCAGTTACGTAGCATTGCCTCGCCACCTTAGCATCTCCTCGGACGCGGATCTGGACTCCTCCACTATGAAACTTTAAGCACTGATGGTACGATGAGGGCACGCACCGGAAGGCGCTGATGAGGGGTCGGCCGAAGATGGCGTTGTAGCTGCTCGGAGCGTCAACGATGACGAACCGACAGTTCCTGGGGACCCCTCCCAACGTCACTTGGAGACCTACGCCACCCTCGACCTCCTTCCGCTCTCCCGAGAAACCAAACAGTGGTCCGTCGGAGGCCTGCACTCTCTTCTTCTCTACCTCCATCGCGTCGAAAGCCTTTTTGAAGATCACATTCACCGAGCTCCCGTTGTCCACCAGGATCCGAGAGACCGTGAAGTTTTCTATTGCCGTCTGGATCACCAGGGCGTCGCAGAATGGGTCTTCGTAATCTGGCATATCCTCTGAGGAGAAGGTGAGCTTCTCGGAGGGGGGTGGGGTCTGGGAAGTTGACGCGACGTCCCTTCGGAACATGGCCTGGAAGCTCCTCTTGCGAGAGGCCTCTATCCCAACCCCACCGTGAATCACCCCGATTCCCCCCTGGTTCCTGTATCTGCTCTATCCTCACACCGGTCCTCTTCTGCCTCTGGAAGCACTTCCTCAATTCTGGCATGCGGCCGCCGTGGCCGTCCTCTTCCCCTCATTTCCAAGAACTCTGGGCAGGTGGCGATCGCGTGACCTTCTTCCTGATGGAAGTCACAGTAAGGCAACGCCACCCTGTCTTCTCTTCCAGCTCTTCCTCTTCCTCCTCTCGCTCCTCTACCTCTTCTCCCTCGGCCTATCGCCATGGCTTGCTCCCTTGGGGGGTGAGGGGGTCTGGGACCCTGCCTCCACCCCTGATTCACTCCTCCTGCCTCCCTTCCTTGGTACCTTTCATCCTGACCTCGCGCTGGTCCTTCCTGGTTCCTCCAGCCCAACCTGTTGTTGGGTTCCTGGTTCCTCCAAACCCGAGGTGGTCTTTCGAACCCCTGGCCCCTGGGCTCCTCTCGCCTTCTTCCTTCTGGCTGCCTCGCCTCGGGCTCGCTCATCTTTGCCAACCTTTTATAGAATTCGGGGTTGGCCGCCTCCCCTTCGATCTCCTCCGCGGCTCTCTCCATCAACTCCTCGAAGGATACGGGAGGTCTTCTCTTCAGGTCCATCTTGAAGAACCCCTCTCGCAGCCCTACGATGAATGCCATCTGGAGGGCGAATCCCGGCACCTCCTGCACTAGGTGTATCTCCTCCTGGAACCTGTCCACGTACTTAGCCAGGGATTCTCCCTCCCTCTGCCGGATCTTGAAGAGAGCCTCCGCATCCTTCTTCCTCTTCTTTGACGTCGAGAAACGTAGTCGGAAGCTTCGGCGCAGATCATCGAACGCATAGATGGAACCTGTGGGAAGTTGGTGGAACCAGTCCCTTGCTTTTTCCTTCAGGGTGGTTGCGAAGAGTCGGCATTGGAAAGAATCTGACATGGGAAGGATTGAAGTCATGTCCTCGAACCACTGCAGGTGCACAACTGGGTCCTCCTTGCCGGTGTAGTAGGACATCTCCGGCCCACGAAACCCTTCTGGCACTGGGGCTGAGAGGATCATCTCGCAAAAGGGGCTCCCTTCCCCTGCTCGGCGAGTGGTCCTCTCGCGCGGGACCAACTCACACACCTCAGCACTCGCCGGACTGCTGAACAACTGCCGTCCGGGGAGGTCTCGCGCACTGCCTTCTGCTGGCACCTCCTTTCCCGGTCGCTGCCCCGGGGCGTTCTCGCCAATCTGCAAAGGCGGGACCACTGGAACCACCGGGGTCTCGCACTCGGTCCTCGCCGCGAGAACCGTCTGCAGGACCTCTCGCTTGAACTTCTCAAACATCTCCAGCCACTCTCCCGCCGCGGGTGGCTGCGAGTGACCTGAGTCAGAACCATTTCCTCCATCTCCTGTCATCGAAACCAGCTTGGGATTTTCTTTCACCGGCTACGGTCCACGCTCACCGCACCAAAAATGTTGAAACCAGCAACTGGTCTCTTGAGTTCGGACCCACTGGGGGTGTAGCCGATGCTTATTTCTCCCTAACTAGACTCTCCTGACGGTGGATGCTGGAAACGGAATTGACCCAAGGCTGAAGCGAGGAGGTCCCGCCACACACCCGGAAGATCTTAGAGAGCTTCCCCTCCCAAACCAAAGCTCAACCGGGCACCTTGGAGGGCACTGGCTGCCAACCAAAACTAGCCTAGAGGAGAGGATTTTCTAAAATCGAATCTCCTCCAAGGTGCCCTTAAGGGTCTATTTATAGTTTTCCTAGGCTGGTCTGTAAATAGCCTGAATCCGCCTTTTGATTTTACTAACTGCACCCCAAATTGGCCTGCTGATAGCCTAACTCTGCTGTTCCGAAGGGCTATTTGCAGCCCACCAGGGGTATCATGGTCATTTCCTCCTCAAGGCCTTCTGGGGCGAGTGGTCCGTGAGGGAACCACTCGCCGAGTTCCCGCTTGACATGGCGAATGCTCGAGCCCCCCTGAGCGAATGGCCCGTGGAGGCACCACTCGCCGGGCTCCCTCTCGCCTGCAGCCTACCCCACTAATCTGAGGACCCTTTCTCTTCTCTCGGTATGGGCGAATGGTCTGACCGACCCCTGTCCCATCAACTGACTCGAGGGACCCACTCGCCAAATACGGGTTGTACAGTCGCCTTCGTCACTGCCGCCGCCATCGTCGCTGCCACTGGAGGAGAAGGTTTTTTGCCCCAATCTGATCGCTAGCCTTGTCGACACAGATCTTTTCGACGCAGGCATATTCAATCGACGCAGACCTATTCAATCGACGCAGGCTTGTTCGACGCAGCCCTATTTGACTCAAATCTATTCGACGCGGACCTATGCAATCGATGTTGATCCTGTCGACGCAGTTTCAATCGACGTAGGTCCAGTCGACGCCTCTTTGTTCGACTCAGACCTATTCGATGCATGTCCACTCGATGTTGATCCAGTCGACGCAGGTCTACTCGACGTCGATCCAGTCGACGCAGGTTTTATCGATGCTTCTAGTCGACGCAGTCAGTGCTTCTAGTCGATTTTAGTCGAGCTTCTCGTCGAGTGCTTGTTCTCAGCTAGCTGTAGGATCAGGTGTGACTCTGGATTGGATCTAAAGTAGTTTTTCTCGTCTCTACTCGGATCAGGCGACGTCCTTTCAATTTTTGTATTTTCTATTTCCGAAGCACAAGTGAGATGTCGAAGCGCAGCACCGACGACATTGTAAAATTGCAGTCGTTTGATTGCACGGACTTCCATGTGTGGAGGATCCATATCCAATTGGGCATGAAAGAGCGTGAAATTTTCTACACAGTTCTCAGTGATTTCGCCACTACCCGGGAGGATGTGGATGAATACTAGTGGAGCAAGGATGAGGATTTCTGTAGTGAATATCTTCTGAACTCCCTGAACCCTCGTCTTGTCATGACCTACAGAGCGTATAAGACCACCAAATCAACCTGGGACCGTTTGATGCACACTTCCAAAAGGAAGAGGGACTGTCGAAAACCCTGCTGGGAGAGAAATTTTTTAATTTCGAACTCAATACAAATTCGTCAATCATCTTTCAACTGATATACCTGGAAAACCTGTGTCTTAAGCTGGAAGAGGAACAGTCTGAAATGTCAGACAACCTCTTTATGTGCTTGATTCTGAGCAAACTGCCTCCTGAGTGGAACTCCTTTAAGATTGACATGTACAGACTAAAGGAGAGGATCGCCTGTGATGAACTCAAAAGGTTCATTCACATTGAAGATCAGAACGTTGTTGGTAGAAGCTTTGAGCAAGCTGGTCAATCCTCGCAGGTTGACAACTTCATTTTACGATTCAACAAGCTTCCTCGGAAGCCCCATGCACCTAAAGGTGAATCCTCTGCACAACTATCGACCAAGAAGCCTTCTTTCAAAAGGAAGAATGTCAAGTACCATAACCGTGGCCAATGGGGTCACTGGGCCACTGAATGCAAGGGGCTGAAGAAGAAGGAGGAAGCTCTACAGAATGCAATGAACATGTTGGTCGGTATCTTCGATCCAAAGTCCTTTGTGGCTATGATTGGGAGCGGTCACCGCAGCGCGTCCTTAGAATGGTGCCTGGACAGCGGTGCTACCTGCCATGTGACAAATGATAAAGCTCTGCTTTCTGAGGTCACTGAGGTTAGAGAGAAAGTGAAAAACTGCAATGAGGAGAGACCGAAGTTACGCATGATGGGATATCACAGCTGGTCATCTCTTCAAGTAAAACTTTAACTTTACAACATGTTAAAGTAGTTCCAAGTTTAACTAAGAATTTGATTTTTATGAGTTTGTTAGATAAAACAGGAATGTCTTTCACAACCTCTAACGGTAGAATAATTCAAACAATTAATTCTCACTACTTTGATTGTGCGTATTTGATCAATGGAATGTATAAACCTAGCCTCAATAATGATAACATTTTACCAAGTTAGTTCAACTATAATAGATCCTAAGTTGTTACATAACAGATTAGGACATGTGAACTACAGGAAAATACAAGATCTGACTAAGAGTCATAATGTCCTTTTAGATATATCTATTCGATTTGATGAGTGTGAGGTGTGCACACAAACCAAGATCACTAGAAAACCTTTCAAGTCAGTTTCTAGAAGCACACAACTTCTTGAATTGATACATTCCGACCTCTGTGATTTTCGTAGTCATGCCACTAGAGGGGGAATGAAATATCTCATTACTTTCATCGACGATTATTCCAGATATTGTCATGTATACTTATTGAAATCGAAAGATGAAGCGTTCGAGACTTTCAAGATCTTCAATTCTCAGGTAGAAAATCAACTAAACTTATAAGTTAAAAGATTTAGAAGTGATTGAGAAGAAGAGTATACTGTAATAGGGTTTTAGGAATTATTTGCCTCTGAGGCATAATCCTTGAAACCACTACTCCTTACTCATGCCAATATGGTATCGTTGAGCGAAAGGAGAGAAATTTAACAAAAATGTTGAACTTTATGTTACTCACGGCTGGCATGCCTAATTCCTTTTGGGGAGAAGCAATCTTAACTACGAATCATATTCTGAATAGATTGTCTCATTCTAAGCTCACTTCCACTCCATATGAGTTGTGACATGGTCATCCTTGTAGATATAATTCTGTAGAGACTTGGGGTTGTATTGCTTGTGTTACAATAAAAGACCTTAAGAGACTTAAGGTGAGACCTAGGACGACAACCTGTGTTTATCTAGGTAGTGCAGAAGATAGTGCGGCTGAAAGGTTTCTGGATCTATCTACTAACTCAGTGGTAGAATCTAGAGATGCTATATTCTATGAAAATAAATTTGTCAAAGATCATGGCTTAACCATCTACGGGTCTACTGACATTATTTTAGAATCTACTGTAGAACCTGAAGCTGACCCCTCTGGCACTACTCTCCAACCTTTAGAGGTTGAACCTGTTCCAATTAGAGCATCTACAAGAGATGGAATCTTTAAGAACTTTGGTGAGAACTTCATCACCTATCATTTAGAGGATGATTAATTCTCCTACCAGGAAGCAATGCGATCCAGAGACCCGTTGTTGTGGGCAGAAGCCATTGATGATTCAATGGACTCGCTGCTACAAAACAACACCTGACATCTAGTGAACCTCCATAAAGGAGCTAAAGTTCTAGGATGCAAGTGAGTGTTGAAGAAGAAATTACACAGTGATGAGTCTATGACTAGATACAAAGCACGTCTAGTAGCTAAAGACTATAAGCAACAGGGGAAATTGAATACTTTGATGGCTATTCACCTGTGTGCCACCTATCCACTATTAGGTTTCTTCTTGCCTCGGCCTCTATAAAGAACTTTATAGTTCATCAGATGGACGTAAAAATAGTCTTCTTAAATGAAGAGTTTGATGATGAGATCTATATGACACAACCTGAAAGTTATGGACATAAAGATCTAGAAGATAAAGTGTGCAAATTAGACAAATCAATCTATGAGCTTAAACAAGGGTCTAAGATGTGGCACATAAAATTTGATCAAATGGTAAAGAGCTTTGGATTTCAGTCCAGTCTATCTGATAAATGCTTTTATCACCGCTCAATGCCAAATAAGACAGTCATCATATGTCTATATGTGGATGACACGTTGATTCTGAGATCAGATCTTGTTGCAGTGGTTGATATTAAATTCACTCTCGCACAAGCATCTGGCATGAAGGACCTCGGTCCTATTGATACCTTGTTAAGTATGAAAGTTAGAATTGATAAGAGTCGTGTTACTCTTAGCCAAACTCATTACGTAGAGCAACTTCTTTCTACATGGGGATATAAAGATTGTTGGCCAGTAGAGACAACATTTGATCACAACGTTAAGTTGAGTCCTACTGTAGGGACCAATGTCGATCAAGTCAATTATTCTCGGATAATTGGTAGTCTCATGTATGTCACAAGTTGTACACGACCAAACATTGTCTTCTCCGTTAGCATGCTGAGCCGTTTTACCAGTAGTCTAAGCAAAGAGCATTGGGATGCCCTTGACAGGCTGACGAGATACCTGAGAGGTACTACAGGTCACGCTTTGTGCTACACTAGTTACCCTCCTACTATGGATGGATACTCTGACACCTCATATTGTTCAGAAGTTGGTAACAACAAGTCTACCAGTGGATATATATTCACTTTGGGTAGAGCTACTGTCACTTGGAAATCCAAAAGACAGACTTGTATACCTTGTCGTCAATGGAAGCTGAGCTGTTTGTCATAGCTTCGACTGGTAAAGAGGCGGACTGGATCAGGAATCTGATACTAGATATTTCTTTGTCGATGATACAAGTTAATTCTTTGAGCTTGTATTGCGATAATCAAGCAGCAACTCAAGTTGTTAAAAATGCTCTCTATAATATTAAGAGGTGACATGTATGACTAAGACACGCTCTGCTGAATTATCTGAAGGAAAAAAGGAATCATCTCTTTGATCGATGTGTGATCAAAAGATAATATAGTCGATCCATTGACGAAGGGAATGCTCAAAGACCGACTAATCAAAATAGTGGGGGAAATGAGACTGAAGACGATTTTGACCAGCTTAGTTCAAAACTAATGTTTTGATTTTTCTGATTTCCTTTGTCAAAGCAAGCTGATGTGCTCCGTCGATGCTCTTGGTTGTCGAAATTGACTCAGTAGTCTTAACGGGTTTCGTGTCATCCTAGGGCCCTGCTCTACGCTGGAGATACTATATAAACATATTCCAAACTTGATAGGGTTACGTAGAATATCTTGAGCGAGAGCAGCTCCAACACATACTATGATTGTTTGTTGGTTATTGTGCATGAGAACTGTCATGCCCATTCTACTATTATATCATTATTCCATGCTATATTAGTATATATATGATTAAAATACATTGTTTTGTGGTTTTGTTTTTGTATTTATAGTTTTGCCTTCTGTGGTTTCGCAAGGAAGTATCGGTAAGTGGAGGGTGGGAGAGAGGGGGATGGGGGGAGAGTAGGCATAGTCGACGTCTATGGGAACTGTTGCGCCAACGAAGGCGATGGAATCATGCATGGGAGGTGGAGATGGTCGGGTGAGTGTCAACAACTATGAGTGTTAGATAAATAGTTGGAGGGCCTACTTTTATGTCCTTAGAAACCCACTTTGCAGTGTCTATCTCTATCTATGATATGGGATGATCATGGTTTTGAGATAGGACCATCAAATAAACACGAGTCAATCAACTTTGATCTTCCTGTTCCAACAGAATGCATGATTATTCTATATACACATGGCCAACGTATAATCAAAATAAGCTTATAAATATTGATGGCCGGGCATATCGTCTCCTCGCGCACAATGTGCGTCGACAATAATACTTGTGCGTCGCTTGAGTGACAATCAACTACTAGCTGAGTTGCATACTTTGCTCGGGTGTATCTCAATGCCATGCCCAACTGATTGTAATGTTGTTTGGTCTCATGAAAGGAACATCAACATATTTCAATTTACAATCACAATTCCATATGTTTTGTATTATTTGTTGTGATTGAGCGACGTTACATGGACTGGACTTTTTGATCATTAGGAGAAACTGCTATAGAAAAATTCTAAGCACAATGACGCAAAGGAAAGAACAACACTCTGCACACGCCTCAATATGATCACGACAGTACATCTGACATTGAAGATGTCACATATTATGCGAGAAGAAGACAATTAAATCAACTACACATTGTTTGTTAAATCAATAATGGATAGATTCAGAATTTTAATGTAAGATAATGTTAAATCGGGAAGCCTAAATGTTATATCAAATATCAGTGTTCCCCTGCAATAGCATATATATATCATATATAAAAATAAAGAGTGGTGTTAAAGACACGCCAAATATCGATGTGTGCAAAGAAGTCATAGATGCACACCGCATAATTTCAAACACAGACCATTATGTTAAAAGCACACCATTCAAAACAAATCGGAATTATTTTGCCATTGCATCCAAGGGCTTATAGGAGACTACAAAAAATACTGATGACTTCTCCCAATAATAAGAATAAATAGGTCTTACTATGCTTGTTAGCTTATTAGCACGTCAAATAGTAATAACAAACTTAAGACCGCTTGCAACGCTAATAGCCAATTTCGCTAACTCATCCTTGAAAAAACTAAATCCAAGTGAATTATTTTCCAACATCTAGATTTGTGGAATGAGATGATTGTTCGTTAGCAACATTTTTTTTAAAACTCGTCTTCAACAATCGAAAAGCACTCATGTTCAAATAAAACTTGAAATTTTGGCATATACGAAGCCTATATAAGCCAATGTAGAGAAAACTCGACACTGGAATCCCGAGTAGGCAGAGGGAAAAAACGGCGAAGATTCAACATCAGCCTTGTAGCGCTGGGAGTTATGGAGGGCGAAAACCGCAAGGGTTTATGCTTATTATTACTAACCTGCATTTAGTGTTATAGATTGAAGGAAAATATTAAGTTTTTTTCTTTTCAAAATGTCGTGCATATAGAAAGTTTTTGTGTGCCCTCGACACCGCTCAAAATAAATGATATCCCCGCAAATGAAAAGTAGATAGACATAGACTTTGTTTGGGACAGATTTTTCTATTCGATCATAAAGTTATATTTGAACAATAAAAAATGTTTTTATGTCGTTTGAATAAATAGATTTTTCAAAAGAGCTTAATCAAAAAATTTGTTTTGAAGGTTTTTTGATAAACTAGTCTAACATAGCTTTTTAAAAAATTGCATTATCTACTTTTAATTTTCTCTCTTTTGTTAACTCAATTTCGCTACATATCAATCAAGTTTTTTCGGTCTGACGCTTATTTTTCGACCGAGCGCATATTTTTTGACAGAACGCGCGTTTTTTGGCCAGAGACTCATTTTTTGACCAGGCGCACGTATTTCGATCAGTCGCACATTTTTCGCCCGATCACACATTTTTCGCTGGGTGTGCGTTTTGTCGCAGATCGAGCGATTTTTCTCCTGGTCGCATGTTTTTTTCGTCAGGGCACTCATTTTTAGCCCGATGCTCGTTTTTTTACCCGACGTGCATTTTTTGACCAGACTTGCGCTTTATGATTGCACACACATTTTTTCATGCGATCGCGCATGTTTTCTCCCGGGCGCACGTTTTTTGCCCGGGTTACTGTTTTTCGCCTGGGCCGCGTTTCTCGCCCGGGCGACCGTTGCTCGCTCGGTCGACTGTTTCTCGCCCGAGCGACCATTTTTCTCCGACGATCGTTTCTCGCCAGGCGATCGTTTCTCGCCAGGCGATCGTTTTCGCCCGGACGAGCTTGTTTGCCTGGGCACACGTTTACGCAAGGGCGCGTGTTTATGTCCGGGCATGCGTTTTCACCAACAAAAATTATATTTTCAATATTTCTATTTGAAAAATAGCTTTAAAACAACTATTCTATCAAATAGTTTAAGCGAAAAAATTTATTTCAATCAGCACTTTAAAATAGACTCTCCAAACAGTCTCTTACTTTCTCATCAACATTTTTCAAACAAATCTATTCTTAAAATCCTATTCGATCGACAATTTTCTCATCAGCATAACCTCTCCCAATCAGAGCCACAACGATGAAATCATGTATTTTACTAATTTTTCCTCAAAAAAATTACCTTATGAGTCCTGAACATAAAGCCAGATCGGGCCGGCCTGGACCGGGCCCGATCGGGCTTTTTACTGTATCGGGCCGGGCCGGCCCGGTCCTCCCCTGGAATCGGGCCGGCCCGGGCCGGGCAGGCAGCACTGATATGCTGCCTGCTCCGACCCTTCAGGCCGGGCCGGGCAGGACCGGGCCGGTCTCGGGCCCGATCTGGGCCGGCCCGTTTTTTTCTTTTTTTTAATTAAATTATAATTTTTTATTTTTATAAATAATAAATAATGACATTTTATTAATATTGAACAAAAATTTGAACGAAAATTTGGAACAAAAAATTTTATTAATATTGAAAATTTGGTACAAAAAATTTAAAATATTACAAAATTTAAGTCGTACATTTGTACAAAATACAAAATTGAAAATACAAACCTATAAAAGCTATGATTCTTATAAAATTTAATTAAAAAATTTACATATTTTAAAAAAAGTACATTTAGATTGGACTGCGGATTTAATCATCATGTAGATTCAAGTTCAACGCGTCCATTTCGTCTTCTATCTCCTCCGAGCTATCCTCCAAAGCTGTTATGTGTTGCTTCCTCTTTACGCTGTCCAAGTAGTCCTTGTAGCATATGCAAACCTCCAACGAATCTTCGTTAAGCCGGCTCCTCCGCTCGTTCAAAACCCTGCCACTAAGAGAAAAAGCGGACTCCGAAGCTACTGTACTAGCTTGGACAGTTAATAAATCACGGGCCATATAGGCCAAAACAGGATAGGTATTAGCTTTACCTTTCCACCAATTTAAGATATCGAAGTTTTCGATCTCTTCCGAACTCATAAAATCGCTAAATTGAGTTTTTGTGTATAATCCTAATTCATCTAAACTACTAGATGTGCGCGCTTTTTTCCTAGAAGCTAAATCTAAAATTTTATTTTTAAGACTATCATTCGTTTTGGGTTGCGTTATTTCTTCGCGGGGTCGTGACCCGTATAAGTTATTGTAATAATTATAACTTTGCGTAAAAAAAGTAGTAAAACTTGAAGTACTAACGGGGTCATCCGCATCATCATAATTTATATTTAAGGTTAGATTAGTATTGATTTCGTCGATCAAATTTTCTACGCCTTCTACGTTAAGTAGCGGATTTAAAGCGGCGACGCACGAAAACATAGGCGGTATTTCTCTATAATATTTTAAAAAAATTTCTTCCATTACTTTAATTAAAGGAGCCCAACCTTGGTGTTTCCTATAATAACTAAATTTTTCTGTGATATGTACGAAATGTTCAATTACTAATGCGCTCGTTGGATAATATACTCCAGATAAAGAAACGGTGGCCATATAAAAACACTTTAGTAAATCTACATAATATTCTATTATGGTCCAATCAGTTTCACCTAAACCGTGTTCAATATTAAGCAAACTATAATATTTCATTAGAAGTGCTTTTTGTTGAAGGGCTCTTTTTAACATTTTATAGGTTGAGTTCCATCTAATAGGCATATCGAATTGAGGTTTCAAATATTTTTGATTTTGTGCTTTACAAAATTTTCTAAAATCTTGAGCTCGTTGTTTAGTACAATAAATTGTTTTTAACATGTCGCGAATTTTATTAATATATATTGACATTGCCTTTAAACTATCCTGTACCACTAAATTTAGGACGTGACAAACACATCTAGTATGAAAAAACGCGCCGTTGAGAAATGATTTTAAATCTCGTTTTAACAATTCAATTGCGGCGCCATTATTGGAGGCGTTATCAAGAGAAAAACTAAGTATTTTATCGTTAATTTTAAATTCCCGCGCACATTTCATAATAACCTTATATAAAGCTATAGCCGTGTGCGGGAATTCAAAACCCGTAAAACATATTACGCGTTTATTTAGCTCCCACGAAATGGGATCAATCCAACGACAAGTGATGCAAAGATAAGCTATTCCTAAATTTAAATTACTCGTCCAAACGCCGCTCGTTAGACTCACACGTTCTTCGAAAATTTCAAAATACGTAATTAATTCTTGTTTTGCTTCTAAATATAACCTAATCGTGTCGCGCCTTAAAGTAATTCTACTAACCTTTTGGTATTTGGGCTGAAGCCCCCCATGTATGTACTCTGTGCCGTCGTCATTGTCGAAGACGCTGAATGACAGCCCACGTTTGATGACGAACTTCGCCTGCATCTCTTGCTGTCGCATTTGATCGTACGTCCAAATCTGTCCTGCTCCAGAAATTTGAGCTTGACTTGACTCGGGAGGAGCTTGTTTCGACTCGCAAGATTTTTGGTGTCGAACGAGCGTCGAGTTGCCGCTGATGGATAGCAACTTCGAGCACATCTTGCAGCGCGCTTTTCTTTCGGTGCCGACTTGGACCATGTCGAAATGCTCCCAAATACCCGCTCTACGATTGTGCTCCACCACCGAAGCCGTACTTTGGGAAGACGACGCTGAAGCTGAGGAGGACGACGCCATTGAGAGAGCTAAGAGAGAGAGAGAGAGAGAGGTGTGAGAAAAGAGAGAGGGGAGGAGGGGTATTTATAGGTTTTTTTTTGTTTTTTTTTTTAAATTAAAAAATATATATATATTATATTATTATAATATATTATGGTAGCCAACCGCCAGCATGGCTGCCACATGGCAGCCATGCTGGCAATGAGCCTAACGGCTCTATCGGGCTAGCCCGAGTCCCAGATCGGGCTTTGCCCGGCCCGGTCTCGGGCTAGCCCGATTATCGGGCTCTACTCGGCTCGGACCGGGCCGGGTACCGGGCCGCGTAGTGCGGCCAAACCGGGGCCCTTTTAGGGCCCCGGGTAAGAGCTCGGCCCGGTTCGGGCCTGAACCGGGCCGTGCTCGGGCCGGCCCAGCAGACCCGATTTTTTTATTCAGAATATGGATTCTTATCAGCCAAATTATTTATTTTTACGCATTTTTCTTTTATTACTACGTTGCTGTAGAGAGATAATTCCACTGTCGTCTTCTCTGTTATGTATTTCACTTCTCCTTGACCTCCCCGCCTCCCGCCTCCCGCCTCCGCAATGGAGTCTATTGCCCACGCTGCACTCCTCCACATATCCCCACAGTGGCTTCTCCTTCCGAGATCTCGCTTCCCCCCCTCCTTCAAACCCGCTAACATTTCCCTTTTCAGCAAACCCAAAAAATCTTCCTTTTCCCCGGGATCCAGCGCCGGCGCCACCAGTCACTCGAGCAAATGGGCTGAACGCCTCCTCGGTGATTTCCACTTCAACCCTTCAACTGTCGACCCGCCTTCATCTCTAGACTCATCAGCTACCGATTACCGTCCTGGCGTCCACCTCTTAGACTCTGCTTCTGCGGACCGCGCTCTACCCCTGCCGATCGACTTCTACAAGGTCCTACTCCTGATGTTACAGTGCGGTGTAATTAAAACTTTAGAAATCATGTTAAGTTGGCTGTGATGCTGTTTCCTTTTAAGGTTCTTGGCGCTGAGACGCATTTCTTGGTAGATGGAATCCGGAGGGCATATGAAGCTAGGGTTTCGAAGCCTCTCCAGTACGGATTCAGCAACGAGGCCCTCATTGGTCGGCTGCAGATACTCCAGGCTGCATGTGACACTCTAGCCAACCCGGCTTCCAGGGGAGATTATAACCGCGGCCTTGTTGAGGATCCCAGTTCCACACTTACTACCCATGTTCCATGGGAAAAGGTAATCTCAGCATTTATAAGGCTCTACTAGTTTGCATTCCATTCTGGTTGTTTAGTCCTGAGTCAAGTTGAAGAGCAAACAATTGAGTCATGAGAAGGTCGTGATTTTGTAAATTTCAGTCCTTGTATGACATCTGATGCGTTTTCTTTGTTTAAATTCTTCATTGTGAATGGAGCGCATTCATCTTTTGTCGAACCTGGAGGTCCTTATTCATAAATCATAGCTCAATACTGTTACCTTTTGCTCATTCAATCAATAGAGAGATGGCTAATCTTGTTACTTGAGACTCTGTAAAGCCCTATTTGGCTAATCATGTTCCAGAGAAGCTTCTTCTCATCATCCAAAGATTGTTGGTGGTGACATTTAGTCGATCCGATATCCAGATCTTGGTAAAATACTGTTGAATCATCATTGTCTGTAAATGTTAAAGTTGTTGGATTATCCTAAAATTTCAAGGAAGCTTATTGTCGTCATTCCATGATTGCTGGTGTAACAGTTCGTCTATCTGATGATCCGATTTCCAGCAATCTCCATCACACTTCAACAACAACAAGAACACTCAAGCCTTTATCCCACCATAGTGGGGCCGGCTATATGGATCCTTTGTCGCCATTGCGCTCTATCTTTAATCATAGTCTCACTAATGTCTAAGTACATCATGTCTTTCCTTATAGTTTCATTCCAAGTCTTTTTTGGTCTACCCCTCCCCCGTTTAACATGCCTAGTTGCTAAATTCTCACAACGCCTAATAAGTGCCTCTAATGGTCTCCTATGTACATGTCTGAACCATCTTAAACGAGCTTCTCGCATCTTCTCTAAAATTGGTGCCACTCTTGTCTTATCCCTGATACATTCATTCCTAATTTTATCAAATCTCGTGTGACCACACACCCACCTAGGCATTCTCATATCCACAATTCTAATTTTTTGCTCATGTACACCATTCACTGCCCAATACTCAGGACTGTAGATCATCGCTGGCCTAATTGCAGTACGGTAAAACTTGCCTTCAAGTTTTTATGGTACTCTACGATCACATAAGATCCCAAACACGCCTCTCCACTTCAACCACCCTGCTTGGATTCTATGTATCACATATTTATCTACACCTCCATCCTTTTGAATTATCGATCCCAGATATTTAAAGCACTCACCGCAGGAAATATCTTGGTCACCTAACTTAATGACGGAGTCATCCGACTTTCTTGCACTACTAAATTTAAGCTCTATATTCTCCGTCTTTGTCCTGCTCAACCTAAAATTCTTATTTTCTAAAGTGTCTCGCCAAGATTTAAGTTTCGTGTTTCTCCCTCGCGCGTCTCATCGACCAAAACAATATTATCTGCAAATAATAAACACTAAAGTATTACTTGCTGGATATGTCTGGTGAGCTTATCTAAGATAAGGGTAAATTGGGATCAACTGCAGTTGGCGAGCTCAAGATAGGAACACTGTGAGGGATCAAGAGCGGTTGGCGAGTTGGTGAGCGTCGAACATGGAGCATCAAACAAGAGTCGCTACTGGTGAGTTCGAAAGATAGATGTTGTTGGCGAGCTCGAGACCATGGGAGTCGCTGTGGGCGAGTTCGAAGGCTGAGATTGGGATGTTGTTGGTGAGTTCGAAGCGACGTGAACAACAACTCACAGGTGAGGTCAGCAGAAGTATGTCGGCTATTCCTTATAAAGTGAGCAGGAGGAGTTTATGTCGATGATAAAAAACCAGGTTGGAGCGGTGCGGAATCCGACACTCAAGCAGTTCCATAGTGGGAGCTCAATCAACACGAGCGTGCTTATTCAGGACTTGACTTGCTTTGATACCATGTTAAATATTGAGTGATACAATGTAATAATTTTATTACTCCTCATTCAAGTAGAATACAAGTACATGTACACATATATATAGGTGCGAGGAGTGACACCTGAACTTCAAACCACATTGTGGGACTAATCTATACATGAGAGGTATCTCCTAATGGGCCGTAGAGGTGGGCCTTTATAGTGGGATTTTCCACATTTCTTCTATATAATTAACAAGTTATTCATGTGTTATTTATGATTTTTGCTATTTTTAAAATAGAGCGCTGTCCTCTCTTGGAGAATTTACGCTAGTGCGCTATTTTCTTTTGACAAGCATGATAATTACCACTCACCACATATAACTGGTTTTCTACTACGGTTATTAGTATGGGGATTGGCCTTGTTGGTTCTCTTATGAACGTTTGTATTTCAATAGGTTCCAGGGGCTCTGTGTGTGCTTCAAGAAGCTGGTGAGGCTGAGACAGTTCTTGAAGTTGGCGGTAGTCTTTTGCGCGAGTGGTTGCCTAAGCCTTTCAAGCAGGACATTGTACTGGCTATGACCCTTGCATTTGTTGACTTGTCAAGGGATGCTATGACACTCAATCCACCAGATTTCTTGGGCTGCTGCGAGGTTCTTGAGAGGGCTTTGAAGCTCCTACAGGTAACCGTCCTTTGCTACCCGGCAGGTATTTTTTTAACCATCTTATTGCACTGTTAGCTACTAAACCTGTATGGGATTTATCATTTACAAAAATAACCGTGAGAACTTATTTCCATCTTGCCATTAAAGAAATAGTCAGATTTTATTTTTTTGGAGACAACAATACTTATTTTATTCTTGATATTTTCATACTTGTCATGAATGTATAATATTTACATGTGAAAATAGTATAATTCACCTCCATAATTTTGAATATCATATATACATGTTCATGCATGTGCTCACACACACACACAAATCCCTCCACCCAACCCGCCGTTACAAATTCCCTCCCAAACAAACAGTGAGAGCTCAAAGACTTAAGTCATTAGATTGTATTTCCGATATAGCAGCCAAGTACTCAGTGCTACTATATAATTATTAGATCATGTGAACTGATCGAGGTTTGACATGCTGTGCACATCCATTTATGATTTTGGAGATTTGGTTTTGGGGCATATGCGATGATGATTAGTGAATTCTATTTAGTTTTAATTGGTTCGTAGTATATTAATTTGTTACTTTTAAAATATAAAAAAGGATGATTACAAAATTGAATCGAGCCCTAATATAGTTTTGTTATTCATACCAATAAGAGGGCTGCCATCTAAGGTATTGCAAAATTTTGGAGAGCTCTTCTTTCCGGATTCCGACGATCCTCTCACGGTAGGGCTGATTTTGAGTCGAGTTCAAGCGATTTTAGCTCGGCTTGGAAGTGAAATTTTCGAGTCGAACTCGGCTCAAAATTGAAATCGATTTTGAGTCGTGTCGGCTCGACAAGTGGCTCGATTCCAAGCAGGCTCAAAATTGAATCGAGCCGGCTCGAAGTTGAGCAATTTTTCTCTTTATTTTGAGTCAACCCCAAAATTAAATTGAGGTAGTTTGATATTGAGTAAATGACACCCTTTACAATTTTGCTCTTTTAGTTTAAGTTTAGACTTAAGTGTTTTTTGTCTTAAAACAATAGTATGCTTGTAAATACATTATATTTTAATCAATTTCAACCGATTCAATTCATATTTTGAGCTATTCAGGGCAGACTAAAAATTGACTCAAATTGTGATTGAAGTCATAATGAATCGAATCAAATTGAGTTGAATCAATTGTATCGATTCCGATTCGACTCAATATCCGAGCGATTTTCGAGCGTCTTTTGAGTTTCAAATAATATGTTCAACCTTATCTCACAGTGACGACTCTGTGAGGCCCTAGGTGACAAATCCTAGGTATTTTTTTCCCTTCTATTCTACACCCTAGACGCAACCCCCCTCCCATCCAAAGTCCCCAACTGACCACCGTTCATTCCTTGCTCATGCCCCAATCTCGATATCGCTTCTTCCCTAAGCCGAGACTGAACCGGTTATTCTTAGTCACCCGTCGATTTCCTCTACCGAGTCGATACCCCATTCACACGTACCAACAACCCGTCGACAGCCTCCGCAACCCTAGTCTACGATTACCCCTCCACCCCTTGTAGCCATTCGCTGATAGCACCCTCCCTCACCATCCCTTCTTCCAGCCATAACCCACATCCCCCTTTTCTATCCGTGACATCCCCCCTCCTCCCTGTCTCTCTTCTCCTCCCTAGCCGCAAGCCCCACCGAGCCCTTAATTGCCACTCAACCCACCTCCACTTTTAGTACAACATCCTTACATCTTCAACCACCGGATCTACCAGCCAAGACCAACACCCCCTTATTTTGTGAGTATTTTCTTATTGTCTGAATCTTGGTCATCATTATTGTTATAAGGAATCATGATTTCATACTATTTTGGATTTATAGTTTTGAGGTTGTTTGTCTGGAAAACCTTGTGATTTGTAGGATCTATTTGGTTGCATGCTCTTGTTTTGTCCCTCCATGCGGAAGAAAGCCTAAACTTGCAAAAAGAATAATTTTGCACTGATTGATTAATTGCTTGAGATTTAATCTTTTATTACTTGCTTGTGATCTATCCGTCGGGTCCTATGTCCATTGCATGTAACATCCTAGGTTAGAAGAGTTATTTTTCCAGACACGACGTAGTTTATTAAGAATTCACACACACCTAGCCTACTCGACATCAGAAGTCTTTCAAAAGAGAGATT
Source organism: Dactylorhiza incarnata (assembly GCA_033032865.1). Classification (NCBI taxonomy): domain Eukaryota; kingdom Viridiplantae; phylum Streptophyta; class Magnoliopsida; order Asparagales; family Orchidaceae; genus Dactylorhiza; species Dactylorhiza incarnata. The sequence goes on along the minus strand of JAWHQI010000310.1, from coordinate 2,146,209 downwards.
CCGAAACTAAGAGATGACTAAGACTCAACAGTCACCTCCTTACAAAGAAAGTGAGACCCACTTACATATTACCAAAGTACCCTTCATAAAGTAAAATACATAAATGACAAAATAAAATGCTCTTGATTACTGTCGCCACGTGTGCGTATCACTCTACAAGTGATAAATTATCAAAATGCACTTAAAGGAGAAGTTACATTAAGACACCCTACTAAATAAAAGACGATTCCACGCCTTCCGTAGTCACGAGGTTGGTTGATCACCGCGTGTATTCATATTACATATGTAAATTCAAGTGACAAAATTGAAGTACACTGTTCATCGATGTTATTTATAGTTTATTTGGTATTTGTATTTGGTGAAACATGGTAAAATTAAAAAATTTACCTGTGCTGATTCCTTCGCGTACTTCATGAATTGTAAAATTGCCATTAAAATTGATTAATGACACCCTAAATAATTTTCACATGCTTCACCACAATCAACTATGTTAATCTCGAGTTTGAAAATTATAATAAATTGTGTACACAAAGTTAAACTGGAAGTGGTTCTCCATCACGCACACAGGTGTGTGTATATATAATATATATATATATCTGTATATATAAATCTGTTTCGTTTTTTTTGTGTGAATCCATTTTATAATTTCTCAATTTTTTAATTTCATAGATATCTTTATGATGTTAGTTTCAACTAGTTCCTCCCTTTGTTTCTCAACTTGAATAGGAATGGTGCAAAATACTATTTAAAGCGAACTTCTTATGATATATTGAGGGTGAAAAATCTAGACTGCTATTCAGGGAGTTTGATATTTGCTTCCATTTTCACACATCAACATTTTGTGGGCCACAGGAGGAAGGGGCTAGCAACCTTGCACATGACCTGCTAGCACAGATAGACGAGACTTTGGAAGAGATAGCCCCTCGTTGCGCCCTTGAACTTCTTTCCTTGCCCCTTGATGATGAACACCTAATAAAACGTCAAGAAGGGCTACATAGTATCCGCAGCATATTGTGGACTGTTGGTAAAGGAGGTGCTGCAGCAATAGGAGGTGGATTCACTCGTGAAGGTTTCATGAACGAAGCATTTGTGCATATGACAGCTTCTGAGCAGGTTTGTCGTTAACTATACTTGAATAATAATTCTATTCTTCGTGATAGGGGACTGATTTTTGTGAATTTTTATCTGGTGTAAAGATAGATTTGTTTGCTGCAACACCAAGTAATATACCAGCGGAGAGCTTTGAAGTATATGGCGCGGCACTAGCTTTAGTGGCACATGCCATTATAGCTAAACAACCCAATCGTATTAAAGATGCATCCAATCTCTTTCAGCAACTCCAGCAGACCAAAGTTACTCCATTAGGTACTAATTCTGAGTACACTAAAACAGATAGGGAGATAGACTTTGCCCTTGAAAGGGGTCTCTGTTCACTGCTAATGGGAGAACTCGATGAGTGCTATTCATGGTTAGGCATCGATGATGAGAGTTCACTTTCTAGGAATCCAGATGTCATAAAATTCATCACAGACAATTCAAACATCGGCAGAGATCATGATCCTCTACCTGGAATTTGCAAATTGTTGGAGACATGGCTGATGGAGGTGGTTTTTCCTAGATTTAGAGATACTCAAGGTATACTGTTTAGGCTTGGGGATTACTACGATGACCCCATTGTGTTGAGATATCTCGAAAATATGGAAGGAGGTGGGGCTTCACCTTTGGCTGCAGCGGCCGTCATAGTACAAATTGGGGCTGAAGCTACAGCTGCACTAGGTAGTGTAAAATCAAGTGCCCTTCATGCATTGCAGAAGGTGTTTCCGTCGACCAAGAGGGAAGGAAGAGGAAGCTTCAGGGTCTTTGTTGATGATAATCCTACATCTGAACGAGGAATTAAAGAGCCCATTGTGAGTGCCTATAAATATGACACAGAAAAAGACATCGAGGCTTCTGAGACACCCAATACTGAATATTCAAACAAGCAAGATCTTAAATACATTGTAAAGGAAGCAAGCATGAAGATGATGTGTGCTGGAATGGCAATTGGCATGCTGACTCTTGGGTTGAGATATTTATCACGGAGAAATGTGTTACCTGGTTCAATGAACGAAGTTGTATCAACAATGGGTGCTAATGCGGGTCACATTGGTAATATACCATATTCTAACCTTTTTCTTAAGTTTGAAAAATGGTAGAGATCCTTTGGAACATATTTCTATCATATGGAGTTTCTGTTGTGCCATATAATATGGGTATAAATAGTTTTGACATATTGAAAATAGATGGTAATTCGGTCTTTCATAAACATAGGTCTTTATCTACTGTTTGGTTATGTCTAGCTCTTTTCTTCAAAAACATTATATACTTTTTATTAGCAATGTAATATTATGTTTCAGTTATAATGCATCACATCACCATAGTTGTCATATTTAGTTTAATCCATTCCTTACTTTTTATGGTACTATCTTCCTTTAATTTGTCAGCATGGTTGCTAGTTTCTTCCCCAACTACAAGCCTATTAGGCTTGAACGTTTGTAATATCCTGGAGCTCATGTACTACTATGGTCATATCTTTTGTTGCCTTTAAATTACCTGTACTTTCTGATGCAAAGTAAGGTAGGGGAAACCGTTGATGTAAACCGAATCTCAAAGTGATTTAAAATAAATAAATTCGGAGGTAATTATGAGAAATTCGACTCAGAGTTCATTAGGCGCTCATTCTCGGAACAATCGAACGTTGTAAAACTATTAATCAAAATTCGGGAATGGAATCCTCTTGGCACTTTGCGGTTTGAATCTTAACACGAATCATGTGTTCCACAAATAAAACAGTGCACTAATTTATAAATTGTTACAAAGTTTATGGTCCACGAATGCAAAGATTAAAGACAATAATTTTTACTCTTTGGTTTTCTATACCGACTAGCACCTCAAACCGGTTGGCCCTAGACAATCCACCCCGGATTGGCCTCCGTCTAGCCCTAGCTAATTCACTCCCAGATAATCCTCAAGCCTCTCCTCTCAAAAGACCTCCTTTGATCTAACCCAAGACCTAGTCGCCACACTCGAGACAAATTTATGCGCTAGACCTATCCCCGATCTAGTCGCCACACGCGAGACGAATTCACACCGATACAAAAATAATCATTAACGCTCAAAACAAAATGAAAATACAAATGTAGAAATAAGATATTACTGTAGAAGAACTCCTCAAATCGAATGTCAAATGAAGATGATGAAGGGTCGCTTGAAATTGTCATCTTAGAACACGAACCCTTCTCTTGAATAGTAGTTTTAATCCTCAATCTTCCTTTGTTTTTTTGTGTTGAAGGTTGAGAGTGTTGGGGTCTCTTTAGATGGCTAGGCGTGGCCCTATCGTCAAAGTATCTCATGATGGAATAAGAATCCTGAGAGAAAATGTGTATTTATGGTTCTCTGGGAGCTATCACCGGGCGGTAGCGTCGAAATATGAGTCCACATGCCTTTTCACTCCTTTGAACGGTAGAATTTTCCTTATTTAAGTTAGCGCTATCGCTAGGCGGTAGTGAGCTATCACCAGGCGATAGTAAACTCGAACTTCCCTCTCTCGTTTCCCTCTAAGCCGTGTGACGACGCGTTGTTGCTATAATAGGACTATCACCGGGCTATAGTGGGTTATCACAGGGCGGTATCAAACTTGAATTTCCCGCTCGTCTTCTCTCCAAGGCGCGTTGAGACGCGTTGCTGCCATAATAAGAGTTCCAAGCTATCGTTGGGCGGTAGTGGATAGTATCGGCGCTATCATCATCCTTGAGCTATTTATGGCAACCACCAAATTCAGAAAGACTTTACTGCAAGTCGTCGTACTTCGAGTGTTCTTGTCGTGCGGTTGCTGCTCTCATCGACGGTAGGATGCAAGGTTGGCCTTTGACTCATCGTTTTAGCTCGATACTGGATGTAGCTTATAAGACTTGTATCATATATGATTCCTAAACCTGCACATTACGAAATTCGAAAACACTTGCAAAGATAAATCAAATACATATTTAGATTTGTTATTCTCAAGCCAAAGTGTGTTGAACATGATGCATCGACCCATGCTCCAACAAATTCTCCTTTTTGATGATAACAAATCTTGAGATTGGAAATAAAGATGCAGTAAGATATGTGTTCATAGTAGTGTGCATATGATAATTATTAAAAAGTTGGTTAGGAAAAATATATGAAAATCATTTTAGCATTACAAATACAAGAATAATTAAGTTCCCCTTAAATGATCGCCCCCCCCCCTAAATATGTGATCTCCACCTAAATATGATATTTCCTAATCATTCATATTTTATCTCCTTTTGTTATTAACAAAAACAAGTATCATTTTAGCTCTCCCCCTTTAGACCGAAAGGAAATAATCAAGATAGCACAAAATAATAAGAGACATAAAAATTGTGAAAACAAAGAGAACCAAAGATGAATTATGATAAGCGTGAAAAACATAAGATTTAACAAAGATTAGCGTGAAAACCATAAAACAAATGATTATCATGAAGACCATAAAAGACAAAGATAAGCGTGAAACATAAAAAGAAGAAGAAAGACAATTGTGATAAACACAAGAGACAAAAAATAGCATAAAAAGCATAAGATGGAAGTATAAATGGATAATCATGAAATACAAATAATAAAGTATGAAAAACATAATCATGATGGAATGTCAAGTGAAATATGAAAATGATAATCATGATAAGTGGAGTAATCCTGTGATGGAATCATTCAACTCATTGAAATCATTAAGTTTCATAAAATAAAATTATGAATATTCAAGTTAGAGCTTTAGCTTTCATGAACTAAAATCATTAATATTATAGTTAGAGCTTCAAAATTTATGATACCCTTTGTTAGTTTGTAAGTTTCATAATAAATTATGGATAACTTAAAAAAATGTAAAATCAAGAATTAGAGACTACAATGTTACAAGATTTGAATGATAGTAGAGACGTTGTAGTAATCATGAAAAGTAATCTAAAGCATTACATACAATGTAAAAAAATGTTCAATTACATTTACGGTCCAATTTTTATGTGCGAAAGTGTTATATGAAACAATGAAGTGTACACAAGTGAAAAACATCAAGATTGATACTTCATGTAATAAGCAATAAGACTTATCATCATGCAATGCAATGCAAACTAACATTATTGTTATGCAAAGGAAAATCACTTTCACAGCTTCTATACACATATAACTATATAAGTATCACTACCTAGGTGTTTCACACACACAATGCTTATGGGGACTTATCAGAGATACATAGTAGTGCTTGGTGGATCACAACATATAAGCCATAATTTTCGTCAATACTAAAGTGATTTGGGGTACCAAGAGAAGGGAGTATGGTAATTAAAATAATGTTTGCACAAGATCGAGAAAATTTAAACCAAGGTGCTGAACTTCACAATGCTGATGAAGACTTATAAGGAGGAAGAGTAGTGCTTGGGTTTGTCCTTGTCATATTCATGATGCCATTTTTTTATGAGATGAACAAGAGGCCCCAAATTAATCAAAATTTGTCCACATAGACATACACTTTCACTTGTATACAAACATGTATGAAATAAACTACACTTCTCTTAAGTTTGTGTAGGAATATCCATGGATCCCATGAAGGCAATCCGATGAAGTGTTTAATGATTTAGCATTGTAATTAACATATTGTGACATAATTATCATATGCATGCAAACACGATTATTATAATTAGTAGCAACAATAATGAGCGATATGTGTGTGTAACATTTTTTCAAATAAATTACACATATATAGACATGCATAAATATTATGTTACAACTTCCTACACTATATATGATCAGAGTACATTAAAGATTGACTAGCATGAAACAAGACTACAATGAATGCTAAGGTTAAGCAATTCAAATCAAACATTGTAGAAAATCTCAGGAGGTGGCGTACATCATGACATTCATGTCATTGTAGCTTAACAGTTTTTATAGATTTTTGAGTTTCATGAAAACAAAAATAATGGAACACAAAGGAAACACAACAAAAAAAGTATATTTTTTGGTGTTTTAAATTTTCTGATTTTTGTGTGTTTAATTAATGCAAATTAAAATAAGGTAAACCAAGACGAACATGCAAAAAATGAAAAATAAATACTACTACAGAGTTGAGTTAGAGACCCAATTAGTAGAACCATTGTAGCAGGTGTACTTATTGTCAGGCGGTAGTGGATAGCGCTGACGCTATCGTTATTCTTGAGCTATTTATAACAACCACCAAATTCCACAAGACTTTGGCTGCAAGTCATCATACGTCGAGTGTTATCGTCGGGCGGTAGCTGCTATTGTCAGCAGTAGGCTGCAAGGTTTGTCTTCGACTTATCGTTTTAGCTCGATACTTGTTGTAGCTTCCAAGGCTTATATACTATATGATTCCCGAACTTGCACACTATGAAAACACTTGCAAAGATAGATCAAATACATATCAAGATTTGTTATTCTCAAACCAAAGATGTTTCGAACAGGATATGTCGACCCATGCTCCAACAATTATCGTCCTAAAGTATATTATGTATAGCTTCATATTTTGTGTTAATCTCATTTTTTTATTTACTTTATTCTTTTGTTACTATAGTTTTGTTCTTCTACTTATTCACATGTTCTTATTTATACAATATTAAATGTGTTTGTTTGTGTTTCTTTATTGCGCGGTAAAACATATCTAATCTCACTGCCGTTTTGTTATGGGCCTTCGTTTGAACCCTCGTTTGCGGGGGATGGAGGGGGAAGTCCCGTAGAGGATCTACATTGGCCTTGCGAGATCCTCTCGAACCTATCTCGCTGGGAGAGGAGCAACGGAGGAGGAGGATGGTGATGCGCGGTCGATCGACGGAATGTGGGGTTGACGGATGCGATGGATATCGCGATACGGGACGTGGCTAGGGTGTCGGCGAGTTCCGTGAGGTAGAGAGAGATATTTGATTAATGGTTTTGATATTTCCAAACTAAGCACACCCCAACCCTATAACCGGTTGGAGTCCAAACCAAACCAAGGTTCCAAAGTAAAATACAAATGCCGAAATTAAAGATACAATGCGGTAAATCATAAATGATAAGTCTAAGTGGTGTGTGCCGAGGTGCGGCGCTTGTATGTGATCCCCCAACGTGGGTCCGTATTAGTAGAACCTTCCCAAGTTTTTATAGTGTTTCTTGTGCAATAACATTCTACAGGCTTCTTTCTATTTTTGAAGATTTAGTTTATATCCTCGCCTCCAAGATATGTAAATTTATCATATTTGGATATCATCCTAACCTCGTACATTGTTGATTAATTTTCAAATATATTTAGATACAATTGAATTGACTATAATAACAATTATGTTCTTGGGTCGTCTAAATCTCCTTATCTTCTAATTTTCCCCCAAGTTTAACTTTTTTTGGCTTCAAAGTCAATCTAACTTCCTAGTTTTATGGCATTTGCAGATAGCTTAATTAAATTAACTTGTTACGATTTGCTAATGTAAATACAACCTCGATTCATCAATTATTGTTAGTATTACTCATTGCTCCAAGAAAATGTTATTATAAATTAAGTATGCTAATTTCACACACATTCACACTTCGTTGTATAGGAAAAAGTACTTAATAAGAGATCTAATTTCTGCTACTTAATGAGAGTGGACTACTATTGATTGTTTCCTATTCCAAGAGACATGACTGTTTCCAATAAGGCCACGATATCTTTATGAGGATCGCCTGTTAGAAAATGACCCAAACTAATTAACATATTGAATTAGCAAATCTCGAAGTGTCCATGAGCATTGTACATAAGGTTTTTCTTAAATGTTACTTGATATATTTAAAGATCTTGCGGTCAAGTGTTGGTAGAGCAAGGGGCTTGCAATCTTGCATAATCGGTGACACCATACTCATTGCAGACATAATATTGAGATAAGTGATATTCAAGTAAATAAGCTCCACAACATGTCTTTTGTACATATGAACATCACTCAAAATATCCCTATCAGTAATCAAGCATGAAAATCCGTAAGTGTCTATAAAGTTTTGTATCTCAACATACCCACGTTAGAAAGGTTTCCAAGGATCCTTAATGTCAAAGAAGGTTTTCAAGGATCTCTTCACTTGAGAAATAAACATTTGATCTACCCGTCACAGTAATATCATCAACATAATCAATAAAATAGTATATCCACTAATTCTTGTATGCGTTAAAATTGTGTGATCACACTGCAATTGAGTGACTCTCGTACCCCACTATAATGTTGGAACTATGCCCAAGAGACTGAAATCGCAGAGACCATTGAGCAGAGAATGATTTGATCAGGAAGAAAACTAAAATCTTCGGTGAAGGTGAGCATCGAGCAGAGAATGACTTGATCAAGAACAAAACTAAAATCTTCGGTGAAGGAGAGCAGCGAGCATAGAATGACTTGATCAGGAACAAAACTAAAATCTTCAATGAAGGAGAGCATCAATTGTTTGTGACTGCAGCAAAGTTTGTTTGATGTTGGTAGCAGCGACAATAGGAGAATTTTAGCCATCAATAGTCGAATGTGGAAAAAGCTTCGAGGAAACTTTTTTTCCCTTGATAAGTTGAGAAGGCGACGGTAAATAAGGACGCATGCGCCTCTCAAGAAATGAAGAGAATGAAAAACAACAGCAACAACAACACTCAAGCCTTTATCCCACCATTGTGGGGTCGGCTATATGGATCCTTTGTCGCCATTGCGCTCTATCTTTAATCATAGTTTCACTAATGCCTAAGTACATCATGTCTTTCCTTATAGTTTCATTCCAAGTCTTTTTTGGTCTACCCCTCCCCCGTTAACATGCCTAGTCGCTAAACTCTCACAACGCCTAACATGTGCCTCTAATGGTGTCTCCTATGTACATGTCCGAACCATCTTAAACGAGCTTCTCGCATTTTCTCTACAATTGGTGTCACTCCTGTCTTATCTCTGATACATTCATTCCTAATTTTATCCAATCTCGTGTGACCACACATCCACCTAAGCATTATCATCTCCGCAATTCCCATTTTTTTGATCATGTACACGATTCACTGCCAACACTCAGAACCGTAGAGCATCGCTGGCCTAATTGCAGTACGGTAAAACTTGCCTTTAAGTTTGAATGGTACTTTACGAACATAAGATTCCTGACGCGCCTCTCCACCCTGCTTGGATTCTATGTATCACATCTTTATCTACACCTCCCTCGTTTTGAATTATCGATCCCAGATATTTAAAGCACTCACTGCGGGGAATATCTTGGTCACCTAACTTAATGACGGAGTCATTCGACCTTCTCGCACTACTAAATTTAAGCTCTATATACTCCGCCTTTGTCCTGCTCAACCTAAAACCCTTCTTTTCTAAAGTGTCTCGCCACGATTCAAGTTTCGTGTTTACACCCTCGCGCGTCTCATTGACCAAAACAATATCATCTGCAAATAATAAACACCAAGATATTGCTTGTTGGATATGCCCGGTGATCAAATCTAAGATAAGGCTAAAGAGATAATGACCTAAAGCTGACCCTTGATGTAAGCCAACAATGATAGGGAATTCCTCTGTTAATCCTCCAGATGTCCGCACCCTGGTCACTGAATTTGTATACATATCTTTGATTACGTCAATGTATGATACATTTGCACCTTTCTTTTCTAAGACTCTCCATAAGACCTCTCTTGGAACCCTATCATAAGCCTTCTCCAGATCGATAAACAACATATGTAAATCTTTTTTATCTTTCCCGATAGTTGTCAATGAGTCTCCTCAAGAGGTGTATAACTTCCATAGTTGACCTTCCTGACATGAATCCAAATTGATTCTCTGAGATACTAGTCTCTCGTTTTACTCTTCTCTCTATTACTCGTTCTCATAGTTTCATAGTATGACTCATTAATTTAATTCTCATGTAATTGACACAATTTTGTATGTCTCCTTTTTTCTTATATAAAGGTACCAAGGTACTTTCTCTCCATTGGTTTGTCATCCTCTTTGCAAAATTCTTTCCCTCCCTAAGCATTTGTCTCTGATGCTTGAATTTTACGATAAAAAATTCTGTTTCTATACTCATCTGATTTACTTAACTCTTCCAAGTTCAGTTCATTGTATTTTCCTTCATTGTAGAGTTGATAAAAGTATCTTTTCCACCTCTCCTTAATTGCCACATCATCAGTCAAAACCATATCTGTTTCATCTTTTATGCATTTAACTTGGCTTAAATCTCTTGTCTTCCTCTCTTGAGCTTGAGCAATTTTATATATATCACGCTTTCCATCTTTAGTATCTAGTCGTTTGTAAAATTCATCATAAGCTTGACTTCTTACTTTACTTACGACAATTTTAGTTTCTTTCTTGGCGACTTTATACTTTGTTAAGTTTTCATCATTCCTACAAGCATAGATTTTGAAGAACAACTTGATAACGACTATGTATAATGGAGACAACATGATCAAAATTTAAAAGGTGAGTTGTTGACGGAGGAATCGAGGATTGAGAAGTGAGAAGAAGAGCAAGAATTAGTCCAAATTTATCCTTTAAAATGTGAGAACAAAGTGGAAAAAGGTTTTTACAGCGAAGAGAGGAGAAATGAATAGGAAGTAGGAGCACTAGTAGTTGTCAGAGTGGAGAAGAGACGAAAATCATAACAAAAGGACTTGGAAAAGAGTTCTAGTTGTCATAAAAAGGATTGTGACAAGGATGACAGTATTGATGACAACAATAGGCTTAGATGAGGACAAAGGAGATGGAGAGATCACTGGTCTGAAAATGGATCTGCTCTGATATCATTTACACGTTGTAAACTATGGTGTGTTAATTTTATACACACGTACGCATTATATAAGAGAAGGAATCTGAATATTGAAGTCCTTGGAGCTTAGAAAATGTTAAAGAATATAATGTAGAGCAACGTTATACGCAAGCCTGTTTTGGCTGTATGCAGGCCGTGGATATATGCAGGCCGCCAATTATTTCATGCAGGGCAAATTTAATATATGTAGGCCAATTATTTCATGCCCAAAATTGGTCCAGGAAGAGGTTCAAATGGATTACGATTGACTATCCCTCATGAACGCTGTTTGAAGTTGGAGACATCCCAGAGATTTATACTTGCTTTGCTCTTCATGAGCAGCTGGGCCGCCTCCATTGATGGAGCAGAGTACCTCAAGTACGAAGATCCAAAGCAGCCGGCGAAGGCGGGAGATGGTCGTCGGCGGAGGCGGCGGAGATGGTCGCGGGCGGCTGCGGAATCGCGACGACAAAGATGGACGCGGGCGGCGACGGAGATGGTCGTCATCCATGACCTGCATGTTGAAAAAATGAGTTTTTTTTTTAAAAAATGCGGCCTGCATATAGCCAAAACAGGCCTGCGTATAACATTGCTCATAATGTATAAGGACAAAATATCATACGGTACAAACTTATTGCTCTGATATCAACAACCCGCCGCGTTGTGGCCGGTCCAGAGACAGGTTGGGATGTGCGGGCTGCAGCTCTGATAAAAGCCCGCCTTGGTGAGACGCCAAGGTGGGCCTCTAGGGTGGCAGGCAAGTGGGACTCCTGTCCTGCATCATAAAAGTGCTCTTTTATGATGCAGGACAGGAATCCACCTGCCTGCCACCCTGGAGTCCCACCAGGGGCCCACCCTGACATCCCACTAGGGCAGCTTTATCAGGGATGCAGCCCGTACACCCCGACCCGTCTCTGCGCCAGCCACAACCACTGTAGGTTGTTGAGACCAGGGATCAAACACCCGACCTCCTAGAAAAAGAGTTCTCAAGTGAACTCTCATCACCAACTGAGTTTCTTTGGGATGATAATTCACTTGAGAACTATTTATCTAGGAGGTCGGGTGTTCGATCCCCGGTCTCAACAACCTACTGTGATCGTGGCTGGCCCAGAGACGGGTTGGGGTGTGCGGGCTGCATCCCTGATAAAGCCTCCCTGGTGAGATACCAAGGTGGGCCCCCTGGTGGGACTCTAGGGTGGCAGACAGGTGGATCCCTGTCCTGCATGAGTAAGTCCTACAAAAATTTAATATGCCATTAACAAATCTTTTTATCTCAACCCGCCAAATCAATTTTCATGATAATCCTATACCTCTTTGTGGTCCATAATATGATATTTTCGTTGGTGTCTATGCCTTCTTTGTTACTTCGTAGATATAAACTGCGATATAATGATTTGTTGTGCGATCATCACTCCATTAATTTTACTGTGACTTGTAAGCGTAAACCCTTATATGGTGTTTTGAAGATTCCCTTGAACTCATATCATTTACTCTCGCGTTAGACTTTTGAAAACTTTTCTTTTTAACTTTTTGTTAACCTTAAAGATTAAATGAGTACAAGCATGATTCTACTAGTAGGAATATGAATACAAGATAATGGTAACAACATGAAGGGATAAATTCTGAACTCCCTCTTTATTTCTAACTTATCATGAGTTAAACTATCATATATGTAGCCCACTTTATTTATAGCATCTCTTATTATGGACAATTACAAGCCTAGATACCCTCCTTCGATCCCTCTCTTGAGAATTTGATTTTACAACTTAAAATCACCTCTCCTTCATCTATATCCAATTGTGTAGCTTGATTTGCTACATGCACCCAATTGGCCATGACGGGGATCATATTAAGTCCCTTATTTCCTGAAGCCTAAATTGCATTTTTGTTATGCACATTTTATTCTAAACCTAGGAGTACTTTGTATTTGCATCACAAAAAGGAGCTTTAATGTTATGTAACCACAATAATACTTAAACATGCCAATTCCCATCCAAAACAAACTTACACTTGTTTTATAGTCTTATATAATAATTGAATTTCCTTCCATTTTACTTTATAATTTTACATATGGTGTTCAGCTACCACTACAACTCAGTCTTTGGAGGAGTTGCCCAAAATGAATGCTAGATATGCTGAAAATATAGTTCGGAAGTGGCAAAATGTCAAATCTCAAGCCTTGGGACCTGATCACCATGTTGAGGAACTACCAGAGGTGAGAAATCCATTATCCTTGACTGGGTTCGTCCATGATTTTTTTGATTTACTGTACTAGTGCCAGCAGATCTTGGAAAATGGGTCGTTTTGTTAGGTTATTTCAGTCCTAAATTAAAGTCACAAATGAAGCTTCTTTAGGAATAAGGAGAACCTAGTTGCTCACTTTTTCTTAATTTGAAGGACCTGTTTAGTGAATTTGTAAGCAAATGATACATATATTCCTTTTCACATGTAAAGGAGGGATATTGTTGAGAATGTAGTCCCATATCAAGAACTCATGCAGCCTTATGCACTCAACGTATATCTTAGGACCCTCACCTATAGACAATTTATTTTGATTGGATGCCAAATGATGCAAATGATGCACTTCTCAGTGAGGGTACTCCTATAGTACAAGTGTAGTTTGGGGACGAACCATGCGGAAGATGGTGGACAAATTGTTATGGGCTTGTTTCGTTGCGGATTGTTGGAGGCGGAGATACAAGGGTCAAGCCCTAGAACGGTGGAGGCGGAGATGAGAGAGGAAGAAGAGAAGAGCTTAGAGAGAGAGAGAGAGAGGAATTAGAGAGAGAGGGAGGAAATTTCATAATTTCCAAATACATGACTGGGTCTAATATATAGAACCCCCGAGGGCAACCCCGTAATTACATTCAAACATAAAAATATTAAAATGCATAAATACTAATATAATAGGACTAGACCCACTAAAACACCTAACTTGACTAAATCATAATAAAGACTCGACATAACATACTACGAATATAATATGATAACTAACGGTGGACCATAACACAACACATAACACTCCACGCGTCCTTCTTTTTGAGCTTGTCCTCAAGCTCAAACTCCAGTTGGATGTTCGGCTTCTCTGGCTCCTTGATCTAGCGCTAAAATAGCGCCTGGTAGTCTGTCGCGGTGGTAGTGGCGACGAGGAGTAATGGCGGCGCCTTCGGAAGGACGAGTGGCGCAAGGACTGGGGCCGAGTGGTCCGGCGTAGCGGCGGAGCGGCCAGAGTAGCCGGGCAACCAAAGGAACAACGTCCGGCAGAAGGAAGGGGTCTGGCGGGACCGGCGATGCGGTGTGAGGGGGCAACGGTAATGCGGTCGAAAGGGCCGACAGAGTAGTGGCCGGTGGCAGAGGCAGTGGTGTGGTCGGAGGCGACAGAGCGGAAACCGACAGTGAGGCGGCCGACAAAGCAGAAAGCGACGAGGCTGGAGGGACCGACACGACAGGGGCCGGCGGAGCAAGGGCAGACAGAGGCGGGGACTGCGGCGGTGACGGCGACAACGGCGACGACAGCGGCGATGGCGGTGCCGAGGACGGCGGAGGCAGCCCAAGCTGTGCGGGCTTGGAGAGTGGGACCGGCAAGGCAGGAGCCGGTGGCGGAGGAGGCGGAACAGCCGGTGGCGGAACGTCCAAGTATCCCAATTGATCCAGCTTGGCCTCGAAGCGAGACATGGAGGCTTGAAATGTCGTCGACCACTTCAGCAGCATCGAGTGGAGGACGCCCGCATCGGCGGCACTAAGATGAATGTTCATAAAAATAAATTTGAGATTGGAGAAGTGGGCGACTCGGGTAAGGAGAAAAGCTGGAGGGTGCGGGAAACTAGAAAAATTATAATAAAAGGAGAGGAGGGGGGGGGGGGGGCTGCCCGAGGAATTGATGGGGGCAGACAGATAGAAGAGATGGGCGCAAGGGGGGTTGGCTCGAGGACTGCGGCTCGAGCAGGAGCGGCAGGTGCGGAAGCCTGTTGACGTGCGGAAGCCTGTTGACGTGTGGAAGCCTGTTGGTGGGAGTAGAGGAGACGTGCGGGGTTGACGATGAAGGGGGTCGGAAGGGAGGAAGCTTACGTTGCGTTGGCTCGTCGGCGTTGGGGGCGAAGATGAGTGGGGAAGGAAATGCAGATCGTCGATGAGGCTAGGGCGCTGGGCGGATTCGTTGCGGAAAGCTGCGAGGGGCTCGATCCCAGGACGCAGAGGCGCGGTGTACTTTTGACGCACGACGCAGAGGGCGTGGTCGATTGGAACTGGAATGAACTTAGGAAGGTGTAGCCGATGCGGGAGAGATGGTAGCCGGCGCGGAAAACAACGGAGGCGGCGGTGTGGAGCAGCGGAGAGCAACGCCGAGGAAGGATAGCTCTGATACCAAGTTGTTATGGACTTGTTTCGTTGCGGATTGTTGGAGGCGGAGATACAAGGGTCAAGCCTTAGAACGGTGGAGGCGGAGATGAGAGAGGAAGAAAACCCTAGGGGGTGGAGGAAGGAGAGAAGAGCTTAGAGAGAGAGAGAGGAATTAGAGAGAGAGGGAGGAAATTTCATAATTCATTTCATAATTTCCAAATACATGACCAGGTCTAATATATAGAACCCCCGGGGGCAACCCTGTAATTACATTCAACCATAAAAATATTAAAATGCATAAATACTAACATAATAAGACTAGACCCACTAAAACACCTAACTTGACTAAATCATAATAAAGACTCGACATAACATATTACGAATATAATATGATAACTGACGGTGGACCATAACACATAACACATAACACAAATATCCCTAATCTTATGAGGGAGGCCCGATGAAGGTGGGGAGTGTCGTCAGACAATGATATCATCCTGAATCTGATGAGGGCTGAGAGTGTTGCAATGATGTGACATCCTGAATCTGATGAGGACTGAGAGTGTTGTTGTGGCCTGGGAGGTTCACACAGGAAGAGGCTCATGAAAGGCTTCTTGAATGGTTGTATTCTAGGAGAAAAAAAGACGAATGAATGAATTAAATCTCACATTGGAATTAAAAGGTAAGTTATAGATTGTAAGTAATAGTTTAGCCCTCAAGTAGGAGAGGTGAATTTCAAGACCATGTGATGTAGTTAAGTTGTAAACTTAGCAGTTAAGCATGCTCTGGTGAGAATATTTCCACCTCTTGAGAAGTTCTCACAGATCACCGTAGAAAATGGTAATACTATGATGTTCATCTTAATATGAGTTGGACTGAGCTAAAGTGGATAATGTCTCACATTTTGTTAGTTGATCATTATAAGTGAGATCCCATGTATGAGTGGCCCCTAATAGACTTCTAGGATGACATGCTTCTAGGAGGAAAAAAGTGTAAGAATGAAGCAAATCCACATTGAAAGTGGAGAAAAGTTTGACCATGCTATATAAGGTTTAAACCCAAATATATGAGACCGTTTTTGAAATCACTAGATTCAATTCAATTATGAACTCAATTAAGCATGCTCTGGTGGGAGCATTACTCTGGTCAGTGACATGCTGGGAATTTCTCATATACCATCTCAAAAAAGCTAAACAGCTATGGGTCATTTTGTTACGAATAAAGAAGACGTGACATCCCTGTTGGAATGGCGTGTGTAGACACGACACGACAAGATGGACGTCTGCCTTTGATCCACATCCATGGGCGTATATCCGAAAACACGCCATCATGGGGCATCTTTCGTTTATCCTTTATTGTTTTCCTTGTTAGACATTGTTAGCCTTTTTAATTATTCGTGTTAGAGAAATTGATGTAAAAGCTCATTTATGAGGCCCATTTATGTAGTTCCTTCTTACTCTTGTTTAGTCCCACATCTTGAGATTGGAGTGACTAGCCTCCTTCTCCTCCTATATATTTGTATTCATACTTGTAATTATGTATTCAACGAGTATATACAAGGTGGACATCTTTTCTCTACATGGTATCAGAGCAAAACGGTCTCTTCCTTTTTTTCTAACCGCAGCCCCTGCGGTCTTCCCTGCGTTTTTCAGACCGCAGCCCCTGCGGTCTAACCCCTTTCAGACCGCTCCGTCCCCGCTCTCTCCCTCTGCGAGATCTCATCTCCATCGACTCATCGCTCTTATAGCGCATCAGTCTGACAAGTGGGACCCTCCCTGCCGGTCTCCGCGCTTTGCCAAACTCGCAGACCGCCCGCCTCTCCTCTCTGCTCTCAAGTCGCAGCTCGCCAGCTGCCTCTCTATTCACAGCGGCCTCTCTATTCGCTGCGGCCTCTCTATTCGCAGCAGCCTCATCTCAAGTTGCAGCGGCCTCCTCGTTCTGCAATTTCCCTCGAAGACCGCCAACGCTCTTCTTGTGCCGGGCTCTCGTCTGTTTGCCGCTATAGCTCGTAGACCGCAGACCGCCTTCTTCCGTGCTGCTGTCTAGCCGCAGTTTTTTTCCCGCGGCCTCTCCCTGCGTCTTCTAGCAGCGATCCCCCGCAGTTCGTGCGACTTCCAGCAGTTCGTGCGACATCCAGCAGTTCGTGCGACCTCCCAGCAGCCTTAGACGCAGCGCCCTTTTTCTCTCTCGCGACCTATTCTAATTGCTGCTCTGCTCGCTGCCGCTCTAGACCGCTGAGGTCTCACTTTTCTCGCACGGTTTGCCGACCTCTGTTCTTCTGGTCGCAACTGTTGCTCTGCCTTATTCAGCGAGCTCGCGACCCCTCTTTGCAGTCCGCTCGGTTCTTCCTTGCAGTCCGCCCAACTTCTGGCTTCTGTCCGCTCGGACTTGTCTAACTCAATGGTGCTCTCCGAAAATTCTGATACTACCAATACCCCCCCCAACCACAGTGGCTGCTCCTGCTCCTGATGTTCGCGATGAACTTCAGATTACAACTATATCCCTCTCCGGGAAGTCCAACTTTGTGGAATGGGTTCACTCTGTTCGCCGGGTCTTACAGACGAAAGGGTTTGTTCATCACGTAACCCAGGTTGTTCCACTTAACCCTTCCAATCAATGGCTTCGGGATGATGGTCGAGTGCAAACCTGGCTCCTCAACTCAATGGACAAGGAGCCTTATCGGATATCTATGTATCATGAAACCGCCAAGGCCATCTGGGACGAACTTCATGCTTTCCACTCTGGCCAGAACAGCCTCCAACATCTCTTTGATATCATCTCGGAACTTCAAACCCTTCGGCCTGGCGCACCAGACCTAATGATCTCCCATGTTGCTCAGGTGAAAACTCTGCATGAGGCTTGGATTCAACATCAGCTTCCGACTACCGATCTTGCTACACAGAAAGCCCAGAAAGAGGCTGTAACAATCTCCATGCTGTTATCCCACGTTCCACCACACTTGCATAGTGTTCGGTCTCAGATCCTCTCGTCTCCTACCACACCATCCCTATCTGATGTTTGCTCCATGCTGATCAAGGTTACACCACCATCTGAGGCTTCAACAAATTTTTCTCCAGTTCTACTTCAGCAACCTCTCCTGCCAACTCCTCCTCCTGGTCGTGGCCCTTCCACCAGGGGAGGGCGCCATCCGTCTCGGGGACGAGGACGCGGTGGCCGCTCTTCTTTGAAGTGTACTTACTGCTCTCGTGAGGGTCATCTAGAAGCTACATGCTACCGCAAGCATGGCCTACCTCCGCATCTGGCCGCCTCCGCTACTCCAGCTCCTTTTGATGCCCCTGACACTTCCAACCTTGGTGCACCTACTCACCAGGAATATGAAGACCTTCGCACTCAGTTCCAGCAGCTCCAAGACAGTATTAATAGGCCATCTGGCTCGGTTGCCTCTTTCTCTACTCAAGGTATATCCTGTCTTTCTTACAGCTCTCACTGGATCGTTGACTCTGGAGCAACTCATCATATAACATCCCAGAAACCGCCTCGGTATTCGACAACCTCTCCCCCGCCATCTATTATTGTTGCTAATGGCGACACTACCCCGGTCTCTGGTGCCGCTGATCTCCGCCTCACTCCTACCTTGCTACTCTCCTCAGTTCTTCATGTTCCGGGCTCCCCGTTTAACTTGCTTTCTGTTAGTCAGTTAACACGGGATCTTGACTGTTGCATAACTTTTTCTCCTTCATCTTTTGTTTTGCAGGATCGCCGTACACGGAGTACCATTGGTAGCGGTCGGCTGACGAATGGGCTATATCTCTTGGATCTCCCACCTATCAGTCTTTCTTCCATCTCCACTTCTGACTGGCATCGTCGTCTTGGGCATGCTCCCCTTCCGGTTCTCAAGAAAGCTCTTCCCGGTGTTCTACTCCAAGAGTTCACTTGTGAATCGTGTATCTACGTCAAACAACATCGTGTTTCTTTCTCTCCTTCTTGTACCTGGAGTGACACTCCGTTATCTTTAGTTCATTCTGATGTATGAGGTCCATATAGGATCCCCAGTGTATTTGGACATCGCTACTTTATCACTTTTATTGATGACTACTCGCGTGTTACTTGGCTTTATTTTCTTCATGATTGCACTGAGATTACTTCTGTGTTTCGTGCATTTATATCTGAAACACGTACACAGTTCTCGACGCCTCTTAAAATACTTCGCACCGATAATGCCCGCGAATACACAAGTCGGTCCTTCTCCGCTCTGTGCTCCGAGTTTGGTGTTA
Source organism: Dactylorhiza incarnata (assembly GCA_033032865.1). Lineage (NCBI taxonomy): Eukaryota > Viridiplantae > Streptophyta > Magnoliopsida > Asparagales > Orchidaceae > Dactylorhiza > Dactylorhiza incarnata. The sequence goes on along the minus strand of JAWHQI010000310.1, from coordinate 2,126,827 downwards.
TTCACCAAACCTCCTGTGCCTACACACGTCAATAAAATGGCGTGGCTGAATGGAAAAATCGCCACCTTCTCGATACCGCTCGGTCCCTCATGTTCCAGATGCAGGTCCCAATAGATTTTTGGCACTTTGCTATTGCAACTGCTTGTCACCTCATCAATCGCATGCCCTCATCCGTTCTCAGCTTTGCCACTCCTCTAAGCCTTCTTCTTCCATCCACTGCTCCTTTCCCCCTCACACCCCAAGTTTTTGGGTGTGTTTGTTATGTCCACAACCTCGGTCCGCCAGCGGACAAACTTGTTGCTCGTGCTACCCGACAAATGTTTGTTGGCTACCTTCGAACTCAGAAGGGCTATCTATGCTACTCTCCTACAACAGGAAAAAGTGTCTGTCTCGGCCGATGTCATTTTTTGTGAAGATCAACCATGCCACCTATCCTCCTCTCCCCAATCCATACCTTCTCCTATTACTCGTCCTATCGTTCCAGTCACGCCTTCTTCTCCATCGTCACCTCCATCCCTACCTTTGATCCATCCGCCCATTCGCGACGTCTATTCTCGCCGTAAATCCAAGGATATTTCCCTACCGGAGCCGTCTGCTACAGGTGACACACCGCCCATGGTCGATCCAACATCTTCGTCTACGGCTCATCCTATGGCTAGCTATGTGTCTCTACATCGGCTTTCTCCACCTCTCCACCAGTTTGCTACTTCTCTTTCCTCCATCTCTACTCCTAACTCTGTGCAGGAGGCGCTTCAGCATCCGGGGTGGCGGGCAGCTATGGAAGAGGAGATGAATGCCCTCTGGGCTAATCAAACCTGGGAACTGGTTCCCCTCCCTCCAGGACAACATTGTGTTAGTTGCAAATGGGTCTTTGCGGTCAAACAGAATGCGGATGGGACTGTTGATCGCTTAAAGCCCGTCTCGTGGCCCGGGGCTTCACTCAGCAACAAGGCTTGGATTATGAGGAAACTTTTTCTCCATTAGCCAAACTCAACACTGTTCGTGTTCTTATTTCCGTTGCTGTGCACCGGCGTTGGCCCCTTCTTCAGCTCGACATTAAGAATACATTCCTTAACAGCGATCTGAAGGAAAGTGTCTTTATGAGCCAACCTCCCGGGTTTGAGACCACAGGGGAGTCTCGTGAAGTTCGCGTTTGCCGCCTTCTAAAAGCTCTTTATGGTCTCAAACAGTCACCACGAGCTTGGTTTAATAAGTTCTGCAAGGTTCTCTTGGCTCTTGGGTTTACTCGGAGCTCCGCCGACTTCTCTCTATTCACAAAGCATGGACCAACTGGCATTGTGATCCTTCTTGTCTACGTTGATGATATCCTGATTACCGGCGATGACCTCTCTGGGATACAACAGCTCAAGGAACATCTGAACTCGGCCTTCCAGACCAAGGATCTTGGAAATCTTAGATACTTCCTTGGGATTGAAGTCGCCCGACGACCCGATGGGTTGGTTATGTCCCAACGGAAGTACTGCATCGACTTACTTCATGAAGCAGGATACTCCGGGTGCAAACCTGCGGATACTCCTATGGATGCTAATCAGAAATTGTGTGCTGCTGGGTCTGATTCTGACCAGCTTCTTGAGAATCCAGAATATTACCGACGATTGGTTGGGAAACTGATCTACCTAACGGTTACTCGACCGGATATCTCGTTTGCTGTTGGTGTTGTGAGTCGCTTCATGCATACTCCACACACTTCTCACCTTCAAGCTGTTGAGCGTATTCTCTTCTTGCTTACTCGGATGCTGACTATGCCGGGTCCCCTGATGATAGGCGTTCCACGACTGGCTTTTGCACTTATTTTGGTGGACACCTCATAACATGGCGAAGCAAAAAACAGACTGTGGTCGCCCGCTCCTCGGCTGAGTCTGAATACAAGGCTATGGTTGCTGTTGTGTCAGAATTAACATGACTTGAAAGCCTTCTTGGTGACTTGGGTGTTAGACTTTCTTCTCCGACAACACTTCGGTGCGACAGTCAGGCTGCAATTCATATAGCCAACAATCCAGTTTTTCATGAGCGAACAAAGCATATCGTGGTTGACTGTCACTTCATCAGAGAAAAGGTTCAAGCAAAGAAGGTAGAATTGGAGCATGTTCCTGCTACGAGACAAATTGCTGACATCCTAACAAAAGCTCTTCCTCGGCCACTATATCTCCAGTTCTTATCCAAGCTGGGTGCCTACGATTTGTACGCTCCAGCTTGCGGGGGAGTGTTAGAGAAATTGATGTAAAAGCTCATTTATGAGGCCCATTTATGTAGTTCCTTCTTACTCCTGTTTAGTCCCACATCTTGAGATTGGAGTGACTAGCCTCCTTCTCCTCCTATATATTTGTATTCATACTTGTAATTATGTATTCAACGAGTATATACAAGGTGGACACCTTTTCTCTACAATTAGTTTATTTTATTTGTTTCATTTTGAAAACTTATTTACTTTCTTGTCCCTCCCAATTTTATATAAGGTTTAGGATGATATCTTGTATGGTATCTTTTGCAGTAATGAACTAAGTCCTAGTGTCAGGCCCAAGCATTGATTTCTCTCTTTCTCTCCTTCCCTCTCTCTCACTCGCGTTCATTGTGGAATCGCCCGACACCACGTGTTGCCGCCCTTTGGGGGGTAATGTTTGGCCCGACCTACTGTTTTGGTTGGCTTCTTGTCACTGAATTGTTCTTGAGCCTTGCTACTGTGTTCCAAGCTTCCCCGCTACAATTGCTCGGGTCACATCGTTGATTTTTCATCATCGTGCATCATGCTCGATGGCTCAACCACAAGGTGATGTTACTGATGCCGTCGTCATATGTTGGTTGGACTCCCACGACGAGGCACTTACGTTGATCTAGGCTTCGCTACAAGCGATTCTTCATTGGCTGAATGAAATCTCCTGCTCACACAATCGTCCTTCCACATTCTTTGCGGTCGACCGACCATCACTATTGGGGGCACCGACGCTGTCGACCGCCTCTTACCTGTAAGTATATATTCGGACGAATAACGAGCTCGGGGGCTATGCGTGTGGAAACCCTAGGTATTCTACTATATATACCTAGCTGAAGGCAACGGAGAGTAAGTTCCACCTTGACTTTCCTCCGGATGTTTCGAGCTCCCTCTACATTCTCGAAACAGCCCTAAGGGGCGCTCGTTCTCGTCGTCCGGAAGTGGCCGATCGATCGCGCCCTCGCCTGCTGCCGATCGTGTCTTCCCCGCTCCCGCTGCAGCCGCTCGATCGCGCTCGTCCGCTCCGCCGTCGCTGTTCACGCGAAGGATTCGCGCCTCTCGCCGCCGCTGCTGCCGTTTCCTGCGAAGAAGATCCGCAAGCCGTTCGTCTCCTGTTCTTCTTCCAGCCGCTCGCAAACGACGAAGGTAGAGGAAGGAGGTCGCGATCCCGTCCTTCCCCGCAACCCTCCTCTCGCGTCTTCGCCGCAGTTGCTTGCTGTTCGCCTAGAAGAAGTCCCAGATCTGCTGCCGCCGTCGCCCTAGCCCGAAGATCGAGGGCTGCTGCTGCGTTGTCCAGATCTGCCGCTGTTGGAGTCGAAGCCGTGCCTTAGGACCGCCGCTCGTGCGAAGAAGACGAAGCCGCTGCTAGCAAAAGAGGAGTTCGCGCACGACCGCTGATCGTGCGCTCGACCCCTCGCGCACGACCGCTGCTCGTGCGTTCTTCAGCAGCTAGCCAGTACCTTCGCGCACGACCGCTGATCTGCGCTCGACCCCTCGCGCACGACCGCTGATCGTGCGCTCGTCTGCCAGGATCCCGCACGACCGCTGCCCGTGCGCTCTTCAGCAACAGTGCCCGTGCGCCACTGTTCTCCCGTGCCTCCAGATCCCCCTCAGACGCCTTCCGCCTCTTCCCGCCACCGCCGTCTCCAAGCACAATGATGAAGGGGAACAACTTCTCGACCCCCGTTCCGATGATAAAGCTGGAGAAGTTCACGGCGACTGAGTTCAACGCCTGGAAGTTGAATACTCAGTTCGGGATGAAGTTTCTGAACGTGTTCTACACAGTTCAGTCTGATGGTGCTGAGGTCGTTGTGACTGCTGATGAGGCACAGTGGTTTTCAGATGAAGACTTCTGCAAGGACTACCTGCTGAACTGTTTGTCATCCAGCTTGGCCCAGACCTACATGAAGATGAGCACCGCAAAGGAGATCTGGGATGCGCTGCAGGAGCACTTCAGGCAGGAGGAGGACATGTCCAAGACGCACCTAGTGGACAAGTTTCACTCTTTCAGCTTCGACGAGGAGAAAGTCATTCTCCCTCAGGTATCAGAGTTTGAAATTTTAATTGATTCTTTGCATAGTTAGTCCATCAGTCTGCCCGAAAGTTTTGTTGCGGGCACGATTGTGTATAAATTGCCCTCCTCGTGGTACAATTTCAAAACGGAAATGTATCGCAAGAAGATACAGGTTGGTCTGAACGACCTCAAGCGTTTCATACGCATTGAGGATGAGAACAGGACGAAGAACGCTTTGGAAGCTGTTGGCAAGCAGAATGCTGCTGCCAACATGATTTCAAGCTCCAAGCGGCCTCCGCCCCCTCCCAAGACCAAAACGTCTCGTAGTAGTCCCTAGGTTGCAGGTCTGAGTAAACCCTCTAAAAAATTTAAGGTTAAATGTTATAACTGCAATAAGTGGGGACACTGCGCATCTGACTGCAAGCAACCGAGGAAAGAGAGAACCCGGGCACCATAAGAAGGCAACCAAGCCCATTTGGTCCGCCAAGCTGAGCCATCCGACTATGTTGCCATGGTCGGACACGCGCAGGCCAGCGGAGTGGTACCTGGATTCGGGGGCAACGTGCCACGTTTGCAACAATGTTAATCTTCTGACAGAGCTGAAGGATGCAAAGGAATCAGTTACTGTGGCAAATGGAAGCACAACTGACGTGCTGAAGGTGGGGAATGCAACTCTACTGCTCTCCTCAGGTAAGTCTTTACTTTTAAAGAATGTCAAATTTATTCCTTCTCTAGCTGCTAACTTAGTGTCTATTAGTTTGTTATGTGATGCAGGTATGTCGCTTAGCTTCTGTAGCGGCAGGGTGACTTTGTCAGTTAACTCGCACTATTTTGGATGTGCTTATGTCCAAAATAGGATGCACCGTCTGAGTCTAGTAAGTGAGGTAGTCCAACAAGTTCAATTGAACTTAGTTAGCCCTAGGACTCTACACGAGAGACTAGGACACGTAAACTACAGGAAAATGTTCAAAGTAGCTAGAACTCACAAGATCACATTAGACACCAAGTCTCCACTTGAAAAATGCGAAGTGTGCGCTCAGACTAAGATCACTAGGAAACCTTTTGGGACGGTTACTAGGAGCACAACACCTCTTGAGCTTATACATTCCGATATTTGTGACTTTAAAAGTTTTGTCACCAGAGGTTGGAGGAAGTATATGATCACGTTCATAGATGACTGCACGAGAATCTGTCATATCTCGTTGCTTAAAACTAAAGATGAAGCGTTTGAAAAGTTTTGTCTTTTCAAAACCAGGGTAGAAAACCAACTAAGCATGAAAATAAAACGTTTTAGGAGTGATAGATGAGGAGAATATATGTCCAGTGAGTTCAGATGCTTCCTTGCTTCACAGGGCATCATAGCAGAAACCACTGCTCCTTACTCCCCCCAATCTAACGGCATAGCCGAGCGCAAGAATAGAACGTTAACAGAGATGTTGAACTATATGCTGCTCACTCCAGGCATGCCTTCCGCTTATTGGGGTGAAGCAGTCTTGACCGCGAATCACATTCTAAATAAAGTCCCTCATGCTAAGTTAGAGGTTACTCCCTACGAACTTTGGTTTAAGAGACCCCCGTCGTTTACTCGACTTAAGACTTGGGGTTGTATAGCCTATGTCAGGGTTCCTGACTCTAGAAGGCCTAAAGTTGGACCTAGGATCAATACTTGTGTCTACTTAGGTTGTGCTGAGGATAGTGCTGCAGATAGGTTCCTTGATATTTCTAATAATATCATAATAGAATCTAGGGATGCGGTGTTCTTCGAGGATAAATTCCTCAAAGATAAGAACTTAACAATCCCAGGTATGCAAACAACTATTACTGAGGAAGATCCTGAATCAGTACCGAGCACCTCCTATTCCGTTCCGGTAGATAACTCTGGCCTAGAGTCTAGAAGGACTTCTCTAAGAGAGCGAATTCCCAGAACCTTCGGTAGTGACTTTGTGACTTACCACGTTGAGGCCGATCCATCCACCTATAAGGAAGCGATGAGATCCAGGGATTCACTACTCTGGAAAGAAGCCATAGATGAAGAGATGAGTTCTCTTCTTCTGAATAACACCTGGACGTTGGTTGATAAGCCAATAGGGGCTAAAACCGTAGGGTGTAAGTGGGTTCTGAAAAAGAAATTGAATCCTGATGGTAGCGTAGCTAAGTATAAAGCACGCCTGGTGGCTAAAGGTTTCACACAAGTCAGCGGAGTAGATTACTTTGATGTCTACTCACCCGTGTGTCATTTGGCAACCATTCGGATTCTCCTTGCTATTGCATCTATTGAGCACTTTGTTGTTCATCAGTTGGATGTTAAGACTGCGTTCTTGAACGGAGATCTGACCGAAGAGATCTACATGAGTCAACCTGAAGGTTTCATTGTAGACGGTCACGAAACGAAAGTCTGTAAACTTCTTAAGTCTTTATACGAACTAAAGCAAGCACTGAAATTATGGCATGAGAAGTTCGACTATAGTGTAAAGAACATGAGATTCATGTCGAGTCTTTCGGATAAATATCTTTACATACGTAATAGATCGGATAAAGTCGCCATAATATGCTTGTACGTGGATGATATGCTTATTCTGGGGTCTGATCAATCCGAAGTGGATGACGTTAAGTCAGATCTCATAAAAGAATTTAGCATTAAAGACCTAGGTGTAGCTAACACTATACTAGGCATGCAAGTGAGCTTTGGAAAAAATGGTATTTCCCTAAGTCAAAGCCACTACATAAAGTCCTTGTTGGACACGTGGGGATACGGTGTCAGTAGCGCATCTGAGACACCATACGATTACACTAACCGCCTAAAGCCCAATGAAGGAGCTATGGTTAGACAGTTAGATTATTTTAAACTGTTTGGTAGCCTCATGTATGCCATGGTCTGCACTAGACCTGACATAGCCTTTACGGTCGGCATGTTGTGCAAATTCACTAGTAATCCGGGTAAAGACCATTGGAACGCCTTGGGTAGGCTCATGCGATACTTAAAACACACTCAAAAGTATGCTTTAGTTTACACTGGTCAGCCTTCAGTTCTTGAAGGTTATTCTGATGCATCATGGTGCTCAGAATTAAACGACAGCAAGTCCACTAGTGGTTTTGTGTTTACACTAGGAGGAGCAGCTGTAGCCTGGAAGTCCAAGAGGCAATCCTGTATTGCTCTCTCTTCTATGGAATCCGAACTCTACGCTCTTGCGTTAGCAGGAGAAGAAGCCGAATGGCTGAGAGATTTGGTGATGAACATTCCTTTCTCGAGCCTGAAAATGAGTTCTGTTGCAGTTTACTGCGACAATCAGGCTACTAAAACGATTGCTACGAACTCTTTGTTCAATGGCAAAAGAAGGCATCTCAGGCTGAAATAATCCTGGTTGACCTCTCTCACAAGTCAAGGGATTATGTCCCTTATTGATGTGAGATCGTAAGATAATGTTGCAGGTCCTTTGACCAAAGGATTGAATAGAGCTCTCACAATCAAAATATCGGGGAAAATGAGATTAAAGTTCATAGAAATATGAAACTTTCCTCCGCAGTTTATGTTTTAACAGTGAGAACCTATAGCCGCAACATTCAAGCATCTAAAAACAGACTGAAAACCCAAATAATTTCTTGATGAAAACCCAAGATGGTCTGGTGCCGGTTATTCCACATTTGATAACCAAGCAACTTTCTCATTGTAAGTTGATTCAAGAGTTATTCAACTGGAAATTGAAAGTCGTTGTAAATGTTAATCTAAACATTATTGGTTACAGCACATTATTCCACATTTGATAATGTTGCACGTGATGTGTGCCCACATGTGTTGGTGAGACACATAGTGATCAGTAATGAGTAAGATAACGAGTCTAGTCCTAGTTAGACTGGATGAGATGCTGACAGAGTTACTTCACCGTTGCTAGAAGTGCTAAGCTCATTTAGTAAGAGCTAGTTTACTTCAAACGTTACTGCATACGATTATGAATTCATAGAGTCTGACTCGTGAAATTCCTTGCAGGCTACAGTGGAGATTATGGAGGAGATGTAGACCTGGACATGGATGACGATGATCTACTAGACGAGTAGAATCATCAAACGTTTAATTTCATGTTATGTTTTGTAATAATTATTCAGACTATATTTTTTGGGATAGAATCTGTGGTTTTCTGACTTGCCGTTTAGACAAAAACCTTTTCATATGCTGATTAGTATGATCTATCCTAAATGCTTTGTTTAGTTTGTTTATTATTTTGTCTACTCTCCAGCACCCCGAAACGTTACGTTATTTGTCACGAATATAGGAGGAGATTGTAAGTGTATATTCAGACGAATAACGAGCTCGGGGGCTATGCGTGTGGAAACCCTAGGTATTCTACTATATATACCTAGCTGGAGGCAACGGAGAGTAAGTTCCACCTTGACTTTCCTCCGGATGTTTCGAGCTCCCTCTACATTACCCGCCCATGGCTGAAGCCATGACCTGCTCCCCCGCACATATGATGTTTCCTTTTTCAACGACTCAGACTTTATTGGATGGATCGCCGATGTAGAACAATTATTGACCTTCACCGCACACCGGAATGTCAGAGGGTCTCGGCTATGATGTTGAGCATGGAGGGCTCTGCCATCCATTGGGTTCTATGGCTCCGCCAATCCTCGTTTGGGATCCATTAGGCAGGCTTGAAGAAAGAGCTCTCCTCGTGAAGACGTGAACCATGAACGACATCTTTTGGCTAGTGCTCCGTAAATACATCTTCGTTTTTTGATGACATCCTCATCTACAGTGGTTTTAGGTTGGACCACCTTCAATAGATAGGCTTGGCATTAGCAACTCTCCAACAACATGCTCTCCTCGTGAACCCGCAGAAGCGCGCGTTTGACCAAGCTCCTTATAGTAAGCATATTGAAATTGTCATTTTATAAAAATATTTTTTACTGAAATTTATTTTAACATATTGTAAAAATCATATTTTATTTGAAATAAAACCTCACTCCATCCATACTCAATAAATTTTGCCATATAGATAGTAACAACCACTACACCAAATCGTAAAACAATGGTTTTCTCCAAAGGTATACAGATAAATATAAAATCCCATAATCTTAACTAACCATATTTTTTACTTAATATAATCCATAAATTAATGAGTGGCTAATTCAAATAACTACCAAATATCAGTGAAGCAATCTTTGAAAATCCCAAAAGCTCCTTATAGTCGGCCCTCTCTCAACTATACAGAAGTTTTATTCAACCCAATTATACTAATTTTCATTTGAACATCATCGTAGTGTTAGAGTAACTAATCATCAGAAGCTTAGTTTGCTAAATTAAAAATAGCAAAATATCCAGATTTTCCAAAACCTAAAACAGAGAAGTCCTATTCCAATTTGTATTCTTAAAGCATGATTAAATTACCTTTCCGAAATCAACAAAAAAAGGAGAAGAACTCACAGTAAAGGGAAGAAAGAAATCGCACAGTCGGCCCCTTCCAAGAAGTGTACTAACAGTCGAGCTCTAGCAAAATCGCATGGATGAAGAGTTATCGAGAGTGAGAGAATAGGAGGGAGAGGAGAAAGGCGCTGATGTTACTGTTCTTGATTAGGAGAGGGGAGATCGGCGAGACCTAGCAGAGCTCAATCCAGCGGCAGCTCGGCGGTAAGTCAGTGGCAGTAGAAACCAGCAAGAGAAGGATCGAGTGAAAGAATGTAGGGGAAAAGAAGGTCAAAACGCCGCTGTATCTGCTTCAGACTTTCCGTCGAACACTAGGGGGGAACGGACAGAGGAGAAAATATAGGGCACGAGAAAATGAGGATAAGGGGAAGAGAAGGCATGCTTCTTATCGAGCGAAATAAGCGGCTCGTCGGTTAGACCAATTTAAACAGTGCACCTAGGCTTGCCACATATCCAATGAACTAGTACACAGCTTTGACAGGTAGCAATTAAACTAATATCCAGGTGTTAGCCGACTAGAAATTTTCAACAACTAAAAAAATAGTAACAATTCAGGGCTCAATTTCCTGAGTTTTGCCTCGAGGACAACACAAATTTCTCAGATGGTGGTTTTGTTACGAATGAAGAAGGGGTGACATCTCCACCGTAGTGGTGCGTGTATACATGGCGCGGCAAGATAGACAGCGGGCTTTGATCCACATCCATAGGCAGATGTTTGGGAACGCATCATCATGGGGAATCGTTCGTTTATCCTTTATTGCATGTTTTTATTTTGTTAGATTATTATAAGAAATATAATACACTTCAAATAGTTTTTTATATTTATTATACATCACTGTTCTACCTCGATCGAATCGGTCAAACTAATCTAATCTTGCACTTTTACTTCCGCAGATTTAATATCTGGCCCAGTTCTGAAAATCTTGGGTGCAGCATAACACATAAGATATGGTGAACATCTTGTTTTGGTAAACATAACCATGATTGTATTTAAACCCCATCAGTAACCCAACATCAGACGGTAATTCTGGTTAGACCCTTATAACTTTTCTAAATGATAAGGGACTTAGGCTCTGTTTGGGAGGACTTACTTTCACCGGTCAAGCGGTCACGACCAAACGGAGCCTTAATCACTTAGTAGTATCTTTTTGGGTGTTAAATAACTAAATAGATTTTCTTTCTGTGGCACTTAAGTAAACCTCTCAAAATGTGATATTTATACGATTTGAATGTCACAATATTATAAGAATACAGGGTGAAAAAGCATACTATTCTAATTGTCGCCTACCCTTTTGATGTGTATATAGGTTGTGGAGGGGCGGATGCTTGAGATATGGATGGATCGTGCTGCTGAGGTGGCACAGCACGGCTGCTTCTGGGAGTACACTTTACAAGACCTTACAATCAATAGTGTTACTATTTCATTTGACGGACGTCGGGCCGTGGTGGAAGCAACTATTAATGAAGCTGCCAAATCAGTCCCCGATCGCAATGACTCGTACAGCACAACATATACCATGCAATATGTGATGGCTTGTTCAGATTCTGGCTGGAAGATAACTGAAGGTGCAATTCTCATACCATAAGTCTCTGCATGAGTTCTTACTAGAACTGCATCTGTAAGTAACTTGCCTTTCTCCATTTTGGGATTGCAGCATTTGTTGTTCTTTTTTTTTGCTTGGTTTTGTTTTGATGCTGCAGCATCACAATTGGGGCTTTTGACTGAACAAATTCATTGATGAGGTTGTATTTTCAACTTTGATTGATATCACCAACTTGTTATGAACCAGTTTCATTATCTTGTTTTAGATAGATATGTTACCTTCCGCGGGTTCGATTATGAACTTTTTGTCGCTAAAGTACGGGTATTTAACCGGGATTGACACTGCCGTGAAATATTTTGTTCATGTTATGTTAGTATGATGGCTATTCATATGCCTTTTGGCCCTTTTCACTAGCGGTCATTGTAAGCATCAATGTGTTTTAAAAAAGATGAAGATTGTTCATGTTTCTTAGATTCCTATAGGGATGAGAAGTCCATTAGGATTATAGCACTGCCAAAAATTGAAGAGAGAAACTATAACCTGCTAAACACCACTAGAGTTGAGAGAAAAATGTTAGCCAGCTATGATTTAAATTGGTTGCGAAAAATAATACACTAGACCACAATTCGTGGACTGTGCAGAGTTTTTGCACTCAACAACAGCAGCATATGTATTTCTCTCGTACAGCTCAGTTTGTCAGTCTACGTCAATGCGACGAAATAGGAAGATCATTGAGGTGGAGATGTCTAAAGCAAATGTTGAATCTGCAAAATAGATTGTTGGAAGTATGATGGTCCATCCATCTCCTCACCTCTCTAGGTTGGTGAAGAGAACCCATTAAGTCCCTGCTGGAGAAGCTCATAGAAAAGAGGCTACTATGATAACAACATCCCCTTTATGCCCATTGAGTAGAGCTCAAAGAGTATTCTTCCTTGACATCAAGGAGTTTGTTTGATCATATTGGTGAGGAGGTGGTTCTTGTTATGAACTATCTAGAGAAAGGGCAAGAACTAGAGAAAGCTATAGGAAACTAGAGATTAGGGTTAGGGTTTGAGGGAGAAGAGAGGAGAATACCTTGCTAATGATCTTTCATGCCCAACCAAGGAGGAGGGGTTGGGTTCAGCCCCGGTACTCCTTATATTAATACTGGCGGGCTGAACCGGATGGTTCAGCCCGGTCTTCCTCCGCCTTCTCCTTTGGTCGACGTGCACAGTAATTGGATAACCTGGTAATGACGTCGGGCGTAACATTCCCTCCCCCATCAAGGACCAGCTTGTCCTCAAGCTGGAGGCGGAGAGCGTGCGGCTCTTGGAACAAGTCGGCTCTGGCTCGCATCTGAGACGAGACCTCTGTTGGAGCCGTAGGCTCAGCTCTACTCGCCGGAACGATGGTCATCATACTATCCGGTGCCCCTAGTCGTCCCACGCTGCGGGGTGAGATCTCCTTCACCTGAGACAACTTGAGGCCTTCCAAGCAGTACCCCTTCCCGTGCTGGATGAACTCTATAGCCATCTGGTCCCAATCGAAGGTCACCGCCGAAGTTGCTGCAGCCACGGTACGCCCAACACCATGTCAGAACATCAATATGTCCCGCGTACCCCTGTATCTGGAGCTCCACCCCTTTCATCACGCCCTCGCACTGCAGTGTACGACCATCTGCTACCCTGACGGGGAAAGCTGCGTTGTGATCTATGAGACACCCCGTCTTCTGGGCCACACCGGGTTGGATGAAGTTGTGAGTGCTCCCGCTGTCTATCAAGATCACCACCGTCTCCCTGCCGACCCTCCCAGCCAGGTGTAAGGTCGGAGATGGGGTACCCCCCTCCAGGGCCTGGATGGATACTCCAAAGTCGTCGAAAGCCAACTCTCCCTCCTCTTCAGTGCGAGTAACATCATCCGCTTCCTCCTGCAGCATGAATACCTGTACCTTCTGGCAAGCGTGCCCTCGAGTGTACTTCTCATCGCAGTTGAAGCATAACCCCTTCTCCTTCCTGGCCTGAAGTTCCTGCCATGTCAGTCTTATCACTGTTGGCCCGCCCTCTGCCGGGGGAGCCCCCCGAGGAGGGTGTACAGCCGCCGGAGCTCTCACCACTGTACGGGTCCTCTGCCGGTTGAATCTCTCCTCCTGTTTCCTTGCCACACTGATTGCATGACTCAGACTTCGTGACAAATAGGCGTGGACCTCGTCCCGCAACTCATCTCGCAAGCCGGATATGAAACAGCTGAGGAGCGTCTTCTCCTCCCAATTGACCCGATTGGCCAATCGTTCAAACTCTGTCCTGTATTCCGTGACTGTCCCTTTCTGCCGCAGCTTCTGCAACATTGCCTCTACATCCTCGTACTCCAGTGGTCCAAAGCGAGCCGAGAAGGCCTCCACAAACTCCTCCCAGGGTGCATAGGTGCGCCCCCTAAGAAACCACTTCGTCCACTGGTAAACGTCGTCTTCCAGATGGAAGGACGCCAGCTGTACCCACTGGTCATCTGGAATCTCCTGGTAAGTGAAAAACAACTCCGCCTTCTGCACCCATTCCAAAGCATCCCCGCCGCAGAATTTAGGGAAATTCATGCGAGTTCTCTTCGGAGGCATGTACGGTCGTTGTTGCATGTTCTCATATCTTCCGTTGGCCTCCGGTCCGTGCTGTGGTCGGCCGTAAGGGTCATGGAGATTCGCTCCCCTTGGCCGCCGCCCCATTGCTGTCCTCCACCTTGAAATCCCTGCCTGGGAGGTTGCTCGTGCCATTTTCGCCGTTTCGAACCTCATCGGCCCTCCAGCGTGCAGTGGCGTAGGTAGGAGGCCCATTCCTCCTCCGAAAGTGACGTCGACAGCCCCCGAAGGTCGATAGTGTTGGAGTTTCTGAGGTGATCTCAAAGCAATCAACAGTTAGTCTTATTGCCAACGCAATATGAGCCTATAGGGTCGCACATAAAAGCGTTTGGAGAAGTTGGAGAAAGGATTATGTTGGCCTTACTCATATTGGATATGAGTGGAGGACCAATCCTGTGATTGCTTGGAATCAAGTTGATAATGTCTCCATGGGAAATCGTTTAAAGTGTTTAAACGAATGGATTTATATTAGATAATTCGGCTAAAGGGTTTAGACGAATTCGGCTAAAGGGTTTAGACGAATTCGGCTAAAGGGTTTAGACGAATTCGGCTAAGCCAAATTCGACTAAAGTGTTTAGTTGAATAAGTGACAAATTCGGCTAAAGGGTTTCGCCGAATTTATATAGACGAAATTGTTTCGTTGAAATCATATAACCGAATTTATATATCCGAATTTATATATACGAATTCGTCGAAAGGGTTTCGCCGAATCTGAGTCGAATTCGGTTATATTGTTTAGTCGAATTGTCGATTTCAGCGAATGTGTAAATCTAGACAGAAATGTTCTGTTTTTCCTCTGGTCTGCGGATAACCTATTTTATACCTTGCGTATAAAAGGAACGCGATTAGGTCTTCGAAGGACATGGAATAGATCGAACCCTTTTCGCGATTGAAGAAGAGAACGGCCGTCCGGAAAAGTTCCGCAAGAGGAGTTCTCGTTCTTCCCGTCCGCCGAGATCCGCCGCCGACGGTCGCCGCCTCCCCTGTCTCGGACCTAGCAGTCCGTGGGGACATTGAGAGCTTCCTACTCCGACCCATTCCTTGTTCGACAAGGCTTTGGGGTTCTCTATCGTTCGTGTGGATCGCTGTAGAGGAGCCGATACATTTCGGTTCTTGGAACTCAGATTTAGTTTACCGGATTTCTTCTTGGAGCACCTTGGTTGAGTATTGACTCAATCCTGCGAAGGTATATTGCTTTTTGCTTTCCTAATCTTTTGATTCATGAGATCCGCAAGATCCTTACTCTTTGGGTTGTTCTAGTTTCTCCGCTGCGCACATTTGATGTGTTCATATCATTGTGAATGGTATTTAGAAAACCCAACAGATAGGGGGCTGCTGGGGCCTCCCGACCCTTCTACGGGGCAGCACCGGCCCTCTCCTGGGCAGCAGAAGGGCCGCCTGGCCCGCTACCTGGCTGAACAGCCGGATGCGGCTGCTGCTGGGCGGCCCAGGTCGGCGGCTGGGGGGGGGGGGATAGCCGCCCCCCAGGCCGGCCGTGGCTGGTCTCCTCCGGCCCCGACGCCCATCCCGCCTGGCTGTGCGGAGCCCCGATCCAGGCAGGGGCTGATCCCGCGCCTGCTGGCTCTGTGCGGCTCGGATCGGCCCCGATCCCGCCAGGAAAAATCACGCCCGAGCCCCCCAACCCTCCGTGGGTAGTCGGCGGTGCCTGGTGTGACGCCTCCGCCTCAGAGTCGCTGCTCAGAACCGCTTTCCCCTTCAAGGACTGCATCAACAACGCCTTGATCTCCTCCATGCGTCCATCCATGCGTTCTTCCAGATTTTTCGTAGAGGTTTTGACTCGTTCTTCGATTCCGGCCACCGAATCTACCAAGACGACGTAGTTTTCTTCGATGGTGGTCAAGCGCGCATTCTCGGCTTCAGTGCGTGTCACCATGGTTGGAGGGAAGATCCTCTGATACCAAATGTTATGAACTATCTAGAGAAAGGGCAAGAACTAGAGAAAGCTATAGGAAACTAGAGATTATGGTTAGGGTTTGAGGGAGAAGAGAGGAGAATACCTTGCTAATGATCTTTCATGCCCAACCAAGGAGGAGGGGTTGGGTATTTATGCCCACCCAACCCCTAGGGCCGGCCGGCCCCCATAGGGGCTGAACCGGTGCGGTTCAGCCCCGGTACTCCTTATATTAATACTGGCGGCCCGGTCTTCCTCCGCCTTCTCCTTCGGTCGACGTGCACAGTAATTGGATAACCTGGTAATGACGCCGGGCGTAACAGTTCTCTTATTAGTTTGTATGATATCCCATTCCTATGAAAAAAAGGATTGTGCCAGAGGAGAGGAGATAATGAAGGTATCAAGAGGAAGAAATCGCTGCAATTGTATTCTAAATCATATCCCGCAAATAGGATGACACTTTAAGACTATTTAGCGTGGTGTTTTTAATCTTGTGAGTTTAGACAAAACCACCATCATCATAGAATGTATGTTTGGCATGAAAACAGTTATGACCATCACCAAGCAAAAAAATTAGTTTTGAACATAGAGTGTATGCTTTCTATGTTGCCACGGAGGCAAAGTTATGAAACTATTTTTTTTGGAAAATGGAGTTTTAGCTTTACACTGCCAATTTCAAGCGCTCGTGGGACCTTCATCTGAACGACCGATTGTGGATGTGCTGAGATATTTTCTTCCGGTTCCTGTTCGTCATGATGCCAGATTCCATGTTGTAGATCTTAATCTTTTGTAATTTTAGAATATTAAGTTCTTAGATTCAATGAAGTTTAAAATATTTACATTTGAATGCCCTACACTTCCTTGGCCTGCACCTATGCAATTTTCTTGACTACAACTTTTCTTGACATTGTAGAGTTATAAGCATACAAAAGGTTTATGGTAGGTTTCCTTTTATGGGTGAAGATCCAGGATGAGCCTGATACATGACCTCCTTACTCTAGTTAGGAGGTGTAGGACTGAGAGGGAGGAAAAGTAACCTTGGCTTAGGGTACCCTTATTAGTTGCTGAAAAAAGATTGTGAAGGTTACAATTCTGTCGGCATTCCGCGTACACGATCTGACCAAATCAAGGGCTAGGATTACGGGGATAAAACCACTAAATTCAGAATGCTGACTACAGTTTATTTTGTTGCTGAATAATTTGGTAGTCACTGCGTCTTCGTGCAAATAGGTGCTCTTCTTAACAGCTCCCTTGGTAGCACTAGCTCCTTGTTTGAATATTATAAAGATCAGCGATTTATCGAGGTTGTTTCCGCCAGTCGCGCCTTTTTTCTCGGGTTTTTATTGGGGGATATGATAGGATTTCAACTCCCCGGACCGATTGTCGCCTCGCCGAGCCTTCACTTTAGTATCACATGTGCTGCTCTATTTATCTGTAGCAATAGTGATATTTTGGTAATAATGTTGTATGTCCACTCTCGTCTATATAAGAGCGGAAATGAGTTTAGAACTGTTGCGGAACGCTTAGGGCTCCTGGTAGACCGGTTCACTTGAACCACCTTAGCTCGTGAGCGAACTAAGCGCGCAAACAGTCAATTAGAGATTCGTTGATTGCACTGGGACTTTTTAGCGTGGAAAACCCGGAAAGGGTAAAAAACCACGTGGTCGGAGCTGTGCCGACCAAATTCCACTATCTTCAGGGGGGTTACAAAGTGAGACTTAGAACTCGAGTGCGACAGGCCGCAGCTCGTTACAGTAGTAGAGAGATAGAGAGATCCGAAGGCGACAGACCGCCTCTTGGAAAAAACTAAGTCATTTTCTCCTTCTGAGAAAGGTGGAGAACAAAAGTGAGCTGCTCCGGGGAACAAAAGTGAGCTGCTCCGGAGAACAAAAGTGAGCTGCTCCGGGGAACAAAAGTGAGCTGCTGCGTCGCCTTTCGGGATGAAGGAAATCTTCAAGTCCGGAAAGGAAATCTTCAAGCTCCGAAGGAGAATTCCGCAAAAGTCTGCAAGGAGCTCTCCCAGGTCCAGAAGTCAAGGTCCCTTCAAATGAAGCCCCAGGGCCCTTTTTATAGCTTTGGTCGGGGGTAGTCTGGTAATCTTGTCGTTGACGGTTTCCATAAATGCTTGGTGGACGAATCATATTTTCCGGTTTGGGGCACACGGATCGCCATTTTTCGTAAATGACCACCTTGCCCTTCGGGCAGCTTGGGCGGCTCGGGCAGTTCGGGCAGCTCTGTTGGAGGCGAAAAAGGCGACTAGCCGTTCCTGAAAAGTGAGATACCTGAAAGACAAAATGTGAGACGCCTGAAAGACAAAATGTGAGAAGTCAGGAAGACAGAAAGTGAGAAGTCAGAAAGACAGAAAATGAGAAGTGCGCGCTCAGAAGCGTTCTGAACGCGCAACGAGCGAGGGAGCGCTCTGAGCGTGTAATAAGCACGTGGGCGCTCTGAGCGAACGGAGAGACGTTCTGAGCGCGGGAGCATTCTGAGCGAACGGAGAGGCGATTGGTCGCGATCCGAGAAGGAAAACGGGGCCCGTCTTTCCTGGCGAGGAGCTCGCCCGAAAAGGCGCCCCGTGAGTCCCCCTGTCAGAAAGGGGGGAAGGAGGGGGAGGAAACGGTCACCCTCCCCCACAGAGAGGGAAGGCGGGCGGGACGCGCTCCCGGGAGACGCGCTCCCGGGAGACGCGGCCAGGCCGCACCCAAGGGGGGTGCGGCAAGCCACACCCAAGGGGGGTGCGGCAAGCCACACCCAAGGGGGGGGGGGGGGGGGGGTGCGGCCAGGCCGCACCCCACCCGAGGGGGGTGCGGTCCGGGCCGCACCCCTCCCAAGGGGGGTGCGGCAAGGCCGCACCCCACCCGAGGGGGGTGCGGCAAGGCCGCACCCCACCCGAGGGGGGTGCGGCCGGGCCGCACCCCTCCCCAGGGCGGGTGCGGCAAGGCCGCGCCCCACCCGAGGGGGGTGCGGCCGGGCCGCACTCCTCCCAAGGGGGGGGGGGGGGTGCGGCAAGGCCGCACCCCACCCTTAGGGGGGTGCGGCAAGGCCGCACCCCAAGGGGGGTGCGTCCAGGCCGCACCCCATGGGGGGGTGCGGCCAGGCCGCACCCCATGGGGGGGGGGGGGGGGGGCGGCCAGGCCGCACCCCATGGGGGTGCGGCGGCGATGCCGCACCCCGGGTTCGGCCGCGCCCCTTGCGGGGTGTGCGGCTCGGCCGCGCCCCGTGAGGTGGCGCGGTTGCGTGGGTCGGCTTCAAGAAAGGAGGCGGTCCCGTTGCCATTCTCGGCGTGGCTCCGTATGGCAACTCTGGCTTTATTTCCCCGGATTCCTTGCCAAACTGGTGGGGGGAGCGCTTTTGGAAATATCTGCTGTCATTGCGGCCTATAAATAAAAGTCCGTTATACGAGCCCCCATCATAAGCCCCCAAAAACCGTCGGAGTCCAGAACTCGTGAAGGAGTGCGAGGGTTTTTTGAATATTTGCGTGGTGTAACGGACGATGCCGGAGGTAAGTTTTTATTTTTTGAAAAAATGGCTTGGAGGGAAAAACGGGAACGACGGCCGGGGGGTCGGGCGGTCGGCGCTCGAGCGGCGTCCGTGCGTGCGCTTGCGCGCGGTCCAGAGCAGGCGGGGGACGCGCGCGGTCTGCGCCCGGGCGCGGCCGGCGCTCGGGCGAGGTCGGCGGGCGGCCGGTGCCCGCGCGCGGCCGGCGCGCGGCCGGTGCCCGCGCGCGGTGCCCGCGCGCGGCCGCTGCGCGGTCGGTATCCGTGCGTGGTGTCCGCGCGCGGCGGCTGTGCGCGACCGGTGCTCGCGCGCCGTCGGCGCGCGGTGGTGCCCGTGCGCGGCCGGCGCGCGGCCGGTGCCGGCGCGCGGTGCCGGTGCCCGTGCGCGGTGCCGGCGCGCGGTCGACGCCCGCGCGCGGCGTCGGCGTGCGGCGGGCGTCCGCGGGCGGCCGCTGCGCGCGGTCGGTGCCCGCGTGGGGCTGGTTCCCGCGCGCGGTGCCCGCGTACGGTGGGTGCCTGCACGCGTTCTTGAGCGAAGCCGGCGGCGAGCGTGTGTCGCCCGGCTCTCGTTCGTGCTCGGAGTTCGCGCACGGTTTTTGTTTATACAGATGGTGCGTGAATTCGCGCGTTCTTGGCCGGCGGAGTGGTTCGCCCTGCTTTGGTCGTTTTATTTGTCTATCTTAGCGTCTGCGTTCATATACATTTCTTTTTCAGGCTTCGAAGCGGGGCGGCCAGTCGAGGCCGATGCGCCTGCGTTCTTCTCTTGATGGTGCGCGAATCGAGATATGGCGCAAACGGTTTGGATTGCCGCCTAATACTGAGGTGAAGATTCCGGGGGCGGAGGAGCGCGCTCAGAATCCGCCTACTGGTTTTATGACTCTTTCCGAGAGCTGCTTGAAGTCTGGGTTCCGTATTCCTCCATCTGATGAAGTTCTTGAGATACTCCGGTTCTGCGGTGTCCCAATTACACAGTTTACGCCTGCTGGGATGGCGAACATCATGGGGCTGGTTGTCTTCTTCCGGGAGCACAGCGCGCTTTTCACTCGATCTTTTCAAGGACTGGTGCGAGGTTTCCACCGACTCGGGTGGTCGTATCGAGATCCGTAGTAACAAGAGCTGGTTCCGCTTTGGCGAGAAGGCAGATTACCGTCACGGAAACACCCTCTATGGGTATGTCCGTAATCCCTGGGAGCTGCCGGAGCTTTGGAGAGTGCTCCCTAGTCGTTGCCGTCGGTTGACCGGGCGGGAAGACGAGTTCCTTCCCATTCCCGGTTTCCCTGGTTGGGAGGGCCTGTCGAAGGCTCTGTTCTGTGTTCACAGCTGCGTGGAGGAGAGCCGACTACTCTCGGCGGGGCTTTCTTGGGATGCCGAGCGGGAGGTCGTTGTTCCCTTAGAGCGTGGAAGGAAGAGAAAGATTGTTTTCAGGAATGGAACTCCTGGTTCGTGTTCTGCTCCGCCGGAGCCTAGGAGCCACGACCATGAAGCCGGTCCGAGCCGCCGTCGGGGGGAGCCGACTGCTCCCGACCCGGAGGTCGAGATTCTGGCCTCCCTTACTGCTGAGCAGGTTGCGCAGGGAGACTTGCCGCCACCTCCTCCTCTTCCACCGTCGAGGCGAGTTTCCTCGTCCCTCCAGGCGATGACTTCTGCAGTAAGTGAATCTCTCCTTACTTGGGTCTTGACTTGTCTTTGCTTTCGTTGTTTATGTTTCCTGATTGCTTCCTTCGTGCTTGCAGGCGAACGTTCTGACCAATGTTGCTCTCACATGGAGCGACTGTTACGTGGGCCTCAAGGACAGCTACATCTCCCTCCAGGAGGAGCTGAACGTGATGAAGAGGGACATGTCTGCTTTGCAGAAGATGAGGGATCGCGATCTGTCCCGCGTCAAGCAGCTGGAGGCCGACCTCTCTTCTTCCCAATCTGAGGTTGAGAAGCTGCAGGAGGCGTGTGGTGGAGACAAGGCGCTTGCCCAGGATGCGCTTCGTCAGTTGTCTGAGGCTCAGGGGGAGATGTTTCGCATGGAGGGGGAGCTGGGTTTCCTGCGGAGCGAGGTGGAGCGGCTGTCGTCGGTCGAGCGCAGCCTTGAGGATGCCAAGGCGGCGGGAGTGGCCGAGTTCCGAGATTCTCTTGCTTTTGTCGAGGAGCGGTTCCAGATGGCGGAGGAGATTCGTGTCGAGGTCATGACGAAGGAGGTCGAGCCCTTGTTGGAGGACGAGCGCGAAGTCGCCTTCCAGCGCGGTATTCAGAAGACTCTGCGCCTGGTGGGGAGGAAGTTCGGGTGTGACACCGCTGGTCTTGGAGCGGGAGACCTTTCAGAGGATGAGTGTTCGGACGCAGCCGAGGATTGACGTTGATCGTCTTCTGTTTCCTTGCTTTCCATGCCATTGTCTGTTTGTGCGTCGTTCTGAGTTGGTTTGTTTGCATTTTGCTTTTCCGCTTTCCGTATTTTTGTCTGTTTTGTGCGCAGCGTTGAGCTGACGCGGTTATCGTGTTTATCGTATTCACTTCTTTGCGTGATCCTGTTGATCTGGTTGTTAGCACATGCATAGTTTGTTTGTTTTCAAAACGAGTTT
Source organism: Dactylorhiza incarnata (assembly GCA_033032865.1). Classification (NCBI taxonomy): domain Eukaryota; kingdom Viridiplantae; phylum Streptophyta; class Magnoliopsida; order Asparagales; family Orchidaceae; genus Dactylorhiza; species Dactylorhiza incarnata. Next base: position 2,105,036 of record JAWHQI010000310.1, on the reverse strand, counting down.
CGCACGAGATGGAGCCCGCGGCTTGCAGATGTGTACATATATAAAGAGTTAGTATGCGCAAATCTGTGCTTGCGGCTTTCTTGCACGAGTCTGTGCTCGCGGCTTTAGTGCACGAGTCTGTGCTCGCGGCTTTAGTGCACGAGTCTGTGCTCGCGGCTTTAGTGCACGAGTCTGTGCTTGCGGCTTTAGTGCACGAGCCTTTGCTCGCGACTTTTTTGCACGGTTCTGTGCCCGCGGCTTTGGTGCACGAGCCTTTGCTCGCGACTTTTTTGCGCGATTCTGTGCCCGCGGCTTTGGTGCACGAGTCTGTGCTCGCGGCTTTGGCCGGTGAATAGCGGGTGTATTCAAATCGGGGGTGAACGCAGGGGGGGCAGGCCCCCACGACACCGGGACTCGACGGCGGAGGAGAAGGGCGAACCTTCAATCGACGGCGGTGCAGAGTCCCTAGGGCAGGGCCCCGAAGCGGTACCTGCAGCAGAATAGATTGGAGAAAGTAGAATTTTATTAGAAAATGAATACTGATACATGCGCAAGTGTAATCTTGCGATCCCGGGGTTAACAAGTTTCTGAGACAGGCTTTATTGAGGGAGATGATAGCGTTGAGCTTCGTTTGCGTTGCTCTTGCTCGAGTCTCTTCGGCCGTTCAGCTTGGGGGGCGACAGTGGCCCGACGGTTGACCCTCGACGGCCTTTTCCTGTGTCTTTGCGCGGAAGGCCTCCAGGTATCCTAATTGGACGAGGCGTTCGATTTCATCTTTCAGTCGGGCACATTGCTCCGTTCGGTGCCCTCGGCCTTTGTGGAAGTGGCAAAACTGGGATTGATCTCCCCTGAGCAAGGAGAGCTTCCTGGGCCAGTGGATGATCTTGCTATTACAGATTACGGACAATATGCGTTCGCGCGGTGTATTCAGCGGGGTGAAGCTCCGGGAGCCTTGACTTGCTGGCTCTCGGAGGCGGTCTGCTTGGTTTTGAGCGGGCAGTTCGGCTTCCTCGAGCTGCTGCTGCTGCCCCTTTCTCTTGCGGCCTGTATCGAAGGGCGGCGAGCCTGTTAGCGTCTGAAGTTTGTCTTTTCCAATTACTGCAGGAGTCGCTTGGCCTTTCCGTGCACCCTGCTTCTCGGACTTCGATCTCGGCGACGGGTTGCTGTTGATCCAGGGGAGCCTGGAGGCGGGTGTGTCGAAACCATGCATCGCGCCCCTGAGGATATTTCCTTTGCTGGTCATGCGTCGGGACATGGAAACGTCGTGGTCCATGGCGTCCAGAAGGAGACTCCCGAATATCGCGTCGTAGGGGGAGTCTGCTTTGGCGACGACGAACTGTACATCGTACTGGACTGGTTCTGCGTGCGCCCCTACTTGGACGGGGAGGGTGATGATTCCTACGGTAGGCACCGTAGTTCCATCAGGGAGCTCTGCTTCGTTAGCCCTAAGCTTGAGGTTCCCGCTTAGGAGCTTGAGCCGAACTATTGCTGCTAGGAATAGAACGTTGAATGAGATGCGGTGTGTTATCAATGCTTTCCTCAGCTCACAGGGGGGACTCCCTATGCTTGCGTCCAAGATGAAGTCCATCCATGCGCAGGGGCGCTCTTGGTGAAAATTTGTGCCGATTTTCTCCGATTGCTCGTTCCGCTCTTCCTCCCCTAGGAGGGGTGGTTTGCTTGCACCGGGCTTTTCTTCCCCTTGAATCCTTGTCGTGTGTGTCTCGTGCTGCTCGACGAACAGTTGGGACAACTCGGTGAAGTTGTGTATTGCTCCGTTCGGCAAGGATTGATACCAGCGGAGGGCGTCTCCACGCAGTGTTTTGGTGAAGATTTTGCAGCTGACTGGGTCGGGAAGTCCGAGCCTCCGTATCGTTATCAGGAAGTGATTAACGTGCTCATATGGATCTTCTGCTCCGTGGAACTCCTTGTTGTACGGGAGCTTTAGCCATGACGGAACTTGGTACTCCAAAATTGACTTTGACAGTGGAGATCGCTTTCACTGATATTTGTCATTGTTCGGATCCTGCCCTCCCGTGGGAGGGGTCGGCTTGCCAGTCGATCCAGGCCAAGGGGGCCGGACGGGTGCAGTGATGAGCGCTCCTTTCACCGGGCTCTTTGGAACTGAGGAGCTGTATGCGTCGGATAGTTCAGGGGAGGTGTCCACTCTTGCTGGTTCCGAGAATTCCGGCGAGGCGGGTACTGCGCTCGGAAGTGCTTTGCTTTGAATTTGGGAATTCATTCCCACAGACGGCGCCAAACTGTTGCGGAACGCTTAGGGCTCCTGGTAGACCGGTTCACGTGAACCACCTTAGCTCGTGAGCGAACTAAGCGCGCAAACAGTCAATTAGAGATTCGTTGATTGCACTGGGACTTTTTAGCGTGGAAAACCCGGAAAGGGTAAAAAACCACGTGGTCGGAGCTGTGCCGACCAAATTCCACTATCTTCAGGGGGGTTACAAAGTGAGACTTAGAACTCGAGTGCGACAGGCCGCAGCTCGTTACAGTAGTAGAGAGATAGAGAGATCCGAAGGCGACAGACCGCCTCTTGGAAAAAACTAAGTCCTTTTCTCCTTCTGAGAAAGGTGGAGAACAAAAGTGAGCTCCTCCGGGAAACAAAAGTGTGCTGCTCCTGGGAACAAAAGTGAGCTGCTGCGTCGCCTTTCGGGATGAAGGAAATCTTCAAGTCCGGAAAGGAAATCTTCAAGCTCCGAAGGAGAATTCCGCAAAAGTCTGCAAGGAGCTCTCCCAGGTCCAGAAGTTAAGGTCCCTTCAAATGAAGCCCCAGGGCCCTTTTTATAGCTTTGGTCGGGGGTAGTCTGGTAATCTTGTCGTTGGCAGTTTCCATAAATGCTTGGTGGACGAATCATATTTTCCGGTTTGGGGCACACGGATCGCCATTTTTCGTAAATGACCACCTTGCCCTTCGGGCAGCTTGGGCGGCTCGGGCAGTTCGGGCAGCTCTGTTGGAGGCGAAAAAGGCGACTAGCCGTTCCTGAAAAGTGAGATACCTGAAAGACAAAATGTGAGACGCCTGAAAGACAAAATGTGAGAAGTCAGGAAGACAGAAAGTGAGAAGTCAGAAAGACAGAAAATGAGAAGTGCGCGCTCAGAAGCGTTCTGAACGCGCAACGAGCGAGGGAGCGCTCTGAGCGAACGGAGAGACGTTCTGAGCGCGCAATGAGCGCGGGAGCATTCTGAGCGAACGGAGAGACGATTGGTCGCGATCCGAGAAGGAAAACGGGGCCCGTCTTTCCTGGCGAGGAGCTCGCCCGAAAAGGCGCCCCGTGAGTCCCCCTGTCAGAAAGGGGGGAAGGAGGGGGAGGAAATGGTCACCCTCCCCCGCAGAGAGGGAAGGCGGACGGGACGCGCTCCCGGGAGACGCGACCAGGCCGCACCCAAGGGGGGTGCGGCAAGCCACACCCACGGGGGGGGGGGGGGGGGGGGGGGGGGGGGGGGCGGCCAGGCCGCACCCCACCCGAGGGGGGTGCGGTCCGGGCCGCACCCCTCCCAAGGGGGGTGCGGCAAGGCCGCACCCCACCCGAGGGGGGTGCGGCAAGGCCGCACCCCAAGGGGGGTGCGGCCAGGCCGCGCCCCACCCGAGGGGGGTGCGGCCGGGCCGCACCCCTCCCCAGGGGGGGTGCGGCAAGGCCGCACCCCACCCGAGTGGGGTGCGGCGAGGCCGCACCCCTCCCCAAGGGGGGTGCGTCCAGGCCGCACCCCACCCGAGGGGGGTGCGGCCAGGCCGCACCCCATGGGGGGGGGGGCGGCCAGGCCGCACCCCATGGGGGTGCGGCGGCGATGCCGCACCCCGGGTTCGGCCGCGCCCCTTGCGGGTGTGCGGCTCGGCCGCTCCCCGTGAGGTGGCGCGGTTGCGTGGGTCGGCTTCAAGAAAGGAGGGGTCCCGTTGCCATTCTCGGCGTGGCTCCGTATGGCAACTCTGGCTTTATTTCCCCGGATTCCTTGCCAAACTGGTGGGGGGAGCGCTTTTGGAAATATCTGATGCCATTGCGGCCTATAAATAAGAGTCCGTTATACGAGCCCCCATCAAGAACTATCGGAACTGAGGTCTGAAATCTCATTTCGAGACGGGCTTCAAGAGGGAACCAACTCTCGGAAGCTAGACGTGAACATACCTCACGAGTTGTATCCCCGCATTTTTCCTCATGAAATTTTGGTTTGATCGCTCATACTTGGACCATCACGCTTATAGTTGTCATAAAAAGGAGACTAAGGGTCTGTTTGGGAGGGCTTTTTAGCTCCTTTCCGTTTTCTGAAAAACGCCACCGCACTTACAAAACCGTTTGGATTGTCTACCGGTGGGAAAAGCTACCGCGGAAAACTCTTTTTTCTCCTCCTTTTGAAAAGTCATTTGTCCCCTACTTTTCAACATTTTCGAAAAGCACTTCCTCATCCCGATACAAGGTTAGCGCATTTTTCGCCCGAGAGCAAAATTTTCCCATTATTCTGCCCGGTCGAGCATTTCTTCGCCGATGGGCGCATTTCTTCGACCGGGCAAAAAATGCGCGACCGGGCGCGCATTTTTCGCCCGGGCGCGAATTTTTTGCCCGACCGCGCATTTTTCGGCCGGGCGCACATTTTTCGCCCGGGAGCACATTTTTCGCCCGGGAGCGCATATTTCTCCCGGGCGAGCATTTTTTCGCCCGGGCGCGAATTTTTCTCCCGGGAGTGCATTTTTCGCCCGGGCGCGAATTTTTCGCCCGGGCCGCATTTTTCACGCGGGCGCGCATTTTTTTCACCCGAGAGCGCATTTTTCGCCCGGGGGCGCATTTTTCGCCCGGGCGCGCATTTTTCGCCCGGGCGCGCATTTTTCGCCCCGGCACGCATTTTTCGCCCGGGCGCGCATTTTTCTCCCGGGCGCACATTTTTCTCCCGGGCGCCCATTTTTTTGCTCGGGCGCGCATTTTTTCGTCCGGACGAGTATTTTTCGCCTAAACGCCCATTTTTTCGCCCGGGCGCCCATTTTTCGCCCGGACCAGTATTTTTCGCCTAAACGCCCATTTTTTCGCCCGGGCGCCCATTTTTCGCCCGGACCAGTATTTTTCGCCCGGGCGCATTTTTCGCCCGGACAAGTATTTTTCGCCCGGGCGCGCAATTTTCGCCCGTACTCTTATTTTTCGCCAGGGCGCTCTTTTTCGCCCAAGCGCACATTTTTTAGCCCGGACGCACATTTTTCGCACCGGCGCGCTTTTATTTTGCGCGGGAGCGTTTTTTTTTTGCGCGGGCGCACAGTTTTTGCTCTGGCGCGCATTTTTCGCCCTGGCCCGCATTTTTCGCCCGGACTCGCATTTTTTCGCCCGAGCGCGCATTTTTCGCCCGGGAGCGCATTTTTTGCCCGGTCGTGCATTTTTTGCGTCGGCGACATTTCTTTCGCCTGGCCGCTCTTTTTTCTACCGGGTGAAAAATGCGCACCTGGGAGAAAAAAGAGCGTACGTGCGAAAAAATGCTCGCCCGGGCGAAAAATTCTCTCCCTGACGAAAAATGAGCGTGCGGGCAAAAAATGCGGGTCCAGGAAAAAAATGCGCGCCCGGACGAAAAAATGTGCGCCCGGGCGAAAAATGCATTCCCGGGCGAAAAAATGCGATCCCGGGCGAAAAATGGGCGTTCGGGCGAAAATTGCGCGTACGGGCGAAAAATACTCGTCCGGGCGAAAAATAGGCACTCGGGCGAAAAAATGGCGTTCGGGCGAAAAATGTGCGTTCGGACGAAAAATGAGCGCCCGGACGAAAAATGCGCGCACCGGCAAAAATGCGCTCACAGGCGAAAAATGAGAGCAAGGGTGAAAAATGCGCGCTCGGGGCGAAAAATGCGCCTCCCGGAGAAAAATGTCCGCCCTGGCGAAAAATGCGCGCCCGTGAGAAAAATGCGCTTAAAAAAGTCATGACAACGGAGATTTACCAAACAGTTTATAAAGTGCTTCTTATTTTTTAAAATCTCTGCAAAAGGAGTTCACCCAAACAGATCTCCTTTTGCAATAGACATTTTCCAAAAGCTCCTTTTCCTACCATCCTTTTGCCACCACTCCTCCTTTCTGAAAAGACCTCCCAAAGAGGCCCTAAGAACAAGCTGGAACTGACGAGCAAGGGAATAACGATGCCAACTAAAGGAACGGAACGTAGTCATCATTCATATCAAAATTCCGTTAATAAAGTTCGCAACTTAGCAATAGAACAAGATCAAAATGGAATATATAATTTTGGGGACTGATTTCATGAAGTAGGTAAAGTTATCGATTTATGTTGGGATTGTTATTTTTTAATTTCTTTGCTTCACGTACCATCTTTTGAGAAAATTTATAATGGTGCTTAAATTTTTCTAAAATTAAATTGAATCTTTAAAGTTTGAACTATTCAAAAGAATATTGTGATTTTAACTTATAAACAGTGTATATTAAGAATCTTCGTGTTTTGATGTGACATTAAATTCACATAATTTTCTTATTATATTAAAAATAAAACTCAATTATGGACTTGAATTTAGATTTTGGCTTGGTTTGGTGCGGTGGGCGGTCGTGAACGCCGTGGTCATGAATCGTCGTTCGTGAATGCCCAACCTCACCTAAAAAAATTCATGTATTTTATGCTCAAAATTAGTTTATTTTCTTTATAACGGCATAACCTTTGTCTTGCCAAACATACATTCTATGATAACTGTCGTTTTTGATCAAACTCACCGGAGCAAATAAGCTGCGCCAAACGAAGCCTAGGGGTGTGCAAGAAAACCAAAAAAATGCATCGTATTTCAAATTGAACCGCTCAGGTGCGGTGTAGTTTGATTATATGTGCATGAAAACTGTGTTACCTACCGGTGCAGTTTCAGTTTTGGCCCAAACTGCACCGCTCGCAAGCCTACTTGTGATTCGACGAATATGTAACATTGGAGTTGTAATTTAAAGTCAACTCCGCTGCGGCCCTTAATAAAAATGTATGTTTGGCAAGATAAAAGTTACGACCGCTATAAAGAAAATAAACTAGTTTGAGCATAAAATGCATGAATTTTTTTAGGTGAGGTCGGGTGTTCACGAACGACGGTTTATCACCACGGCGTTCACCACCACCACCGCGCTAAACGAATCCGAAATCATCCCACTGATTTTATATCATTCATATAACCGAATCTTTCTCATATAAATCAAACTTGGAACTACTCTTATAGCTCAAAAAAAAGTATGCGGAATGTTTATTTTCAAATGAATTCTTGGGATAATAATCTTTAAAAAAAGTATTATCACACGATAATATATGTTTTACTTGTATAACGTTCAAATCCTCAACGCTATTCAAATTCTATCCTTCTCGATTTGGCTTCATAAAAATGCCATCTTGTTAGCTCGTATTTTCCTGAAAAAAACATTTCTCAAAATTAATTTTATCATACAAAAACACATAAATAAAACCTGGCAAATTAACAAGATATGGATTTAAAATCATATATTTGGGTACTAATATGTATGAATTCATACTTTAAACAAAAAAAAGTCCAAAGAAAAAAAAACTTGCAGGATTTTCACCTTCGGAAATCACAACCCAGCCTCCATTTATGCAGGCAATCAACCCAAGATTTCGCCGGGCTGTATCAACCTACGAGTGCTGATCCAGTCACTGGCAACCGCAGGACTGCTCGAAACAAAGCTGTTTTCGTGCTGGGAACAGCCGCCGCAGCCACTTCTCTCATTGCTTGTGAAACATCTCGATCCCGCATTTAGGAAATGCTTTCACGATGGAAGGGTCCGTGTAAATTCGCTCCCACCTGCCGCACAATGCCATCTTTATCAGCCCCCTCAATCTCGACGCCTTTCCTTTCTCTAAATCAAATACACTTTGAGTTTTGGTATGGAATACAGACCCAGAGTCCATGTCATTCTAACCAAACAAGAACTCCGGCATGTGTAGCCATGTAAAGTTTTTTTTTAAGGATTATTATGTAGTACAAATTTGTAAACTGATGATTTGCTATACAATAAATTAAAATGCACTTATTTACTATAAAGTAGTTTGGATCGAGGGGATTTCCGTAACAAAGATTAAAAAAAACAAAAAGAATACTCACAATCTCACTGGTACGTCCTGCTGGACGGAATTGTAGTTGGAATTGGAAGTCCAAATCCAAAGAAAATATACCTTCAATTCTAATTACAGAACTCTAATTCTGACCAAACGGACTAGCTTAAATCTACCCAAGCATGCAACTTAGGGTCCGATAGGTAGGACAAAATTGGGGTGTGGAATTAGAATTGGAGGTCCATTTTAATAGAATTGGACCTCCAATTCTAATTATGAAGCTCAAATTATGTCCAATAGAATGGACCCTGAGTAAAGTTTTTTTCATCTACTAATGATGATAAACAGTATAACAAGAATGGAAATATTATGGTCTCACTTTTTGTTTCTATTAGGCCTAATGTTTTAGTATGTCGTAATTTAGAGTTATCATGCTTGTTGTGTCTTTTAATAGTGTTATATGTATCAAGTCTAGAGCAAATTATTTTCTTGCAAATCCAAGTGTTGAGGCTAATTATGATTATGCTATTTGTATTTATATTTAAAGGGCCTCTTAGGGTCATGAGGAACTAATCTCTTATTTCCCTCTCAGTTCTCTCCTCTCTTCTCCTCGGTTAGAGTTTGGGTCAAGCAAGGCACCCCTTTTTCTCCTTCCTTGGGTTGAGCTCGGCTCCCAAATCACATTCTCAGTAGGTTTAGCACATCTCCCTTGTACTTCCACCTTACCCTCACCACCACCACCTCCTCAGAGTAGATATTGATGTGCTACGAGCTAGCCTATAACAATTTGGAACCAAAGTCCATCTCCACTCAACTCTGTTGAAGTCGTCTTTCCCTCGCGCCATTGTCTGGTTATGCTACTTCCCCCTTCCGCATTCAGTGGTCAGAGGACTCGTTGCTTCTTCAATCGAACTGCTCTCGACTCTCGAGTGAAGCCAACCACGGGAACCATCAATAGATTTATTCGGTGCACGATCGCAACATCGTGATCATCTTGTTTCCAACGTCTTGGACTTACCGCACATATAACCGCCAACCTAGTCACATCCCCTAGCACACAAACGTGTTAGAATGGTGCTCGAAGCATCCGGGTGAGTGTCTAGTTTGGAACACTCTACTCGTTGCCCCTAGCAGGTTATTTATAGGCAAACCCTAATTCCCCGGCGGGTGCGTGGATCCCTAACGGGTCCTAACCTACCGCTAAGTATCCGTTAACCCGATAGTTAAATATACCTCAACATTCTCCTCCTATATTGTAAATATCGGGGTCACATCACAGATTACTTTAAACAAGAGTTAATAACGACATAACATGAGTTTTCCAGAAAACATAAATATGAGTTTTAGAATACACAATATCTAAACTCAAACACAAGGCTCCAAACAAGAAACAGTAAGCAAAGCTGGAAAAAACTCAAAGAACAGATAAATAAGCAGTGATCTATGCAAACAATAGATCATCATCATCTGGGTCGAAATCAACTTTCTCTCCTCCAATCTCCATGTGATATGCAAACAGACATAATAAGAATATCATGAGACAAATCTCTATGAATTCTAACATTTGCTAATTAAGAGTAAAGTGAATAGTTCTAGCAGTAGAAGAACGTAATACTCTAACCAGGAAGAAAAGAATCACATATCAGCATCTCTATCCAATTTACACAAAATTAGACAATTGATTTCAAAGAATCAAACCATGTTCCTTCGATTATTAAGATTTCAATTGTATTATATCATCAAGTTTGGAATGATACAACAAGCTGTGACCAATATATCATCAAGTTTGGAATGATATAAGTAATGATCATAATATCAGGACACATATCAGCAACTTCAGTATTCGTTTTTGGAATGATACCCAAATCAGTCTTTGAATTAAAAATAATTGCGTAAGTCATCAAGTTTGGAATGACTGACAACTATCCATCTCTGGCTTTCATCAAATAGCATCTGGAATACTTCCGTGTGCTCACTCTAGATGCTCGAATGTAAGCAGACTACGGTTCTAAGATTTAAAACATAAGTCGGGTATTAAGTCATACTAAATAAACCTTAATCCCATCTCCCTCGATGTTTTATGTGTTAGAATCTTACATAAGCCCTTGGTAAGGACATCTGCTACATTGTCCTTCAATCTCACGTCCAATAGGGAGATTATCCCCTGACTGGTGAGATGGGTCAACCAGGCCTGTTTCATCCTTAGTTGTCTTCGCTTTCCATTGAACAACGTATTTGTTGCAATGGTCTTTGTGGCTTGATTGTCACAATATAGCGAAATAGAGTTCATTTTTAGACTCGTCATTGGAATGCCGATAATCAGATCTCTTATCCACTCAGCTTCTTCTCCTGCTGAAGCGAGGGCGTAGAGTTCTGATTCCATAGAGGAAAGTTCAATGCACGTCTGCCTCTTTGACTTCCAAGATACTGCTGCTCCTCCTAGGGTAAATACAAAACCGCTAGTGGATCTACTGTCAACAATTTCTGAACACCAAGAGGCGTCAGAATACCCCTCAAGTAAGGAGGATGTCCACTGTAACATAAAGCATACTTTTCAGTGTGCTTTAAGTATCGCATAAGCCTTTCTAAGGCATTCCAGTGGTCCTGCCCAGAGTTACTCGTAAATCTACTTAACATGCCGACCGTAAAGGCTATGTCAGGTATAGTGCAGGTTGTAGCATACATGAGACTACCTATGAGTTTGGAGTAATCCAACTGTCTAATAGATGAACCTTTATTCGGTTTCAGTCTATTGTTATAATCGTATGGAGTCTCAATACCTTTGCTATGAACGTAACCCCACTTTTCAAGTAGATTTCTAATATAGTGACTTTGACTGAGGGCAATACCCTTGTCAGTGAAGTTCACTTCCATTCTTAGGATGGTTTTCACCACGCCTAAGTCAGTCATGCTAAATTGTGTCGTCAAGGCAGCTTTCACGTCTTTCACCTCAGACTGATCAGTGCCCAAAATTAGCATGTTATCAACATACAAGCATATAATTGCAACTTTATTTGAACGTGTACGAACGTACAGACATTCATCTAAAAATTGGATTTAAAACTCAAGGCTTTAAGACAAGTGTCAAATTTTTCGTGCCACAATTTAGGTGTTTGCTTCAATCCGTATAGTGACTTAATCAACTTACAAACCTTATTTTCTAGACCTTCTACCACAACCCTTCAGGTTGGTGCATGTAGATCTCTTCGGTCAGATCTCCATTAAGAAATGCAGTCTTGACGTCCATCTGATGAACTGTAAAGTGTTCAATAGATGCTATAACGAGAAGTATCCTAATTGTCGCATAGTGACAAACAGGTGAGTATATATCAAAGTAGTCTATTCCACTCACTTGAGTGAAGCCTTTTGCAACTAGACGTGCTTTGTATTTGGCAATACTCTCATCAGGATTAAGCTACTTCTTCAGAACCCATTTGTTTCCAATGGTCTTAGCCTCTTTGGGCAAGTCAACCAATGCCCACGTATTGTTCTGCATGAGAGAGTTTAACTCTTCATCGATGGCTTCTTTCCATAATAGAGAGTCTCGAGATCGCATCGCATCCTTATAGGTGGATGGATCAGCTTCAACTTGGTAAGTCACGAAGTCTGTACCGAAGCTTTTAGGCGTTTTCTCTCTACTAGATAGCCTTCTGGTATCTAAATCACTCGTGTCTACAGGCTCAGTGTCAGAGTGACGTTGACTTGGCTCAGCAGGAGGCTCAAGACTAGTGGTTGTCAGACCTGGAAGTGTCAGGTTCTTATCCTTAAGGAACTTATCCTCAATGAAGATAACGTCTCTAGATTCGATTACAGTGTTGTTTGATAGATCTAGAAATCTGTCAGCAGCACTATCCCCTGCACATCCTAAATAGACACACATATTTGTCCTAGGTCCAATCTTAGCTCTTCTATGGTCAGGTATCCTAACATAAGCGATACAACCCCAGGTTTTAAGAATGTGATTAGACGTGAGGGCAGCTTCACCCAAGTAGGCCGCAGGCATGCCAGCAGTCAACAACATGGAATTTAACATTTCTGTTAAAGTCCTATTTTTTCGCTCAGCAATACCGTTGGGTTGGGGGGAATAAGGAGCAGTCGTTTCAGGGATAATGCCATTGCTGGCAAGGAAATCTCTGAACTCCCCAGAGACGTATTCTCCTCCTCTATCACTCCTTAAACGTTTGATTTTCATGTCAAGTTGATTCTCAACCCTATTTTTGAATATACGGAATTTTAAAAAGCTTCATCTTTGGATTTAAGTAGATAAATGTGACTGAATCTAGAGTAGTCGTCGATAAATGTTATCAGATACTTCCGACCTCCACGTGTGACAACTTTTGTAGGCACATATGACGAAGTGTATTAACTCTAGCAAATGTGTGCTCCTAGAAACCTGACTAAAAGGTGCTCTAGTTATCTTAGTTTGAGCACAGATTTCACATTTGTCAAATCTGATTTTTGTGTCTAAAAGGGATGTTGTGAGTTCTAGCTAGCATGAGTAGTTTTCTATAATTGACGTGTCCTAGTCTTGCATGTAAAGTCTTAGGATCGATCAAATTAGAACTAACTTGATTTACTACTTCGTTAGCTAGACTCAACATATACATTCCGTTGACGATATACGCACAACCAAAGTAGTGCGAGTAAACCATAAGCGTTACTCGACCACCACTGATGTTAAATGACATACCCGCATCGCATAACAAACTATTCGAAATTAAATTAGCAGCTAATGATGGTATAAATTTAAAATTTTTCAAAGTAAGAGTTTTACCTGAGGAGAGCGTCAAGGTAGCATTGCCGACCTTCAGCACGTCAGCAACTCCTCCATCAGCAACAATAATAGTTTCTCGGACTGCAGTGACATCCTCCAGAAGCGCAGAATTGTTGCAGACGTGACAAGTAGCACCTGAGTCTAGCCACCACTCTGTACTGGCCTGTCCGTTACTGACCATGGCAACAAAGTCGGTGGGCGCAGTCTGATGGACCATATTGGCCCTATTATCAGGCTTTGGTGTACTAGGATCTCCTCTCTTGGGCTGCTTGCACTCAGAAGCACAGTGACCCCACTTGTTACAATTGTAGCACTTGCCTTTGAATTTCGTCACCTTCTTGCTCGTGTCCACAACTGCGGGTGCACTGGGTAACGATCTAATATAGTTTGTAGCACTTGCTAATTGTGACGTTCAATTTTTCCTCGTAAGTTATTTATTTCATTTTAAAACATTTATAGTTTGTTTTTATAATCTAATATCCCTATGATGAAATAAAGAAATCAGTGCAATAAAGTGGTGTGCAAATAAAGGTTGCCTCCTAGCTGAAATTGGTGTGCTATTAGGGGTTTCCTTATGGCTGAATTTTGGGGTGCTATTAGAAACAGTATTTGGGTTTCATTTGGACTTTTGATTAAATGTTAATGGGCTTAGCTTAACTGGACTGCGATTAAAGAAAATGATGAACTTTATTATAAGCGGTGGGTTTAAACGGTGGAGGCATAATATAAGCGGCATTGTTTTGTCCTTCTTATCGAAACCTACCGACCCTTTCACTTCTTCTGTTCTCGACGGGATCGCCTTAGGGCACAACGCCGAGTTTCTTCTCCAGCCTACTGTTCTCCTCTAAATCGCACTGAAAAAGCTGTAGGAACTTGTGGCTGTTCAAGGATTCATAGCTTGCTGCTTTGGTTGAGCTGGAGCTTTGTCGGATTGTGGGTTTTTGTTTTGCCGAAGCAGTACCTTGATTTTTACCCTAAATCGCTGTGAGCTTCTTAGTCCCTCTTCTCCTCTTACATTTCTATTATGAGGCTAGCTTTCTGGAGAGAAATAGGGCATGCAGAGGTATATGATTTTGGGGGATGATGTTAGTTGTTTGATCATTTTGCTTTGGCCGGCTGAGGGCTGCTATCATGTAGATGATTTCAGTTACTATTGTTCTTTTCTTCTTCTTCTTGTGGCTGTCCATTTAGGGCTTAATCGATTCATAACTGGTTTTAGATTTTCGGTCCCTATTATGTTTGGGAAGTTTTATATTTATGCTGCTCTTGTCTTGGCCCATTCAGTTTTGGATCCTTCTGATTTTGGGGGTTTTGTTAGTTAACTGCTATATAGTTATTTTGTGGGGGGGGGGGGGGGGGGGGGATTTCAGTACTTTGCTGGGAGGTTTGCTGCTGTACTGCTATCTCTTTAATTTTGTCTCTGCTATATCTTTCCAATAATTAACTGCCTTGTCCCCTTATTGGTCGGCTGCTATGGTTGTTTTAGTTCATACTGTTGGAACCAGAGGGGGTATTATTGGGGAGATATGCTTTGATTATTTTTGTGCCTGCAGCAGCAATTATATTGTTGATTATATGGCTGTTTTCCTGCAGTCCATAGTGCTGTTGGCTATCCAGTATCTGCTGTTTTGATGCATGTCTGAATTAGGGGCACTCCATGTTCAATCTCCTTTATATAGTGCCTTTCCTTGATCAAGTCTTGAAATGTTTAGGTCACCCTTAGAGGTCTACGCCAACGCTCTAACTGTGATGTAACCCCGATAAGAATGTTCTTTAATGATACGAACCCTTAACAAATATTGCGAAGGATGACATCCAACGGTAGAGGTGACGATGACTTGGGGCGTGACAAAGGGATGGAAAAAGAAGCGGTGAGACCTATCTTTTTATTTTATGCTTATCAAGTATTTTCCTTATTGCATAGTTCTAAAGATGAAATGAAATGTATGTGGCATCATGGATATAGTTTATATCACTGAATAAAAGTCTCGCTAAGATGTATGGCCTTGAAAAAGGCAAACATGCGAAGAAAATCTGAGGGGATTATAAAATAAGTAACTTATGTTAATATGTAAGCGTATCGACACGAGGTTATGTTAAGGGAAAATTGAATTGCATGCATATGAATGAAATATAATGACGATGTGTCAAACCAGTCGGCCGAAAGGCATAGATGCGTGTTGAACGTACTGGTTTGAACAATGATGACCCGAAAGGGTGGGCCCAAAGAATGAAATGAAATGATGAATGATGAATAGATTCACTTGCCCTTAATATTTCCTAATGAATGAAAATCATATAGCATGATAATGATATAGTTGATTACTTCCATTATTACTACATGTAGATAATGAATGCTCACACTCTTGTAGCTACATGATGATATGTTCATATTATAACACTGTGTCTTACTGTTTATAGAACTTCTTATATGTTATTATTGTTGTAAAATGACTACCTGCTTAGAAAATAAATGTAAATGATTATGCATATTGTTATTTCTAATCCTTTTTGGTTGTATGTATAGCAGGGTAAAAAGGTAAATTTTCACTTAGTCTTTATTAAAGACTAACGGTTTCCAATTCTAAATTTTTAGGTAAAGGCAAATCACATGCAGGTCAGCGCTAGGGAAATATGCATTATATGCGACGAAGTATATAAATGAATAAAAGCCTGTGCCTGTCTTTTTGTTTTTAGTATTGCACTTGTTGTATATATAGTTGTGACTTATGTAAAATGTTTATGAAACTATGTTTTGCTTAAATAATTAAAGTCTTGTAATAATTAATATGATCTGGTATTAATACTTTTAATATGATATGTATGTATATACTTATTGTGATATGTAAATTGCTATGTGATTGCGCACTCAATGCTTTATGAATGGATGCGATGATATTACCGACAATTGTAATGGACTGCGGGCTGTTACACTAATAGTCTCCCTAGCGTGTCTAGTCCTGTTCTCATCCTCAATGCAAATGAAGCGCTTGAGGTCTTTACGACTGACCTGCGTTTTCTTCCGATACATCTCCGTTTTAAAAGAGTACCACGCCGACGGGAGCTTGAAGATAATAGCTCCTGCAACAAATCCATCTGGCAGTGGGATGTTCTCACTGTTCAGCTTGTCCACCAGATTCTCAAAATCCGCGACCTGTGGAAGGATTTCCCTTTCCTCAGTGAAGGTGAAAGCCATAAACTTGTCCACGAGGTGCGTCTTGGACATATTTTCCTCTTCCTTGAACTGCTCCTCCAGAGCATCCCAGATTTCTTTGGCGGTCTTCATTTGGCTGTACGTCTCAGCAAGCTTGTTGGAAAGGCAGTTCAACAAGTAGTCGCGGCAGAAATCTTCATCGACCACCCACTGGGTCTCTCCAGCTGTACCAAGAACCTCAGCACGTACAGTCTGAATGGTGTAGAACACGTTCAGGTACTTCATGCCAAACTGAGTGTTCCTCTTCCAAGCACAGAACTCAGAATTGGAGAATTTCTCCGATTTTATCATCGGAACAGGAGTAGAGCCCTTCGACATTGTGTGTCTCTTGCCAAAAACTTAAATTCCACTAGCAAACTAATTACGAGCAGAAAAACTAGAAAGAGAGCACCTGAAACACGTGGAGGCGAGGAAGCTTCGGATCCAATCCAGAAAAAGAATTTGTGTCGCACTCCTACTGACGACTGAGTCCAGTTCTTCCGTCACGTAGCAACAGAGTTTGAAAAATCAGATCTCCACAAGAACTGGATCGGGACTGCACTGGAGCACTGGATCGGTGTCAGGAGGTACTAGATCGGCAGCAACACTTCACTGCACGTCACTCAACAGGAAGCGGCGCAACTCACGACAACCACTTCTATGCTGCAGAGAAGAACAGGCGGCGATCTCCTTAACTGCAAAACGAGAATGGTCCTTGTTGAATCAGTGACTCTTCACGCCAACGAGAAGAGTCCTTCTCGACAAGAAGCACGACAAGGAGCGGGCAAGGAGAAGTCGAACTCGACAGCACATGCGACGGGCTTCTCCGATCTCGACAGAGAAGACGAACTCCGATCACCAAACGGGAAGAAGAAGGCGAGCGATCCGTTCTTCGCGAACAGGAAGAAGAAGGCTGGGCGAGTCTTCGTCGATCTCTGAAACGCGAACGGGCGGCGGCTCAGCCCTAAACCGTCGATCGACGGAAGAGCAGCAGTTACACGAAAAACTCCTTCAATGACGGGAAAAAACCCAGGAGCGGCGTGTCTCCTTCTCGCGCAGGACCGGCGACCGAAATCGCAGGGAAGAGCAGTGACTGGGGAGGGGCGTCAGTAGCGAGGAGCATGCGGGAGGAATACTCGATCTGCGGGAACAATGGAGAAGACGACCTACCTTCCTTCGATCGACTGCGATCCAACCTGCCTTGCGCACGACGACGGATGCAGAAAACGCGAGGAAGAGCGGTTACGGGGAAAAACCGCACGGGAACGAGAGAGGAACTTCGAGAATGTTAGAATGGTGCTCGAAGCATCCAGGTGAGTGTCTAGTTTGGAACACTCTACTTGTTGCCCCTAGCAGGGTATTTATATGCAAACCCTAATTCCCCGGCGGGTGCGTGGATCCCTAACGGGTCCTAACCTACCGCTAAGTATCTGTTAACCCGATAGTTAAATATACCTCAACAAAACGTACCACCCGCGTGATCGTGACTCGATCATCCAACATGTCAAGTACTTCCTACGTTATGCCTCCTTCGAAATCTGTAGTGCGGATATCAGCGCCAATAAAATATCACAAGACTGAAATTTATATAACAATCGAAAGTATTGTTGCAATAAAACAAGAGATAATTGAAGTCCTGACATCGCCTGACCGGGTTCTCAATGGGCAGCCTCAAGATAAGTTCTTACCATGAGAAGACAATTGAGAAAAAATGTTCAACACGAAAATTGCATACCTCGACAAGATCTACAACTTTTGTGCTGAACATTTTTCCTAAAAATGCTTGTACAAGATGTATTTCCAAAATGCGCTTATATAACTCGTACAAATAGAGTATGAATAGCCAAAACTGTAGTGCGGATATCAGCGCCAATAAAATATCACAAGACTGAAATTTATATAACAATCGAAAGTATTGTTGCAATAAAACAAGAGATAATTGAAGTCCTGACATCGCCTGACCGGGTTCTCAATGGGCAGCCTCAAGACAAGTTCTTACCACGAGAAGACAATTGAGAACCCGTCGCGCATCACACCAAATGTATTAATCAAATTATTATTATTAATCAAATTTAAAATCGACATTTTAAATATATATATAATAATAGAGCATCACACCAAATGTATTATGCCCAATTCGAAACGCGTTTCTGGACGTTTCAGTGCGCATCTTTTCCCGCCTTTTGGCGCACGCGTCACGCTCGACGCCTTCGCCCGCGGTAAATATAAGGTTGTTTTTTAGGGTTTCTAATTCATCGCTGCTTCGTTTCTCCCCGCTCTCGATCCCGACCCGCTCTCGACAACTCTGCCTCTCTCTCTCGATCCCGACCACCGCTGCTTCGTTTCTCTCCGCTCGCAGGCTCTGCAGCTCTGCTTCATCTCGATCCTGCTCGCAGGCTCGCTGCTTCGTTTCTCCCCACTCGCAGGCGCGCAGCTCTGCCTCTGTCGATCTCGATCCCGCTCGCAGGTAATTATCTATACTCCTCATTTCTTCTTCCTCCACCTCTCTTGGTATTTCAAATCCTCAACTCCATTTTATATACCTCGTTTAAGTATTTGCTCGAGCTTTGGGATCTCAGTATTCCCAGTAGCTACAATAGCTTGCCAAGCTGCTTATGCGGAATCACTTTATCAGAACAGTACTTGTAGAGCAAATCCCTTCCTCTGACGCAGAGAGCTGCCTACAAAACAACAGTGCAAAAATTGAGCAAAATTGTTTTTTCTCTCATTACAACATGAGATGAAAGTTAGTGGTTCAGGTGAACTAAGTGCATTCAATGAAACTAAAATTTACTCTATATAATGTTAGTTTGTATATTGCCTGTTAGATTATTGAGAAATTTAAACAAAACTTTGGAACAACCCTCATGAATTGTTTACATCTGTAAGCTAACTGCTATTTGTATGCATTCAAATACTTTCGTTTCTTTGTTCTTCTTACTACGCCGATTCCTACCATTTCTTGTGCATCCAGTTGCATTGTACAACATACTATTCCTTCCAAATGCCTTACTGTAATAGAAATAAAAGAATAAACCTATTGGTAATTATGCTGGTTTAATGACTTTTGTTTGTTTAGAATGCATGTGGCTTTATTATGCTTATTAAGTTATTATTTATGGCCGGCTATTAGGGATATGATATATAATGAGATGAGGATTTAAGTGAATGGGCCCATCTCTATCTTTTTGTTAGCATTTATGCTTAGCATCTGAACAGAGGTGACTTCTTCCCCACTTGCTCCAGATTTTAGCAATTGAAGATTTCTGTGAAGTTATCCTTGTACTTTTATCTTTCGTTAGATTCATGGTTGAATTGCACTCCTCTCTTATTATAAAGCTTATAATTTGCCTTCAATGCTGCCTTTGAATACTATGATATTAAATGTGCCTACGGGATATTGTTCCTCTGGAGATATTGTTGACTTGGAAATCTTTAATTATAATTTTATTTTATTTGTTGTTTAAATTAGGTCAAATCTTGCGTAACATGGACTCAAGTTGCGGTATGACTGAAAATGATGATAAACCTCTTTGGAAATATGTGACAAGTGGGAACAAGTTAACTGAAGGAGGTGGTAGTATAAGTTGGACATGCTAAGGACAAGTAGCGGAATCGAAGCATGTACGAATGTTCCATCATCTACATATAAGGACATGCTAAAGGAATATATAGATGCTAAGACCTTATTGAGCGACGACTTCCAAAAATGATACCGGTGGCTCCAAGTACTTCAAATGGAATTGGAAGTGTTGGAAGTGTTAGATTGAAAGGGTGAGGAAGGCTATCTACACTCATGAGAGAAAAAGAGAAGAAGATGTGTCGACCTTTTTTGAGGTAGTACATGTTATCCTTGTGGATCGTTGGAACAAGAATAACACTTCGCTTCATTGCTTTGTGCATTCCTTGAATCCAAGGTACTTATCTTTTTTAATTATAAATTTATATTTTATGTCTTTTGTATGTTTGATTTTTAACTCGGTATTTTTTATTATTATTTCACTAGAATAACACCCCCTTCCGCCCCCGATTCCATCGCCGACAATCCCCTTTAACTCCAGCGACCATTCCTCCGCTGCTTCCAGTGAATTCGACGAGTTCTCTGTCATTTCTTTGCCTTCCTGTTACCAATGGTTACCGCCTCTCCCTAAGCCACCCCTCCAATCACATGCAATTCTCACTCCAGCGACCATTCCTCCGCTGCTTCCAGTGAATTCGACGAGTTTTCTGTCATTTCTTTGCCTTCCTGTTACCAATGGTTACCCCCTCTCCCTAAGCCACCCCTCCAATCACATGCAATTCTCACATCTGTCTCCCTCCATCCTTCTTAGATCTTTCCCCACCTTCGTCAAGCTGCCCAGGCTCTCCCAATCACAACCAGTTAAAATTCCCTAGTAACCGAGTTACTCCCAGCCAGCCGACCAAGTTTATCCCGCCTCGCCCCTTCCCACTTCACAAATTATAATCCGAGCCCTATTTTTCCTCAGTCCATAAAAATCTAACTATCTGTGCCATTTTCGAGGAAGATGTCTAATTTTAGACGATATTTGTAGTATATAGGACTAGTTTGATCAAATGTTAGCAGTGATGGCCTTGGTCCTCTCCCGCTTCACCTGATCTTCCAACACAAGAATTATCGTAAGAGTTAAAATCAAATCGATGAAGAAATTGTTTAGAGGATAGATAACTTCTGATTAGTATAATAAAAATAAAAATATTATATATAGTTTTAAATGGGAAGATATTAACAATTACCAAGATCTTGTTAATTTTAAAGTAATACTATGTGTGATATACTTAAATATCGTAGATATTAATTAGAAAAATGAGGATATCAATGAGGATATGAATTAGATACAACCTCCGTATTAATACTAGATGGTTAAAATAGAGTAAGTGCCTCAGGAGTATTATGATATAAGAGGATAACATGATAACTTGAAGACAAACTTTATAATTCTCAATTATGTTGATGATGTTGTATAAGTCGTAGTGCCACAGAACTATGGTGGCTGTTACCGTAAAAAAAATTGGTTTTCATTTTGCAAATGAAATGCTTTCAATTGAAATTAATCAGATTAATAGATTCTCTCAATTTTTTTATCACTGCTGATATATCATATGTAATATTTTGCAAATGTAATACTTTCAATTGAAATTAATCAAATTACCACTATTAATTTGATTACCTGAAACAAATGTTTAGGAGGAGGTTTAGGAGGAGTACCATTATTATTACCTGAAAGGCTGAAACAAAGGTTTAGGAGAACAGCACAGAATTGGGATAAAATGATTTGTTGATGAAAATATGAGACATCTCTCATCTTCTTCATTTCCACTATTCGGCATCGGATTCCTCGTTTCCACGGGTTCCTCTTTTCCACTGTCTAACTTCGGGTTCCTCATCCCGATGCGCTCATTGTTTTGGGTTCCTCCAAGACGCATATATTTGTGTAACTTCCCTCTTCATCCCTCCCTAAGGGGCTGATGCTGCTCTCATGACCTCTGCGTAGGTGGTCAGAGATGGGAGCAAAGGACGGCAAGCCAATAAACTGCGATCGCAGCCAATACAAGGAAGACGACGAAGATAGTGATGATCCCATAACTTCAAAAACTTGGGAGCGAGAGTGGACTAGCAAAGTGTCGCCCTAAAACCTTGGAGCGAGAGATGGTACGCCTTGGAGGAGATTTTCGAAGGGAGAAATAGCGGAATGATCGCGGGAGGAGAAACGTGGAGGGAAGAAACTGCGGAAATATGAACGTGAAAGCACCTCCCCTCCAACTATCGCGTACTAGCCCAATTATGTAGAATAACGCAGTTTGCTTTTTTCAATGCCTCTTCCAAACACCTGAATAACTACCGCTGCAAAAACGCCTCTCCCCTAACAGACCCTAAGTAGAAATTGATAAAACTGAGAAGGGTACAATAAGTCAGTGGTAAAGCGAAAAATGTTAAGTTATGAAATAATTACACTAGAGAACAATTGAAATGAATCTATTTAAGATAATTTAATATAAAATAGATTGATCATTTGAGCATCTAAACCGACAGCTAGAAAATACACGTATTAGTCCAATTTTAACATCAAAAGATTATGCTGGAGAAGAGACCCATGGTTAAATGGATGAAAGTAGTTTAAGATAATTAGGGTAATTTAGGTTTAACAACTCATGAAACACTTGAAAGGAAAAAATGAGGATTCAAGATAGGTCAATTGTTGGATTCATTTGTAGTATTAGAAGTTCAATAAGTCAAATTCATTTATGAAGTGTTTACAAGATTTCATGGTTAATTCAATTTATTGAAGTATTTTATGGATATTCAACATATTTTGAGAAGTCAGGAACATAGCTGGAAAGGATAGTTCGAGTTTTTTAATAAGTATGTCACCTTGGTTTCTTAATAACAGAGTTGCATTCACAAGTGCCAATTGATTTTGACTGCCAACTTCTCCATTATGTTTCGCGATCAGACCGACGATGTTTGGAATTTCATATGGAGAGCTCTTGCTCACTATTGGAGCTGCTGTTGCTCTCCTTGTTAATTCTTTTCGTGTATTGATATCTCAAGTCTCTGTGCAAAAAAGGGAGTAAAATATGTTTCATTATTATTATTTGGATTTATCCTATAATCTCTTTCCCAATTGCTAAAACTTGTTTGTTCTTGCTATCTTTAAAGGGCCCAAAGAATTAATCTTCATCTGTAGAGCATCTGAGAGGCTAACGGGCAGGGCAATCAAATATGTTCAGGCGGCTCGCGGGCAGTTTGAAAGCGTAATACAGCAGTCCCAAGTTAACCAGGTTTTTATATGTACTTTTGGTTTTTCCACTCTACATCCTTTTTCCACTAGTATAAATAGAAAAATTTATCATTAAATTTGATAAAGCTACAATATTATTGTATTTCCGGTTCCTTTATGGTCGTTTCTTTGCATAACTTTGTTAGCGTCCTTAAAACATGATGTAAAGCGTGTATATGTTACGTGAATTTGTGTGTTTGGCTGGAATTAAAGTTCACGAAGTAGGATGACTTTAGTGTATAGCTCAGTTTCTTCAGAAATCTACCCTCTCATTGGTTCACGAAGCAGGGCAATCGAGTTGCGAGCTGACTATGAGCTCTCCACTACTTCGGGAACCCACGAGGGTGTAGATTTTTGAAGAAATCGAGCTATTCACTAAAGCCACCCTACTTGGTGAACTTTAATTCCAACCAAACACACAAACTCACTTAACATATACACGCTTTACAACAAGTTTTATGAACGCTAACAAAGCTATGCAAAGAAATGACCATAAAGGAGTGGGAAATACAATAATATTGTAGCTTTATCAAATTTTATCATAATTTTTTTCTATTTATACTAGTGGAAAAAGAATGAAGAATGGAAAGACCAAAAGTACATATAAAAACATGGTTAACTTGACACTGCTGCATTACGCTTTCAAACTGCCCGCGAGCCACCTGAACATACCCGATTGCCCTGCCCGTTAGCCTCCCAGCTGCTCTACAGATTAAGGATAAGTCTTTGGGCCCTTTAAAGATAGCTAGAAGTAGAACAAACATGTTTTAGCAATTGGGAAAGTGATTATAAGATAAAGCCAAATAATAATAATGAAACGTGTTTTACTCCCTTTTTTTGCACAGGGACTTGAGATATCAATACATCGAAAGTATTACCAAGGTGAGCAATAGTAGCTCCAATAGTGAGCAAGAGCTCTCCATATGAAATTCCAAACATCGTCGGTCTGATCACGAAAGACAATGGAGAAGTTGTCAGTAAAAATCAATTGACACCTGTGAATGCAACTCTGTTATTAAGAAACCAAGGTGGCATGTGTGTTTTTTGAAAAACTCGAACTATCCTTTCCAGCTATGTTTTTGACTTCTCAAAATATGTTGAACATCCATAAAATACTTCAATAAATTGAATTAACCCTGAAATCTTGTGAACACTTCGCAAATGAATTTGACTTATTGAACTTTTAACACTACAAATGAATGCAACAATTGTCCTATCTTGAATCCTCATTTTTTTATTTCGAGTGTTTCATGTGGGGTTAAACCTAAATTACCCTAATTATCTTAAACTAGTTTAATCCATTTAACCATGGGTCTCTTCTCTAGCATAATCTTTTGATGCTAAAATTAGACTAATACGTATATTTTAGAGCCTTCGGTTTAGGTGCTAAATTGACCAATCTATTTTATATTAAATTATCTTAAACGAATTCAATTCATTTGTTCTCTAGTGTAATTATTACGTAACTTACCATTTTTCGCTTTACCAGTAACTTATTGTAACCTTCTTAGTTTTATCAATTTCTACTCAGTGCCTGTTTCGGGGGGGGGGGGGGGCGTTTTTGCAGCGGTGGTTTTTCGGGTGTTTGGGAGAGGCATTGAAAAAAGCAAAACACGTTATTCTGCATATTTTGGCCGATTCCCTCAGCGATTCTCCTCCCGCGACCTTTCCGCTATTTCTCCCTTTGAAAATCTCCTCCAAGTCATACACTCTCTCGCTCCCAGTTTTAGGGCGATATTTTGACAGTCCTCTCCCGCTCCAAAGTTTTTGAATTTAGGGGATCACTATCTTCGTCGTCTTCCTTGTATTGGCTGCGATTGCAGTTTATTGGGTTGTCAGCCTTTGCTCCCATCTCTGACCACCTACGCAAAGGTCATGAGAGCAGTATCAACCCCTCAGGGAAGGATGAAGAGGGAAGTTACACGAATATAGCGTCTTGGAGGAACCCAAAACCATGAGCGCATCTGGATGAGGAAGCCGAAGTTAAACGTTGGAATTTCATATCGAGAGCTCTTGCTCACTATTGGAGCTACTGCTGCTCTCCTTGGTAACTCTTTTAATGTATTGAATTAAAAAAAAGGAGTAAAACATGTTTCATTATTATTATTTGGCTTTATCCTATAATCTCTTTCTCAATTGCTAAAACTTATTTGTTCTTGCTATCTTTAAAGGGCCCAAAGACTTGCCTTAATCTGTAGAGCAGCTGAGAGGCTAACGGCCTGGGCAATCGGGTATGTTCACGTGGTTTGTTGGCAGTTTGAAAGCGTAATGCTGCAGTCCCAAGTTAACCAAGTTTTTATATGTACTTTTGGTCTTTCCACTCTTCATCCTTTTTCCACTAGTATAAATAGGAAATTTTTTGATAAAATTTGATAAAGCTACAATATTATTGTATTTCCCATTCCTTTATGGTCATTTTTTTTTGCATAGCTTTGGTGGCGTCCTTAAAACTTGTTGTAAAGCGTGTATATGTTAAGTGAATTTGTGTGTTTGGTTGGAATTAAAGTTCACGAAGTAGGATGACTTTAGTGTATAGCTCGGTTTCTTCAGAAATCTACTCCCCTATGGGTTCACGAAGCAGGGCATTCGGGTTGCAAGCTAACTATGAGCTCTCCACTACTTTGGGAACCCATGAGGGAGTAGATTTCTCAAGAACAGAGCTATACACTAAAGCCACCCTACTTCGTGAACTTTAATTCCAACCAAACACACAAATTCACTTAACGTATACACGTTTTACAACATGTTTTAAGGACGCTAACAAAGCTATGCAAAGAAACAACCATAAAGGAATGTGAAATACAATAATATTGTAGCTTTATCAAATTTTATGTTAAATTTTTCTATTTATACTAGTGGAAAAAGGATGAGAGTGAAAAGACCAAAAGTACATATAAAAACCTTGTTAACTTGGGACTGCTGCATTACGCTTTCAAACTGCCTGCGAGCCACCTGAACATACCGGATTGCCCTGCCCGTTAGCCTCCCAGCTCCTCTACAGATTAAAGGCAAGTCTTTGGGCCCTTTAAAGATAGCAAGATCAAACAAGTTTTAGCAATTGAGAAAGAGATTATAGAGCCTCCCAGCTCCTCTACAGATTAAAGGCAAGTCTTTGGGCCCTTTAAAGATAGCAAGATCAAACAAGTTTTAGCAATTGAGAAAGAGATTATAGAATAAAGCCAAATAATAATGATGAAACATGTTTTACTCTTTTTTTTTGCACAGGGACTTGGGATACCAATACACCGAAAGAATTACAAGGAGAGCAGAAGTAGCTCCAATAGTGTGAGCAAGAGCTCTCCATATGAAATTCCACTGTTTCACTTCGGGAACCTCATCCCGATGCGCTCATGGTTTTGGGTTCCTCCAAGATGCTTATATTCGTGTAACTTCCTTCTTCTTCCCTCCCTAAGGGGCTGATGCTGCTCTCATGACCTCTGCGCATGTGGTCAGAGATGGGAGCAAAGGACGGCAAGCCAATAAACTACGATCGCAGCCAATAACATAGTCAGGAACATAGCTGGAAAGGATAGTTCAAGTTTTTCAAAAAGCTCACATGCCACCTTGGTTTCTTAATAACATAGTTGCATTCACAAGTGCCAATTGATTTTGACTGCCAACTTTTCTATCGTCTTCCGTGATCAAACCGACGATGTTTGGAACTTCATATGGAGAGCTCTTCCTCACTATTGAAGCTACTGTTGCTCTCCTCGGTAATTCTTTCGATATATTGATATCCCAAGTCCCTGTGCAAAAAAAAAAGGGAGTAAAACATGTTTCATTATTATTATTTGGCTTTATCTTATAATCTCTTTCCCAATTGCTAAAACTTGTTTGTTCTTGCTTTTTTTAATGGGCCCAACGACTTGCCCTTAATCTGTAGAGCAGCTGGGAGGCTAACGGGCAGTGCAATCGGGTATGTTCAGGTGGCTCGCGTGCAGTTTGGAAGCGTAATGCAACAGTCCCAAGCTATCCAGGTTTTTATATGTACTTTTGGTCTTTTCACTCTTCATCTTTTTTTCACTAGTATAAATAGAAAAAATTATGATGAAATTTGATAAAGCTACAATATTATTGTATTTCTCATTTCTTTATGGTCATTTCTTTGCATAGCTTTGTTAGCGTCCTTAAAACTTGCTGTAAAGCGTGTATTTGTTAAGTGAATTTATGTGTTTGGTTGGAATTAAAGTTCACGAAGTTGGGTGGCTTTAGTGTATAACTTGGTTTCTTCAGAAATCTACTCCCTCATGGGTTCCCGAAGTAGTAAAGAGCTCAGAAACTGAGCTATACATTAAAGCCACCATACTTCGTGAACTTTAATTCCAACCAAACACACTAATTCACCTAACATATACACGCTTTACATCAAGTTTTAAGGACGCTAACAAAGTTATGCAAAGAAACCGCCATAAAGGATGGGAAATACAATAATATTGTAGCTTTATCAAATATGATAAATTTTTCTATTTATATTAGTGGAAAAAGCATGAAGAGTGGAATGATCAAAAGTACATATGAAACCCGATTAACTTGGGACTGCTGCATTACGCTTTCAAACTACTCGCGAGCCACCTGAACAAACCCGATTGCCCTGCCCGTTAGCCTCCCAGCTGCTCTACAGATTAAGGGTAAGTCTTTGGGTCCTTTGAAGATAGCAAGAACAAACAAGTTTTAGCAATTGAGAAAGAGATTATAGGGTAAAGTCAAATAATAATAATAATGCATGTTTTACTAACTTTTTTTGCACAGGGACTTGGGATATTAATACACGGAAAGAATTAACAAGGAGAGCAGCAGTAGCTCCAATAGTGAGCAAGAGCTCTCCATATGAAATTCCAAACATCGTCGGTCTGATCACCGAAGGAAATGGATAAGTTGGCAGTCAAAATCAATTGGCACTTGTGAATGCAACTCTGTTATTAAGAAACCAAGGTGACATGTGAGCTTATTGAAAAACTCAAACTATCCTTTCTAGCTTTGTTCCTGACTTCTCAAAATATGTAGCCTTCTCAAAATACTTCAATAAATTGAATTAACCATGAAATTTTGTGAACACTTCACAAATGAATTTGACTTATTGAACTTCTAATACTACAAATGAATGCAACAATTGATCTATCTTGAATCCTCATTTTTTCTTTCTAGTTTTTCATGAGGGGTTAAACCTAAATTACCCTAATTATCTTAAGCTACTTTCATCCATTTAACCATGGGTCTCTTCTCCAGCATAATCATTTGATGCTAAACCTGGACTAATACGTGTATTTTCGAGCCCTCGGTTTAGATGCTCAAATGAACCATCTATTTTATATTAAATTATCTTAAATGGATTCAATTCAATTATTCTCTAGTTTAATTATTTCATAACTTACCATTTTTCGGTTTACCACTAACTTATTGTAGCCTTCTCAGTTTTATCAATTTCTACTTTGGGTCTGTTGGGTGGGGGGGGGGGGGGATTTGTACCGGTGGTTATTCAGGTGTTTGTGAGAGGTATTGAAAAAATCTGCATATTTGGGCTAATACACGATCGCTGGAGGGGAGGTGCTTTCACGTTCATATTCCCGCGGTTGATTCCCTCCGTGATTCTCCTCCCGCAACCTTTCCGCTATTTCTCCCTTCGAAAATCTCCTCCAAGGCATACCCTCTCTCGCTCCCAGGTTTTTGGGCCACAATTTGGTAGTCCTCTCTCGCTCCCAAGTTTTTAAAGTTGGGGGTTTACTAACTTCGTCGTCTTCCTTGTATTGGCTGCTTTCGAAGTTTATTGGCTTGCCGTCCTTTGCTCCCATCTCTGACCACCTACACAGAGGTCATGAGAGCAGCATCAGCCCCTTAGGGAGGGATGAAGAGGGAAGTTACACGAATATAGCGTCTTGGAGGAACCCAAAACCACGAGAGCATTGGGATATGGAACCCGAAGTTAAACCGTGGAATTTCATATGGAGAGCTCTTGCTCACTATTGGAGCTACTGCTGCTCTCCTTGGTAATTCTTTCGGTGTATTGGAATCCCAAGTCTCTGTGCAAAAAAAGGTAGTAAAATATGTTTCATTATTATTATTTGGCTTTATCCTATAATCTCTTTCCCAATTGCTAAAACTTGTTTGTTCTTGCTATCTTTAAAGGGCCCAAAGACTTGCCCTTAATCTGTAGAGCAGCTGGGAGGCTACCGGTCTGGGCAATCGGGTATGTTCCCGTGGCTCGCGGGCAGTTTGAAAGCGTAATGCTGCAGTCCCATGTTAACCAGGTTTTTATATGTACTTTTAGTCTTTCCACTCTTCATCCTTTTTCCACTAGTATAAATAGAAAAATTTATGATAAAATTTGATAAAGCTACAATATTATTGTATTTCCCATTCCTTTATGGTCATTTCTTTGCATAGCTTTGTTTGGGTCCTTAAAACTTGTTGTAAAGCGTGTATAAGTGAATTTGTGTGTTTGGTTGGAATTAAAGTTTACGAAGTAGGGTGACTTTAGTGTATAGCTCGGTTTCTTCAGAAATCTACTGCTCCATGGGTTCACGAAGCAGGGCAATCGGGTTGCGAGCTGACTAAGAGCTCTCCACAACTTCCGGAACCCATGAGGGAGTAGATTTATGATGAAATCGAGCTATACACTAAAGCTTCCCTACTTCGTGAACTTTAATTCCAACCAAACACACAAATTCACTTAACATATACACGTTTTACAAAAAGTTTTAAGGACGCTGACAAAGCTATGCAAAGAAATGATCATAAAGGAATGAGAAATACAATAATATTGTTGCTTTATCAAATTTTATCATAATTTTTCTATTTATACTAGTGGAAAAAAGATGAAGAGTGGAAAGACCAAATTTATATATAAATACCTGGTTAACTTGGGACTGCTGCATTACGCTTTCAAACTACCCGTGAGCCACCTGAACATTCCCGATTGCCCTGCACGTTAGCCTCCCAACTGCTCTACAGATTAAGGGCATGTCTTTAGGCCCTTTAAAGATAGCAAGAACAAACAAGTTTTAGCAATTGAGAAGGAGATTATAACATAAAACCAAATAATAATAATGAAACATGTTTTACTCCCTTTTTTTGTACAGGGACTTGGGATATCAATACACTGTAAGAATTACGAAGGAGAGCAGCAGTAGCTCCAATAGTGAGCAAGAGCTCTCCATATGATATTCCAAACATCGTCGGTCTGATCACAGAAGACAATGGAGAAGTTGACAGTCAAAATCAATTGGCACTTGTGAATGCAACATTGTTATTAAGAAACCTAGGTTACAGCTTATTGGAAAACTCGAACTATCCTTTCCAGCTATGTTCTTGACTTCTCAAAATATGCTGAACATCCATAAAATACTTCAATAAATTGAATTAACCATGAAATCTTGTGAACACTTCGATAATGAATTTGACTTATTGAACTTCTAACATTACAAATGAATGCGACAATTGACCTATCTTGAATCCTCATTTTTTCCTTTCGAGTGTTTCATGAGGGGTTAAACCTAAATTACCCTAATTATCTTAAACTACATTCATTCATTTAACCGTTGGTCTCTTCTCTAACATAATCTTTTGATGTTAAAATTATACTAATACGTGTATTTTCTAGCCCTCGGTTCAGATGCTAAAATGACGAATCTATTTTATATTAAATTATCTTAAATGAATTTAAATCAATTGTTCTCTAGTGTAATTATTTCATAGCATATCATTTTTCGCTTTACCACTAACTTATTGCAGTCTTCTAAGTTTTATTAATTTCTACTTTGAGGCTGGGGGGGAGGCATTGAAAAAAGCAAACGGGTTATTCTGCATATTTGGGCTAATACGCGATCGCTGGAGGGAAGGTGCTTTCACGTTCATATTTCCGCGGTTGATTCCCTCCGTGATTCTCCTCCCGCGACCTTTCCGCTATTTCTCCCTTCGAAAATCTCCTTCAAGGCATACCCTCTCTCGCTTCCAGGTTTTAGGGTGACACTTTGGTAGTCCTCTTTCGCTCCCAAGTTTTTGAAGTTAGGGGATCACTATCTTCGTCGTCTTCCTTGTATTGGCTGCGATCGCAGTTTGTTGGCTTGCCGTCCTTTGCTCCCATCTCTGACCACCTACGCAGAGGTCATGAGAGCAGCATCAACCCCTTAGGGAGGGATGAAGAGGGAAGTTACACGAATATATGCGTCTTGGAGGAACCCAAAACCATGAGCGCATCGGGATGGGGAACCCGAAGTTAAACAAATTGAATCCCCTCTCAACTCACGGTGAAAATTACATCTCTTCAAGAACAAGGGACAAAACTCAAATCTCTCTCAAAACACCAAAGCTATCGAAGACAAGATTGAGCAAAAACACCCTTACAGCGAAGACGAAGGCACTGATCTGGGAAACATGTTCTTCCTCCTTGAAGAACTCTCTCCGGCAACAATGACGGAAGACTTCTCTGGCTCTCCAACTTGAAAAGCAAATGACGGCTCTAATCTTGAATAATCAACTTCTGCCAAAATGTCACTATCTATTTTGGGCAAATAGGCGAACCTATCTTGGCCATTGAAAGAAGTTCCAATGCGATCCGACGGCTACCGATCGCAGATTAACGAAACTGTTTCCGTCCGCTACCGCCCAACGGTAGATACTAACGCTCCTCGGTAGCCATCAAGACGACGAACCGTCTCGACGATATAGCCCTATCAAGACGACAAAATGATATGCTCCCGCCGACGGTTGAGGTACCGCCCGACGATAGCAACAGTTGCAGAATCTACTGTTATACACAGTCTGCTTCTTCTCCTGCGACATCACAACTCCAATCATGATTTGATATTCTTCTCTTTACGAGCTGGTCCTCAACAAAAAACACGATAACTTCCTGCACCTCTACCCTCTCTGCAATCTCTCCCTCTTCGACTGTTCCCCCTCTCAGAAAATCTCACCAACGCAGGTAAAGAAGTTCCCTGCCGACGAAGACGCACACGTGGAAGACTCCGCTGAAGCCGACGACAGTTTCGCAGCTGTCGAAGAAGACGCCTCCGAGGAAGACGCCCCTGCCGCCGAAGACAACGCTGCCTCTTCATTCATCCGATCGACATCAAATCTGACGACAACGCATCCTCCTTCTACCGACTCTCTTTCTCCGCAGAAAACGTCGCAGATCCATCGCGCTCAACAACCCTCTTCTTCTGCTCGACTTCAAATCGACGCCGCACCTCGGCGCTTCGATCCGCTCAGATATGAAAACCTTCCTCTGATTTTCCACTCAGACTCGAAGCTACCCCTAATTTGTAACACATGCGCTCTTCTTCTCTCCAAGCCGCAAGCTCGCTTAAGTCACGATCTGCTACTCTGGTGAGGTGCGTATCTGTGTTTTCTTCTTTTTCTCAAGCTTCATTTTCCACAATATTCGGAACCGATTCAACTCGCTGATTCATTTTCAACTATAATTTCTTTGTTAAATCAATTCTTCTTTGGCCGCATCCCCTAATGTCGAATTTGATTTCTTTCTTTACTGCAGTCTGCAGTAGTAGCATTTGCTTGCGACTACTATGTTTTCGCTCCTCTGAAGATACTCATAAAATTTTCTATTTCTACATTTTTTATAAATTGCATTTATTACTGCTTAAACTATTTCTTTGTGTAGAAGAACAGAGTTGGAAAACACTCTTTGGAATAATCAACCAAATAATATTTCATCTAACATAATACAAGAAGAAAATGTCTTTAAATAGGACAAGGGAGAAAGGAAGAAAAGAGTATAGGCAATGTGGGACTAAAGGATTCTAAGGAGGAAAGGGCCTTTATACATGGACTTTCTGTACATGGGCTTTTATATGTTATAATACTCCCCCGCAAGCTGGAGCATAGAAGTCGTAGGCACCAAGCTTGGAAAGGCACTTTTGGTACAAAGAGCGAGGTAGTGCTTTTGTAAGAACATCAGAGACTTGATCAGTAGCAGGAACATGATGAAGACAAACTTTCTGAAGTCGAACCTTTTCCCGGACAAAGTGACAGTCAACCTCGATATGTTTGGTGCGTTCGTAAAACACAAGGTTTTCCGCAATATGTATATAGCAGCTTGACTATCACAAAAGAGTATTGTCGGAGCCGGAAGCTGGACTCCTAAATCAGTGAGGAGACTCTCAAGCTAGGTGAGTTCAGAGACGGCAGCGGTCATTGAACGATACTCAGCTTCAGCGGAGGAGCGAGCAACCACTGTTTGCTTCTTGCTTCGCTAGGTAACTAGATTCCCACCAAAGTATGTGCAGTACCCGCTGGTGGAGCGACGGTCATCGAGAGACCCAGCATAATCAGCATCACAGTATGCCACAAGGGATAGAGTGGTGGAAGGCTTGTATACCAGGCCTTGTCCAGGAGCATTCTTTAAGTATTTAAGAATTCGTTCGACAGCCTGAAGGTGGTAAGTCCGGGGAGCATGCATGAAGCGGCTGACCACACCAACCGCAAAGGAGATATCAGGACGTGTGACAGTCAGATAGATAAGCTTGCTCACGAGGCGTCGATAATAATCTGGATTAGGAATGAGCATATCTGAGTCCGATCCGTGAGAACTCAGTTGATGGTTTGTATCCATGGGTGTGTCCACAGGTTTACACCCAGAGTAGTCAGCATCATGGAGGAGATCAAGACAATATTTCCGCTGAGAGAGAACCAAACCATCCGTCGTCGAGCGATCTCAATCCCTAGGAAGTACCGTAGCCGACCTAAGTCCTTGGTGTGAAAATGGGAGGCAAGATGCTTTCTGATGTGAACAATGCCAGCAAGGTCATCTCTCGTGACAAAGATGTCATCAACATAGACCAAGAGAATAACAGTTCCGGAGGGACGTCGACGGGTAAATAATGAGAAATCTGCTGAGCTTTGGGTAACACTCACGAACCACTCGACTAAATTTCTCAAACCATGCCCGGGGAGACTGTTTGAGGCCGTATAAAGATTTCTTCAGGTGACACACTAGAGAGTCCCCCGTGGTTGCATAACCAGGAGGTTGTTGCATATAAACCGTTTCCAGCAGATCGCCATTGAGGAAGGCATTCTTGATCTCAAGCTGGTGGAGCAGCCAATGTCGATGGGCCGCAAGAGATATGAGCAGGCGAACAGTGTTGAGCTTGGCAACCGGAGAGAAGGTTTCCTCATAATCAATACCATGCTGTTGAGTGAATCCACGGGCGACAAGACGAGCCTTAAGGCGATCAACCCGCCCATCGGGATGATATTTGGCAGTGAAGATCCACTTACAGCTAATCAGGGACTGGTCAGGAGGAGGGGGGGGGGACAAGGTCCCATGTGTTGTTTGCCCAGAGAGTCGTCATTTCTTCATCCATGACATTA
Organism: Dactylorhiza incarnata; assembly: GCA_033032865.1. Taxonomy (NCBI): domain Eukaryota; kingdom Viridiplantae; phylum Streptophyta; class Magnoliopsida; order Asparagales; family Orchidaceae; genus Dactylorhiza; species Dactylorhiza incarnata. Next base: position 2,070,947 of record JAWHQI010000310.1, on the reverse strand, counting down.
AAGTGTCTAAATGTAAATAAAGGAGAGAAATGTCTTTTACAGTACAAATATAGCATTGATTTATTGACAGATGTTGGGATGTTATAGACTAGGTGTGTGCGCGGTGCGGTTTGGTGTGGTTTTGACCCAAATCGCAACCGCACCGCAAGGGCGCGGTTTTGGCCCGAGTAAAACCGCACCGCACCGAAATTACGCGGTGGGTTTCGGTTTGGTGCGGTTTTTTGCGTTGCGGTTGCGGTTTTGGTGTAATTTTTAGCATACGATATACATAAACACCAAAAAGATAATGTGAGGTGAAATATGATGTTAAATTTGGGAAAAACATAATTATATGAGTTGTATTATCATGAAAAAATGTGTAATATATATATTTTTAAAATAAAAATACTACAAAACCAATCACGAGCTAAAAATAGATCTCTAGATACTACAATTCTGATGATATGACTGTTTTAGTTGCATAGGAAATGACACATCCAATGCGTATATAATGAGTGAATGATTTTAAGTCTTAGATATGCACAAGACACTTAATTGTAGTTTTATTTATCCTTCAAACATTGAAATATTATGAGAATGCTAATGAATACACATTTATGATAGATGAACCATTATAATACTATTTGCATTTAACAAAAGATTACAAATCGACAAATTCATCAATAAATTGATAGAGAATAAATAAACTAAAGCAAGAAAGAAATTATATGCATTGATATAATTAGTTAATTACAATTATTAATTAATAATCTTTAAGTTATACTTTTATTTAGATGTGTGTGATATGTCACATGTTCATGAGAATTAATAAAATGTAATTAGTCGGTGCGGTGCGGTTTTTGCGGTTTTCAAGATCCAAAAACCGCACCGCATCGCGCTCGGTTTGTAAAAGTTCAAAATTGCACCGCACCGAAACTTTGTGGTGCGGTTTAAAATCGATGCGGTTTAAAATCGATGCGGTTTGTGCGGTGCGAGTGTTTTTGCGGTTTTTTATGCTCGCCCCTAATTATAGTGTAAATATGTGGAAAACCTTATGAATCCTGATGAAATTTAGGAAGGATGAAAGAGTTGGGCACATTTATTTGGATGCAGAGAATTATGAAAATTTTGAGAATAAATTAAATTACCTAACTGGCTAACTATCACTCGACGGAATATATTTTCTCATTAGTATTGTGAGCCAATTTATGGCCACCACAATAGTGCTTCACATGGAGGTGGTGATTGATATTTTTAAATAACTAGAAGACACACAATTGTTGATTTCTTATACAAAAATAATGGACGAATGAGAATAGAAGAATGTTCTAATGTTGATTGAGTTTTTCTCTAATCTAAGGAAAATCCATGGCTCGCTACTGTGTGTCGATAGGAGGGAGAGCACGGATTTCCCACCATCGTCAATGTCAGCCAGTGTAGCAGTAGTTGCATTAGCATTTCTACTAGAATCCAGTATTCTAACCTCTTTCAGTAGATGTGCTTTTAGTCATTTCCAATTACCTTCGATTTATCTCCTTTTTCTTTGAGAGTTCCCGGGTTCATGCAAGCCAGTCAGCTAGACGGTTAGGTTCCTTGGTGTAGCCTACGTCATGCTCGACATCAACCAGCCTCACCCTTCACCCTGCACGATAATCCCCTCTTTTTCGCCTTTCTTCTTTTCCCACTTGTAGAGATCAGATCCAGCCGAATGAATCCATATCTTTACGGGCAGCTGTCTTGAGACTCACTCTTACCCCTGTCGTGTTGAACACTTTTCCTAAAAATGCATGTACAAAGCGTATTTCCAAAAATTCGCTATAGTTACGCCCAAGTTTCAATCTGCATGCATTTTTAGAAAAAAATGTTCAGCGCGAAAGTTGCAGACATCGACTAGATCTACAATTTTTGTGCTGAACATTTTTCCTAAAAATGCTTGTGCAAGACCTATTTCCAAAAGATACGTATATAACTCATACAAATAGAGTGCGGATAGCCAAAACTGCACTGCGGATATCAGCGCCAATAAAATATCACAAGACTGAAATTTATATGACAATTGAAAATATTATTGCAATAAAACATGTGATAATTAAAGTCCTGGGTTCTCAATGGGCAGCCTCAAGACAAGTTCTTACCACAAGAAGACAATTGAGAACCCGTCGCGCATCACACAAAATGTATTAATCAAATTATTATTATTAATCAAATTTAAAATCGACATTTTAAATATGTATAATAATAGAGCATCACACCAAATGTATTATGCCCAATTCGAAACGCGTTTCTGGACGTTTCAGTGCAACAAATTTTCCCGCCTTTTGGCGCACGCGTCACGCTCGACGCCTTCGCCCGCGGTAAATATAAGGTTGTTTTTTAGGGTTTCTAATTCATCGCTGCTTCGTTTCTCCCCGCTCTCGATCCCGACCCGCTCTCGATCCCGACCCGCTCTCGACAACTCTGCCTCTCTCTCTCTCGATCCCGACCACCGCTGCTTCGTTTCTCTCCGCTCGCAGGCTCTGCAGCTCTGCTTCATCTCGATCCTGCTCGCAGGCTCGCTGCTTCGTTTCTCCCCACTCGCAGGCGCGCAGCTCTGCCTCTGTCGATCTCGATCCCGCTCGCAGGTAATTATCTATACTCCTCATTTCTTCTTCCTCCACCTCTCTTGGTATTTCAAATCCTCAACTCCATTTTATATACCTCGTTTAAGTATTTGCTCGAGCTTTGGGATCTCAGTATTCCCAGTAGCTACAATAGCTTGCCAAGCTGCTTATGCGGAATCACTTTATCAGAACAGTACTTGTAGAGCAAATCCCTTCCTCTGACGCAGAGAGCTGCCTACAAAACAACAGTGCAAAAATTGAGCAAAATTGTTTTTTCTCTCATTAAAACATGAGGTGAACTAAGTGCATTCAATGAAACTAAAATTTACTCTATATAATGTTAGTTTGTGTATTGCCTCTTAGATTATTCAGAAATTTAAACAAAACTTTGGAACAACCCTCATGAATTGTTTACATCTGTAAGCTAACTGCTATTTGTATGCATTCAAATACTTCTGTTTCTTCGTTCTTCTTACTACGCCGACTCCTACCATTTCTTGTGCATCCAGTTGCATTGTACAACCTACTATTCCTTCCAAATGCCTTACTGTAATAGAAATAGAAGAATAAACCTATTGGTAATTATGCTGGTTTAATTAATTTTGTTTGTTTAGAATGCATGTGGCTTTATTATGCTTATTAAGTTATTATTTATGGCCGGCTATTAGGGATATGATATATAATGAGATGAGGCTTTAAGTGAATGGGCCCATCTCTATCTTTTTGTTAGCATTTATGCTTAGCATCTGAACAGAGGTGACTTCTTCCCCACTTGCTCCAGATTTTAGCAATTGAAGATTTCTGTGAAGTTAAACCTTGTTCTTTTATCTTTCGTTAGATTCATGGTTGAATTGCACACATCTCTTATTATAAAGCTTATAGTTGCCTTCAATGCTGCCTTTGAATACTATGATATTAAATGTGCCTACGGGATATTGTTCCTCTGGAGATATTGTTGACTTGGAAATCTTTAATTATAATTTTATTTTATTTGTTGTTTAAATTAGGTCAAATCTTGCGTAATATGGACTCAAGTTGCGGTATGACTGAAAATGATGATAAACCTCTTTGGAAATATGTGACAAGTGAGAACAAGTTAACTGAAGGAGGTGGTAGTATAAGTTGGACTTGTAATTTTGTGGCAAACCTTACAAAAGCTCTTACACTTGCGTGAAAGGCCATTTGTTGAAGATTAAGAGTAGCGGAATCGAAGCATGTACGAAGGTTCCGGCATCTACATATAAGGACATGCTAAAGGAAGATATAGATGCTAAGATCTTATTGAGCGACGACTTCCAAAAATGATACCGGTGGCTCCAAGTACTTCAAATGGAATTGGAAGTGTTGGAAGTGTTTGATTGAAAGGGTGAGGAAGGCTATCTACACTCATGAGAGAAAAAGAGAAGATGTGTCGACCTTTTTTGAGGTAGTACATGTTATCCTTGTGGTTTTTATCCTTGTGGATTGTTACTCCCAGCTAGCCGACCATGTTTATCCCGCCTCGCCCCTTGCCACTTCACAAATTATAATCCGAGCCCTATTTTTCCTCAGTCCAACCTAACTATCTGTGCCATTTTTTAGGAAGATGTCTAATTTTAGACGATATTTGTAGTATATAGGACTAGTTTGATCAAATGTGAGCAGTGATGGCCTTGGTCCTCTCCCACTTCACCTGATCTTCCAACACAAGAGTTATCGTAAGAGTTAAAATCAAATCGATGAAGAAATTGTTTAGAGGATAGATAACTTCTGATTAGTATAATAAAAATAAAAATATTATATATAGTTTTAAATGGGAAGATATTAACAACTACCAAGATCTTGTTAATATTAAAGTAATATTATGTGTGATATATTTAAATATCGTAGATATTAAATAGAAAAATGAGGATATCAATGAGGATATGAATTAGGATACAACCTCCGTATTAATACTAGATGGTTAAAATAGAGTAAGGCTTTGTTTGGTTGGGCGTTTTGCCTCCTCCGTTTGGAACAAACGCCGCCGGACGGCGGGTAAACAAACGGGCGCCGGTGGCATTTGCTCCGTTTGCATCCGCCGGACAGAGGAAAATGCGCCTAAATGGAGCGTTTCCAGCCCCGCCTCCCCTCCTCCGAATCCAATGCTCCGTTTGGACCCGCGGGCTGCATCCGCCACCGCCAAACCAAATGAAGCCTAAGTGCCTCGGGAGTATAGTGATATAAGAGGATATCATGATGATTTGAAGACACTTTATAATTCTCAATTATGTTGATGATGTTGTATGAGTCGTAGTGTCACAGAACTGTGGTGGCTGTTAGAGGAAAAAAATGGTTTTCATTTTGCAAATGGAATGCTTTCAATTGAAATTAATCAGATTAATTGATTTTCTCAAATTTTTTTATTACTGTTGATATATCATATGTAATATTTTGCAAATGTAATACTTTCAATTGAAATAAATCTAATTACCCTTATTAATTTGATTACCTGAAATTTAGGAGTACCATTATTAATTTAATTACCAGAAAAGCTGAAACAAAGGTTTAGGAGAAAAATCATAGAATTGGGATAAAATGATTTGTTGATGAAAATATGAGACATCTCTCATCTTCTTTATTTCCACTATTCGGCATTGGAGTGCTCGTTTCCACGGGTTCTTCCTCATCCCGATGCGCTCATTGTTTTGGGTTCCTCCAAGATGCATATATTTGTGTAACTTCCCTCTTCATCCCTCCCTAAGGGGTTGATGCTGCTCTCATGACCTCTGCGTAGGTGGTCAGAGATGGGAGCAAAGGACGGCAAGCCAATAAACTGCGATCGCAGCCAATACAAGGAAGACGACGAAGATAGTGATCCCATAACTTCAAAAACTTGGGAGCGAGAGAGGACTACCAAAGTGTCGCTCTAAAACCTGGGAGCGAGAGAGGGTACGCCTCAGAGGAGATTTTCGAAGGGAGAAATAGCGGAAAGATCGCGGTAGGAGAATCGTGGAGGGAAGAAACTGCGGAAATATGAACGTGAAAGCACCTCCCCTCCAACGATCGCGTATTAGCCCAAATATGTAGAATAACGCAGTTTGCTTTTTTCAATGCCTCTCCCAAACTCCCGAATAACCACCACTGCAAAAACGCCTCTCCCCAAACAGACCCTAAGTAGAAATTGATAAAACTGAGAAGGCTACAATAAGTTTGTGGTAAAGCGAAAAACGGTAAGTTATGAAATAATTACACTAGAGAACAATTGAATTGAATCTATTTAAGATAATTTAATATAAAATAGATTGATCATTTGAGCATCTAAACCGAGGCCTAGAAGATACACGTATTAGTCCAATTTTAACATCAAAAGATTATGCTGGAGAAGAGACCCATGGTTAAATGGATGAAAGTAGTTTAAGATAATTAGGGTAATTTAGGTTTAACAACTCATGAAACACTTGAAAGGAAAAAATGAGGATTCAAGATAGGTCAATTGTTGCATTCATTTGTAGTATTAGAAGTTCAATAAGTCAAATTCATTTATGAAGTGTTCACAAGATTTCATGGTTAATTCAATTTATTGATGTATTTTATGGACGTTCAACATATTTTGAGAAGTCAGGAATATAGCTGGAAACGATAGTTCGAGTTTTTTAATAAGCTCCCATGTCACCTTGGTTTCTTAATAACTGAGTTGCATTCACAAGTGCCAATTGATTTTGACTGCCAACTTCTCCATTATATTTCGTGATCAGACCGACGATGTTTGGAATTTCATATGGAGAGCTCTTGCTCACTATTGGAGCTACTACTGCTCTCCTTGTTAATTCTTTTCGTGTATTGATATCTCACGTCCCTGTGCAAAAAAGGGAGTAAAATATGTTTCATTATTATTATTTGGATTTATCCTATAATCTCTTTCCCAATTGCTAATACTTGTTTGTTCTTGCTATCTTTAAAGGGCCCAAAGAATTAACCTTCATCTGTAGAGCATCTGAGAGGCTAACGAGCAGGGCAATCAAATATGTTCAGGCGGCTCGCGGGCAGTTTTAAAGCGTAATGCAGCAGTCCCATGTTAACCAGGTTTTTATATGTACTTTTGGTTTTTCCACTATACATCCTTTTTCCACTAGTATAAATAGAAAAATTTATCATTAAATTTGATAAAACTACAATATTATTGTATTTTCCTGGTCGTTTCTTTACATAGCTTTGTTAGCGTCCTTAAAACATGCTGTAAAGCGTGTATATGTTACGTGAATTTGTGTGCTTGGTTGGAATTAAAGTTCACGAAGTAGGGTGGCTTTAGTGTATAGCTCAGTTTTTTCAGAAATCTACTCCATCATTGGTTCACGAAGCAGGGCAATCAAGTTGCGAGCTGACTATGAGCTCTCCACTACTTCGGGAACCCATGAGGGAGTAGATTTTTGAAGAAATCGAGCTATACACTAAAGCCACCCTACTTGGTGAACTTTAATTTCAACCAAACACACAAACTCACTTAACATATACACGCTTTACAACAAGTTTTATGAACGCTAACAAAGCTATGCAAAGAAATGACCATAAAGGAGTGGGAAATACAATAATATTGTAGCTTTATAAAATTTTATCATAATTTTTTCTATTTATAATAGTGGAAAAATGATGAAGAATGGAAAGACCAAAAGTACATATAAAAACCTGGTTAACTTGACACTGCTGCATTACGCTTTCAAACAGCCCGCGAGCCACCTGAACATACCCGATTGCCCTACCCGTTAGCCTCCCAGTTGCTCTACAGATTAAGGATAAGTCTTTGGGCCCTTTAAAGATAGCTAGAACAAACACATTTTAGCAATTGGGAAAGAGATTATAAGATAAAGCCAAATAATAATAATGAAACATGTTTTACTCCTTTTTTTTGCACAGGGACTTGAGATATCAATACATCGAAAGAATTACCAAGGAGAGCAACAGTAGCTCCAATAGTGAGCAAGAGCTCTCCATATGAAATTCCAAACATCGTCGGTCTGATCACGAAAGACAATGGAGAAGTTGGCAGTCAAAATCAATTGACACTTGTGAATGCAACTCTGTTATTAAGAAACCAAGGTGGCATGTGAGCTTTTTGAAAAACTCGAAATATCCTTTCCAGCTATGTTTTCGACTTCTCAAAATATGCTGAACATCCATAAAATACTTCAATAAATTGAATTAACCCTGAAATCTTGTGAACACTTCGCAAATGAATTTGACTTATTGAACTTCTAACACTACAAATGAATGCAACAATTGTCCTATCTTGAATCCTCATTTTTTTCTTTTGAGTGTTTCATGTGGGGTTAAACCTAAATTACCCTAATTATCTTAAATAGTTTAATCCATTTAACCATGGGTCTCTTCTCCAACATAATCTTTTGATGCTAAAATTAGACTAATACGTGTATTTTCTAGTCCTCGGTTTAGATGCTCAATTGACCTATCTATTTTATATTAAATTATCTTAAATGGATTCAATTCATTTGTTCTCTAGTGTAATTATTACATAACTTACAATTTTTCGCTTTACCACTAACTTATTGTAACCTTCTCAGTTTTATCAATTTCTACTTTGTGTCTGTTTAGGGGGGGGGGGGGGGGGGGGGCGTCTTTGCAGCGGTGGTTTTCGGGTGTTTGGGAGAGGCATTGAAAAAAACAAAACACGTTATTCTGCATATTTGGGCTAATACGCGATCGCTGGAGGGGAGGTGCTTTCACGTTCATATTTCCGTTGTTGATTCCCTCAGCGATTCTCCTCCCGCGAACTTTCCGCTATTTCTGCCTTTGAAAATCTCCTCCAAGGCATACCCTCTCTTGCTCCCAGTTTTAGGGCGACAGTTTGGTAGTCCTCTCCCGTTCCAAAGTTTTTGAATTTAGGGGATCACTATCTTCGTCGTCTTCCTTGTATTGGCTGCGATCATAGTTTATTGGGTTGTCGTCCTTTGCTCCCATCTCTGACCACCTACGCAGAGGTCATGAGAGCAGCATCAACCCCTCAGGGAGGGATGAAGAGGGAAGTTACACGAATATAGCGTCTTGGAGGAACCCAAAATCATGAGCGCATCTGGATGAGGAAGCCAAAGTTAAACGTTGGGATTTCATATGGAGAGCTCTTGCTCACTATTGGAGCTACTGCTGCTCTCCTTGGTAATTCTTTTGGTGTATTGAAAAAAAAAAAGGAGTAAAACACGTTTCATTATTATTATTTGGCTTTATCCTATAATCTCTTTCCCAATTGCTAAAACATGTTTGTTCTTGCTATCTTTAAAGGGCCCAAAGACTTGCCCTTAATCTGTAGAGCAGCTGGGAGGCTAACGGGTTGGGCAATCGGGTATGTTCACGTGGTTCGCGGGCAATTTGAAAGCGTAATGCTGCAGTCCCAAGTTAACCCGGTTTTTATTTGTACTTTTGGTCTTTCCACTCTTCATCCTTTTTCCACTAGTATAAATAGGATTTTTTTTGATAAAATTTGATAAAGCTACAATATTATTGTATTTCCCATTCCTTTATGGTCGTTTCTTTGCATAGCTTTGGTGGCATCTTTAAAACTTGCTGCAAAGCGTGTATATGTTAAGTGAATTTGTGTGTTTGGTTGGAATTAAAGTTCACGAAGTAGGGTGGCTTTAGTCTATAACTCGGTTTCTTCAGAAATCTACTCCCTTATGGGTTCACGAAGCAGGTTCGGGTTGCGAGCTAACTATGAGCTCTCCACTACTTCGGGAACCCATGAGGGAGTAGATTTCTTAAGAAACAGAGCTATACACTAAAGCCACCCTACTTCGTGAACTTTAATTCCAACCATACACACAAATTCACTTAACATATACACGCTTTCCAACTTGTTTTAAGGACGCTATCAAAGCTATGCAAAGAAACGACCATAAAGGAATGTGAAATACAATAATATTGTAGCTTTATCAAATTTTATGATAAATTTTTCTATTTATACTAGTGGAAAAAGGATGAGAGTGAAAAGACCAAAAGTACATATAAAAACCTGGTTAACTTGGAACTGCTGCATTACGCTTTCAAACTGCCTGCGAGCCACCTGAACATACCAGATTGCCCTGCCCGTTAGCCTCCCAGCTCCTCTAAAGATTAAGGGCAAGTCTTTGGGCCCTTTAAATATAGCAAGATCAAACAAGTTTTTGCAATTGAGAAAGAGATTATAGGATAAAGCCAAATAATAATGATGAAACGTGTTTTACTCCCTTTTTTGCACAGGAACTTGGGAAATCAATACACCGAAAAATTACCAAGGAGAGCAAAAGTAGCTCCAGTAGTGTGAGCAAGAGCTCTCCATATGAAATTCCACTGTTTCACTTCGGGAACCTCATCCTGATGCGCTCGTGGTTTTGGGTTCCTCCAAGACGCTTATATTCGTGTAACTTCCTTCTTCATCCCTCCCTAAGGAGCTGATGTTGCTCTCATGACCTCTGCGCAGGTGGTCAGAGATGGGAGCAAAGGACGGCAAGCCAATAAACTGCGATTGCAGCCAATACAAGAAAGTCGACGAAGATAGCGATCCCCTAACTTCAAAAACTTGGGAGCGAGAGAGGACTACCAAACTGTCGCCCTAAAACCTAAGAGCGAGAGAGTGTATGCCTTGGAGGAGATTTTCGAAGGGAGAAATAGCGGAAAGGTCGCGTGAGGAGAATCGCGGAGGGAATCTACCGCGGAAATATGAACGTGAAAGCACCTCCCATCCAGCGATCGCGTATTAGCCCAAATATGCAGAATAACGTGTTTTGCTTTTTTCAATTTCTCTCCCAAACACCCGAATAACCATCGCTGCAAAAACGGTTCCCCTAAAAAAAGACCATAAGTAGAAATCGATAAAACTGAGAAGGTTACATTAAGTTAATGATAAAGCGAAAATGGTAAGTTATGAAATAATTACACTAGAGAACAATTGAATCGAATTCATTTAAGATAATTTAATATAAAATTGATTGGTCATTTGAGCATCTAAACCGAGGGCTAGAAAATACACGTATTAGTCTAATTTTAGCATCAAAATATTATGCTAGAGAAGAGACCCTTGGTTAAATGGATTAAAGTAATATAGGTTTAACCCCTCATGAAACACCCGAAAGAAAAAAATGACGATTTAAGATAGGACAATTGTAGCATTCATTTGTAGTTTTAGAAGTACAATAAGTCAAATTCATTTGCGAAGCCTTTACCAGATTTCATGGTTAATTCAATTTATTGAAGTATTTTATGGACGTTCAACATATTTTGTGAAGTCAGGAACATAGCTGGAAAGGATAGTTCAAGTTTTTCAAAAAGCTCACATGCCACCTTGGTTTCTGATACGAATCTACTAGGGAACACTAGAGAAAAAGGGTACTAGTGAGGAAGAAGACGGCTAGGGTTTGCTAGAAAGAAAAATACCTGGAGATAATATTGCATGCCACCAAAAGAGGGGGGTTTGGGTATTTATATTAACCCCAACCCCCCTAGGGCTGGCCGGGCCCATTGGGGCTGAACCCGTGTGGTTCAGCCCCCCTCCTCTTGTTTATTAGTTGCGGGCTGAACCGGATGGTTCAGCCCGGTCTTTTCCCGGCGCTTCTTTTAGTCTTCTGGCGTATTTGAACCCTCGGAACCGTAGATCGTCCGGGGGCATAACATTCCTCTCCCCATCAAGAGGCAGCTTGTCCTCAAGCTGAAAGTCGGGGAAGAGTTCCCGGAACTCCAGTAAATCCACCCAGGTGTTGTGAGCCTTTGACTGATCCTTCCACTTGACTAGCACCTCCGAACGGTATTCCGTGCCACGTTTTTTTTTCCATCTGGACAGCAGGATATCCTCGGGACTGAGGCGTAGTTCCCCGGTCGTAGTCGCCGCGGGAAGAAGGGGAGTCACCGTGACTGCCGCCCCCAACTTCTTCTTCAGCAACGAGACATCAAAAGTGGGGTGGATGCGGGACCCCTCAGGAAGATCAAGAGTATAGGAGACTGGTCCCACCCCCTGAGTGATGCGAAAGGGACCATAGTACCGGGGGGCTAACTTCTGATTGGCCCGGCGAGCGACTGAAAGCTGCCTGTAAGGTTGGAGACGGAGAAAGACCTCGTCCCCTACCTGAAAAGTCCGCTCTGTCCGATGTTTGTCAGCTTGTAATTTCACCCGATCTTTGGCGGAACAGAGATTGTCCCGCAGGAGGACCAATGTCTGATCCCGGTCCCGTAAAGACCTATCCACGACAGGAAGGGCTGTGCTACCCGGCTCGTAGGAACGTAGAGAAGGTGGCGGCCGCCCGTAGACGACTTCAAACGGTGTGATCCTGCTGGCCGTGTGATACGAAGTATTATAGCAATACTCCGCCCAATGTTACCATCGCGTCCACGAGCGGGGTTCATCCATGACGAAGCAACGGAGGTATGTCTCAACCCCCCGACTGAGGACTTCTGTTTGGCCATCAGTATGCGGATGATTCGCAGTGCTCATGCGTAACCTCGTGCCCTGTAGTCGGAAAAGCTCCTGCCAAAAGTTGTCGATGAAGACTGGATCGCGATCAGAGATGATCAAACTAGGGAGACCATGTAGGCGAACCACCTCTCAGGCAAAAAGATCGGCCACTGTCTCCGCGGAGTACGGATGGCTGAGAGCTAGAAAGTGGCCATACTTGGACAACTTGTCCACTATGACCAAGATCACCGACTTACCCTGCGACCGAGGCAAGCCATCAATGAAATCCATCGAGACCGTCTCCCACACCTGCTGAGGAATCTCCAAGGGCGTGAGCAGCCCTGCTGGTGAGGTCGTCTCATACTTCTGACGCTGGCACACATCACACTGCTGCACAAAACGCTGCGCGTCCCTGCGTAACCCCTTCCAAAAGACATTGGCCCGAAGTCGCTGTAGCGTACGAAGCACCCCGGCATGGCCTCCGGTTGGCGACGAGTGGAACTCCTGTAACATGACCTCCTTCCAGGTGGATGAAGCGGGAATGACCACCCTCCCCCGGTAGTACAGATGTCCTCCAATCAGCTGGTAACCCGGAAGAGTAGGTTGGCCCTGTAACAGGGCCTCCACAATGGGCTGGAGCTCCTGATCCGCGGCGATCTCCCTCTGAATGTCATCCAGTGACTCGATCAATGGTCCCGAAAGGTGGAAGATGGTGCTCTCCGATAGGCGGGACAAGGCATCGGCCACCAAATTTTCCTTGCCCTGCTTGTACACGATCTCATAATCATATCCCAGCAGCTTGGTCAGCCACTTCTGTTGGAGAGGGGATGTCAGCCGTTGATCCAGAAAATGCTTTAGGCTCTGGTGATCAGTGCGAACTTTAAAATGGTGGCCCAGCAGGTACGGCCACCAAAGAGTCACGGCATGTAAGATCGCCAGCATCTCCTTCTCGTACGTGGAGAGGCCCAACGTCCGAGGAGCCAAGGCCTTGCTGAAGTAAGCCAAAGGTCGGCCCTCCTGCATCAAAACCGCTCCAATGCCAACTCCCGAGGCATCAGTCTCCAACACGAACTCTTTGTTGAAATCCGGTAAGGCGAGCACCAGTGTGGTCATCATAGCCTCCTTGAGAGCGGAGAAGGCCTGCTCTGCTTCATCATGCCATGTAAAGGACTCCTTGTGGAGGAGTTGGGTAAGAGGACGAGCCAGCTTACCATAGTCCTTTACAAATCTCCGATAGTACCCAGTAAGGCCCAGGAAGCCTCGTAGTGCCCGCATTGTAGTCGGTCGCGGCCACGACACCATGCTCTCTATCTTCTTTGGATCCGCCCTGACCCCCTGAGCCGACACCAGATGGCCCAAGTACTCCACCTCTGGTTGTCCAAACGAGCACTTCGACAGCTTGGCGTAGAACTGATGCTGCCGCAGGATGGTAAAGACCTGTGCCACGCGCTCGATATGCTCCTCCCAACTCCGACTGTATATCAGAATATCGTCGAAGAAAATGAGTACCGATCGCCGTAGGAGATGCCGAAAGGTCTCATTCATCACCGCCTGGAAGGTAGATGGGGCGTTGGATAGCCCAAAGGGCATCACCAAGAACTCGTAATGCCCATCATGCGTGCGAAACGCGGTCTTGTGGATGTCATCAGTCTTCATCCGTATCTGGTGGTAGCCGGACCGAAGGTCCAACTTGGTAAATAAGCTCGCCCCGTGCAGCTCGTCCAGTAGCTCCTCGATCATAGGAATCGGAAACTTGTCCTTGATTGTAGAATCGTTCAAGTTGCGGTAATCCACGCAGAAACGACACGACCCGTCCTTCTTCTTCACCAAGATGATAGGGGAAGAGAAGGCACTGGTGCTCGGTCGTATGATACCGGTCGCCAACATCTCCTTCACGCTCCTCTCGATCTCGGCCTTCTGGATGTACGGGTAGCGATAGGGCCTGACGTTTGGGGGTGCAGCCCCCTCTTTGAACTGTATGCCATGATCCCTGAATCTGGGCGGGGGAAGGCCCCTAGGTTCCTGAAACACATCCTCAAACTGGGACAGAAGTGTTGAAACCAGTAACCCGGTTTCGACGTTCGCAAGGGGGATGCAGCTAACCCTTACTTGACCTGAGCGAGACCCTTGACCAGTCGCTAAGAACTGAAGAACCTTACCCTTGAAGAACACCTAAGTCCACAAACGGACTCCTTAAGCTGCAGCGTGGAGGTCCCACCACATACCCGGAAGATCTTAGAGCGCTTCCCCTCCCAAGCCAATGCTGAGCTTGAGCACCTTGGAGGGCACTAAGAACCACCTCACCGTCAACCTTCGATGACAAGGGGAGGGGGGGTGCTTGCTCACAAGACCACGCGAGGGAGGGGGTAGGAACCAACCCTTCTCAAGGTGCCCATGGGGGTTTATTTATAGACTTTCCCAAAATCGGACTGCGGATAGCCAAAATCGGACTGCGGATTGCCAGAATCCTCCGGAAGATAGAGGTCGGGCGAGTGCCCACTCGCCCGAGGCCGGGCGAGTGCTCCACTCGCCCAGGGCCGGGCGAGTGCTCACTCGCCCGTGGCCGGGCGAATGCTGCACTCGCCCAGGGCCGGGGGAGTGCTCACTCGCCCGTGGCTGGGCGAGTGCTCCACTCGCCCAGGGCCGGGCGAGTGCTCACTCGCCCAAGGCCGGGCGAGTGCTGCACTGGCCCAGGGCCGGGCGAGTGCTCACTCGCCTGTGGCCGGGCGAGTGTTGCACTCGCCCAAGGCCGGGCGAGTGCTCCACTCGCCCAGGGCCGGGCGAGTGCTCATTCGCCCGTGGCCGGGCGAATGCTCCACTCGCCCATGGACGGGCGAGTGGTGCTCTTCCCACTCGCCCAAAGAGCCCGGCGAGTGGGGGATCCCCCCCACTCGTCTGAGGGAAGCAGAGGCTATACCTGCTCGCCCCACCGCCCTTTCTTCCATCTCCTCTGGACCTGCTTTCACCCTAGCTAGTTCCGGTTGCTTGAGAACGGCTATTCCCCTTAACCGCCTCGATTCTGCTGAGTCTAGGTTAACCAAACCAGCTCGGCAAATATGAGGGTTGTACAAGAAGTGCCTGCATCTCCATCGGAATGGACGGAGGGTCTGCATCTGACGTCGCTACTCCCACCACCATAGCCATAGGGGAGCCCTCGACCTCCAACCGCTGCAGGCTCCGCAGAGATATTTCCTTCAGGGGGGAAGAACGGATTCTCCGAAGGCAGTAATCCTTCCCCAACTGGGAGAATTCCATAGTAAGATGAACCCAATCCGTGGTGACCCGTTGTAGCTGAAGCAGCCACTGAACCCCCAACACCATGTCCGAACCCCTAATCGGAAGTAAATACAGGTCCGTGTTGCACACATAGCTCTGCATCCGGATTTCAGCACCCTTCATCACCCCTTCGCACCTCAATTTGCTACCATCGGCCACCATGACCTGGAAAACCGCATCTTTATCGATCGGTAGCCCCACCTTCAGAGCAACTGCCGGGTTGATAAAATTCTGGGTACTCCCACTATCTATCAATATGGTAACCCGCTGCCCGCCGATCAGGCCTGTGAAACGGAGAGTCACCGGGGCTGATCCCCCCTGCATGACCTGTATAGAAACCCCAAACTCTGTCAAGTCGAGTGTCTCGGCGTCGACACTCTCCAGTGGGTGCTCCTCCTCATCCTCCTCTCTTAGCATAAACACCTGAATCTTCTGGCAGTTGTGTCCCCGTGTGTATTTCTCATCACAATTAAAGCACAGGCCCTTCTCCTTCCGAGCCTGCATCTCCGGCCAAGTCAACTTAGTCACCGTGGGACGAATGGGAGGTAGCTGATCCTTTCGTCCCGCTGCGGGGGTCGCGGGTGGCCGGGTCGTCGTCCGGTTCCGCTGCCTGTTGTAACGCTCCTCCTGTATCCGAGCGATGCTAATAGCATGACTCAGACTGCGCGGCAAGTACGCGTGAACCTCGTCGCGCAAGTAGTCCTTCAGACCCGAGATGAAACAGCTCAACATCGTCTGCTCTCCCCAGGTGACCCGGTTGGCCAACTTCTCGAACTCCGTCCGGTACTCCGTGACTGTGCCCTGTTGTTGGAGTTTCTGATGACTGGCCTCCACGTCCTCGTACTCCAGGGGTCCGAATCTAGCCGAGAAAGCCTCTATGAACTCGGCCCAGGGAGCGTGGGTGCGTCCCCGCAAAAAGCATTGTGTCCACTGGTACGCGTCCTCCTCTAGATGGAAGGCCGCCAACTGTACCCACTGAGCCGCAGGAACCTCCTGATATCTGAAGAACAGCTCGGCCTTTTGGATTCACTCGAGCGCGTCGCCTCCCCGGAACTTCGGAAAGTTCATCCGAGTCAGCTTGGGTTGCATGTAAGGTCGCTGAAATGCCCCTCCCAAGCCGCCTCCATTTTGGCCCATCGGCCCGTGTTGCTCATGATCTCCTTGAAGTCCTCCATGATTCCACCCCGGAGGCCTACCCGGCCCCATATTGGCCGGTCCATACCCTCCGTTCGGAGCGATCACTGGTTGGGGAAGAAAAAATTCAGTTGCGCCTCCGAGAGGAACCGCATTCGCCCCGGTTGGGCGAAACAGCCAAAATCCCTGGTGTTGCGGCCTCCAGGGTTGTCCTGCGTGCTGTCCCGGTCCAAACGAGACTCCTCCACCCTGTCCGGAGCCCCCTCCATGCCGCAGCAGGCCGCCGGGTCCCTGCAGGGGCTGTTCGAACCTCCAGGGAGCCGCTGCTCCTCCGCCGACCCCCCAGGGAGCCGCTGCTCCTCCGCCCACCCCCCAGGAGCCGCCTGCGGCCTCCGCTGCTCTGCTGGAGCCAGTCCGGGGTGTCTCCGGTACCTCCCGGCCTCCCAGCTCCCTGCCGCTCAGCCCCCAGCCGTCCGGGTGCCCGCCTGGCATTCCGCCCGTTCGAAACGGGACTCTGTTTCCTCGTGCGGCATCCAGCAGATCTCCCGCTCCCGATCCGGGACTGGAAGCCCTAGACGGAATTCCCCCGCCATTTCCCGCTCCCGTGCTACTCCCCTTAGGCGTATTTGTTGCCTCGGCGTCGGATCCATCGCCGTTCACCGCCTTGCCTTTCAGATTTTGCAAGAGGAGAGATTTCAACTCCTCCATCCTCGTCTCGAAGCGTTCCTCCAGATTTTGTTGCGAGTTCTTCACTCTTGCTTCGATTGCCGCTACGGAATCCGTCAAGGTGACATAGTTCTCCTCGATGGCGGCCAAGCGCGCTATTTCCGCCTCCGTACGTGTCACCATGGTCGCAGGAAGGAGGCTCTGATACCAAATGATACGAATCTACTAGGGAACACTAGAGAAAAAGGGTACTAGTGAGGAAGAAGACGGCTAGGGTTTGCTAGAAAGAAAAATACCTGGAGATAATATTGCATGCCACCAAAAGAGGGGGGTTTGGGTATTTATATTAACCCCAACCCCTCTAGGGTCGGCCGGCCCCCATTGGGGCTGAACCCGTGTGGTTCAGCCCCCCTCCTCTTGTTTATTAGTTGCGATGGTTCAGCCCGGTCTTTTCCCGGCGCTTCTTTTAGTCTTCTGGCGTATTTGAACCCTCGGAACCGTAGATCGTCTGGGGGCATAACAGTTTCTTAATAACAGAGTTGCATTCACAAGTGCCAATTGATTTTGATCGCCAACTTCTCTATTGTCTTCCGTGATCAGACCGACGATGTTTGAAATTTCGTATGGAGAGCTCTTGCTCACTATTGAAGCTACTGTTGCTCTCCTCGGTAATTCTTTCGATGTATTGATATCCCAAGTCCCTGTGCAAAAAAAGGGAGTAAGACATGTTTCATTATTATTATTTGGCTTTATCTTATAATCTCTTTCCCAATTGCTAAAACATGTTTGTTCTTACTATTTTTAATGGGCCCAACGACTTGCCCTTAATCTGCAGAGTAGCTGGGAGGCTAACGGGCACTGCAATCGGGTATGTTCAGGTGGCTCTTGTGCAGTTTGGAAGCGTAATGCAGCAGTTCCAAGTTAACCAGGTTTTTATATGTACTTTTGGTCTTTCCACTCTTCATCATTTTTCCACTAGTATAAATAGAAAAAGTTATGATGAAATTTTATAAAGCTACAATATTATTGTATTTCTCATTCCTTTATGGTCATTTCTTTGCATAGCTTTGTTAGCGTCCTTAAAACTTGTTGTAAAGCGTGTATTTGTTAAGTGAATTTGTGTGTTTGGTTGGAATTAAAGTTCACAATGTCGGGTGGCTTTAGTGTATAACTCTGTTTCTTCAGAAATCTACTCCCTCATGGGTTCCCGAAGTAGTAAAGAGCTCAGAAACCGAGCTATGCATTAAAGCCACCATACTTCGTGAACTTTAATTCCAACCAAACACACTAATTCACTTAACATATACACGCTTTACATCAAGTTTTAAAGACGCTAACAAAGTTATGCAAAGAAACGACTATAAAGGAATGAGAAATACAATAATATTGTAGCTTTATCAAATTTTATGATAAATTTTTCTATTTATACTAGTGGAAAAAAGATGAAGAGTGGAAAGACCAAAAGTACATATAAATCACGATTAACTTGGGACTGCTGCATTACGCTTTAAAACTACTCGCGAGCCACCTGAACATACCCGATTGCCCTACCCGTTAGCCTCCCAGCTGCTCTACAGATTAAGGGTAAGTCTTTGGGTCCTTTGAAGATAGCAAGAACAAACAAGTTTTAGCAATTGGGACAGATTATAGGATAAAGCCAAATAATAATAATGCATGTTTTACTAACTTTTTGTGCACAAGGACTTGAGATATCAATACACGGAAAGAATTAACAAGGAGAGCAGCAGTAGCTCCAATAGTGAGCAAAAGCTCTCCATATGAAATTCCAAACATCGTCGGTCTGATCGCGGAAGGCAATGGATAAGCTGGCAGTTAAAATCACTTGGTACTTGTGAATGCAACTCTGTTATTAAGAAACCAATGTGACATGTGAGCTTATTGAAAAACTCGAACTATCCTTTCTAGCTATGTTCATGACTTCTCAAAATATGTAGCCTTCTCAAAATACTTCAATAAATTGAATTAACCATGAAATCTTGTGAACACTTCACAAATGAATTTGCTTATTGAACTTCTAACACTACAAATGAATGCAACAATCGATCTATCTTGAATCCTCATTTTTTCCTTTTCAGTGTTTCATGAGGGGTTAAACGCTTAAATTACCCTAATTATCTTAAACTACTTTCATCCATTTAACCATGGGTCTCTTCTCCAACATAATCATTTGATGCTAAACCTGGACTAATACGTGTATTTTCGAGCCCTCAGTTTAGATGCTCAAATGATCAATCTATTTTATATTAAATTATCTTAAATTGACTCAATTCAATTATTCTGTAGTTTAATTATTTCATAACTTACCATTTTTCGGTTTACCACTAACTTATTGTAGCCTTCTCAGTTTTATCAATTTCTACTTAGGGTCTGTTTGGGGGGTGGGGGGGGGGGGATTTGTAGCGGTGGTTATTCGGGTGTTTGGGAGAGGCATTGAAAAAATATGCATATTTGGGCTAATACGCGATCGCTGGAGTGGAGGTGTTTTCATGTTCATATTTCCGCGGTTGATTCCCTCCGCGATTCTCCTCCCGCGACCTTTCCGCTATTTCTCCCTTCGAAAATCTCCTCCAAGGCATACCCTCTCTCGCTCCCAGGTTTTAGGGCCACAGTTTGGTAGTCCTCTCTCGCTCCCATGTTTTTGAAGTTAGGGGTATACTATCTTCGTCGTCTTCCTTGTATTGGCTGCTATCGAAGTTTATTGGCTTGCCGTCCTTTGCTCCTATCTCTGACCACCTACACAGAGGTCATGAGAGCAGCATCAGCCCCTTAGGGAGGGATGAAGAGGGAAGTTACACGAATATAACGTTTTGGAGGAACCCAAAACCACGAGAGCATTGGGATATGGAACCCGAAGTTAAACAGTGGAATTTCATATGGAGAGCTCTTGCTCACTATTGGAGCTACTACTGCTCTCCTTGGTTATTCTTTCAGTGTTTTTGCAGCGGTGGTTATTCGGGTGTTTGGTGGAGGCATTGAAAAAAGCAAAACGAGTTATTCTGCATATTTGGGCTAATACGCGATCGCTGGAGGGGAGGTGCTTTCACGTTCATATTTCCGCGGTTGATTCCCTCCGTGATTCTCCTCCCGCGACCTTTCCGCTATTTCTCCCTTCGAAAATCTCCTCCAAGGCATACCCTCTCTCGCTCCCAGGTTTTAGGGTGACACTTTGGTAGTCCTCTCTCGCTCCGAAGTTTTTGAAGTTAGGGGATCACTATCTTCGTCGTCTTCCTTGTATTGGCTGCGATCACAATTTATTGGCTTGCCGTCCTTTGCTCCCATCTCTGACCACCTATGCAGAGTTCATGAGAGCAACATCAACCCCTCAGGGAGGGATGAAGAGGGAAGTAACACGAATATATGCGTCTTGGAGGAACCCAAAACCATGAGCGCATCGGGATGAGGAACCCGAAGTTAAACAAATTGAATCCCCTCTCAACTCACGGTGAAATTTACTTCTCTTCAAAAACAAGGGACAAAACTCAAATCTCTCCCCAAACCCGAAAGCTATCGAAGACAAGATTGAGCAAAAACACCCTTACAGCGAAGACGAAGGCACTGATCCGAGAAACCTGTTCTTCCTCCTTGAAGAACTTCCTCCGACGACAATGACGGAAGACTTCTCTGGCTCTCCAACTTGAAAAGCAAATGACAGCTCTAATTTGGAATAATCAACTTCTGCCAAAAGGTCACTACCTATTTAGGGCAAATAAGCGAACCTATCTTGGCCATTGAAAGAAGTTCCAATGCGATCCGACGGCTACCGATCGCAGATTAACGAAACTGTTTCCGTCCGCTACCGCCCGACGGTAGCTACTAATGCTCCTCGGTAGCCATCAAGACGACGAACCGTCTCGACGATATAGCCCTATCAAGACGACAAAGCTACCGCCCGCGGTGCTAATACCGTCGGGCGTTAGCCCTCAGCTGCCAGTCCTCTCGACGACACTGCCAGTCCTCAAGACGACAAAATGATATCCTCAAGACTTTGATTTCTTTCCTTACTGCAGTCTGCTGTAGTGGCATTTGCTTGCGACTACTATGTTTTCGCTCCTCTGCAGATACTCACAAAATATTCTATTTCTACAGTATTTATAAATTGCATTTATTACTGCTTAAACTATTTCTTTGCAATGAATGGAAAAAACAATCTCTGCTACTGCTTACTCGCGCCATCATAAACATTTCTCTAGGGAGGAATTTAATTTGAGTGGGTAATAATTAAGATTTGAGGGTGCATGCAAATCATTCATGATTTAATGATTCTCTTCTTGCATACATAGTATAAACAAGTTAGATTAAGAGCCTGTTTAGGAGGGTTTTTCAGAAAGGAGGAGTGGTGTCAAAAGGATGGTAGAAAAATGTGTTTTTGAAAAATGCCTATTGCAAAAGGAGATCTATTTTAGTGAACTCCTTTTGCAGAGATTTTAAAAAATGAGAAGCACTTTATAAACTGTTTGACAAATCTCCGTTGCGGTGACATTTTTTTTTATTAAAAATGCAAGCTCAGGCAGAAAAATGCGCGCCCGGGGGAAAATGAGCGTCCGAGCGCGCATTTTTTTGCCCGGGCGCGCATTTTTCGCCCGGGAGATAAAAGAGCGAAAAATGCGCGTTCGGGAGAAAAAAGTGCGCGCTGGCGAAAAAATGCGCGCCCGGGCGAAAATGCGTGCCCGGGCGAAAAATGCGCACCCGGGAGAAAAACGAGCCACCGTAACTCGGTTCTATTATGCAATTTCGTGAATACATCTATAACTTCCATTACGAAGGTATTACATGACGGATGCTTACAATCAATAGGTCTTGTATATCATTCCTGTTACCAACGGTTACCGCCTCTCCCTAAGCCGCCCCTCCAATCGCCTGCAATTCTCACATCTGTCTCCCTCCATCCTTCTTTTAGATCTTTCCCCACCTTCGTCAAGCTACCTAGCCCCTGCCGATCACAACCAGTTAAAATTCCCTAGTAACCGAGTTACTCCCAGCCAGCCGACCATGTTTATCCCACCTCGCCCCTTCCCGCTTCACAAATTATCATATGAGTCCTATTTTTCCCCGGTCCATAAAAACCTAACTATATGTGCCACTTTCGAGGAAGATGTCTAATTTTAGACGATATTTGTAGTATGTAGGACTGGTTTGATCATGGATCATATTGTTTTATTTCCTGGGTGGATGAATTATCTTCTTCCCGTTGTATTATGTTTTTGTTTAATGATATACAATTGGTCAAATGTGAGTGGTGATGGCCTTGGCCCTCTCCCACTTCATCTGATCTTCCAAAAAAAAAGAGTTATCGTCAGAGTTAAAAATCAAATTGATGAAGAAATTGTTTAGAGGATAGATAACTTCTGATTAGTGTTAGTTGTATTATATGATGTATTATATTATATAGTCTGGTGGTCTCACCTCTGGGTGTATATATATGTAGACCTATTGTTGAGTAAAATAATCAATTCATTTTTCCTATCATGGTATCAGAGGCTTAGGGTTTTCTCGCACGATCTTCCCCTTTCCGCCTCTCTCGCTTCGATCGATCCCGCTCGCCGTTCCTGATCCCGACCTCGATCGAGCCTGCTCGATCCCGTTTCATCGTAGCCCTGCTTCATCGATCTGCACTACAGTAGCCCTGCTTCATCGTTCCCGATCGCGCTGGAGTTTCGTCGATCTGCACTAACCGCGCCGATCCTGTTTCCGTTCCGATACGCCGATCAATCCCGCCTGCTGGTTCTGCTTGATCCCGCCTGCTGATCCCGCCTGCTGATCCCGCCTGCTGGTGCTGCTTGATCCCGCCTGCTGGTTCCGCCTGCTCCAAGCCTCTGCACCGGCATTCTTCGCTCTTTTCCGATTAGAACAGTGGTTTTCTGTTCGTTCTGCCTGCTCCATCTTATCCGGTTGATTCTTCTTGTTCGATCCCGCTGCTCGGATGGCCTCGTCTCACTCTTCTGGTTTCCTTCAAAGAGCGGACGTCATCCTCGATGGGCGAAACTACAAGGCATGGTCCGCCACCGTCGGCGTGATCCTTCGTGGTCTCGATCTATGGGGCCACATTGACGGCACCGAGCCTGCTCCTGCGCCTGCTCCTGCGCCTGCTCCTGCGCCTGCTCCTGCGCATGCTCCTGCTGCTGACCCTTCCACTGTCAGCTCGGCCGCCTCCACCAAGGGCTCCGACTTAGCGCGATGGCGCTCTGACGACTCTCGCGCGATTGCTGTGATCTGTCAGTCTTGCGAGCTTCCCATTCGGATGGCTGTCTACGAGCTCCCTACAGCAAAGGCGATGTGGGATCACTTGCGTCGCCTCTATCTGCCGTCCAGTCAAGCCTTGCGCTACTCTCTGTATCAGACCCTTGGCGTCTGCTACCAGCGTGATCGGTCTGTTCAGACCTTCTTTGCTGAGCTCCTAGATCTCTGGCGTCGGTGCGACGAGATGGCTCCTCCCTGTGCGACATGCCCTCAGTGTGTTGCCATCTCTCGGGATCGCGACTGTCAGCGCTTGTTTGAGTTTCTTATGCGCCTACGCCCCGAGTTCGAGTCCATTCGCGCTCAGCTTCTGCACCGGCATCCCCCTCCGTCTCTCAGCGATACCTTGGCCTTGGTGATCGCTGAGGAGACTCGTCTCCACTCCCTGGACTCCATTACTTCTTCTGGTGGGATGCCTCACGCTGTTCTGGCTGCTCCCCAGCTTCCACCGCAGTCCTCTCTTGTCAGTGCTCCTCTGCTGCCCTCGTCAGGTTATAGTGCTCCGGTGCGCCCTGTTCTTCGTCCTCCGGCGCCCTCTTCGGCTCAGTCTGGTGCTCCCCGTCGTTCATCTGTCCGCTGTCACTACTGTCAGTGCCTTGGTCATATCAAATCTGAGTGCCGCAAGCTTCAGAGAGCTCAGCAGTCTGGTCAGCAGCGTGCTCCCGGTGCTCCTTTCTCTGCTGTGGCACAGTCTCTCTCTATTTCTGAGCTTGCACAACAGATTGCTCAGCAGCTCTCTCAGGGATCCCTGCCTCGCTCTACCGTCTCCGTCCTTTCACCGGATGCTTCTGATGCTTCTTCCTCTCAGCTGGCAGCTTCCGCCCCTTCAGGTATCTCTTCCTCCGACTGGTTGCTCGACTCTGGAGCCTCTTTTCATATGACTCATGATGCCACACACCTCTCATCTTGCCAGCCCGTTTCCCCTGCCCTTAGTATCATGGTAGCCAATGGTACTATTCTCCCCATTACTAGTCGTGGCCTCCTCCATACTAGTCATTTTCATATCCCTGACGTTGCCTACATACCCAAGCTATCCATGAACCTTATATCCGTCAGCCAACTCACATCTCATGGTTGCCTTGTTATTTTTGATGAGTTTGTTTGTCGTGTGCAGGATCGTCTGGCAGGGACACTCCTTGGAGTTGGCCGTCGCCGTAGTGGGGTGTACGTCCTTGATCGCCTCCATCTTCCTTCGTCATCTCCGGCTGCTGTCACCTTTTGTCTTCCTTCGGTGGCCTTTTTTCAGTGGCATCACCGTCTTGGTCATCCCAGTGGCCCGCGCCTTGCGTCGCTTATTAGTCATGGTTTTCTGGGTCGTGTTTCTGTTGATCGGTCTCATTCTTGTACGGGTTGTAAGCTGGGTAAACAGCTCCAACTCCCTTATCCGTCTAGTGAGTCAAGATCTTCGCGTCCTTTTGATTTAGTTCATTCTGATGTCTGGGGTCCCGCCCCGTTTGTATCCAAAGGTGGTCACCGTTATTATGTTATCTTTGTTGATGATTATTCTCGTTACTGTTGGATTTATTTTATGCATTCTCGTTCTGACTTTTTTCAGATATATGTTACTTTTTCTGCTATGGTGTGCACCCAGTTCTCTGCTTCCATTCGCATTTTTCGTTCCGATTCTGGGGGGGAGTACCTCTCTCATGCTTTTCGAGATTTGCTTGCCACCCACGGCACTCTCCCTCAGCTTGCTTGCCCTGGTGCCCATGCTCAAAATGGCACCGCTGAAAGGAAGCATCGTCACATTATTGAGACAGCACGCACCTTTCTTATCTCCTCTCATGTGACTCCTCACTTTTGGGCTGAGGCTGTTTCCACTGCTGTCTATCTTATTAACCTGCAGCCCTCCACTTTTCTTCAGGGTCAGAGTCCTGGTGAGTGTCTGTACTCTCGACCTCCACGTTACACTCATCTCCGTGTTTTTGGCTGTCGGTGTTATGTTCTACTCTCTCCACGTGAGCGTACCAAGCTCTCTGCTCAGTCTGTACCATGTGTATTTCTTGGATACAGTGTTGAGCGCAAGGGCTATCGATGTTATGATCCTGTTGCTCGTCGTCTTCGGATCTCACGTGATGTCACTTTGGATGAGTCTCACCCTTTCTTTGTGTCCTCCGTTCCCCCGACCTCGCACTCATCTGTGACTCCCTCCGATGTGCAGTTTCTCACTCTTCCCACCTCACCACCTCATGTTCCTTTCTCTCCACCGGTTTGTCCTCCTCCTCTCCCGGTGCCATCGGCCTCTCCGGTCTCTCCTCCCACCTCCTCCTCCGATACACTCGTCGTTCCCCTTCCACATCACTACACTCGTCGTCCCCCTCCTGTTCCCTCATCTCCAGTACCCCCCGACTCAGTGCCCGTCTCCTCCAGCGAGGTCCCTGTGGATGATCCTCCTGCGCGTCGCAACCCACCTCGTGAGCGACGTCCTCCCGACCGTCTCAGCCTTGCTACACTACCTCTGGACCTGCCTGCTCTCCCTGCTACTACCTGTGGTACTCCAGAGCCGACTTCCTATCGTGAGGCTGCCCAGATACCTGAGTGGCAGACTGCTATATCTGCTGAGTTGGAGGCACTTGAGCACACTCGTACCTGGGAGTTTGTTCCTCTCCCCCATGGCGCTGTTCCTATTACTTGCAAGTGGGTCTTCAAGGTGAAGACTCGCTCAGATGGTTCTGTAGAGAGGTACAAGGCCCGCCTCGTGGCTCGTGGTTTTCAGCAGGAGCAGGGACGTGACTACGATGAGACTTTTGCCCCAATTGCTCACATGACCACGATCCGCACTCTTGTTGCTGTTGCAGTTGTTCGTCGCTGGTCTCTGTTCCAGCTCGATGTGAAGAACGCTTTTCTTCACGGTGACCTTCAGCAGGAGGTGTACATGCTCCCTCCTCCCGGTCTTTCCTCTCCCCCAGGACTTGTTTGCCGCTTGAGACGAGCTCTATACGGGCTCAAGCAGGCGCCCCGCGCGTGGTTTGCTCGTTTCAGTTCGACCATTACTGCCGCCGGTTTTCAGCCGAGCCCGCATGACCCAGCCTTGTTTGTGCACTCCTCTTCTCGTGGCCGGACTCTTCTATTACTTTATGTGGATGATATGATCATTACATGTGATGACCCTACTCATGTGACTTTCGTCAAACATCACCTCCAGCAGCAGTTTCAGATGACTGATCTTGGACAGCTGAGCTATTTCTTGGGCCTTGAGGTCACCTCTACAGACCGTGCTTTTCAGCTCTCTCAGCGGCGTTACACATCAGACCTTTTAGCTCGGGCTGCTCTCTCTGACTCTCGCACCGTGGACACCCCTATGGAGCTTCACCTTCAGTTACGACCGGATGATGGGGTTCCACTCTCTGACCCTACTCGTTATCGTCACATTGTTGGGAGCCTCGTCTACCTTACTATTACTCGGCCCGACATTGCTCATGCTGTTCATGTTTTGAGCCAGTTTGTTGGTGCACCTACCTCTGTGCATTATGGTCATCTCCTGCGGCTGCTGCGTTATCTCCGGGGGACGACTTCACGTGGTCTCTTCTACTCCAGTAGCAGTTCTCTGCAGCTTCGTGCCTACTCGGATGCTACTTGGGCCAGTGATCCCGTTGACCGTCGAACTGTCACTGGTTTCTGTCTATTCTTGGGTACTTCACTTATTGCCTGGAAGTCCAAGAAACAGACAGGGGTTTCTCGTTCCAGTACTGAGGCTGAACTGCGTGCCATGGCTACTACTACTGAGGACATTATTTGGCTCCGCTGGCTCCTTGAGGATCTTGGTGTCTTTTCTCCGGATCCCACTCCACTCCACTGTGATAACACCGGTGCCATTCAGATCACCTTGAATCCGGTGAAGCATTCTCTCTCCAAGCACATCGGGGTGGATGCTTTCTTCCTTCGTGAGCAGTATGGTCGCGGAACTCTTACTCCTTCCTTTGTTCCTTCTGAGCAGCAGCTTGCAGACTTGATGACTAAGCCGCAGACTCGGTCCCAACACGCTTATCTATTATTCAAACTCTCGGTGTATGAACCCCCGTGAGTTTGAGGGGGGGTGTTAGTTGTATTATATGATGTATTATATTATATAGTCTGGTGGTCTCACCTCTGGGTGTATATATATGTAGACCTATTGTTGAGTAAAATAATCAATTCATTTTTCCTATCAATTAGTACAATAAAAAATAAAAAAACATTATATATATTTTTAAATGTGCAGATATTAACAATTATCATGATCTTGTTAATTTTAAAGTGATACTTGATAGGTACCCTATAATCTGAGCTGCGAATATCCAAAATACCCGCCTGATTTGGTGGAAGAAATGTGGTTGACCGAAGTATACCCCACTAGCCCCGTAACCACCCAACATGGGGTGCAAATAGTGAAATCCCTAATCGTGCGGTGCAGATAGTATAATCCTCCAACATGAGGTGCAAATAGTGAATTCCCTCATCGTGCGGTGCAAGTAGTAAAATCCTCTAACATGAGGGGGTGTAAATAGTGAATTTTTTCATCATGCGGTGCAGATAGTAAAATCTCACAACATAGGGGTGCAAACAGTAAAATTCTCCAATATATGGGTGCAAATAGTGAATTCCCTCATCGCGCGGTGCAGTTAGTAAAATCTCACAACATGAAGTGCAAACAGTAAAATCCTCCAACATGAGGGTGCAAATAGTGAATTCCCTCATCGTGCGGTGCAGACAGTAAAATCTCACAACATAGGGTGTAAATATTAAAATCCTCAAACATGGGGGTGTAAATAGTAAATTTCTCTAAACAGGTGTGCGTATAGCACATAGATTGAGTATGGTGGTTACGGTCTGCGAATAACCAGATAACTACCGTAACCACCTCTGAGGCCTATAAATAGAACCCCAAAGCTTCTCTTTTTTCCATCATTTTCTTCTCCTCCTTCCTCTTCCTTTTGAAGATCTCCCTCCTCTTCGAAGCCGCCCTTGAAGGAACCTTCAAGCACTTCTAAGACGGACGAAGATCTCCTTCCTCTTCGAAGATCTTCTTCCTCTTCCTCTTGAAGATCTCCTTCATCTTCGAAGACGCCCTCGAAGAATCTTCAAGCACTTCGAAGACGGACGAAGATCTTCATCCTCCTTTGAAGATCTTCCTCGCCTTCGAAGACTCCTTCGAAGATCTTCGAGCGCCTTGAAGATTCTTTGATGGCCTTCTTCCGCTCTCAAGACCTCTCCAAGCGCGCACGGGCGCTCCGCCCCAAGCGCACCTCCGCGCGCTCCGCTCTCAAGACCGCTCCAAGCGCGCCTCCGTGCGCTTCGCTCTCAAGATCGCTCCAAGCGCGCTTCGCTCTCAAGACCACTCCAAGCGCGCCTCTGTGCGCTTCGCTCTCAAGACCGCTCCAAGCACGCCCCCGCTTACGCAGCAACAAGCTTGTCAGCCACCAGCAAGACCAGTACTTCAAACTCTTCTCGAGCAGCAGGAGACAATCCGCAGAGACAAAGACACACAGAGCACATCGATCCAACCTTCAAGCAGCAGTCTAAATCTCCAGAGCGCTTAGAGCGCAACATTCCCCTCTGCAGCAGACAAAAGACTTAGCTCTGTGAGCGGTGGCTTGTCACCCACCGAGCACCTCTCTCTTAACAATTGTAACGAGGGGCGGCCTGTCGCCCTCGAGTTCTTCATAACAACTCTGTACAACAATCAACAAATATGGTGTTTTAGCATCTTAGAGAATCAATTTGGATTTATGCCAGGGCGGTCGACCATGAAAGCTATACATCTCTTGAGGAGACTCATTGCCAACTATCGAGAAAGAAAACAAGATTTGCATATGTTGTTTATTGATCTTATGAAGGCTTATGATAAGGTTCCAAGAGAGATCTTTATGCAACCTTCGCCGCATTCGAGAACGCGTGATATCATCACGTGACAGTATCTTTTATTATTATTATTATTTTTTGTTATTTTATATTATGCCATCATATTTTCCCGTACGTCAATGCTATTTTTAGTTCCAGCTCATCGAACTGACCACCCGGTGGGACCATGAATATATAGTCGAAAATATTAGTTGTTAGGATGTAAGAGGCAGGTTTAAAATATTTAAGAACACAAATCCCCCACATGTCTCCGACTTCCGACATTTAAAAAACTAAATCCGATTTGTCACCGACCTCCGATATTTGCAACTGCGCTCGTCTCTCGTTCCCTACTCGTCTTTCCGAACAATGGAACTGACAACACCGCCAACATTAAAGGCCCACCATCTACTCTTGCTCTAGCGACCCGCCTGCAGGCCGTTTCCCACGACGATTGACGTCGATTAGAGCGCCATCCTCCGTCAATCACCTGCACCTCGTTCTTGCTCTGTGCAATTGAGTTTGAAAGATTCTTCCTAGGTGTAGCTTTGGCCATGCAGTCCTCTCTGGATCAACGAAGCTTGGACTCTTCCTCTCCTTTGAGAACAACACGGAAGTACCTGCCGATGCCGATCTCTAATGGTCCAGAAATCCGAAACTATTCATCATCCCTTTGTTTTCTGCCCTAGATCGCACGTGCAACCATCTTTCATTTTCTCAGGCTTGCAAATAAATTTCACTTTCGTTTTCCATTTGTTATCATGCCTTTGTTTTCCCATCATATGAGACCTTGCTGGGAAGATAATAAGCCCGTGCCATGATTGCAGCTTCAGGTATACAATTACTCTCGACCAAAGATTGAGTGCAGTCCTCTAATTCACCAAGCAAAAATTTCTTTTAGGTTTTACTTGTATAGATTAATAAAAGGCTAATTTCATTTGGGATGAAGATTCACCCCCTTTGTTACAATCCATCATGTGTTACCCAATTATCTTCTCACTTTATAATTCTTGTAGGTTTGTGATTTTTATGCATTAGGTATTATAACAACTGATATTCCATATGATATTCAAAAGCGGACTCCATATAACATTGCTCTTTTATAACAGGACCGGACGTGGAGATGAAAAGGTTAAGGCTCCGTTTGGGGAGACTTATTTTCACCGGTCAAGCGGTTACGACCGCATGAACCGGACCTTATAAGGTCCGGTTCATGCGGTCGTAACCGCTTGACCGGTGAAAATAAGTCCCCCCAAACGGAGCCATAATCTGCACTTTTCTAGCCAATAGTAGAATACGTTGTCGGGTTATGAAATTTACATAATCGGGTTATGTCATTATTTGTTAACATGATCTCTATATACATAAGGTGATATTTCTACAAATTTGTTTGTATTATTTACTTCTCAGGGTCAAGTTTAACAAGTTTTTTTAGGTATTATATGCAGGTTAACGAGTGGAACAATTCTATAATCAAAATTTGGATGATAATTGGGAAACAAATTTGATATTGAAAAAAACAAAATCCCTAAATTCTTACCCCCGCCCAAACTCTCCTCGGCTTTCTTTCCCTGGCATCGATATTCTCCTTCCTCTTCTTCTTCGTGCTCCCATACTTCTTCTTCCTCTGTTTATTCTCCTTTCCCACAGTGATCCCAGGGCAGTCAAAGGTGATGAGGGCTTATACGACAGAGGGGATTGATTTGTACGCAGTTCTACTTCCCTATCCTCATCGTTCTGAGACTAATTTTGTCATTTTTCTTTCTTTGGCTCCGCTTGGCACGGTGGTGGCGGTCGTGAACTTGAAGGTTATGAATTGTCGTTCGTGAACGTCCAACCTCACCCAAGGAACTTCGTCCACTTCTATGTTCAAAACTAGTTTTCTTTTATTAGGGGCGGACATAACCGTTGTCATGCCAAGTATACATTTTATGATGGTGATGTTTTTTTTTAACTCACCAGAGCAAAAATACTACGCCAAATGGAGCCTTGGTACGAAAGAAGAAAAGAATTCCTTGACCCCGAATTTAAGTAAAATTAGAACTACAGTGGTTCTGTTTGGTGTTGAGAGAAGGGTGGTGTTAATGAACGTGGTTATAAAAAATATAGGTAAAATTTGGGTACCTGCAATACAGAAATTTTAATTCTTGTGAATAAGCATTGCAGCTGAACAACATTATTGATTAATTCTAATTATGTTAATTATTTTATCCTGCATTTGAACAAAAAAAACAACAATCGAAAAATCAATTCCGAAAAGATTCCTTAAACATTAGTTATAGCCATTTGAAGATGAAATAATGGTGTTTCTTTTAATATTTTCGCTCCGTTTGAGGGAATTTATTTTCATCGGTCAAGTGGTTACGACCGCATAAACCGGACCTTAATTAAGTCCCTCCAAACAGAGCCTTTATCCCAATAGTTCAACTCCGTTAATTTTTCCAAAAAAAATTCAAACAATTCTTAGATTTACGCTCTATCTTATAATCATTGTATGATTGCTTAGCAAATTTTAAAAAATAAAACATGCTTCAGCCTTTTCAAGTACTTATTTATCCAATAGATGGTAAGTGTCCCGGACCCTCGATTTGGAATCTAAAAGCTCTTTAATTCTTTTTTTTTGTTTATCTCTCTCTCTCTCTCTCTCAAGCAAAATTAGAACAACTGATGAAATGTCTTGAGACACGATGATAAATGCGCTTTCATATTATTCTCTACTCGTCGTGGGAGAAGAATCTAAAACAGTTTTGTGTCATCTCTAGTTTGCATCACTCTAGAGTTTGGTCGATGAAAAAGAAATGATCCTACTTGCTGGCTTCCCAAACTAGCCATCTGGTGGTGTTGCTTAGTGAAAGCGTGAAGAAATTAAGGCTTCTTTTGGTTAGGCGGCGGGAAACTGGTGTGGAAGCCGCCCGCCGCCACATGGCGTGAAAACAAACGCCGCAGAGGCGTGCGCGGCGGCGTTTGCTCCCGCCCTCCCTCTGTGGAACGGAGAAAAGGCGCCGTTTCCAGCCACAGCCATCCCCCTCCGGTCCCAACCTCTGGCCACGTTTGCTCCTTCTCCAGCTGCCGCCGCCCTCCCAAACAGAGCCTAAATATCACGGAGGTCATTCAACATCAATATATTACCCAAAAGTATTTAAGTAGTTTGTTATTTCTTTTATGAAAAATAATTAAATTCTTAGTGCGCATATATATATGTGGTGCGTAGGAGGCATTTTGTGCTTGTGATCGCTTGTAATTGAAGTACGGGAAAAATGAAGCACAAATCTCATTTTGCAGAAGGGATAGTTTCTTACAGCAAGCTTTTTAAATATTCACTATGGGTCCATTCAGCACGTGGTTATCGCTTTTTGGGGAATTGGATTTTAAGTGAAAATAAATATTCTCAGGGATTGACTTTGCGCTAAACTCAATTAAAAATTTATTGAACGTTTGGATGATAGAAATTTTACTAACAAAATTAAAATTAAGGCACAAAAGTTGTCTGACTGCAGGTTAGAATTTGTATTCGAATTGACATTATACTATAATTTTATAATTTTTAAAACACATGCTCGTGTCAAACACATCAAATTGGATGCGTTTTTAGTACGTGCACCCGGGTGAAAGAGAAGCGTTGCCACGAAAATGTGCACGCGGGCGAAAATGTGCGTCGGGAAAAACAAGAAGCACAATCTCAAACCTGACGACGGAACCTAAACATTCGATGAAGGTGCTTTTACTCCAATTTCGTTGTTTGATAGTACGCTCGCGGTGCAGAGCAATTCAAATTTATTCCCTACTTGCGAGTATCTTTATATTAGAAGGGAACTCAAAACCCCCACAATGTAACATTCAAACTTCTTAAATTACCCATACATTCAAATCCACTTCTTTTATGCCGCCCCCACATGGGGTCCGTCGTACACCAATGCTAGTATATAATATTTCTCTTATTAATTTTTTGACAAGCTTCTTCTCATCGTCCAGAATCTAGTTGCGACGGTACATCAATTTGATCGTCAGATCTCCAGCAGGACACTTTGAACCTTATCATAAAAAATGGCCTGTGGGGATAGGGAAAGGGATTGGTAAAGTGCACTGATCCGACGGTCTGCGTGTATCAGTGTAATGCACCTTGAGATATGTGCACTTTAAGATGTGTGCACCGAAAAATACAATCACAGACGAGAAATGTGCGCTCAGACGAAAAATGCGACATTGGCTAAAATGCGCGCCCGAACAAAGTAGTGTGTTGAGTGATAAATGCGGATCTAGGTGAAAAACTTGCTCACGGGTGAAATCCTGCGCTCAGGCAATAACACGCGCCTAAGTAGGTTTGTAGTTCCAAATTACACAATCTCAAACCTGGACCTAAACGTTCGATGAAAGGGGGTATAGGTGTACTTGAATGTCAATGACTTTGGACTTAAAAGTCAATCCCGTTTTAGAACCGTTCATCCAAGCAAGATTGATTTTCTTATTCTTAAAATCAATTCTAGAATATCAATATCGTCCATCAATTCTAGAATATCAATATCGTCCAAATGAATGGAGCTTGATGTGGTCTCCCTATTATTATAGGAATTATGGGTTAAAAATAGCTGAAATTTTCATAATCCCCACTAACCTAGTGAGGGTTATGGGCGAAACGCTTCCATGCGCGATTCGCGCACGCGATCCCCGCGCAGTTGACGTGCCCGATCCGAACATCCACCACGGCCACGTTCCTTGGCCGACATGCATCCACATCGCGCCGGGTAATCGCCCGTGCGCCACGCCACGCTGTCGGACGCCCACCGCAGCGCCCGAATCATCGAGCGGTCGCGGCCAAGCGGTCCCGACCTCTTCCAAACGGCCGCCGCCGGGCGGCCGCAACCAAGTCGCCAGGCAGCCGTTGGGTGGTCGCGGCCAAGTCGTTCGGCCTTGGCAGGGCCAAACGTCTGACCACTCTGTCTTGGCCGCAACCCCCGGGCGCCGCCGATCGGCCGCGGCCTCGTGCGGCCGGGAGTTGCCTCGTGCGGCGAGGCGTCGTCGGGTCCACGCCCCTCGCCCGCGCTCCCGCCGGTCGGGGTTCCTCACCGGTTGGCTCTCTCGCCGGGTCAATCCCCGATCGTCTGATTGGCCTCTTGTAATCTCGGCTGCCCGACATGTACGTAACTACCTACGTAACCGCCCACTATTGGGGTACGGTTAGTCGGGTGGGAGTGCGCATAATAATAATTATGGGGATAATAATTATTATTTCTCCTGTAGTTACGGTCTGCGAATAATAAAAAATGGTGGTTACGGTCAGCATAACCTCCATAACTTTCCCTGGAGCCTATAAAAGGGACCCCATGGGCTTCTCATTATTCGCTCTCTCCTTCTCAGGTTCCTCCTACAAGAGTTAGAGCTCCCTCCTTCGCTCATTGGGGATTCCCTCCATCTTCGAAGGCTTCCTTGAAGATCTTCAAGCACGGTCAGAGATCCTCCTCCAGCGAGCGCTCCCAGCGAAGTTCCTCCTCCACCGAGCGCTCCCAGCGAAGTTCTTCCTCCACCGAGCGCTCCAAGCAAAGTACCTCTCCACATGCGCCTCCAGAAGCCGAACGCGCCTCTCTTGCGCTACAACCGACATACCACGTGCAGAGCATGTCGAGTCAATAACGCCCGTAACTCAACCGCCAGACAAAAAGACTTAGCTTCGTGAGCGGTGACTTGTCAGGCTGTCACCCTCTGAAAATCTCTCTTTGTCAGCAAACTGTAACGAGGCACGACCTGTCGCCCCCACATTCATCTGTAAAGCTCTGTACAACTCCAAAGAATAGTGAAGTTTGGTCGGCACCGTCCCAACCACGTAGTTTTTCATCTCTTTTCAGGGGTTTCACATCAAAAAGATCTTATTACCAACCATCTCATTCTCTATGACTGATTGCGTGCTCGACCGCACCCGAGCTAAGGCGGTCCATTCTAGACCGGTTCAAGGACCCTAGTGTATACTGCATTAGTTTGGTATCGTATGTGGGAAAGGAGTTCTTCAAAGCTCTCAAGATACAGAAGACAGTATCCTCAACACAACGATACTCGCGACTAGAGGTCATGACAAGTAGAAGCACCTGCACGACTCAAGGATCGGTCCGCGAGGGGCGCGTCGATCCCGGTCCGTCTTATTCCCTTTTCAATGCACCGCGATTGGAAGTAGCGGTGACCATACCTGTGGGCGAGTTAGTCGGGCGTGAAATGCGGTCGTCCGGTTTTCCCCCAGTTCGGTGAATCGGTCTGTCCTAGCTTAAGTTCGACTGGGCGCGCAAACAGTTACGAGAGAACTAATCAACAATGACACAAGAAGCTTTTTAACATGAAAAACTCAAAAATGGTAAAAAACCACGCGACCGGATCTGTGTCGGACCAAAATCCATTGTTTTTTAGCTATTACAGATATGGCAGGTCCACGGAGGATGACAGACCACCTCTCCGTCTAAAGCTTTAAGCCATGAAGACTGGCGAAATTTTATTAAGTCCATAGAGGTCCTTAAAGCTTTGGTGGTTGGGTCTTGATTGCTGTCTGGAACTTGCTGGCTGCTGGTTGCTGGTTTCTGCCTGCTAACTGCTAACTGCTACCTTCTGACTGCAACTCCAAGTATTTGACTGCGAGCAGTCAAGAGAGGGAGCAGAGCAAGTTCACAACATAGCGATCTAAGTCTCACACTCTTGTCGGAAAATCTCAGAGCTCTCTCTCGACTCTCAGATGACTTGACTTCAAATGAAGGCCTGAGGGCCTTTTATAGTTTTTGATAGGGGCGTCATGGTAGCTGCGCCTGGTAGTTTTTGAAATAGGCGAATGACGTCGCTCGGTTCTGAGCACGCGGATCACCAAATTCCCGAAAATGACAGAAGCGCCCCCGAACAAATCGGGCAGGCGGGCCGGTGGCGGCAGCCGATGACGGCGGCCGCCGACGGCAGTGGGGGAGACCGGCGGCGGGGGAGACCGGCGGCGGCCGACGACGACGGCGGGGGAGACCGGCGGCGGCCGGAAGGGGTTGTCTGTGGCCGACTGCGGTGCGCCGGCGTGCGGGAGCGCGCGCGCAAGCGCGGCGAGCAAGCGCGGCGAGCAAGCGCGGCGAGCAAGCGCGGCGAGCAAGCGCGGCGAGCAAGCGCGGCGAGCAAGCGCGGCGAGCAAGCGCGGCGAGCAAGCGCGGCGAGCAAGCGCGGCGAGCAAGCGCGCGTTTGCGCGGACGAACCCCGCGCGCTTGCGCGCGGCCGATTGCCGCCCGCGCCCACCCGTAAGCTCGCACACGACTTGCGCGCGACGTCTTGGTGCGCGGGTGGCCTTGCGCGCGCGCGAGTGCCATAGGTGCTCGTGATGCCGTGTGCGCCTAAGAGTTGCTCGGACCACTCCGGAGCCATGGAACGGATTAGTGCGACTTCCACGATTTTTTTGGTCGGGCTAGGATCCTATATCGGGAACCTCATCAACATCTATTTTCTCCTTCCTCTTCTTCTTCTTCTTCTTCATCCTCCCATACTTCTTGTTCCTCCGCTTATTCTCCTTTCTCCCTGTGATCCTAGGGCAGTCAAAGGTGATGAGTGTATGTGCGCTATGTTGTTAAAGACGCGCCTGAGTCTTAAGGCTCACCAGGCTAAGAGACTTATGCTTTTTTTTTTTGCTATTTTGGAGCATAAAGACGCGCATGAGTACGATTTATGTTGCAAGTTTTTTTTCATAAGAAAGAAAGAAATAATGTAAGAACTCAATAATTTTTGCATGATATAGTGTTTGTAACATAATCGAGTGTTGAGACTTAGATATGATGCAAGTAACCACATTGATTATATTTTTTAAGAGATATAAATGATAGTAATTAACGATTAATGAGTAGAATAGATGAAGAATCTAATCAAGAAGATGAACTGATGTTTGATGTTTTTTTTTTAAATGAATATGATTGCGTCTTGTTTTTTTTTTAAATGAATATGATCGCAGGCGTGCGACCGGCGCCGAACACGTGCGCGGACGCAGGCGTGCGACCGAGTGTTGGGTGTCGTGTATGGCACGCGAGGGGTACCGCGCGTGGTTGCGCGCGCGCGGTACAACGCGTGCTGCGCGGCACCGCGTGTGGTACCCCGCGCGGTACCGCGCTTGTTGCGTGGCCGCGCGCGCGCGGTTGCAAAATAACAATATTAAAGCCATACAAAATGAAGCGTTCTTTAACTTCTTAGTATGAAACAATAAAATTGAATTCACAATCTAATAATTTACATTTATATCATTGATCAACATCAACCCTAAAAATTTAGGCTTGAATCAGCTATGATACCGGTAAAAATAATTATTACTAGCAAAAATACCAAACGATTGCCAAAAGGTGAAAGAGGGTTGGTGGAGAAGAGACATTAATATGTACCTAAATAGTCAATATACATAGTGATGACAATCTTATTTGTCCCACTAGGCTCCTTCAAGTTAGTTATGTCTTCAAATATAAAGCTGTTTATCCTACATGCATTGATCAAGATAATTATCAATTTATCATACAAATATATTCACGACAAGTTATTAATTAAAATTATTTCTCATGATCTATACTAAAAAGCAAGTACGAAAAGGAGGACTTCTAGAACACATCATTACACATGATCAACCTTCAGTATCTATTTATCAAGACTAGTCCCTGAATTTACATATTTAAGTGATTACTAATGAATAAGACACTAGCTCATCTGCAGCTAATCCTACCTATGAACAGTTAAACTACACTCAATTTATGCAAATATTTCTCTAAACTTCTCAACCTCACAAAAAAACATCATCACCTAGAAAAATAGAACACTATGCGAAGCATTAAACACATGTAACACGGACAAACATATTATTGATATTTATGATTTATATAGCCCACATGTAAGTGATCAACATAAGCCTAGCACAATAAGGAAGGAAACATGTATATACGATATATGCTCTCAATGTTTTCATCTAACACGATAACATCACATGAGACAACCAGAATTGTGGAAATAGAAATATGCCATAGTTTACCACCTTCAAGAATGAAGACGTCCAGAGGATTGGATGAATTGATCGATTGGAAGAAGAGAGGAGTTGATCGACGAGGCTGATCGACGACATGAATTGCCGAGGCGTATCGATGTTGAAAGAGGGCTGGATCGTTGTCGTGGAGAGTGATTTGAAGAGGGCCGGGTCATTCTCGCTATCGGAAGACGAAAAAGCAGAAATCTTAGGTAGGTTAAAGAGTTGCGATATTTTATAGTATACCCACCGAGGAAATGTCATCTTTTTTGATTCTGATATTATCAGTCGTTATATCAGATTAAATCCATTATAACGGACGTTATATTAAAAAAATCCATAACCTATATATTTCCATTATGCAAGTCATTTTTAGTCAAATAGGACATGTCGGCTGACATGTTGTCCGACATTTAAAATGGGGGCGCGTGTCACTATTAATTCGCACGACTTTACAAGATGAGAGAACTTATACAATCTAGATTCTATGTGTTGTACACCCGTAAAGGCCTTATGGCGCACCTGAAGAAAGCCCCGGAAAAGAGATGAGGGGTCGACAGTCAAAAGAGCACGGTAGCACGCAGGCTGCACCCCCCGACCGCACCGCCCTTAGGGGTGCAGCCGGCCAAGTCGCACCCCCCAAGAGGGTGCGGCCGAGCCGCACCCCCCTTGGGGTGCGGCCAAGCCGCACCCCCCTTGGGGTGCGGCCAACCCGCATCCCCCCTTTGGGGGGTGCGGCCAACCCGCACCCCCTTGGAGGGTGCGGCCAAGCCGCACCCCCTTGGAGGGTGCGGCCAATCCGCACCCCCCCTTGGGGGTGCGGCCAATCCGCGCCCACCCCTCCTCGGGGTGCGGTCCGGCGCCCTCTCCTCGCCAAAGGATCCCGGTTCCCCCCTTGGGGGGCAACTCCCCGTCCGCCATCCGCCCGAGGCATCCCCGTGGTTCGTTGCGCACTTGGAGCACTTCGGCGCTAGTGCGCGATCAGGAATTTTTCTCACTTTTTGTCTTTCTGGCTTCTCACTTTTTGGGTTTCCGGCTTCTCACTTTTTGTCTTTCCGGCTTCTCACTTTTTGGGTTTTCGGCTTCTCACTTTTTGTCTTTCAGGTTTCTCACTTTTCAGGAACAGTCGGTCGCCTTTTTTGCCTCCAACAGAGCTGCCCGAACTGCCCGAGCCGCCCAAGCTGCCCGAAGGGCAAGGTGGTCATTTACGAAAAATGGCGATCCGTGTGCCCCAAACCGGAAAATATGATTCGTCCACCGAGCATTTATGGAAACTGCCAACGACAAGATTACCAGACTACCCCCGGCCAAAGCTATAAAAAGGGCCATGGGGCTTCATTTGAAAAGACCTCGACTTCGGGACCGGGGAGAGCTCCTTGCAGACTTTTGCGGAATTCTCCTTCGGCGCTTGAAGATCTCCTTCGTGGACTTGAAGATCTTCATCATCCCGAAAGGTGACTAGCCTTCTCACTTCCGAAAGGCGACTAGCATTCTCAGAAGAAAAAGGCGACTGACCTTCTCACTTCCGAAAGGCGACTAGCATTCTCAGAAGAAAAAGGCGACTGGCATTCTCACTTCCGAAAGGCGACTAGCATTCTCAGAAGGAAAAGGCGACTAGCCTTCTCACTTCCGAAAGGCGACTAGCATTCTCAGAAGAAAAAGGCGACTGGCCTTCTCACTTCCGAAAGGCGACTAGCATTCTCAGAAGGAAAAGGCGACTAGCCTTCTCACTTCCGAAAGGCGACTAGCATTCTCAGAAGAAAAAGGCGACTGACCTTCTCACTTCCGAAAGGCGACTAGCATTCTCAGAAGGAAAAGGCGACTTGACTTCTCACTTCCGAAAGGCGACTAGCATTCTCAGAAGAAAAAGGCGACTAGCCTTCTCACTTCCGAAAGGCGACTAGCATTCTCAGAAGAGAAAAAGACTTAGTTTTTCCGAGAGGTGGCCTGTCACCCTCGGAGCTCGTTCTCTCTCTCTCCAAATATCGTAACGAGCAGCGGCCTGTCGCGCTCAAGTTCTAGTTTCCAAATTGTAACCCCCAGAAGATAGTGAAGTTTGGTCGGCACAGCTCCGGCCGCGTGGTTTTTTATCCTTTCCGGGTTTTCCACGTTAAAAACTCCCTGTGTACTCAACAAATCTCTAATGGTCCGTTCGGCGCGCAGGCAATGGTTTTCCGGAATTGGCTTTGGGAAATAGTAAAGCCATTGCCTGCGTTCGGCGGGACGGAATTAACCCGGCATTGGATTTCATCCCAAAACTGTCGGTTTTGGGTTTAGGGTAAAAGCGCGCTGCCCCATTTCTTACGTCCTTGCGTGTTTTTTGGTCGGCTTTGCTCCTCTCCAGTCCCAGCGACATCGCGCGCCGATCGCTACTCTCCATTCGCGACCTTTTCCGCTCCAGCTTCTTCCTCGCACTTCTTCAGTCGCGCCGATCGCTTCTACGGTAAACTTCTTCTTCCTCCTCTCACATCTTCTTCCTCCTTCTCACATCTTCTTCCTCCTCGCACTTCTTCTTCCTCCTTGCACTTCTTCTTCTGAAATCGCACTTCTTCTTCCTCCTCGCACTTCTTCTTCCTCCTGCACTTCTTCTTCTTCTTCTTCTTCTTCTTCTTCCTCCTCCTCTTCTTCTTCCTCCTCCTCTTCCTTGTTTTTCCCAGCGTTTTTGCCAGATCTATTTTTATTCCAGCGTTTTTGCCAGATCTATTTTTTTGCAAGATGTAAATTTTGTTTTTGCAAGATCTAAATTTCGTTCTTCAGCGTTCTTCATCTAGCTTCTACAGAAAAACCAGATGCTTAGTATCGGTTAATGCCAGATCTAAATTTTACCAGATGCTTAGTATCCGTTAATGCCAGATCTAAACTAAATTTCGTTTTTAATCTTTGCAGATCTAAACTAAACTGTGTAATCACATTTTTTTACAAAAAATAGCTGCTTTAATCAGTCAATAGCTGCTAAACTGTGTATGTGTAAATTGTCGGTTTTGGATACCAAGATCTTAATCGGTCAATAGCTGCTGTATGTTGCAAATTTCATTTTTGCCAGATCTAAACTACTTTGCTTAATGTTGTTGCAAATTTGTTAGATCTTATATTGTATCAGTTATCCAAATGTTTAGTATCGGTTATCCAAATGTTTAGTATCAGCTATCCAAAGTTTTAGATCACGTAGTTTAATAATTGTATCAGTTTGAGTATGTATCATGTGAAATGTTGTTTTACTTTGTTACTTCATGCGATTATAAAGAGTTAATTATTCTAGGTCTGTCATGGATCATGAAGAAGAGTTACAAAATAAACGTAAGTTGGATATTATCATAAAGTCAGCAGTTGCAGCGGCTTATGGCGCAGCTGTTGTGGTTATGGACTGCATTCCCAGACACCTGGTAGATGTTATAGACAAAGACGCTCTACGTAATATCTTATTAAAACGATTATATGATGGACATGAGGTTAACTGCTTTAGCCATTTACGCATGGGTAAAGCACCTTTCAATGAGCTTTGTGATATTCTCCGCTCAAAAGGTTATCTCTGCGATACACAATCTGTATCCACTAAAGAATCTGTAGCCTTATTTCTATACATTTTGGCACATAACGTAAAGTTTCGTGATGTTGGTGGCACGTTTATCCGCTCGATCGATACAATTAGCAGACACTTCAACATTGTCATGCAAGCGATTTTAAGACTCTCAAACGATTATATCAGATTGCCTGAATCCAGACAACAACACAAATCTAGATGGTTTGCAGATAGTATTGGTGCGTTAGACGGTACACATGTTGAAGTGACTGTTCCAATTGAAGATCAAGGTAGATATCGTAATCGTAAACAGGCAATCACGACAAATGTACTCGGTGTATGTGATAGTAACATGAATTCTTATATGTATTACCCGGTTGGGAGGGTTCAACATCTGACTCAAGAGTATTACGAGATGCATTGGAGCGACAAGACCGCTTTGAAGTGCCCAATGGTAAAAAACTCATTTTTATTATATTCCATGAATATTATATGTTGACTAATTACTCATTTTATTATATAGGCAAGTACTACCTTGTTGATGCTGGATACACTAATGGGCAAGGATTTCTTGCCCCATATCGGTCGACACGTTATCACCTAAAAGAGTGGTCCAATCAGGGTAATAAACCAACAAATTATAAGGAATTATTCAACTTACGTCATGCTAAAGAAAGAAATGTAATCGAAAGAACTTTTGGGTTGTTAAAGAAAAGATGGGCTATTCTACGCCAACCATCTTTTTTCAATATTAAAGTGCAGGTATGACTTGCTTTACTTATTAAAGTTTTATGAGTCAGTATAATATTTAATTCAATAATTTTGATCAGGTGCAGGTCATAAATGTGTGCTGCATATTACATAATTTTTTAGTGGAGAAGAGATTAGAGACCGATGCACAAATATTGGACGAGGTTGACTCTGAGATATTAGCGCAAGACGTAGCGGAAGAGTTCTACGATTACGTTGACGTTGTTAGCCCAATCCAAGCAACACAAGAATGGACAAATTTTAGAGACACCTTAGCTATAAATATGTTCAATGATTATCAAAATATGCATTAGTTTTCTTATGACATTTCTGTATTTTTATCAGATACAATTATGTTAGTGCAATTTCAGAATATTCATGTATATTTAATGGTGTTTGTGGGCTATTAAGATGAAATATTTTTTATCTTATCAGGTTTTATGTCACTTTATGCTCTCTTTTAATCTATTAATATGTTTTATGTCACTTTAGACAGATATCATGGATAAGAGCTCTGGAAAGGTTGGTGGTAGGACTGAGCGGTCCTACATGCACTGGACATCAGAAATGGACATAACCCTTTCAAATGCATTGTTGGAGCAACATAGCTTGGGGCATAAAACTCCAAACGGCTGGAAGAGTGTTGCTTTTACAGCAGCTATGACCGCTCTTAAAAACATTTGT
Organism: Dactylorhiza incarnata; assembly: GCA_033032865.1. Lineage (NCBI taxonomy): Eukaryota > Viridiplantae > Streptophyta > Magnoliopsida > Asparagales > Orchidaceae > Dactylorhiza > Dactylorhiza incarnata. Next base: position 2,027,880 of record JAWHQI010000310.1, on the reverse strand, counting down.
GGTGTAGACACTAGCAAAGAGAAGTTAATGGCTCGCCTAAAAACTTGGAACAAGTATTACATAGAAGTCAGCGCGATGCTAGACACAAGCGGATTTGGATGGGATTGGCAAAGAAATATGGTCATGGTAGATAGTGAAGAAGTGTGGGCTAACTATGTGAAGGTATGATTTTTATTAAATTATTAGTTTTATTGGTTTATTAAAATGATTAACTAATTATTATTTTACAGGCTCATCCGTCTGTCAAACATTGCAAGGACAAAGTTATCGTCAATTGGTCTGATTTGGCTGTGCTCTGCGGGACTGATAGAGCAACTGGCAGTCATGCCGCGACCGCAACAGAGATGACAAATGAGGTAGATGCGGAGTCTATGGCAGAGAAAACAACTAATACACAAGAACAGACAAGAATGGAAGGAGAAGGAAGCAGTAGAAGGAGGAGAAAGCGACCGGTAGGAGCGGATGCCGTAGCGGTGGCCATAGAGAAATTAGCTGACTCCGTAGAAAAAGCATCGGGGATTAAGTCTGCTAGCAATGTCGATGACATATATGTCGCACTGACTCAGATGACTGATTTAAACCATCATGATTTACTCAAGGCGATGGATATACTATGCCATGATAGTGTTAAACGTGACATATTCATGAGGCTACCTGAAGACTTGAAGGACGCATGGTTGCGTATGCAGTTTGATCGCTAGATTGTTGAGTTTATGCTAGATTGTTGACATATTCGCTAGATTGTTGACTTTATGCTATTTCTGTATTTTTATTTTGGACAATGGTTATGTAGTAGAACTTATTTATAATTTTGAACTTCAATTAATATTGGTATTTTAAATTGCTACTTCAATTTTATAGAATATCAATTTTAAAAATTTCAATTCCAGAAAGCCAATTACATCGTGCAGTCGAACAGCTTACAGACATCAATTCCAATTCTGTTCACTGAATTCCATCCTGCAACCGAACAGTAGAATTGGTTTTCTGCACAAAACCAATTCCTGCAGATATTGGTTTTCTGGCCAAAGCCAATTCCAGAAAGCCATTACCTGCGCGCCGAACGGACCCTAATTGACTATTTGCGCGCTTAGTTCGCTCACGAGCTAAGGTGGTTCAAGTGAACCGGTCTACCAAGAGCCCTAAGCGTTCCGCAACAGTTTGGCGCCGTCTGTGGGAATGGATTCTCAATCACCAAGCAAGGAACTCCCGAACGCAGCGCTCGCCGCGCCTGAATTCACGGAACCAACAAGAGTGGAAGCCACTCTCGAGCTATCCGACGCATGGAGTTCCTCAATCCCTGAAGACCCGGCGAAGAAAAAAGCGCCCCTCATGACATCGACCCAGCCACGGCGGAGTGGGTCAACTGGCAAGCCAACACCACTCACAACAAGACCACTCCAAGTGCGCCTCCGAGCGCTCCGCTCTCAAGACCGCTCCAAGCGCGCCTCCGTGCGCTCCGCTCTCAAGACCGCTCCAAGCGCGCCTTCGTGCGCTCCGCTCTCAAGACCGCTCCAAGCGCGCCTCCGCGCGCTCCGCTCTCTCCGAGCGCTCCGCTCCCAAGACCGCTCCAAGCGCGCCTCCGTGCGCTCCGCTCTTAAGACCGCTCCAAGCGTGCCTCTGTGCGCTCCGCTCTCAAGACCGCTCCAAGCGCGCCTCCGTGCGCTCCGCTCTCAAGACCGCTCCAAGCGCGCCTCCGCGCGCTCCGCTCTCAAGACCGCTCCAAGCGCACCTCCGTGCGCTCCGCTCTGAAGACTGCTCCAAGAGCGCCTTTGCGCTCTCCGCTCTCAAGACCGTCCAAGCATAACCTCGCGTACTCAGCAACAAGCACTCCGCGTACTCAAGAGCAAACGCTCCAGCCTCCTGCAAGAACAACACTCCAAACTCCTCTCGCGCAGCAGGAGACAATCGACAAAGCTCGAAGAAGACTCTGAAGACAGTATTCGTTGCACAACGATACTCGTGACTAGAGATCATGGCAGGAAAAGCCATCCGCGCAAGTGAAGAATCAATCCCCGGGGGGCATGCTGATTTAGCTCCCCTCCACTTGCTTATCAGCAAACCCGAAGGAGAGCTCTCCAGTACGAATGCCCAAAACCGTGTGGCCCGTCCTGACAGAAGTCCAGAAACACAATATCACCAGCCCAACGATACTCGTGACTTGGCATCATGGCAGGAAAAGACATCAGCGCCGCCGAAGGATCAATCACTAGGGGCAGTCTCGCGCAAACCAAGTCGCGAGTAAATCTCGCGCGAGCAAAAGCCGCGAGCCAGTCTCGCGCAAACCAAGTCGCGAGTAAATCTCGCGCGAGCAAAAGCCGCGAGCCAGTCTCGCGCAAACCAAGTCGCGAGTAAATCTCGCGCGAGCAAAAGCCGCGAGCCAGTCTCGCGCAAACCAAGTCGCGAGTAAATCTCGCGCGAGCGAAAGCCGCGAGCCAGTCTCGCGCAAACCAAGTCGCGAGAAAATCTCGCGCGAGCAAAAGCCGCGAGCCAGTCTCGCGCAAACCAAGTCGCGAGTAAATCTCGCGCGAGCGAAAGCCGCGAGCCAGACTCGCGCAAAAAGCGGCGGGCCAGACCTGTGCACCTATCTTATCTTACATAAAGCTATGCACCAAATGATTTCATACTGTAAAACCATATTTTGACACTTACACTCACTTAAGAAAAAACTTTATAAAGAGGCCCTGCCTCGGGGGCTTTGCACCGCCGTCGATTGAAGGTTCGCCCTTCTCCTCCGCCGTCGAGTCCCAGCGTCGTAGGGGCCTTCCCCCCTTACGTTCGCCCCCGGTTTGAATACACCAGCTATTCACCGGCCACTTCGGGGCCCTGCCCCGGGGACTTTGCACCGCTGTCGATTGAAGGTTCGCCCTTCTCCTCCGCCGTCGAGTCCCGGTGACGTAGGGGCCTGCCCCCCTTACGTTCACCCACGGTTTGAATACACCCGATATTCACCGGCAAAGCCGCGAGCACAGACTCGTGCAAAAAAGCCACGAGCACAGACTCGTGCAAAAAAGCAGCAAGCACAGACTTGCGCAAACTAATTTTCTATTGTGTAAAAGCCGCGGGCTCAGAACCGCGCAAGCTAATCTGTCATTTTGCTGAAACCCCTCAGCCCATACGGATATCAGAGCCGGGCAGCAAGCCCACAACGACCTCGGAAAACCAACACCCTCCGACATCAGCTCCTACCAGAAAAGCGCCGCACAGAGGACAATGGGTAAAGCCGCCGCAGAAAAAATCAAAACCTTCGAACTCCTCGCTCCGGAACTCGGACTCCGAAGGTTTGGGGGGCTTATGTTGTACACCCGTAAAGGCCTTAGGGCGCACCTGAAGAAAGCCCCGGAAAAGAGATGAGGGGTCGACAGTCAAAAGAGCGCGGTAACACGCAGGCTGCACCCCCCGACCGCACCGCCCTTAAGGGTGCGGCCGGCCAAGTCGCACACCCCAAGAGGGTGCGGCCAAGCCGCACCCCTTGGGGGTGCGGCCAAGCCGCACCCCCCTTGGGGTGCAGCCAAACCGCATCCCCCCTTTGGGGGGTGCGGCCAAGCCGCACCCCCTTGGAGGGTGCGGCCAATCCGCACCCCCCCTTGGGGGTGCGGCCAATCCGCGCCCACCCCTCCTCGGGTGCGGTCCGGCGCCCTCTCCTCGCCAAAGGATCCCGGTCCCCCCCTTGGGGGGCAACTCCCCGTCCGCCATCCGCCCGAGGCATCCCCGTGGTTCGTTGCGCACTTGGAGCACTTCGGCGCTAGCGCACGCTCAGAACGTTTCTGAGCGCGATCAGGAAGTTTTCTCACTTTTTGTCTTTCCGTCTTCTCACTTTTTGGGTTTCCGGCTTCTCACTTTTTGTCTTTCCGGCTTCTCACTTTTTGGGTTTCCGGCTTCTCACTTTTTGTCTTTCCGGCTTCTCACTTTTTGGGTTTCCGGCTTCTCACTTTTTGTCTTTCAGGTTTCTCACTTTTCAGGAACAGTCGGTCGCCTTTTTCGCCTCCAACAGAGCTGCCCGAACTGCCCGAGCCGCCCAAGCTGCCCGAAGGGCAAGGTGGTCATTTACGAAAAATGGCGATCAGTGTGCCCCAAACCGGAAAATATGATTCGTCCACCGAGCATTTATGGAAACTGCCAACGACAAGATTACCAGACTATCCCCGGCCAAAGCTATAAAAAGGGCACTGGGGCTTCATTTGAAAGGACCTCGACTTCGGGACCGGGGAGAGCTCCTTGCAGACTTTTGCGGAATTCTCCTTCGGTGCTTGAAGATCTCCTTCGTGGACTTGAAGATCTTCATCATCCCGAAAGGCGACTAGCCTTCTCACTTCCGAAAGGCGACTAGCATTCTCAGAAGAAAAAGACGACTGACCTTCTCACTTCCGAAAGGCGACTAGCATTCTCAGAAGAAAAAGGCGACTGACATTCTCACTTCCGAAAGGCGACTAGCATTCTCAGAAGGAAAAGGCGACTAGCCTTCTCACTTCCGAAAGGCAACTAACATTCTCAGAAGAAAAAGGCGACTGACCTTCTCACTTCCGAAAGGCGACTAGCATTCTCAGAAGGAAAAGGCGACTAGCATTCTCAAAAGAAAAAGGCGACTGACCTTCTCACTTCCGAAAGGCGACTAGCATTCTCAGAAGGAAAAGACGACTAGCCTTCTCACTTCCGAAAGGCGACTAGCATTCTCAGAAGAAAAAGGCGACTAGCCTTCTCACTTCCGAAAGGTGACTAGCATTCTCAGAAGAGAAAAAGACTTAGTTTTTTCGAGAGGTGGCCTGTCACCCTCGGAGCTCGTTCTCTCTCTCTCTCCAAATATCGTAACGAGCAGCGGCCTGTCGCGCTCAAGTTCTAGTTTCCAAATTGTAACCCCCAGAAGATAGTGAAGTTTGGTCGGCACAGCTCCGGCCGCGTGGTTTTTTACCCTTTCCGGGTTTTCCACGTTAAAAACTCCTTGTGTACTCAGCAAATCTCTAATTGACTGTTTGCGCGCTTAGTTCGCTCACGAGCTAAGGTGGTTCAAGTGAACAATCTACCAAGAGCCCTAAGCGTTCCGCAACACTATGTATGAATCATAACGATTAGGAATTTATATTCAAGCTTGAAATTGTTATGTGCGAAGCATTTATAACTTATACAATCTAGATTACCTCGAATATTGCCTTTAGTTCCAGGTATGGGCACTATGAGTTTACCTCTATGCCCTTCGGGATGACGAATTCCCCACCCGCATTCCTGACTCTCATAAACCAGGTGTTTGAGTCGTACTTGGATCCTTTTTGTGATAATCTTCATCGACAACATTTTGCTCTACTTAGAGACCATAGGAGTATCTTGGCCGGAGGATTGCAATAGACCCAGTAAAGGTTGTTGTAGCGAGGGAGTGATCACAACTTAGATCCGCAGTCAATGTTCACAGTTATTTGGGTTTGGTCGGCTACCACCAGAAGTTCTTGGAGGGCTTTTCCAACATTGCCTTGACACTGACAACACTGACATAAAATAATACGTCGTTTTCTTGGTCAAAAGAGTGCCATGCAGCATTTGATGAGCTCAATGCTGGCCCGACTTCAGAACCGTTTCTAGAGTGGAAGTTTGAGGACATCTCAATGGATTTCGTGCACGGACGAATCACGCTATGGAGGACATTCTCATGTACATTGCTGATTATAGGTGTAACGGTCTCCCCAGCATACAGCTCGCAAGGACGACCGCTGGCACCCCCAGCATCCAACTCGAAAGGGTTAAGCCTAACCAAATGGGCTGCAGCCCATGCACCCCAACCCCTCTCTGTCCCACCACAGGGCACAGTGGGTTGTTGGAGACCGCAGTCTCCCTTTTCATGAAGATGGCGCCCCTGAATTGAGGAATATTTACTATAATGTGTTTACTTTTATTGGGCAGGAGGTTCATTTTGTGGGTGGGACTAAAGAGTTCACAATTTGGTTATGCTTCATTACTAGTTCTTATTATATTCTCATTTTCAGTATTTGTATAAGAACAATGGACTGTTTATTTTTATTTTTAATGATTATTTTTTTGGTTTAGTGAACTGCTTATTTTTTGTTACATACTAGTCCTTATTAATGGACTGCTTACTTTGTATATAAACAATGGACTGCAAACATGTTTAATGACTTTTTTAATTTTGGGCTGGCAATAGCGGTACTGACAATGGGGCTGCAAATAGCGCTTTGTCGGGCTGCTATTATCTTCAGGTTGCCAATAGCTAAATGCGATCTGCCTATATAAATTCCCTAAATTTATAATATGGCTCATATTTAATATTGAATTTATTATTTCAGTAAATTATTCATTTCATATTACCTCAATGTGAAGTCTCTTAAATATTTTGATCAATTTTCTAGTCACTGTGTTCAACTCATTTTTCACCACGGACCCCCCTCTCCTTGCCGTGGCCCCGCCCAATGGCCCGTGGCCATCGCTGGGCGTTGCAGTCTGCTCGACAGCGTCGGATAATTTATGCAGTCTGCTCGTCCCGTCCAATTCCAAGCGCCAGTCCATCACAACTCCAAAATGTCATTTTTGACCTTTTTTGAGACCGCAATTGTCCATTGAAATGAGCTACAAAGCATGTTTAGGTTAAAAAAAAGGTGTTTATATTGACAGCTCGTGAATGGCTATTGGCAGCCCAATGATAATAGCAGCTCAACAAATTGATATTGACACCCCGATGGATATTGACAGCCCAAAATGAAAATAAAATGTAAGCCAAATAAATCATATTTAGTGAAAAAATATCTATTTTCTCACTAAATGGTAAAGTAAATGAAAAATATTATTTATGGGGTACAAAAAAAACCAAATAAGAAAAAAATAGGAGAAAATATACCAGATGTTGGAAGGGTTCGTCGGTGTTGCCAAAAAATATCCAGAGGAGTTTGACGGTGTCGAAGGGTTCTTCTCCGCCGGTTGTGGGCGACCGGCGGCGAGAAATTAGAAGTTTTCTAGGAATTTTGACGAGAACGGGAAAAATGGGCGGAAATAAAGAGTCTTTAAGTGGGGTCACTATTAGAGAAGAGTCGAATTAGGTTTTGTGTTTTTTTAGTTTATTCGGGCTGCGAATAGCCATTTGCGGACTGTCAATATAAACACTAAAAAAAAAAACTATATTACATTTCATCAGTTCATTGAATGCTGTTAAAAATCAATTCGATTTTGATTTCTAGCAGCATAGTTAAAACTTAACACTCCAAAATTAAATTAATCACTTCCTAATGAAAAACCATGTCGATGGATGATTTCTTCCAATGATTTTGTACTCTTGTCTTTAACATTTGGGATCTAATAAAATTTTTTTTTCTGTTTGATCTTTGCTTGTCATGCTCTAATAATGAACCTAAAAATAATTTCACGAAGCAATTCCAATGTAAGAGCGATCGAACATGTTTTTAAATTGGTTAACAATTTTACTCAAAGAGTTTTTTACTTTTGAAAAAAAATACATTTTTAGGTTTTGCTTGTGAATAAAATTTCTCGGAGAAAACAAAATTTACGAGTAGCCAAAAATTCAGTGCAAAAAAAAATTATTTCTCAATTGATGGCTGGCCGCTGTCATTTGAGGTGAATTTTTTGGTACAACGAGCGTGCACAACTCTGTGCACGCTAATAAATAGCGCCATTTTGAAGCGGGCCCACTCACGAAAACTTTTGTTTTCCGCCAAAAAAAAAATTAGCGCGCCAGTTTTTCCCTTCTTCCCGGTCCTGTGGCTTCCTCTAGGGTTCATTGAAGTGAAAAAATTTGTATTCCGCCTCTCCTTCCCCGCTCCGCATCGCCTGCTTCCCCTAGGGTTTCATCGGGCGTAGGAGGACGCGCTTCCTCATTCCGGTGCTCTGTGCTTCTTCACGTTGCTACATCGCCACACAAATTGAAAATGGCAGTACCTGGAAAAGCTTCGAGCAAAGAAATGGACAATGTAAGTGAAATATTCACCTGCTGCAAGCTTTTCTTTTAAAAATCTTCAAAATTTTCGCAGTTTCATGCTCTATGCACGCGAAAATCTTACAGTTACTGGTAAATTACGGCTGTAACAGTTTCATATTGCACATCAAACTTTATAGTTACAGCCGTAATTTACATTTTACTGGTAAATTACGGCTGTAACAATTTCATAGTGCACAACAAATTTTATAGTTACAGCCGTAATTTACATTTTACTTGTAAATTACGGCTGTAATTTTACATAGTGCCCAACATACTTTACAGTTGCTGCTCGGTTTACATTTCAAAATGACTTAATGTTCAAATTGTCTATTCAATTGTCAGCTTGATGGTGAGAACTCTTCAAATAATTTGGCCGATGCTGAAAAAGCTTCCAGTCAAGCAGACAATGTAAGTGAAGAACTGTATTGGAATTTTCTATTACGACAATTGTCATTACAGCTGTAATTCTTCTATTAATACAGCTTTAATGTTAAGTTACAGCTGTAATGTTACCTTACAGCCGTAATGTTCTTTTGATTATATCCATATTCTTTGGTTTTCTTATTTTGACAGATTGATGTTTTGTTTCCAATTGTGCAATCTGAGCCGGAGGCATACACAATGTATTGCAATTATGCCATAATGTTGGATTTAGTGTGCGGAAACAACACATATTATATTGGACACATACTAGTATTATTAAGGGAAGAAGTTTTAGTTGCTCAAAAGCCGGACATAAAAATAAAAAGAGATTAGAAAATGTGAGCAGAAAGTATCATAAGTTGGATACCAGAACGGGATGCTTGGCATGTATATACTTCACTGCAGATGAAAATGGAAAAAATTGGTATGTTTCAAAATTTGTGGAGGAACATAATCACCCACTAGCGTCAAAAAATGACAACCATTTGTTGAGGTCAAATCGCAACATTTCCAACGTTCAGGCAAGCTTGCTTAAAAATATGACAGGAGCGGGGATTAGGACAATTGATGCATTTAATTTTTTAGCCAAAGAAGTTGGAGGTGTTGAGAACGTTGGTTTTTGTAAACATGATGCATATAACTACGTTGAAAGAGAAAGGAAGGCACTAATAGAAAGTGGAGATGCTGATAGTTTGCTGAAAATGTTACAAAACCGGCAATTGAAAGACGATATGTTCTCATATGATGTCCAAACAGATGAACAAAATCGGCTTATTAGTTTCTTTTGGATTGATGGGCGTAGTAAAATAGATTATGATTGCTTTGGTGATGTCATAATCTTTGATTCAACTTATAGACTAAATAAGTATAATTTGGCTTGTGCCCCCCTTATCGCAATAAATCATCATTGGTAAAATACATTTGTTGGAGCGACATTCATAGCAAATGAAACTATTGAATCATTTTGTTGGTTATTTGAAACTTTCCTAAGGTTTGTTGGTGGCAAGCAACCGACAACAATATTCACGGATCAAGATCAAGCTATGTCCGTTGCAATTGAGAGAGTTCTTCCAAACACTAGACATCGTTTGTGTCAATGACACATTTCAAAGAAGGCACCATCCAAGGTACCGGCATTCAACCATGATAAGAGTGTAAGGTCATTATTTTATCGTTGTTTGAGCCAATGTGACACTGCAGAAGAGTTTGATAGTTGTTGGAGTGATATGATTTTGAAAGGAAATTTGGAGGGCAACAGATGGTTGCAAGATTTGTACTTTGTCCGAAGGAAATGGTCGACAGCTTTCAATAAAGATATTTTAGATCTTGGCATATTGTCCACACAAAGGAGTGAATCCACAAACCATGTTTTACATGAATGTTCTAAAACAACAAGTTCGCTTGTTGAATGTTTCATAGGAATGGAGAAAATGACTTCAACTTGGCGCCGATACGAGCATGACGAAGACTTCAAATGCAAACAAGGTTCCGTAACCTTGAAACCCAGAACTACCCAACTTCTAAAACAGGCTTCCAAAAAGTACACTAGAAAAATGTTCTCCATTCTTGAAAATTCCTACATGGATGGTGCGCTTCGTGTTACTCTTGTAGAGGAAAAACAACTCAATGACAATCATGTTGTATACAACACTGAACAACATGATAAAGATGATAAGCAATGGTATGTAAAATATGACTCCATCACCTTTGATGCTGATTGTTCGTGCAAAGGTTTTGAAACAAAGGGGATATTATGCAAACATATCTTACGAGTTTATAATTTTAGAAATGCAAGAAAAATTCCATCAAAATATATTCTAAATAGATTTACCTTGAAGGCAAAGAAAGATCAGTATCTTATTGATACTGCAAGTATAAATGACTATGATTCCAATTTAGTATTTAGAAATCATATGATCAAGTTCAGCTACGATCTTGCTCGCCGAGTTGAAGACTGTCAAATTGCAAGAGAATATGTTCTAACAGCCATGAAGAATATTGAGAAGAAAGCAGAAGAGTTGGTGGACTCTAAAGAGACACTTATAAAAGGTTCTATTCATGAAAATCAAAAGAACAAAGGAGTGAAAGATCCACCTTCAATGCGTCCCAAAGGTCATTCAAATGCACGTATCAAAGATCATTGGGAGAAACCAAAAAAGAAACCTAGTACATACTCTACTCTATTACATATCTTTTAATTTATTTTTCATTAGACGTGATCATTAATGGTAATCATTTTTCATTCGACATTGGCAAGACTCTGAGGTTATATGTTCCAACAAACGTTCACTATGTGGAATTGAATTTCTTTTGAAGTACTGTAGAATTAAAACAGGTATGAAAACAAAAAGTAAATGAAAATTATATGAAAAAAATGGACAAACAAGTTAAGTTAAATCATATATTTACCGCATGATCAGGAGAGATATATAGAAAATTTTTAATGCTCCTTGGTGATTTTGCTCTTCTGAAATTAAGTTCGTATGCAAATGCATTTAGATGGGTATCAGTCACCCATCCTTCACCCAGTAGTTCTATGATTCCATCCCGAGACATTGCAATATTTCCGCTTTCGAAAATAATAAAATCACTGAAAATGAAACATTAAGTAATGTGGAGTTGCAATAACTATAAAAAAAGTAGGCAAAATGTTTAAATCACTCAAGTACGTACTTATCAGGAAATCTTGTCAGCACAAGGTCTATTATGTCTCTATGAGCGGCAATAAATTTTTTTCGACCAGGGTATGCATGCTCTTCTATGGTGGCTCCCATGACATCTTTAACAACCACCTTCTTCTTCCTGCCTTTTCTTGCTTTGATATTTCTTACAAGGCTTCGTGTTTTACCGTGAACATCCGTCTCAACAACCTCAGCGTCATGTTCTTCTAACCCTTGTACAACCTTTGGAGCTTTATATGGGACTACAACACTACATATTTGTGTAGGAGGGGTATATGGATGATCTGGTGGAGGGGTGGGTGCGTGAATATTTTTTATTAAGGTTTGTAAAGCTTCAAAATTTTCTTTCATTGTTTTATTTATATTTGCAAAATTCTCTTCACATGCCCCTTTGAGCTGTCGCACCTCATTCAATAGAGTATCATATCTTCTTTCATTTTTCCTGTATTCCTCTTTCTTCTTCTCCTCCTTCCTCTTCCTCCTTCTCTTCTTCGCTTCCATCCTCTCCTTCTCCTCTTCTTCCTCCTCTACGTCTTCTTCCACGGACTCGTCTTCTTCCTCAACATCTTCTGCCTCATCGTCCCCTTCTTCACCTAACAAGCTATTCTCCTCGGGCAGAATGGATACAAAGCAATTTAACACCTGCAGAAGTAAAAAAGCATTATTAACATAATCTTCATAATAGAAATAACCAAACCAATATTACAAGAAATCTTATTACAAAAAAACTTACAGTGTTAGGTTCGGCCAAAATATTTGATAATTCCACGCAGAATTTTCCACTAAAAGCATTCTTGTTAGACCATCGAAGCAGTCTTGGTCTAGCAATATCATCATATGGAGTTTGCGTGGTGGTATGTTCGAAGAACCAAATCTGTGGCATGAAATAAAATTGATACGTAATGAAGAAAAACAAAAATTAATCTTGAATTTATTAGAGAAGTGCTTACCGCTAATAGTACGGAGCATCCTTCAATATATCCAAGGTGGGAGTCATCTTTCGTAGCAGCTACCTTGCTAAACTTATCAAATTGTGAATGCAAGAAAGAGTGTATGACCTTAGGCAAATTATACTTTTTAAACTCTTTCAGGCCTTGAACACTAAACACAGATTCAGATATCTTAAGACCTTTCAATGGAAAAAACAAAACTGCGAGGACATATTTGACCAAGGCATCCATTCTACGACTATCTAAGTTTGCATACCATTCTTCGGTTGCAAGTTCTTCAATTTCCTTCACCAAGTCTTTGATCAAAATGTTTGCAAGTGGTAGTCTCTTAAAATGAAAATCAACGCCTTTATTATGTAGCCCCAAAATTAAGGCTACATGATTTATAGTAAACTTTACATAATTATTTCCTAATAGAATTTTTTTTTTTTTTGGAGAGTACGACAACAACAAAAAATGTAGCAATGGAATATTTTGAGGAATGCTATGTGAATGGAATAATGATAGCAAACCAGCTTCCTTAAGCTCTTTTCTGGATTCACTGGAAAGGACATCCAACAAACACCGTGCATTCTTCGTGAAAGATGAGATAGCACAACGGCTATACAAATTATATCTTGTGGGAATCTGCAAAATTGAAGAAGAAAACTCAAAACTTATTAATAAAACAAAAAATGAAATCAAGTCACACTAAGTTTAAAGCTACACCTGTATTTAACATTTTACTGGTACATTACGGCTGTAACATAGGCCTGTCCACAGCATAATTTAATGAAAAGGAAAATTTTTTACAGCCGTAGTTTACATTTTACAGCCGTAATTTACATTTTACAGCCGTAATTTACATTTTACAGCCGTAATTTACAATTTACTGGTTAATTACGGCCGTGACTGTAGGTTTTTGGCTCTTTACTGGTAAATTACAGTCGAATTACGGCCGTAACTGTAGGTTTTTTGCTCTTTACTGGTAAATTACAGTCGTAAATGGGAATATTTTAGAGTTTATCATGGTAAACACATTTCGATATTTATAAAATGTAAAACTTAAATGAAAACCCTAAATCTAGAGAATACCATGATGCCCCGTCCTCGATATTCCAGTTTAGGGAGAAGTCAATCTTTATCGGAGACGGGGACAATAGGCGGAGGAAGAGCAGCCGCCGGCGGAGAAGCTCTAGCATCACCGGAGGAGGAGCGGGAGTCGGCGCCCAGGTTTTCGTCAAACCTACGAAGGAGAAGCCGAGCGCAAGGGCACTGGAGCGTTTTTTTTTTTTTTTGCGAAAAACGTGGGCCCCGCTCTTAAAAAATTGGCGCTATTTATTAGCGTGCACAGAACTGTGCACGCTAGTTGTACCAAAAAATTTTCCGTCATTTGATGGCAGCCTTCTAATTATTTGTATTCGTGTTATTTAGGTTTGAAAATTATTTCTCGCTTACCTTCTCTTGAGCCGTCACCCAGCATCAGCCCGACCGAATCGCCCCTTGCAGACGATCTCCCTCATAGCTCCGGCAACCTCCACCTCCGTCGAAGTCCTCTACCCTCTGATTTCCGGCAGCAGCCGTCCAACGAGGAATCGAGCCCCTCCGACCTCTCGATCCTTCCCCTCACCTCCAAGGCCGGCGAGATACCCCCTTCTCCGGCGAATCTAGGCCGGAAACTCCTTCCACAGCTACGTCCACCAGCACTTCTCCAACCGACCACCTCCAAGACTCAAACTGAGAGCTTCTACGTTTTCCTCCGGCCGAGCTCCCACGATCCTTCTTTTAACCGCTCGAAGGACCCACTAATCTCCTTCCCCGTGAGATAAAACTGCAGCCCATCCTGTAGCATCTGCCTTAGCATATACAACAGTCTCTCCTTCTCATTTACCCACCTCAGCCACCCATGTCCCAAGCAAAATTCCTCCTTCCAATTACATGGTGCCAGCTAGCTTCCGACCAGAAACCCCTTACCTGCCAATCTCCTGCCTGATCTGAACACCAACGCTCACAAATCCTTTTCAGGCCCTCCAGATTTCACTCCAGCCGATGCTTCTTCATCGGAGCTCCTCCTACCACCACCGCCTGATCTCTGTATTTGTAAGTATTATCGTATTGTGATTGATTTACTTCATTATTGAATATTGGAAAACCATTTCGTCCTTGTTTGGGTATTTTGATTCATTAATGTAATTGTTCTTTTATTGTCTTTGTTCTATAAAGCCTAATAGGGGAAATTGTGGTAAAAACATTTTGTGTGGAAGTAAGTGTGGTTTGCTTGTGCATCTAAAAATAATTATTCATCTTGTCTTAATTTACCAAAATTATAAAATGTACTTGCTATTTTATTTCCGGATTCAAATTGAAATATCCTCGCATCATATAGCTTAGGTGTCCTTAAGTTTATTCCGAACATTCGCTTAGGTTTACATTAGCGTCGGTACATTCCGGTCACACATTCTACCATGCGTTAATATGAATTAGGATACAACCTCAATATTAAAACTAGATGGTTAAAATAGAGAAGTGCCTCAAGAGTATTATGATATAAGAGGATATCATGGTACTAATAAAAACAAGACTTTGATGTTTAAGTATAAATTGATAAAACTGAGAAGCCGACAATAATCTAACATAAAAACAAAAAAGGTAAGTTATGAAATAATTACATTAGAGAACAATTGAATTGCATCCATTTAAGATAATTTAATATAAAATAGTTGGTCATTTGAGCATCTGAATCGAAGGCTAGAAAATACACAAATGAAACCCGTGGTTAAATGGATGAAAGTAGTTTAAAATAATTTGGCTAATTTAGTTTTAACACCTCAGGCAACACTCGAAAGGAAAAAAAATGAGGACTCAAGATAGGTCAATTGTTGCTTTCATTTGTAGTGTTAGGAGTTCAATAAGTCAAATTCATTTGCGAAGTGTTCACAAGATTTCATGATTAATTCAATTTTATTGAAGTATTTTATGTATGCTAATTACCATTATATATTATGAGAAGTCAGGAAAATAGCTGGAAAGGACAGTTCAAGTTTTCAATAAGCTCACACACATGTCACCTTGGTTTCTTAATAACAGAGTTGCATTCGCGAGCGCCAATTGATTTTGACTGCCAACTTATCCACTGCCTTTCGCGATCAGACGGACAATGTTTGGGATTTCATTTGGACAGCTCTTGTTCACTATTGGCGCTACTACTCTTCTCCTTGGTAATTCTTTTGGAGTACTGATCTCCCAAGTCCCTGTACAAAAAAAGGGAGAAAAATATGTTTCATTATTAGTATTTGTCTTTGTCCAATAGTCTCTTTCCCAATTGCTAAATTTTTTAAAATTGGTTTTGTTCTTGCTAATCTTTAAAGAACCCAAAGACCTACGAATAATCGCTAGAGCAGCTGGGAGGCTAACAGGCAGGGCAGTCGGGCACATTCTGGTGGCTCGTGGGCAGTTCGAAAGCATAATGCAACACTCCCAAGTTAACCAGGTTTTTATATTTTCTTTGTCCTTCCACTCTTCATCCTTTTTCCCTACAATATTATTTTATTTCCCATTCCTTTATTGTCGTTTCTTTGCATAGGTTTGTTAGCACCCCTAAAACTTGCTGTAAAGTGTGTATATGTTTAGTGAATTTGTGTGTTTGGTTTGAATTAAAGTTCATGAAGTTGGGTGGCTTTAGTGTATTGCTAGGTTTCTTCAGAAATCTACTTATGCAGATTTTTCAGGGTTTTCGGATAGTACGCCTCATTCCATTTGCAACTAAACATATTCGCCCAAACTTGCATTTGTTATTTAGTGGCTAGGAAGATCGCCGACACCATGGGTGTAGTCTAAAATTCTACCTGTTGGGTTCAAATAGTACTTCCTCCAGGGAGAATAGCTACCCGGAGATCATCACATTCACTTTGCAAGGTCTGACTTTCTCTGTTTAATTTGAGAGTTGTCTCGTCTTTGGCTTGAAAACTCAAATTTCCTGCTAGTTGGCTTTTTTCCATGTAGCTATCTTTCTTTTGTCATTTCATTGAATGCAAAATGTATATAGTTTAAAGTGTTGGTATGATTTTGCTGAGAAAATATCCTTTAGCATTTGTTGCCTTAGTTGGTGTTGTAATCAAGGGATGCATAGAAGGGGTAAACTATGCACAATCTCTTGGGACTTTCACAATTTCCCCCTTTGTTTGTTAGTATATTTAGCTAGTCACTTAGGGTATAGTTTGGAAGGCTCTCATCACCTTTTGAAGGATTTGTTCTTATCAGATGTATGCATTGATCATTCTATCTTCTATAAACATAAAGAGCATGAAAGTATTATACTTATGGTGTATGTTGACGATATTATTAATGTATGACCCGTATCGTCGAGACCAGCAAGAGACATTCAGGCAAGCCAGAACTACCTACGGGGGCCCATGAGGGAGAGCTCATAATCAACTCGCAACCATCTCGCCTAGGTATCCCTCATCGCCTCGTCGACTAGCAAGATCAACTCACAATACCTCGCCGACAACCTAACAAACCCCGCACATGGGTGGCCCGCCATCTGACGATGGGATACACACCTAAAGCTAGTCAAATTTTTTCCTAGTTTGTTCCCGCTTCTCTCTGAATCAAGCACAACTTTTGGTTTGAGAGAGGAATTTCCTATACACTCTCCTGAATATGCGACGGAACCTCTTACCTGTAGCTTAGTTGTATTCCCTAATGACTTGAGCAATAAAGATGTCGTCTTTCTCTCTTGTTCATTGTGTGTTTGTGGTTGCCTGGGCTAGTAACCTTTGTTTGCACCCTAGTCCAAACTTTGCGAGCCGAGTTCTCGGCTCCAACAATCAAATTATGCAATGATAGAGATAGTATTAATGACTTGAAATTATCTTGGTAAACAATTTTAGACCAAAGACTTTTGGATCAACTAAAGTGTTTTTGAGCATTAAAGTGTCTAAATGAAAATAAAAGAGGGAAATGATTTTTACAGTACAAATATACCATTGATTTATTGACAAATGTTGGGATGTTAATGTAAATATGCGGAAAACCTTATGAATCCTGAAGAAATTAATGAAGATGAAAGAGTTGGGCACATTTATTTGGATGTAGAGAATTATAGAAGTTTTGACAATAAATTAAAATATTTACCATTTGACGAAATATACTCTCATTAATATTGTGAATCAATTTATGGCCACCACAATAGTGCTGGAGGTGGTGATTGGCATTCTTAAATAACTAAAAGGCACACAATTGTTGATTTCTTATACAAAAATTAATGGACACATGAGAGTAAAAGAATGCTCTAATGTTGATTGGGTAGGTCATTGAACTATAGAAAATCCATGACTCGCTATTGTGTGTTGATGGGAAGGAGTACACTGTCATAAAAATGTAAAAAATAACAAATTATTGCTATATTTATGCCTCGTTTGGCGCGAAGGCGGAGCTGCACGAATTTCATGTGTCGTGCAACCGCCGCCGCTATTCCGGCGGCGCAGATGAAATCCGTGCGGAACATGCCTTTTTTTGCGGGGCTGCTCCCCGCCGCCCGACTGCGGCCCCGCCAAACGCCGCGTGGTTGCAGACAGACGACAGCGGGTCAGCCTCGCCAATTAGGCCCCTAGTGTTGAGTATGAATATACTATTATAGCTCACACCACGTGTGAATTGATTTGGTTCAATCAACTTTTGATAGAATTTTTTGAGCTTGCAATTTCTATGTGGGTCACTAACATTCCCTTTCCCCTCGACTCTAGGTCGTATTTATAGGCACGTGTGGTCATTCCCCCCACCTACATGCAAGTTTGACCAGATGGTCAGCTAGTTGCTGCGAGTTGACAATCTGCCTTGCAAGTTGAGACAGGTGGCCTGGGTGAGTTGGTTGCGAATTCTCGGCAAATTGGGTAGGGAGTTTGTGGGATCGCTTCTACTCTGTGTTGACCACTCTATGTCGTGTTGTTGAGTGCCCTCGGCAAGCATAAATTGTACACCTAGCATCATGCGAACTTCTTGGGGAGGTCATTGAAATTAACGATATATATACACACACACACGCACACACATTTGTGCGGGTCGCTCGACGCTCTCAAGGTCCGATTGAAATGAATCGTCTTAGCTCGAGAGTGAGCCGAGTGCGCAAACAGTCACAAAAAACCAACAACTGACAAATAAGCTGTTTATCTTCATCTTTGGTTATTAGGGTTTTGACTCTCATTTGAGAGGAGGGGTCTTAGGAGGAACCAGCCTCCTAGATCTTGGCCGGAGTTCGCTCCGGTTTGTATCCGTTTTTTCCGTTTAATGCAAGCATGTCTCGTCCTTTGTTTGATGGCGTATCCCTAGCAAAAAATGTAACATCCCTGAATTCTGATCCGATCAATTAATCGATCTCTTGTGGGGAGTTTATTCGTGGCTAATGAGACCATATTGGACAATAACCCGACTATAAATTGGTTTACACTAGAATTTAATTACAATGACTCAAACATACTTTTTGAGCAAATGGATTCATTTTGATATGGATGATGATCCGAGAATATCTGTTTGGGCAAATTGGCTCATAATTGACCTCGATCCGTATTATTGAACTTTTATGACTCGCAAAAACTTAAAGATGTTCATTTTGTTCCATTCTGTCGAGAGTCGTAGTAGTTGTCTGAAACAGTCACGACAAGATACATGATGCATGCTTTGAGCAAACGACCTTAAAATCGAACTTAATTGGTTTCGTTACACTTGTAAAGTCCATACGAGCCCAATGAAACCATCTACGCTCAATTCTGATGAGTACCAAGAAATTGATGTGTAAACTCAGTTTTAAGTAACATGGTTGCCCAAAAAGTGAATTGAACAAATGATTTCGACATTGACCTTAGTTTGTTACGTTAAAATCGTGAAGTCAATGTGGGTCCAATGGAGTTACCCGCGCTCGATTCTGATGAATATCAGAGAATGTGACGTCCAAACGTAATTTTTAGGTATCATAATTATCCAAAAAAGTGAAATCGCGTAAACAACCTCATAATTGACATCAATCGATTTTGTATCAGGCTCAAATGTGTAGAGATTTTCGTAGATAAAATTTCCATGAAATTTGACAGTGAGAGAGAAAAGGCAGCATTGTAGAAGTTGCAAATGCTTCTCCAAAAAGGCATGCATGGATACACTTCTAACGACTAACTGTCAAGTCATTACTAGAAAATCTAACTTCAAGATCCGGTCATGGATAGGAGATATGCACAAATGTCATCTCAATGGCGATCAAATATCATGCATGGACTTTGGTGAGTTCCTTCTCTCCACCCTCTAAACCTAAGATTGTAGATTCTTAATTATTAGAGTCTATTCCGTAACTGTCTCATTTTTTCGACGACCAATGGACACATGCGCTTAGTCATGCTCAGGGTGGTCGTGGATCACATAGGGTGGGCCTTTACAGCCTCTCTCTATGAGTCTCGAGGCGCGTCACTAATGATCGTATTTAATGTTGAATTGCCCGACCGAAAATAACGATGAATCATGTAGTGAGAAGTAATATTGAATCACGTGGTCGAAAATAACGACGAATCTCATGATGTAAAATAATATTTGTTGGAGAGAAGCAAAGATAATTAATTAGAGTAAAGAAACTCTCTCCTTTATATAGGAGAGAGATACATGGCAAAAATAATAAACCAAAATAATAAAGAATAATTCCAACACTCCCCCTCAAGTTCGGCGTGTGATATCTTGCATGCCCAACTTGCACATAATTTTTTCAAACACGTTCTGACTCAACCCCTTGGTGAGAGCATTCGCTAACTGTTGATCTGAAGGGACAAAAGGTGTGCTCACAACTCTTTCTATATTCTCTTTGATGAAGCGGCGATCAACCTCCACATGCTTTGTGCTGTCATGTTGGACAGGATTGTGAGCAATGCTAATGGCGGCTTTGCTATCACAGTAAAGTCTCACGGGATCCTTGTTTTTCATGCCAAGATCTTTCAGAAGAGATTTAGGGTGCGTTTGGTTGGGCTGTTGCTGATGAAAAGCTGCTGATCAGAAATAGAGTTTTGAAAAAGAGCTGTTCCTGAGAAATGGAGTTTGTCAAAAAAACTGTTTGGGTCAAATGGAGTTTTCAGTGCTTATTGAAATGAAGTTTTCAAAATTTTGTTTGAGAACAAAACGGAGTTTCTTCCGACCATCTAAGATCTAGAAGCGTACAACTGTTGCGCTATACTTTCACGCAACGTGATCATCTCTTCTACTCCGCCTGTAGTATCAGGACAAACTACTTGATGCCAATTTAGGCCGGAAGGCGAATATCTGGGAAAAAAAATCTGAAACCGTGCATAAAGAACAAATATCTGGGAAAAAATTTAAATAGAGATTTTCCTCCTACATCAAAATATGAGAAACCAACATAAAACAATGTCATAGAGAAAAAATATCAAAAAACTTGCGGTGGAGGAAACTCTGGCAGTGAAGGATATGGATCTCTCTCGTGTTTTTGCTATTGCGCAGAAGAGAATGCTCTCCCTTCCATGATTCCTGAAGATTTCTGAGAAAGAGAGGCTTGCCAAGAAGGAGAAGACCATCTAGGTTTGTGTGCAGCACATCCCTTCCATGATCCAGTCGGAAACGCAAGTAGGGATCATTTTAGCAAACCGGCGACGTCAACCTTCATCTCCTACAGCAGTTCACTAGCGAGAACTGAGAGAGCTTTTCCTACAGCAGATCACACCTTCATCTCCTACAACAGATCACGGAGGCGTTTCCTCTCCAGATCGACAAATCTAGCGAGAGAGTGAGCTTTCGTTTTCGTGTTCGGGGAGGAGGAAGACGCCGGCGCAACCTTTCTCATTCACGCGAAGGAAAAATGCCGAGGTCGACGGTCGGTCGCGGAAGAAGAGGGGACGGGCTGGAACGGCGCGCCTGGACTGGCGAGAAATAACGCGTCTGCCCTATACAAAGAAACGGAGGCTATTAATAACCTCCGTTTCGGTCCATCAACAACGCCAAACACTGCTTTTTCCAATTTCTCCGTTCCGCTCCTGCCGCACCGGAGCTTATAAGCCCAACCAAATGCACCCTTAATCCACAATCCCTCGCAAATCCCATGAATCATGGCTCTGAATTCTGCCTCAGCACTCGACCTGGCAACCACATGTTGTTTTTTACTCCTCCACGCTACCAAATTACCACCAACTAAAGAACAATAACCAGAGGTGGACCTCCTGTCGTCAACCGAACAGGCCCAACCGGGTGGACGCGACTGCTGCTAGGTAAACGAAGTCGGTACGCCACGGCTCCAATACGGCCGATCACCTCGAACGGGTCGTAGAAACGCGGTGCTAGCTTGGGACATGGCCGCCGCGCGACAGTAAGCTGGCGGTATGGGTGGAGCTTGAGGAAAACTTTCTCCCCCACTTGGAAAGAGAGATCCCGGCGCTTCCGGTTGGCGAAGGCTAGCATCTTTGCTTGGGCCCGTTGGAGATGGTGCTTCAAACTATCGAGTATGATGTTGCAATCCTGCAGATGGTCGGCCAGACTGGCCACGGGGCACTCCCCCGGAAGGTATCAGACCACGGGCGGTGGCGGTAGGCCATATACTGTCTCGAACGGTGAGGTGTCCGCCGCATGATGATAGGCTGTGTTGTAGGAGTACTCCCCCCAACACAGCCACTTGGCCCACGTGCCCGACCGCTTTCCGATGAAACAGTGAAGATAGGTCTCTAAGCACCGGTTGAGAACCTCTGATTGCTCGTCAGTCTGCGGGTGGTAGGCCGTACTCATACGGAGACGAGTGCCCTGTAGTCGAAATAGCGAGGTCCAAAAACTGCTGAGAAACAAAGGATCGCGGTCACTCACGATAGAGCGCGGAAATCCATGTAGGCGAACAATCTCGACGATGAAGCTGTCAGCCACTGTGGCAGTCGTATAAGAGTGGCGAAGTGGGATGAAGTGTGCATATTTCGTCAGGCGGTCCACCATCACCAAGATGCAGTCGAACCCTCTCGAACGTGGAAGCCGGCTGATAAAATCCATGGCTATGTCCTCCCAGATCCACTCCGGAATCGGAAGGGGCTGAAGTAGGCCGCCGGGAAACATGGTCTCGTACTTGGCCTTCTGACATGGAAGGCACGCGGCCACGTAGGCCTTAACTTAGTGGAGCATACGAGGCCAATACAAGGAAGCCGCCAATCGTCGGTAATTTCGGAACGCTCCCGCATGACCGCCGACCGAGGTGGCGTGAAACTCCTCGAGTAACCGGGGAATGCTTGGACATGCGGCGGAGAGCACGAGGCGGCCCCGGTGGAACAAATGGCCTCCGATGAGCGAGTATGGCGGGTGAGCTTCTGGGTTGGCCAAGAGCGCCTCCGGATGGCCTAAAGGTGCGGGTCCCGCTCGACCTCCTGCTGTATGTGGCTGAATCCTCCCACACCGGCCGAGAAATGGCCGCTAACTCCGGGGCGTGTGGTTGTCGGGATAAGGCGTCCGCCGCCCGATTCGCCTTACCGGGGCGGAACTCAATGGTGAAGTCATATCCCAACAACTTGGCCACCTAAACTTATTGCGTCGGGGTCGCGATCTTCTGCTGCAGTAGATAACAGAGGCTATGGTGGTCCGTACGGACCACGAATGGCCAGCCCAACAGGTAGGGGCGCCAATGCTGGACCGCGAGCACGAGAGCCATGAGCTCGTTTTCGTAGGCCGAGCGACTCCGGACTGTCGACGAGAACGCGCGGCTGTAGTAAGCAATGGGCCGACCGGACTGCATGAGGACGGCGCCGACGCCAGTACCGGAGGCGTCACACTCCACGAGGAAGGGTTGCTAGAAATCTGGCATGGCCAAAACCGGCCCTTCCTCCGAAATCTTCAAGAGCTGTGTTAGGGGGAAAGCCAACGTTTCGTAGTCCTTGATGAACCGCCGGTAGTAGCCGGTGAGGCCGAGAAACCCGCGGACTTCTCGAAGGGACGTAGGTGTTGGCCACTGAAGGACCGCCTGAATCTTGTCTTCATCCATGGCCACGCCGTCGTCCGAGATGGTGTGGCCCAAATAACTCACTGCCGTTGCCCCGAAGGAGCACTTCTTGCGGTTAACGGCGAGATGGTGTTGTCGTTGTGTCGAAAAGGTGTTTCGAGCATGCTTGAGGTGTTCCTGCCACGATTGACTAAATACCAAAATGTCATCAAAGAAAACAAGTACATGCTTACGGAGTATCGGGCGGAATATCTCGTTCATGGTTGCTTGAAAGGTCGTTGGTGCATTGGTAAGGCCGAATGGCATCACCAAGAACTCGAAGTGGCCATCATGTGTCCGAAACACGGTTTTTGGCACGTCGTCCGGCGGACCCGGATTTGATGGTAGCCCGCCCGAAGATCCAACTTCGTGAAGTAGGCGGCGCCGTGCAGCTCATCCAAGAGCTCCTGAATCACCGGAATGGGATACCTATCCGGAACCGTGACCTTGTTAAGCTCCCTGTAGTCAACACAGAAACGCCAACTCCCGTCCTTCTTGCGGACCAACAACACGGGGCTAGAGAAGGGACTGGCACTGGGTCTTATGAGGCCGCCCAACAACATCTCCCGCACGAGGCGTTCGATCTCATCTTTCTGGGTGTGCCCGTAGCGGTAAGGCTTGACAGAAACCGCGACCGTCCCTGGCTGAAGCACAATCGGGTGATCAGTTGGTCGCGCTGGTGGAAGACCCTGTGGCGTGGCGAAAATGTCCAAAAACACATCGAGTAGGGGATGGAAATCCGTGACCACCGGGAGGGGGGGGGGTGGACTTCGTCTGAAGGGGCCAGAGCCAGGCTGAGAAGTCCATGTCCGTAACCCGAGTGAGGGCGCGAGCCGAAATCGGGGACCGG
This sequence comes from Dactylorhiza incarnata, assembly GCA_033032865.1. Taxonomy (NCBI): domain Eukaryota; kingdom Viridiplantae; phylum Streptophyta; class Magnoliopsida; order Asparagales; family Orchidaceae; genus Dactylorhiza; species Dactylorhiza incarnata. The sequence continues at coordinate 2,004,077 of JAWHQI010000310.1, read as the reverse complement.
AGAAGAGCCGCATCACCCACCAGGCGGCATGGACGCCCTATGTGCTGAAAAAACATGGTCATAGCAGCCCAATTAAGGTGGACATCCCCAAGCGTTTGAAGTCATGCCACCCCCAAAATCACGTCGAGGCCGCCCAATTCGAACACATAGAAATCCGTCGTGAGGGTGCAAGGGCCCACAGAAAGAGTCACGCCGGAGCACTGCCCCAAAGTTGGTCGTCGTCGGCCATCTCCCAAGCAAACGAAGAAGTCCGGGGATGGGGAGACCGGAAGGGCTAGGGTGCGCGCCAACCGTGCCGAAATGAAGTTGTGGCTTGCGCCACTATCAATCATTACTATCACTGGGTGAGTGAGAAGCACTCCGACCATCTTCATCGTTCGCGGCCCTGTAAGGCCTCCGACGGAATAGAAGGGTAGGTCTAGCACGTGGAGGCCCGCGCCGTCGGCTGCCAGCGGGGGGTCATCCTCCTGTATGGCGAGGGCGTCGAAGTCGGCCATAGTGATCTCGGGCTCGAAGTCGCCGAAAAGGGCGTGAAACTCCTTGACCGCACATACATGTTGTGGAGAGTACGGTTGGCGGCAGCCAAAACATAAACCCTTGCGGCGAAGTTCGTTGTAGTCGTTGCTGGAGATCCGATGCGGGGGTCGGCGCAGCCCGATCGAACGCCCCCACCTGCCGGTGGCCGATGAGGCACATCCCGAGTGGCTTGAGGTCGGGGAGGGTGGTGTCCCCCGGATGGAAGAGGGCGATGGCCGAGATCAACTTCCACCGCCCGCGCAAGGTCCAAGGCCTCTGAAACTGTGCGAGGATGATGCGTTCGAATGTGGGAACGAATCGTAGGTAGCAGCCCTTGAAGAAAAAATCCTAAGTAGTGTTCTGGCGGAAGGCCCGGTACTTGCGTCACCAGCGCGACGAACTCGTCAATGTATGTATCCAAATCGGCCGGTTGGCGGGCACTGCAAAGGCGCTTGATGGCGGAGCCGGTGTAACGCGAGTCGTAGCGATTGATCATTTCTTGCTTGAACTCGTTCCACGATATCGTGGGTTGAACTTGGCGGAGCCAACATGCCCAATGCAGGGCAGAGCCGTCGCGACCGACCACGGCCGTGTCGGCACGGTCTGCGGGCGGGGTGAGGTGGAGGTCGATGAATTGCTCCGCACGTGCTACCCATCCCAGGGGATCCACGCCCGAAAAAGACGGTATGCCCAATGAGGGAGTCACCCGCCCGGCTGGAGGTGCAGGGGCTGCGGCAGCCATCTGAGGCAGCAGGGGCGGCGACATCCCCAAAATGGATGCCGTATCGGTGGAGGAAGTGGAGCCGGGCGGAGGAGTGGTGGCGGCTGGCGGTTGGAAGGCGTCGAGGCGGCCCAGAATGAGCGCATGACCTACGAGGAGGGTGTCGACGGCCGACTGGAGGGCTTCCAGTCGGTCGTCGTGTCGATTGAGGCGGGCGCGCTTGTCGTCGGTCCCGTCGTGGGCGTCGGCGAGGTGGGTGCGGGTAGTCGGAGCCATCGATGCAGAGGGGATACCACCGGCGGCGCTAGGGCAGACGGAGAGGCAAGGTCGGACCAGTTATTACCGGTCAGCGGCGTAACAACTCGCGATCGGGGGGAAAACCGACAGGAGGAGGGCCGATCGGAAGTTGAGAGAGAGAGAGAGAGGGTTAGGGTACGGGAAACTTAGAGGGAGCAACCCCCTACTTTTGATTAATGATCCAAAGATAAAACACTCAAGCAAAAGTTCACCCTCTTATAGTGAAGGGTCCAAATAACAAACAACATAATAATAATTAAACCGAAAAAGCATTTCAGCCTGAACCGCCCGGTTCACTCGCGTTTGTATCCGCCTCGCCGTTCGTCTCCGTGTTTGTCGGACCGCGCGTCGCCTCCGTCGCCTCCGTCGCCCGTGCTCTTCGTGTGTACACTTGCCACGACGGCTCTTCCGGTAGTAGATCGGTAACACAATATGTATATATATGAATAAATTTATTTAAAAATTATAATCCGACAATGTAAATTTTTCCCGATATATCCCGCACAATGCGACATCCAGTGTCTTTATCGATATATATAGAGTTCTATAAACTTCTTAATATATGTATTGTGTGTGTGTGTGTATATGTATATATATATATAGAGAGAGAGAGAGACAAAAATGGAGAAAACATACTTGATCAAAGCTAGCAAATACACACACATAAAAATAGGATCAAGAGAGAGAAAAAGAGCAAAAGCAATTAAATCGCCATGGAACTTGACCATCTAGCTAGCAACCAATGGTGGAGAAGAGACTAAGGAGAAGACAATAGGGAGAAGAAAGTAATGACTTGCGTAGAGATAAACACCACATATAATTTCGTTTTTGTTTTTGCTAGTTTGGGTTGGATAAGATTAGAGCGGCAGGAAAGTGAGTTGAGGAGGAGAGCGCATCAATATCAATTGTTCAGAGATTCACAAGGTGACTTTAAAACAATTACTTTTTTTTTGTTATATAAAACACTCTTACTGTCGCTGCTTTCAGATAGTAGTTCTTCGCCAACCCTGAAATAAAATATTTCTGAATATTACTCTTAATAATGTATTCATATGCAAAAATATATATCTAAAACTAGACACTATATGATAATAAAATTAATTTATAAATCATGCATTTATGAGCTAGGGATATCAAGAGAAATAAATGAAGTGAATGTTGCAAGGAACCAAAAATTGCATGCATACAACAAAGCATATAAGATATAAGTTAAAATGATGATGCGTTGTAACAGAAATAATTTTGGTCAGCGAGAATCATGATAATTAAACATCGACAAAATTACAGATAATCGGAGACCAAAGACGTAAACAGTAACTTAAAATCGTAAACAATAAATTCCAATAAAAATTCAGTGCAAAACAATAACTACACCCGGTCTTGAATGCGCAGAAAGAAGAGGGAAAAACGTGTAATTAATGATAATAATTGAGTAAAGAGTATTATTAGGGCGGAAGGGAAAAACCCACATAAAGAATAAAATTAGTAGGATAATTATAAAGTTTCTCAGCTTTTTTCAGAGATTCAAGTTGACCCACTATAGGGTAGCAGAATTGTTTGTTCTGAGATTCAAAAGCCATTTTTTATTTGTTTTTGCTGCATAGCCATGATTCGCTCGGTGGAGAGGAGGAGAGTGCAATATAATCGTTTGTTCAAAGATTTGAAAGCCAATTTTTTGGGATGGAGTAGAGAAGGAGGAGAGTTCAACAGAATCATTTGTTCGAGATTTGAAAGTCATTTTTGTGGGTGAAGTAAAGGAGTAGAGTGCATCATAATCGTTTGTTGAGAGATTCAAAAGCCATTTTCTGTTGCAGATGCAGAGCCGTGATTCGCCTGGTGGCTTCAAATAAGCACTTTCTTGGTTACATAAAATACTCGTACTGCTGCTGCTTCCATAGTGTCGTTCTTCACCAACCTTCAAATACTCTTTCCACCCTCATCATTTCCATTGAATCCTTAATCTCAAGGGATGCCTCAAGTTTTTGTTGGAAGCCTCGCATGCTCATTAGATGAGAGACGTCTCATTAATAATTTTGGTCCTTTTCTAAACATAACAAGAATCGATATTTCTTTTTCTTAATTTGAAATGACTTACTTTCTCTATTTCTAACAATTTTTTTATTTCAGCTGTCCTAATGTCCTTTTTCCTGGACATTCTTCTGAGGGATGACCGTAATTCATTTTGAAAATATTATCTCCGTGGTTGAAGCAGCGAGAGTAATGGATGGGAAAGAGTTAGACGTGAAACTAATTATAGTTTTCTACAAGCTTAATGCAAAGCGCGGTGGCGGGATGCCGAAGCATCGCGGTGGCGGGATTTCCAAGCAGCGCGGTGGCGGGATGCCCAAGCAGTGCGGTGGCGGGATGCCTAAGCAGAGCAGTTGCTGGTTGCCCAAGCAATGCGGCGGAGGGATACACACGCAGCGCGGTGGCGTGATGACCAGGCAGTGCAGTGGTGGGACTCCCAGGCTGTGCGGTGGCTGGACGTTCAGGCAGCGCGGTGGCGTGATGCCCAGGCAGCGCGGTGGCGTGAATCCTAGGAAGCGCGGTGGCTGGATGCCCAGACAACGCGGTGGCGGGATTGTAGAAAACTGTAATTGGTTTCGCGTCCAACTCTTTCTCATCTATTACTCTCGCTGCTTCAATCACTGAGATATTCTATAAATTACGGCCGTCCCCCTGAAGTATGTCAAAAAAAAAGGATGTTTCAAACAACTGAAATAAAAAATATTAGAAATGGAGATAATAAGCAATTTCAAATTAAGAAAATTGTAAAATAAGAATATATTTCTCATGTGTCTAATACAAAGGAAGAATACACATATATATAGGAGAGAGAGAGACAGAAAAACCAATACAAGGTGTGGGACTAAGGAGAAGAGGATCTAAATGGGCCTGTACATGATCCTTTTTACATGGATTTTGCTAACACTCCCCCGCAAGCTGGAGCGTACAAATCGTAGGCACCCAGCTTGGATAAGAACTGGAGATATAGTGGCCGAGGAAGAGCTTTTGTTAGGATGTCAACAATTTGTCTCGCAGCAGGAACATGCTCCAATTCTACCTTCTTTGCTTGAACCTTTTCTCTGATGAAGTGGCAGTCAACCTCAATATGCTTTGTTCGCTCATGGAACACTGGATTGTTGGCTATATGAATTGCAGCCTGACTGTCGCACCGAAGTGTTGTCGGAGAAGGGAGAGTGACACCCAAGTCACCAAGAAGTCTCTCAAGCCATGTTAATTCTGACACAACAGCAGCCATAGCCCTGTATTCAGACTCAGCCGAGGAGTGGGCGACCACAGTCTGTTTCTTGCTTCTCCATGTTATGAGGTGTCCACCAAAGTAAGTGCAAAAACCCGTCGTGGAGCGCCTATCATCAGGGGACCCGACATAGTCAGCATCCGAGTACGCAAGAAGAGATGGTGAGTTGGATGGTTTGTAGACAAGGCCTTGTCCCGGAGCAGTCTTTAGATATCTGAGAATACGCTCAACAGCTTGAAGGTGAGAAGTGCGCGGAGTATGCATGAAGCGACTCACAACACCAACAACAAACGAGATATCCGGTCGAGTAACCGTTAGGTAGATCAGTTTCCCAACCAATCGTCGGTAGTATTCTGGATTCTCAAGAAGCTGGTCAGAATCAGACCCAGCAGCACATAATTTTTGATTAACATCCATAGGAGTTTCCGCAGGTTTGCACCCGGAGTATCCTGCTTCATGAAGTAAGTCGATGCAGTACTTTCGTTGGGACATAACCAGCCCATCGGGTCGTCGGGCGACTTCAATCCCAAGGAAGTATCTAAGATTTCCAAGATCCTTGGTCTGGAAGGCCGAGTTCAGATGTTCTTTGAGCTGTTGTATCCCAGAGAGGTCATCGCCAGTAATCAAGATGTCATCAACGTAGACAAGAAGGATTACAGTGCCAGTTGGTCCGTGCTTGGTGAATAGAGAGAAGTCGGCGGAGCTCCGAGTGAACCCAAGTGCTAAGAGAACCTTGCAAAACTTTTCAAACTAAACGGTTGATCTTCACAAAAAGTGACATCGGCCGAGACAGTCACTTTTCCTGTTGTAGGAGAATAACACACATAACCCTTTTGAGTTCGAGAGTAACCAACAAACATCTGTTTGGTAGCACGAGCAGCAAGTTTGTCTGCTGGCGGACCGAGGTTGTGAACATAACAAACACACCCAAAAACCCGGGGTGTGAGGGGGAAAGGAGGAGTGGATGGAAGAAGAAGGCTTAGAGAAGTGGCAAAGCTGAGAACGGATGAGGGCATGCGATTGATGAGGTGACACGCAGTTGAAATAGCAAAGTGCCAAAAGTCTTTTGGGACCTGCATTTGGAACATGTATCGAGAAGATGACGATTTTTCCGTTCGGCCACGCCATTTTGTTGAGGTGTGTAGGCACAGGAGGTTTGGTGGATAACGCCAAACTCAGAGCACAGAGCGGAGAAGGACCGACTTGTGTACTCGCGGGCATTGTCGGTGCGAAGTATTTTAAGAGGCGTCGAGAACTGCGTACGTGTTTCAGATATAAAAGCACGAAACACAGAAGTTATCTCAGTGCGGTCATGAAGAAAATAAAGTCAAGTAACACGCGAGTAGTCATCAATAAAAGTTATAAAATAGCGATGGCCAAATACACTGGGGATCCTATATGGTCCCCATACATCAAAATGAACTAAAGATAACGGAGTATCACTCCGGGTACACGAGGGAGAGAAAGAAACACGATGTTGCTTGCCGTAGATCGGTAGATACATGATTCACAAGTGAACTCTTGGAGTAAAACACCCGAAAGAGCTTTCTTGAGAACCGGAAGGGGAGCATTCCCGAGACGACGATGCCAGTCAGAGGTGGAGATGGAAGAGAGACTGATAGGTGGGAGATCCAAGAGATATTGCCCATTCGTCAGCCGACCGCTACCAATGGTACTCCGTGTACGGCGATCCTGCAAAACAAAAGATAAAGGAGAGAAAGTTATGCAACAGTCAAAATCCCGTGTTAACTGGCTGACAGAAAGCAAGTTAAACGGGGAGCCTGGAACATGGAGAACTGAGGAGAGTAGCAAGGTAGGAGTGAGGCGGAGATCAGCAGCACCAGAGACCGAGGTAGTGTCTCCATTAGCAACAATAATAGATGGCGGGTGAGAGGTTGTCGAATATCGAGGCGGTTTCTGAGAGGTTATATGATGAGTTGCTCCAGAGTCAACGATCCAGTGAGAGCTGTAAGAAAGACAGGATATACCTTGAGTAGGGAAGGAGGCAACCGAGCCAGATGGCCTATCAATACTTCCTTGGAGCTGCTGGAACTGAGTGCGAAGGTCTTCATATTTTTGGCGAGTAGGTACACCAAGGTTGGAAGTGTCAGGAGCAGCACAAGGAGCTGGAGTAGCGGAGGTGGCCAGATGCGGAGGTAGGCCATGTTTACGGTAGCATGTAGCTTCTAGGTGACCCTCACGAGAGCAGTAAGTACACTTCAAAGAAGAGCGGCCACCACGTCCTCGTCCCCGAGACGGGTGGCGCCCTCCCCTGGTGGAAGGGCCACGACCATGAGAAGGAGTTGGCAAGAGAGATTGCTGAAGAAGGACTGGAGAAAAACCTGCAGGAGTCTCAGATGGAGGAGTTACCCTGAGTAACATAGAGCAAACATCATGGAGGGAGGGTGTGGTAGTGGAGGATAGTATCTGAGCTCGAACACTGTGCAGATGTGGAGGAACACGGGCCATCATCATAGCAATACATACGGCTTCCTTCTGAGCCCGTTGAGTCGCAAGATCAGTGGTAGATGGCTGATGCTGGATCCATGCTTCAGTAAGACCCTTAGCACGAGCAACAAAGGAGGTCATGTCCGCAACCCCGCCCGTATCCAAAGCCTGGAGATCAGTAATAATGTCATAGAGGTGCTGGAGGCTGTCCTTGCCCGAGTACAAGGAATGAAGCTCATCCCACATGCCCTTGGCCGTCTCGTGATACATAGCCATTTGGTATGGTTCCCCATCCATAGAGTTGAGAAGCCATGTCTGAACTCTACCGTCATTCCACATCCAATCATCGGTAGAAGGGGAGGGAGGTGGCTGCGTGAGATGAAGCAAAAGTCCTTTGGCCTGAAGGACCCGGCGAACAGAGTGCACCCAAGGCACAAAGTTTTTCTTGCCGGCCAAGGAAATCGTGGTGATCCGCAACTCATCGCGGAGTTCGGGAGGAGGAGCTACACGAGCAGCCGACAAATCAGTGGAGTTGACCGAGGAACCCATTAGACCGGACGGGGCAGCAAGGAAGAGGGCTGAGCAGAAGCAGGCGGTCTGAATAGAAGCCGGCGGGCAGATCTGAGCAAGCAGCGGTCTGATCAAGCAGAGAAGCGATCTGATCAAGCAGAGAAGCGATCTGATCAAGCAGCGGTCTGAATCAGGCAGGCGATCTGAGCAGAGAAGCTAGAAGAGCAGAGAAGTGGCGGTCTGAGTTGAAGAGCGGCTGTCGGAGCAGGTCTGAGCAGTGGCTGTCTGAGCGGCGGTCTGAGCAGGTCGCAGCGCACCGCGCGAGAAGAGGAGACCGCTCGATAAGCGAGAAGAGACACGGCGGTCTGAGGAGCGGCAGAACAACGGCCTGAGCAGAGGTCTGAGTAGCGATCTGAACAGAGGAGCAGCGGTCTGTGTACCGCTCGAGAAGCGAGAAGAGCAGCGGCAGCGGCGGTTTGAGGAGCAGCAGCTGGTAGAGGACTGAGGGCCTGTTTGGGAGGGCTTTTCAGAAAGGAGAAGGAGTGGTGGCAAAAGGATGGTAAGAAAAGGTGCTTTTCGAAAATGTCTATTGCAAAAGGAGATCTGTTTGGGTGAACTCCTTTTGCAGAGATTTTAAAAAATTAGAAGCACTTTATAAATTGTTTGGCAAATCTCCGTTGCAGTGACTTTTTTATTAAAAATGCAAGCTCGGGCGAGCATATTACGCCCGGGAGCGCATATTTCGCCCGGGGAGCATTTTTCTCCCGGGCGAGCATTTTTCTCCGGGGTACGCAATTTTTGTCCCGGACGCTCATTTTTTGCCCCAGGCGCTCAATTTTCGCCCGGGCGCTCATTTTTCGCCCGTGCTCACATTTTTCGCCGGTGAGCGCATTTTTTGCTCGGGCGAGCATTTTTCGCCCGGGCGCGCATTTTTCAACTAAACACCCATTTTTCGCCGAGGCTCGCATATTTTCGCCCGGGCGCGCATTTTTCGCCCGGGCGCGCTCAATTTTCGTCCGGGCGCTCATTTTTCGCCCGTGCTCTCATTTTTCGCCGGTGAGCGCATTTTTTGCTCAGGCGCGCATTTTTCAACTAAACACCCATTTTTCGCCCGGGATCGCATATTTTCGCCCGGGCGCGCATTTTTCGCCCGGGCGCGTATTTTTCGTCCGGGCACGCATTTTTCGCCTGGGCGCGCATTTTTCGCCCGTGAGAAAAATGCGAGCCCGGGAGAAAAAAAGCGCCCAGACGAAAAAATACTCGCCCGGGCGAAAAATGCGCCCGGGCGAAAAAATGCGAGCTCGGGCGAAAAATGTGCGTCCGGGTGAAAAATGCGCGCCCGAGCGAAAAATGCGCACCCGGGCGAAAAAAAATGCAAGCCCGGGCGAAAAATGGGCGTTCAGGCGAAAACTGCGAGTCCGTGCGAAAAATGTGCGTTCTGGTAACAAAAGCGCGCCCGAGCGTAAAATGCGCACCCGGGCGAAAAATTGCGAGCAGGGGCGAAAAATGGGTGTTCGGGCGAAAACTGCGCGCACGGGAGAAAAATGGACGTCCGGGAGAAAAATGCGCGCCCGAGAGAAAAATTCTCGTCCGGGCGAAAAATGAGCGCCCGAGCGAAAAAATGGGTCGTCGGGCGATAATGCGCGTCTAGGCGAAAAATGTACGCTCGGACGACAAATGCACTCCCGGACGAAAAAAGCGCGCCCAAAAGAAAAATGCACGCACCGAAGAAAAATGAGAGCACGGGCGAAAAATGCGCGCTCGGGGAAAAAAATGCGCTCCCGGGGCGAAAAATGCTCGTCGGGCGAAAAATGCGCAACGGGCAAAAAATGCGCTCCCGCGCGAAAAATTTGCGACCGCGCGACAAATTCGCGGCCCGACGAAAAATGCGCGCCTCGGCGAAAAAATGCGAGTTCGGGTGAAAAATGCGCGTCGGTGCGAAAAATGTGTGCCCGGGAGAAAAATGCGTGCCCGCGCAATAAATGCGCGCCCTGACGAAACAATGCGCGCCCAGGCGAAGAATGTGCGACCGGAAAAAAAAATCGCGACCGAGCGAAAATTTCGCGACCGGGTCTAAAATGCGCCCATCGGAGAAGAAATGCTCGCCCGGGCAGAAAAATGTTTGCACGGCAGAAAAATGTTCGCACGGTAGATATAAAGGGGGGCTGAGGAGCAGCCCAAGAGAAAACTGGGAGACGCAAGGGGGTGCGATCAACAGAGATCGCACGACAGGAGGAGAGCTCGGCAAAGAGGGAGCCGCAGCGAAAAAAACCGATCTCACAGCAGGGAGACCGCACAGGGGAAGCGGTTTTCAGAACAGAAGTCGTTCTGGCTTTGATACCATGTAAAATAAGAATATATTTCTCATGTGTCTAATACAAAAGAAGAATACACATATATATAGGAGAGAGAGAGAGACAAAAAAAACCTATACAAGGTGTGGGACTAAAGAGAAGAGGATCTAAATGGGCCTGTACATGGGCCTTTTTACATGGATTTCGCTAACAAAAACAAAACTTTAATTCTCGTTATGTTTTCAAAAGGACCAAAATTGTTGATGTGACGCCTCTCATCTATTGAGCATGTAAGGCCTTCCACAAAAACTTGAGGCATCCCTTGAGATTAAAGATTGAATGGAAATGACAGGGGTGGAGCTTATGTAGGTTGTTGAAGAAAGGTTTTCTGAAAGCAGCGAAAGTAAGCGTGTTTTATTTAACCAAGAAAAAAGTAAGTGCTTAGTCAATGCCACCGAGCGAATCATGACTGCATCTGCAACAAAAAATGACTTTCGAATCTCTGAAAAAATGATTATGCTGCACTCTCCTCCTTCTCTACTTCACTCAGAAAAAAATGGTTTTCGATTATCTGAATAAAGGATTCTGCTAGTTTGGGAATTTGTTGTTTATGATTTTATGTTACTGTTTATGACGTTGGTTTCCGATTGTCTGAATTATAATTTTGTCGATGCTTAATTATCATGAATCATGATTCTCGCTGCCCAAAATTATTTTTATTATAATGCGCCTTCATTTTGACTTGCATCTTATATGTTTTGTTAGATGCATGCAATTTTTGATTTCTCACAACATCTACTTCGTTCATTTCTCTTGATATTCCTAGCTCTTAAATGCATGATTTATTAATTAATTTTATTATCATATGATGCCTGGTTTTCAATATATATTTTTGCATATGAATATGTTATAAGGAGTAATATTCAGTAATATTTTATTTTAGGGTTGGTGAAGAACTGCTCTCTGAAAGTAGTGGTAGTAAGAGTGTTTTATGTACCCAAAAAATAATTATTTTAAAGCGACCTTGCGAATCTCTGAACAATTGATTCTATTGCGCTCTCCTCTACTCACTCCCCCTGCTGCTCTAATCTTATCCTTCCCAAACTAGCAAAAGTATATACGAAATTATACGTGGCGTATATTTCTGCGCAAGTTATTACTCTCTTCTCCTTATTTTCTTCTTTACCATTGGTTGCTAGGTCTTGATGGCTAAGTTCCATTACGATTTAATTCATGTTGCTCTCTTTCTCTCTCTTGAGCCTGTTGTATGTGTGTTTTTGCTAGCTTTGATCAAATATCTTTTCCCCATTGCGATTTGTTGATTTCTCCAACTTTTTATTGCTGAGCTAGAGGCTAATTATTCTAAGTCGTGTATATCTCTGCGCATATAAAAGGTTAAGAGGATTGTAGTAACAACTTTTGATGTACGCTCTTGTAGTAGAGTTATATCCATCTTTCTATAAACACATCAGGAGGGTTAGGCACAGCTTGTTGTGATCCTTGTACTCTTTTGAACTAAATATGCAACAAATATTATCTCTAGACTCTAGCAAGATTAATGCTTATTTTATTGCTTGTATTTTTGTTAATATATGCATTTTTGTACATATGCTGAAAGAGTTAATTATCAAGAACTCGTGTAGGACTTAATTAAAGAGATATCCACTATGATTTTTTTTTTAAAATTAGCAAAACATTCTTGTGAGTTTACTTTGTTTAGTTATTGTGCTTTAAACTTTTCACTAGAGAAGGGTGCACTCATAGTGGAGTCAGTATCTTATATCAGTACATATTTAGGAAGAAATTTTATATATTTTTCAAAAAAAGGAGACCTCTGTAATTATCAAAAGTTTCAAGGAATGTCCCGATAATTAACATATACTGGGGTGTTTGTAGTAGTTTAAGTGATCTTTATAATCGATATTTAGTTTAAAAAAATTGTATAGCAGATAAGACGATTGCATAAGCGTTAGACACACACATTATTAATTTATTATTAAATTTGTTAAACAAAAATATATTTATGTAGTAATACCGTGTAGTTTATAACAACCCCATTTAACTAGAGGAGGCTCTTATGCCTAAGACGAAAGTCCCGACAAAAGAACTGCTTTTCGGTAAAGCATCCACTCCTCTCTTCTGATCTATGACTCATCGGTGGAAGCACTCATTTCATAAGGTTGATATATTATTACATAATATTCACAGAACTTAATCATAAATTGTGGAAGCAAGCAAACCACAGTTTGGCCCACAAAGGGGCAATAATGTTAAGAATTAAGATGGACAAAATTATCAGAAGATCCGGTACATTATAGAAAGTAAAAACATGTGATACTATCGTCTTAAGGCTAGGCTCTCAGATCAGGTAGATCATACGAGGTCGCTCCATCATCATTTTATCAACCAGAACAAGTCTACGCTCTTCCTTTACCTCCTGCCCCATCATCTGGGTCCTCAGGTCCTAAAATAGTAACGTAGAAGTATGTTAGCCACAAGTACCAAGTAATTGTTACGCTTTCATTCGGTCCCCTAAAAGCTACTGAGAGGAGTACTTACAGGAAAAGTTAACACAATCGGCGAAACATATAAACACACATACACGCGCGCGCGCGCGCACACACACAACAAGGATGCAATTTCGTGGCATGTAAAACATTAAAGTAATAAACTATATTTATGTTAACATATAATTGATCCTAGCGGTGGTTATATGTTGACTGACTATAGCGAAAAACCTCTAAATTCTACAGGTTAATTTATATTGTTATTATTATGATTGAATGAATGTGTATCAGTCCTCACCTTCACTATTATGATGTGTCACTTTCTTTTTTTTCCCTATGTTGACACTTTGCGCGCATAGTGTCGCGTGAATGGTGGTCTGCGAGCTGGCGCACTTTGGTGGTCTGCGAGCATAGCGAAAAACCTCTAAATTCTACAGGTTAATTTATATTGTTATTATTATGATTGACGGAATGTGTATCAGTCCTTACCTTCACTATTATGATGTGTCACTTTCTTTTTTTCCCTATATTGACACTTTGCGCGCATAGTGTTGCGTGAATGGTGATCTGCGAGCATAACGAAAAACCTTTAAATTCTACAAGTTAATTTATATTGTTATTATTATGATTGGATGAATGTGTATCAGTCCCCACCTTCACTATTATGATGCGCCACTTTCTTTTTTCCCTATGTTGACACTTTGTGCGCATAGTGTCGTGTGAATAGTGGTCTACGAGCTAGCGCACTTTGGGTGTTCGTGTGCTATAACATCCGTTTGGTAGATCAAACGAACTCGGAATTGCGCGAGAATTAGCCCGCTGGAATTGTTTCGGCGAGCCGATCGAGTCGCGGCAAAAAATTTCCGGTTTGACCTAACTATTTTTGGGAACCGCATCAATATTATATTCACAAGTTTCTATGGTTAGATTGAGTTGATTTTGAAATTTAAGCGCATATTAAAAACCGAAAGTGTCTCAATTAATATTTCAAACCTTCCATTATTTTTTCAATTCAGGTTCATAAAGAACTTCAGGATGCAATGGCGGCTTTGGAAGCAATACGTTATCAAATCCGAAGCTTATCAATTATGAACCCTGTTCCATTCACTAGAATATTAGAAGGCATGAAGCCTCCAGCTGAAAATGGTATTCACTATTTTTTCTTTAATAAACAAAAAAAATATTTTCCTTCCTTTTCAATTACCTGTTATTTTACCCTCTATACCTTCGTGTATACTCGCAAGAAATAATATTGTCTATGATAGTCACAGATGCAGTACTTGATGGGAAATGTGACACAGTTCGTAAACCGGTGGTGAACACTGCTGAGGTAGTTTGCCATCATTTTATTTCCCCACAAATTTCTATGGTTAGATTGAGTTAATTTAGGAATTTAAGCTCATATTAAAAACCGAAAGTGTCTCAATTAATATTTCAAACCTTCCATTATTTTTTCAATTCAGGCTCATAAAGAACTTCAGGATGCGATGGCAGCTTTGGAAGCAATACGTTGTCAAATCCGAGACATATCAATTATGAACCCTGTTCCATCCACTAGAATATTAGAAGGCATGAAGCCTCCAGCTGAAAATGGTATTCACTATTTTTTCTTTCATAAACAAAAAAATATTTTCCTTCCTTTTCGATTACCTGTTATTTTACCCTCTATACCTTCGTGTATACGCACAAGAAATAATATTGTCTATGATAGTCACAGATGCAGTACTTGATGGGAAATGTGACACAACTTGTAATTCGGCGGTGAACACTGCTGAGGTAGTTTCCCATCATTTTATTTCCCTTTCTAATTTTGACATGAGTGATTTTTTATGCATTTCCGACTGATTCGGCGGTGTCAGGATCTGGGTTCAGCAAATACAAATCCATCCAGACTCTATAATGAAGCTCTGACATATGAGAGGTTAGCTGAAGCCCCAGGTATGAAGGTGATCCTCAATGGTGGTGTTCTTCCTTCTGTGTTGCCAGTCTCTGCTGAAAGTGCTCAGTTGCTGCCTAAAGTTGATGGTATGAGATTTTTTTTTGTTCTAGGCAGGTATATCTATATATATATGGTTTGTTGCTTGGACCTCCTTTCTATTTTTTGAAATTACGAAAACTCCCCTCCGGGCTCCCCAGTGTACTCTTCAGGGGGGGGGGGGGGGGGGGGGGGGGTTAATTGTTCTAAAAATTTACAATGTAAACTCGGAGGGGAGATTTTGGCAATTTAAAAAAGTAGAGGGGAGGTCTTCATAATTATGCAAAGTCCCAGCAGATGTCCCAATAATTAGCCCTACACCTCAAAGTGAAGCTAGCGATTTGGGGAATAACTTGTCTCCAATTGTTTGAACATACTGTTATGTGGTTCCACTTTCAAAACTTTCTTAAAAGAACTAGTATTTCACTATTTTGATCTTAAATCTCAAAGAAACTAACCTTAATTTATATTAGTTCTGCAATCTTAAACCATCAAAATTGCTACCTTTACTCGAAAGGGTGGGCCTTTCTAAAGTCATTTTGGTAGGGAAAATGCGTATATCTCAGAGATGAAGGCAGTTGCATGTTTCCCAACTCTAGTTTTAGAAGCAAATATATTTTTGAGCTTCGATGCACATAGGCCCGATATGTCCGTCCTTTTTCCTTAAAAACATATTTCCTTTCCAAAAGTATTTTTCTATTTTTTGTGTGTGCCAAAATTATGTTTTCAGAAACTTGAAGCAAATTTATAGATTATGTACATAGTTCTCCATGTGTAAACCTAAATACCTGTTAATCTAATTTCTTATCTGGTCTTGTTAACCTATTCATTTTGTTGAACATAGTTTTGTGTAGTTTCCTAGAATATGAGCACTTTGCCTATGCCTTTAGGCTCCATTTGGTACAGTGGCGGCGGGCTTATCTAAGGAACTTCATCCACTTGAACATAAAAGTGGATGAAGTTCCTTAGGTGCCCGTTCATGTATAACGGTTTTACCACCGCGTTCACGACCGCCACCGTTGTGCCAAACGGAGCCTTAATCTCCAGGAAATCTTTTTGAATGTGGTTGATCATTCATCTTCATCACTCATGTCTCTTCCATGCAAACTATATGACCGTAATCCGAAATAATTCATGGTTTTGCGATGTCAGGCGATGTGACAGGATCGGATATCATGCTCGAAGCAATTCTGGAGGCCGAGGTTGCCCGAAATGCCAAAGAATTCTTCTCCCTACCCGAAAATCAAGTTCTTAAAGAATGAAATGGTAGGACTGTCTACTTCTTCAGAATAGCAAATTGTCATCAACATACAGCATCTTGTTTGTATCAAGTGTTGATTATTTTTTTTTAACACAGTTAAGCCATAAATTTATAATATGGCTCATATTTAACATTGAATTTATTATTTCAGTAAATTATTCATTTCATATTACCTCAATGTGAAGTCTCTTAAATATTTTGATCAATTTTCTAGTCGCTGCGTTCAACTCATTTTTCACCACGGATCCCCCTCTCCTTGTCGTTGCCCCGCCCAATGGCCCGTGGCCACGTCTGGGCGTTGCAGTCTGCTCGACGACGTCGGATAATTTATGCAGTCTGCTCGTCCCGTCCAATTCCAAGCGCCAGTCCATCACAACTCAAAAATGTCATTTTTGACCTTGTTTGAGACCGCAACAGTCCATTGAAATGAGCTACAAAGCATGTTTTGGTTAAAAAAAAGGTGTTTATATTGGCAGCTTGTGAATGGCTATTGGCAGCCCAATGATAATAGCAGCTCAACAAAGCGATATTGGCACCCCGATGGATATTGTCATCCCAAAATGAAAATAAAATTTAAACCAAACAAACCATATTTAATGAAAAAATCATCTATTTTCTCAAAAAAAAAAAATCAAAAGTAGGCGAAAAATAGGAGAAAATATATTAGATTTTGTAAGGGTTCGTCAGTGTCGCCAAAAAATATCCAGAGGAGTTCGACGGCGTCGAAGGGTTCTTCTCCGACAGTTGTGGGCGATCGGCAGCGAATTTTTGGGGGATTTCGATGAGAACGAGAAAAAATGGGCGGAAATGAAGAGTCTTTAAGTGGGGCTGCTATTAGATAAGAATCAAATTAGATTTTGTGTTTTTTAGTTTATTTAGGCTGTCAATAGCCATTTGCGGGCTGCCAATATAAACACACAAAAAAACACAAAATCTAATATGATTAGTTAAAACTTAACACACCAAAATTAAATTAATCACTTCCAAATGAAAAACCATGTCGATGGATTATTTCTTCAATGATTTTGTACTCTTGTCTTTAACATTTGGGATCTAATAATTTTTTTTTCTGATTGATATTTGCTTGTCATGCTCTGATAATCTCAGTAAGCACTTCCAATGTAAGAGCGATCAAACATGTTTTTAAATTGGTTAACAATTTTACTCGAGAGTTTGTAAAAAATAATATTTTTAGATAATAATTTTGCCCGTTCCCGATATATTATATCATCGTTTCATACATTAGTTGAAAGATTTTCGGTGATTTTTTTATGCCCCGCGTTTATTTTCGTCATTCCGAGCACCTGGTTATCTAAACCCTTTGTCGCTATCATTCATCTCATGCCACATTCCTCAATTCTCTAGCATACGGTTGTTCTCACCGAGTCTCTGGAGATTTTCTCCATAATTTGGTTTCTCTGCTTCTTCTGACTAGTTCTCATGAATAAAATTTTCTCATGATTGAAAGTGATATCTATAGTGGTTAACAATTTTTTTTAATTTATAAGTAGAGGGTCCGTTCGAACTGGTATGATTGGTTTTGTGGATTAATAAAGGGCGCTGCTATTAGCACCGCAGTTTTGGCTAGTCCCACATTTTTTCTTAATTTTTTGCGCCTTTTGAAAATACGTTGTACATGCATTTTTAGGAAAATTGTCCAACACGAAAGTTGTAGATTTCGACGAGATCTACAACTTTCGTGTTGAACGCTTTTCCTAAAAATGCATGTACAAGGCATATTTCTAAAATGCGCGAAAAATTAGGAGAAAATACGGTGCGACTAGCCAAAACTGCGGTGCTAATAGCAGCGCCTTTAATAAATCAATAGTGGAGTTGAGATGGAAGGTTTTGACCTGGAATTGGCTTTGAGGCAAAAATCATCGGAATTGGTTTTCATCCAACATTTGTTTTAGCATCCATGCTCCATCCCGTCTAGCCAAAAATGGTGTTTTCGTGACATTTGGGGGGCAAGTTTATGTAAAACCTCAGCTAAAAAAAGAGTGGTGTTATAAGCACTCTAATTATGAATATGTGCACAAATTTATTAATTCTTAGACCTACTGAAAGATTATAACTAATAAGATACGAGCATTAGTGTCGGATGTTGCGCAAATTAGAGCTACAAAGTAGGCGGTTGGAAAAACGAAGAATAAATCGAGAAATATGAAGGAGGAAGAGAGAAAACACTAAGCTTACCACTAGTTACCAGTGTCAGCCGCGTAGGGGCAGGGAGATGATGCCGGGTCTCGAGGGATGCGAGAGCTCTGCGCGTCGAAACAAAAGGAGGCGAAAAACCGCCTATACTGCGTTCGCTTCACAGGTTTTGATTGAAAGTGATTGGTTTTGATCCAAAGCCAAAAACTTATAGGTTTTAATTTTGGGCTAAAACTCAATTCTCGATAGTTTTCAATGACAAAAATTGAATATGTCAATTTTTCTGTTTGCCTATATGAAGAAATTCAAATCTTGGATTGATATTAAATATGTACATACTTAAACAAAACAATTTTTTAATTAACATTATAATCATAAAATAATTATTATAATTCGTGCTCTAAATAATAAATATTTCTTTAAACAATATTATATAATTAGTGTTTATAACATTGCTCTGAATAATAATTTTTTAAAATAGTTAAAGCACAAAAAATTAATGAAATATAATATATAAATAATGCATAATTAGTTAACAACAAATATTAACATAAATAAAATCATAAGAAATACTTTATAAATATTCAATTTTTTTTTAAAAATAATTGATATAATGCTATAGGAAGAGAGTGGTCAAAAAAAGACTCCAAAAATTGATGAAAAATGATAAGTTTTCACCTAGTCACCTAGACTAAAATTCTTAAGGAATCCCGCGAACGTAAACTAAATCCTTGGGCATTGTTAAAGGCAAATCAGAATTGGCTATTGGCAAACCAATTTCTATGAGTTATTACGTGGTTTTTAAAAATACGCTTTGTACATGCATTTTTAGGAAAAGTGTTCAACACGAAAATTGTAGATCTCGTCGAGATCTACAACTTTCGTGTTGAACACTTTTCCTAAATATGCATGCACAAGACCCTAAAATCTCCCTGATCGTTACTATAGTGAATTTTTGAAAATAATAAGAAAATACGCTTTGTACATGCATTTTTAGGAAAAGTGTTCAACACGAAAGTTGTAGATCTCGACGAGATCTATAATTTTCGTGTTGAACACTTTTCCTAAAAATGCATGTACAAAACGTATTTTCAAAAGCCGCGTAATAACTCATAGAAACTGGTTTGCCAATAGCCAATTCTGGTTTGCCTTTAACAACTCCCAATTTACACCAAACGAAAACTCACGACTGAAATTGGGGAACTCAAAAACCAATTCCTTCGGAAAATCAATTCCAAATTCCATTGCCGAACGTACCCTATTATTAACCTAGTATGCAAAGAAGCGACGGTATGCCCGCACACCGCCCGACTCACGGCCGATCCCGCCGCCTCCTTCCCGAAAAATTACTTCTCGCCATTCTTCCCGCCGGCGACCCCTTCAGCTCCCGTAGACCACCATTCCCGCCGGCGAATTGCTCCTCTTGACCGTTAAGAGCTCTTCTTCTTCCTCTTCGGCCCCTTCTCGCTCGACGCAAGCAGCAGCGAGAACCCCTCTTCCAGCGATTCCGTCTGCCGCCTGCTTCTCGCTAGAAACCCCATTTTCTAGTAATCTTCTTCCTTCAGTAATCCTCCTGATTTCTGCGTTTCTCAAATCACGTATGATGGACTGAGGGTTATCTTCTTCCTCCGACCGGTTTCTGCATTTTTTTCAACTCTTTCTAGTTCTTCTATTTTGAGATTTGATGGTAATCCAGCCAACTGGTATTGGATTTATGAACTTATGTGATAATATTTGGCGTCTCAAGTGACACAGACTCACAATCAACAATAGTTTGAATATTTGAAGAATGATCATGTGTAAATTTCTTGCAGAGGCTATATATTGTCAAGCCATGCCCAAAGGAGTCAAAATGTGATGTTGAGTTGACAATTTTTACCTGTATAGACACGTTTCTAAATTTGGATGGGGTTCAAATTATTCTGCTAATATATAGTGCTCAAATTACATGTGTTCTGTTGTGCTAAAAGAGAAAGAAATATGATATGCACCCATACATTTATAGGCACTCCTGGGGTGCGTTTAGAGAATGCTCCACTAAGGAGAAGTGGGGTAGTGGGGTCAAAAGTCCAACCCATGATCATGAGAGTGGAGGAACTTGCCGTGCACAATTTACGCTCTGCCGGTGCCATGCACGATCAAAACTGCACCCCACTATTGGGGTGCGGTCAGTCCGCACCCCACTAGTGGGGTGCGGTCAGTCCGCACCCCACTAGTGGGGTGCGGATAACCACACCCCCATAATAGGGGGTGCAGCCAAACTGCACCCCCATGGGGGTGCGGCCAAGCCGACCCCCCGGTGCCGGGGGGGGGGGGGGGGGGGGGGGGGGGGGGGGGGGGGGGGGGCAGCCAAGTCCCCTCTCAGCCTTGCGGGGGAGGCGGCCGAAACCGCACCACCCTCGGCAGGTGCAGTCGGAGCCCGCTTTCCCTTTAGGGGGCGCGAC
The DNA here is from genome assembly GCA_033032865.1 of Dactylorhiza incarnata. Lineage (NCBI taxonomy): Eukaryota > Viridiplantae > Streptophyta > Magnoliopsida > Asparagales > Orchidaceae > Dactylorhiza > Dactylorhiza incarnata. Next base: position 1,983,688 of record JAWHQI010000310.1, on the reverse strand, counting down.
TTCTCACCTCCCGTGCTCGTTGCGCACTTAGAACGCCCCCGCGTTCGTTGCACGCTCAGAGCGCCCGCGCGTTCCCTGCGCGCTCAGAACACTCCCGTATTCGTTGCGCGCTCAGAACGCTGCCCTGCACGCTCAGAACGTTTCCACGTTTCCGACACGCGCACAATTAACGTTTCCTAATTTCTCAGATTACAGGTCTCGTTCGTCGCCTTCATCACCTTCAACGAAGCTACCGGAACTGCCCAACCTGCCCAACCTGCCCAACTTGCCCGAATTGCCCGAAGGGCGAAACGGTCATTTACGAAAAATGGCGATCCGTGTGCTTCAAACCTGCGAACTTCGTTTTACCCAAACAGTTTTGTACTGCAAATTCTTTTCTTCACGTTCAACTCCTTTTTCAAACTTTATTTTCTGACAGCTCCCTCGATCAGCGATAACCGAAATAAACACATCCTGAAATCGAATCTCCGGAATTCTTACCCCTCACCTCTCGGTTTTGGGTGATTTTGCTCCAGATGACACCCCTCCCTGACAACCCCCGCGACACAGTTTCCTCCAATTTCCCCTTCTTCCCCTCGCATCGATTTTCTCCTTCTTCCTCCTTTTCTTCTTCACCGTCCCATACGTCTTCTTCTTCCTCTGTTTATTCTCCTTTCCCTCAGTGCTCCCAGGGAAGTCAAAGGTGATGAGGGCCTGCGGGGCAGAGGTATTCATCAGCACGTAGTTCGACTTCGGCGTTTCGCTAACCTTGTCGAAGTCGTCCCCTTTTGAGACTAATTTTGACATTTTCTTTCTTCGGCTCCGTTTAGCATGGCAGTGGCGGTCATGAACTTGGTGGTTATGAATCGTCGCTCGTGAACGATTGACCTCACCTAAGGAACTTCATCCACTTTTATGAAACTAGTTTTCTTTTATTAGTGGAGGTCATACCGTTGTCATGCCAAGCATATATTTTATGATGGTGGCGTTTTTTTCCAAACTCAATGGAGCAAAAATAATGTGCCAAGCAGATCCTTAGTATGAATGAAGAAGAAAAGAATTCCTTGACCCTATACTCTAGCTTGAGCTCAACATTTAAGTAAAATCAGAACTACAGTGGTTCTATTTTTCGCAATTATGGTTGATTGATAGGAGCATGATACGTTTTGTTCAGTTTTTTTATTCAGATGGATAGCCATGATGCTAATCTGGTCGTGAGCATGTTAGGCCAAATTTTGAGCTGTTGAGAGAAGGATGTGAAAGTGCACAGTTATACCCCTTATAATTCTCTAGAGGGGGTGAGATGAATAGAGATTAAAAACTATTTTGATAAATATTAAACAGATCTAATCACAAGCTACTAAAGCATCAGAAAATCCACACCACAATTAAGTTAACCACAGAATAAGGAAGAATATAAACACCCACAGAAAGAAACACAGAAAAAAAAATCACAGAGAACGCAAGAACATATAGTGGTTCTCCAAAACTATGGGTATATCCACTCTTCTACCACAATGGTAGGAATCCACTATCCCAGTGCTTAGTCTTTTGATAAGGAGACTCTTAGAACCACAAACTGAGTCTTTTGATAAGAAGACTCTTAGAACCACTGCGTCTTTTGATAAGGAGACTCTTAAAACCATTACTGAATCCTTTGAAGAGAGATTCTTAAATCTCTTTTACAATAATGGAAAATAAAGAATTAAGAAGAATAAGAGAAACATAAATTCTTCTGAACAAGATCCTCCTTCAGCAAGCACTGAGGATCTTATAGCTCTCTAGTGGATGAATCCCTGATAAGTAGAAGGTCATGGATTATAAGCTTCAGAAACTTTAGATCTGACACTTCTCCCTGGCCCGAGTCAGAATGATTGAAGAACAACAGGTTGAGAGAAGAACTGCAGAGAAGAGAAAGAAAGAAGAAGCAGTATGTCGGCCTTAGAAGATTCAAATCTCTATGTCTGTATGTCTGCTTCTGTCTACTGCTCTGTCCAGAAAATTTTTGTACTTAAATAGTCGGCCTCCTTCCTTTAGAGAGAAGTCATCTTTAGAAGATGATTTCAAAATACTCTATTGTAGAATATTCTACATAAGGAAACTCATTTCTCCTGATTAAATCCTTCCATGTCTGTGCAATAGACAACCCGATATAATCTTCAGAGAACTTCCAAAATCATCAGATTGAATCTCCAGAATTATTCTTTCTTTGATAGTCTTCAAACGGCTCTTAGAGATTCAAATAGATTCCATAATCTTGATCTTCAAAACCTTCAGAAACGAGCCCACAAAAGTTTCCTTTCTTGAACAGAATTCGACGTTGCGTTGAATTCAATCTGGTCTTCATTCGATGCTTCTTCGAGTGCTACTAAGAGCTACATCGATTACTTCTACAGAAAATCAATACTGTGACAAGAACTCTGATATTGACGTTGCGTCGAGTTCATATCGACGGATGCGTGGAGTATCACTTGAGAGAACATCTACTTTAACTTTAGCTCCTACGTCGATATACAATCGACGTTGCGTTGAATCTGACTTCTGCCTCTGCGCCGATAACCAGTCGAATGATGTGTCGACTGCAATATGAGTTACTTTCACTTCTATTCAAAGTAGCTTCGACTTCTAGTCGAAGTTGCGTTGACATCTATTCGACGCAAGAGCAACTCAACTGAATTTTATCCTATTTTCAGATGGTCTTTGACAAACCTAAGATAGAAAGACATCCTAGGACATCTAAAGACTCAATTACCCTCACTATACAACATGAGTAATAATCCTAAGAGAAAGAAGCCACTTTTACATAATTTGTTAAGGTAAATCATGAGGTTTTTTCCCAACAGAATGACGTTTATGAATGTAGTTATAAAAAATATACGTCGAATTTGGGTACCTGCAATCAGGAAATTTTAATTCTTGTGAATAAACTTTGTAGCCGAACAACATTATTGATTGATTCTAATTGTGCTAATTATCGTATCTTGCAGCAGAACAACAAAATTAACAATCGGAAAGCCAGTTCTGAAAAGATTCCTTAAACCTAAACTCGATTCCCCAACTCTTTGGATATTCTCTTCCGAGAAATTGAAGCCCGCTGCTGTGATCTCACGCCTAGCTGCTCGATGCAGCCCCTTCAGAGCTCCTTGCTGTCGAACTCCACCTTCGTGGACCTCCGCCCTTTAGCGGCGCCGTTGACGAGTCTCTGTCAAGATCTGATAGCTTCCAATACCTCCACCATGCACTGAGCTGTCTGATACCTCTCACGGGAGCCTCCCTGGCGATGCTACCATCGCCAGAGGCAACCCATAACACCGACGAGTATTTCTCCGCTCTTACTACCCTCATTTATTTCATCCAAACATTCGCCGCTCCTTCAGGAATCGATTACTCCCTCAGGAAACCGAGAGTCCCTCCGCAGTCCACTGAGATCACCCTCTACACCACTCCAGCCACCCCCGAGCTACCTCTCGCGCCAACGACCCTCGATCCGACCATTCTCTCTCTCCCAACATCTCCCGAGCCTCCACAATAACTTCCATAGCCTCCTCCACACTCCACTACCTTATTTTCTTACTGTCTAATCCTCATCCTCACGCACCCGATTTGACAAGGAGTTGGATCCGTTGCCGCACTTTTGACCCTATGGTATTTCTCTCACCTATCTCTTTACTAGTTCTTTGCAACTTTAATTAATGCCAGTTCATTTGATCATTAGAATCAAAGCTTGTCTAATCTTTGCTGCTCCTATTTGTTAATTTGCTAAACTATTATTTGTAGTTTCTTGCCCATGGAAGAATCATTCTTGTTTTTTTAAATGTTAGACCCCTTTTCACGAATCTAACACATCCTATATTAAAATTATTTTGCTTAGTTGATGAGTAGATTTATTGATGTAAACCAAAATTCATTTACTTTATTTTCTTCAGCAGAGTCAAGTCGTGTTGTCCTAGCCCGCTGGGTCGACGACCAGTGGTTATCACCGTCATCTTCTCTTCACGAGCCGGCCCTGTTCACGGAACCAGCATCACACTCTTCTGTCGTCCACAATGTTTTAAATGTCGGCCGACATGTCCGACATGTCGGCCGACACGTCGGAATTTAGGGGAAAACGATATAGATTTTGAAATTACTAAAAAAATTTCGTTTTAAATAAAATCGGCCGATTAATCGGCTAAATTCCGATTAATCGGCCGATCCGATTAAATGAATTCTCGCCCGCTATTTCTATCGACCGGTCTTATAAAACATTTTATAAACGGCTGCCCTAATTTATCGCGTTTTCTGCGCCGCGTGAGTTTCTCTCTCGCGAGTCTTCTCTCTGGCGACCATCCAGCCGGCGTCCATCCTCCTCCTCTCTCAACCAGGCGGCGTCCATCCTCCCTCAACCAGCCGGCGTCCATCCTCGTCCATCCAGGCGGCGTCGATCCTCCCTCAAGGCCTCAACCAGCGGCGTCGATCCTCCCTCAACCAGCGGCGTCGATCCTCCCTCGTCCATCCAGGCGGCGTCGATCCTCCCTCAACCAGGCATTAACTCACTGATTCCTCGACCTCTTCAATGTTGAATCCGCTATGCTGCTTTTAGCATCCATGCTCCTTTGATAGGACCCTTGCCCCTTTATTTTTCTCGTTCTCTATTTTTTTCAAGATAGCGCACATAGTTTCTGTTCATTTTAATGTATTTATAAGGTTTAGAGTTGAGTGACTACCCCAGATTAGTATAAATTCGACTTGGAGAATCAGGAGCAAGCTGCTTGCAGATTTCTATTTTTTTCAAGCTGCTTGTTGAGTGACTACCTCCATTTTATCTTCTTTTTTTCGTCGTTTTAGTTATTAATGATTTCTCTGAGTGGTTTGTTAGGCTCTGCCTGCTTGCAGATTCTAGTTAACTTTTTATGGCCATATATATATATATATATCCAATTGTTATGATTAGGAGGGATTTAACATGCTTAAATTCGATCATGTTTATATACTTAAATTCAATCATGTTTATATGCTATTGTATTCGTATCTTGCTGCTACTCGGGTATATATCTGATATATGTTATCATATGATCATATCTTGCTGTTATATGCCTATATCTTTATTGAAATAATTATTTGATGGCGTGAAAAAACCTACAAATAAAAAAATAATGATGCATATTTACATTTTAGATGCATAATATTTATATTTATATATTTTATTTTTAAACCCGACATTTTCAAATGTCTTCGACATGTCTCCGACATCCGACATCCGACATTTAAAAACCCAATCCGATATACACCCGACATCCGACATTTAGAACGTTGGTCGTCCATACCCGCATCTTCTTCCGCCTCCTCCGCCGATTCCCTCAGATCGTGGTTGACTTCGACCTTCTCTTTCAACGACCTGTCGATCCTGCCTACTCTACTTGTTTGTTGTCGGCTACATCACCTATTCCGGCCATCCATCCCGCCAAAAGCCTTCCCGACCTCTTCAGCCACTGGATTTGGGATTGACTCCTCCTTGCATTAGCTTTGAGTATCTCTTGGGTAAACTCGGCCCCCCTCTTGCTCCATTTAATTTGCTTAGTCTTATGCGACTCATTTAATTATCAAAAGCTTGCCTCGAACGTTCTCGTAGTTTAAATCGACATTATTCATAAATTATTATTTGCGATTGAGCTTGTGGAAAATTACAAATGCCGCTTCGATTTGATCTGTAAAACATTCGAGGATCTCTTTCTCAAATAAGATTAATGACTTTTGAATTTCAAATGTCAAGAGTGATTTTGATTGCGAGATTCGAATTTTGCGCTCTCGGTTTACATCATTTGCGTCACTTAATTTAATTTTGATTACACAAATATTTAATATTGAATTTTGAGATTCAAGGTATCATATCCTTCTTTCTCATAGCTTCACAATACTCTGTAAAATATTTTTATTTGTTTGCAAGATTTGATCCCTATAGCTCCCACTTAACATCTTGTGATAGAAGTATGATTTCTCTTTCAGCTGATAGTTTATCCATCTCAGGCATGGAAGGTTTGACAGTTTCCAATGCAAATTTGACGGTATACATCCACCCGTCCATGACCAATAAAGTCCGAGGCGCCATTCTCACACAGCTTAGCTCCCTTCTCTTCACGTACGTTATCTTCCACCCATAGTTTTTATTTTCAAATTTTTATGCACTGGAAATGACATGATTTAAGAGATGAAGATGAATGCCTGATTTGTATCTGCAACAAATTCCTTCCTTATACTACTATGAACATAGAAACTGTGTTACAGGTATAGCGAGGACTTAGAAGGAGTACTATTGGCTTACCAAGTGAATGTCAGGAGTAAAGTTGCTAGGATTCTTCCAGGTTTGGTTCCACATTTTGGGGTAAAACTGAAGGCTACTCTACTTCTTTTTGCTCCTAAGCCCGACATGTTGATAGGTATGATTTAGTTATAATTATTAAATTGATTAGTTCTATTATGTGCGCTCTTAGGATTCATCAGGTTTGGTTTTGTTGTATGGAGAAGTTTCTCGAGCACATTACGCGATAAGAAATTATAGTAGAAACATAAATGTTAATTTAATAAAATAACATTTTGACCGCATGCATCAGAGTCTTGGATAAAAGTTATAAAGCATTGTTGATAGTAAGTTGATTGTAGATGAAGTGTGAATATTAAGATGGATGTGTGGTAAAGCTATGAAGAGTAAATTAAATATTGATTTAGGCTCTGTTTGAGATAGCTCAGGCGGATGGAAAAGCTCTATTCCATCCGCTATAGCTGTTTTTTGGTTGTTTGCGACAACTCTGTATACACAGTTGATGAAGAATCAATTTTAATAGAGCTGCTTTTTGGAGAGCTGCCCACCCCCCGCGTTAGCTCTTGTAAATGTGCGGTTCCCGTCATTTTTTTCCCGATTTCGCATCCCGTTTTCCCCTCACGGCGTCTTCCCCAACCCTCTCGCATGAGTTCCACCACGCTGAGCGCCTTCTCCCTAAACGGCGACTTCGCATCCTGTCCCCCGCCGTCGACCCCGCCATTTTGCATCCCGTCCCCCGCCGGAATCCTCACGGCGCCGGCAAGTATCCAAGCGAGCCGTCGGAAACGAGAGCGTCTCCTCTCCGGCCTCTTCTCCAGCCGAATCTCATACTTCTCCGGCGAGATCCCCTCTCCGGCGAGCAACCTCCAAGCGTTTCTCCTCCCTCCGACCAGCCAAGGCTTAACCCTCCTCTTCCAGATCCGTTCGATTCCAAGCCCTAGCTTTCTGAGCCCAGTTTTTCTACCAAACAATCTGCAGCTCCATCAAAAACTTCTCCATCCGCCAGAGCTGTCCCAAACAGCGCCTATATCATGGTTGACCTTTTCTGAGAGCTCTTTCTAAGAGCTCTATTCATGGTTGACCTTTTGAGACTGAAGCGATGTCATCATACATCAATGCATGTTGGACTGCTAACTAGTAAGATATAGGTCTACAAGATGTAACCTAAGAATAATATTAAGTTATTAACATTTGATACACCATGAGTTTTGTCCAATGATGAATGATAAAAACATCTTAGTCTATGGAAACACCTAGGATAGTAAGTGCAGGAATGCACAATAGAGTTCCATCGATAAGTTGTGTCCTTGGGAGTAAATATATTCATGAAGTATACCTCTAGACTTTTTCTCAAATTGAAAACAAACTAAGGTTGCTCCCGATCATTGATCTCAACTAAGCCAATATCGTGACAATGGACATAGAGTGAAAAGAACCAATGGAAGAAGACCCCAAGAATCATCTGAAGGGTCTGCTTCTTCCAAAATTAAAAGGAGGTGGTAAGGAAATGACAATGAACAAAACCTAACCTCTTATTCTTAAAATAATCCCTTTGGAAAGTTTTGTGACCATTATTAAATACTTGGCCACATAATTTTTTTGTTTTGAGATTGCGTCTTAAAATATTCCTCGAGACATGGAAGAAGGGAAAAATCAATGTTGTTTTGTGCAACCATCATCAATCATATGGATAGGGAAAACCGTTCTTTATCTTTGATGATATCGCGAAAGGATATAGCTTCAGGTCAACTTCTAGTAGGGACACATGAGAGTTGTTCACCTTAAGATTGCATGTGCACCATTAGTTCATTTGTCCCACCGTCGACACTAACACCTCAACATATCCAGTGAAAAGATAGGAATTGGAGAAAAAGATTGATGGATAGTGCCACTTGAAGTTCACATCACAAAAGACTATGCTGATAGTGTAGTATAGCTTTATTATGTTCTGTAAATAACTAGCAAGTGTGGCACGGTGTTCCTCTATGTATCGAACTTTCATAGAAATGGCGGCTGACACTTGCCAATGAGCCTCTCTTCCCTTAGATAATGGTTCTCGGTCGAGGAAGCTAGTGAGGAAATATCTTACAATACTTATCCCAATCGATTTGCAAGTACCTTTAGGGTGAAGCAATTCCTGTTTTTGTGGAGTTTCGGTTGTTGATATAGATCCTACAATTGTCATTTTTTTGTTGAAAATGAGGGAAAAAGGCCATTATGCACTCAGAGGATTTGTTTTTATATATGATATAAATACATGCATTATTTTCTTTTATTGAAAGATGCTTTGTGATAATTTTCAATAAATATTCCATTGACCCATGTATGACCTATTTATACAAAGGGAGTACCATATGCTTTTATGTTCCAAGCAATGTGGGACTAAAGAAAGAAAACAGTACACATTTTTAATAGAAAACAATAAAAAATACTCCACATATAGTATATTTTGTGAGGTGGTTGAATATGATGTCTGAAATTATATTTTGATGTAATCCGAGAGCGCAAATCCGAATTTTGCGTGAGCAAATCACGCTCGACAGTTGAAATTTCATGAGTCGGTAATGTTATTTGAGAAAGAAATTTTGAGTGTTTTGTAGTTCGAATTGAAGCAGCATTTGTAATTTCTCACAAACTTATTCGCAAATAATAATTTATGAATAATACAACAATTAAAAACAGCTTTTTGACTCCAGCTTTTTGATAATTAATTGATTGATTTGCATAAGCTTAAGCTAATTAAATGGAGCAAGAGGAGGGCGGAGTTTACCCAAGATATACTCAAAGCTACGACAAGGAGTAGACCATCCAAAGTCCAGTTGCACGAAGAGGTCGAGAAGGCTATCGACAAGGTGGATTTTCGAAATCGGGGTTGTAGTCGACGACAAGCGGAAGGAGCATGAGGGATAAGCAGGTCGCCGAAAGGGAAGGTCGATGTTGACGATCATCTGAGGGAAACAGTTGCTGGTCGGCAGAGGAGGCGGACGATTATGCAGCTCTGGATGACGGGAGGATGACGGAAGGACGCGACGCTGGCTCCGAGGGCTTGGTTGGCTCATGAAGAGAAGATGAGCGGAAGCATTCGCTGGTCGGCAACCACAGAGGTGGGCTAGGGCGCGATTATTTTGTCTTTGCTAATTAACAGAGGGAACGAACGATGTTCGTTTCTTCTATCTTTTTCAGCTCTCTCTTTAATTCGATTTGGGGTTTTTTATGAGGAATCAAAAGTGGGACAAATCATTTGTTTCCTAAACTTTCAATCAAATATTTCCCAAAATATTTCCCCAATGGATTCTTATTGATTGAGAATAACATTTAAAATAATCTAAATGAATTATTTCCAACTTAGCCGCATGCATCCTTAATTATTTAGAGCTTGCCTTTTTTCGTCCTCGTTATTCGGAATTACCGGACCATTTATTCAGGGTTTCACCGGGTGGTCAAACCGATGAGCCAGAAAATTTAAAACGAGATTGGCGCGCTGGAAAAGAAAATTACATAATATAATGAAATAACTAAAAAAAGATATCCGGCGCATGACGATATCATGTGTCCTCTGATGCGACGAAGGGTGCATCATTTTTAGTAGCTCATATCTTCATGAAAGATACATAGTATTGTACTGCAATCTTTTTGATGTCATGTTCTAAAGCTGCTGAATTTCCGTGAACAACATGACAACAATAAGGCAAGTCAGGGCGATCATCCAATATAACAAAAAAATTTTTGTTATTGCTTCCTCAGCTCAATTACCAAACCAAAGCAACTCATCAAACATGATTATCAGTGATTGTAGATGCTTCAATGCGGCAATGCCTAAGGTCTCCGAGGACCTATCATAGGGAAAAGATCAAAAGATATGTAATGGGGTTGCCCAAGAAAGGCAGGACACAAAAGCATCAGCAAAAGAAAGATGGAAAACAGCACGAGGATTTCTATTTAGATAAAAAGCAGAAATACCAAAAGCTCACAAAGAAAAGTTATTAGTACCTAGATGGGTACTTCAGTCATTTACAAGAAGGAATATTTTCCTAGTACGGGCATGTGCTATAAGAAAGCATGGATGTGCTCTTTCTGTATTTATAGTGTTGATTTTACAAGAGGGTTTATTTCACAAGAGTGAAATCCTTCTAAAAGAGGGACCCATGATCCGAGAATCAGATCATAGGTAGAACTGAATGATCATGGCTATCCAATGGTCCTATCAAAAGATGGAGGTTGTCATTGAGATTGAGAAAAATCATTAGGAGCCATGCATGAAGATTGATTGTCCACCAAAAAACTGAGTAATATCGATGCCCGTTAAATATGAACCATTAGATCATCCTGGTTATCAGCCTCGTGGACCAGCCCATGATATTGTGTTGAGTCAGTATAGTAGATTGGGAGTTCTTTTTTTATTATTTAATTAGGAAACTCCACCGGGTCTTATTTTATTATTTTGTGCTATATTAATTTTTAATTAGTTAGTTTGTATTAGGGCTAACCGGTTAAGGGGAACCTTGGCGCACCAGTTAGGGTGTTGCCATGTGACCTTGAGGTCACGGGTTCGAGTCCTAGAAGCAGTCTCTTGCAAAATGCAGGGTAAGGTTTGCCTACATTTCATCTTTGTGGTGGGACCCTTCCCCGGACCCTCGCTGCGCGGGGATGCTTTGTGCACCGGACTGCCTTTTTTAGCTTGTATTAGGGTTGTCATGTCTATTTATTACACGAGATTTAATGAAAAATCATTCTTTCAACACTTTAAAGGAAAAATCTAAAACTCTGAACTCCCCCACCTTTCTCTCTCTCTTCTTCTTGGCCCCATCAAAGCTTCATTGCTAATGAACATCAAGGACCCAACTGATAATGTTATATAATAATGAAAAGTTCATTCTTTCACTACTGAAGCTCTGGTCTGAATTTTAAGTGATTTTCTATAATAGATATTTTTCTTCTCTTCATCTGCAGCTTGTCATGAGGAATTAGTCCCCATAATTTCCAATATATGATGCATTATTTCACAGGGCTACAATGATTTTGGTGTTCACATAAAATAATGAATTAGTAGATGTATTGCTATTTTGATGGGGTTATGAGATGTTATCAGAATCATGAAAACTCGGTGTGTGACACGTGTCTAACATATTATCTCTGTTTTTATGTTAACAAGGTGTTATGGGCTTGGATCGTTGCCGGATTGTTGGAGGCGGAGATACAAAGGGCAAGCCCTAGAACGGTGGAGGAGGGGAAGAGAGAAGAAGAAAACCCTAGTGGGTGGGGAAATGAGAGAAGAGCTTAGAGAGAGAGAGAGAGAGAGGAATTTAGAGAGAGAAGAGAACTTATATTTCATTGCTTGCCTTCCAAAATACATGACGGGTCTAATATATAGAACCCCCGGGGGCGACCCCGTAATTACATTCAACACATAAAATATTAAAGCATGAATACTAATATACTAAGACTAGATCTACTAAAACACCTAACATACTCTAACTTGACTCAATCGTAATAAAGACTCTACATAACATACTACGAATATAATATGATAACCGACGGTGGACCATAACACATAACACTCCACCCGTCCTTCTTTTTGAGCTTGTCCTCAAGCTCAAGCTCCAGTTTGATGTTCGGCTTCTCTGGCTCCTTGATCTCGCGCCAAAATAGCGCCTTGTAGTCCTTCACGGTGGTAGTGGCGGCGAGGAGTAATGGCGGCGCCTTCGGAAAGACGAGTGTCGCAAGGACGAAGGTCGAGTGGTCCGGCGGAGCGGCGGACGGCCGGAGTAGTAGGGCAACCGAAGGGACAACGTCCGGCAGAAGGAAGGGGTCCGGTGGGACCGGCGAAGCGGTGCGAGGCGGCAACGGTAATGCGGTTGAAAGGGCCGACAGAGTAGTGGCCGGTAGCCGAGGCAGTGGCGTGGTCGGAGGTGACAGAGCGGAAACCGATGGTGAGGCGGCCGACAGAGCAGAAAGCGACGAGGCTGGAGGGACTGACAAGGCAGGGTCCGGCGGGGCAAGGGCAGACAGAGGCGGGGTCTGCGGCGATGGCGGCGGTGGTGACAGCGACGACGACGGTGGCGGCGCCGAGAACGGCGGAGGCAGCCCAAGTTGTGCAGGCTCGGGGAGTGGGACCGGCAAGGCAGGAGCCGATGACGGAGGAGGCGGAACAGCCGGTGGCGGAACAGCCGGTGGCGGAACAGCCGGTGGCGGAACAACCGGTGGTGGAACGTCAACGTATCCCAATTGATCAAGCTTGTCCTCGAAGCGAGACATGGAGGCTTGAAATGCCGTCGACCACTTCAGCAACATCGAGTGGAGGACGCCCACATCCGCGGCACTAAGGTGAGTGTTCATCAATGAAATATGAAGAAGGGGGTGCGGTTAGGAATAGACAAGATAAATTAAAAGGAGGGTTGGGGGTGTGCGACTAAAAAAAAAAGAATGATGGGTCCAGGATGGATGCGGATAGATGGCTGCGGATAGATGGCTGCAGAGAAATAATAATAACTGAAAAAAAAGAAGACAGGCGACTGATAGGCGTAAGAAGACGGGGCTCGAGGTGTCAGGGATGGGCGGCGAGGGAAGATGATGGAGCTGTTGCAGGTTGGGGAAGGAGGGGATTGTGTGAACGGCGACTGGAATGGAGTTGCAGCGTGAGTAGAGGGAGGCAGGGTTTCGAGCGGGGAAGGGGGAGATGGAAGCGGCGCGTGGCAGTGGGGAAGGGGCTTTGTTGGAGACTTTGACAGAACGGGGAGGTGTTGGCGGCTGCGGTGCGGCTTGCTGAAATCAGCGGAAGACGGCGGAAGGAGTGCCGGGAAGGGAGTCGCCGGCGTTTCGCTCTGATACCAAGTTGTTATGGGCTTGGATCGTTGCCGGATTGTTGGAGGCGGAGATACAAAGGGCAAGCCCTAGAACGGTGGAGGAGGGGAAGAGAGAAGAAGAAAACCCTAGATGGTGGGGAAAGGAGAGAAGAGCTTAGAGAGAGAGAAGAGAACTTTCATATTTCATTGCTTGCCTTCCAAAATACATGACGGGTCTATTATATAGAACCCCCGGGGGCGACCCCGTAATTACATTCAACACATAAAATATTAAAGCATGAATACTAATATAATAAGACTAGATCTACTAAAACACCTAATATACTCTAACGTGACTCAATCGTAAGAAAGACTCGACATAACATACTACGAATATAATATGATAACCGACGGTGGACCATAACACATAACACAAGGTTAGCATGGTTGGTCAATTTCTTAAAAACACATCCAAAACCTCCCTCTTGTTTTTGTACTGATGCTTCTGATTTTAGTTCTTTTTTTGAAGTGATATTTTTATCTGAAAATGTTGTTTTTGGATCTTGTGCTTATGTACAGTTTATTCTGTAGCAAAAAAATCAATGACTTTTGTTAATTGCATTAATAGGTAACTATCACTTATATATATATATAATTTTTTCTTAAATATAATTTGAGCAATTAAATATAATTAGAGCAAGCATGCATTTCTTTTATACAGTATTGAATACAAACCAATAATATGTTTACTCCTATAGAAGGGAAGGTTGCAAAGATAGGAAGGGAATCAATACATGTTATAGTGCTCGGATTTTCTTCAGCAGCCATTTTGCTGGGAGACATCCGTGAAGAGTTCAAGTTTCAAATTGTAAGATGTTTGCTCACTCATCAATATTCCATGTTCTCATCAATTACGAATGTTGGTACTTATTTAATTATTATTTTTTTGCATTTTTACATACAGGAAAAGGGTACTGAGACTTATATCAGCAAATCTCACAAAGGACACAGAATCAAAGTTGGTAGCATTATCCGATTTGCCGTCAAAAGGTAAAAAAAAAGGTAAAGGTGAAGATAAGTTTATGTTAAAAGGCCAGGTATCGCAAGTTACAAGCTTTTTTAACACCTAAAGATGATATTTCATATGGTTTTTAAAAACAATTATGCATGTTAAAGGGTTAAAATCAACAATTGATCTCATCTTCGTTAAAGAGATCATAGAAGTTACCTCAAGATTTAAAAATATAAATATGCCCTTACCCTTTTTTGTAATACGAAGTCTCATCACATTCGTAATAAAAAACAAAAATGAAAAATCTGCTAACAGAAAAAGCTATTGGAAGGCTCTTTCAAATAGAGACACTGGATATTCTTCTGCCAGAAAATCTCACAATCATTAGATCTCTAAACACCTGGACCACTAGAAATCCAAGTGCGATACACATCCAGAACCTTCAAAGACCATCATGGAATAGGAGAAATTATTGCGTACATGCATCGGACCATTCGATGCACCAACAACAGATGCATGTGACTTAGCATATACTAAAAAATTAAAAATATTTGTTATTTGCTTGTTTTAGAGTTTTTGTATCCCGTTCCGATGCTCAAAACAAATGTGCATGCATAATTCAATATCTGCCCAGTGATGAGTGAGATGGAAACGATCGTTACGAGCTATTTACGATCATTTACTAGCACATTACTCACAGCTCTCATTTACACTTCACCCTACCATCATTTCTGTGCGGTTTCAAAAGAATTACACACTAAACAAGCATGAGCTTGGTAGCAGTGGGTTCATCGCAGCGACCAAGGATCTAAGCTTGCTTCTGATGCCTTTAGCAAACAATTTCTTGCCAAATAGAGTGTAGCCTCAAACAACAAACCACAACTTCAACAGAGGCGAGAAAATCGGTTATGCCCTGCATCAATCTACCCTTCTTAGAAAAAGTAGACTCTGGCAAAATCACATAGTGAATTAACGGCCACAATTTGGTCTCCAAAAAAATGCTGCCAATGTGAGTTTTTTAGTAAAACATTGCTATAGCTAAGTTAACTTTTAAGCAGTAATTGTCATTTGCAATATTTGGGAATGTTTAAAAACTCTTTTACAACCCCTAAAAATTAGCTTTTCTGAAATAAAAAAGGTAGTAATCGGAATCTTATAGAAAAAGTAAATTGTATTTTCCTCATCTTAAAGTAATGTTCATAGAATTCGGTTATGAACTGCTGCTACTTTTGCCTTCTTTTTGTCATGCAGCATGGATGAAGAAATACTGCATATTTCAGGATCTCTTATCTCACCTTACACTGGATGCATACATTGGTTATCTAAATATGGCACGGAGCATGATCCACAAGCCGAAAGGTGCGACCATGTCTCTCTCTCTCTTCCCTAGATGTCAACATTTGATGACATTTGAATATTTTGTGAATGATATTTTTCAAGGAAACTTTGCTTCACAGATCTCTAGTGTTATGTCATCTTATTTAAGAGTGCTAGTACTAGCACGATGCAGACACAAGAAGGAGGCGCGATGGAGACGCGGGCCGGATGCGCGATGGAGACGCGGGCAGGAGGCGCGATGGAGACACGGGCAGGAGGCGCGATGGAGACACGGGAAGGAGGCGCGAGGGAGACGTGGGCAAGAGGCGCGAGGGAGACGCGGGCAGGAGGCGCGACGGAGACGCGGGCAGGAGGCGCGACGGAGACACGGGCAGGAGGCGCGAGGGAGACGCGGGCAAGGAAGGAGGCGCGGGGGGGGGACTCGGGCAGGAGGCGCGAGGGAGATGCGGGCAGGAGGCGCGGGGGAGACGCGGGCAGGAGGCGCGGGTAGGAGGCGCGACGGAGACGCGGGCAGGAGGCGCGGCGGAGACGCGGGCAGGAGGCGCAGGCGCGACGGGGAGACGGGAGGAGGCGCGACGGGAGGAGGCGCGACGGGGAGACGGGCAGGAGGCGCGACGGAGACACGGGCAGGAGGCGCGGCGGAGACACGGGCAGGAGGCGCGGCGGAGACACGGGCAGGAGGCGCGGCGGAGACACGGGCAGGAGGCGCGACGGAGACACGGGCAGGAGGCGCGACGGAGACACGGGCAGGAGGCGCGACGGAGACACGGGCAGGAGGCGCGGCGGAGACACGGGCAGGAGGCGCGGCGCGGCGGAGACACGGGCAGGAGGCGCGGCGGAGACACGGGCAGGAGGCGCGACGGAGACACGGGCAGGAGGCGCGGCGGAGACACGGGCAGGAGGCGCGGCGGAGACGCGGGCAGGAGGCACAGGCTACTTATGACTCATACACCCAAATAATAGGACACGCGTGGAAATGCTAGGGCATGTGAGGAGGTTGGTTTTGAGGGGATTTGTTAATTATCAAATAATAGGACTTCCAAATAATGATTAAAAATGATAAAGTAGTTTTTTTGTGCTAAAAGCCTAATAGGGTTTGCAAGTAACAACACTCTTACCTAATTTTATTGACTATTTCATTGACCCATACACTCAAATAATAATTTTCTAGTTGAAATTTGAATGACATTTTTTGGGAAAAGAACATGATTTATGTTTAAATTTTCCTTTTTGGCTACTTATGACTCTTATTCCATGCTCTAACCCAAAACCATTATTCTCTTGGGTAATGCAACTGAAATTTACTAAATATAAAGAACGAAATATGTGATTTGAAGCATGCACACGAATAATTGCAGGAGCGCGAAGAGACGTCTAGAGAAAGAACGAGATTCAGTCTCCTCCCATTCTGCAGCTCCTTTGCGCCCCCACAAATATAGGAGAACTGGGAGGGAATGATCCAGGCTTTTAAAGGTCTGTATTGACTCTGCAACATATATTTTTTTTGATAGATTATGCCCAGTCAATAAATGGAAATTTAAGGGGTTGATTTCATATTAATTTCTCTCTGTAATTGACATCTAGAGTAGTAACAAGATTCAGGCTCCTCCCGCCCTGCTGATTGAAGGCGCCCGGAGAAATCTTGGAGAGCTGAAAAGAGATGTTCCATGTTTTGAAAGCTCTGTATTTGATTCTGCAATATTTATTTATGTTTAAATATAGTATGCTCAATTAAATATATTGTACTAGCTAGGGGTTATAAGCAAGGAGCATTTAAATGTATACACTGAAAATATCATTTATCTATGAAACTGCTACTAAATTTTTTAAAATAAATTAGCAAGTCTATACTTTTTTGCTTGTGATATAATCAAATGATCAAAATATTAAACAAATTTCTGAGGATGAAGGTTGATAGTTAAAACTCATATTCAACCAAAAAGCCTAAACCATAGGTGGGGATAAATCGTACGGTATATATGTGAAAACATAGTTTTTGCGCGATTTGTAGGCATAAACATATAGTTTTCGTGCGGTTTGTAGGCATAAACATATTGTTTGTGTATCCCTCGTGTTGCTGCGTTTTTTTACATATCAAATACATTTATCAAGATTATATTCAACTTCGAGTCATGATGTGAGGCGCTCTTGAATCCTATATTAATGGGAGTGACATTTAGGCTTCGTTTGGCGTGGTGGCAGTCGTGAACGTGGTGGTGATGAACCGTCGTTTGTGAACGCTCGACCTCACAAAAAAAATTCATGCATTCATAGCATTTGTCTTGCCAAACATACTTTCTATGATAATGATGTTTTTGACCAAACTCACAGGAGCAAATAAGCCGTGCCAAATGAAGCCTTAGTGAGATTGCCTTTCCCACATTAGTATCAACAATAGCATACTCTATATATGCTATTACTATACTTAAATATCAAGTGACAACTTTGATCGTGCACAAAATCAATAGGCAACTACTTAAATATCATTGTCATCGCATCGCCAGAAAAAAAAGGAAGTCATTGTATCGCCGTCAAATATTTGGAAAAGCTTTTTCTCGTTGTCCTCAAACAGTTGGTTGTGACAGTTCATCGATACGATCACTGGATCTCCAACGATAGCCGTCAAACCATCGTCATAAAAAAAATTTGAAAACTTCTCATCGCCGATTTGAGTGAATATAGAGCCATGATAAAACTATGCAAAGATGAGCCCAATGCTATTTTTGGATATGAGATTCCTTGAGAAGGAAAGTAATTATTTCTAGACTAAATTCTCTCTGCGCAACGAAATATCAGAATTAACCAATTTCATTTCTACGTACTCGGTTCAAATATACGACCGTTTGACCGAATAAAAAAATTGAAATTAAGATTAATCTTAATTTCTCCATTTGATTTCAATTCCATCCAATCAAAGGAGACCTTAAGTATCATTCATAAATATATTTAAAACAAGCATTTAAAAATGAGGGGATAACATAAGCACATTCACTCTTTTAATAAAGTTGATAGTGAGAGGCTTGAATATAGTATTTTGATTGGCGTGGAGCATCTTAGTAGGTTGATTGCCTCACATTTAGAGAGGTTTGAATATGTCCCAATAAATTGCATAATAATTTTCCCGCGTCGGCCGCAACAAAAATATACGAGGGTATCAATTTAGCACCTTTACCCATTGAAACTCAACGAATATACACACGCACGCGCAGCATTATCACGCGTTGCATTCATCTATCTTTTGAAATCATAAAACATCCCTGCGAGTTGCATCATCACGAGTTCGCATTCATAACATGCATACCCAGCGGAATTTTTGTACATGCGTGTTATAAAATATAACCTTACAATTTTTTGTAATTTTAAAAGGTCCGGAGCGCAACCTGTGATTTTGCAAACTACATACATGCATACACAAATGTGCGCGTGCGCCCACACGCGCGAAGAAGCTTGATAAAATATTTTTTTATTTATGACTTAATTTCGGGATTGGGCATTGGGTCCTCCTTTAAGCAGTCAAGTACCCACCAAAATAAATGATATTTATTTGAATAATAGTGGATGACCGTCAAAGAAATCATGACCCTCCGTTTAAGATCATAACCAAAATTTATTATTTTGAAATTCCAAAATAAATAATCTTTTAACTCTCCCGTACCTTATTCCCCCATTACTCTCCCTGTGAGTGTCGCTCACTGTCACGGCCGGGATACTGCCGTTGGCCGCAAAGGAGGAAAATGAGAAAATAGCAAGATGATTAAGGGTGCGTTTGGGGCATCGGGGCAACTCCATTTGCCACAGAGCGATGGAAAATGAAAGTGCTCTAAACAGCGTGTGAGACTTTGGTGACGTTCCGAGACGGGAGGAAAATATTTGTAGTTGGTGGTTCCGTCAAGGGGAAGGTGAGGCGGCCAACTAAGTAAGCAAGGGTCCGCGCGTGAGAGCGGTGTCAATGGCTCCGATGTGAAATGAAACTCCAGCCCTTCGATGAGAAATAGACCAAAAGTCGAGTTTTGGTCACCGGAGCTCTAAATTGGAGGTTTACAAAACACATCAAATTCGTTGGTGGCGTTTTTATCCCATCAAAATGAAGTTAAAACATCCAAACAAATGGAGCCCAAGTGTGAGAGAGGTGAAGGTGGTGGTTTGACAAACCAAGAAGTTAGAGCGGCCGAAAATTATGAGTTGGAGTGGAGGAGAAAGCGGGGATCGTGGGCGAGGTGGCGGCTAGCGATTGAATCAGTGAGTCAAAAGGATGAAGTCAAAGTTAGCTTTGAACTGATGATGTGGCAATTCAAAGAGAATAATGTAAGAGGTCTAACGAGGAAGCGACACTTGGCATCGATCTACAAAGTCAAAGTCAATATAGGAAAATATTAGCTAGTCTAGCCCTAGACTAATAAAAAGGAATTGGATACTAATGAGTCAATCCTTTTGATCAATAGAATATGTGATTTTTGTTTAATATATAAACCAAGCACGGGTGTGTAATTAAACTATGCACACACAAAAAATTTAATTGAAAACATATTTGATAGATATTTAAAGAACACCTAATATTCCAGAGCTCTGCAATTAAACCTTCCATCCACTAAGAAATAAATGTTTACAATATTTTGATAGCATAGAAAAGCGTAACGGACGCACAAATACGCTCGGTTACACCCATAAAAGTTCAAATGTGATCAAAACACGCTCTACTATGATCGAATATGCTCAGAAGAGCGCGACATTATGATTCAATCTGTGCAAAGAAAGCTTAAAGAATCAAAAGTTGGTGTCATTGATAGTGGGAAGAAGCATTGCGTAAAGATTCAATATTTTTGATGAAGGTATTAAGAGACTATTTAATTGTAAAGGTCGGCCTCTACCGTGTTATTGATTTTCTACCAAGGCTCTATTTGGTGGGGGCGGAGATGCCGAACATAGATGCAGTTCTTCGGGTGCGGTCGTAAAGGCGCGAATACGGATGAAGGATTTGATATCAGGGGAAACATTTGTAGGAAGTATGTAAAGGGTCATTTACCGGGACCTCCCCTCTAAGTTTGCCAAATTACAGGTTGCACCCCTTTTACTTTTGAAATTACAAAAACCTCTCCTCTTACTTTTGAAATTACAAAAACCTCTCCTCTTACTTTTGAAATTACAAAAACCTCTCCTCTTACTTTTGAAATTACAAAAACCTCTCATGTAAAAGAGTACATTTCATAACATCCATGCACAAAAAGACCCCTCTGAAAATTTACTATGAGGGCGTATTTTTGTGTAAATGATGTTATGAAATATAAACTTCATGAGAGGTTTTTGTAATTTCAAAAGTAAGAGGGGTGCAACATGTAATTATGCTAACTTTCAAGGGAATTTTTGGTAATTATTCCAGTATGTAAAATATTTAAGAAATGAGTTTGAAACATTTTTTTCATCTATTTTAGCTTTTTTTAGCAGCAATAGACGATGCGGCTTCTCTAAGAAAATCAAATCGAACAAACGTGAAATAAAGTCACAATGAAGACGCAAACACAATGATCGAAAGGTGCAGATGAGGTTTCCTGTGACCATCAGGCTGCTCATCCTAAGATACAGAAATTTAGAGGATAGAAAACTCACAAGAAGGTTGTATGGAGGATTCTTCTCTTCTTATCTTTGTGATTATATTTTATCTGTTCCTTATCATATTTGTGTCTTATATTTGTTTTTCATCATTATACATTGAACCTATTGAGCTATCTTTAAAGCTCTCAGAGAGATTTACTGAACACTTCTACAACATAAACATAAAATAATGCACTCTTCAAATATGCATGCACAAATTCTTTTGACAAACAAGAAAACAAATCCACATAAAAAAACTACGAAACTTCACCTGGATTCTGAACTCGAGAAATTTGTTCAGTCCAGTTCCACAGCATCTCTTCGATCTCTCCCTCCTCAGAGACACAATCACAACTGTGTTCAGCGAGCGAGAAATTTCGACTGTTTCTGTAGAGAATTTCACCTCGATTCTACTAGAGAAATTTGATCGGCGTTCTGTGTTGCATCATCTTCCGAATCTTTCTCCCCGGAGACACATTCGGAGCTGAGATCGCCGGGCGAGAAATTTCGAGCGTTCCTGTACACATCTGGCTGGAAGATATCATCATTCTCCAAATCTGCAAGCTTATCCTTCAATTCTCCTTTCAGCAGGTCGGTGACCTCCAGCATTGTCGGCCTCTTCTCGGGCGGGCAATGGGCGCAAACTAGTGCAACAAGCACCATCCTCTCCAGCTCACTTTCGACGTATTTGCCATTGAGCTTGGGATCGGCCATTTCACTGAATCTCTTCTCTTTAGCTAACGGGAGCGCCCAGTCAGCAATGGATCGCTTCACCGTTGGGCTCAACTTCTCGAGCGGCTTTCTCCCACTCACGAGTTCTAGCAGTAGTATTGCAAAGCTGTAAACATCGCAGCTCTCCGAAGCCTTGCCAAACATCGCATATTCTGGGGCGAGATAGCCGAGAGTGCCTTTCACTCTTGTGGTGACATGTGTAGCACCGTCGGGAATTAGCTTTGCGAATCCGAAGTCAGCAACCTGTGCCTGGAAATTTGAATCCAAGAGAACATTACTCGCTTTGACATCCCTATGGATTATATGAGGTGTGGAATTGTGGTGAAGATATCTGCAAAAGAGGAAGAACAAAATCAACCACCTTGCTGGAAGAGAAACATATGGGCTCTCTTTGGTTTGAAGGAACTGGAGAGAATGCAAATGTAATTAGAACTAATAGTTGCAAAAGGATCATTGTAATAACTAGTTGGATATCAATGAAATGAAATCTAAGTTTTAGTGCTCTCTTTGGTCATTTATAGTACCTCTGCTGCACTCCAGTTTCTTTTCCGGCGAGAAGAGAAGTTCGAGCGTGACGGCAGCGAGAGGTAAACCAGAGATAACAAGAGAGACCACTAACTAAAACTGATATTTCATTTCATTGATATCCAACTAGCTATTACAAAGAGCCAACTATTAGTTCTAATTACAGTTTACAAACATACCCCCACAAATGGATTTACATCCATTTCCTTCAGTTGACAATTTTGAACCTAACCCTGGTGAAAATGAGGAAGAGGAAACTTTTAAAGAATTTAAAAGGTTGTTTGTAAGCATACGCAAGGGCCTCTGCTGATCCGACGGCAATATTCATTCTCCTGCCCCAGTCAAGAAGGCATTCAGCCGAATGCTGTCCGTGGAGATGTGCAAGCAGGCTTAAATTTGGCATGAAGTCGTAAACGATTAGCCGCTCTTGCCCTTCTGCACAATAGCCGCGCAAGCTCAGCAGATTTTTGTGTCTCACTCTTCCCAGAATCTCCACTTCAACAGCAAACTCCATTTCAGCCTTGTTGCTCCATACTTTTAACCTCTTCACAGCAATCTGAATGAAGCGCATAATGTAGAATTAGTAACTAGCAATTAAAAAAAATTTAAATCATATAAGGATTAGTCCGAGGTTCCGTTTGGCGCGACGTTTTTGCTCCGGTGAGTTTGGAAAAAAACGCCACGGTCATAGAATGTATGTTTAGCATGACAACGGCTACAATCACCACCAAGAAAATAAAACTACTTTTGAACATAAAAGTGGTTGAAGTTCCTTATGTGATGTCGGGCGTTCACGAACAGCGGTTCACAACCATCGCGTTCACGACCGCCACCGTTGTGTCAAACGGAGCCTAAGAGTGTGATGAATATGCAAATATGTGGTAAAGAAGCGCACACTAACGACGAATAAGGATTTGAGTCTGTGCAAGTTGAAATTAAAGTTCGAAGAGTTTCAGACAATTTTCTTTTAAAATCATCCCTCTTATATGAGATTAATCATAATTCTTGTCAATAGAAAATAAGGCATTATAGTGTAAGCCTATCCTGCATTCATAGTGCATAAGGTGGAGCAAGCTATTTTAGTAGTAACATAAATTAATGAATTAGTTAAATTATGAATTACTTGTTGCTAATTGAGCAATATAAGAGATAGCATATCTTAACACCAAAATGACAATCAAGGTGTGCATATTTCCATAAAAGAATATGTAGGCGTGTGCACTCGATATAAATCCTAGGCCCCACCACTTATAACCATTGGTTTTGGGTTGGATGCATGTGTTTTTTTATATCTTTGACATTGATAGTGCGAAGAATTTTGTCTCTACAGATCACCTTTAGTAAATTGGATTGGAGACAACCACCCCTACCTCCACGGGGTGTTGTGTGAAGTCATGTCAGTCGACATTTGTCAAGAGTTCTTCGGGAGCTCCCCGATGGGGCATATAGGCGGTCTACTTTGGAAACACACAACAATGTCGACTTATCAAGGGCAACAAGAACTTCCTGGCAAGTCGAGACACGCCACAGTAACTGATACTCATTGGGCAGGTGAAGGAAGGCATCAACACTGGACATAACCCGCTCTTCATTGTCAAAAATAAGACATAATATGAGGTTTCTCAACCAACCGTGGATGAGAAGAGAAAAATCAAAAGTAACCCAAATAGGTGAGACTAAGGGTGAGAGGCAACTCGCTAACACCATCGACCAAATTCACAATAGTGGATTTTCTTCCCGGGGGCCAACTTAATATTGAATATGAGAATAAGAACAATACCAGGTTGAGTAGAGAGGAGAAAGGCGGATTGGGCTTTGGTATCGAGTCACATGAAACAAAAAACTGGTGTATTCTGGAGAAACATAAGAAGGGGCAGCACGAATAAGGGATAAATCAGTGATCATCTTACTATAACAATTCAGAACAAAGCCGGACACAATGGGAAGTTAACTGCTAGCTGACTAGTACAAGTCGACAAAAAGCCAACTTCAAAATAATTAGTTAGACCAAAGTTTATCTGACTCTAGAAGGAAGAAGCTAGTCATCGTGGTGACACTAAAGAAAAAAAAGATAGAACAAGCAAAAGTCACATTTTCCTGTTGGGTTCGGGTTGATAGAAACGCAGAGGCAAAACTGGAGGAAGGAAGGAAGCGGGAAGATGAACAGTAGTTTTACTTTTTACTGGATTTTACTTCAAAATTTCTTAATACCGTAGAACAATGTAGATGGCTCTATTTAAAGGCAATTAGAGCACTAATACAATAATTAAAGTAGTTGGCAGATATAATAAAAGCGCACAGTAAACTGTGGTGATTACATTAATTGTGAAACGGTTCGGGTTTGCTGCTCATACCCCTTCTAAATCCGAACCCGCTATAACCTCAATCTTCATCTTCAGCTCCAGAAAACGCTCCCGAGGTAAGGGCTTGGTCATTATGTCTGCCAGCTGCAGTTTGGTCGGGACATAGCTGAGTTCGATCTTCTTCTCTTCCAAAAGTTCTCAAATGAAGTGGAATTTTATATCTGTGTGTTTGCTGCGTTTATGATGAACGGGATTTTTCGATAGCTCTATTGCGGAAGTATTGTCGCAAGCGATCTTGACTCCCCCTTTTTCTTTTCCATTATCACTCTGGCAGACTTCCGCCCAGAGACGATGCAGCCAGAGTGCCTCACAGGCGGCCGAGTTCAACGCCATGTACTCGGCTTCAGTTGTTGAGAGTGCTATTGTTTGTTGTTTCCTGGAAGACCAGAAAATCGGCTTGCTTCCGAGGAAGAAGATGAAACCTCCGGTACTTTTTCTGTCGTCTAGGTTGCCCGCCCAATCGGAATCGGTGAAGCCGATCAGACCGTCCTTTTCTCCGATTTGATAAAGTAGCCCATGATCCTTTGTTCCCTGTAAATATCGAAGGATTCTTTTTCCCGCAACGAGATGAGCTCTGCTAGGGTTGCTGACGAAGCGGGCGATGATGTTAACAACGTTCTCGATGTATGGTCGAGTATTCGTCAGATAAATGAGAGAGCCCACAAGGCTGCGATACATTTCTTTATCTATTCCTTCATCGTCTCTTTTCGCGACGAGCTTGTCGGTGGTGGACATGGGAGATAATGCAAGATTGCATTCATTGAGATTAAAACGAGTAAGAAGAGAGTTAGTATATTGCTCTTGAGAGATAAAAATAGTGCCTGGAACCTGTTTGATCTGCATTCCAAGAATGAACTTGAGATGGCCAAGATCAGTCATTGCATAGGTCTTCATCATTTTAGCTTTGAGGGTGTTGATTACTGAGATATCTGGTCCGGTGAGTATCAGGTCGTCTACATAAAGGCAGACGACAGTGGTGGCATTGTTTTCTCTTTTCAGGTATAGGGATGGCTCACTCTTGCTTGCATTGAAACCTTCTTGGATGAAGAATGAGTCGATGTTATCATGCCATGCCCTTGGCGCTTGTTTAAGCCAGTATAGAGCCTTATGTAGACGACAGACCTTCTTCTCTTCTCCTTTCTTAGCATACCCAGGTGGTTGTGAAACATAGATCTCTTCCTTTATTTTCCCATTAAGGAAAGCTAATTTTACATCAAGCTGAAAAATGGGATATTTATTTTGGGCTGCTACCGCAAGTATCAGTCGGATTGTGGTCATGCGAGCCACAGGGGCGAAAGTCTCTTCATAATCCTCCCCTGGCCGCTGTGAGTAGCCTTTAGCCACAATTCTGGCTTTATATTTTACAATCTCTCCTTCTTCATTAAGCTTAGCTTTGTAGACCCATTTGAGTCCAATTATCTCTTTGTTGGTTGGTCGTGTGACAAGGGACCAGGTTTGATTGGCTTGAATGACATTCATCTCTTTCTCCATTGCTTGCTGCCAATGTTTGCGTTTTACTGCTTCTTCAAAGCTAAGCGGGTTTGTGGCCAGCAAAGCAAACTCATCTTGACTGTAGATTTCTGCCAGAGATCGAAATTTTTGGGGCGATGATGGATAGGAGGTAGTGTCCACCAAGTTGGTTGGCTGAGAATTGCAATGGATGGTGCTTGGAGGTGACTCAAGCACAACCGGCAGTTCATGATGATCCTCTATAGATAATGATTCTGAGTCCCAATCCCAGGTGTTTTCTTCATCAAAAATTACATCTCTGGAAACAATTATCTTCTTTGTAAGTGGCTCCAGGAGACGATAGGCTTTGCTAGTTTCACAATATCCCAGCAGGACACATTTTTGGCTGGTTTCATCCAACTTGTCTTTCTTTTCTCTGTTTTTATGAGCATAAGCAGCCGTTCCGAATACCTTTAGGTGAGCGATGGTTGGCTTGTGCTGGAAGAGCTCCAGGTAGGGAGTAGAGCGAGTGAGACTCTTTGTTGGTACTCGATTGAGTATATAGACAGCCGTGGACGTTGCTTCTGCCCATAGATACTTTGGGCAGGATTTGTGTAGCATCATTGTCCTTGCCATCTCAACAATAGTCCGATTGCGCTTTTCTACGACTCCGTTTTGTTGTGGTGATGCTGGAGCAGTGAGTTCATGAGTAATTCCTGCTTCTTTGCAGAAATGAATGAACTCAGCCGACAGGAACTCTCCGCCTCTGTCCGTTCCGAGGGTCTTGATTTTTGTATCAAATTGATTTTCAACTTGATTTTTGAATACTTTAAACATCGCGAACGTATCTGATTTGCGCTCCAGGTGATAGAGACACATGTAGCGGCTGAAGTCATCAACTATTAGCATGAAGTAGTGTCTTCCTCCCAGAGACGGTGTGCTTGCAGGTCCCCAGAGATCAATGTGGACAAGATTGAGAGGTGTAGTGGCCCTCCTGTGTGCAGTTGGAGGGAATGGAAGGCGATGTGATTTTCCTCGTGCACATGAATCACAGTGGTGATGGGTTGGTTCAAGATCCGGTAGTCCCTCCACAAGACCATGTGTGTGCATTGTTTTAATGCTTGGATAGTTTAGGTGTCCCAACCTATGGTGCCAAAGAGTAAGTGTAGAAGAAGTTTTACTTGTCTCATGGCAGGGGGTAGCACTGAGTTTGAATGGTTTTAAGACAATGGTGAAGATGTTGTTTGTGCTCTTTTTGGCTGAGGCTACGCAAGTGCTGGTTTTCTTATCCACAATATGACAAACATCATGATCGAACATGACCTTATAGCCTCTTGAGAGCAATTGCTCAACACTGAGGAGGTTTTGTGTGAGAGTGGGCACATATTGCACATCTTTTATGAATCTCTGCTCCCCTGATTCAGTGAGAACAGAAATTGTGCTTTTTCCTTCTATTTTTTCAACCTTTCCATCCCCTAGTATTACACCAGATTTGAAATTGTTGTCTAGTGTGGTGAAATACTCTTGATTGTTCACCATGTGCCGTGAGCAACCGAAATCGATAAACCAGATTGAGCCACCGTTATGATTTGTCCCAGTATTACAAGCAAAGAGGAAGTGGCCACCTTCAGTTTCAGTGACCTTGGCCTCTTCTTTTTGCCTAAACCAGCATTTTTGTTCTGAATGATTTTGTAGTTTGCACTTTTTGCATCTAAAGAAACAATCTTTATAAGCGTGGTTTTGTTTCTTGCAGATGGTGCAATAAGTTTGTTCACTGGTTTTCTCACTAAACTTTCCTTTGAAGCTTTTGTTCTGCCCTTGAGCAGGTTTCTGAATTTTTTCTTTCTCTGATCTCCTTTGAGTATCAGTTTTGTTTTTGTGAATACACATCTTAGTGTGGAAGGCTTGATCAAGGGGAGTTTGATCACGAATGAGAATCTCCTCATGAGATTGAAGGGACCCCATGAGTTCAGTTATTGGCAATGTCTCAAGATCTCGAGCCTCTAGGATAGCGTGAACAACATGATTGAAGGATTTAGGTAGAGAACGAAGGATTTTTTCTACTACCTGCTGGTCTTGTAAGTTTCCTCCCAGATTTCGTATTTGATTTACAAGACTCGTGATTTTAGCAAAAAAATCTTGAATGTTCTCACCTTCCTTCATTAAGAGAGCATCTAAGGAGCGATGGAGGTTGTGAAGTTTCATTTTGATTACCTTTTTTGATCCTTTATATTCGTTCTCAAGTCTGTCCCAAGCTTCCTTTGCAGATTTGGACCCCATGTGCGCGGGTAGATATTGTTGGTGACTGCTTGTTGAATGAGATGAAGGGCTCTGGAATCCTGCATCCGATCAGTCTTTGATATGGTAGGCTCCTTGCCATCGACAGATTTGCCGGAAGGTGTGATGCCGAGATGAACAATATCCCAGAGATCCTGGGACAGGAACAAGGTCTCCATTTTGTCGCTCCAGAATTTGTAAAGTTCCCCAGAGAACATGGGGACGGATGAGAGAGATGAGGTGGGTGTAATGTTGGTAGATGATGATTCCATGGATGGAATGAATCAAATATGATTTGCCTCCCCTGCTCTGATACCACTGATAGAAACGCAGAGGCAAAACTGGAGGAAGGAAGGAAGCGGGAAGATGAACAGTAGTTTTACTTTTTACTGGATTTTACTTCAAAATTTCTTAATACCGTAGTACAATGTAGATGGCTCTATTTAAAGGCAATTAAAGCACTAATACAATAATTAAAGTAGTTGGCAGATATAATAAAAGCGCACAGTAAACTGTGGTGATTACATTAATTGTGAAACGGTTCGGGTTTGCTGCTCATACGGGTTCCCTCCTAGGTGGACAACCCGCGGCGACGGGCGTCAAGAGGTCCGTAATGGGTTGGATTGAGTCGTGGTGAACTTCGGGCACGATTGTGTCAGCTCGGCGAGATCAAGTGACTTATATGATCGGGACTCATATCCTTAGTTATATATATATATAATTTTATGTTTGGAAAGCAAGAGAAGAAAAAAAGTAACACCACTGTTGAAACCAGAGAACTGGTCTCGACGTTCGCAGCGGGTATGCAGCTGACCCTTACTTGACCTGAGCTAGAACCTTGACTAGTTGCTGAGAACCGAAGGACCTTGCACCCACGAAGACCTGAAGCACCTGAACAGACCCCTTAAGCTGCAGCGAGGAGGTCCCACCACACACCCGGAAGTTCAAAGAGAGCTTCCCCTCCCAAGCCAATGCTGAGCCTGGGCACCTTGGAGGGCACTAAGGACCACCTCACTGTCAACCTTCACTGACAGGGGGGTAGTGCTTGCTCACAAGACACACGCGAGAGAGGGGGGAGACCAGCCCTTCCCAAGGTGCCCATGGGAGTCTATTTATAGACTTCCCAAAATTGGGCTGCGGATAGCCAAGATTTTGCTATCCGTAGCTCAACTACGAACCTGAACGACCAAAATAGGAGGGGGGGGGGGGTGCGAGTGGAGGTTGGGACGTCCACTCCCTCCCTTGACGGGGGTCGGGAGAGTGGACCGAAAGGTTCACTGCCTGGGCTGGGCGAGTGGACCACTCGGTCCACTCCCCTTAGGGGCGAGTCACGAGTGGACCCATGGTCCACTCGCCCGAGTGCCCGGGGCTAGTGGACCACTCGCCCCTCACCCTGGGCGAGTGGACCCTGCCTTGGGCGGGTGGACCACTAGGTCCACTCGCCCAGGTGAGGAAGTGGACCTCCTCCCCAGGACTTCTTTTTTGGTCTCGAGGGCGTCGATTGCCTCCAACTAGTTGATTCATTGTGTCACGACTACTTTCACTATTGTGATCTTATCTGCGTTGGGTCACATCAGCTCGGCAAATATGAGGGTTGTACAACCACCATGTTCTGGAATGAGAAAAAAAGGATATTTTTTTTATTCTTTTTCAAGAGCAACAGCCCGCCTATGCCGTCCAATATAAGGAGAATAAAACCTATTCATTGATGCAGCCCGTGAGTGCCTTTTCCCGTGAAGAACAAGAGGAGCGGCCAAAGTAACGCCTCCTCTCCTCCGAATCGAGACTTTCTCGCCGGCGACCTTTGGCAGTGCTGGAGCCGGAGCAAGCAGCGGTGGTTGGAGGCCTTGAGGCCGCGTGGAGTCCGGTGTGAGGATTGACGGCGGCGATTGTCGCGAGGGCGAAGGCGCTGAGGACTCCATTTGTGGGGTCGTTGCGGAGGCGGTGGTGGCGCCGTGATTGCGTGGCGGGGCTGCGGTGCACGTGTGCGGCGGAGCGGCGTAGGCGGAGGCCATTTTGGGCGGAGCTGGAGAGGCATAGGCGGTGTTTGGCGACCGCCATTTGGGCTCTGGAGAGCAAGGACCGTAGAAGCGTCGGCGGTGTTGTCGGATCACGGTCGTGATAGTGCAGTGGTGCAGAGTGCGCATCTTGGCGCAAAGGACGGCGGTGTGCAACCGCCGTATTTTACTCAGACGAGTATATTGGGCCGCATTTGCGGCTAGCGACGGTCAACGCGAGGAGGCATCTTAACCTCAAGTGGATGTTGGTGGCGAGACGTCTGAGCCTCGAACGGGGCAACCTACTGACGGGTTGCAGACTGATCGGAGTGCGCCAGTGGCATCGTGTGTCGTCGTAGGCAGACAACTTGACACAATATTGAAAGACCTTAAAAGACTGCAGAGGATTCAAAGAACCAGTTTGGAGCGAGTCACTCTGACTCGAACTTGGTCGTCTTTGTCGGTTTACATGTATCTTTTTCTTGTCTTTATATTTGTGTTAGCTGTAGGATCCATCTGGGGATCGCGGGGGGAAAACCACTATATTATTGAACATTATTTAGTGGAGGCTTTCCGGGTTGGACTCCGATCGTCCCGTGGTTTTACCCTGCTTTGAGGGTTTTCCACGTATACGCCTTTGTGTCAGATTGTGATTGTTTTTGTTCTTACGTATTTCGTTGACGACTTTTGCAGGTGGCTCAGCTCGCATCCTCACGTGCACTCAGGTCCGTGAGATCGTGTTTCTCACAACATTTCCTTCCTTTGTGTGTCAGTTCAATGAGGCAATTACTAGAGAAGAAGATAGAAATGAGAGTTCCACCAAATGCCCTCCTTCTAGCACATCAACAAAACCATAAAAATATTTCTTTTTTAACTTTTACATAGTAGAAGGAACCATATGCTTCATTGCAATTGACATTTATGAGAATAATGTTAGATCAGGAAACTCTTGTGGTCGTGTGCGAGCACATTATAATATAGATCTTAGGTCCCTCTATTACAACCAATAGATTTTGGGTTGGATCCATAGGTTCTAATGTGGTATCATTGCACGATCGCACCCCTCAATAAAAAATACAAATGTTATAGGTCAAGGACAATATCGTCTCCTATCGGAGAACTCTTTACAACATTGCGCACTTTATCTAAATCATAAGCCCCTCCACCTACAACCGATTGATTTTGGCCTGGATGCTTAAATTCTAACATATTATCACATTCACTTTCTCCTAAATTTCAAACACAAAAATACTCCCCAACACGAAACTAAGGCTCCGTTTGGCGCGGCGGTTTTGCTCCGGTGAGTTTGGACAAAAAAACCACAGTCATAGAATGTATGTTTGGCATGACAACAATTATGACCGCAATTAAGAAAAAAAAACAGTTTTGAACATAAAAGTGAATAGACTCCAAACGCGGTGGTTATGAACCATCGTTCGTGAACGACCGACCTCATCCAAGCATACACTTTTATGTTCAAAACTAGTTTTTTTTCTTGGCGGCTATCATACCCGCTGTCATGCCAAACATACATTCTAGGACGGTGGCGTTTTTGTCCAAACTCACCGGAGCACGAAAGCGGCGTTTGCAAACGGAGTCTAAATCAAAAACATAAAGAAATAGGAGCAGCACACATAATGCTGGAGTGAAAGAGAATGAATGAAATGAGATGAAATCTCAACATTTTTTGTATTACCATATCATAATATTCTCATTAAGTATAAGCGCGGATTTATTTGACCTTTTCCGCCTTCATCATTTCATTTCACTCAAATTTCCCAGCATCCAAAGAGATCCAAAAGGATCTTCGCGGATGGAAGATTAGGAGACAGGAAATACCTGAGATCCATCCCAGAGTTGGCCCCAATAAACACTCCCGAATCCACCTTCACCGATCTTGTTGTCGTAATTGAAGTTGTTTGTGGCGGCGTGCAACTCCTTGAGGGAGAAAATCCTCCATGAGCTAGTTTTCCTCCGACTGTCCTTTCTCCTGCGCCCAATCGAGCTCTCTCTCATCATCATAATCAAACTAACAACAGCCAAAAAAAACCCCCCAAAAAAGAGTTTGAAACTGAAAACCTAAGAAGAAATTTACACATCTGAGGAGTTCATGCAGCAAAGGTAAGATAAGAAAGTCATCGGCCTCCAAACTCCGGCACCCAGAGAGGAAAAGCAAGCCCTCGTATTCCGGTGACTATTCCGGCAAGCTGGTCAGGGAAATGGAGGAATGTAGAACAAAACCAACAATTGAGTAGGAAGGAGACCAGCAGCATCATCAACAGTAATGAGAAAAATGAACTTTTTTTATACTACTATGGCGGTATGGCCCCGAACTGTTTTCGTCACTTTGTGAGCGCGGTGCGGTGAACCGCGGGTGCAGAGATACCCTTGTTGCGCGTCCGCCTTTAAGAGAAATTTTGCGACCACGTGGCACTGTAGACGTATTCTCTTAACCTGCTCCAAATAACTTTCAAGTCGACCATATATTTCATAGGAACATTGTGATTTTAATGCGCATATAATTGAAGGTTTTCAAAATTGGACCGGACTTTCAATCGAAGAATAAAGTTCTAAGGTTATTGCTCCATTTGGCGAGGTATTTTTGCTTGGATGAGTTTGGACGAAAATGCCACCATCATAGAATGTATGTTTGACATGACAGTGGTTCTGGCCGCCGACAAAAAAAGAAAACTAGTTTTGAACATAAAAGTTGATGAAGTTCCTTAGGTAAAGTCGGGCGTTCACGAACGATGGTTCATAATCATCATATTCACGACTGCCACCGCCGCGTCAAACAAAGCCTATATCGGTTCGATCGGTTCAACCATTGTTATCACCTATAACTTAAATAAGCAAAATATAAAATCTAAATTATTTAAATATTATCATAATTATAGTTATATTAACGTATTTTTACGCACCAATTTTTTTTTAAACCTAGTGTTATTAAGTTGACTAAGAAAAAAGAATATTCTAGAATTTAATAGCGCTTTGAATCAAATTAAGTTCAATATAACAGATAATCATAATTTCTACGTAGAATGCTGCATATAATAAATTCATAGTTCTGTCTAGCACATGTGTAGAACATAAATTATTTTTTTTTGTAAGAAAAATCATTTTCGAGCTAAGATTTGAGAACCCCACGGTTTTCCAAAATTGTGACTACTTCGCCGATTTAGCGGTTCGACCAACGGTTCTTGAGCGGTTCTCGGCTGGAACGGTCCTTAAGCATGATCAAATTGATTTATAAGGCGATTCACGGTCGAACTGATCCGATTCAGTCTGGTTCTTAAAACACTACTTATAACTGTAATATATAAGATTGAGTGATGTTATAAGTAAAAATTATCCAAGTATTGATCAAATATGTCCACGAAGGAGCCGAATGCTCGAATTATTTGCACGCAAATATTTTTTTATCTGAAATATTTAATATATGCTCGAATTATTTGCACGCAAATATTTTTTTATCTGAAATATTTAATATATATATTCTTCTCCGCTTCGCTGTATATTTTTTAATTTACTTTGCGTATTAATTTAGGGAATTTATATACGCAGCCCGTGTTTAGCTATTAGCAACCCGAAGATAATAGCAAGCCCGACAAAGCGCTATTTGCAGCTCATTTCCACTAACGCTATTGGCAGTCGACAAAAAAAAATCATTAAACATGTTTGCAGTCTATTGTTCTTATACAAAATAATCATTAAACATCTTCTTCACCTCGATTGATTTTCTTTTCTGATCTCTCTTGGATACCGAGGACAGAGATCAGACTGGTGGAGCGGACTGAGATCGGACTGGAGCGGAGGCCTGTAGACAGATCGATGAAGCTACTAAAGGAAGGTCTCGAAAGAACTCCTGTTTATTTCTGGCTTTCTGCTCTCGAGAGGAAGGTCTAGATGGAAAACGACCGCATCCTTTGGATCCAAAACTGGGGAGGGTATTACTGGACGCCTCCACTGAAAGGAAATCTCGGTCTGCAGCTCATGTCGAGCATCGGGGAACGCGAGGTCAAGCCGCCCTTCTTCTCTGGCACCTGCACCGGCCAACCCCAGCAGTGCTATAGGTGTGGTGCCGACGGGTGGCAGTCTGCCTGCTGCCGGTCCTAGCCTTCTTCTCTGGCGGTTTCCGGCGGCCGGGGGCGGGGAATCGCAGCTTCCGAGCGGGACGAGCGGCGCCGTGCGCGAAGGATTTCGGGAGAGCGCGTGAGAAAACCTAGGGCTGCTATTAGAAAGGCGTTAAGAGACTTTTAGGGACCGTTCGTTTGGACGGAATTGAAGACTTGTAATTGAAATTCGTCGTCGAATTCCAATCACGCCGTTCGCTTGTTAGGTAACTTTAATAATTGAAATTTGAGTTGAATATCATGAACATATTCGGAATTGGGCGAGTCTGGCATGCTCGATTTATTGCGTTTTTCGCCCGGGCGCGAGTTTATGCGCCCGATAGCACAATTTTTTGCCCGGACGCGAGTTTTTCGCACGGACGTGCGTTTTTTCGCCCTGACGTGCGTTTTTCGCCCAGATGCGCAAATTTCGCCCGGGTGAAAGTTTTCCGCCCTAGCGTGCGTTTTTTCGCCCTGTCGCGCTTTTTTTCGCCCGGGCTCGCGTGTTTCGCACGGGGGCACGTTTTTCGCCCGGGCGCGAGTTTTTTCGCCCAGGAGCGCGTTTTTTGCCCGGGCACGCGTTTTTCGTCCGGGGGCGCATTTTTCGCCTGAGCGGACGTTTTGTTGCTCGGGCGTGCAATGTTTCTCCTAGGCGCGAGTTTTTAGCCCGAGCGCGTTTTTCGCCTAGGCATGTGTTTTGTCGCCCGGGAGCGCAATTTTTCGCCAAGGCGCGGAATTTTCTCCCGGGCGATTTTTCGCCTGGGAGCGCGTTTTTCGCTCAGGGGCTCGTTTTTCGCCCGAGGGCGCATTTTGTCGCCCGGGCGCGAGTTATTCACCAGGGAGCGCGTTTTTCGCCCGGGCGCGCTTTTTTTTGCCCGGGCGGGCTTTTTTGGCCCGGGCGCGCGTTTTTCGCCCGGGAGCGTTTTTTTTTGCCTGGGCGCACGTTTTTTCGCCTGGGAGCGCGTTTTTTTTCGCCCGGGCGCGCGTTTTTTCACCTGGGCGCGCGTTTTTTGCCCGATCGCGCGTATTTCTCCCGGTCGCGCATTTTTCGCCCGGGCGCACATTTTTCGCCCGGGAGCGCGTTTTTCGCCCGGCGCGCATTTTTCGCCCGGGCGCGCATTTTTCTCCCGGGAGCGCGTTTTTTGCCCGGCGCGCATTTTTCGCCCGGGCGCGCATTTTTCGCCAGGGCGCGCATTTTTCGCCAGGGCGCGCAGTTTTCGCTCGGGCGCGAGTTTTTCGTGCGAGCACTTGTGTTTTGTCCGGGCACACAATTTTCACCTGGGCGCACAATTTTCGCTCGGGCGCGAGTTTTTCATCAGGGCGCGTGTTTTTCGCCCGGGTGCAAGTTTTTCGCCCGGGCGCGCATTTTTCGCCCGGTTGCACGTTTTTCGCCCGGGCGCGCGTTTTTCGCTCGTGAGAGCGTTTTTTGCCTTGACGCGCGTTTTGTCGCCCGGGCGCCCAATTTTTCGCCTAGGCGCGAGTTTTTCGCCCGGGCGCGCATATTTTGTCATGATGCGCATTTTTTATTATATATGTAAAAAATATTAATTTCTTTATAATATTTTTAAATTCTTAGATTTAATTTTATTTAACAAACGAACACAAAAATTGATAAATTCCACAAACAACAATAATGTTTATTAGGCGAACGATGGAATTGGAATTAGATCAATTCCAATTCTGAATATCGAATTCCAATATCGAATTCCAATATCAAATTCTAATTCCGTCCAAACGAACGGACCCTTAATGTCTTTTTCCGGTTTTTTCGGGTTGCTAATAGCCAAACACGAGCTGCGTATATAAATTCCCTTAATTTATTCCCGTTTATCATATTTTAGTTAATTTATTGTTTTATCTATAGTTTTGTAGATATATAAATGTACATGTGGTCCCAAACTCTTTATCCCCCTTTTCTCTCTAAAGTCTCACACCCTTTAAAGTGAAAAAGAAATACTAATAAAGGATGAGAAGCCTCATTGTCACACGAAAAATGCTTATTATATATAAATGATTTCATTATATATGAACCATCTATTACGCGCCCCTGTTAACATCTATAAAATGGGTGTT
This sequence comes from Dactylorhiza incarnata, assembly GCA_033032865.1. Lineage (NCBI taxonomy): Eukaryota > Viridiplantae > Streptophyta > Magnoliopsida > Asparagales > Orchidaceae > Dactylorhiza > Dactylorhiza incarnata. The sequence goes on along the minus strand of JAWHQI010000310.1, from coordinate 1,947,162 downwards.
TACTTTTCATTTGAATGAGACATTAATTGGAGGAGGAGTACGAATTCTCGCTCATTATCCCTAGGAACATCGAATAACAATCCAACGAGTACCCGCTAGAGCCCCAGTGTGTCGCTCTTCAAAATATGCCTCTGTGCACAACTCTCAGAACGCACCCCTATACGCTGCTCCCTCGAACGTACCTGTGCACGTAGCTCCCCAGATTATGTCCCCAGTGTGCACAATGACTCAAAAGAATTTTTGCTGATATTGTGAAATGAGTGGTGACCTATCACGCTAGCTATAACAATTGTGCAATCTAAAAATATTACTATTGTTTTCCCCTTAACTGGGCCAGACCATGTAAAAACCCTGATGTCGATCTAATTTGATCTTGTTCATATTCGATTAACTCTTAAGCTAAGACATCAAATATACGGAGCTTTGATTCATCCTCAACACTTTTTTTTAAATAAAAAACTAAATTATTTATTTAAATGTTTTAAAAATCTACATAGCCGACCGCACAACGGTGCACTGTCATTCGTATTTATGATGTATTGTATAATCCTAGTTGGTTCCCACGCATGGGCGGATCCAGAGGGGGGCCCTAGGGACACTGGCCCCCCCATTATTTTTCGAAATTTTCTATAAGGCCCAAAAAAACTGGATATTCGCACACTTAATGTTGGCTAATCGCACACCATTTAGGATTTAAACGAGCACTGGCCCCCCCATTATTCTTCTTTGACACTTGGCCCCCCCATTATTCCCATCTCGCTCCCGCTCGGGCCGGCAAACCCTAACACGAGTTAAATCTCGCTTTGCAAAGAAAGGATCAAGATATTGTCAATGCCATGTCTTTTGTTAGCTTGACAAAAAGACAATTGCAAACTTTAAGAGATGATGGATGAGACTCTCTTCTTAAAAAAGTCTTATTTTTTTGTGCTAAATATGATATTCTTATCCCCAATATGGATGATCAGTATATTCCCCGTGGAAGATCAAGACGGTTTGTCGAAGACTACACAAACTTGCATCATTATCGGGTTGAAATTTTCTTAAAAGTCGTCGATCTACAATTACAAGAGCTAAACAACCGGTTTGATGAGGTGAGTATGGAGTTGCTTCATTGTATGGCTTGCTTGAATCCCGCTAACTCATTTGGTTGTTTTGACAAGCAAAAAGTGCAGCGACTTGCAGAGTTTTATCCGAATGACTTTTCAAGTTTGGAGTTATTTAATTTGGAATTTCAACTTGACAACTACATTGTCGATATGAAAAGTGATGAGAGATTTTCTAATTTGAAGGACCTTGGTCATCTATCTATGAAGCTTGCTGAAACTGGTAAATCTGTTGCTTATCAACAAATCTACAAGCTTTTGAAGTTTGTATTGATTCTTCCCGTGTCCACTGCAAGTGTGAAAAGAGTTTTCTCAGACATGAATTATGTGAAGAACAAGTTGCACAATTGTATGGGCGATCAAATGTTGAATGATTGTTTAGTCACTTTTATTGAGCGAGAGACATTTTTGAAAGTAACTGATGATGATGTTATCGATCGTTTTCAAAAAATGAAAACTCGTCGTGGACAATTATAATTTTTCATGTAGTTTGTAATTTTCAGTGTTATGTAGTTTTTTATGACTTTATAGTGCAAAAATTTTAATATTTACTTGTCATTTTATTTAAAAAAAAATTTGTGCCCCCCCCATTATCAATTTCCTGGATCCGCCACTGTTCCCACGTGTTCATAATTTTTTCCCATTATGTCAAAAATAAGTCTGGCTATGATTAAAGATAGGGCGCAATGACGACAAATAATCCATATAGCCGACCCCACTATGATGGAATAATGGCTCGAGCGTTGTTGTTGTAGTATGTCAAAAAATAAGTCTCAATACCACATCAAAAAGGATTTTCTCATTAATATAGGGTAATTATATTTGCAGGCCCTAAAGAGATATTTGCAACCCAATTTCTACGAGTTATTACGCGCCTTTTGAAAATACTCCTTGCCCATGCATTTTTAGGAAACGTGTTCAACATGAAAGTTGTAGATCTCGACTAGATCTACAACTTTTGTGTTGAACACTTTTCCTGAAAATGGACGCACAAGACGTACTTCCAAAACTTCGCTATAATTACGCCCATGTTTCAATCAAGGCGGCAAATACGTCTTGTGCATGCATTTTTAGGAAAAGTGTTCAACATAAAAGTTGTAGATCTCGTCGAAATCTACAACTTTCATGTTGAACATGTTTCCTAAAAATGCATGGGCAAAGAGTATTTTCAAAAGGCGCGTAATAACTCATAAAAATTGGGTTGCAACTATCTCTTTAGGGCCTGCAAATATAACCACCCTTAATATAATATCTAATTTGCACACCTTAATAATTCGATCAGCATTTTGGAAGCCGGGCCGAAACAGTAGTCGGACCGGTCCAACGGTGGACCGGACATCCTACCCGTACGATCTCGCCCCTTACGAACCACCTTTTTAAGCTCTCGACAATTTTTGATAATCTGGTATTCGTTTTCGCGCCTGTGTGCGTTGAGAATGCGGGAGCTTTCCTTTGACGCCGAACAGCTCGCCGGAGTACGATCGTCAGCACATTCGAAATCTTCTTTGAAACGCTCCAGAAGGCGTCCGATCCCCAAATCCATATCCAAGTCTACTAAATCTCCTAATTCTCCCGGTAGGGTTTCCTCTCTCTCTCGTGCATAAGATACTTTTGTTAAACTAGGTTTTACGATGATTTACTATCTTTTTAAGGGCATTCTGTAATACGCCTTATTGAAACTCTCCAACTGTTAATCTTGTATTCTGGCTGAAGCAAATGCAATTCACGATCTGGTGATCTTTTGAACAGATGGAAGCAAACGAAAAAGGGTGAAGTTCGCAGGTTCTGCAGACATTTGTGAACTAAAAGGGAACCTGGATGGACCTTCGCTTCAAAATGAAGGTTCCATTCTAAATTTGTCCTATTCCACTTTCTTGATAACGTTCCTTTTGTTTTCTTAAAGTGGAGAAGCAGCATGATTCTTTGCTTCAAACCGGTAGAATTCAGCAACAATTCCTGTATTATCAGCTGTATTTTGATCATTCCTGCTTTTTTCTTTTCTTGTAATTGTAAACTGACATGTCTGTAAAAGTCAAGAAAGGAGCCTCATATTTGCCCGGTAAGCCCTAAAAAGGCTTAATCACTCTTTTGGTGTTAGAAAAACAAGGTGGTTAATCTAATTATTATTTACTTGTATAAAAGTTTAGTAAGATCAGTCCAGGAAATCCACTACCCCATGTCCAGGAAATCCACAACCTTGACTACCTCTAGGATTTTCTTTCTCTATCCATTGATAATATGGCAGCACGATCAGTTTGTAAAAGAGGAAGTCACATATTAGTAGCCGCCAAGTATTAATAACCCCCTGGATACGACTGAACACACTTGAGAGTGGAAATTCCATTACTGCTCAATATTTAGGCACACATTGACTCATATTCAGATCGAAGCTCATAAGGAAACTGGGCCAAAACAAGCTCACATTGCTTTTCAGCTTCTTTTAAGGCTCTATTTGGGATGATTGTGGCGGCAGAAAAAAAAGTTGTGGGAAATCAATGGTGCGATTTGAGCTGTCAGAAAAGTAGTTGTGGAAAAACAATAGAAGAAGAAGAAGAGGGATATTCACCTATGGGAAGAGAAGTATGAAAATGCGAAAAATCTCATCTTAGCTTTTGTAAAAGTGGGAGGATTCAATGTTTTCCAAAAATTCCTGAAAACACTTTTTTGACATAAGCACTTTTCCCACTACCGGAAAATCAAACAACTCCAAAATACTGGTGGCGGCGAATGAAATTTTTTTCACCGCCACTACCGTCTCAAACAGAGCCTAAATTTGTGTCTACGTGGCAAACCACTCCATGTTCCTGTGCAACAAAAGTCAACTAAAAAAGGAACTCAACATTATAGTCTTTTTGCTCTACCTTTGGTTTGAGACATTATAAATGGCATGCCATCTTTGGTTCAATACTGTTTTATAACTAGGTTTTTACTGTAACACCATCTTTCCACAAGATTTTATACATTGGGTCATTCTATTGGGGAGGATCTTCAAAGACAACATATTCCTTAGCCACATTCAATAAATAAAACTTCAAGGTGGTGGACCAAGATTTTCTCCATTTAGGAATATAGTAGTAATGCTGAGGTTCACATTATTCTGATTCCTTCATTCGTGGAATAACGGGGTTCTTCTTCCACCACAGGGCAATGAATTGCTGTCCGTCATATTTATCATTCTCAAAAATAGAGAAGAAGAGCAATAGAAGTCCACTATGATAAAGTCAAAGAAACCACAGCTCTAGACGGCAAGAGAGAATGACAACTTGAAGAATGATCAAAGGTGGATCTCTGAAGATGTGACTTGCATCATAAAGATGTAGAGTAATAATGATTTACAACAAATGATAACAACAACACTCAAGCCTTTATCCCACCATAGTGGGGTCGGCTATATGGATCATTTGTCGCTATTGCGCCCTATCTTTAATCATAGGCTCGCTAATGCCTAAGTACATCATATCTTTCTTTATAGTTTCATTCCAAGTCTTTTTTGGTCTATTGACTAAACTCTCACAATGCCTAACAGGTGCCTCTAATGGTCTCATATGTATATGTCCAAACCATCTTAAACGAGCTTCTCGCATCTTCTCTACAATTGGCGTCACTCCTGTCTTATCCTTGATACATCCATTCCTAATTTTATCCAGTCCCGTGTGACCACACATCCACCTAAGCATTCTCATCTCCACAACTCCCATTTTTTGCTCATGTACACCATTCACTGCCCAACACTCGGAACTTACAATAAACGATGGTAAATAAAATCGTAGCTCTCGACAGTTGGATATGATGACAATGACTTGTAATTTAAAATGGAGTTGTAATAACATAGATTTTTCTTAACTAAAAATTTATGATCATACAAGGGTTGAAATTAATTTAAACTTCTACTCAAAGTCTAAATAATCTGATGGCTGAAGTCATGGAATTATTCAACACATGTAAATCAACATATAATATAGGTTGATATAACACCAAGGAAATAGCCATTTAAATGACATAAGGTAAATCGGCATATAATTTAATGTTACCCAAGGATCAATAACATCACTTCTTAATCTCTACTCTCAGAAGAGTCACAAGTTTGTCTTTTCATGAGTTCATGGAGTATGTCAATTTTATTGCAACCTACGTATGGCGTACTAGATTCAAACCAGTGTATTTCACTATAGCCCCATGTCCATCTTATCTATTAGACTTTATAATTAGGATAGAAATCATTCTTTCAAAATATTCTTATTCATGTGAAGCTCCACGTATTTTATCTGTTACATAAGTTCTTACCTTTCTTCCATACCGTACTATGCATTAAGTTGATATTGGGTTCATGCCAGTTTGAGGTTGAAATGTCGGATGCCGGATTGTGGGGGATATATCAGAGATATTTTATATTTTTGGATTCTAGTATTTAAATAAATTTATTCATATATATACACTTTTTTTGTAAATGTGTACAATTGTACACATAATGTATGTTTATAAATTACACAATAAACATATATACACATAATGCATATTTGTAAATTACAGAAGAAAGAGGCGTCGACGACAGTAAACGACATAAATAGCACGAAACAAAATGTCATTGAAGCAAAGCTCGAAGAGATGCACAAATTAAGCACGAAACAAAATATTACTGATTAGTTGCTTAAAAGAAATGAAAATATACTTTCGCTGATATATCGGCCACGAAATATCCCCCGATATATCAGCCAATATTTTCAAAAATGACATTTCCTCTTAAATTATCGATGTTGTCACATTTTTACCCAAATCTTTTATGTCGGCCGACATCTACAACACTGATATATATGAATAAATTTAAGAGAAAATGCGACAGCATCAATAATTTAAAACTGTCGTTTTTGAAAATATCTATTAATTTAAGAGTAATAATGATTTACAACACACTACCTAACCGTTTAATTATATTAAGGACTGGGATGGCGTGCTTCAACCTACTACTTAACATTTCATAAAACTTAAACCATCTAAATGGACTTGGGTGGAGTGAATCAATAATGTTAAAAAGTAACATATTCACATACCAAAGTTAAGATTAAGATAAACTTATAGAAAAATCTCTAAAATTTAAAAAATAGATATGTCGAAATAAAAGAAAAAAACATAAAAATAGACAATATTAATGTTTCTAAAACTAAATCATAATAAAACAGAAATATCAGACACATCAAAATATGTTCTTCCTGGACACTATGAAATTTCATTGTTGCTACTTGCTATCACGTCCCTATCTCCAGCTCTACTGCAGCGGTTGAGATGATGGTTATTCTTCTCCGACTAATGATTTATGGCGTTACTTATTGTCAAATTTTGTGCAAAATGAATCTTAAAATAAACTTACCGCTGAATTATTGAAGAATTGCTATCAATGTCATGTACATTGATTTCAGTCAAGTTCTGACCGTCAAAGAAGATGTCAGCTGATATGAATAATTCGTTGTTGTGATTTTTAGCTTGGAAAGAAAGTTGATGATATTCTCCAACCTATATCCGATGAAGGCAAGTGTACCTTATCGTCTATAGTATATGATATTTTAATTATACCAAGGTCGTATTCCTCGGGGCGCGTTGATTACTTCTACTTTGAGGAGGAAACTATTATCTTATCAATTAGTTTCTTTGAGTTGGTTTGCAAATAAGAGAACGGTTTTACGATAAAAGAGGATGATTAAGCGATAATTAAAAGGTTAGTACTTGATCTTGAATCACCTTAGAATGAAAATGATCGAAAATAGATAAAGCCCTAATTCTCTTTAACTAAGATGCTTGGACCGTGGAGGTTCCCAAAATATGAACGCACTTCTTTCAAAGCTACGCCCAACTGAGTTTAGGTTGATCAACCGAACTTTCGTTCTATAATCGAAACCCCTAAAACTCGCTTTATGTGGTGAACCCCTCTATTGGATTTGACTCCAATCCGGGAAATTTACGTCGTCCTCTTTCAAGGATTGCATTCAACTCCCTTTACCCGTGAGTGATCAATCCGTACGCATGATCCTTTCGGCTACTAGAGTACGGAAACAGAAGAGAAAATCATATATCGATGATATGACTTCTCTATAGATTAATCAAAGGTAAATCCTAAACATTTGTTAAAAGAGAAAGAGAAGATATGTATTAAGGAAAGGAGATCATTTCATTGCTTGAATCATCTTGATCAAGCACTAAACAAAGTTTAGTTACTCATAATAATGTAGGAAACGTAAATCATGTTAAGAACATGCATAATAAGAAAGAGAGAGAGAGAGAAAAGGTGTAGCAAACTATTTTATTTCTTATTGGAAACAAGTTACCAAAAGGGCAAAATGACATTACAAAGAGAGTTTGCAAAAAAGATTACAAGTACGAGAAAAGAGATCACAAGAACTTTAAAACATGAAAACATTAAGCTGAAATACTCTAAAAATAAACTCTCAATAGCTCTCTAGAATGCTCAAATGAAGGAGGAAAGATGATGCCTTCTCCCTCTTCCTTCATGCCTATTTATAGGGCCAAAACTAAGGAGGTAGAGATGGTAGATGGCATGAGGATGAAGCTTCCATGAAGCTTGCCTTGGTCAAAAACACATGTTGGTTTAAAGGTCAATGACGGCTACTCCTTTTCACACTTGTCATGAGACCCATGCTTTGAAAAGTATGATCCAAGTTGGCTAGCTTTATCTCTTTCCAAGAAGCTTCCTTCATGAACACATGCTGAATTTATAGTCAAAGGTGGCTAGCCTCTTTCATACTTAGGAGAAAATATCTCATTGGACCATTGGGGCTTCATTCTCTTCTTGAATATGGTTCAATGACACGGTAACAAGACCGCACTCGATATTTAATTTGGCACGCCTTAAATGAAGGCGTGTTCTTTAGAAATGATAATGCAATTGTCCCGGGATCCTGCAAAAAATAGTAAAATAGGCGTTGTTAGGATATAATTATAAAAAGGTACGATTTAAAAGATAAAATTAACAATATCTATATATTTATATTATAATATTTAAATATCCCTATTAATAACTTAGTTCAAATTATGCATCATCAAATTCCCCCAAACTTATTATTTTGCTTGTCCTCAAGCAAAGACATACGAGCTAGCAAAGATAAAAGAAACTAACCAAACAAATTGGCTATGCCCAACACAAGTACGATGCGAAATTAAGATAGAGAAATTATGAAAAGAAACTTAAACATTCTTACTTAGTCTTGGCACAAAGTTTTACAATTTTCACTATCATAAAAATAAATCATCACATGTTTTAAGCAAAATTAAAAATTGAGTAATGTGATGAATGAAAAGGATATTGAGTTGCTACTAAAATCTAAGAGACATTTTATAATCATATCAATCTAAATCAAAGATCAATATGCTACCTACAAACTTACTCAATTTACTTTCTCGATATCGTACTAAAGATAAACCTTGGAAGCATGAATCAAAAGGACTTTCATTAGGTGTAACTTTTTGGCTTAGGTTTTAAGGGTGTGGAGTTCAAAAGATAAACATGAAGGGTAAAGCACACTTAAAACAAAAAGAAGAGCTTTGCAAAGAACTTGTTTCTAGAAAATAAAATTTTGACACCCCAAGTAATTTTGCAATATAAAGTTGGGGTTAAAATGTCATTCATAAATTTTTTTTTTTCAATACTTTTTTTTTGCATATATATAAATATATATATCATATTTTTTTTGTAGCAATTTAGATACAATACAAATCTCCATCATTTTGACAAAATGTAGTACACCCAAGTGACAAATAAAGCTCAGAAGTTTTAAGTGTGCAAGATGGGTAAGCTATATGGCTTTGGTGAGAAATAAGTGGGGCTTACAGAGAAAATGGAAAAAGCACAACGTGGCTAACAATGATTAAGAATTTTAAGGTTCGGGATACAATAGCTCAAACTGATCAAAAGGATGCCTAAATCATATTCATGCTCTTTAGTCTACTTAAAGCAAAGTATTGAGAAATTTAAGAGAAGTAAATTTCGGATAGAAAATAAAGATAATTGACTTTTCATGAAAAATGAAGATAATAAGCGTCTAGATCGGTTCGCATCTACTATACATAACACTAATCAATCATTTCAAAGATTTTTAACAGAAAAACAAGGGATGGTAGATTTTATAATAGTGAAAAACATAAAAAAAATGACTATGAAAAAGTGCAAATATTTAAGAGAGTTTTTTCAAAAATAACGTCTACCTTAATTAGAAACACTACACGAGTCAACAAATTACTCATGAAACATAAACAATATGAAAGTTAATCAATTTTATATTAACTAAACAAGTACATAAATGCATAAAAACAAGAAAATGCAAAGTTATGGGGTACTAAATGATTTAGCAAAAAAGATTAACTCAAATTATTAATAGTTTTATATGAGTTTTATGCATTTTTTTGATTAAAAGTTTTGATAAAGAGAAGAGAAAAATATTGCATCTTTTTGGATTTTTGGATTTTATAATATATATATATATATATTATTTATTTAGATTAAGGTACTATACCCCCATACTTAAAGTTAAACATTGTCCTCAATGTTTAAAACTAAGTATGAAGTAATAAAATGCATTAAAAGAAGAAGAGAGGAAAAAGGACATCCCTGATGGCGAATTCGGGGAGGCTGGAAGGGAAACCTGCAAAAACATGTTAAAACAAAATAACAAAATAGCGAAAGATAACTTTGGGGTGCCTCCCAAAAGCGCTTTGTTTAAGGTCGCGTAGCTTGACCCATTTGGCGCTCACGTACTCGGCGGAAGTAATATTGACTCACTCTTTTCGTTCGATAACTCTCCTGGAAGATACAACTTAAGACGGTGTCCATTTACTTTGAAGGAGCCTTTTTCCGGGTGGGAAATTAGAATTGTCCCATATGACCAAACCTCTTTAACGATAAAGGGGCCGGACCATCGAGATTTTAGCTTTCCCGGAAAAAGGCGAAGACGAGAATTATAAAGGAGGACGAGATCGCCCGGCGAAAAAGTTTTAGGGAATTTAATTTTTTTATCATGATAAAACTTCGTTCGCTCCTTATAGATTTTGTTACTCTCGTACGCATTCGAGCGCCACTCATCTAATTCATTCATTTGAAATTTTCTTTGCTCGGCCGCTAAGATAGAGTCTAGGTTTAAAAATTTAAGCGCCCAGAATGCGCGGTGCTCTAACTCGACCGGAAGATGGCAAGCCTTGCCATAAACCAAACGATACGGTGTACAACCGATAACGGTCTTGTACGCCGTTCGATAGGCCCATAGCGCGTCATCGAGCTTAAGTGCCCAATCCTTCCTATTAATAGAAACAATTTTTTCTAATATTCGCTTCAATTCTCGGTTGACGACTTCGACTTGGCCGCTCGTTTGTGGGTGATAAGCAGTGGAGAGCTTGTGCGTGACACCATATTTCGCTAAAATTTTAGCGAATTGGCTGTTGCAGAAATGAGTGCCCCTATCACTAACTATAGCGCGTGGCGTGCCAAAACGAGAGAATAATTTTTTTAAGAAAGTTGCGACGACTCTCGCATCGTTGGTGGGGAGAGCTTGCGCTTCCGCCCACCTCGATACGTAGTCGACCGCAACGAGTATGTATTTATTTGAAAATGAGGGAGGGAGAGGACCAACAAAATCGATACCCCAAAGGTCGAAAATTTCGCATTCAAGAAAAATATTTTGGGGCATCTCATCTCGGCGGGAGATGTTCCCGACCGCTGGCAGCTGTCGCAAGTACTCACAAGGGTGTGAGCATCTTTAAAGAGCGTGGGCCAATAGAAGCCCGCCTCGAGCGCCTTCCTCGCGGTTCGGTTCGCTTGATAATGACCGCCGGTTGGTCCTTCGTGGCAATGCCGCAATATTTTAAAACCTTCCTCACTCGAAACACATCTTCTCACTACCTGGTCCGCGCAGACACGGAATAGAAAGGGGTCCTCCTAAAAATAATTCTTTAAATCAGAAAAGAATTTCTTCTTTTGCTGACTCGAGAATTCTTTTGGCAGGACCCGTGCTACTAAATAGTTAGCCAAATCCGCGAACCAGGGCGTGGAAGTTGTCATTATATTTTCGAGAGCAAGGAGACGCTCTTCGGGGAATTTATCATTAATATCGGCTTCTACTAATGCTTCCGTAGCGGGATTTTCTAATCGGGAAAGATGATCGGCCGCCAAGTTTTCGGCTCCCCTCTTGTCCCGGATTTCTAAATCAAACTCCTGCAAGAGGAGGATCCATCGCAAAAGACGGGGCTTGGCGTCCGATTTACTTAAGAGATATCTAAGAGCGGAGTGATCTGTGAAGACGATTACTTTGGAGAGAGTGATGTATGACCTAAACTTATCAAAAGCGAATACGATAGCTAGAAGCTCCTTCTCGGTAGTGGTGTAGTTCGCTTGTGCCGACGTGAGTGTTTTGCTAGCATAATAAATCGGGTGGAAATACTTGTTTACCCGTTGGCCTAAAACCGCGCCTACTGCAATATCACTCGCGTCGCACATAATTTCGAAGGGTAGTGACCAATCCGGTGCGACTAGAATCGGAGAATTTATAAGTTTTTCTTTGATAAGTTTAAAGGCTAAAAGACATTCGTCGGAAAAAATAAAGGAAGATTCTTTCTCGAGAAGATGGGTTAACGGCTTCGTGATTTTGGAAAAATTTTGTATAAAACGCCGATAAAACCCTGCGTGGCCTAGGAAACTTCTAATTGCTTTTACGTTCGTTGGAGGGGGGAGCTTTTCGATAACTTCGATCTTAGCCCTATCGACCTCGATCCCTTTGCCCGATATTTTATGGCCAAGGACTAATCCTTCTTTGACCATAAAATGACATTTCTCCCAATTGAGAGCTAGATTCGTTTCCTCACAACGCTGAAGCACACGCTCGAGATTTTTTAAACAATTTTTGAAAGAGTTTCCGAAAACGGAGAAGTCGTCCATGAAGACTTCCATCACTTCCTCTACTAACTCGTCGAAGATTGCCAGCATACATCTTTGGAATGTAGCTGGTGCGTTACAAAGGCCAAACGACATCCTTCGATAAGCGAAGGTGCCGAAGGGACAAGTGAAGGTTGTTTTCTCTTGGTCGTCGGGTGAAATAGGGATTTGAAAGTATCCCGACAAACCATCGAGGAAACAATAGTAGGAGTGACCTGAAAGGCGTTCTAAGATTTGATCGATAAAGGGTAACGGGAAGTGATCCTTACGAGTGGCATCATTAAGTTTTCGATAATCTATGCACATTCGCCAACCCGTAACAGTACGGGTTGGGATCAACTCATTATTTTCGTTCGCAACTACCGTTACGCCGCCTTTCTTTGGAACGACTTGTACTGGGCTAACCCAAGTACTATCCGAGATCGGGTAGATGATTCCCGCATCTAAAAGTTTGATAACTTCAGCCTTAACGACTTCTTTCATATTCGGGTTTAGTCGTCGTTGAGGCTGGACTGTGTTGCGGGAATTATCTTCGAGGAAAATTTTGTGAGTGCAAAAGGAAGGGTTAATACCCTTGATGTCGGATATTTGCCACGCAATTGCGTGAGGTGATTGCTTAAGACTAGAGTCAATTCAGAAATTTCTGAATCGCTCAACTCGGATGATATGATAACGGGTAACTTAGAATTTTTCTCTAAAAAGAGATATTTTAGATGAGGGGGGAGTTGTTTTAATTCTAAAACGGGTGGTTCTTCATAAGAAGTTTTGATTTTTAATTTTTCTAAATGAAGTGGTTCGGGTGGTGTGGAACGAGAAACTTCTTCTAAACAAAAGAGCTCGGCGAGCTCGGAATCGTCACTTGATGAGGATACTAACTCGGGAAGTGAATAAAACTCGTTTTCAAAATATTCTTCTAAGTAGAAACACGAATCGTCATTCTCTAGAGTATTTCGCATTGAGGGATTTATGCTAAAAGTGACTTCATCTTCTCCAACCCGTAGGAGGAGCTTTCCATCACTAACATCGATAATCGCGCGGGAGGTGGCAAGGAAGGGGCGGCCGAGTATGAGGGGTACTTCGGCATCCTCTTCGATATCAAGAATGACAAAGTCCACCGGAAAAATGAACTTGTCAACCTTAACGAGCACGTCCTCCACTATCCCTACTGGATATTTTAATGATCGATCGGCGAGTTGAATACTCATTCGGGTGGGGCTAGGATTTCCTAAACCTAACTTTTTGAATAACGAAAAAGGCATGAGGTTTATGCTTGCTCCAAGATCAGCTAAGGCGTGTTTTACTAACGCATTGCCAAATAGACATGGGATGGAGAACCGTCCCGGGTCATTTGCTTTTTGGGGCAATTTGTTGAGTATAACCGCAGAGCATTCTGCGTTTAAGGAAATATGCGAAATATCTTCAAGTTTCTTTTTATTAGAGAGCAACTCCTTGAGATATTTCGCATACTTTGGCATTTGAGAGATAGCCTCGCAGAACGGAACATTAATATGAATTTGCTTTAAGATTTCTAAAAACTTTTTGTAATTTTTCTCGGCGCACTCGCTCCTAAGCTTAGACGGATACGGAATATTAGAATTAGAAGCGTGCGGAGCTAACGTAGCGGGCAATTTTGAAGCTAAAATAGGAGGAGGAGGAGAAGTTACCATGGGTTCGTCCTGTTTTGAAACCAACTCTTTTCCGCTGCGTAGAGTAATCACGTTCGCGCTTTCCCTTGGATTAGGTTCCGTATTTCCCGGTAGAGCTCCTTGTTGACGCTCGGAGAACATCTTCGCTAGTTGGCCCACTTGGTTCTCTAAATTTTTGATCGATCCGGTGAGGTTCCGGATGTTCGATTCATTTGTAGCAACATATTTTGCAAAGATCTCTTCAAGTGGAGAGGGCTTTTGCTGTTGCGGTGGAAATCCTGGTGGATTATTATAATTTAGAGGAGGGGGATTTAGATTAAGAGGTTGATTAAGAGGTTGATTTAGGTTTAAAGGGCGCTGAGCATTTCCTTGGTTACTCCATGAGAAATTTGGATGGTTCCTATAACCCGCATTGTATGTGTTGTTATACGGAGCAGAGTTTGGGTTATAGGAAGGCCGAGGTGGATTTCCCATGTAGTCAACCTGCTCTTCGATTAAAACATTATTAGCCCAAGGAGGAGTGGCGGAGGAAGCAGACATCTCCGCCACTTGCTTTGTTAAGCGCTCAACTTGTAAAGCTAAATTAGAAGTAGCGTCTATTTCAAATATACCGGCGGGCTTGTTAGGCCGTGCGCGGGGCATATTCCATTGATACGCATTCATGGCCATCTCCTCAAAAAGCTCTTGAGCGGCCTCCGGGTTTTTTTTATTTAAAGTACCTCCGGCGGCTGCATCAATCATTTGTCTTGTTTGGAAATTCAAGCCATTATAAAATATTTGTACTTGTTGCCAAGTTGGCAGTGCGTGGTGTGGGCATCTACGCAAATGCTCCTTGAAGCGCTCCCATGTATCATAGAGAGTCTCCGAGTCGATTTGCATAAACGAAGCAATATCCGTGCGCATTTTAGCGGTTTTTGCAGGCGGGAAATATTTAGTGAGAAATTTTTCCGCCATATCGGCCCATGTAGTGATGGGCTCTCTAGGAAGAGAGCCCAACCACTGCTTGGCCTTAGACCGCAAAGAAAAAGGAAAAAGACGTAATCGAATGGCGTCATCCGTGACGCCATTGATTTTGAAAGTATCGCAAATTTCGAGAAAATTAGATATATGCGTGTTTGGATCTTCGTCCGGCAGACCATCGAAGGTCACCGATTGTTGCACCATTTGTATGATGCTAGACTTGATCTCGAAGTTATTGTTTGCCACCGCGGGACGAACAATACTTGAATGTGTGCCTTCCAGATTCGGTCGCGCATAATAGGACATGGTCCTTTGCTGGGCCTCATTAGGATTTGGCGGGTTAGGATCACCCATATTTACTGTGGTAGTGTCCCCGATCGACTCTTCGGATGCTTGATGCGTATCCTGATCACGAGAACGGAGGCGCCGCAAAATGGTGCGCTCGATCTCTGGATCAAAAGGAATATTCGAAGAGCTTTCTCGGTTCATACACCAAAAAGAAAAGGGGGGGGGGGGATGAAGAAAAGAAAGAGAAAGAGAAAGGAGATAGAAAATTAAAATAAAAACGAAAGAAAAAAAAAACTTAATTATATATATATTTTTTTAGGCGAATTAAGCTAGTCTTGGACTTCCCAGGGGCTACCCGGTGAAGGGTTCGCAAGGTACTAGGAGGTGAGATGGGATGATGCCCAAACGTCCCTTTCCAAGATTTTAAGTTACACTTTTAATATTTTTTTATTTTATTTTTGAAAATAAAACGAAAAAGAAAAAAGAAAAACGATAAAATTAATAGCTATCCTCTTTTCAAAATATCAACACGAAGTCCCCGGCAACGGCGCCAAAAACTTGATATGAATAATTCGTTGTTGTGATTTTTAGCTTGGAAAGAAAGTTGATGATTTTCTCCAACCTATATCCGATGAAGGCAAGTGTACCTTATCGTCTATAGTATATGATATTTTAATTATACCAAGGTCGTATTCCTCGGGGCGCGTTGATTACTTCTACTTTGAGGAGGAAACTATTATCTTATCAATTAGTTTCTTTGAGTTGGTTTGCAAATAAGAGAACGGTTTTACGATAAAAGAGGATGATTAAGCGATAATTAAAAGGTTAGTACTTGATCTTGAATCACCTTAGAATGAAAATGATCGAAAATAGATAAAGCCCTAATTCTCTTTAACTAAGATGCTTGGACCGTGGAGGTTCCCAAAATATGAACGCACTTCTTTCAAAGCTACGCCCAACTGAGTTTAGGTTGATCAACCGAACTTTCGTTCTATAATCGAAACCCCTAAAACTCGCTTTATGTGGTGAACCCCTCTATTGGATTTGACTCCAATCCGGGAAATTTACGTCGTCCTCTTTCAAGGATTGCATTCAACTCCCTTTACCCGTGAGTGATCAATCCATACGCATGATCCTTTCGGCTACTAGAGTACGGAAACAGAAGAGAAAATCATATATCGATGATATGACCTCTCTATAGATTAATCAAAGGTAAATCCTAAACTTTTGTTAAAAGAGAAAGAGAAGATATGTATTAAGGAAAGGAGATCATTTCATTGCTTGGATCATCTTGATCAAGCACTAAACAAAGTTTAGTTACTAATAATAATGTAGGAAACGTAAATCATGTTAAGAACATGCATAATAAGAAAGAGAGAGAGAGAAAAGGTGTAGCAAACTATTTTATTTCTTATTGGAAACAAGTTACCAAAAGGGCAAAATGACATTACAAAGAGAGTTTGCAAAAAGATTACAAGTACGAGAAAAGAGATCACAAGAACTTTAAAACATGAAAACATTAAGCTGAAATACTCTAAAAATAAACTCTCAATAGCTCTCTAGAATGCTCAAATGAAGGAGGAAAGATGATGCCTTCTCCCTCTTCCTTCATGCCTATTTATAGGGCCAAAACTAAGGAGGTAGAGATGGTAGATGACATGAGGATGAAGCTTCCATGAAGCTTGCCTTGGTCAAAAACACATGTTGGTTTAAAGGTCAATGACGGCTACTCCTTTTCACACTTGTCATGAGACCCATGCTTTGAAAAGTATGATCCAAGTTGGCTAGCTTTATCTCTTTCCAAGAAGCTTCCTTCATGAACACATGCTGAATTTATAGTCAAAGGTGGCTAGCCTCTTTCATACTTAGGAGAAAATATCTCATCGGACCATTGGGGCTTCATTCTCTTCTTGAATATGGTTCAATGACACGGTAACATGACCACACTCGATATTTAATTTTGCACGCCTTAAATGAAGGCGTGTTCTTTAGAAATGATAATGCAATTGTCCCGGGATCCTGCAAAAAATAGTAAAATAGGCGTTGTTAGGATATAATTATAAAAAGGTACGATTTAAAAGATAAAATTAACAATATCTATATATTTATATTATAATATTTAAATATCCCTATTAATAACTTAGTTCAAATTATGCATCATCATCAGCATTCTTATTTTAAGCATTGGCCATAAAGAATCAAGTTGACATCTTTTTCATCTTGAAAATGGAAGGAATCACCAATAGCCTTAGAGGTGGCTTTTGTTATATGTATATCTTTTAAGTTTTAACACCCTGAATGAAATTTTTAGAGTGATTTTATAAGCAGTTCTAATATAACTATTCACACATAAAAAACCCTAAAATCTCTAAAAATAATCGCAGTCCGGATATTCGCAAAAAAAAAAAACTAAATATAATCTCTAATACATATTATACATAGAAAATCTGGCCGACGTTGAAAAAACTCTCGTGCGGAAGATTCAACATCAAACTGTTCTCCCTGTAGGCCCTCCGGATAAATGCACAGATGTAATCAACCGCAAATTTCTTCACAGGATTCGATTCGAATTCCTGTGAGCCCTCTCAATCGTGTTGCCCAATATGTGCACCACCCTTGAATCCTTGCACATGTTCAGGAACTCATACTCATCTCCGGCTGTCACAGCCCCCCGAAGAGCCGTTGAAAATGCCGCTCGTATAAGTCAACTGCCGGCGTTGTTGTCCGATGATTGACCGGGCGAGCACGATCTAGTCCTGCAACATATTGGAGAACAAAGAGACATCATTTTACCCCCATCCTGGAACGTTGGGGTTTTAATGGTGGTAAAGAAGGCGGCGACTGAAGAGATGACGCGTCCTGGCCAAGTTAGAGTCCGATAGCTCGGACTGCGAATATTATTTTGGACTGCGGATATCGATGGACTACAAATAGCCATATTATGACTGTTTATAACATCACTCTGTTTTTATTCACTTTTTATTCATGCAGTTGATGGTGCAAAGACCTCAGAGTTCAAATCCTTTAAGAGACTCTTGGAAAAAACTGCACAGAAACATTATTCTGATAAAATTGTTGCAAGTGATCTCAACCTGAAAAATGACATAACAAGGCATGGCAAAGAAGGTATGATTCAGTGTTGATTCTAACTTTCTAAGGTTTGAGAATTTTGATTAAATATTATTCAATTAATCTATCCTTTCTACAATTAGGGGAAGAATGAAGATGTTCCATTGAATTAGTTTACAATGGCATTCCAAACTAATTTCCTTTTCTTTTACAGCTTCAAGCAATCCTGTGTTACGTAAATCTGTTGTTAGAAGACCGTCAGTACTCATACAAAATGTTTCTTCTGTTGCTCAAGGCTTCTTATCTTCTTCACCTGCTCAAATTTTGGAGAAGCATGCTGAGAAAACTTGGAGTAGTCACACTGCCGATCCTACCCCATTAGAGACAATTTAATTTTTGTAATTTTTATGATTGTAACAAAGAAGTGTGCATTTACTTGATGTTATGTCCTCTTTGCAAAAAAACAACCTAAACTAAAGAAAACGGTGCAGCCAGGTCACCACGATCTCCAAAGGTCACATCTGCTGCTCGACTGTTTCATCCTGCACCTCAAATAGTTGGGGAAACTGATAGCGGGCATTCAGGTAAAAACATCAAATTTTGAACTTTTTTGCATTTATTTCCATGAGATGCATCTGAATTCATATATATCATTATATTTCTATTTTGGAAAGCCTGGTGAGGAAAATCATATTAGATTTATTGAAAAAAGTATTGTAAAGGGAGCATGCTAATATTAGCTTTATGCAGAAAGTGCATCCTCTTGAAATTTGGGTACAAATATCCTCTAGTTTGGAAGGTTATGATCCATTGCTAGTATGCTTGTTAAAAACATCAAGTATATATGAAAGATAGGGACCATTGTCTTATGAGAAATATTTCAACATTATATGCCTGTTATAAGTTGTAAAGTTATTGCTTTGATATGTAGCCGATTAATGATCATAATTATACAAATATTCAAAGATACTACTATAAATGTTCTTTCCATTGTATGCCTTCACCATCCAAAAGTGTCCCTAGTCATGTTATTTTGCCTTCTAACTCACATAGGTAAAATTAGCTATCCTAATCTTAGCATCTTCCCTTCCTTTCAAGCTGTCTACTTTCCCATGCCCAGCTCCATGTCAACAAGAGCTTTGGTGTATAGGTTTAACCCTCTACAATAATACTATGTTATCATGTACCGTGTACCCCGACCCGTGCATAAAACACAATACTACACTTTCTATACACCCGTCATGACTCATGCGCCAAAGCAATACAAAAATGACAACACAAAAAGGTTTACATGCAGCTAGGCGCACCATCACTCTCAGCTAGTAGATCCGTCCCCCATGTGGAAATCGTGTCTCACACAATATACAATGTGTCTTGACCTATATGCTTGAATCAACACGTACACTAGTATTGACGGAAGCACATCCTTCTATAAGGCCCCCACTCATTTTGACATATTCCCGGGATATACCAAATGCCAGGTGATGCAGGACGGGCATCACCACCCGCCTGCCACCCTGGATACCTGGAATCACCACCACAGCCCAGGGGTCCCACCGGGAATCCACCCGATGAGCCTTATCAGGTTCCGCGCGGCTCAGTTGGTGATGAGAGTCCGCATGAGGATTCTTTATCAAGGAGGTCGGGGGATCGAGCCCTGACCTCAACAACCTATCGGCCCTGTTGTGGGGCCGGGGATGGGTTGGGGTGTACGGTCCGCGGAACCTGATAAGGCTCATCGGGTGGATTCCCGGTGGGACCCCTGGGCTGTGGTGGTGATGCCAGGTATCCAGGGTGGCAGGCGGGTGGTGATGCCCGTCCTGCATCACCAGGTTTCCATATACTAAGAATTAAACCAACTTATGTGCTAAGCTACACACTAGTCAGTCACCCTTGCCATTTGCTCACCCAATAGTGAGTAGGCCAAGCATTAAGGCTTGAGTCTATATTTTATGACCATTTTGACTATCTCTACTCATACGAATCGAGAGAAGGTCAAGCACATTTTTTCTTTGACATTAGGGCGAGGGGTAAGTATACCGCTCTCCTCCCCCCATTCACCCCATGTGCTAAGTGGATGTGTATTAAGGTAGAAACCACCACAATCTCAACCGACAATCAAGACTTCTGGTCTCCATCTTCTACACAGAACGATGAGTAAACCGGAGTCTCCATGCCATCGACACAATCCATGTGTCGATCAACCAGCAATCCCACCAGCCAAACTTATAAGAAAGATAGTTAGGTTTTAGGGTTGGCTTATGGAGATATTGAAATAGCATTACCCTTCTTCACCCTTTCATATACACCATCTATGGGAGAGATAAATCTCCCCAATTAGCTCCCCCAATATCTCCTCTTTTTAAGTTAACAATTAAAAAAGATTTTCTAGATTAAATCCATATAAGTCCCTAATAATTCCAATGACAAAAAATCCTTGATTATTTAATATTTATATAAAGAAGGAATTTAACTAAACGGGGGTGAAACTGGATGGTACAATATGTTCGTATCAAGGATCAACATGGGTCCTTATTTTTTTGTAGTAGTAATGCAAATGCTTACAATTATATCCAAAGCTAACTGCCTTGGTGCATACTTTTTGTTGTCAACACAGTTCTAATCGGTAAGATGTTTATTGAGTTAAATGAAAAATTAGAACAATGCATGTATTGCTTAGAAAAATAGAAAATTTCGAATATATATATATATGTGTATGCTTTAAATTCTTTGGATTGATATTACGTTCGGAGTGAACGCTTGGTTGTTCATTGAAGAGTTCCTTGTCAGTAGTATGCGATAAGGAATACATTGAGGGTTTAAAGGTAAATTTTACTAAGTTGCTATTATGCCAACTTTATTGTTTAGATTTTAACGTTGAATAGGAAAAATCATTTGATATTTAAGTTGAGATTAGTAGAAATACGAATGTTAAGATGGCTGTGGAACAAGTACAAAAAATAGACCAAAAACGATTATATTAAAGAAATTGTGTGAGTGACATATATCGAAGATAAACGCTCTGTTTGGTGCGGCGGTGGCAGTCGTGAACGCGGTGGTTATGAACCGTCGTTCATGAACACCCGACCTCACCTAAGGAACGTCATCCACTTTTATGTTCAAAACTAGTTTTCTTTTGTTGGTGGTGGTCATAACTGTTGTCATGTCAAACATATTTTATCACCGGAGCAAAAAACGCCAACAATAAGTCTACACTAAACAAAACCATGTATAATGATTGGAAACATCATATATTTTGGTTGGAAAGTGGATTGTTCAACTCAACAGTAAGACATTCAAAGAAGTCTACTCATCCACAAAGTCATGCACTCCAAACCAATGTTTGGTCAACTGTAAGTAAAGTTCGAGAAATCTCCAAGCAAAATTTAGGGCTAAAGCGCTGCCATAATTATTGTTCTGTTTGGCACGGCGGCGGCGGTCATGAACGGGGTGGTTATGAACCGTCGTTCGTGAACGCCCGACCTCACCTAAGGAACTTCATCCACTTTTATGTTTAAAACTAGTTTTCTTTTCTTGGTGGCTGTCATAACCATTGCCATGCCAAGAATACATTCTATGACGGCGACGTTTCTGTGTAAAGAAGGATTAGTGAATGCACTCGTTAGCCATGCAAATAAGGATAGTGTTTAAGTATTAAGTAGGGGAATAATGTAGCATAGATGATGGTTACAGATATTTTGTATAGTCTAGGCTTAGCACCTCGGGCGATAGTCGAAAGGAGCACATGATGTTGCCATCATCATCAGCAAGAGCTTATACCAACTCCCCAAGTAGTTGGAATAAGGCTATTGATGCTGCTGGGATGACGTCGTCCTTATAAAATATGTTTTCTAATTTGATAACATGTATGATGGTTGTTAAGGTACATGTTTTTTATTTTATTTCAAATAATATGTATGCTTGTTGTTAACATCTCGGCATCAATTCGTAAGAATGAATATAAAATGTGGATTCACACAATTGAAAGGGTGAAAGGATCACTTTAGATTTAAATAATTGATTATTTAAACAAATTTCTGTAATGATCACTGAGTTTAATTATCTTCCGTCAATATATTAATCGCATCAATTAGAAAAATGACAAAAGTAAATTGAACATTTTTGTTCACTTTTAGTGGGAAATCTTTCTAATAATGTAAAACTTACACAGTTATTTTCTGGAGAGCTGCAATAATTTAGAAAGTTGATAGAATAGTTGATTATTGATAAATTTATCAGTTATCACTATAAGAAAATGCAGTTGTTGTGATGAATAAATTTGTTATAATGTCTTTTGCTTTGTTACAAAAATTATATGTGACAAAATGTAGATTTTGTAACGGTACTTATTTAATGCTCGACACAAATACTTTTTACGAATAATTACCAAAACCTCCCCTGGAAGTTATCATAATTACAGATTGCACCCCTCTTATTATTGAAATTACAAAAACCTCTCCTCAATGTTACAAAACATAACATTTACCTCCCCTGAAGTTCACATTTCATAACATCCATGCACAAAAGTATTTGTGCATGGATTCCGAGGGGGGTATTTTTGTGCATGGATGTTATGAAATGTGAACCTCAGGGGAGGTAAATGTTATGTTTTGTAACATTGAGGGGAGGCTTTTGTAATTTCAATAATAAGAGGGGTGCAATCTGTAATTTTCGAAACTTAGAGGGGAGGTCCCGGTAAATGGCCCTTACTTTTTATAGAAGAAATATGTATGTACAAGTTCTTTATGAGATCCCTTTCTTGTCTAAATTAATCTCACACTGTGGTTTGAAGTTAAGGTGTTACTTCTTCCACCTATATATATGTGTAGGTGAACTTGTATTTGACCACTTAATATGAAATAATAAAATTATTGCGCTTCGTATTCCACTTTTCTACACTTTTCATAACGAGTGTTGAAACCGACAACCGGTCTCTTGAGTTCGGACTCACTGGGGGTGTCACCCGCGCCTACTTATCCCTCACTTACACTCTTGACTGTAGACAAAGAACTAGGAACAGACCCAAGGCTATAGCGAGGAGGTCCCGCCACACACCCGGAAGATCTCAGAGAGCTTCCCCTCCCAACCCAATGCTCAGCCGGGCACCTTGGAGGGCACTAGCCGCCAACCAAAACTTGTCTAGGAGGAGAGAGCTCAAGAGATCCGTCTCCTCCAAAGTGCCCTTAAGAGTCTATTTATAGATTCTTCTGGATGGTCTGCAAATAACACGAATCCGCCTTTTGGTTTTACTAACCGCACCCCAAATTGGTCTGCCAACAACCTAACTCCGCTGTTCTGAAGGGCTATTGGAAGCCCACGAAGGGTAACTAGGTAATTTCCCCCTAAAGCCCTCTGGGCGAGTCGTCCATGAAGGCACCACTCGCCAGACTCCTTGCCCGCCGTATTCCGCCGGGCTAGTGGTCCGTGAAGGCACCACTCGCCAGGCACTTGGCTCGCTCGGCGGGTGAAGTCTTGACTGCCAACTCTCGCCCGCCTGCTTTGTTACCACGTGAGTGCCCCGCGAGTGGGGGCTCACTCGCCCAAAAGTTCTTAGACCCATCTACTGCCTCTTGACCCCTGGGGCCTTGGGGACCCACTCGGCGAATACGGGGTTGTACACAATCTCCGCTCTTTGCGAGCGAGTCCTTCGCTCGGAAAGAAAAGTCCAACCCCAATATTCGGCGAGTGCTTTGCTGACCTGGAGGGAATCTTTCTGGTGGGGCCCTCCACTTTGCTATAAATACTTCCCCGGCTACTGCCTTTGGAGTGTCTATCCTTCAATCACAGTTCCTCTTTTTTTTTACCCCGGAGCTCTCGCCATGACGTTCATGAGGCCGACGCCGAGATCGCTTTCGCAGGGGATAATGGATCGTCTCGCCGCTGCACAGGGGGAGACCGCTCCCCGGACCTCCCGGTACGCTCCCTGGCTCTCGTCGACGAGGATCCTTCTAAGCCCTACCAGCTGAAGAAGGCCAGGGTGGTCCGGCGCGACCTATCGGCGAGGGAGTCGGCGTCAGAGACTCCCCCCTCCCTCGAACATCCCTCCTGTTAATGCTGTCGAGGTAACATAGCCCATCTCGCTTTTTTAGAGCGGACCTTGATGACGCGATATCTCAGCAATTTTAACCACTCGCAGATCCTGCAGGTGACTGAAGGTGGCCCTGGGGTCAACCAGGCGAACGCCAACCTACCCCCACCTGCTCCCGGAGGCGCTCCGCCGACCCAGGAGCCCATCCTCGTAACTGCTCCTGGCGAAATTCGGCCCGCGCCTGGTAAGTACTACATTGCCTTCTCACCTGTCTTTTGTCTTTCGCCCTTTTTCTGATCCTTATTTTTCGCAGCTCTCACCTTTGGGACCACGGAGTTACCCCCTTCCTCGCGCAACTATCCTGCCCCCGAGACCACCGTCAACTCCCCCGCTCCAGAGCGGGAACGTTCAGCGGATAAGGGTCCCGAGAACAACTCTCCCGCCGCGGATTTGGCCACCACCTCGGGTGTCGCCGACCAGGTTCATCGCCCTGGGAAGGGGAAATCGCTCCACGCCCTTGCCAACCATTCGCAGGGCAGGCTGGCACCTCTCGCCGGTCCCCCGTTGAAGAATATATACCTGGTGAGTTCCCCTTTTTCCCTTAAACTAAAGGTTTTGCCAGAGAGAAGTCTAACTTTCGCTCTCGCAGGCTATCGTCGGATCCCGCCAGGGGATCCTCAAGAGGAGGGGTTGATCTCGCTACCTCCCTCTCCCTGCAACGTATCAGATTTTCTTGGTGATCACGAAGATGCCAGGACCGTGAAGGAGCGGATGACGTAGCTTTTTTGCAAGCTGATCTGGATGCAGCGAGATCTGGCCAATCAGACGGAGGAGCACCGGACGGCCTTTGAGCGCCAAATAAGCGTCCTCGAGCGAGATGACACACATCTTATTGGGGAGATTGAGCGCTAGGGGGGCGGGTGCGAGGGGACTTCTCCTGGGAGGCATATCGCGCGGGCTAGGGACCAGATGCGCCTGGTCCACCAAGAGCTCACTGCACCAAAAATGTTGAAACCGACAACTGGTCTCTTGAGTTCGGACCCACTGGGGGGTGTAGCCCACGCCTACTTATCCCTCACTTACACTCTTGACTGTGGACAAAGAACTAGTAACAGACCCAAGGCTATAACGAGGAGGTCCCGCCACACACCCGAAAGATCTCAGAGAGCTTCCCCTCCCAACCCAATGCTCAGTCGGGCACCTTGGAGGGCACTAGCCGCCAACCAAAACTTGCCTAGGAGGAGAGAGCTCAAGAGACCCGTCTCCTCCAAGGTGCCCTTAAGGGTCTATTTATAGATTCTTCGGGCTGGTCTGCAAATAGCACGAATCCGCCTTTTGGTTTTACTAATCGCACCCCAAATTGGTCTGCCAACAACCTAACTCCGCTGTTCTGAAGGGCTATTGGCAGCCCACGAAGGGTAACTAGGTAATTTCCCCTAAAGGCCTCTGGGCGAGTGGTCCGTGAAGGCACCACTCGCCAGACTCCTTGCCCGTCGTATTCCGCCTGGCGAGTGGTCCGTGAGGGCACCACTCGCCAGACACTTGGCTCGCTCGGCGGGTGAAGTCTTGACTGCCAACTCTCGCCCGCCTGCTTTGTTACCATGCGAGTGCCCCGCGAGTGGGGGCTCACTCGCCCAAAAGCTCTCAGACCCATCTACTGCCTCTTGACCCCTGGGGCTTTGGGGACCCACTCAGCGAATACGGGGTTGTACAACGAGATTGTTAATTTTTTTATCTGTTACAATTACAATTTCATCCTTTTTAAGTTTTTTCTAATTTACTATTTATTTTATTACAAAAGTCAATGATTAAATTTTTAATAAAGTAGTAAATAATATTATATGATATTTAATTTTTACTCAATTGATAAATAATATTTTAATATATTTAATTTTTATTTGTAATTTTGATTTTATATTTAACTATATTAAATGCCAATTTCATCCTTCAATCTACCAAGATATTTCTTTTGTTAAATCCAAAGTAGTTTTACTCCCATGAGAAAGATAAATGTTTCACCAAAGAGTATTTTTCCCTTATATTTAGTCTATATATATACATAAATATAAATAAATTAATATATATAAGCATATGTGTATATATAATACATAAATATAAGTATACTGTGGTTTTTCTTTTTCTTATTCTCTTGCAATGAAATTATTAAAATGGAGATTTTCCATTCAGAAATCATGGGACTGAGGCATGAGCATGGAAGAACTTTTTCAGGAAAGAGAGCAAACCTGCTTCACCTAGCAGCTGGGACTCGTTCGCAAAATGTAGATGATTTCTTGCTAAACAGGTGAGTTTCTCTGCAGAAACTATGGATATGCATGAAATATTTTTCCTAATGAAGTGCATTTGCAGGTCAGATTTCATTCTTGAGATTCTAGAAAGGCTGGGCCTCAGGAGAGATTCAAACAAAGTAATCCTGTTGATTTTCATTAAAAAGAATGATTTTATCCTTTATTATGATGCTTCTTCTGGTGCGCAAATCACCCACCTAAGACCATAACCTGGCAGCATGGCCACCTCCAGAATCCTGAACAAAGGACGCGCGATCATCAATTTCCCGCATCATCCAAGAGAAGCGACCGCATTGTTGAATTCTGTGATACCTCGCAAGAGAATCCGCGCACTTCTGAGCCTCAACAGTGTGTCAATCTCTTAACATGGGATGATACCAAAATTCAGCCCTTTCAGTGCAAGCATTGTTCCCCTGAAGCTTATTTTGAAAACAGTCTATGGAAGTCTGGCTTATTTAATGAGAAGGGGAAAACACTTTTACCTGATTTCGACATTCCTGCTTCAGCCATTGAGTTCAGGGATGAATTTGATACTACTGAGGTTGAGTTTTTTAACACTGATTCGCATTTCAATTCAGTTTCTGATCGCAAAAGTCTGCATGAGCTCTATATCACAAGAAACCCGATTAATACACGGAATTCAAATGCGGAAATCAATCTTATCAAAAGCCATGACACATTCCAAGGTGATTGCATCCTGCCAAATGCCTGCAAATCCGAGAGATGCCTCCGAGAAGAAGCACTGGTCCCATACATAAATGAATCTTCGGCGGGTTTGTGCATTGCTTTCCCTTTGCTGGAGTGGGATGCCGCGGAGCATGAGCTGCCGGAGCATAATTGTTTCGTCCCGGAAGAGGCCGATCATTTTCCTACTTTTTTGCACGATATTTTCGGGTTTCAGGATGAAATAGGAAGACCGAGCTCCTGCGATGTCTATAGAAGGAGAGGTTTGAGTTCTTTGCAGAGCTGCAGTTTTGATATCATGCTTCGAGGTCTCCCTCATCGGATGAAACTGGACGCCAGAAATTATCCGTCTCCAACTCTGGTGCCTGGTTCATCAATGTATTCTGACTTCTGTTTGAGCACTGAGAGGCAGAGTGGCTGCGAAAATGATATCGATTTCGGGGGAGCACCAAATGATTTTCCCATAAACATTACCGTTTTTAGGCAGGACGAGGATTTTGAAATCTTTCACGACAGATTGCGCTAGTGATCTTGAAGAGGTTTGTCCCATAGAACTTTATGGAACATTTTGTTTCTGTTGTTTTTGTTTTGGTTAAAGACGGAAACACCCAGGAAATAGTGAATCCGTTCATGAGCACACTGATTATGATCAGCATTCATCTTAAAATTCTACTGCGATCCTGCATTATGCAGTAGTAGGGTTTTTTTTTTCCAAAATCCTACTAAGTCCTGCTGCATATGGATTTAAACAAAATTTTACTAAATGCAGCCATTAGCTATCAATTTTTCTTTTATTGCATGGATTTCGATAGTTTTAGGGAAAAGTAATTCCCTTTTACGTTAAAGAAATGATTTTATACGATGTTCATTAATGCAAAAAGAACCCTTTAATATTATTATTAATAATAATAGATGTGCAAACTAGATGCGCATATGTGTGGTGCATCTCGATGCGGTCAGTCCAAAGAGTGCAACATGTCATATTAGAGATTATTTTAGTCAATTAAGATGAATCTGCAAATGAATCATGGCTCCCCGAGCCATTTGATCCTCGCAATATTTATCTAGAAATTGAATTAAAAGTTCGTCCTCGAAACCAGAAGGGAAAGAAAAAAAACAAATTTATGGAGTATCAATTTAGACTTTTATGATGAAGCATTAATCATAATAATAATAATTTTTTTCAGAACAATGAACTGACAATCAAGATCACGCATGTGTTTTTTTTAGAGTCAAAATATTGTCGATTCTAAAATATTCTGTTAAAAGTTTTTCTTTTAAAAGAAAAATGAAATAAAAATTCATATTACATGCAGGCATGGAAACACGCTAAAAAATGACCTCAAAGTAATTCAGGAATATGAAATTCATAGTTATTTTAAATAAAGGGATTAGGGAGGAGAGAATACTTTGAAATACAAAATTCAAGGGATAATCCTCTCCCCCCTTTCTCTCCCTTCCATTTTTTAGCCTCTCTAAATATTAAATTTAGATTTCTCAGGCACGGCGAAGTCAAACCCTCCTTTGGGGGTGTGAAAATGACTTAATATTATCCCAATTTACAATCAAGGGTCCGTTTGGCACTGTGTTTTGCTCAGATGAGTCCGGGCAAAAACGGCACCAACATAAAATATATGTTTGCCATGACAATGATGACACAACGGTTAGGACTGGAAAAAAAAAACTAATCTTGAACATAAAAAAGATTAAATTGCTTGGGCGAGGTTGAACATTCACAAATGAAAGTTCATAATCACCATGTTGATCATCTATAGATACTTTTAAAATGCTTTAAAATCCTCTAGAAGCCTAACATTAAAAAAAAAACTTTTTTGAAGCTTTTACAAGTTTATCTAAGCTTTTTTATATATATACTTTAGAAATTTGCTTTTCATGGCTAGATCATCCCCAGAGTAGCAAAAGCAAATTACAATACTTTCAAATGAGAACCTTTTGGTCACTCCCGTGTAAAAGGGTTCAACAAAGTTGTAAGCACACCTACCAATTTAGGATATGCATGGGAAAGTTGGGGCTTTCGAGCAGCGACTGTGAAGCTGCAATAGTAAAAGGAGCAATGCCATTTTATATGCATTTGTAATCTAGGGGGGCAACATTTCTAGCCCATACTCTAGAGAAAGTAAATTAATAAAAATCAGTATTCACGACTGCCGGCGCTGCTACTTAACAGCCATATTCGATGAAACATCGCCATATTCACAACTGTGATGATATTTTGACCTAAGATACCACTCTGATGAAACATCGCTCGCAACCGCAGTTATCCAAACATCGTCTGTATTTTCGCCTCTGTATTCACAATTGCCAAAGCCCGAGTAGCGGCGCATAACCTTACAATTTTCTTAAATGATGCTTTTCGATCCCCGAAGAAGTCGAGGGCATATGCCTGTTTAGCATGATGTCCTTTAATGATATATTATTTTTTTCAATGAACAAAAAGCTTTCAATAGAAGGAAGTTAAAATATAATGGAAACTTTTCTCTACATAAACTGAAGAAGCCAAACAACTCTTTTAAGATATTAATAGAATAAAAATTTCTCACCTGCCTGAATGTTTAAGTTTGAGCAACCCATAGCTCCTGCTTGACTTCCATTTCAATTTGAACTTCCAGGCTAAACCATGCTTTACAAAATGGTTTCTAAGCTTGCTGAACCAGATGATTAAAGCTCCAATTTTGATCGCCAAAACTGCTTGCAAACACTATCAAGCTTTTTCCCAAATGCACTTCAACAACTCTTTATCTTGAAATATATTGACCTGCGTGCGAAAGCAGTGCATGAATCTTGACAGCCATATTCGAGTTTTTAAGCAATTGGATTCTACTGCTGTCCAATTGGATCTGGCTCATCATCCGTGGTTGAGTCACCGGCCTGCCTAGCAGATAGAACCCTGTCTAAAGTCTGGTCCGGAACCTTAACTCCGGCGGTTTCCATGTCAGCGACAATGGCGATGGCCGCGTCCACTTCTCCGAGATCCAGGCAGAGCGAGATGACTTCTTCGTACAATGGGCTGGTGCAGAGTAGAAGATAAGATTTAGTACACCAAATCCAGTAAAAAAGGTAAAACATTGAACTTGCCAGTGATTTCAAATGGCGATCTCAGAATTTCAAATCTCAACTTGAAGAAAATACTACATGGGGGTGTTAACAGTTGAGAAATAATGCACAACGGTTTTAGCGAAATGTTGTAAAAGTTATGGAATCATGTTGCTTGCTGCAATTAATTAGTAGTGCAGCTTGAAGGAAGACTCTATGGTTGCTGCTGTTAAATATTATTGTACATATAGTATGTTAATATAATATATTAATCCCGAGTTGCATGGATTAACAAGTCACATAGTTGTATATACCCCAATTGCGGATGAATAATGCAATTCTATTTCAATACTATCAATATCATGATACCAGAGCTTTAATTTGGCCACATTTCAGCTCACACTCTCGCCTGTTAGAGAGAATCCCCTCACTGCTATCACCAACTACTCGTGACTCATTCATCAAATGCTCGCGATTTGACATTTCCCTCGCATGCTCACAATGTCGCTCTTGATCATTCATAGCATCCTTGTTGAGATGGTTCTCCGTACACCCTCTTCCCATCCGCTACAACAAATCAATTATCCTCACCTATGAAGCATCGGTACGGGCATGAGTACCAGGTACGATATGTATCCGGCACGGTGGTACGAGAAAATAAAAAAATAGGGATAAAAGTACGTTTGGGGTACGACGTAATTAAAATTGACTTATATGAATATACACGCAATATGTCCATGCATATGAATGTTCATGTGTCTATATATATGCACATGTATGTAGTAAAAAAAAAAAAATTTAAATCAAATTCTTTACAGTTTTAACGAAAAAAAGATACTTAAATCTGAATCACCTTTTTTATTATAATAAACAAACACCGCTAGTTGTATTTATGGATCACAAAATTTTCTTTTTTAAAGGACACGCAGAAGTCTTTTGTTTATTTAAGTCCAAGTGTATCTACATACTAGAGTAACATGTGTATCCGTCAAGTATCGGGTACGTACCGGTACCAGATACGTATCTGGTACGGGCATGTGACCCTCAAGGAAGTATCAGTGCTTCATAGATCCTCACCATATAACTTAAATGCAACCGCCCTGGCTTGCTGTAGAAAGAGTTTAAAATGAAAAGGCAAACAAAACTTCCTCTTCTCAAGGCCTATGACAACTGCCCGAGCATATCACAGAAGCATCCTACTACTCACAACTTCCCAGTTCATAATTGTTTGGTTTTTCTCCTTGCGACGTCTGTGGCCATCCCTTCCCGAACTTCGCCTCCTCACATCGGTCGTCCTCTGCTCGTGGCGTCCCTCTCGAGAAGTCCTTTTCACCGATACTGTCCCAGTATATCACTATTATTCATTGTTGGCTCCTTAATCGACAATTGATCTTTTGGTTTGGAGTCCATCGTCTCCTTCGCGATCAATCATTCTTTTGTTATTGAGTTATCGGAATTGTTTCTGAGTGTTGACTTCAACCACTGACACTACTATCACCACTGAATCACCGACGTGGCATTTCGGAGGGTTCACCCTCATTCGTCATTCAGGATTACCTCCAACCTATTCTTGTTCCCAAAAGACTCATCCTGCTACTAGTCAACTGTGGTGCACTTGGCACAAGCACCATAATACTCATTTCGCCGACGAGTCCCCCAGAGATTGCATCTACCGTATCTCATGTGCGTCCTAAGCTCAGACAACTTCTAATTCTCTTAAGAAATTACTTGACCGTGGAGGTTCCATCACTACATGGGCCGAGATGATCCAAGGAAAATATAATTCATGATTTAAATTCTAGCTTCTCTTTCTCTTCCTTAGAATACTTAAGATTTATCCTTGAACTTTATTGGATTGAGATTATATTGTCGATATATAATTCTCATTCTTGTTTTCGTAATCTAATAACCGAGAGGTTTTGAATTCGAATCCGACAGTTAGCGCTACATCATCTCTTTACTTGGGTTCATCATTGTCTTCGCCGCTCACCCTTGATCATACTCAACCAGTTGAGTTACGCCCCAAGTGATTCGACCCATATATCCCTTAAAAAACTTCAGTCGTTGTTATCTTCAGTTGTTTAATTTTTATATAATATTTCTCATTTTAAAAGCATTATACATAATCCTGTCCATCACAATGGAACAAAATATGTGGAAATCGACATTCATTTTATCAAGAAGTCAAAGCTAAAGACATTCATTTTATCAAGAAGTCAAAGCTAAAGATAATATGTACAACTTATATCAAACAACAACTAGAAAATGTTGCTGACGAAGGCGTTTCTAAACTTGTTTTAGACCATTATTAGCACGCTGGATTTGATGAATATTTACGCCCCAATTTGAGGGTAAATGGTACAAGATTTACTGCATTAATTAGTTGTCTGATTTATGTTTGTAACTAATTTCAATTAACATAAAGTCTTACGTTTATTTATAAGGGGTAATAATTACACTAACTGCACCCATGATATTTTGTATTTATCCAAACCTCTCATCACCCTTCTGAAATTATCAAAACCTCTCCTCCAAGTTAACATACATTACGAGTGAACCCCTCCTAAAATATGCAAGTTAGAATTTATTGTACTAAAAATTAACAATGTAAACTCGAGGAGAAATTTTTGATAATTTCAAAAGGGAGAGAAGAGGTCTCAGTAATTACACAAACTCATATAGGGGCACTGTAATTTTTTTATAAATTTAGTTTATGTATATAAGAAAAAAAATTGATTGTTTCATAGTTAGTAATCTTGTAACTTATATACCCCACGATTGATCCATCATCTTGTAATTTCATATACTCCACGATTGATTAATGAAGAAACCATCACTTCTGAATCATTTTCTATTTTTGTCTATTTCACTACACTTAGGCTCCGTTTGGCACGGTTTTTTTGCTCCGGTGAGTTTGGACAAAAATGTCACCATCATAGAATGTATGTTTGACAAGACAATGGTCATGACCACCACAAAGAAAAGAAAGTAGTTTTGAACATAAAGTGGACGAAGTTTCTTAGGTGAGGTCGGGCGTTCACGAACGACGATTCATAATCACCACGTTCACGACCGCCATCACCGAGCCTTAGTCTCTATATAGTTGTTTTTCAAATTGTATTCACTCCCCGTAGACGCTTTCACTTTGATGATACTTGGTCTTGAATTGATTTCAAGTTAAATGAAATTAATTTTTGTTGAAGAAAATATGTATAAAAGTCCAGAATATGGCCCATCTAGGGTCCATTACCCTTCTAGGTTTTAGTCACACATCTTAGAATGGGATTTCTGCTTCTATCTCTTCTCTTATATAAATGTACAAATACATGTTAGTAATAGATATTGGGAATGATAGGAACTACTAGGGCAACTAGAGAAAAAGAGAACTAGTAAGGGAGAAGACGGCTAGGGTTTGCTAGAAAGAGAAAATACCTGAAAATAATTATGCATGAGAACCAAAAGAGGGGGGAAAGAGTATTTAAGTGAACCTCTCCCCCTAGGGGCCGGCCGGCCCCATGTGAGGGCTGAACCGGTGCGGTTCAGCCCTCCTCCTCTTATTTAATTAATGGCGGGCTGAACCGGGTGGTTCAGCCCGGTCTTTCCCGGCGCTCCTTTTGGTCTTCTGGCGTATTTGATTCCTCGAAAGCGCATGTCGTCCGGGGGCATAACATTCCCCTCCCCATCAAGAGGCAGCTTGTCCTCAAGCTGAAAGTCTGGAAAGAACTCCCGGAACTCCAGTAAATCCACCCATGTGTTGTGGGCCTCGGACAAATCCTTCCACTTGACCAGAACCTCTGAACGGTATTCCGTGCCATGTCTCTTCCAGCGGGACAGCAGTATATCCTCGGGACTGGGGCGTAGCTCGCCAGTCGTAGTAGCCTCGGGGAAGAAGGGGGTCACAGTGACCGCCGCTCCCAGCTTCTTCTTCAGCAGCGACACATGGAACGTGGGATGAATTCTGGACCCCTCAGGAAGAGCGAGAGTGTAAGCAACCGGTCCCACCCGATGAGTGATGCGGAACGGGCCATAGAACCGGGGGGCTAACTTCTGATTGGCCCGACGAGCAACTGAAAGCTGTCTGTACGGTTGGAGACGGAGAAAGACCTCGTCCCCTATTTGAAACGTCCGCTCCGTCCGGTGTTTGTCAGCCTGTAATTTCATCCGGTCTTGGGCGGCACGGAGATTGTCCCGCAGGAGGACCAGGGTCTGATCTCTGTCCCTTAGAGCTCGATCCACTGCCGGAAGAGCTGTGCTACCCGGATCGTAGGACCGGAGAGAAGGTGGTGGTCGCCCGTAGACAACCTCGAACGGAGTGATCCTGCTGGCTGTGTGAAACGACGTGTTATAGCAATACTCCGCCCAATGTAACCATCGTGTCCAAGAACGGGGCTCATCCATGACGAAACAGCGGAGGTATGTCTCTACCCCCCGATTGAGGACCTCGGTCTGACCATCTGTCTGCGGGTGGTGCGCCGTGCTCATACGCAATCGAGTACCCTGCAACCGAAACAGCTCCTGCCAGAAATTGCTAATAAATACCGGATCGCGGTCGGAGATGATCGAACTCGGAAGACCATGTAGACGAACCACCTCCCGGGCAAAAAGATCGGCAACTGTCTCCGCGGAGTACGGGTGGCTAAGGGCGAGAAAGTGGCCGTATTTGGACAGCTTGTCCACGACGACCAAGATCACGGTCTTGCCCTGCGACCGGGGCAACCCGTCGATGAAGTCCATCGAGACCGTCTCCCAAATGTGCTGAGGAATCTCCAAGGGCGTTAGCAGACCTGCAGGTGAGGTCGTCTCGTACTTCTGGCGCTGGCACACGTCACACTGCTGTACGAAACGCTGAGCATCTCGGCGTAATCCCTTCAAAAAACATTGGCTCGTAGCCGCTGTAGGGTACGGAGCACCCCAGCATGGCCTCCTCTTTTGTTGTGCAGGATCGACGGACGCAAAATATCATTGGTAAAGGGCGACTATCTAATGAGCTTTATATCTTGGATGTTCCACCTCCGGTTCTCTCATCTGTCACTTCTGCTGATTGGCATCGACGTGTTGGGCATGCTCCTCTCCAGATCCTCAAGAAAGCTCTTCCCGATATCTCCCTTAATGACTTTACTTGCGAATCATGTATCTTCGAAAACAACGTCGTTCATCTTTTCTCTCTAATTGTACTCGGAGCAATGCTCATTTTGCCTTAGTTCACTATGATATTTAGGGACCTTATAAAATACCCAGTGTTTATGGTTATCGTTACTTGATTATATTTATTGATGATTACTCTCGCATGACATGATTGTATTTACTTCGTGACCGCGCTGACATAACCATTATCTTTCATGTTTTATTACTGAAACTCAAAATCAGTTCTCCAGTTCTCTTAAGATACTCCGCACCGACAATGCGCGTGAAAACACAAGCCATGCTTTAAATAATCTTTGTACTGAGTTTGAGATCATCCATCAAACTTCACGTGCTTATATGCCCCAACAAAATGGTGTGGCTGAGCGCAAAAACAGTCACCTTCTTGAGGTCCCTCGATCACTGATGTTTCAAATGCAGGTACCCAATCTTTACAGGAACTTCGCGGTTTCTACTGCATGCCATCTCATCAATCACATGCCCTCCTCCATTCTCGACTTTGCGACTCCTTTTAGTCTTCTGTTTCCTTCCAACCCCCCTTTTCTGTCACACCTTGTGTATTTGGTTGCACCTGCTATGTCCATTGTCTTGGTCCTTCCACTGACAAGTTTTCCCCTCATGCAACCAAATACATGTTCGTTAGTTACTCCGGCACTCAGAAAGGATATGCGTGCCACTCTCCCATTGATCGCAAGGTTGTCGTTTCTGCGGATGTAACTTTCATCGAAGACCTGCCTTTTCACTCTCCCCATCAAGCCCTTCCTCCACCTCCATTACTACCACGTCCTTTCGTTCCTGTTACGTCTCCTCTTCCACCACTCCTTCCAACCCCAACTCCAGTTCCCTCCAAACCACCTCTTCGTGTGTATACTCGTCGTCCTCCTCAATCTGATGCCCAACAACAGTTACCCTTTACTGATGATACCTCGCGGTCTGCAGATCCGACACCAATCTCTACGGCTCATCCCTTGACTAATTATGTATCTCTGCATCGCCTCTCCCCTGCACTTCTAAAATTCGCAACTTCTTTATCCTCCATTTCAATACCTAACTCTTTGCAGGACACTATTCAACATCCGGGGCGGCGAACGGCCATGGAAGAGGAAATGACTGCCCTAATGGGCTAATTAGACTTGGGATCTAGTTCCTCTTCCTCCGGGACAGACTTGTATGAGATGTAAGTGGGTCTTTACGGTCAAACATGCTCCAGATGGGACAGTGGAACGTCTAAAAGCTCGTCTTGTGGCTCGGGGGTTTACTCAGCAACCTGGCCTTGATTATGGTGAGACCTTCTCACCAGTCGCCAAGTTGAATACCGTTCGTGTCTTGATCTCCATAGCAGTTCATCGACAGTGGCCCTTGCATCAATTGGATGTCAAGAATGTCTTTCTCAATGGCGACCTTCTAGAGACTGTCTACATGCACCAACCTCCCGGGTTTAAGATCACGGGGGAGTCTTGTGTTCGTTACCTCAAGAAATATATTTATGGTCTCAAACAGTCTCCCCGGGCATGGTTTGAAAATTTTAGTAAGGTTGTCCGTGATGTTGGATTCACTCGAAGCTCGGCTGACTTCTCTCTCTTTACTCGTCACTGAGACACCGACCGACAGACACAGCGATTCTCTTAGTTTACGTCGATGATATTCTGATTACTGGTGATGATTCCAAAGGAATCCAAATGATCAAGCAACACTTGAATTCGGTTTTTCAAACTACAGATCTGGGAAATCTTCGGTACTTCCTTGGTCTTGAGGTAGTGAGACGTCCTGATGGCCTTGTCCTATCTCAAAGGAAGTACTGTCTTGACCTTCTTCATGATGCTGGCTATTCTGGATGCAAGCCTGCTGACATTCCTATGGATGTAAACCACAAGCTCTGTGCTCATGAATCCAACGCTGATATTCTTCTTCCAAACCCAGAGTATTATCGTCGTTTTGTAGGAAAGTTGATATATCTTACAATTACAAGACCTGATATCTCATTTGCTATTGGAGTGGTCAGTCAATTCATGCATGCTCTACGGATCTCTCATCTCCAGGCCGTCGAGCGCATCCTCAGATATTTGAAGACTGCTCCTGGACAAGGGCTTGTATACAAACTTTCTTCTTCCCTATCTCTGATTGCCTACTCTGATGCTGACTATGCTGACTCTCTGGATGATCGACGCTCCACAAGTGGATTCTGTACTTACTTCGGAGGACACCTTATTACCTGACGCAGCAAGAAGCAGTCTGTGGTTACTCGCTCATCTGCTGAAGCTGAGTGTCGTTCAATGACCGTTGTTGTATTTGAGCTCACATGGCTAGAAAGTCTCCTTGGTGATTTAGGAGTCAAACTTTCCTCACCGGCCACTCTATTTTGCGACAGTCAAACTGCTATACACATTGCCAAGAATCATGTATTCCATGAACGAACCAAACACATTGAAGTTGATTGTCATTTCATTCGGAAGAAAGTTCAATTGAAGAAGCTGGAATTAAAACATGTTCCTGCTGCTGGGCAAGTTATTGATATTCTCACCAAGGCCTTACCACGACTGTTATACTATCAGTTCTTGTCCAAGCTTGGTGCTTACGATCTATATGCTCTAGCTTGCGGGGGAGTGTTGAGGAAAATATGTATAAAGGCCCAGAATAAGGCTCATCTAGGATCCATTGCCCCTTTAGATTTTAGTCTCACATCTTAGAATGAGATTTCTGCTCCTATCTCTTCTCCTATATAAATGTACAAATACATGTTTGTAATAGATACTGGAAATTTAATAAAATTATCATTTATTTCTCCCTTTTCTCGTGTATTTCTACAATTTCAAGTAGGCCATCCATGAATCAAGAAAAATATATTTCACGTAGATTAAAATGATGGCATTTAGAACACAACTATCGTGTAAATTTCATGCTTTGAACATAACAATTAACCCTATCCAAAACTTACTGGCATAAAACAACAGCAGTTAAAACGAGGGGGCGCAGATAGAAAAAAGTATACTTTAGCATTATTATTGACTTCAAAAAAGAATTATCACAAAAACTCCATCAAAATTAGTGTGATTCATATAGCCTTACCTTCCGAAAACATAACCAAGCTTATGAGTTTCTTGCAAAATTGTCAATAATGCTGAGGGAAGAGGAGCCCTTAAAGCAGCACGCAGTATCGTTGCACAATCTCCAATGGTTGGTTTTCCACCTAATTTAATCACCTGAAATTTCATAAATGTACTTTAAACATTCTATTCAAAATCCACGTGCGGTCAAGGTACAAACAATCCCTCCAATCGGGGATGAAAAACAAAGTAAATAAGCAATGAAAAAATTACTGGTGTGCTCGGCGGAAGCAATATTATGTGCAAGCTGTTTGACATAAAGTTTATAAGCTATTGAACATAAATTTATAACTGTATGGATGTAAATGTTATAACAGACGGGAAGAAATTTCAGCGCGCAATCAAATTTTTTTCACAGATGGAGCGCCTTCAACCTACTTTCATCGAAATGTTCCAAAAAAAGAAAGCCACAAGTGTGAATGCAGCTGGAACCGCTCTCATGGGCTTAGAAAGGAAGAAATATCTACTGTATGTCAATGTTTTTTCCATCGACTATTATAAGAAATAAACATTAAATATTGATTTTGATTTATTAAGTTTTGTAATTTTTGAGTCAAATCATTATTATGCTATTTCAGGTATTTACGTTCACTTACGCTCATGTTACATCTATTTATGTCACTGTCACGTCCATGTTATGTCCATTTACGTTCATGCTACGCATGTATAAGTAAAAGATTGCCCAATGTGCGACAGGTGGCGCACATCGGTGCGCTAGGCGTACAAATAAGCGTACCGATTTTTTTCATGAGTAATCCAAGTAGAAGACCTCACCCAAGCAATATAGGTAGTTATAAAACTATTTAAGCGAAATTTATTTCTGTCACGCAGACATGCTCAAAATTCCTTCACAATCCTACCAAATATACAACGGTCTAGGTTTCTTGTGCAAAAACAAAACTGGAACTCATATACTTGCTTCCTTAAGAGATAACGGAACATCTTTTTTTTGGTATATCAACCACTTCAGCTTGGAGAACAAAAAACAAAGTCAAATTCTAATGTCTGTGTTACATTCCATTTTGAAAATTCTAAGAAACCCGCACTTCTATCTCAAAACTTTGAAGTGATAGGAGTGGGATGGTGCCTATAAGCGTAGATGGGTGATACCTGGTAGGCAATGTGGGACTGATCAACAAGACGGGCCACTGGGGATAATCCACACATAGGGGCAGTCCCACACGATGCGGACCCGCTGGAATCAGGTCAACAAACACGCCCCAAAGCGGATGAAGCTAGCGCTTTGATACCATCTAAGAAACCCGCACTTTCCTGCGACTTCATGCTTCTTCTCGACTTTGGTTGTTTTCGACTTCAGCCCATAGAGAACTTCCTTCTTCCCTGAACTTCTTCCTTCGACTGCACCAGTTGAAGCAGGCGATTGCTACTTTTTGCTGTTGCCTTTCGGTTGTTGTCGACTGTTTTTCTTTGTAGGCTTCCTCTCTTCCTTCGAGATCCACCACAACAAACTTCGCCGGCTCTAATGAGATCCTGCATAACAAC
The DNA here is from genome assembly GCA_033032865.1 of Dactylorhiza incarnata. Taxonomy (NCBI): domain Eukaryota; kingdom Viridiplantae; phylum Streptophyta; class Magnoliopsida; order Asparagales; family Orchidaceae; genus Dactylorhiza; species Dactylorhiza incarnata. Next base: position 1,907,348 of record JAWHQI010000310.1, on the reverse strand, counting down.
ATTCCTCTCCTAAGTCGAAAGCTTGTACCGGAACCTTCATCTCCAGCATGAAGAGCATGCACTGCAACCTTCATCTCCTTCACTGAGATTTGAGAGATGTCTCCTTCCAATTGTGGAGCATGTGTTGTCCTCGACCATTTGAAATTACTCGTCCTTCTCGACACTGCTCGAGCATCTACATGAGAAGCCTATTGTCTTGCCATTCTTTGACATTGACTCCGACAATGTGTACATAATTTTTAGAGTTTGTGACTTCCAATCATCCACTATCATTAAGATCTCACAACATACTATCTTGGCGTCGGTGCGTAGAGAAGCCATCGAAGAAGACAACCTGGTTGGGAAAGCTCCGGGACATGATACAAGAATTAGTGCGGACATCGTCAGTTGCTGTTTTGGAGAGCAGACAACAAAGCGTGATCCAATGGGGACAGTCAAAAGAGGTGGGAAATGGTGGAGGCCGACTTGCATGGTGAAGGCATGCGCAAGAGTTTGTACTGTGCAGGTCGTGGAGATCGGAAGAGGAGAAAGAGGTGTCATTGTTGGGTCATCTCCGGTTTCGTGCAGCCCTTCATCGACAATCTGGAAAAATGTGGATAAGGTTGCCCAAAGTGGAGACCTTCATTGCCAGAGGGGGTGTTGTCGGCGGGGATGCCCAACTTTTCTTGAGAATGCGAAGGAGGGTCAGGATTTCGTCACAACGACCCGTGGTCTGGCCGAAGTGGGTGATGCAGGCGGCGCTAGTATCCGGTGTCTGGAAGAGCAATGGGCAGAGACAGGAGGAGTGGGCAATTTTTATGAATAGATTTCTGTGACTGTGAAATGAGAGATAAAACACTCAAAGTGAACGTGAGCCGAGAGGGAGCACTCAATGAATGAACATTGCATAAAACCATATAACGAACACGATACAATCGAAAGAACTCCCGCCAAGCTCTCGGAGACAGGGTCCTCCAGAACCCCTTTATTAAAATGAGAGCCAAAAGACTAGGGATCAAAAGATGCACCAATACCTGCTGGACCGAAGATTCCTCTCGACTGATGGCGCGTGTGTCCGTGACGAGCTAGGGGAGGTAGTCTGATGCGGCGAGCCCAGGAGTTGGCGGGGAACAGAGAAACCTCGATCGGATGGTCTCCAATAACCCTTTTGAGTTGAGAAATGTGAAACACTGGGTGGATGCTGCTGTCGGGAGGAAGGAGGAGGCGATACACCTGAGGGCCCACCCATACAACAATCTCAAACGGCTCGTAGAACTTTGCCGCTAGCTTGGAGTGGGTCCTGGGTGTGACAGAAATCTGGTTGTGCGGTCGAAGCTTCACGAAGACGGAATCGCCTTCAGTGAATTGGACGTCGCGGCTGGCAAAAGCAACCATCTGGTCTTGCGCATACTGAAGGTGTTGGCGCAACTAGAGGAGTATGGAATTCCGACCGTGAAGCAGATCAGACAGAGAGGCTACGACTGCCTCGAATGGAGTGGTGTCGTAACTGATGTGGAAAAATGTGTTGTACGAGTACTCTGCCCAAGAAAGCCAATCCGTCCACGCCCGCGGATGATCGCACACAAAACATCGCAGATAAGTCTCCAAGAAACAATTCATTACCTCGGACTGCCCGTCCGTCTGGGGGTGGTAAGCTGTACTCATAAGGAGCTGGGTGCCCTGCATCTTGAACATAGATTGCCAAAAGGAGCTCAGGAATAAAGGGCCGCGATCACTCACAATAGAGCGAGGAAACCCATGCAAACGAATCACCCCATCAATGAAAACGGAGGCAACCACTGGTGCAGTAAACGTGTCGCAGGGAGAGGAAGTGGGTGTATTTGGATAGACGATCTACGACCACTAAAAATACAATCCCACGTCTTAGAGTGAGGGAGCTTCGAGATAAAGTCCATAGAGATATCCTCCTAGATCGGGACTGGGATAGGGAGGGGCTGAAGCAATTCCTGGGAAAAGTTATCTCATACTTTGCAGGCTAACATGGCAAGCAGGCAACCACGAATGTCTTGACCCTTTGGAACATGCCAGACCAATACAAAGATGATGCGAGGCGGCAGTACATCCATAAGGCTTCAGTATGGCCTCCTCCGAGGTCGAGTGAAACTTTGCGAGTAGGAAGGATGAGCTACGACGATGCTGAGAGCACTAGACGGCCTCGGTGGTGGAGGCGATCCCTTGCGAGGATGTAAGGCGGCTGGGCTGTGGAATCCGCCCGTAAGGCCATAACAATCGTCCGGACGAGTGGGTCGGCATCAACCTCGCGCTGGACAATGGTGGTGTCCTCCCATACGGGTCTAGAAATAGCCGCTAAATGAGCAATCTGCGGTTGTCGTCACAGAGAGTCGACCGTGCAATTGGAGGAGTCGGCGTGAAATTCGATCGAGAAATCGTAGCCCAATAATTTGGCAACCCAGACTTGTTGCGCCAGTGTGGCAATCTTCTGATTCAGGAGGTACCAGAGACCGATGATTTGTCCGGACCGTGAATCGTCGGCCAAGCAGGTAGGGTCCCTAGTGTTACACAACAAGGACCAACGCCATGAACACTGACTCATAAGCAGAGTGAGGGCGGACAGTGGACACAAACATTCGGTTGAAGTACGCAATGGGATGTCCCTCTTGCATCAACACCGTGCCGATGCCTATGCCCGAGGCGTCACACTATCAAAAACAGCTGGGAGAAATCCGAAAGAGTAAAAACTGGAGCAGTGTCGAGGGTTCGTTGGAGGACCTGGAAGGCTGTGGATGCCTCTGAGGTCTACTGAAATGCGCTAGTCTTGGATTTCTTCAGCATGCTGGAGAGGGGTTTGGCAAGCTTGACATAATCCCAGATGAATTGTCGGTAGTACCTAGCGAGGCCCAGAAAGCCTCGGACATTGCGGAGAGAGCGGGTGGGGGGCACTGTAGGATGGCCCGAACATTGTCCGGGTTCATGACGACTCCCTGCGCAGAGATCGTGTGCCTCATGTAGCTAATTTTGGTCAAACTGAAAGTGCACTTCTTGGGGTTCACCAGAAAATGATGCTCCTGCAGGGTGGCGAGTGTCGTCCAGACATGAAGGAGGTGATCCTGTCAGGAGGAGCTGTAACTAGGATGTCATCAAAGAAAACCAAGATGTATCTACGCAGGGCCGACCAGAATAGATCATTATTGGTCGCCTGAAATGTGGCGGGGGCGCATTCATCAAGCCAAAAGACATGACGATGGACTCGAAATGGCCATCGTGTGTGTGAAACGCCGTCTTTGGGATATCCTCCTCCTGTACCCGAATCTGGTGATAGCTGGAGCGGAGATCCAGTTTGGAAAAGTAGGAGTCTCCTCGTAGTTCATCCAGTAGCTCCTGTATGACCCAAAAGTGATATTTGTCTGGGGTAGTGACTTTGTTGAGCTCCCGGTAGTCTACGTAGAAACGCCAACTGTCGTCTTTCTTGCGGACCAGGAAAATCGGGCTCGAAAACAGACTAGCGATGGGGCGGATTATACACGCAGTTAGCATGTCGCCCACTAGCATCTCAATTTCGCCCTTCTGCATGTAGTCGTAACGGTAAGGACGAACATACACTGACGTCATACCCACCTGTAAGGAGATACGGTGGTCCGTCGGACGAGGCGGTGGGAGGCGGGCCGTGTCGACGAAGCGTCGAAGACGCCCGGAAACATGTCCAGAATAGCATGCAGGGCCGGGGGGTGGAGAACGTGGGGCCTCCTGCTCGACCACGTGCCATAAATATGCAACCCAATCAATGTCGGTCGTCTTCTGCAAAGACCAGAGTGAGACAGATTGGCTCAAGAGAGTAGGGTCGCCCTCCAACAGTAATGGTGTCCCCTCTTAGAGGAACCACATTGTCATGTGATCCCAATTGAGTCGCCCAGGGTGCGGAGCCATGCCACTTCGAGAATATTATCCACCCCACCCAGTGCAAAGACATAGAAGTCGGTCCGGAGGGGGCACAGACACACTGTGAAGGCCAGCTCTGAGCAGAGGCCGCCAGTCGCCCATCGACAACCATCCCCCAAACAGACGGTGAAACGGGGAACGAGGGTCAATGACAACGCCAAATGATCCACGAGACGCAGAGAAATGATTCATGATGGCCACTGGGATCCCCTGCAGTGTCCCGAGGAGCTTCATCGTCCGTGGGCCAGAAATCCCGTTGACAGTAAAGAGGGTAAGGTCAAGGCGGTGCAAGGCCGAAAGCGGAGGACCGTCAGCATCAACATCCAAGGCCTCAAAATCGGCGAGGGTAACCTCGGTTTCCACCTCACTAATGAAGACCCAGAGGTCCTTCAACGGGCAATCATGGGTCGGAGAGTACGACTGCTTGCTGCAGAAACACAAGCCCCTCGTGCAAAGATCGTGATACTCTGATTGGACAGTCGTGGGTGCGCTGGGGGCCTGGGAGGGCTCGGTGGTGGCCCTGGGCAGGCGGGAAGGCCGTGTACAGTGTACCTCCATCTGTGGGGGACGGGGCGCTGTTGCAGGTCGTGGGGCCGAACGAGGAGGCATCGAGGGCGGCCGACCAGTATCCAACGGCCGAACTTGGAACTCAGCTTCAACCAAACGGGCAAGGTCCATGACGTCAGCAATAAAAGACAGTTGGTACGTGCACAGGCGAGCAAGGATATGTGGTAATAAGCCATGCATGAAGAAACTGAGGTAATGGTCGGGAGAAAGATCTGGCACATGGGTGGCCAATGCAATGAATTCATTGATGTAGTCGTCGAGGAAGCCATCTAGCGGATGCCACAAAGACGCTCCACGGTGGAACCCACATCGTAACGACGAATAAAGTCCTGTTGCAGGTCCGACCACGACAGAGTGGGCTTGGACTAACGTAGCCAACAAACCCAATGGAAAGCGGAGCCCTCCATTCATATGAGGGTTGTACTGACCTTGTGCGGCCTTGGGATCTGATGAACGTCGAAGAATTGTTCTGTGCGGGCGATCCACCCTATCAGGTCAGTGTCGTTGAAGGAAGGAATGTCGAACGAGCGGCATGCAGGTGTATAGCCTATCGGCGGAGGAAGAGGATCCCGGGGAAGGTCCGGGTGTGCCCCAAGAAGTGGCGGGGACCCCACATTGGAGGTCGATGAGATGCTCGGCCGGCCGGCCAGAAACTTAGCATGCATCCGCAACATGAGGGCCTGGAGCGAGGCGATGTACTCCTCGTGAGCATCGAGACGGCGAGAGATGGTTGGATTCACATGAGGTTGAGGCGCGAGTGTGTCGAAGTGCATCATAGGGCGGAGTCGTAGGGGTATGAACGCGAGAGGGAGAGAGGTGCACAGGCGGACGAGCGATGGAGGCGTTGTCGGGCGTGCGATAAGTGGAAACATGCGATCTGGATGGGTCGGAGCTGGGAGGGGGCGCTCGGGCGTAGGAAATGGCCGCTGGTACAGGCGCGGAAATCGGTCGCTGGGACGACGCGGGATGAACGCCGACGACACTCGCGGGAATCGGCTGCTCGGGCAAGGGAAATGGTCGTTGGGACGGGTCGGGAAATGGTCGACGGGTGCGAAAGTTGGTGATGGCGCTGGCGGCAAGGACGATGCGCTGGTTAATGGAACGAATGCGTCGGGACGACACGCGGACTATAGGAACGAATGCTTCGGGCGACGAAAACCGCGTCAGGAAGCGAGGCAGGTCAGACCAAATTGTTACCACTCAAAATTGAAACCTTAGATCGGAGAGAGGAGGAGAAGAGAGGAAGAGGGAAGAGGGAAAATAACCCCTAGGGCTCCCACAATTTCATAATACTCCAATGATGAGAAAATACATAGCCCCATGGGATTTATATAACACCCCCGGTCGAAATACAAAATACGGAAAGATACATGCGTCTTAATTATTTTCCGCCGACGTGTCGCTAGCGGGCCTTTCGCGGCGCTTGTATACCCGCCACACTGGAGGACATCCATCTCCTTCCGCATCCGTAACAAGGCACCTCTCAGAGATATGGAACACGTGGGACATGGGGGGTCCTTTTACTAAAATCAATGTAGTTGTATGTAAACTCAGAACAATAGCAAGATGAACCAAGAAGTCTCCCTGCCCTATTGTTAAGAAAAGTGAATTACTATCCTCATTAATAGCATTCAACCAACCAGGTAACCATATGCTTCAACCTATATTGAATGTAGGGCTATTCGTTGAAGATAAGAGTACATCAAAACCATATGAAGTCTTTCAATGAGCAGATTGTATCCATTGTGCTAGGTAGGTGGAGAGGCCCAAGAACACATTAAGTACATAATATAACATGGGATTCCCAATTTGAGCATAAGTATCCAAGATACAAGTTTGTGAACTGCAAATTTCATTTCTAACACATTTTGTGCATTTCATCCTATGGATTTCTAACAAGAACCGATCATTGGCTTCCTGCATCTATTATAGATTATTTTACGTAATTGAAGAATTTTTTAATGGGGTTAATAAGATATAGCATTTAATAACTCGTTCTCAGAAAACTAAATCTGCACTATTAAGAGAAAAAACAAAGAAACAACATTTGGTGGCTCTTTGTGATGAAGGACGTATCGTAGCCGACGCACCAACAGCGGACGCAACCCCCGGCGAGGCCGAAATCGCGTGGCTTGAGAAGACCGACCCACTTTGGAAGCCTCGAACCGTCTAATTAATTTTCTTTCATGTTGAATGCTAGTTGTATTTTCTATTGTATTTGCTTTTGAACCTTTTATGTGGTGTGCTACTAGCAGGTGTGCTAATGACCGTGGTCTTCCCCTCATAGTATAAGAGGTGGGAGTTATTTTGGTGTGCTCAGTTTTTGATGATTAAAAAGAGTTTCATTGTTGCCCTAGCAGTCTTCCCCTCTCCGTGCGAGAGAAATCGGTCCGGAAGGACTCGCGCCCGCCGCCCGCTTCCCCTCTTCCCGTGAGGAAGACGACCGACCGGAAGGCTCCGTCCCTGCACCCGGCGTTTCCTACGCCAGTTGGTATCAGAGGGCTCCGTCGACTCCTACGCTCGGCGTTGTTTCCTCCTGCTCGCGCGCGCCTCGTCGCGTTCCCGCTCGCTCGCCACTCGACGCTCCCGCTCGCTGCATCGACGCTCCCGCTCGCTGCATCGACGCCGTCCCCGCTCGCTCGCCGCTCCCGCTCGCCGCTCGACGCTGCATCCTGCAGATGGGCGACACCCCGCGTGACGACGCCGACTTATGGGCGGCCATCAATGGAATCACCGCCCAAATTGCCACCCTCACCGCTGCCCTCGGCAACCTGCAGCCAGGCCGCAACCCGCCTCCACCTCCCGCCGACGCCAACGCTCCAGTGGATCGTCTCTTCGGGCGGCAATACCGCCGTGGCCGCGTGCCTCCGGCTGCACCGCCCCTCCACCCAACCCTTTCCGAGTCCAGCTCCGATGAGGACCTTCCCGACGGCGGCAATCCTTATCGCGGGGGTGACCAACAACCTCATTACCAACCAGGATATCGCTTGCGCGCGGACATTCCCCACTTTCATGGCAACCTGGGCATCGAGGACTTTCTCGATTGGATTTCGGAAGTCGAACGTTTCTTCGAGATGGCCGAGATCGACGACCGCCGCCAAGTGAAGATGGTCGCTTACCGCCTTAAATCCGGCGCGGCGGTTTGGTGGGACCAACTTCAACTCAACCGCAACCGCCAAGGCAAGGCCCCCGTTCGCACATGGTTGAAGATGAAGAAGTTGTTGCGGAATAGGTTCCTCCCACCCGACTACGACCAACACTTGTTTCAGTTCTACCAAAGTTGTTCGCAAGGAACTCGTACGGTGATGGAGTACCTGGTAGAGATAAGCCGACTTGCGGACCGCAACGGCCTAACCGAGACGGATGGCCAACGTGTTACTCGTTTCCTACATGGGCTACGTCCCTCCCTACGGGAGAAGATTGGCTTGCATGTTTTGCGCACGGTGGATGAGGCTTACAACATTGCCCTCAAGGCGGAGCAAATGGAGAAGACAGCAGTGCCACAACACCGCGCGGCCTCTCGCCGCCCGTGGACTGATCTTTCGGGTTCTAGCAGCCGGGACACTACCGGCAAGGAGATTGCAGACCGGGTGCCGGCCTCCTCTTCCGCACCAAAGGGTCGGGCACCTGACCGCGCATCATCGGGCACATGTTTCAAATGCCAGCAACATGGTAATTTCGCCTCCCGTTGCCCCCTACTTCGCCAACCCGTCCACGTTGTAGCCCCGAACGAAGAGAGGGAGGACGACTTAGAGGAGGCCGATGAGGTCGTTGATGGGTATGACGAGGAGGGCGACTTCGCCGCGTGCGTGGTTCATCGTCTACTTCTTACACCACGGCTAGATGAACACGTCCATCGTAGCAATGTTTTTCGGAGCTACTGCAACATCAAGGGGAAGATCTGTGATGTCTTAATTGACAATGACAGTTGCGAGAATTTTTTTGCAAACCGGTTGGTTTCCTACTTGCAGCTACCGACCGAGCCTCACTCGCACCCCTATTCCATCGGTTGGATCCAGCGCGGCCCCTCAGTGCGGGTTACCCACCGCTCCCACGTTCCTGTTGCCATCGGAAAGCACTACCAGGCCGACGTTTGGTGCGATGTCGTGGAGATGGACGCGAGCCACCTGCTCTTAGGGCGGCCGTGGCAGTATGACACAGATGTTTTGTATAAGGGTCGTGAGAATGTATACTCCTTCACTTGGGCGGGCAAGAAGATCCACATTATTGCTCGGGTCGGAGGGAAACCCGAAGCCGGTCCGCCTTCGAATAAGGGGCGCAGTCTGTTGGTGATGCATGAAGACCCCTCTCTGTTCGAGCGAGACGTTGCGGAGGCCGAAGAGGTGGTGGCCCTCGTCTCCTACGGCTTGTACGCCACTAGCGAGCAGGAGGTGGAAGCCGCACCCCTGGACGTGCGAGCACTGCTGCACGAATTCTGAGCCATCACGACAGAGCACTTACCCGACCATCCCCCTCCTCTTCGGGATATACAGCACCAGATCGACCTCATTCCGGGAGCTAGCCTTCCGAACTTGCCTCACTACCGCATGAGCCCCAAAGAGCATGACATCCTGCGTGAGAAGGTGGAAGAGTTGTTGAAGAAGGGGTTCATCTCCGAGAGCCTCAGCCCCTGCGGGGTACCGACCCTCCTCGTGCCCAAGAAGGACGGTTCGTGGAGGATGTGCGTCGACAGTCGCGCAATCAACCGGATCACCATCAAGTACTCCTTTCCCATCCCGCGCCTTGACGACATGCTGGACATGCTGGATGGTTCCAAGTTCTTTTCCAAAATAGACCCGCGCAGCGGGTACCACCAAATCCGCATCAAGCCGGGTGATGAGTGGAAGACGGCTTTCAAAACGCCGGACGGTCTCTTCGAGTGGAAGGTAATGCCTTTTGGATTATCTAACGCTCCAAGTACGTTTATGCGCCTCATGACACAGGTACTGAGACCATTTCTGGGGAAGTATGTCGTTGTCTACTTTGATGACATCCTGATCTTTAGCAAGAGCAGGGCGGATCATCTATCACATCTTCGTGCTGTGTTGGGAGTGTTGGCGGAGCACCAACTGTTCATTCATCTCAAAAAGTGTACCTTCCTCGCTCCGCGGCTGAATTTTTTTGGGGGCGGATGACATCCGAGTTGATGAAGAGAAGATCCAGGCGATCCGAGATTGGCCGGCCCCAACGACCTCTCGGAGTTGCGGTCGTTCCACGGCCTAGCCACGTTCTACCGACGGTTCATACGTGATTTTAGCACCATATCAGCATCAATGACCGATTGTTTGAAGAAGGGGCGGTTCTTATGGGGGGAAGAGGCCAGTCGCTCCTTCGACTTGATCAAACAGAAGCTTAGCTCGGCCCCGATTTTGGCGCTTCCCAGCTTTGATAAGCTCTTCGAAGTGCAGAGTGACGCCAGCGGCATTGGTATAGGAGCGGTTCTCTCCCAAGACAAGCGGACGGTTGCGTTCTTCAGCGAGAAGCTAAGTGATGCCAGGCGGAAATGGGCCGTTTATGATCAAGAATTCTATGCCGTCGTCCGGGCCCTCAAGCATTGGGAGCTCTATTTGCTGCACAAGGAGTTCATCTTGTACACGGACCATCAAGCTCTCAAGTTTATCAATAGTCAGAAGCGCATGGACGGAATGCACCTTCGTTGGACCACGTATCTTCAACGATTTCCATATATTATTCATCACAAACCGGGGACTTCAAATGTGGTCGCCGACGCACTTAGCCGGCGGAGCTGTTTGTTAACAACTATGCATCACGAAATCATCGGTTTTGATACCCTCGCCGATTTGTATGTCGACGACACTGATTTCCAGGAGGTTTGGCGCGCCTGCTCGTTGGGCGGCTCACATGGTGGTTTCCTATTACTCGATGGGTTAAGTGGACAACCGACTGTGCATTCCCCGCACCTCCTTGCGGGAGAAGCTCATTCGCGATTTGCATGGGGGCGGACTGAGTGGCCACCTGGGCCGAGACAAGACACTTGCCAGCCTCCAAGAGCGCTATTTCTGGCCACAGTTGGCAAAGGACGTGGGGAATTTCGTTCGGAAGTGTTATGTGTGCCAACAGTACAAGGGCCATGCACACAACACTGGGCTCTATACACCCCTCCCGGTCCCCTCCGGCGTTTGGGAGGATCTCTCAATGAATTTCGTCTTGGGCCTCCCGCGCACGCAACGTGGGGTTGATTCGGTGTTTGTCGTGGTGGATCGCTTCTCCAAGATGGCGCATTTTCTTCCTTGCCGCAAGACATCCGATGCGTCTCACATTGCGCGTCTTTTCTTCCGAGAGGTGGTTCGTTTGCATGGCGTACCAACCACTATCACATCCGACCGCGACCCCAAGTTTCTTGGCCACTTTTGGACGATGTTATGAAGGATGTTTGACACCTCCCTCCAGTTTAGTAGCTCCGCCCATCCTCAAATAGACGGCCAAACCGAAGTCGTTAACAAGACTTTGGGGAACCTCGTTCGTTGCATTTGCCAAGATCGCCCGAAGCAGTGGGACCACGCCCTCGCACAAGCTGAATTTGCCTATAACAATGTCGTGCACAGCTCTACCGGTCGTTCACCGTTCTCCATTGTTTACACCAAAGCCCCCCGGCATGCGCTCGATTTAACCCGCCTACCGGCGGCACCTCCTTCAGCAACACAGCTGGCGGAAGAGACCCGCGACATCCAAGCTGACACTCGGCTCAAGCTACTTGAGTCCAACGCCAAATACAAGGCTATGGCAGACAAGCACCGTCGTGAACAAATTTTTAGGGAGGGAGATATGGTCATGGTCTTCCTCCGCAAGGAGCGGCTTCCTGCGGGACATCACCACAAGCTCATGCCGAAGAAGTACGGCCCTTTCCCCATCTCCCGCAAGATCAACGACAATGCATATGTAGTCGAGCTTCCGCCGAGCCTCAACATCTCCAAGACCTTCAACGTGAGCGATTTGTCCCCTTTCTACCCGGACATCCCGCTTTACCCCGAGCACTCGAGGTCGAGTGCTTCCCAAGAGGGGGCGAATGATGAAGGACGTATCGTAGCCGACGTACCAGCAATGGACGCAACCCCCGGCGAGGCCGGAATCGCGTGGCTTGAGAAGACCGACCCACTTTGGAAGCCTCAAACCGTCTAATTAATTTTCTTTCATGCTGAATACTAGTTGTATTTTCTATTGTATTTGCTTTTGAACCTTTTATGTGGTGTGCTACTAGCAGGTGTGCTAATAGCCGTGGTCTTCCCCTCATAGTATAAGAGGTGGGAGTTATTTTGGTGTGCTCAGTTTTTGATGATTAAAAAGAGTTTCACTGTTGCCCTAGCCGTCTTCCCCTCTCCGTGCGAGAGAAATCGGTCCGGAAGGACTCGCACCCGCCGCCCGCTTCCCCTCTTCCCGTGAGGAAGACGACCGTCCGGAAGGCTCCGTCCCTGCACCCGGTGTTTCCTACGCCACTTTGATCAATAAAGTTGATTCTAATTTAAGGAAAGCAACAAAAGAACAGCAAACCTGCCTTTTGCATTATTTTCATTCCCAGATAAACCTCCCATTCTTGCGACCATTTTTGTGGCTTTCTTGTCTTCAGTTCTCTATCCCAAGTCCAGCCCCATGCATCAGCAATTGTAAACATGTCTGATACATCAAAGACTTTCCTCTCTCTCATTTCTTTAAATGCTTCGCGCAAATCCTCCGGGAACCAGTCGTCATCATCATCATTCTACATTAAGATGAGAGCATATAAAGATTAATAGAAAAAAGAGATCAGTGGTTGCCTTTCCAGTTTGATAATTTGACCATAGAAAGAAAACATATAGTAAAAAATAAACAGTAACAAGAAAGATAAATAACATGCAATCTAGAATCATGCACTTCATAATTTATAGACCTGAATGCCAACAAAAATATGAAGATAACAAGAAACTAAGAAAAAGTAGCACGTTTCCATGTTCATAAATATTCGAAACTTGAAACTACATAATAGGAAAATTTAACAAAACCGGTAGATTCCTCGTAGAAGTATGTAAATACATGACATGCAAACAAAGGAAAAAATCTACAACAAAGGATACCCGAATAGAAACAAAAACAGATCTGAAAACATGCTAACTACATCAATACCAACTAATAATCAGTACAACTGAGAAATTAAGCTCAAAAGACCCTAGAGTACCGCCTTACTAGTCCTAACCATTTTTGGAGGTATGGTTAATAGAACATTGTGTGTCTGGCCACAAACTTTACAAGAATGCATCTTCTGAAAGAAGATGAAACAATCAAAGCGCATAAAGATTTTTTTTATTAATTTATCATGTTTGGTTCATAGATAAGAAGCTTGTGTAAGAGGGGTGTAAGCGGTGCGGGTTGGGCCCAAAACACAATCGCACCATCTAGGTCGGTTTTGGACCAAACAAAACCGCAACGCACCGAAACTGTGCGGTGCGGTTTGACATTGGTACGGTTTGGAGTCGGTTTTTGAGATGCGGGTTTCGATTTTTATACAGTTATATAATGTATTTATAATTTTACTCTCGCGTTTTTCAGAAATCTTTATGCTCAAAAATATAGAGGGCATGCAACTAGTGTTTACTAATAATCATGAAAAACTAATCTAATTGTAGCAGATAAATCATTCAAAGTGGAATAACTCATAAATTCTCCAAACAAATAATCAAAAGTAAAGTAAAATTACAAGAACAATAAGTCGAAGTTTTTTTACTCTATGTTCAGTTGTGAATTGATCTTCAAACTTCAATCACAACACAACTGCACAGGTCCACATGCACATTAATAGTTGCTGTGTAAATTTTCTCCCTCACTATGACTTGTACTTCTTTCCCTTTGGATCCTTTATCACTCTTTGATTTTGTAATTTTGAATTTCAACTCATCTATATAAAATTAAGTTAACATAAGCAAAGCAAACAAATAAATTAACCAGGTAAATCTACACCAAAAGACCAAATGGAATGGGGATCAACATCCCAACATAGCCAAAATCTCAAACAGATCGAAGAGGAGCAAAAGCCCTACATTCAATATAGGTTGAAGCATACCCCGCTCCTATGATACGCCTCTCTCCTGTCTTGCCAAGAACCACATCGTCCATACCTCTCATCTTTCCCCTCGTATCTTTGGCTCTGTCTGTTTTGTCCACGTTCGTACCCCGCATTGGGATAAACTGGATGCGCGTTCCCTCCGATGAGTTTTCGTTGGATACTCTCCTACTACCAAAGGGTATCGGTGTTATCACCCTCCGACTCATCGCTACTATTGCACTGTTGATGTTACATTTCGTGAGGGGGAGTCGTACTTTGGTCCTCGTCAGGGGGAGACGAGTAGTAACGGTGACGACACCATCGCCTCTCCTCTTCCAATTGTTGCCACTCATCTTTCTCCTTCCCATAGTCCGTCTACTGCTCCTGTTCCTTCCATCTCCGCTCCTCCTACATTATACACATACTCCCGTCGTCCCAGGACTGTTGAGCAAGTGCAGACTGTGGATGTTCCGCCAGTGCCGGTGACTGTTTCCGCTCCAGATTCAGAGGATGACCTCCGTGTTCCTCTTGCTCGTCTTTTTGGTAAAAAGGGCGGCACGAAACAACCCATTGCCAACTACAATTGTTATACTCACCTCTCTCAGGCCCATAAAGTTTTTATCTCAACCCTTTCATCTATTATGATTCCTAAGACATGGCAGGAGGCTGTTCAGATACCTGAGTGGAAACAGACAATGGAGGAGGAACTGTGTGCCTTGGAAAAAAATGAAACATGGTGGCTTGCTAGTCTACCTCCTGGGAAGCGAACGGTTGGGTCCCGGTGGATCTTCACGGTTAAACAGAATCAAGATGGGGTGGTGGAGCGGTACAAAGCTCGCTTGGTGGCTCAAGGGTATACCCAGGCTCAAGGCATTGACTACCAAGAGACCTTTGCTCCTATTGCTAAGATGAACTCAATCTGTGTGCTTCTCTCTTGTGCTGCCAGTCGTGGATGGGAGCTACATCAACTCGATGTCAAGAATGCATTCTTACATGGTGATCTGGAAGAAGAGGTCTACATGAATATTCCCCCAGGCTTCGTTACCGAAGGATCCAATGGGAAAGTTTGTCGTCTGCGGAAATCTATGTATGGCCTAAAACAGTCTCTGAGAGCGTGGTTTGGACGTTTTAACAAGACCATGCTTCAACTGGGCTACACTCAAGGACATGCTGATCATACTCTCTTTATCAAGAGGAGAGGAGTGCAGGTTTCTATTCTTATTGTATATGTGGATGACATCATCATTACTGGTGATGAACTGGAGGAGATTATTCACTTGAAGAAACAACTGAGTGAGGAATTTGAAGTCAAGGATCTGGGGAGGCTGAAATACTTCTTGATAATTGAAGTAGTGAGGTCTCAACGAGGGATCTTCATCTCTCAGAGGAAGTATACCCTTGATCTTCTGGATGAGACTGGGATGCTAGGGTGTGCTCCCGTGGATACTCCAATTGAAGCTAATCACAAGATTGATGCGGATATTTGTGGGGGAGAAAGTTGATGCTTCGAAATACCAATGTTTGGTTGGCAGACTCATATATTTATCTCATACTCGCCCTGATATTACATACGCTGTAGGGGTCCTAAGTAGATTTATGCACTCTCCCTCTGTTCGCCATCAACAGGCTGCAGTCAGAGTATTGCGATACCTCAAGAAGACACCGGGACGAGGGATTCTGTTCAAAGCTAACCAAGCATTGGAGATTGAGGTGTTTACTGATGCTGATTGGGCTGGTAATCAAGATGATAGAAAGTCTACCACTGGATATTGCTCGTTTGTAGGAGGGAACCTGGTTTCATGGAAGAGCAAGAAGCAGAATATTGTTGCTCGCTCAAGTGCTGAAGCAGAATATAGGGCTATGACACAAGAAGTGTGTGAGGGATTGTGGTTGAAGACTATTCTTCAAGATATGGACCTCCAGGTGAACAAACCAGTAACTGTCTACTGCGACAACAAGACTTCCATCAGTATAGCGCACAATCCTGTACAACATGACAGAACAAAACATGTAGAAGTTGACAGACATTTTATTAAAGATCATCTTGACAAGGGGAACATCTGTACTCCTTTTGTGACCTCACATGATCAACTAGCCGATGTTTTCACCAAGGGGTTAAGCACTGACAACTTCCAGAACAATACTGACAAGTTGGGAATGATCAATATATATTCCCAACTAGTTGTAAGTGTCAATGTATTTCCTATATATTATGCCCTATATGGATGAATACAATCAATCAAGTATTTTTTTCTTCCTTCTTTCTACTGAGTCTTCGCAAGGAGGAGATATTGACTTGGGAGCTGCACCATAAGAGTGGAAGGAGGAAAAAAGTCAGAAGGATATTGTTTTAAGTGGAATGTATGAATGATAGGAGGTAAGACATGTGCTACTTGAGATTCCTTATAATAGCGCTAATAAAGAGAGGATTACAAGGAAAGTATGGAACAAATGGAATATTCTCCAGTGTAAGGATGTGGTGACAACCACTGACACATGGATCAGAGTAAAAGATTCATCTGCAACAAGAACTAGAATTATCTTATTGTGTTTGTGCAGACAAGTGAAATTTGTGAGTCATGAATCATATGACTTGAATCAATAAGCCACTTACTATAAGAGGTAAGACATGTGCTACTTGAGATAAAGGACAATGAAACAACATCAAAGTGCAGAATAAATGATTGATTGTATTGATATTTCTTCGGATATATACAACGCATTCAGAGACAAATAAATAATAAGTAAAATAAATGTGAAAATAAAAAATTAAAGCGAAAGAGGGGGGAGACGAGATTTATAGTGGTTCCTCAAAACCTAGGTATGCCATATGCCACTCTTCCACCACCGTGGAAAATCACTACTTCCATCGAAGCCGAAGTCTTTTGATAATAAGATTCTTAGAACACATACAATGAAGGCATTTGATAAGTAGACTCTTAGAATCAATCAGGGTCCTTTAAACAGACTCTTAGAACTCATAGCGGATCATGAAGTTGTTGGTTTTTCCACAAAGATGAATCTATGATGACGCTTGAGATCATAGCAATGGCGTTGATATGAATACGAACCTAAGACCGCGTGACCTTTTTACTATTCATCAGTACTGCGCATCGAGTAATATTTATCCCATCATTATTACATCATCAAATACTATTCGACGACTTCCTTTTTCTGATTTCAATGTTCATTGGGTTCACCGTTCATCAAAAACACTATTCATCATTTGTCGATAGCCGCCCATTATTCAAAGATTCAATGTTCACCTAACGTACTATTCATTTCGGCTGTCGGCGACTATTGTAGCTTTGATTACCATAGTGATGAGTAGTTTATATACTCATCTTTTAGTATAGTTTTAGCTTTATTTTAATATGAATTTATATAAAATATATGAATTATCTCAATTAAATGGTTTCTGTTCATTTCTAGGTACTAACTTAAGCTCATTTTACATTTTTTTCAGGTTTTCTGGACACTTTGAGCAAAATGTCAAGTACACGCCCAAGGTCACGGGCGTGACAAAGAGCGTGACATCCCAAGATGTGTTCCAGAGCTGCTACTGCCATCCCGGGCTCATTCCGAAAAGATTTGCTAAGTACACGCCCAAGGTCACGGGCGTGATCAAGGGCGTGTAAACATAAAGCATGATTCCAGCTCAGCAGGACGCGATCCACGCCCGTGACACAATATGACACGCTCGTGTACTTCTAAGGTCACGGGCGTGTACTTGCCGTCAGAATAACGCACTAGCCCGCCGAAAACTTCCCGCCAAACGCATTTTTAAGATTACACGCCCTAGGTCACGGGCGTGACCTAGGGCGTGACGCGCACGTAACGCCTGCAATGAATCCAGAAGGCGTCTCTCCCGCACCAGCTTCGATCACGCCCCTTACACGCCCTTGGTCACGGGCGTGACAGAGGGCGTGTAACCTCCACTTTTCGCCTTTTTAAGGGCAGCTTCTCCAGAACTTCAGGGACAAATTTTGGGAGTTCAAGTTTTCATTTCTTGTATTGTTTTCCTGTTTTAAGCATTCTTGTACTCCTATTTCTTCTTGCAATTGTATCATCAATTCAATAGCTTGCAATTTCAATTTCATTAGTTTGTATTCTCTTTTGCAAAAATCAATAAAAATTAGTTCTTTTTATTATATTCTTACTTTCATCATGAACTCTTTCATTTTTGTTGATTTCTCCATCTCCATGAGTAGCTAAATTTCTATTAGTACTCGATCGAGATGATCCAAGGAATAATATAATTTGTGAATTAATTTAGAACTTCTCTTTCTCTTCTTTAGATTGCTTAAGATTTATCCTTGGTTCCTATTGAATTGAGATTATATTTTCGATATATACTTCTCATTCTTGTTTCGTAATCTAGTAGCCGAAAGGCTCATAATTCGAATCGATCATTCAAGGATAAAGAGAGTTGCATGCAACCCTCGAGAGAGAATGACATAAATCTCCCGGATTGGAGTCAAATCTAATAGAGGGGTTCACTACGATAAAGGGAGTTTTAGGGGTTTCGATTCTAGAACGAAAGTTCGATTGATCAACCTAAACTCAGTTGAATGTATCCTCGAGAGAGGTGCATTTAGAATTTGGGAACCTCCACGGTCAAAGCGATATTCTTAAGAGAATTAGATTTCTTATTTCTTCTATTATTATTTTCATTCTGAGGTGATTCGAAGATCGAGTGCTAGTCTTTTTACCCATTGCTTAATCATCATTTTAATTTCCTTCTCTTTAGTGCAAAACCAACCAAAAGTTCTAATTGATAGAATAATAGAGATTTTCTGAAGTAAGAATATTCAGCTCGCCCGGATTTTTATATGACCTTGTTTTTTTATAAACTTATACTACTTTTGACACGGTGCACTTGTCGTTGTCGTTTGCAGGCATAGTAGTTTTGAGCAATCACATAGCTTCCATTGTAGCAAAGCGATGAGCGGTGAATAATATTCGACAATCACTGTTCACTTCACTCAATGATTTTTCTGTTCATCTCCGATAATTAGACTGATTATTTCAGATGACTCCTACTGTAGATGGGTTACTGTTCGGATGTAGTTACTTAAGCCTCGTATACTGTGGCAACTGAACTATGGCATTGTAGTTGTTCACTGCACATGATTCACTGTAGTAAATTCTCTTTTTTGCTGTGTAAATCTTTGCACATTCTACCAAACATAAACCTTGCTTTATCACAAATTACACATGGTTTGTACAGTCAAATAAACCATGATTTCGCAACACAAGTGCGGCTGAGTTCCATGATGCAACAATAAGAGCTTTAATATCAGCTTGAGAGAATCAACGTCCAGTGTCGAAAACTAAGGTGGAGGGGATTGGTGCGGAGCTATTTGAGTTAGTAGAGTCAACATGAGCATGGGGGAGAAGGTGAGGGCGTTGCGCAAAACAACGACCAACAAAATGAGTAAATTTTCCACAATGAGAATAATGGGGTGATGCTCACCCACAGCCTCCAGTAGCCGTCCTTGGCTACGCCCCCTCTTCTTCTTGCAGTATGAGCAAAGCTCTTTGGAGGAGGGGAAATGATGGATGAAGATAGATTCGGAAGATGAGTGATAATGGAGACTCGCGGGTCGTGTTGCCAGCCCACGAACCCCGCGCATTACAGCCAACACCGAGATAGCGGGCACTCCCAAAATTTGTTAGCAGGTCATCTCATAAAACCCAGATAATCGTTGAAGGTAACATACTACTAGAAACTCTACAAAGTGCCTTTGCTGAGTTGCAAGGTCAACATACACAGGACAATGTTAAAGAAATTCAGCAGCCCAAAATTGCATTTCATGATATGCAACAGCGGGGGAGAGAGTGGGTTGAAAAAATAAGTTTGAGTAAAGAGTAAAGATTCTAGATGTCTTCGCTCCTTTGGAGTAAAGAGCCTCCAGATGGTCCCAAGTTGCTTTGATGGTGTCATCATGCGGAATGATAGACAAACATTCATCTGACAAGTTGTTTGCTAACCAAGTGTGAACCAAGACATCACTACATCCCACTCTGCATAATAAGTGGGTGATGTCGTGTCGGGAGGAGCATCAGTGAGGTGGTCTCTCTTCCGTTGAGATCACACAAGGAGAAGAAAATGCTCCAATTAGCGTACCTGTTAAATTGGACGTCGTGCTAAGATTTCTATAGGTATGGTAACGAGGTGCATGTGCAGGTATGGCATTAGCGTACCTGTTAAATTGGACGTCGTGCTAAGATTTCTATAGGTATGGTAACGAGGTGCATGTGCAGGTATGGAGGCGGTAGGAGTGGGCTCGGGTGTTGTCATTATAACACGAGCACTCCACTCATTGAAGAGAAATCACGATACCAAGATGCTGCAAGAATGCCATGAGGAAGAAGTCGCTAAGGCAAGGCTCCACGAGACCAGTCAGGCAAGATTGGAGGCGTGAGAGCAGTAAAGGTGATAGATGTAGATGAACTCCTTGAGAGGTGAGATAGAACATCTTCTCGATGACTTCAACAAGAACAAAATTCACACCACAACAGCTAGGGCCAAAATTTTCATTAAGTGAGTTTCGGGCACGAGCTTAAGAGATGTTGGTCGATCAGTGATCTTTCTTGCCAGGCAAGTGGCGTATTCTGAGCATCAGATTGGAGCCTAGAATTATAGTCGAGAATTACAGCCAAGAACTACAATGAGAGCTATAAGTGAGTTCTTTTCGAGTCGAAGAAGAAGATCGAGAGCCCGGCGAGTGCAACTAGGAGAATATGAGACAACATTAAAAGCTAACGAGAGGTCATTCAATTCCAGTGAGTGTTGCAGTCGAGAGTTGTTGCATAAAACCATGTTCAAACAACGAAATGTGGGGTGCATATGCGAAGCCAAGTTAACGTGTCAGGATTTAGCCTGCCTCTGAAACCATGTTCAAACAACGAATTTTATTTCTTATATATGTTCAAGTATTATAACTCCCCTCTATATTTACATTGATGGGAGTTACAACAAATCTCCACAAGACAGCATTTTCTGTTTGGGCTTTACCATTATCGAACATTGGAACTAAACAACTCCATTTTTGCGTACTCAATTCCGTTATTTGGCCAAAAAATAGAATTGGAATGTAGACCAATTCCCGCAAAAATTAGAATTGATGTCAATTCCTAGTTCTAATTCCAATTCCTTCCAACCGAACTATCCCTATGGATAAAAGAGAGAAGGAAGGACCATCAGAAAGAAAGGCAGGACAAATGCCATTTCTCAAATCAAGATTAGTTGTTCATTAATTAATATTAAGTCATAGAAATAGGAACTTGAACTTAAGCCTATCTACAAACAGTAAATATTAAAAAAAAAAGTTACTCAAAGGAAAAGGAGCCAATTAAATTTAAGAAAAACATCCAAGTAGTTGTCTGCATGCGGATAATAAATTATTATATAAGAGTAACTGATTTAACTGATAGGAGTAAAGGAATTTCTGTGTATTCACAACTTGAACAAGGTAATACATATACAAGAATAATAGAGGGTGATCCTAACACCCGAGGTGACTATAGGCTAACACTACTACTCAATGTACAACATATCTAACACCACCCCCCCCCCCCCCCCCCCCCCACACACACACAAACTCACGGGGGATCATACACCGAGAGTTTGGACAGTAGATAGGCATGATGGGTCCTCGTTTGCGGCTTAGTCATCAAATCTGCAATTTGCTGCTCGGAAGGAATAAAGGGGCAAGAGTGCCCTGACTATAGTGCTCACGCAGGAAGAAGGCATCCACCCCGATATGCTTGGAGAGAGAATGTTTCACCGAGTTTAGAGTAATCTGAATGGCACCGGTGTTATCACAGTAGAGGGGAGTGTGATCTGGAGAAGAGACACCAAGGTCCTCAAGAAGCCAACGGAGCCAAATAATATCCTCAGCGGTGGTAGCCATGGCTCGAAGCTCAGCCTCAGTGCTGGAACGGGAAACACCAGTCTGTTGCTTGGACTTCCATGCAATAAGTGAAGAACCCAAGAACAGACAAAAACCAGTGACAGAACGACGGTCAACAGGATCACTAGCCCAGGTGGAATCGGAGTAAGCACGTAGCTGTAGAGAACTACTGCTGGAGAAGAATAAACCACGAGAGGTCGTCGCCCAGAGATAGCGCAGGAGCCGCAGCAGATGGCCATAATGCACAGAGGTGGGCGCACTAACAAACTGGCTCAGCACATGAACTGCATGGGCAATGTCGGGCCGAGTAATGGTGAGATAGACGAGACTCCCTACGAGGTGGCGGTATCGAGTAGGATCGGAGAGTGGAACCCCATCATCCAGACGTAGCTGAAGATGAAGCTCCATAGGGGTGTCCACTGTGCGAGAGTCAGAGAGAGCAGCCCGAGCAAGGAGATCTGATGTGTAGCGCTGTTGAGAGAGCTGAAAACCGCGATCTGTAAAGCTGACCTCAAGACCCAAGAAGTAGCTCAGCTGTCCAAGGTCAGTCATCTGAAACTGTTGCTGAAGGTGATGTTTGACGAAGGCCACATGAGAAGGATCATCACCAGTAATAATCATATCATCCACGCATAGTAACAAAAGGGTCCGACCACGGGAGGAGGAGTGCACAAACAGAGCTGGATCATGTGGACATGGCTGGAATCTGGCGGATGTAATGGCTGAACTGAAACGTGCAAACCACGCGCGGGGCGTCTGCTTGAGCCCATAAAGAGCTCGCCTCAAGCGACAGACAAGGCCTGGAGGCGAGGATAGACCCGGAGGAGGAAGCATGTATACCTCCTGTTGAAGATCACCGTGAAGAAAAACATTCTTCACGTCGAGCTGTGATAGGGACCAGTGGCGAACAGCGACAACAGCAATAAGAGTCCGTACTGTAGTCATGTGAGCAACTGGGGCAAAAGTCTCGTCATAGTCTCTCCCCTGCTCCTGCTGAAAACCACGAGCAACAAGTCGAGCCTTGTACCACTCCACAGAGCCATCAGAGCGATTCTTGACCTTAAAGACCCACTTGCAAATAATAGGAACATCACCGGGTGGAAGAGGAACAAGCTCCCATGTACGAGTGTGCTCAAGCGCCTCCAACTCAGCAGACATAGCAACCTGTCACTCAGGTATCTGGGCAGCCTCACGATAGGAAGTCGGCTCTGGAGTACTGCAGGCAGTGGCTGGAAGGGCAGGTAGGTCCAGCGGTAGGGTAGCAAGGCTAAGACGGTCGGGAGGATGCCTCTCACGAGGTGGGTTGCGGCGCACATGAGGATCATCCATAGGGCACTCGCTGGAGGAGGTAGGTACTGAGTCTGGGGGCACTGGAGGTGAGGAGATAGGAGGAGGACGACGAATATAGTGATAAGGAAGAGGAGAGACACGATCCCAAGTGGACAGCTCATCAGAGGGAGAGGAGTGAGGAGGTGACGGAGTAGACTGCAAGGAAAGAGGAGGAGACGAAGTAAAGTGCGTCAAAGGAGAAGGAGGTGACGGAGTAGACTGTGGCATGGGCAGAGGAGGGGGACATACCAGAGGGGAGGATGCATGAGGCGGAGAGATGGGAAGAGTGAGAAACTGCACGTCAGAGGGAGTAACGGATGAGTGTGAGGTCGAGGAGACAGGGGACACAAAGAAAGGGTGAGACTCATCAAAAGTGACATCACGTGAAATGCGAAGTCGACGAGCAACAGGATCATAGCATCGATAGCCCTTGTGCTCAGCACTGTACCCAAGAAAGGCACAAGGAACAGACTGAGCAGAGAGCTTAGTACGCTCACGTGGAGAGAGAAGAACATAACATCGACAACCAAAAACGCGAAGATGAGTGTAACGTGGGGGTCGAGAGTACAGGCACTCACCGGGACACTGACCCTGAAGGAAAGTGGAGGGCTGCAAGTTAATAAGATAGACAGCTGTGGAAACAGCCCCAACTCAGAAGTGAGGAGGAACGTGATAGGAGATAAGAAGGGTGCGAGCTGTCTCAATAATATGACGATGCTTCCTTTCAGCTGTGCCATTCTGAGCATGGGCACCGGGACAGGCAAGCTGAGGGAGAGTGCCGTGAGTAGCTAGCAAATCTCGAAAAGCATGAGAGAGATACTCCCCCCCTGAGTCAGAACGAAAAATGCTTATGGAAGCAGAAAACTGTTTGCGCACCATAGCAGAAAAGGTAACATAGATCTGAAAAAATTCAGATCGAGAACGCATAAAATAGACCCAACAATAACGAGAGTAGTCATCAACAAAAAGAACGTAGTACCGGTGTCCACCCTTGGATACAAAAGGTGCGGGTCCCCAGACATCAGAATGAACTAGATCAAAGGGACGCTGAGACCTGGACTCACTAGACTGATAGGGGAGTTGTAATTGTTTACCGAGCCTACAACCTGAACATGAGTGAGACCGATCAATAGAAACACGACCAAGGAAACCATGACCAATGAGAGAAGCTAGACGTGAACCACTGGGATGACCAAGACGGTGGTGCCACTGAGAGAAACTCACTGAAGGAAGACAAAGAGAGGAAGCTGCAGGTGACCATGAAGTGGATGGAAGTGGAGACGATCAAGGACGTACACCCCGCAACGACGACGACCAACCCCAAGGAGTGCCCCAGTCAGACGATCCTGCACACGACATGTGAACTCATCAAAGGTAACCAGACAACCATGGGATGTGAGCTAACTGGCAGATATAAGGTTCATGGATAACTCAGGTATGTAGGCAACATCGGGAATGTGAAAATGGGTGGTGTGAAGGAGGCCAAGACTAGTGATGGGGTGAATGGTGCCATCTGCAACCATGATACTGAGGGCAGGAGTAATGGGCTGGCATGACAAAAGGTGTGTAGCAACAAGTAGGAGGTGGAAATACCTGCAGGGGCGGAGGCAGCCGGCTGAGAGACAGAGGCAGAAGAGCAGGCCAGAGAAAGCTGCTGGACAATCAGTTGCACGAGCTCAGAGACAGAGAGAGACTGCGCTGGAGCCGAGAAATGAGCGGAAGGAAC
Source organism: Dactylorhiza incarnata (assembly GCA_033032865.1). Taxonomy (NCBI): domain Eukaryota; kingdom Viridiplantae; phylum Streptophyta; class Magnoliopsida; order Asparagales; family Orchidaceae; genus Dactylorhiza; species Dactylorhiza incarnata. Next base: position 1,882,876 of record JAWHQI010000310.1, on the reverse strand, counting down.
ACCAGGAGCACGCTGTTGATCAGGCTGCGGAGCCCTCTGAAGCTTGCGACACCCAGATTGAACGTGTCCAATGTACTGACAATAGTGACAGCGGACCGGTGGACGACGAGGAGCACCAGACGGAGTAGTAGAGGGCGCAGGAGAAAGAGTCCCCTCAACAATCACCAAGGCCTTTTGGAGGAAGGCGGAAGAGGAGTGAGGTGACGCCATCGAACCACAACGGGGGGCGGAGGGATCCAGCAGGCTGCAGGAGAAGGTAGGAAACGTCAGGCTCGACAAGCAAGACAAGCACAGAAATCGTCGAGCTCGGCAAGAAGGAGAAGCGCAGAAAATGTCGGGCTCGGCAAGCAGGAGAAACGACGGAATCGTCGGGCTCGGCGAGATGAGCAAGAGCGGCAGAAGGGCTCGAGAAGCAGATCTGGACGGGAAGCGCGAGAAGCAGGCGAGCGCGCAGATCACGAGACAAGCGTGAGAGGCAGGCGAGCGCAGATCTGGAGATAAGCAGGGGCGAGGCGAGAAGCAGGCGAGCGCAGGGGAGCGCAGATCGCGAGAAGCAGGCGAGCGCAGAGGAGCGAGGCGAGCGCAGATCTGCAGATAAGCAGGGAGCGCTCGGCAGAACTGGATCGGAAGACAGATCACAGCATCTGGACGAAGAAGCAGTGGCGCAGGAACAACGGCGAGAAACAGCGGCGAGAAACAGTGGCGCAGGCAGCGAGAGACAGCGGCGCAGGAACAGCGGAGCGCAGCGAGGCGAGGCGGAACCAATCACGGCAGCGCGAAGCGCGGGAGGAATCGATCACCCTCTGATACCATGATAGGAGTAAAGGAATTTTTGTGTATTCACAACTTGAACAAGGTAATACATATACAAGAATAATAGAGGGTGATCCTAACACCCGAGGTGACTATAGGCTAACACTACTACTCAATGTACAACATATCTAACATTAACTACGTACAGAAACCAAATTAGAACATAACACAATTGTATTGGCCATTTAGGAAATAACATAACACAATTGTATTGGCCATTTAGGAAATTAAAGGCATTCAATATAGCTGTGTAAAAGCCACTGTATGACCAATTACCAGAGACAGTTATAGAACTGTTCAAATTTAACCTTACAGTTATTAACTTGTATCTAGTGGTAAACAGTTAGTGATTCATGGTTATGTTCATATATAGTTGCTTTTTCTTGTATTTGGTTAAAGGAAAAATAAACAATGTGTCATTCCCACACAATAACCATTGCGGGAAAAATACAAATCAAAATATATCATATGACAATAAGTCGTTGGGGAAATCAAAGCCATGCAAAATAATGGTAGAGTGCAAAAGTAACTGTATGACCAATTACCATGGGGGCAGTTATTTTAACTTTTCCAATTTTAATTTACTGATATTAACTTTACATTTACTGGCAAACAGTTAGTCATTTCTCAGTGTTCTAGAATGAATGATGCTCAACTAATTGCATTGTGTAAATGAGCTCAAAAGCGTTGGCAAAAACAACATAGTTTTGGCTAATTTTGAATTTTCTATTTCAGAAGGGAGAAGTACAATCGAGTACAACACCAAGCTATTGAAGAAACAAGAAAAAAGTCCCACCTGTAGAATGGATTACCAAAAAATTATAATTTATTTGGATGTTTGGAAGACTAAGGCTCCGTTTGGCACGGCGGAAGAGGTCGTGAATATGGTGGTTATGAACTATCGTTCACGAACGCCCAACCTCACCTAAGGAACTTCATTCACTGCTATGTTCAAAACTAGTTTTCTTTTCTTGGTGGAGATCATAACCGTTGGCATGCCAGACATACATTTTATACGGTGGGATTTTTACCCAAATTCATCGGGGCAAAAACACCGCACCAAATAGAGCCTAACATGACAAAAGATCGATTTCAGGACTATTTGTTAAACACAAAATAAAAGGGACCAGAGATATTCCATGATGCAAACCTCAACAGCTACTCTGGAAAGTTTCCTCCGCGACTTTTTTGTAGCTGTTGATGTTTCTTCAGAATCTTTCAACAACTGGACTCCAATCATTTGAGGAGGCTGGGATTTTTCCACTTTTTTGGCTTTTGCGGCATCTTCTACTTGAGTTACTGTTTGTTCTACTTCCTCTTCCTCTTCCTCTTCATCCACCTCATCATCTTCTGATTCTTTTGTAGCATCCCCTGCAATAGCACTATCATCCTCTTCATCTGCTTCATCAACTTCATCATCTTCATCAACTTCAACATTTTCATCAACTTCATCTTTCTCATCATGAACTTCATTAAGATCTCCAAGGAACCGGCGTTTCCAGAACTCTGTATTCCCGTCTTGAAGTTCAATCCGCGATATTAGTTCCTCTAACGCTTCATCAACCTAGTAAGATATCAGCAAGTAAATTTTTTATGAATATCCGGATGAAAGAGTTTGTGAAATACACTTAAAGTTAATTAAATATATGTACAAAATAGCATAAATTTCACTTTTTTAATTCCAAAATGTATTTTAGTAAAAAAATAAGCAAGAGCTGCATGGATAATTGTGGTGGATACCTCTTCTACCTCCTCTTCGACTGGAGGAACCCAAAGAGGTCGACCACGGGAACGATTGATTCTTCTTGCTTTTTGCACTCTTTGATAGAGAACTTGCCTGGTTCCATCAATAGGCAACCCTTGTGCTTCCAACTCCTCTTTTAGTTCTGAAACTACCATTTTGCTAGCAGCTTTTGGCTTTAGAACATTTTGATCAGGACCTTTGATGATTTTTTTCAATCTTTCTACCACCCTAAGATAATCAGAATCAGACACCTTGCCCAAAACTGTAGAGCCTTCATTCCTCAAGGTAGTCAGAAGTTTTCGGTGGTAGATCTTTGATTCTTCAAGGCAACGCTGCTTGAAAGAAGTTTCAATAGGGTTGGAATAAGCAAAACCAAAGGCATCAGGGTCCAAAGGGGTTTTCCCTCTACGTGGGACCCAGCGTTTGCGTTCTCCAGTGAGCCCTCCTTCGGCGATATACCTTTAATTAAAACATACTTTAAGAGTGTGGAAAGTTGAATAAAAAGAGGCAGATGTACAAATAATAAACTAAAATATATACATAAAGTAATTTCTGCTAGTAGGTTGCATATAGCAGAGAGATAAATATAAGATGAAAGTTTTGTGAGGTTAAGGATAAGGAAAAAAATGGGTTATGTCAATAGATTATATAGTACAAACTAGAAAGTAATGAACTGCATGTCATGCACCTCAAACAATAAATACACAGACATCTTCTATTCTTAAGACATTTAAAAAAATTAGGCTTCGTATTCAAAATAAACTGAATCTCACATCAAAATTGAAGGAAAAATTATTGATTTTATATACAGTTTAGACCCAAAATATTATGTGTATATTCAGAGAAGTGGCTAAGTTCCGTTAGAAATGTCATAGTTAAGTGAGCTTTGAGTGAGTAATTTTAGGATAGATGGCCACCTGAGTAAGTGAGTAGTACTCATAGAGTCATAGGCACTCCAAGAAAAAATTTACGAGGTTCAACTTAGTATATCGGATGAATCAAAGTCGATAATACCTTAAATATTATGAGCTGAGTTGTTACTGCAATTGCATGAGAAATGTAGACTTATCCATTTCATACAAACATATGATGCCTGTGTTTTTTTAATGTCTGAATATTATAAACCTTAATACAGGGTATCACAAGTAATTTATCTTGTCAGTATTGACTCAAGGACATCAGAAAAAATTCTTGAGCGTTGATATATGCATGATAAAATAGAAAATAACAAATGAAGAATCGGTACGATGAGTTACAACATAAAACATACATAACTGACACAATTCCACAAACCTATAAAAATAGGATTTGTTTTCTTTATTTTTGCACGCTGCATAAAAAGGTGTAACTGCAGGACATATCTTTTTGGGGAAATTTGGCTATCAATTATGTTGATTTCATGAGTCCCCATCCCAATATAGTCTTATAGTCGAACCATTTCTTTTCTCACTCCACAAAGTCAAAACTAAAAAACTCTTAACTCAAGCCAACATATCTCTAAACCCTAAGAGAAAAAAATCTTTGCACACCAACAAACCAATACTTAAAAAGCCTGGTGCACAAAGCATCCCCGCGCAGTGAGGGTCCAGGGAAGGGTCCCACCACAATGATGAAATGTAGGCAAACCTTACCCTGCATTATACCAACAAACCAATACTCATTAAAAAAAAATCGTTACTTTTGAAATTATCCCAATAATTCATTACTTTGGGAAACACCAATAACATACGAAGAGTCCTCAAACAAGTATTATAATCACAATATCTTTAATATATAGAAAACATTACAATATACGTCACTAAAAGTCATATAATTTGATCCAAAACCTCAAATCACACCAGAAGTTGTACCTGTTGGATGGATAAAAGATCGATACAAGAATAAAGGGCCTCTCCTTTATATATAGGAGAGGACAAAATACAACTTGACCTAAATATAAACCAAAGAAAATAAACCAACTTCTAACACTCCCACTCAAGTTGTGCTTGTGATATCTGTCAAGGCCAACTTGGACATAATGTTCCAAAACACCCTATGAGACAAAGCCTTTGTCAACACATCTGTCAGTTGTTGATTGGAGGGAACAAAAAGGAGTGCTAACAACTCCCCTTACAATGTTTTCCTTGATGAAATGTCTGTCGACTTCAACATGTTTAGTGCGATCATGCTGGACGGGATTGTGCGCGATGCTAATGGCCGCCTTGTTATCACAGTATAGGCGGATGGGTCCTTTGCCGTGAATCCCAAGTTCAAGAAGAAGGGATCGGATCCACATTCCTTCACATATACCTTGGGTCATAGCCCTAAACTCTGCTTCAGTACTGGATCTAGCCACGACATGTTTTTTCTTCTCCACGTTACTAGATTGCCTCCAACTAAAGTGCAATATCCAGAAGTGGATCTTCGATCATCGACAGATCCTGCCCAATCTGCATCTGTGAAGACTTCAATGGTTAGATCTTTGTTTGGAGAGAATAGGATTCCACGTCCAGGGGAGGTCTTGAGATATCTGAGAACACGATTGGCAGCATCCAACTAATGATTTTTAGGAGAGTGCATGAACTGGCTAATAACCCCGACAGCGTACGAGATATCTGGGCGAGTATGAAATAGGTATATAAGTCTCCCCACTAGCCGCTGAAAGGCATTGATATCAGCCACCGGTTCTCCTTCGTCTCTTCCCAATCTATGGTTTGTTTTTATGGGTGTGTCAGCAGGGCGACACCCACTCATCCCCGTATTTTCCAGAAGGTCAAGAATGTACTTTCTCTGGGAGATGAAGATACCATACCTGGATCTGGCAACTTCAATGCCAAGGAAGTACTTGAGGTTCCCCAGATCCTTAACCTCAAATTCACTAGCCAGTCTGACCATCAAGTGTTTTATTTCCTTAATGTCATCGCCAGTTATTACAATACCATCCACATACACAATCAATGTCGTCACTTTTCCATGTCTGTGCTTTACAAATAGAGTATGATCCGCGTTACTCTGTTTGAATCCAAAGGTCACCATTGCCCGTTGAAATCTTCCAAACCAAGCCCTCGGGGATTGCTTAAGGCCATATAGGGTCTTCTTCAGCCTGCAGACTTTCCCTTCAGATCCATCAACAGTAAGGCCAGGGGGACAAGACATGTATACTTCCTCTTCCAGGTCTCCATGGAGGAAGGCATTTTTCACATAAAGCTGACTCAGAGTCCAATTTTTACAGGCGGCACACGAGAGCGGAATACATATAAAATTCATCTTTGCCACAGGAGCAATGGTCTCCTGATAATCAATCCCTGATGTTTGGATGTATCCCCTGGCCACCAATTTGGCCTTGTAGCGGTCCACCAACCCTTGGGAGTTTTGTTTAACAGAAAAGATCCACTTGCATCCAACCACTTTCTTGCCTTGAGGAAGGGAGACAAGGTCCCAGGTGCAATTCTTCTCAAGGGCACCCATCTCTTCCTCCATAGCCGTTCTCCACTCATGATGCCTCAGAGCTTCCTGCCTCGAGGAAGGGATGGAAATGGAAGACAGAGAAGTGACAATGGCTCTATGTCGAGAAGACAAGGAGTCATAAGTCACATACAGAGATAAGGGGTGGTGAGTAGAAGCACGGTTACCTTGAGGACCAGTTAACGGGTCAGGCGTGGATTCTGGTATATTGTGCGGGAGCTGACCATTTGTGCCCCCTCGTCGGCGACGGGTATATACATGTAAGGGAAGAGGAATAGACGGCGGAACAACATGGATGGATGGCTGATGAGGAGTGGAGATGGATGGCTGATGAGGAGTGGATGGCAGATAAGGAGGAGAGATTGGTAAAGGGGTAGCAGGGAAGCTCTCTTCCACGGTTGCATTCTCCCCCTGAAGAGGGCTCCCGTAATAGGGTTCGAACTCATGGAAGGTAACATCCATGGAAATGAAGGTCTTGCGAGTCTGCGGATGAAAACACTTATACCCTTTTTGAGTGCTTGAGTAGCCAATAAAGACACACTGAAGCGCACGAGGATCAAGTTTGGATGTGTGTGCACATGGACAAAACACACACAACCAAAGATACGAGGAGGAAGCTCAGTAGGAGAAATACTGGGAGCTTCAAGCGGAGTTTTATGGTGAAGGATACGAGTGGGGAGACGATTAATAAGATATGTAGGTGTGAGGACAGCATCACCCCAGTAGTATTTGGGAAGATGCCTTTTGAGTAATAGGCAACGAGCAACCTCAAGAAGGTGCCTATTTTTCGCTCTGCCACCCCATTTTGGGCAGGGGTGTAGGCACAGGAAGTTTGGTGGAGGATACCCAAGTCACACAGGTACCATTGAAATTGAGAGTCAATATACTCTCGACTATTGTCACTTCGCAAAATTTTCACGGTAGCGTTGAATTGAGTGGTAATCATTTTATGAAAACTTTAAAATAAAGGGAAAACCTCAGATTTACACTTCATAAGGTAGACCCAGGTGCGGCGAGAAGAACAGTCTATAAAAGTAACGAACCATTTGAATCCAGAAATAGAAGCGATAGGGCTAGGTCCCCAAACATCAGAGTGAATAATCTCAAAAGGAGTAGCACACAGGGGGGGCATTTGTGATAGAGAAGCCCGTTTGTGCTTACCCAGTTCACATACATCACAGGTAAAAGTTTTAAGAGTAGAAATAGACATAGTAGGTAACAATAATTTCATAACAAGGATAGAGGGATGTCCAAGCCGGCAGTGCCAGGAATCCAGAGCGGATAGAGAAGCGACATGAAGAGCACGCGGAGGAGGAGATGCCGAACTGGAAGGGTCAAATAGGTACAAGCCATCGCGCAATCTACCAGATCCAATCACCTTCCCCGTCGTAAGATCCTGAAAAACACAAGAAGACGGGAAAAAAGTCATGGAGCAATGCATGGAGTTAGTCAACTGACTAATAGAAAGCAGGTTTCAAGTAAATTTAGGAACATGAAGGACGGAGGAGAGCGTGAAGGACGAGCAGGGTATGGTTCCTTTGCCAACAATGGAGGAAAAAGAACCATCAGCAATACTCACTTTGTCACGTCCAGACAGAGGGGAGTAGGAGACAAAACCTGAAGCACTGTCGGTCATATGATCGGTGGCGCCACTGTCTATGATCCACTGGGTGGAGGAGTGACTGGTAGCTGAGTGAGCTCCTGGAGGCCCCTGATGGGCATATGAGGAGGAAGTAGGCACCTCTGAGGACTGTCCATGCATCAGACGGCGAAATGCAAGAATCTCGTCGGAGGAGAGAGCCGAAGGGGATGCAAGAGAGGACTGATCATCAGTAGCATCAGAGAGATGGGATGATGGTCCATGAGAAGCACGCCCTGAGGACGGACATGGCCGCGACCACCACGGGTAGCTGGTCCACCCCTAGGTGGAGGGAAACCGTGAAACTTGAAACAAGTGTCCCTGGTATGGAGAGCCTTTCCGCAATAGTCACAAATCAGATGATCCTTGTCACTAGACTTAGGCGGGTAGTCCCGAGGAGGTCGCCCTTTGGGACGAAAATGAGCAGCAAGAGCGGAGCCATCAGAAGAAGGCTCAGGATGAAGAGTCTGACGACGATCAAATTCGCGTTGGACAAGACTGTAAACCTCTGGCAAGGATGGGAGAGGAGATCTCCCAAGAATTTGGACACTGATCTGGTCAAAGTCACGGTGCAACCCTTGGAGAAACTTAAATATCCGATTGCGATCATCACGAGCCCGAACCTGAGCAGCATCTTCAGGCGAGACAAAGGTGATCGCATCGAAGTGATCATATTCTTGATATAACTCGGTGAAATCCAAATAATAGGAGGAAGGGGAGCGAAAGCCCTGGCACGGCATAAAGATCCGACGACGAAGCTGAAAGATCTGGGCAGCATTGTTACAGCTGAAATAGGTGGCTGCAACACGTTTCCAGATGTCGGCGGCAGTGTCAAGGAAGAGATAATTCCGTGCAATGGACTCCTGCATGGAGTTGAGCATCCATGACATCACGAGAGAGTTTTCAGAGTCCCACTGAGGCCACTCGGGAGAAGTCGACATTGGAGCAACAGTAGTCCCTGTGACATAGCCATACATACGCCGACTCTTAAGGGCAAGAGTGATGGAACGAGACCACTGATGCGCGATTTCAGCAACGCTAATTAGCAAGCACGAAATGCGATACGACGGCAGTGCACCGGTCGCTCAAGTAATAAAATAGGGAAGAACTCCCCGAATGTCGATCTCAAAGGACCGCAAGTTGGGTAGTATGACTCGCTCTGCCCGGAAATTAGTTAAAGGGATTACTAAGCAATAACAAAGGGGGTCGAAAAGCACCGCTTCGCAAGGTGTGGGTGAATGCAGCGGCCGCGATGCCGCGCTTCGGTAAGCGGATGGAATGGCCACAGTGCGAGGTTTTGTGAGGGTCGTATTCACCTCTTCGCCAACATCACCACTAGCAATTGCTAGGTGGCTTCACACGCAAACAACCTAGGCTATCACAACAACAATGAAAGCAATTCTCACCACCACATCATCATTGCACATGAACACAAACAAGGATCCATAACATTAACCTAACAAGCGTTCGTACAGCAACACAAAGAGAAAGCACAAGCATCAAAGTTTAGAAAGGTCCACATAGAAGATGTCACCGCGTCTTGGGTTCTCGGCCGGAGTGAGAGGTTGTCGGGCTCTCTCCGGGCTCGGCCCTCAGATGGTGTGCGGACTCGAAGGAGGCCGTCACCGCTCCAACGATCTTCAGCGCTTCTATGGTCTCCTCTTGTCACCTCTGGTGGAAGGAGCGAAAATGGCGGGGTTCCTGCGTTTTTCCCGCGAGGGGAATCGGTCCTTCGCGTAGCGGCATTTCCTGCGCTTTTATAATAAACTGGCAGAAATTTGGGCACGCACGGTCGAACGCACGATCGTGCGTTGCACGTGCGATAATTAAAGATAAAAACTGGCGTGAAGACGAAGCTGCGCCGCCCGTGCGATTTACTCACGCACGGGCAAATCCGCCCGTGCGTCAAAACGCACGGGTAAATTCAGAAAAGCTAAAAACAGGAAGAAATAGGCGTCCGTGCGTTTGACTCACGCACGGGCAATTCCGCTCGTGCGTCAAAACGCACGACCAAACTCAGAACTCCCGTTTTCTGCCCAGATGAGAACGCACGACCACAACCGTCCGTGCGTCAAGGAAACGCACGACCGTGCGTTGCACACAATCATGAATTCTGGGGGAAAACTGGATGATCCGACCACCTGTACACAAGATAAAACAGCTGGGAAAACACCTCCAGCCCTAGATAAACATAGAGAAAGGGATGGGGAGCACCATGTGTTTACCCCCAATAACAAGGAGCGCAAATGCACACCGAAACGGGCCTAAGAGTGCACCTAGCAAGGAATAACAAATATAATAAAAAACATGCTTAAAGTGTAGTGCATTGACTAGAAATACGGCCCAGATGAGTCCATAAATGTGTATATAAATGGGACTCATACTACCCAACTTGCGGTCCTTTGAGATCGCATTTGGGGAGTTCATATTCTTGATATAACTGGGTGAACTCCAAATAATAGGAGGAAGGGGAGCGATCGCCCTGGCACAGCATAAAGATCCGACGACGAAGCTGAAAGATCTGGGCAGCATTGTTACAGCTGAAATAGGTGGCTGCAGCACGTTTCCAGATGTCGGCGGCAGTGTCAAGGAAGAGATAATTTCGTGCAATGGACTCCTGCATGGAGTTGAGCATCCATGACATCACGAGAGAGTTTTCAGAGTCCCACTGAGGCCACTCGGGAGAAGTCGACATTGGAGCAACAGTAGTCCCTGTGACATAGCCATACATACGCCGACTCTTAAGGGCAAGAGTGATGGAACGAGACCACGACAAGTAATTAAGGCCGTCAAGTTTCATAGACGTGATCTGAGGAGTCTCATGATCATGAATAGGGCGGTTGGAGCCCATGTTGGAAGTTGGAGAGGAACCGGAGGACAGCGGGGTGGAGTCAACACTTCCCGGCATTAGGACCCGAGGATAGAAACCACGGGAGGAAGAAACAACACCTCACAAAGAGAATCTTCTAGCCCCGCTCATAGAAAAAGACAAGGACGCGCCAGCCCGACGAAACGCCGAGCCAAGAAAACCATCAGATGAAGGGCTGGACGCCGGAATTGAGCTCACCGGAACATATAGCCGACGTCCAGGTCACGGACGAGAAAAATGGTCGGAGGCTGCCGCTGGAAACGCCGCTGGAGACGCCGTTGCTGGACTCTGCTGGACGCTGCTGTTGAAGACCCGCTGGACGCTGCTGTTGAAGAGACGCCGCTGGACGCTGCTGTTGAAGATCCGCAGAAGACGAACCGAGATGCCGCTGTTGGAGACGTACCGAGACGTCGTTGTTGGAGACGAACCGAGACGCCGCTGGATGCGCGGTTTAAGACGCCGCTGAAGAGACGGAAAGTGGATCGCTGGACGCGCGGAGAAGAAACGGCGGAACGAAACAAGCACGCTAAATATAAACCATGTTGGATGGATAAAAGATCGATACTAGAATAAAGGGTCTCTCCTTTATATATAGAAGAGGGAAAAATACAACTTGACATAAATATAAACCAAAGAAAATAAACCAACTTCTAACAATACCAAACAACAATCAGAAATTGTGGACATAAAATAGTCCAATTCACATAGTATAATCACCCGAAAAACCACACATCAGCGTGAGTCAAAAAAGGTTTATATAGCCTACATCCACTAACAATAACCTTTCCGAAAGACAAAAACAGAACCAAAGTCGCTCCAAATAGCAACTTGAAATCGGGGGCATCAAGCACAAGGAAACTGGGAGAAATTAGGTGGTTTGGAGGAAGACACTAGTTTGTCATCAAAGTAAGATAAGACCGCGATAAATGATAAAAAAAAATGATATGTGTGCAATCCATGATCAAAATGCCCCCTCCAGGTCTCTCGTTGACATTTCATTAAGAATGCAAAACACAAATTAGAATTACCTCTTCCCCAATGCAAGTATAAATATTATAGATATAACCCCATGAAACAAGTCACTAAAAAGCAAGCTAAACGGCTGGTCCAAAGATTGCAACAACACGGGTAATATAACTTCAGGTAGACATCCGTCGAGCACTGGGAAAGCTGCAGGGATGCAATTTATGACAGTGGGAAAACAAAAGAGGCTTCCATAATACATTTATAAGTCATTTTCTATAAAGGATGCAGGATAATCGAGGAGAATAGAGATCCTACAAGTTGAGATGCATTATATTATGACTCCTAATGCTTAAAAAAGTATATATACATAGGCTCAGTTTGGGGCAGCTTTTTCTATTCAAAAAATTCTATTCGAACAGTAGAAGCTATTTTTTGGTTATTTGAATGAACATCTTTTTCAAAATAGCTTCTTCAAAAAAGCTGTTTTAGAGGCTTTTTGAGAAGCCGGTCAAACATAGCTTTCTAAAAACCGTTTTTTTTTTTTTTCTGATTTTAGCTTTTTCTCTTTTATTAACTCTAACTCGCTACATACCAGTCGAGCATTTTCGTCCGAGCGCGCATTTTCGGCCGGGCACTCATTTTTGGCCGGGCACTCGTTTTTCACCTGAGCGGTCATTTTTCGCTCGGGCGATCTTTATTTTCGACCGGGTGGCCGATTTTCGCCCGGGCGACCGTTTTTCGCCCGTGCGCGTGTTTTTCTCCTGGGCGGCCGTTTTTCACCGGGCAGCCATTTTTCAGCCGGGAGCGTGTTTTTCATCCATGCGACTGTTTTCGCCCGGGCGCGCATTTTTCGCACGCGAGGCCGTTTTACGCCCGGGCGCGCGTTTTTCTCCCGGGCGGCCGTTCTTCTCCCGGACGACGGTTTTTCGCCCGAGCGGCCTTTTTTCGACCGGGCGGCCGTTTTTTCGCCCGGGCGCGCGTTTTTCGCCCGGGCGGCCGTTTTTCGCCTGGGCAACCGTTTTTCGCCCGGACGCGCATTATTCGCCCGGGCGGCCGTTTTTTGCCCCGGGCGCGTATTTTCCCCCGTGCGCGCGTTTTTTTCGCCTGGCGCCAGTTTTTCGCCAATGCGCCAGTTTTTTCTCGAGCGACCGTTTATCGATCGGTCGGCTGTTTTTCGCTCTGCCGTCCATTTTTTGTCCGGGCGACCGTTTTTGGCCCGAGCGACCATTTTTTGCCCGGACGCGCGTGTTTGTCTTGGTGCGAGTTTTCGCAATCATTATATTTCAATATTTTTGTTTAAAAAGCAGTTTTCAAACCGTTCTACCAAACAGCTTAAATGAAAAAGCTTTATTCGATCAGCACTTATGCACAGACTCTCCAAACAGTCTGCATCCCTCTCATCAGAGTTTTTCTGAAAGCTCTGTTCTAAAAGTTCTATTCGATCAGCATCTTTTCCATCCGCTAGAGTTGTCCCAAACAGAGCCAGTCTTACAAAAATAAGGATGCTTACTCTTTTTATATCCTTATTTATAGATGTTACAAGAAATAAATAAAATCCCATGTATTGAGGCCCATAAGGCCTCTCCTCTCTAGCTCCTCCTTTAGTCCCACATCTTCATTTTACATTTAGTTCTCTTTCTCTTCTTCTATAAAAGGAGCTCCCCTTGCACATTGTGGTAAAGAGTGAAAATTGATTTTATGAAACTAATAAAATATTGGCCCTTTTATTTTCCATTTCCACATGGTATCAGAGATAGGTTCATTGGATCTCCCAAGTTCTTTTTTTCGGTTGAGCTTTCGCTCCCGTAATCCCGCCCCAGTTTCGTCGCGCGTACTCGCCTCCGAAGGCAGCCTCAGACGGTAGTGATTGTGCATGGTTGGCCCGCTTAGGGAACAACGGTTTGCCCGTTGTTTGGAGTAGCGGAAACCATATCCTGCTTTGTCTCGCCTCTGCGACTGTTCACGTAGTGTTCGCAGCGACTGTTCGCACGCAGTCTATCCTCGAGCACTCGCCTGCCTAGTTGCTCTGCTTCCGTGCGAGCTCTCTCGGTCTGCAAGCTCCGCGTATTCTCCGCGGCTTCGCTTTGTGCTTCTTCGGTGATCTCTCTACTCGAAGTGTCCAGCCCGCGAGCTCCTTGTCGTGCGCTCTTTTTTTGCTTCTGCCAACGTGCCTTTTGCGCGTTCTTCCGCATCCGGCGAGCTCTTCTATCCGCCTTTGTGTTGTTTCCTCGCGAGCTCTCTTGTTCGCCTTCCGGCGCGAACTCCGCTCTCCCTCGGGATCTGCTCGTCACGACGTCTGCTCGCGCGCACCCGTGACCGCCGAGCTCTTCTTGTTGTAGTGATCGCAGCCTCCGCCTCCTGCCAGCCATTCCTTGTCGGCGTGGTCCTGTCTGAGCTCGCCTAGATTGCTCGCCAAGGTCGTCCTCCTGTCGAGATGCTGCTTCTGTCTTGCCGAGCTCTTCAGCTGCTCTCTTGCTCTGTCGAGCTCTAGTTCGTCTCTTTCGAGCTCTCTCCGGCCCGGGTCCGCTTGTGCCGCGGCCTTGGTGTCTCTCGTGGACTGTCATGAGAACACTCATGCCTCCTCCCACCCTGAGCAGCCACAGAAGACAGTCAGCTCTCCCCAATAAGTGTTGCGGCCATCGATGCACTGGCCGCCCTTGTTCGCCCCCTGAAATTGAAATTCTACGGGACAAAATCCGCCACCTACAGGAAATGATTACTCGCCACTCTGTCCCCGTGGCCTCCTCAGCCCATGACTGCCATTCCCCCTTTCCTTTTGGATCTTCCTGGATTGTGGACTCCGGAGCCACCCATCACGTATCTCCTCAACAGCCCCCAATACTTAAACTCTCCTCATCCAAAGTTAATTACAGTTGCAAATGGTGACACCTCCCGTGTTGCCAGCTCTGGCGACATGTTGATCACTCCTTCTCTACCTCTATGCTTCGTTCTTCATGTCACTGGCTCGCAGTTCAATCTGCTCTTGTCAGTCGCCTAACTCATGATCATGATTGTATAATTACCTTTTCTTCCTCTTCTTTTGTTGTGCAGGATCGGCAAACAAGGAATGTCGTTGGCACAAGGCGGCTGTGCAATGGGCTCTACATTCTGGATCTTCCATCTTTTACTCTCTTCCGTCAGCTCTGTTGATTGGCATCGACGTCTCGGTCATGCTCCTCTTCACATTCTCCAAAAGTCTTTTCCCGATGTATTTTTCCCCTTTTAATTGTGAATCTTGTATCTATAGGAAACAACATCGATCTGTTTCCCTTCTCATCCTACTCGGAGCGTTGTTACTTTTGATTTAGTCCATTCTGATATCTGGGGTCCCTACAAAACCGCTAGTATATCGGGTTATCGTTATCTTGTTACGTTTATTGATGATTAGTCACGCATGACTTGGTTATATATGATGCGTGATCGCTCTGAGCTTTTGTCCATTTTTCGCTCATTTACTGCAGAAATTCACACACAGTTTACCGGTGCGGTCAAAATTCTTCGCACTGATAATGCGCGAGAATACACTGCGCATGCTTTCCAAGATTTCTACACCTCGTTGGGAATCATCCACCAAACATCATGTGCGTACACACCACAACAAAACGGTGTTGCTGAACGGAAGAACCGTCATCTTCTCGAAGTTGCTCGGTCCCTCTTATTCCAGATGCAGGTCCCCATTACCTATTATAATTTCGTCATCTCCACTGCCTGTTACCTTATCAATCGCATACCCTCCTACGTCCTCCAATTTGTGACACCATTCTCTCTTCTCTTTCTTGAACGCCATCCCTTTCCCTTGACCCCACGAGTCTTTGGCTGTGTCTGCTACGTTCACCATCCGGGCCCTCCTATTGATAAGTTGGCCCCTCGTGTCATCGTTACATGTTCGTTGGGTACTCACGGACACAGAAGGGTTATGTTTGTTACTCTCCCTCCTCTCGGAAGATGATTACGTATGTTGATGTCACGTTCATGGAAGATCAGCCTTTCCATCAATTTGTTCACACGTCCATACCACCTCCTGATCTCCCACGTCCTCTTGTTCCTACCACTTCTCCTTTGCCACCTATACTTCCGACGCCTCGGCCTGCCTCAACCCCTCCTCTTCGTGTCTACACTCGCTGATATCCTCGATCTGGTGCCTTGCAACAACTACCATTTGCTACTGATACTCCGCCGACTGCTGATTCGACGCTACCTCCACCGCGCATCCTCTTTCCAATTATGTCTCTCTGCATCGTCTCTCCTCTGAGTTGCGCAGGTTTGCAACTTCTTTATCTTCCATTTCTACTCCCTCCTCAGTGCATGAAGCCCTTCCATATCCAGGGTGGTGGGCAGCAATGGATGAGGAAATGACTGCTCTTTGGGCCAACCATACTTGGGACTTGGTTCCTCTTCCGCCTAATCAACATACTGTGAGCTACAAGTGGTTGTTCACTGTGAAACATCATCCGAATGAGACTGTTGATCGCCTCAAGGCTCATCTTGCCGCTCGGGGTTTTACTCAACAACACGGTCTTGATTATGAAGAGATATTTTCTCCAGTTGCAAAACTCAACATTGTCCGTGTCCTACTCTCTCTTGTTGTTCATCATCATTGCCTCTCCATCAACTTGACATTAAAAATGACTTCCTTCACGGTGATCTTGTGGAGACTGTGTACATACAACAACCTCCTGGTTATACAACCACGGGGGAGTCCCTGGTATGTCATATGAAGAAATCTCTCTATGGCCTGAAAAAGTCTCCACGAGCATGGTTTGAGAAGTTTAGTCAGGTGGTTCGTGAGTCTGGCTTCACCCGGAGCTTGGTGGATTTCTCCCTTTTTACTCGACAACGCTCATCTGGCACAGTGATTCTCTTAGTCTATGTTGATGACATCCTTGTTACTTGTGATGATCCTCTCGACATCACTCAAATCAAGTAGCACCTTGCCTCTCATTTTCAAACTAAGGATTTGGGGCGTCTCCACTGCTTCTTGGGAATTGAGATAGCACGACGACCTGATGGTCTTGTCATGTCTCAACGGAAGTATTGTCTCAATCTACTTCATGATGCAGGCTACTCCGGATGAAGCCTGTGGATACACCTATGGATGCAAATCATTAGCTCCGCGCTCATGGCTCAGATTCTGATCAACTTCTCCCTAATCTGGATTATTATCGCCGCCTTGTTCTCAAGTTAATCTATCTCACTGTCATACGACCCGACATCTCCTTTGCGGTCGGTGTGGTCAGTCGCTTCATGCATGCCCCTCGGGTCTCTCATCTTCAGGCAGTAGAGCGTATTCTCCGATACTTAAAGAATGCTCCGGGACAAGGGCTGGTATACAAGCCCTCTACTTCTCTATCTCTCATTGCATATTGTGATGTTGATTACGCTGGGTCCCTAGATGATCGGCGATCCACGAGCGGCTACTGCACATATTTTGGCGGGAACTTGATTACTTGGCGAAGCAAGAAGCAGACTGTCGTTGCTCGGTCTTTAGCTGAAGCAGAGTATAGCTCCATGGTTGTCGTCGTCTCATAACTCACATGGCTAGAAAGTCTCCTCACTGATTTAGGTATCAAACTTTCGTCACCAGCTGTTCTCTTCTGCGATAGTCAAGCTGCAATTCACATCACCGAGAACCCCGTATTTCATGAGCATACAAAACATAATGAAGTTGATTATCATTTTGTCCGGGAAAAAGTTCAACTTCGGAAACTGATTCTACGGCACGTTCGGGCCGACGATCAAACCTCCGACTTTTTTACTAAGGCTCTGTCTCGCCCACGATATCAGTAATTTCTCTCCAAGCTTGGCTCCTACGACTTGTACGCTCCAGTTTGCGGGGGGAGTGTTACAAGAAATAAATAAAAGCCCATGTATTTAGACCCATAAGGCCTCTCCTCTCTAGATCCTCCTTTAGTCTCAAATCTTCAGTTTACATTTAGTTCTCTCTTCTTTTATAAAAGAGGCTCCCCTTGTACATTGTAGTAAAGAGTGAAAAATGATTTTATGAAATTAATAAAATAGTGGCTCTTTTATTTTCCATTTCCACAATAGACGGTACTTTTATGGGGATCCCATTTTTACCCCGAATCATAATATTTGACAACAGATCTTTCGTCGTACAAAATGGAAAATTGTGGCAACCAACTTGGATGAGGTCATTATGATGATAGCAAGTATATGTTCCTTTAGTACAAATATCATTTTTGTAAGACTTGTACAGGTTCATATAAAGTTTACGAAATGTGTAAAAAAAGAGAAGATCTTGGTTAAAATGTTTACATTTGGTCAGGTTAGAGGTTTTTGCAAATTGTAGATCGATGATTGCTCCAGGAGATGAATATAGTAGAGTAAATGCTTGATGCTTACAAACAAAGTATGTTTTAATAACTCTAACATATAAGATATATCATACATACAAAAAATCAATTGATCAAGACTTCAAAACAACAGAACTCCTTTCAAGTTTATCGGAATCCTCCAAAAAATTGTAGTACCAATTTTTTGGTTGGAATGGAATGCTTTCTCATTTCCCATATCATAGATGTTGGGAACTATTCCTATGGATGTGTATGACCTTTTGACATATAGAAGGAGCTTGAATCTAATGGTATAAGGTTAATGAATCCACGTCTTGTCTACTTGAATTCAATAAATATTTCTTCATCCGACACTCCCTTAAGCAAATTGCCCTATCTTGGCAAAGAGCAAAGCCTTTTGAGCACCAAAAGAGCTTGTTTGCTACAAGCATTTATAAGAATTTGTTTTTTTATTCATTTTCACCTTTCATTCACTCATTTTATATTTCGGTTAAAACTTAGAGGACTCAAGTGAGTATCGTAGTTGCAAAATGGTGCATTCATCAGTTAAAAGCAGGTTTTGTGTGCAACCTACTCCGTCGTGAAAAAAAGAGCATCTCCGCCATAAGTAGTATGTTTAGTAGAAATTTAATCATAGAGAGAGTTTAGGTGTTAGGCTAAACCACGTAAATATCATTCTCTTGATGTTTCTTCTTTAACTTGTTAGCCTTGCCTCTTCAGATTTGCATATTCCACAAATCTCAAACCCCAGATTCTGGGTTGTGCCCGACTCATCAACCTCAGTTGTGCAATGTCGTGCATAGGTTAGTAGCCAACACCATAGTTATAACTTATAAATAAAGAGTAAATTCTAAAGCAAGACATTAATGAATGAAACCTACGAAAAATAACCAAGAAATGTATCTTCAAAAATAATTATGTTTGATCGTTAATGTTAGTGCTCCAATCATTCCCCAACTTATGCATGCAAGAACTTTATTTGGAATGAAACTATTATGTTACTATATGTGTTTTTTTCAACTCTACTTGGTATGAAATTGTTACGTGCCTATCCCGTAAGGGCTTCAATATCTCGTCAGGGTGATGGTGGTGGCGGAGATATAAGGGAGCCAAGCTCAACCTACGGAGAATGCAAAGAGAAGGAAGACAGAGGAGCAATGTTGAACCCTAACCCTAGAAGGGGGAAATGATGAAAGAACTAGGGAGAGACGAAGAGACTTGAACTTTTCATAATTTATTGGATAGCTCATTCATGACTCATAATAAGTCCAAGCATTTGGACTTATATAAAATAATCAAGCATTTCGACTCTCAGCTTGAGTAAGAAGGTGTTGGGGGCTGCTTTTAGTAGGCGTGCAACTGGTTGGAGTGGGAGTGCAGCTGGATGAGAGGACGGTGCTCTGGGGGAAGACGGCCAGGATCATATCTGGGCGATGAACTGTGCACCGGTCAGCGTTCGGCTGTGAACGGAGAACGGATGGAATTGCTTCGCCCAAGATGTAGGGCACAAAAAATCTTGTATTACTTTTTGAAAAGACATAAATGCCTTTTTTAACTCATATCTGCTTTTCGTGAAAAAAAGAACAATTTGGGGGGGAGAGTTTCTTAAAATAACAAGGAGCTGGGGCAACTATGTACACTCGGGGAAAAATGAATTCCCACTCTTTCTTTTATTTGATTCCATTAAGAATAGCCCAAACCAGCGATGGAGCATGTGGTTAAATTCGATACAAAGCGAAGAACCTTATCATGGCTTGACATGTCGTGAATTCTCTTAAAAGAGAGGGGTGCCTTCGGGAATGCGATTCATCACGGAAGAAAGGACTCGCCGTGCCGGGAGGACTACTTGTTCGTTCGACTTCTTTTTCGTTTCAGATCCAGACTTTTCTGTTGTTCAAATATACCCAGCAGAGGGATATGATTTTTCATATCTCCATTGAAGTGATGAGCCCCCCAAAATGAATAGGGGGCTTGTTACTTCAACTAGTCCTCATGTTGAAATCGGGAAGAATTAGAGGGTTGTGCGGCTTTCGTAAGCTAGAACAGTAGGTCTAGAAGAGTCTGCTTGCTCTGTTTACCGAGGAATCAATTGGATGGGTTGGAAACAGTACATGCATGATGGAAGGATTTGATACCAAGTTGTTATGGGCTTATAACATAAGGGCATCGATATCGCGCCGAAGGTGATGGGGGTGGAGGAGATACAAGGGAGTCGAGCTCAACCTACGAAGAATGCGAGGAGAAGGAAGAAGGGGGAGTGATACTCAACACTAATACTAGAAGAGGGAAAGGAAGAAAGAATAGAGAGAGAGGAAGGGACTTGAACTTCTCATAATTTCTTGGATATCTCGGTCATGACCCCATTGGTCGTTAAATAAGATTACAAAATGGCATACGCATAATAAGTCTGAACATTTGGACTTATATAAAATACTCACAATAAAAGCCACTAACGGCTTTTAACGATTCATAAAATAACTATTTAATACAACATACATAAAATATTTAAAGGATAACTTGTCACGCGGGACCATAACAAAAACTTGTGTTGATTCATAGAAATCTTATCTCAATGTTTTAACGCTATAACCTCCATGTCACACTGCAGGAAACTTATCATTTCTCCTAGACTGCTCTAACATGTAAATCTTTTAGTTTAATCCTTTCGGGGTAATGGAGAGAACCTAGTGCAATGTCTATGCCTTGTAGCTAAATATACGAAGGGTCTGTTTGGGAGAGCGGTAGAGGTTGTGAAAGGAACGGTGGTAAATGGAGGGTTGAAATGGAGCTATAGGAATCTGACTGTTGCAAAATAAAGATTTATTTGGATGATCTCTGTTTGCAGAGCTGTTCAAAATAGAGAAATTTTTGGAGCTATTTTGCAAAACAACGGTGTGATGCTTATGTTAAAATAAACTGCTTAAAATAATTACTGAATCATAGGACATTATTTTTTTGATTTTTTTTCTCATTGCTTGAACTCTATAAAAACAAATATCCATCAGCTCAAACAATTAAAAACATGCATGCTACATATAAACTTTGTAGAGTTGTTCGGCAATGAAGTCACGCATCAGATTCATCTCATCAACATCTACTCGCACGCCTCTAACATGATTTGCATTTGATCTGTTTGATTTTGGCCTCTTCTTCTCTGATGTGCCTCAGGGTACATCAAATCCTCGTTATCATCACAAGCCCTGAAATCAACGTCTAAGCGGGATGAATACATATGAATATAGTTATGCAAAATCATTGTTGTTATCATAATGTTGCGTTGTTTTGCTAAGCTATATTGTGACATACCCCTAAGTATAGCCTGCTTCTTCTTTCAAACACCAAATGCTCGTTCTATGATGCTATGTAGTGAAACATGAACCTGATCGAATATTTCGCGCCTTCCCTGCACATGCCGACTTTCCCTCACAAAATCTGGTAAATGATGTCGTGTATGTAAATGGGATTTTAGAAAGTCACGCTGCAGTGGATATCCAGCATCAACCAAATAATATTTTCTTGTAAAATTTCTATATATAATGAGTATAATGCTAAGGGAAGAACAAATTATGCAAACCGAAATATTAAAAATTACCAGGAGGAGGGGGATACAGGAAATTGTAACTTGGGTCCATAAGGGCAAGCTAAAACAATATGACTATCATGAGTTGAACTCTCCCACCCAACCATCACAAATGTGAAGTACATATTGAAGTCGCAAACTGTCATAACATTTTGTGTTATTGTACCAAGTCGGCCAATGTACGAAACTTGTTGTTCAGCAGGAACTCGTGCATCCACATGTGTTCTATCAAACACTCCAATACAATCTTTGAAGTATGACATAAATCGAACATCATTTAATATTTATTATGGAATCTCTCTGAAATGTTCATCTGTAGGCACTATAAAATCCGAAGGTAGTTTCTTTAAGGCAGTTATTGTAACATCCCTAAATCCTAAACAAAAATAATTTTAAATTGCATAGTCCGATCGCGAGTGAATTTCGTTTGTGTTGTCATGTTATCAAGGTATTTACCCTATGTATGGTTAATTTTGCACGTCAAGCGGTAACTTAAATAATGTATTTAAATAAGTAGTTATTTCGACGTGATTCCTAAGGAACACGAGAACGAAACACCCTGAAATAAGAAATAATGTGGTGCAATGGCATTTTTTTAATTAAGGAAAAAAGTTTAATTTCCTATTAGACACGTTTTCCCCCCTCTGTTTCACGATCTAATAGGATTAATAACCGCAGCCTTCCCCGACCGCTGATTTAGTCGGGTAAGTCAAGTTTCCCTTTCCAGTAGTTATTTTCAGTGTGAGGCACGATTCCCCTCCTATCGCGCAACTGCAGACAAGTCAGACTAGGGTTTGGTGTTTCTCATACTGTAGAAGTTTCAAAAGCCCTCAACGAGACTCCAAAGTAGAGATTTGTGGTCGATCGACCATTCCCTTTGGTTTTGTGCAGGTATCGTGTTTTTCCTTTTCATTTTCAGTCAAGACTCGTATAACCCCCTATACAGAACTTCCAAATAAGCCTTATGAAATTTAATTAGGGATTGTTCCGCTTAGTCGTTGGTTGGATCAACAACTTCAAGCTTAGGCGAGGTCATTTCCATTTCAAAAATGTAAATTCCCCTCCCCTCGTAATGAATTAGTGTTCTTATAATTTTAGGAAGAATAAGTGTATGTTTGATTTGCCCATTTTAGGGTTCTTGAGGAGAATTAGGGATAGAGGGCTTCATAGTTAATCGGAGGAAATTCCTACATGTTCTTCAGAGTAACCTAATCAGGTATGCGGCCGCGTCGCGTCTATGAGTGTCGCAACCCTGAGGTAAGAAACTATATTCCAATTGGATAGACATACCACATAGTTTATTGCATGATTTGTACTCGTATAGTTAAGAGAATACACTAAATAATATGAGACCATATGTACCAAGATTTGATTATAGATTATCATAAGAAATTATAAAATCTTATGAATATGATGTAATTGTACGGTATATGAAATTACCTATTTCTTTAGACAAGTAATTATCAAACCACTAGCATATGTATATGAGACAGTCAAATAATATGTAAGACGATCTAAGACGTAAGAGTGAATATGTATGCAATCCAAAGTCTAATAGAAATCAATTAGGAGACACGATCGAGGCTTCCTCGGGTGATAGGTAGATGCGCACTATCTTACTCATAGGGCTTAACATACCTCATGGGCCTCGGGTTGGGGAGACGACACCCATATAAAAGATTAGTAGATGCGAGTTCGTGTTCGTGAGACACTAGAACACCTGTTTGTTAGTAGGGACTCGAATCGTTAGAATACACATAATAATCTAATGAACCTAGAACAAGAAGGAAAAAAATTTAAGACATCTAGAATTCAAGTGTATGACGAAATCTAGAATCCCTATAGTTTAATGATTTCGAAACTTGAATAAAAATTTAGACTAAGATAGCATTAGAACAGACATTTATGTTTAAAATATTTTGATAGAAAAACATGCATAGAATTGTAATACATTAATCTCAGTATAAAATGTTGTTTAAAAGCATGCACACATTTTTCTTCAAGATATTTTTAGTATCACTATGAGGAATGATTTTTCTTACTCTCTAGTGGACTGACTCGTCTTCAGACATTTCTTTTCAAGGGTCACAGATGGGGAGATACGCCTAGGATAAGCGTTTGCGGATCTCCATTTTGTTGCCTTTCTTTCAGTTGTCTTTCAATTAAGATGTTGTACCTTTAATTTTTGAAAACAATATATTTGAATTCTAAAGTTTTCAATGAATTAGACAATGTTTAGTATTTCAGATGTATGGTTCCTGTAGAGAAAAGGTTTAAACCTTGTATATATTCAATGAATCAATAATTACAAGTATGAATACACATATATAGGGGGAGAAGGAGGCTAGTCACTCAAATCTCAAGATGTGGGACTAAACAAGAGTAAGAAGGAACTCCATAAATGGGCCTCATAAATGGGCTTTTACATCAATTTCTCTAACACTCCCCCGCAAGCTGGAGCGTATAAATCGTAGGCACCCGACTTGGATAAGAACTGGAGATATAGTGGCCGAGGAAGAGCTTTTGTTAGGATGTCAGCAATTTGTCTCGCAGCAGGAACATGCTCCAATTCTACCTTCTTTGCTTGAACCGTTTCTCTGATGAAGTGACAGTCAACCTCGATATGCTTTGTTCGCTCATGGAAAACTGGATCGTTGGCTATATGAATTGAAGTCTGACTGTCGCACCGAAGTGTTGTCGGAGAGGGAAGTCTAACACCCAAGTCACCAAGAAGGCTTTCAAGCCATGTTAATTCTGACACAACAGCAGTCATAGCCCTGTATTCAGACTCAGTCGAGGAGCGGGCGACCATAGTCTGTTTCTTGCTTCGCCATGTTATGAGGTGTCCACCAAAATAAGTGCAAAAGTCAGTCGTGGAACGCCTATCATCAGGGGACCCGACATAGTCAGCATCCGAGTAAGCAAGAAGAGATGGTGAGTTGGATGGTTTGTAGACAATGCCTTGTCCCGGAGCGGTCTTTAGCTATCTGAGAATACGCTCAACAGCTTGGAGGTGAGAAGTGCGCGGAGTATGCATGAAGCGACTAACAACACCAACAGCAAAAGAGATATCCGGTCGAGTAACCGTTAGGTAGATCAGTTTCCCAACCAATCGTCGATAATATTCTGGATTCTCAAGCAGCTGGTCAGAGTCAAACCCAGCAGCACACAATTTCTGATTAGCATCCATAGGAGTATCCGCAGGTTTGCACCCGGAGTATCCTGCTTTATGAAGTAAGTCGATGCAGTACTTCCGTTGGGACATAACCAACCCATCGGGTCGTCGGGCGACTTCAATCCCAAGGAAGTATCTAAGATTTCCAAGATCCTTGGTCTGGAAGGCCGAGTTCAGATGTTTCTTGAGCTGTTGTATCCCAGAGAGGTCATCGCCGGTAATCAGGATATCATCAACGTAGACAAGAAGGATCACAGTGCCAGTTGGCCCATGCTTGGTGAATAGAGAGAAGTCGGCGGAGCTCCGAGTAAACCCAAGCGCTAAGAGAATCTTGCAGAACTTATCAAACCAAGCTCGTGGTGACTGTTTGAGACCATAAAGAGCTTTTAGAAAGCGACAAACGTGAACTTCACGAGACTCCCCCGTGGTCTCAAACCCGGGAGGTTGGCTCATAAAGACACTTTCCTTCAGGTCACCGTTAAGGAATGCATTCTTAATGTCGAGCTGAAGAAGGGGCCAACGTCGGTGCACAGCAACGAAGATAAGAACACGAACAGTGTTGAGTTTGGCTACTGGAGAAAATGTTTCCTCATAATCCAAGCCTTGTTGCTGAGTGAAGCCCCGGGCTACGAGACGAGCTTTTAAGCGATCTACAGTCTCATCTGCATTCTGTTTGACCGCAAAGACCCATTTGCAACTCACACAGTGTTGTCCTGGAGGAAGGGGAACCAGTTCCCAGGTTTGATTAGCCCAGAGGGCATTCATCTCCTCTTCCATAGCTGCACGCCACCCCGGATGCTGAAGCGCCTCCTGCACAGAGTTAGGAATAGAGATGGAGGAAAGAGAAATAGCAAACTGGTGGAGAGGTGGAGAAAGCCGGTGTAGAGACACATAGTTAGCCATAGGATGAGCCGTAGAAGAAGATGTTGGATCGACCGCGGGCGGTGTGTCATCTGTAGCAGACGGCTCCGGCAGGGAAATATCCTTGGATTTATGGCGAGAATAGACGTAGCGGATGGGCGGATGGATCAAAGGCAGGGATGGAGGTGACGATGGAGAAGAAGGCGTGACTGGTACGATAGGAGAGTAATAGGAGAAGGTATGGATTGGGTAGAGGAGGATAGGCGAAATGGTTGATCTTCAAAAAAAGTGACATCGGCCGAGACAGTCACTTTGCCTGTTGTAGGAGAGTAGCATAGATAGCCCTTCTGAGTTCGAGAGTAGCCAACAAACATCTGTCGGGTAGCACGAGCAGCAAGTTTGTCTGCTGGCGGACCGAGGTTGTGGACATAACAAACACACCCAAAAACCCTGGGTGTGAGGTGGAAAGGAGTAGTGGATGGAAGAAGAAGGCTTAGAGGAGTGGCAAAGCTGAGAACGGATGAGGGTATGCGATTGATGAGGTGACACGCAGTTGCAATAGCAAAGTGCCAGAAATCTGTTGGGACCTGCATCTGGAACATGAGGGACATGGCGGTATCGAGAAGATGGCGATTTTTCCGTTCGGCCACGCCATTTTGTTGAGGTGTGTAGGCACGGGAGGTTTGGTGAATAATACCAAACTCGGAGCACAGAGCGGCGAAAGACCGACTTGTGTATTCGCGGGCATTATCGGTGCGAAGTATTTTAAGAGGCGTCGAGAACTACGTATGTGTTTCAGATAAAAAAGCACGAAACACAGAAGTAATCTCAGTGCGATCATGAAGAAAATAAAGTCAGGTAACACGCGAGGAGTCATCAATAAAAGTGATAAAATAGCGATGTCCAAATACACTGGGGATCCTATACGGACCCCATACATCAGAATGAACTAAAGATAACGGAGTATCACTCCGGGTACAAAAAGGAGAGAAAGAAACACGATGTTGTTTGCCGAAGATACATGATTCACAAGTGAACTCTCGGAGTAAAACACCAGGAAGAGCTTTCTTGAGAACCGGAAGGGGAGCATGCCCAAGACGACGATGTCAATCCGAAGTGGAGATGGAAGTAAGACTGATAGGTGGGAGATCCAAGAGATATAGCTCATTCGTCAGCCGACCGCTACCAATGGTACTCCGTGTACGGCGATCCTGCAAAACAAAAGATGAAGGAGAAAAAGTTATGCAACAGTCAAGATCTCGTGTTAACTGGCTAACAGAAAGCAGGTTAAACGGGGAACCCGGAACATGAAGAACGGAGGAGAGTAGCAAGGTAGGAGTGAGGCGGAGATCAGCAGCACCAGAGACCGGGGTAGTGGCGCCATTAGCAACAATAATAGATGGCGGGTGAGAGGTTGTCGAATACCGAGGCGGTTTCTGAGATGTTATATGATGAGTGGCTCCAGAGTCAACGATCCAGTGAGAGCTGTAAGAAAGACAGGATATACCTTGAGTAGAGAAGGAGGCAACCGAGCCAGGTGGCCGATTAATACTGCCTTGGAGCTGCTGGAACTGAGTGCGAAGGTCTTCATATTCCTGGCGAGTGGGTGCACCAAGGTTGGAAGTGTAAGGGGCATCAGAAGGAGCTGGAGTAGCGGAGGCGGCCAGATGCGGAGGTAGGCCATGCTTGCGGTAGCATGTAGCTTCTAGATGACCCTCACGAGAGCAGTAAGTACACTTCAAAGAAGAGCGGCCACCACGTCCTCGTCCCCGAGTCGGGTGGCGTCCTCCCCTTGTGGAAGGGCCACGACCAGGAGGAGGAGTGGGCAGGAGAGGTTGCTGAAGGAGAAATGGAGAAAAAGTTGTTGAAGCCTCAGATGGTGGTGTAACCTTGATCAGCATGGAACAAACATCAGATAGGGATGGTGTGGTAGGAGACGAGAGAATCTGAGCCCGAACACTATGCAAGTGTGGTGGAACATGGGACAACAACATGGAGATAGTTACAGCCTCTTTCTGGGCTTTCTGAGTAGCAAGATCGGCAGTCAGAGGCTGATGTTGAATCCAAGCCTCATGCAGAGTTTTCACCTGAGCAACATGGGAGATCATCTGGTCTGGGGCGCCAGGCCGTATGGTTTGAAGTTCCGAGATGATATCAAAGAGATGTTGGAGGTTGTTCTGCCCAGAGTAGAAAGCATGAAGTTCATCCCAGATGGCCTTGGCGGTTTCATGATACATAGATATCCGATAAGGCTCCTTGTCCATTGAGTTGAGGAGTCAGGTTTGCACTCGACCATCATCTCGAAGCCATTGATTGGAAGGGTTAAGAGGAACACCCTGGGTGACGTGATGAACAAACCCTTTCGTCTGTAAGACGCGGCGAACAGAGTGAACCCATTCCACAAAGTTGGACTTCCCGGAGAGGGAGATAGTTGTAATCCGAAGTTCATCGCGAACATCAGGAGCAGGAGCAGCCACTGTGGCTGGGGGGGTATTGGTAGTATCAGAATTTTCGGAGCCCACCATTGAGTTAGACGAGTCCGAGCGGACAGAAACCAGAAGCCGGGCGGACAACAAGAAAAGGGCCGCGAGCTCGCTGAAGAAGGTAGAGCAATAGGTGCGGCCAGAAGAACAGTGGTCGGCAAACCGTGCGAGAACAGGGGACCTCAGCGGCTAGCGAGGCAATAGGCAGAGCAGCAATTAGGATAGGCCGTAAGAAAAGGGCGCTGCGACTAAACCTGCTGGGAGGTCGCACGAGCTGCTGCTAGAAAAGAGGGCGCAGGGAGAGGCCACAGGGAGAAATTGCGGCAAGACAGCAGCACGGAGGAATGAGCTCAGCGATCTGCGGTCTGCGAATTTGGCGGTCGACGGTCTGCGGTCTGCTGTTTTGAGCGGCGAACAGACGAGAGCTCGGCAGAGGGCAAAGCAGGCCGCACGAGAGAGCAACCAGTCGGCGATGAGGTCGCAGCGAGCAGAGCCGAGTTGTCCTGGAGGCCGCTAGGAGGCCGCACGAGCTCTAGAATTGGCGGAGCGAGCTAAGGAGGAGGTCGCAGAGGAGACCGGCAGAGGACGCGGTGAGCGGCTAGAAAGGAGAGGACGCAGGAGAGTTCCACGGCTGAGCGTAGGCGGGCCCCACTGAGCAGGCGGGAGGATGATATAAGAGGGAAGAGGAGGATGAAGAGAGGAGGAATCCTCGAACAGGAAGCGGGTAGGGCGGGGAGACCGCAGAAGGCGCGGTCTGAGGGCGCGGTCTGAGGAGCGGATGAGACCGCAGGGAGGTGCGGTTAGAAAAAAACTGGTTCTGGATCAACCCGCTCTGATACTATGTAGAGAAAAGGTTTAAACCGTGTACATATTCAATGAATCAATAATTACAAGTATGAATACACATATATAGGGGGAGAAGGAGGCTAGTCACTCCAATCTCAAGATGTGGGACTAAACAAGAGTAAGAAGGAACTCCATAAATGGGTCTCATAAATGGGCTTTTACATCAAATTCTCTAACAATTCATTTCAATTCTAGCTAGCTCTGTGAATCAGAATTTGAGGTACCCTTTTACCCTTAGCTTCATACTTTACTTCCGCTGTAAGTTTTCAGTTAATACTTTCATTTATGTCTGCTATGTACCAGTTTTATTACCGTTAGTTTACTTCTTATCACGGTTTCCGACCGGACTGTTGATTGTTGTTAAACTAGGAAGGGGAGTTTCAGTTA
This sequence comes from Dactylorhiza incarnata, assembly GCA_033032865.1. NCBI lineage: Eukaryota > Viridiplantae > Streptophyta > Magnoliopsida > Asparagales > Orchidaceae > Dactylorhiza > Dactylorhiza incarnata. Next base: position 1,853,755 of record JAWHQI010000310.1, on the reverse strand, counting down.
TACCCTTCGAAAAATATCTGCTTACAATTTTTGTCGAATTTTAGAATCGTTCGATTGCAAGTATAATTAACATATTATGAGCTAAAACTTGCGATTTAATTGCAAGTACTTCTCGTGAAGCAGTTCTCCTAGATCAATGTAACTCATAATGTTGTTCAAGTAATTAAAGTAAATCAACAAATTCGATCTTCGACATCCTAAAAGCACTGAAAAATCCCTCATATGTCCATTGAGAAGTTTTCCAATCCGCCTAGCTCCAGTTTGGTGTGATGTCATAGTATGATTACTTCTTGATGATGATGAACTAGCCTCGTGCAACTGACACCCGACCGATGTTAGATATTGTTGACCACAAATAGCTTAATTACGCTTGTAGTAAGAAAATAATAACAAAAACATATTCACCTCCAATCGTTCTTTCCACCACTCATCTGAAGCAACAATAGTTTTGCGAATCGGATCTCATCCCAACCCTGTCTCACCCCGTTTTATCTCTCACCATAACTTCCGTTGCGTGTAAAAAAATTATTCGTCAAGCTGGTCCATCCATACTTGCTAACGTGTGTTGTTGGTATATTGCCCAACTCTATTTCTTTCAAGCATTCACAAATATCATAACATTATTGACCTGCCAAGTTGCAGAAACTTAGTCATCTCTATGCTTACCCATGAGTTGTTCACCGAATGAAATAAAAACGTAAACACTGTAAAAAAGAACACATAACAAAACACAACACATCAAACAAAACACAAACACATACACATATAACACATATATACACACACGTAAAAACACACACAACACACACAACACACACAACACACACAACACACACAACACACACAAACACATACATATAACACACACAAACACATACATATAACACACACAAACACATACATATAATGTACACAAAACACATACATATAAATACACGCAAACATAACACACACAGATATAAACACACACAAACGTATACATATAACACACAATACACACAAACACATACATTTAACACAACACATGCATACAACATACGTACATACATAAGCATATACAAACACACATAACACATACAAAAATAGGATCATATGCTTAACTGATCATACGCCTGGATTTCGTTGCACCATGCCAGCGTATCCCCTCTCCGCCTCTTTTTCCTCCGTTCAACATCGGCATCTGAAATTTCCAGCGGTTGTGCGCCTACACCGAGCCGACATACCTCTCATCCGATGATTCCAGAGGTCGTGTGTGCCCTTCACTCCAGCGTCATTGTCGGCCTTGCATTGGCCTTGAATCGGCTTCCCGACGTCTCCGTCTGGATCCAGTCGGTCTCCCGGCGTTTCTGTCGCCTTCCAGCGGCCCTCCAACTCTCTCACCCGCATTCTGAAGGCCCTCTTGCGGCTTCTGCAACGTTCCAGCGACCTCTCCTCATCCTCGCCGCCCTTCTATGGCTCCCGCGGCATTTCGGCAGCCCTTCTGCGGCTCTGACAGCATTCCGGCATCTCTCAGACGACTCCTGCAGCATTCTGGTAGCCTCCTGCAACATTCCGACAGCTGTCCCGTGGATCCTCCTGTATTCTGGCGCCCCTACAAAGCCTCCTGCCGCTTTCTGTCAGTCCTCACCCCCTTTTTCCACCTTGGCTCCCTTCTGGACTCACTGCATGCTCGTTGCGATCGAATTGAGGCTGCCTTGGATAATATCCTCTCCATGACGCTTGAGATTCGTCATCGACTTCTTCCACATGCCCCCTTACAGCTCCTGCCCGCCTCTCTGCTTCCCGACAAGCCTCCTCCTCCGTCCATCCCATTGCCACCCCTCAGCGGGTCTTCGACCAATGGAACCAATGTCGTTTTGTCCCTTGCCAACACCACCTTCGTTCTCCCACTGCCGACCGTGGCATGCACCCCCTAATACCCCCCATCTTCCGATTAGCACCAGTTGCTTTGAGTCCACTCGCCTTCCGACAAGTCCGTGACAGAGGCTACACCTGGAGGCTCGTCAGCCTTTCACACGGAGTCACATGATTTTTCTGCTTCCCGCCGTTTCTTGGAAACCCCCTTATCTCCCGACTCCTTTTTTTCCACATCTCTTGGGCTCAATGTTACCTTAACCTCACATCTTGTCACTCTCCCACTTCGACCAGACTTCCCATCCAGTTTCCTTCCAAATCATTACTACCTAATTCTCATCGACCTAATGTCCGGCCCCACGACCCTCGTTTAGGCTCTAAATGGGTTTCCGCCATCAATCTTCATAGCATCCGGCCTCCGACCGAGGCCCTGGCCCAATTGGCGTGCACCTCGCTCGACCTCGAGGATGAGATATTTTGTGGGCATGATATTGCTTCACCTCTCGGGCAGACCCATGCCGAGTTCTACGCCCATTTCGGCTGCTTGTCCCACAGATTTGCATCAATCAGCCTGTCACGACGCCTCTAAGCTTATGATGTTTCACCTGATCCGCCCACCAGATGAGCCTCCCGAGTCTCGCCGACACGCCATCGGGACCCCTCCAGGCTCGACCTTGGGGACAAGGTCTCTTTTTAGGCCGGGTGTGGTGATACATATACACATTATTATGTATTTTGTCATGTAGTGAAGACTCCATCTATATAAGGAGCATTAGGTTGTGAGTTATGGTCATGTTTGGAGTATTAGTCTTGTGCCTCTCTTGAAGAGTGGAGCGTCAAGGAGGACCCAGCTTCTGGATGCTTGACAGGAGTTATCTCCTGATTGTATCTGCATATTTGTTTAATGCAATGCAAGTTCCCTGTTCTCGTTCTTGATACGACTATGGCGTATCAGTATGTTTATCATTCTCATATAGAGAAGTCATTTCCCTGTGAGCGCAATAGAAAGGTGCAAATAGCATGCACTATGCTCAAAATTACTGGAATAAACTACAGCTTACATTTAAGAATGGCAGCTGTACCAGAGTTACTTAAAGAATAATTTATCCTAACTCTACAATTTAATGGAGCTGTACACATCTGAATTAGGAAGCATATAAATATCGAGCCAAACCTTTCTACATAATCGATTTCAATTCCAATGTCTGCTTCTTCTTGCAAAGGTTCTATCCAGGAACTGACTAATGTACGATATTTTCTGCTCAAGATCATTGCTCTCGAGGGAATAAGCTGATTGTCATTAGCCATTGCCTCTAAAGCTTCAAGTAACTCTACAATCCTTCCTGACAAACAAAATCTACATGCTCAGTAATGTAATAGACTCACAAAACAGAAGGTTAACACTTAAAGGAATTTAATATGTTAGCAGAATGTAGTAAACTTCATGAGCATATTCAAGTGTCATATGAAGTGCATCCTTACTATGCTTTTTCAGTACCTTAATTTGACAGAATTGCAAAATCAAATCATAACCTCCAGACCTGATAGATAGCATATAACACATCTAGCAGAAGGAAAAACAAGTTAATGCATATTGAAAGATTCAACATTTTCTGTACAGATGGGTGGCAACACGTAGACTTTAAAATAATTTAGGTGTTGTAATGCTGGATCCTAAAATTTAATCTTAGCATACTTGTTACCAATGTGTACATTAATCGGAGTAAATAAACCCAGTGAGATAAATAAATTATCAATTAAACAACAATTTAAGAGAGTTCTTTAATGCCCTTAATAAGGCACTCGAAGGATGAGAGTTCAATTAGTCTAGATTGAAGAGGGGTAGCGGGGTTTGCTAGAAATGTGACTATGAAGTTGCAGCTTGCAGGAAGGGTTGCTCAGAAGGGATGATTGTAGTAGAGTGTCGATAGTGATCGGGGTTGCATTGGAGGGTCAATATAGTTTGACTTAAATGTTTGTAAGATATTGTAAAAGGTCCGTTATAAAATGCCCATTGATTTTTCTCTTATTTGGGTTCACTCCCTTGTTGTATATATAGGGGGGCTCCTTGAAAGGAATATAATTCTCATTATTATTCCGTTTTGACTTGGTATCAGAGCTACGGAAATCCGGAGATGCGGTTACGGTTCGTATCCGCCCTGCCTCTCGTGTGAGCTCTGCGTGACGAGTATGTCTTCTTCCCGCGCGATTCATCTTATCTGAAACGCCCGCTGCACGCTCGTGCGACCTCCGTCGGTTAGCGCGGCCTCTGCCTTCCCGTGCAGCCTCTTATCCCACTCGCTTTGATACCAAAGGTATGGCAGAGGTAGTTATAGGAGGTGATTGCGAGTCCACAATAGATGGATTCGCGGGAGGAGGTATGTCATAGGCAGGCATAGAAGGTGATTGCGAGGCCACAATAGGAAGAGGAAGATGGGGATCGTCGACAACAGTGTCCTTCTCCCCCTGACGAGAGCCGAAATACTATGCCTCCTCACAAAACGTCATGTCCATGACGCACTGTAGGGAACGCGCATCCAATTTATCACGATGTTGTTGATGAACATGAACGAAGCAGACACACCCAAACACACGCGGAGGTAGATGAGAGGTGTGGACAATGCATTTAGTAGACAAATGGGATAAGAGAGAGGCATATTGTAAGGAGTTGGAGGGTAAACAATTGATGGGGCAAGCAGCGGTGAGAACCGCATCACCACAATAGGACTTGAGAAGATTCATGATGAGAAGAAGGTATCTGGTGACCTAAAAGAGATGTTTGTTCTTACGTTCAGTCACACCATTCTGAGTAGAGGTATTGACACATGTTTTTGATGAAGAATCACATGGTCGACGGCAGTGTCCTCCCCCTGACAAGAGCTGAAATAATGTGCATTGACACGTTTACGGCAAGTGTACCGATCGTACATGTAATAAAAGTTGGGAGAGACTCCCCGAATATCGTTCTCAAAGGACTGCAAGTTGGGGTGTATGATTTTCTCGCTAGGGAAATTGATTATAAAGATTTCTAAGTTAATAAAAGAGGGGGGTTTTGGTTTGGTTGAGAGAGATGCGGTTAATGAAAGCTAAATTAACTAATGCGGGTCGGATGCATCGCTTCCCTTGGTGGATGGACGAGTAGGCTTGCGGATGAACGAGAAGGCTTGTGGATGGATGATTCGTAACCGGCGGAGTGAGGGTCGTAAGCACCTCGTCACAAAACACGCAACTAGCAATTTCTAGTGCGGCGCACAACGCAACGATGAAGTGGATGGCGGAATGGAGGCACTCCTCAACTCACATAAACCACAATAAATCTCATAAACATGAAATCACATTAACTTTAACAAGGGTTTACGCACATCATCTAAAACAACACACATCCATAAGAAAGATCTGAAACAATACACAAGGGGAAAGAGTAAACCCAAGCTCGAAGACTCGCTGAAGGTTCTCGGTCGGAATCATAGGGTTGTCAAGCCTTGTCCGAGCTCGGTCTTCAATTGGAATCCCCCCTCCAAAGGTTCCCTTCAAGGTCTATATATAGATTTTCTCTTCTGGTCTGCTAATAGCGGGAATCACCCTTTTGGCTTTAATAAACGCACCCCAAAATGGTCTGCTAACAGCAAAACTCCGCTGTTCTGAAGGGCTATTGGCAGCCAACCAAGGGTATCAGGGTAAATACACCTGTCGACCCTTACTGGGTGAGTGGCCCGTGAAGGCGTCACTCGCCTCTCGCCCTGCGAGCTGGGCTCGCGACATCTACTCTTGCGAGTAGGGGTGAGCCCCCACTCGTCTCGCCATGCGCCATTCGCGAGTCCTTCCGCGAGCGAGGCTCGCGAGATTCCCTTCTGCGAGTGGCCCGTGAGGGCACCGCTCGCTAACCCCCTGGTGCCATAAACACTAGCCTGGCTCGCTTGCGTGAGGCGGCGAGCCCTTCCTTTCCTCGCCACTGCTGAAGGCACCCCAAAAGCGTCGAGCCACAGCTGTTTCGCTCTTGCATTACACTTGCGTGGCTATCAGCTTGGCTCGAAGACCCCCTCGTGGCCCGCCCTCCGCGAGGCGGTGAGCCCTTGCGCGCTTCGCCCTCGCGGCCCGCTTGTCGCGAGGCGGTGAGCACTTGCCCGCTTATGAGACCCTGCGAAGACGGCAACCTGAGATCTTCTTTGCCGAGCCAGCACCCTGCGAGATCCTCTCTACTCGCCCCAGGTGGGCGAGATCTTTTAAGCCTCCATCGGTCTTCCTTTTACCTCGACGAATTACGGGTTATACACAATCCCCGCTTTTTTTCGGACTCGGCACGAGGTCGGAAAAAATAATGGAGAACCCGTGGTTCGGAAAGATTGGAGCTAGACCGCATACCACTCCGGGCGAGTGCCTGATGGAGTCGGCACCCCCCTGCTTCCCTTGAACCTCCGGGCGAGTGCCTGATGGAGCCGACACTCCCCTGCTTACCTTTTACCTCCGGGCGAGTGCCTGATGGAGCCGACACTCCCATGCTTCCCTTTCACCTCCGGGCGAGAGTCTGATGGAGCCGACACTCCCCTTCTATCCTTTTCATATTAGGGCGAGTGCCTGATGGAGCCGGCTCCCCCTTCTTATCTTTTACCTCCAGGCGAGTGCCTGATGGAGCCAGCACTCACCTGCTCGATTCTCCTAAGACCGAACTGCAGACCTCACCACTACTCGCGCGAGACTCGCTTCCCACTCGCCGAGCTGCACTACATTGGCGAGTGAGCGATATCTCGGTCGACAAATAAATGTTGAAGTTCACTCGCCCCCTCCTTTGTTTCCTTCCTGTGAAGTTCACCCATTCTTGTGTACTGCCCAGCTTTTGCCAGCTATGTGAGAGCCTGACCATCGGGTCTGCGCCAAGCCAACTACATTTTCGGGGTTAAGTACTTTTTGAAACCTTCCTGCCACCGAGTGATCCTACGGCCCTGCCAGCTTGGTGGGAGCCTGGTCAGCGGGTCTGCATCGGGGCTAAGTACTTTTTGAAACCTTCCTGCCACCGAGCGATCCTACGACCCTGCCAGCTTGGTGGGAGCTTGGTCAGCGGGTCTGCATCGGGGCAAAGTACTTTTTGAAACTTTCCTCCCACCGAGCGATCCTACGGCCCTGCCAGCTTGGTGTGAGCCTGGTCAGCGGGTCTGCATCGGGGATAAGTACTTTTTGAAACCTTCCTGCCACTGAGCGATCCTACGGCCCTGCCAGCTTGGTGGGAGCCTGGTCAGCGGGTCTGCATCGGGGCTAAGTACTTTTTGAAACCTTCCTGCCACTGAGCGATTCTACGGCCCTGCCAGCTTGGTGAGAGCCTAGTCAGCGGGTCTGCATCGGGTCTAAGTACTTTTTTTGAAACCTTCCTGCCACCGAGCGATCCTACGTCCCTGCCAGCTTGGTGGGAGCCTGTTCAGCGGGTAGTACTTTTTGAAACATTCCTGCCACCGAGCGATCATATGGCCTTGCCAGCTTGGTGGGAGCCTGGCCAGCGGGTCTGCATCGGGGCTAAGTACTTTTTAAAACCTTCCTGCCACCGAGCGATCCTACGGCCCTGCCAGCTTGGTGGGAGCCTGGTCAGCGGGTCTGCATCGGGGCTAAGTACTTTTTGAAACCTTCTTGCCACCGAGCGATCCTACGGCCCTGTCAGCTTGGTGGGAACCTGGTCAGCGGGTCTACATCGGGGCAAAGTACTTTTTTTGAAACCTTCCTGCCACCGAGCGATCCTAAGCCCTGCCAGTTTGGTGGGAGCCTGGTCAGCGGGTCTGCATCGGGGCTAAATACTTTTTGAAACCTTCCTGCCACCGAGCGATCCTACGACCCTGCCAGCTTGGTGGGAGCCTGATCAGCGGGTCTGCATCGGGGCTAAGTACTTTTTGAAACCTTCCTGCCACCGAGCGATCCTACGGCCCTGCCAGCTTGGTGGGAGAATGGTCAGCGGGTCTGCATCGGGGCTAAGTACTTTTTGAAACCTTCCTGCCACCGAGCGATCATACGGCCCTGCCAGCTTGGTGGTAGCCTGGTCAGCGGGTCTGCATCAGGGTTAAGTACTTTTTGAAACCTTCCTGCCACCGAGCGATCCTACGGCCCTGCCAGCTTGGTGGGAGCTTGGTCAGCGGGTCTGCATCGGGGCTAAGTACTTTTTGAAACCTTCCTGCCACCGAGCGATCATATGGCCCTGCCAGCTTGGTGGGAGCATGGTCAGCGGGTCTGCATCGGGGCTAAGTACTTTTTTTGAAACCTTCCTTCCACCGAGCGATCCTACGACCCAGCCAGCTTGGTGGGAGCCTGGTCAGCGGGTCTGCATCGGGGCTAAGTACTTTTTGAAACATTCTTGCCACCGAGCGACCCTACGGCCCTGCCAGCTTGGTGGGAGCCTGGTCAGCGGGTCTGCATCAGTGCTAAGTACCTTTTGAAACTTTCTTGCCACCGAGCGATCCTACAGCCCTGCCAGCTTGGTGGGAGCCTGGTCAGCGGGTCTGCATCGGGGCTAAGTACTTTTTGAAAACTTTAATCCCATTGGTTATCATATTACATGCAAGAAAACTAAGTTTGAAAGTAAACCATCGTAGTACATGAATTCAAGGATAGAAACGTTTCAGGTCGTCACCGCTTAGCTCGGGACATCCCTTCTGCCTCTCATTCGTCTCCTCCTCCCAGGCATGGACCTCCTCAATCCTCTCCGGTGGTTGTTATTGCTGCATCGGATCCCTTGTCCCCCTCATTTCCAAAAACTCTGGGCAGGTAGCCGTCGCGTGACCTTCCTCTTGGTGGAAGTCACAGTATGATAACGCCGCCCTGCCCCCTCTTCCTCTTCTTTCTGCTTTTCTGGCTCTCCTCCCTCTTCCCCAGCCAATCGCCATGGCGTGCTGAGGCGGGGGGAGGAGTAGTCTCGGGCCCTGCCTCCACCCTGGCTCAGGAGCCCTTAGCTCATCCCTCCTGCTGACTTCCTGCTGTCTCGCCTCCGGCTCGCTTAGCCTTGCCAACCTCTTTGCGAATTCCGGGTTGGCTGCCTCCCCTTCGATCTACTCCGCCGCCCTTTCCATCAACTCTTTAAAGGACAAGGGGGCCTTCCGCTTCAGGTTCATCTTGAAGAATCCCTCCCGCAGCCCCACCGTGAAGGCAAGCTAGAGGGTGCACCCGGACACCTCCTGCACGAGCAAGACCTCCTGGAACCTATCCACATAATGGGCCAGCGGCTCCCCTGGCCCTTGATTGATCTTGAAAAGCGCATCGGCATCCTTCTTCCTCTTCTTCGAGGTCGAGAAGCAAAGCAAAAAGCTACGACGCATGTCTTCGAACGCGTAGATCGACCCTCTTGGAAGCTGGTGAAACCAGTCCCTTGCCTTCTCCTTCAGGGTAGTTGCGGAGAGTCGGCAATTGAAGGCGTCCGACATGGGTCTGAGGGAGACCATATCCTCGAACCACTGCAGGTGTTGGACGGGGTCATCCTTGTCGGTGTAGTACATCATATGCGGCTCCCTGAACCCCTCCGGGAGTGGTGCCGAGAGCACCAACTCGCAGAACGGGCTTCCTCCACTCGTCGCTCTCGCATGCTCGACCCTTCCCGCGAGCTCTCTTAACTGACTTGCTCCCGCTGGACTCGCACTTGCTGGGGGACCACTTGTCGGGATGGCGCTTGCCTGAACCCCACTCACCAGGATCCCACTCGCCTGGATGGGGAAGAGTTCTCGCCCGGCAAGGTCTTGCCCTGGTGCCTCAGACGCTGTCTCCTTGCCTGCCCTCTGCCACAGGACGTTCTCACCAACTCCCGGCGGCGAAACCACCTGGGGCGCTGGGATTGCGAAGTCGCCTCGCACCGACGCGAATGCGAGCTGGATTGTCTCGAGCACCTCCCTTCGGAGATCTGTCAGCATCTCCACCGTCACCGGCGAGCCAGATGGTGGCGAACCGCCAAAGCCGGCATCTCGCTCGTCCTCTCCTGTCATGTCACATCCTTGGGAATTTCCTGTACTAGCTGCTTTCCACGCTCACCGCACCATAAATGTTGAAACCAGTATCTGGCCCAACGAGGAGTTCGGACCCCTGTAAAGGGGGGCAGCTTGCACCTACTGATCCCAAGGGAGAACCTGACCGGAGACTTGGAGCTAGACACAGACCCTTGGCTACAGCGCGGAGGTCCCACCACACACCCGGAAGATCTTTAGAGCGCTTCCCCTCCCAAGCCAAAGCTGAAGTTGGGCACCCTTGGAGAGCCTGAGGGGCTAACCAAAGAACCTAGGGAGGAAGAAGCCAAGAAACGGAATTGGAATCCCCCCTCCAAAGGTGCCCTTCAAGGTCTATATATAGATTCTCTTCTGGCCTGCTAATAGCGGGAATCCGTCTTTTGGCTTTATTAAACGCACCCCAAAATGGTCTGCTAACAGCTAAACTCCGCTGTTCTGAAGGGCTATTGGCAGCCAACCAAGGGTATCAGGGTAAATTCACTTGTCGACCCTTACTGGGAGAGTGGTCCGTGAAGGCGCCACTCGCATCTCTCTCTGCGAGCTGGGCTCGCGAGATCTACTCTTGCGAGTAGGGGCGAGCCCCCACTCGCCTCGCCATGCGCCATTCGCGAGTCCTTCCGCGAGCGAGGCTCGCGAGATCCCCTTCTGCGAGTGGCCCGTGAGGGCACCGCTCGCTAACCCCCCGGTACCATAAACACTAGCTTGGCTAGCTTGCGCGAGGCGGCAAGCCCTTCCTTTCCTCGCCACTGCTGAATGCACCCCAAAAGCGCCGAGCCCACAGCTGTTTCGCTCTCGCATTACATTTGCGTGGCTATCATCCTGGCTCGAAGACCCCCTCGCGGCCCGCCCGCCGCGAGGCGGCGAGCCCTTGCGCGCTTCGCCCTCGCGGCCCGCTTGTCGCGAGGCGGCGAGCCCTTGCCCGCTTCTGAGACCCTGCGGAGACGGCAACCTGAGATCTTCTTTGCCGAGCCAGCACCCTGCGAGAACCTCTCTACTCGCCCCTGGTGGGCGAGATCTTTTAAGCCGCCCTCGGTCTTCCTTTTACCTCGACGAATTACGGGTTATACAATAACATCTCATCCCTCCTTGAAATCGAGCTTGCCCTCAAGCTCAAGCGTGGAACGATCGGTGCGATCCTTAGATTTCTTAACTTCGCGCCAGAATAATTTTTTGTAGCATGAGGTCAGAGCAGAGGCGTCATTAGGGTAAGGGCTCCTGGCGTGCTCACAGATGTCATGGAGGTTTGCATGGATCTGGCATGGCGCAGCCGATAGTTGAGGAGAGTCTGCCATGCATAATGGCTAACGGCGGGGCAAGAGTGCATGTTGAATGTGAGTTGCGGCGATCTGAAGTGGCGGTGCATGTTGGGGGGCGATCGTCGGAAGTAATGCCTGCAGAGGGGCCGACAAAGCAAATGACCGAAGCGGAGGAAACGAGATGGAGACCACGGGAATTGACGGCGGCGAGACAATTTGTGGCGGTACCACCGCGGGGCGTGGAGGAGACGATGATTTATGAATTGCGGGGAGGGAACAAATGGAGGCGATAGTGGAGCGACTAGAACTGTGGAGAGCGGCGAAGCATCTGCGGTCGTTGGTGGGAGCAGTGGAGGCACTTGACTGTTCGTAGATTGGCCATGGAGTAGAACAGTGGCAATTGTAAGATCAGTGAGCTTATTGGAGAGGGTGACAAGATCTTCCCGGCGACGTGCGTCCGCTTATTGAAAGTGTGTTTCTCCGGATGTCAGGAACGTTTGCATCATATTCCATAGTGAATGCATTTGATCGGACGAGTCCCCCATAACGCGGACGGAGGTAGTACGAGATAAAGAGCGGTGACAGATCGGCTCAGATCCTCTTCGCTCTTTCTTCCTCTTTTTGTTTAGAATATAATGAATAAGTAATTAACCAAATAATAGATTAATGGCAGTCGGCTGATAGAAAGGAAGCACATGACTCGAGGAAAAATTCTGCTATTTGGGGAGCTCGAAATAGGAATCTGGCTAGAGTTTATTTTGGTGTGGGCCTAGCGGGGTAGGAAAGAAGAAGCGGGTTGTGCGTTGAAGAGCGGAAAACGGCAGGCGCGTTCTAGCGCAGGGCTCGACGATGAAAGAATGTCGTTGGGCTCGACGGAAAGGGCCAAAACAGACAACCCTGTTGCAGAAGAAATTAGGTCGTCGGGCGTCTGGGATCATCGATGCAGAAGGGCGGGGAATCGACGAAGCCGTCGATTTGTTGCGGAAGACGGGATGGATCGTCGATGCGGCTGCCTTATCCTGTCGGTTGCAGGAGATGCAAAGGACGGCCCGGTCTTTGGACGAAAAACAGAGAAAAAGTTCTCGAGGCGTCGGGCTGGAGAAAAACCGAGAGGAACGACGGTTGCGCAGAGGACATCCCGGTCTTTGGAAGAAAAAAAAGAGCAGCCTGGTGCACAAAGCATCCCTGCAGAGTGAGGGTCCGAGGAAGGGTCCCACCACAAGGGTCTTTGGAAGAAAAAGCAGAGAAAACATTCTCGAGGCGTCGGGCTAGAGAAAAACCGAGAGGGACATCGCGCGGCTTCGGCAATGACAGGGGAGGATCAAAATAGCTTTGATACCAGTTGTTATGTGCCCGCTGGAGTGGTGGCCGGAGGCGGAGGGGATACTGCGGAGCCGGAACCGCTGCTGCCTAGGAGGGGCTTGCTCGGGAGGAGAGAGCTACCAAAATCTCATGCACAAGACAAGGAAATGAGAAAATAACATCTTGATAGCATTACAAGACCCACACTTGCCTTTAAATATGTTACAAGATTATTCATAAACGCAAACCCTAACCATCTAACAACTAAGCACAATACTAATAATAAAAGATACTAGCGATACAATAATAGGACTGAGACTATAACAATGACCTTGTTCCATACAAAATTGTCCCTGGCAGGAGCAATATTACTAGTAGAACCTACAGGGTGACAAGGTGCTAGCCCTGAAATAAGTGCTAGGAGTGGTAATAGGTGTAGTACTACTGGTAGACACCATCCTTGTTTTAAACTGCTCCCATTTTTGTGATCGTACTCGAGGCATCTAAGGAGTGGCATTGAAACATGACACTTGTTTTGCTCTCCTCTACCAAAACTATGGATATACTTCACTTGAAATCTCAAGTGGTCTACTCTCGTATACCGAAATTATTAAGTTATTTGCAATTACTTGAAATCTCACTTGAGAATTCAACATTGAGACCTACAAGAGGGTTAAACTTGCCCCTTCATTTCCCTTTCCCAGTGGGTGGAAAAAAGAGAGGATTTGTCACTCTAGTCCTTGTCCCCCATTTGGACAAGTTTTGGTGGCTACATTTGGATATTGACTGACCTGACAACTGAGTTTCAGCATTTCTCACAAGCATATCCCTAATCGTTCATTAGTGATTGTAATGCCTACCTTTAATTTGACCTATGTTATCATGCAATTGATGTTTTCCAATACAATTGTGAGCTTTTTCCTAACAGCTTTAATATAGCTGTATCATGTATCATCATGGCATATTGTAACCTCTCTCCATAACTTCATTAACATATTAGCATATTCTATGATAGCTTGCTTTGCTATTTTTGTTGCCCCAAATTTGACCGTTACTTAATAAACTTGGAGGGACATCCGAAGCCTTACAAATGTTCTGTTAAATAGTATTGCATTTATCTTTTGCATTTTAAAAAACATACACGTATCATCATCAGGTCTTCTGCATCCCAGGCACCAAAGAGAGGATTTGCCATTTTTCATCAAATTCCCATAAAATGACTCGGTTTTTATTTCCCTTCAAGATAGTGGAAAAAATGTGTAACCACTTCACATATTTTTTTCTATTAACTAGAGAATAAAATTAGCCAATATTTTATTATTCCCATAAAAATATATTTCATACATTGTACAATTGGTATCCTTTTATCTCTGGGAGAGAGAGCATTGTACAATTGGTATCCTTTTATACATTGTACAAGTCGTAGGCTTCAAGCTTGGAGAGAAATTGCTGATATAGGTGGCGAGACAAGACCTTAATGAGGATATCAGAGATTTGATCGGCAGCCCGCACATGTCGCAAAATCAGTTTCCAAAGTTGAACTTTTTCCCGAACAAAATGATAATCAACTTCAATATGTTTTGTCCGCTCATGAAACACAGAGTTCTAGGCAATATGAATAGCAACTTGACTATCGCAAAAGAGAACAGCTGGTGATGGAAATTTGACAACTAAATCATTGAGGAGACTTCCTATCCATGTAAGTTCCGAGACGGCGGCAACCATGAAGCGATACTCCGCTTCAGTTGAAGATCGAGCAACCACTGTCTACTTTTAGCTTCGCCAAGTAACCAAGTTCCTCCAAAATATGTGCAATAGCCGCTCGTGGACCTACGATCGTCTAGGGACCCAGCATAATCAGCATCACAATATGCAATGAGAGACAAAGAAGTAGAGAGCTTGTATACCAGCCCTGGTCCCAGATCATTCTTTAAGTATCGAAGAATACACTCAACGACGTGAAGATGAGAGACACGAGGGGTATGCATGAAGCGATTGACCACACCGACCGTAAAGTTAATGACAGGTCGTGTGACAGTAAGATAGATCAGCTTGCAAACAAGGCAGCGATAATACTCTGGATTAGAGAGAAGTTGATCAGAGTCCGAGTCATGAGCGCAGAGCTGATGATTTGCATTCATAGGAGTATCTGCATGCTTACATCCAGAGTAGTCTGCATCATGAAGAAGATCGAGACAATACTACCGTTGAGACAAGACAAGACCATCAGGTCGTCGGGCTACCTCAATCCCCAAGAAGTAGAAGAGTCGTCCCAAATCCTTAGTTTGAAAATGAGAGGCAAGGTGTTGCTTGATTTGGGTGATGCTGGCAAGATCATAACCAGCAATAAGGATGTCATCAACGTAGACTAGATGAACCACTGTGCCAGATGAACGTTGTCGAATAAATACGGAGAAATCCGCCGATCTTTGAGTGAAGCCAAACTCACGAACCAGTGAACCACCTAACTAAACTTCTCAAACCATGCCCGTAAAGACTGTTTGAGACCATAGAGAGATTTCTTCAGATGACAGACAAGAGACTCTTTATGGTTGTATAACCAAGAGGTTGCTGCATGTACACAGTCTCCACAAGATCGTCGTGAAGGAAGACATTTTTAATGTCAAGATGATGGAGCGGCCAATGGCGATGAGCGACAAGTGAGAGTAGGACACAAACGGTGTTGAGCTTTGTCACTGGAGAAAAGGTCTCTTCGTAATCAAGGTTGTGTTGTTGAGTAAAACCTTTGGCAACAAGATGGGCCTTGACGCGATCAACAGTCCCATTCAGATGATGCTTCACAGTGAATAGCCTCTTGCAGCTCATGGTATGTTGATTAGGAGGAAGAGGAACAAGGTCCCAAGTGTGATTGACCCAAAGTGCAGTCATTTCCTCATCCATTGTCGCACGCCACCCTGGATGTTGAAGGGGTTCCTGCACATAAGTGGGCGTGGAAATAGACGATAGAGGTCGCAAACCTGCGCAAATCAGAGGAGAGACGAAGCAAGGAAACATAATTTGAGAGTGAATGCACAGTGGAGGGTGTCGTCGAATCAGCAGTCTACGGAGTATCAGTAGTAGACGGTGTCTGTCGCGGGGCATCGGATCGAGGATAGCGGCGAGAGTAGACACGAAGAGGAATCGAGGCAGGCAGTGGTGTCGGTAGTAAAGGTGGTAAAGGAGAATTGGTAGAAACAAGAGGACGTGTGAGATCAGGATGTGGCATTAACATGGTGACGGACTGATGGAAAAACTGATTTTCCGGGAAAGTGACATCAGCAGACGTGATCATCTTTTGACTAGAGGGAGAGTAACAGACATAACCCTTTTGGGTGCGTGAGTACCCAAAAAACATATAGCGCGTGGCACGAGGGGCCAGCTTGTCAACATAAGGACCCAAATGGTGAACGTAGCAGACGCAGCCAAAGATCCGCGGGGTCAGGGGGAAGGGAGGGCGGTCAGGAAATAGGATAAATAAGGGGGTCGCAAATTGGAGGACGGACGAGGGCATGCGGTTGATAAGATAACAAGTAGTGGTGACAGCGAAATTCTAATAGGTAGTGGGGACTAGCATCTGGAATAAGAGAGAACGTGTAACTTCGATCGAGAAGGTGGTGGTTCTTCTGCTCAGCAATGTCATTTTGTTATGGTGTGTACGCACATGAGGCTTGGTGGGTGAGCACGATCGGACGCGGTGGACTCAGCGAGCACAAACGAGAGCAGCAAGCTCTGGTTGCGACCAAGAGGCCTAGCCATGGGTACCTGTACGAGCTCTAGAGATGCGGGCAAGAACTGAGCGAGCTCCTGTGGTCCCTGAGCGGTCCCGACAGAAGGCGGTCACGACGCTCGCAGAAAGAAGCTGAGCTATGACACTGCGGGTTAAGAAGGAGGAACCAGCGGGTGCTGCAGACACTGGGGTTCGGGGGGTACTGCAGGAACAACGGTCACGGGGGAATGAGCTCGGGCCTGGACAAAGAACCGCGGACACTGCGAACATTGCGGCAAGAAGAAAAGACCGCACGAAGGCAAAAACAGGAAGAACTCAGTAAGTAAATGGGGGGCAGCGAGGAGAGAGATGTTGGAATCTTTGATCTAGAAATAATCAAGGATTTAGTATTGTTGTCAACGGAATATAAACCTATGAGGTCATACATTAAGAACGTACGAAAATTGAATAAATGATCGTGTTGATTTTTACTTATATTGGATATAAGTGAAAAACCAAATCCAAAATGAGATTTAATTAATTAAGAATTAATTAAATGCTTATTAGAGTAATTGCATGTCGAATTCGATTCAAAATTGTTGTCAAACAACTATTCGACACACGTCGATTTATGAAACCGGCGCACGATGAATTGGTGTGTCGAATCGGATTCAAAAATCTGGTTAAACTACTATTCGACGTATGCGTCAATTTGTTAAATCGGCGCACGTCATTTTGGTGTGCGTTTAACAAAAAACATATACAACCAGATAGTATTCGACGCAACGTCGATTTGTGATATCGACGTGCGTCGATTAGTAGGATGTTATTCGCATGCATCGATGTGAGAAATCGATGCACGTCGAATAGTATTCGACGCATGAAATACTCTCTTCAATTTCTTTTGATGCATGGATGGGCGGTTTGTGAAACTGCCATATAAAGTGCATTTTAGGTTTTCAAGTGAGTGACTTGAAGAGCATGCAGCCGAAAACTTCTCCAAGCGCGGAATTAGTATTTCGTGTGGAAGAGGGGCAATCATCTTCCAACCCCGTGCCCGCTTGACGCACTTTGTGGTGTTTCCGACGTTCATGTGGATACCCGTAGAGACGTGGATCTCGTTTTGCGTTTTGGGACACATACGACAGTTATTCTTCGCGAAATTTTGATTTCGACGCGGGTATAACTCGACTCTTGATCTATTGGTTTTTGCATGGTCATTTCAAATGAGTTTTTGTTAGTCTTTCGTTGCGCATGAGATTCTCAAATAAAACCCAACAAGAGAGACCGCAGGGGAGGCACATCGGTCACGAGCAGAGGAGGCAGACTGTGATACCCACGAGCCGAGCCTATAAAAAGGCAGGGGGATTCAGAAATCACGGCAGGCAGGCGAGAGAGCCACGTGGAGACCGTGAACGTTGCGCGGTTACACAGGAAGGGGTAGTTGGTAGGACAAATGCAGGAGGGACCCATGCCACGAGAGCAAAGGATCAATCGGGCGCAATAAAGGCGAATAGATCAGATTCGCTCTTATACAATGTTAACTAGAGAGAGAATAAAATGAGCCAATGTTTTATTATTCTCATAAAAATATGCATACATTGTACAATGTGGGTAGCCTTTTCGAGAGAGAGTGAGCTAAGTACAACCCAAGATGTGGGAGTAAAGGAGGAGCATAAGAGGAGAGAAGCCTTATGGGCTTAAATACATGGGCTTTTATTTAACATTTTCCATTCAATTTATACACTGTCAGGATTTGTTGTTGTTCTCGGTTAATGCATTGTCATCTTCTCAGAATGTGTTGGACTATCCTAAAAATGAGTTTTTCTGAAGTAGGGAGTATAATGTAGCGCATCTCAATGTGCTTATAAATTTTCTGCACATTGTCTTATAAATACACGTCGTGCCGAACCCTATGCACTTGATGATTAAAATCTCGATGCAGTTCGCAAATTTTCAAAACAGTGGATGCGGTACGACGTGTATTTTGTAACTCATGTGAACACATTGCCTAACAACAATGACGCACTAGTTATAGTTTGTAGTGTCTCATGTCAAAAAAGGTAACAAAGCCTATTATTCAAAAAAACATTTCCATTTTATCGAAATTAGTTTAGGTAGTTGTTAACCATGTCAATGATCATAAGTGACACATTGTCTTATAAATATACCATACATAAACTACTTTCCAACAATGATCAAACTTCAAAGGTGGAAGTGAGACAATCAAATTCACGACAATTGTTTTTAATAAAAAACAACTTATTGGCTTAGAACATATGTTCATCATTAAATTAACACAAAGGAAGATATACCTTCACGGCATAATGTTCGCAAATAAAGAGAAAGTGGATCTCCAAAGCTCCCCTCATTATATAAAACCTTTGTTCCACCATGGAAATTCTTAAGAGCGCGAAAATGGCGTATAGCTTCTCCCACAACACAATATTTGGTGAAGCATTCAACTAACAACCTGAGTGAGATTCAGAATCATCATTACAAGAACTTAATGAATCCCAATAAAGTCATATTTGAAGCAATCTATAAGAAAGTATCATGAAAACCCAATCCAAACAAGTATATCATCTCTCAAAATAAAGGAAGAAATCTGTACTATATCAATCAATGTTGAGCATACAAATTAAGTTATCTTATCGATAGAAACAGAATGATGTGTTTACTATATGTTGTGCATTATCAGAACATTTTGAAAGTTTATCTCTCCAACACCTGTGAAAATAAAAAAGAACTTACCTACTCTCACCATCATCAAAAACAGTACCGGCTGGAACAATCGAGGATATGTACAGAGATGAATGACGGTGTTAATTGATGTAGGGTAGGCTACGCGCGTGAGCTCTAAATATGAAACCCTGGGTATAATGCCGGGGAAATAATTTTTGTCTAGCCTAGGATGATGTATGCATGCTGAGAATGATCCAACAATAAATTGCAAGTAATGTTAAGAGCATAAATTATAAGCAGTTATCGCAAACAATTGCAAATAATTTTAAAAGACAAGCAAATAAGGATTTTCCTCCACTTGGAGGGCCAAAAGTGAACACGCGCAAGTGATAAAAATCCTGTAAGTCAAAATTAATCACAGACGAAAATACTAGCAACGCCAAACATCCATAATGATATAAGAGTTCAAATCCGTATAACAATGTTGAAATAGATAACATAATACAACTGTACTCACGAATGAGGGAGCCGTAGACGAGGCCGCAAAGATCTGGTAATTGTAGGAGAGCGGTGACTATCCGGAGTGATGAATACGGATGTGTGGGGGCTGTCGGAGGAAGGAAAGGTTAGATATGGGCTAGATATAGTGGGGAATGGTTTAGAAATGCTTGGATAGGGCTTAAGTAGGCTGGAAGGTGTTGGCTATGGAGGAGAGGGGCTAGGAACGTGAAGGCTTGGTTGCAGTTTTTAATAGACATCGGCTATTGTATTTGGTGATGGAGTAGTGATCGGCTGTAGTGGGAAGTGGCTGGGAAGCTTTACCAGTGAGTGGAGTAGAAATCAAGAGAAATAGAAATGCTTGTTCTCTTATTCATCCACAAAGGGGGGAATATATAGGAAATACAAGGATACATAAAACTTGACTCACAATGTGGGACTAAACCCACTAACATACTAATAGACCAATACTACTAAACTCAACTAGTGGATGGCTGTTGGGTAAACAAGAAAGTGTTTTCCTGATTCGAAAGGGGATACAAGGGTGGGCTATTGCTGTATTTGGGCAAACACATGGTCTGCTGCTGTATATTTTGGCTGAGAGGGATTGGATACAATGGAAATACAAGGGAAAATGCAAGGACAATATCCAGGAGTCGGCACCTCGAAAAGACTGCCGGATACCATGAAGAAGCTCTCAAAAATCTGTAATCGCCCATGACAATAGCAGAAAAGTGAAGAGTTTCCAAATACATGCATTGAGCTTTTGGTGCACTTTTGCCATTCACAAATCAATTTCATATTTTAGAATAAAAGAAGTAACAAAAGATGATTACAAACACTTGGAAATATTCTGACCAACCTTTTAGTAGTAGTTTTTAAGCACTGCCGGATTTAGGTTTGAAAGTTAGAATATAGGTACGCTAAAGGGAAAATCGATGAAAGTAATGAATATTGTTAGAAAAGTCCATGTAAAGGCCCATATATGAGCCCATTTATATTCTTGTTTTTCTCTCTTTCTTTTAGTCCCACATTGTGTATAAGGGACTCCTCTCTCTTTCTCCCTACTATATATATGTATTCATACATTGTATTTATTAGAAGAGAAAATATATACAAGGTCCCGCTCATTTCTACATGGTATCAGAGCTAGGTTCGATCCGGACCTGCGGTCTCTAATTTCTCTGATCGTCGGCCCCTTCCAGCGGTCTCCTCTTTCTTTGACCGCCCCCCCCCCCCCCCCCCAGCGACCTCTGCCGCTCCCTGCTTCGCTGCCCCGTGAATGCTTCTCGTTTTTTATAGCCTCCTCCTCTGACAAGTGGGCCCACCCCGCCCCACCCCCCCTGCGCTGCTCGCAGCGCCCTCCTCAGCGGTCTTGCCTTAGCAGTCTGCCGAGCTTCAGCGACCTCCTTAGCAGTCTGCCAAGCTCTCGACCTCCTCAGCGGTCTCGCCTCCTCAGCGGTCTGCCGAGCTTCAGCGACCTCCTTCCAAGCAGACTAAGATCGTGCGGACTTCTCTCAGCGGTCTGCCGCTCCTCCTGAGATCGCACCGAGCAGTCTAAGATCGTGCGGCCTCCTCTCGACGGTCTGCCACTCCAGCGGCCTCCTCCCAGCGGCCTCCTCCCAACAACCTCCTCCCATCGGCCTCCTCATCGCGGTCTGACCAGCTCTGGTCGTGCGGCCTCCTTCCAGCAAGCGTTCCTACTCGCTGCGGCCTCCTCCAGCGAGCTGCTTGCGGCCTCCTCCGGGGAGTTGTTGTGCTATGGTCGTGCGGCCTCCTTCCAGCAAGAGTCCCTACTCGATGCAGCCTCCTCCAGCAAGTTGCTTGCTTCTAGCTGTGGTCTCCCTGCTCCTTGATCGCGCGGTCTTGTTATCGAGTCACCTCTCTACCCGCTGTGACTTCATGGGATCTTCGATGGAATCCTCCGCGATGCCTACATCTTCTCTGACAGGTCGCATGGCTCCTACTTCGGAGGTGCGTGATGAGTTGAGGATCACCACCATCTCCCTTGCTGGAAAGAAGAACTTTGTCGAATGGGTGCATTCGGTCAGACGGGTCCTCCAATCTAAGGGACTTCTGCATCATCTTAATAAGGATCCTCCTTCTGCACCTACGGATGACTGGCTACCGGACGATGGTCGTGTTCAGACTTGGCTCCTCAACGCCCTTAATGGCGAACCCTATCGAATGGTCATGTATCACGAGACGGCCAAGGCAATGTGGGATGAGCTCCATTCTCTCTACTCCGGCAAGGACAGTCTCCAGAACCTATATGACATCCTCACGGATCTTCAGACTCTGGACATTGGTGGTGCTGCCGACTTGACCTCTTTTGTTGCTCAAGCTAAGACTCTGGCCGAAGCCTGGATCTGACATCAGCCTGCTACTACGGATCTCACTGCTCAACGTGCTCAGAAGGAAGTTGTTTGTATTGTCATGATGATGGCTCGTGTCCCGCCTCATCTTCAGAGCGTTCGAGCTCAAATTCTCTCATCGTCTGCTATTCCATCACTCTCTGATGTCTGAGCCATGCTGTTAAAGGTATCACCTCCTCCTGATACTATGGGACCTCCCTCACCGGCCCTCCTTCAATAATCTTCTGCGCCATTACTGTCTTTCCCTACTCCGGCTCGTGGAGGACGTTCAGGGCCTCAGGGACGGGGTCGCGGTGGCCGGCCACGTCCTAAGTGTTCCTTCTGTGGTAGGGATGGACACCTTGAGACGACATGCTACCACAAACATGGTCTGCCTCCCCGTCGATTGCTTCTATTGTTGCTGACAGTCCCTCGGCCACTCGTGCTGATCTTGAAGAAGTCCGCCTCCAGCTTCAGCAACTCGACGGCATGCTCAGTCGCCCACCTGCCTCTGTTGCCTCCGCCACCTCTATCTCCAATGAAGGTATCACTCGTCTCTCCACTAGTCCACGCTGGATAGTGGATTCAGGTGTCACTCAACATATCACCTCGCTGAAACCACACCAATACTTGGAAGCTTCGCATCCTAAGTGTATCACAGTGGACAATGGCGACACCGTTCCGGTCTCCGGCTCTGTGGATATCTTCCTCAACTCCTCTCTCCCTCTCCGTTCGGCTCTTCATGTCCCGGGCTCCCCGTTTAATTTACTTTTCGTCAGTCGTCTCACTGCCGATTTAGACTGTTCAGTAACATTCATCTCTTCTTCTTTTCTGATGCAGGATCGACAGACGCAGACTATCATTGGCAAGGGACGACTGCAAAACGGGCTCTACCTTCTTGATGTTTCTCCTACCATCCTCTCTTCAGTCTCCTCAGTTGAGTGGCATCAGCGTCTTGGACATCCGCCTCTTCCAGTCCTTCAGAAGGCTCTTCCTGATATCTCTCTTCCTGCTTTTAAGTGTGACTCATGTATTTTGGGGAAACAACATCGTTCCTCTTTTCCTTCTCATTGTACTCGGAGCTCTGCTCCTTTTATTTTAGTACATTCTGATGTCTGGGGACCCTACAAAGTACCTAGTATCTCTGGTTATCGCTATTTTATTACCTTTATAGATGATTACTCTCGCACAACATGGTTGTATTTACTTTGTGATCGCTCCGAGCTTCACTGTGTATTTCGGGCTTTTGTTCTTGAGATTCGCACACAGTTCTCTGAAAACATAAAAACTCTCAGGACAGATAATGTTCGCGACTACACTAGCCATGACTTTGTGAATCTATGCTCTGAATTTGGGACCATTCACCAGACGTCGTGTGCTTATACCCCCAACAGAACGGCGTTGCTGAACGTAAAAATAGGCATCTGCTTGATGTTGCTCGATCTCTCATGATTCACATGCAGGTACCCAAAGCCTATTGGAACTTTGCTCTGTCCACGGCATGCTATCTCATTAATCGCCTACCTTCCTCCGTCCTCCAGCATGCTACTCCGTTTAGCCTCCTTCTCCCCTCCACTCCGGCATTCTCTCTCACACCCCGTATATTTGGTTGTACCTACTACGTCCACATTCTCGGTCCGTCCACGGACAAGTTGGCTCCACGGGCGGCCAAACACATGTTTGTTGGCTATTCCCGCACTCAGAAAGGTTATGTTTGCTACTCTCCTGCTACACGTAAAGTGACCGTGTCTGCTGATGTTACCTTTCGGGAGGACCAACCTTTCTTCACCGCTCCAACACCTCCACTTCCAACACAATCCTTCCCTCGACCAGTTATTCTCGTTACCACTCCTCTACCAATACTCCTTCCTGACTCGGCTCCTGCTCTCCACAAGCCCCCTCCTCTCCGGGTCTACACCCGTCGCCCTCCTCGCTCTGTTGCCCCAATGCAGTCAGCTTCGACCTCTAACACTCTGCGCTCTGCTGATCCGGCACCGGCCTCCACTGCTCATCCCTTGGCGAACTATGTATCTGTACATCGCCTCTCCCCACAACTTCACACATTTGCTACGTCATTATCCTCTATTTCCATACCTAACTTTGTGCAGGAGGCTCTCCAACATCCTGGCTGGCGGGCAGCAATGGATCTCTGGGCTAATCAAACATGGGACCTGATCTCCCTCCCTCCAAACCAGACTGATGTTGGGTGTAAATGGGTCTTTGTCATCAAGCATGCTCCTGATGGGACAATTGACCGTTTGAAAGCCCGACTGGTTGCTCGTGGCTTTACTCAACAACAAGGTCTTGATTATGAGGAAACATTTTCTCCAGTGGCCAAACTCAACACAGTTCGTGTCCTTCTCTCAGTAGCCGTACATCGCCAATGGCTCTTACATCAACTGGATATCAAGAATGCTTTTCTGAATGGTGACCTACAAGAAACAGTCTACATGCAACAACCTTCCGGGTTTGAGACCACGGGGGAGTCCTGAGTTTGTCTCCTTAAGAAGTCAATATATGGTCTCAAACAATCCCCTCGGGCGGTTTGACAAGTTCAGTAAGGCTGTTCGAGAAGTTGGCTTTACTTGGAGCTCGGCAAACTTCTCTGTTCACACGGCATCGAACAATAGGAACAGTTCTTCTGTTGGTATATGTTGATGATATCATAATCACTAGAGATGATTCAAAGGGAATACAAGCGGTCAAACAACACATTAGCTCCGTCTTTCAAACAAAAGATCTGGGGAACCTTCGATACTTCCTTGGTCTGGAAATCGCGAGACGCCCTGATGGACTTGTCCTCTCCCAACGAAAGTACTGTCTCGATCATCTTAAGGATGCGGGCTACTCTGGATGCAAGCCAATCAACACTCTTATGGATGTCAATCACAAGTTGTGTGCACATACCTCCGATGCTGATCCTCCTCTTACAAATCCAGAATACTATCGAAGACTTGTTGGGAAACTGATTTGCCTAACGGTCACAAGACCAGATATCTCCTTTGTTGTTGGAGTTGTCAGTCGATTTACTCCCCTCGGATGTCTCATCTTCAGGCTGTTGAACGCATCCTAAGATATCTAAAAACAACCCCTGGTCAAGGGCTGGTATACAAAACCTCATCTTCCATTCCGACTTTGGTTGCGTATTTTGATGCAAACTATGCTGGTTCCCTTGATGATCGTCGTTCCACCAGTGGATTTTGTACTTACTTTGGAGGACACCTTGTTACCTGGCGCAGTAAGAAACAAGCTGTGGTTGCTCGATCTCCAGCTGAAGCGGAGTACCGTTCGATGACATTAGTTGTCTCTGAGCTCACATGGCTTGAAAGTCTCCTTGCTGATCTAGGAATAAAACTTCCCTCACCAGCTATCTTACTATGTGACAGTCAAGTCGCTATACACATATCCAAGAACCCAGTCTTTCACAGAAGAACAAAGCACATTGAAGTGGACTGTCACTTCATCCGGGAGAAAGTTCAAATGAAGAAGCTAGAATTAAATCACGTTCTGGTACTGACCAAGTTGCTGATATTCTCACCAAGGCCCTACCAAGTACCCTATTTTATCAGTTCCTGTCCAACCTGGGTGCTTACGATTTGTACGCTCCAGCTTGCGGGGGAGAGTTAGAAAAGTCTATGTAAAGGCCCATATATGAGCCCATTTATATTCTTGTTTTTCTCTTTCTTTTAGTCCCACATTGTGTATAAAGGACTCCTTTCTCTTTCTCCCTCCTATATATATGTATTCATACATTGTATTTATTAGAAAAGAAAATATATGCAAGATCCCGCTCTTTTCTACAGATATGATGATTAAAAGAAGTATAAATAGTTTGTCTGCAAGAAACTAAATTGGTGGGTGAGAAAGCTAAATTTTTAGACAATTCAGATTTTAAATTATGTTACACAGAAAAAAATAAACAAGCAATGGAGTAGGTATTATTGTGGGTACTACTTAGAGAGATGAAGTTGTTGGTGTAAGGAGAAAAGGTTATCAAATTATAGCTCTTAAATTGATCGTAAGAAATAAAACTATTAATATGATTATTGCTTATGCGCCACAAGTAGGATTAAGCGAAGCTATTAAAGTGTAATTTTGGGAAGACAAATGATTTGGTAGAAAAATCCCACAAAGTGAGAAGATTTTCATG
Organism: Dactylorhiza incarnata; assembly: GCA_033032865.1. NCBI lineage: Eukaryota > Viridiplantae > Streptophyta > Magnoliopsida > Asparagales > Orchidaceae > Dactylorhiza > Dactylorhiza incarnata. The sequence goes on along the minus strand of JAWHQI010000310.1, from coordinate 1,827,986 downwards.
GGAGGAGACTTAAATGGACATATATGGAAGGAAAATACGGATTATACAAACGTTCATGGAGGATTTTGGTATGGAGAAAGAAATGAAGAAAAAAGAATCATTTTAGACTTTGTCATAGCACATGAGCTAATTGTAACAAATATGTTCTTCATGAACGAGGGAAGGACATTTAATTACGTTTAAGAGCGAATCAAATAAGTCACAAATGGACTATTTTATGACTCACAAAATAGATAAAAAGATTTGTAAGGATTGCAATGTCATACCAGAAGAAAGTTTGGCAACACAACACATGCTAGTGGCGTTGGATGTGCAAATTAAATATAGTAAATTTAAGAGAAAAACAAAAGTGTTGGCAAATATTTGGTGGTAGAACTTAAAGACGGAAAAACGGGTTGTTTTCAAGGCAGCTGTTATGGAACAACTAGTTGATAACCCTTATGTTGATCTTAGTGTCACATGGGAAGTTATGTTTTCACATTTAAGGATAAGTGGAAAGAACGTACTTGAAGAATTAAAAAGTAATGCGCCCACACATAAAGAATCTTGGTGGTGGAAAGAGAAAGTGCAAGACAAAGTGAGGGCAAAGAGTGTTAGCTATAAAACATTATGTCTGTAGGAATGATAAAAACTTGGCAAGGTATGAAGTCGCCAAGAAAGAAACTAAAAATGCATTAAGAAAAATAAGAAGTCAAACTTATGAATAATTTTACAAACGACTAGATATAAAAGATGGAGAGCGTGATATATATAAATTGTTTGAGCCAGAGAGAGGAAGACAACGGATTTAAGCCAAGTTAAATGCATAAAGGATGAAACAGATATGATTTTGACGGATGATGTGGCTATTAAGGAGCGATGAAAAAGATATTTTTATCAACTCTACAATGATAAAAAAGACAATGAACTGAGCTTGTAAGAGTTAAGTAAATCAGATGAGTATAAGAACATAACTTTTTATCGTAAAATTCAAGCATCGGACTAGTTTGTAGCGGACATGTCGGCCAACATGTCATTTTTTAGGGGGAGTCGACACTTTTCCGCCACATTTGGGAAATCTGGCGTTTTCCAGTATTGCGGTCGACATGTCGGACATGTCCGCCTAATATTGTGGCTAATGGCGGGTTATGGCGGTATACTAATATTATATATATATATATATTAGTTTTATATATTTATTTTTTTATTTTACCGCTCGACGCCTCGTCTTACATTCCGCCAGTATCGTTTCCTAATCGCTCTCTCGCTCTCGTCTTCTTCTCGACACTTGCTCTCTGGTGAATCTCGCATCTGGGCACTGGTTCTCTGGCTCTCTGGTTCTCTGGTAATTCTCGCATTGGGGCACTGGTGATTCCGTCTGTCGTCTTCTTCTCGTCTGTTGTCTTCTTCAATGACTCTCTGGCTCATCCCTCGGCACACTGTGAGTATTATATTCCTCTATTTCTTTAGCTCATCCCTCGGCACACTGTTAGGTTTATCTCTCTTCTTCTCTTCCTCTCTGTTTCTCTCTTCCTCTCTGCTTCTCTCTTCCCTTTTCCTCTATTTCTCGGCATTGTGGCTCTCTGGTAGTCTGGTTTCTCTATTTCTCGGCATTGTGGCTCTATGTTTCCTCTATTTCTCGGCATTGTGGGCCTGTGGTTGGGTTCCACTATTTCTCTGGTTCATTGTGGCTCTATGCAGTCGGCTGGCAATGTGGCTCTATGCAGTCAGTTGGCATTGTGGTTGGGTGGCAGTCGTCTGGCTATGGTTGTGTTAGACTTGGGGCATTTTGGCATTGTGGTTCTCTTTCTCTATTTCTCTCTTCCCTCTTCCTCTATGATTGTGGCATTGTGGCTTTTGTTATTTTTCATTGCAACATATGATGTGAAAAAACTATTCAGCTATACACTTAGGTTTCAAAATTATTTTTGTAACAAATGATGAGGATTTTTTGTGATACCCTTGCCCTATTTAAACTACTTGTTTGTTATTGTAGTTTATATTGAATAATGGGCATTGTGGTTGCTGGACAATTGATGTTATAGTAGGCAAGAGGTTATTTTGGATTTTGGAATAATGAATATCATTGTTTTTTACGTGATGCAAATATGCAATATATAATATTTCTAATGTTGCAAAATTAATGTTGAGCATTAGGTTATTAGACTGATTAATAATCATTGATGAATGATAGCATCAATATTGCGGAACTATTGCTGGACTATTTTTTTACTGAACTACTAATAATTTGTTATTTTTCCATAAGCTCATTGGTGGAAGTTCTATGCAATTGAAACTCCAAATTTGAGAAATGTCCATGAGAATCTTGAGTTTGACAACTAGTTCCTCCAGTTGTGAAAGAAATTGGAGCACTTTTGAGATGGTAATTTACTAGTAAATATATATTTTAAAATGATATTTCAATAATATTTTAAGATGATAACAATTTTTAATGTTTATATCATATTTAGATTCATTCCAAGAAGAGGAATAGACTAAAAAGCAAAAGATTGAATGATCTCGTATTTGTGAAATTAAATTCTAAGCTGAAGTTTAAATATTCTGATCCATCTCGAGACCCATTGTCTGCAAAGAATATTGATGAAGGAAAAGTTGTTGAGTGGTTAGCGGGTCCTGCTGATGATGCTGGAGATGATGATGATGACGAAGTGTTTCCTGGAGAAGGGTTAACTTGGACTCATATTGGTGACATGGTTAATGATGATGTGAGTTCTAGAAGAAGTGCAAGGCCGGCTTTAAAATAGGCATGTACGACAAAAGCGAAAGGAAAACGACATATGTCAGAGAGGGATGTGGATGAGAATTTTGAGGAGGACATTGATGATGATGTGCTAGTGTTTTACACTTCCGAGGACTAACCAACTGATGAAGAATCATGATAATATTTAGGTGAGTTGTATTAAGTAAATTCTTTTTGTCATGTTCATTAATCTTTATTCTTTAATATAGTTCTTGGTTCTTACTCAAATGTTCGTTCATTGATTTCAGGAAAACAATATTGTAGATTTATATAAGAGTAGCAAATTTTGTGGAGCATTAACATTTTGGTAATAAGTTGTTGTACGACTATACTTTCTAGTTTAAATGTTTAATACTTTAATATAATTTTGTGATATTGTATTACACTATTACATGATTGAAGGTATGCAACATTTCTTATTTATTATAAATTGATTAAACACTTGTTAGTAGTTTAATTTTCTCATTTGAATTTTAGTTTAAACTTAATTAGATAAAATAATTATCATCTAATTAAAAAAATATTATGATATATATATAATATATATAATATTACAATCCGACATTTTGAAATGTCCCCGATATATCCTTCGCAATCCGATATCCAACATAAAAAACCCAAACCGATATGAGTCTGACATCCGACATCTGCATGCTTCGGAGGTAAATGATGCCCTGAAGAAGATGAAAAATAGAAAGGCGGTTGAGTCAGACGATATACCAATAGAAGTATGAAAATGTCCAGGGAAGGAAGGAATTTTGTGGCTTACATATTTCTTCAATAAGATACTGAATACAAAGAGGATGTCGGACCAATGAAGAGAAAGTATCTTGATACATTTGTATAAGAACAAAGGAGATAGACAAAATTGTGTCAATTACAGAGGAATTAAATTAATGAGTCATACCATGAAACTATACGAATGAGTAATAGAGAGAAAAGTAAGACGAGATACTAGCATCTCGGAGAATCAATTTGGATTTATGTCAGGGTGGTCGACCACGGAAGTTATACACCTCTTGAGGAGACTCATTGACAACTATCGGGAAAAAAAACAAGATTTGCATATGTTGTTCATCGATCTTGAGAAGGCTTATGATAGGGTTCCAAGAGAGGTCTTATGGAGGGTCTTAGAAAAGAAAGGTGTAAATGTATCATACATTGACGTAATCAAAGATATGTATAAGAATTCAGTGACGAGAGTGAGGACATCTGGAAGATTAACGCATAAATTATTTATCATTGTTGGCTTACATCAAAGGTTAATTTTAAGCCCTTATCTCTTTACCTTTGTCTTAGATGAGCTCACCGGACATATCCAACAAGCAATACTTTGGTGTTTATTGTTTGCAGATGATATTGTTTTGGTCGATGAGACGTGCGAGGGTGTAAACGCAATACCTTGGTGCTTAAATTTAGTAGAACAAGAAGGACGGATGACTCCATCATTAAGTTTGGTGACTAAGATATTTTCCGCAATGAGTACTTTAAATATCTGAGTTCGATGGTTCAAAAAGATGAAGGTGTGGATAAAGATGCGATACATAGAATCCAAGCAGGTTGGTTAAAGTGGAGAGGCGTCTTTGGGATCTTATGTGATCGTAAAGTACCATTAAAACTTAAAGGCAAGTTTTACCATACTGCAATTAGACCAGCGATGTTCTACGGTTCTGAGTGTTGTGCAGTGAATTATGTACATTAGGAAAAAAATGGGAGTTGTGGAGATGAGAATGCTTAGGTGGATGTGTGGACACACGAGACTGAATAAAATTAGGAATGAATGTATCAGGGATAAGACTGGAGTGGCACCAATTGTAGAGAAGATGTGAGAAGCTCAATTAAGATGGTTCAAACATGTACAAAGGAGACCATTAGAGACACTTGTTAGGCGTTGTGAGATTTGGCTATAAGGAAACTATAAGGAAAGACATGATGTACTTAGACATTAGTGAGATTATGACTAAAGATAGGGCGCAATGACGACAAATGATCCATATAACCGACCCCACTATGGTGGGATAAAGGCTTGAATGTTGTTGATGTTCTAAGCACTACCAAATTTGGAGCAAGAAAATGGGTCTGGTCAATGTTAGGGTACTTAATAAGCACTTTAGTATAGTAGACTGTTCGGATAGGTAGAGGAGTTTTGGGGGCTGGTTCGAGATGGCCAGGGACTGTGGGGGTGTTTTCCTGCCTTCAGAGTGGGTGGGAAAGTCTCGGAAAGGTAGGAGGAGAGCATTAGGAGACTCCTTGTTTACTAGAAGGGAGTTTAGGTGGCTGGAAGGGGGGTCGATGTTACGAGCTTAGCCCGTAACGTCGTCGGTGGTGGCGGTGGAGGCTGCGATACAAGGGGAGATGAGCCCAACCCGCGGAGAATGCGAGGGGGGAGGAAAAGTGGAGTTGCGCTCAACCCTAACCCTAGAAATGGGGAAGAAGAGAGAACTAGAGAGAGAAGAACTTAGAGAGATAAAGAGAATGTTGGGTTAATTCATTTCAAGCCCATCTCATGACCCAAGAGGGGCTATATATAATATTACAAACGACTCAACAAGACTCGACTCATAATAATTCATGATGACTCAACTCGATAACAATGACTCGAATCAATAACAATGACTCGAATCAATAACAATGACTGAACGCATACAACTCAAAATAACATACTTACAGACTAGTAATAAAATACGTGTAACCTAATCGGTGACGGACAGTGTGGACCAATAACATTCCACCTGCCTTTCAAATCGAGCTTGACCTCAAGCTCAAATGATGTTGGCACGACGTGATCAACCGACTCTTTGCTTTCCAGCCAGAACAACTCCCGATAGTGCATTGTTGTGGCGGCGACTGCATCGAGTGGCAGGCTGTCAGCGTGCTCACCAGCGGCACAAGAGACTACAAGGACCTGACGTGGTAGAAACGCTTGTGGAAGGACCATCAGACAAAAGCTTTGGAGTCGAAAAGAGTGTGCCTAGTGAATGAATGCATACGAGGGCGGCGGAGGCGCTAGATGAAGGTGAGCTGCAGCGATCAAAAGCGGCGACATCAGCTCGGAGATGATCATCAGAAGGACTGGCTCTAGAGGGGTCGGCGGAGCAGGGGGTTGCAACGAAGAATAAGAAGTGGAGACCACGGGGACGGATGGCGGCGCAAAATGAGGCGGCACCACCGCAGAGCTCAGCGGTGACGATGCTAGTTTTGTGAACTACGGGGAGGGAACAACTGAAGGTAATGGTGGAGAGACCATAACTACGGCGTTCGGAGGAGCTACTTCAAGTGCGGGTCGCATCGAGGACGGCTGTGGTGGGATCAGTGGCGGCTCCATTGGAAACGGGCCGCAAAGCGACGGTCAATGCTGGCGGCGAGTCGTAAAAGTGCATTGTCATATAACGCCGACATCTCTAAGAACTTTTGGAGCATCGAACGGACAGTGAGTGGCTCGTCGAGGGTCGTCATCAAACCACAATAAATTATTAATCAATTATTTTAATTAAGATTTAATGAAATTAATCAACCAGATGAAGGACTGTTGGAAAACCCTTGTTGTCGCCACTGTTTCCATGAACTGGGTGGAACCGTTGCGGTTTGGTGGGCTTGAGGAGAGAAATGGTGTGGCGCTCAAAAAGGAGTGGGTTGCTCTGCTCTGTGTGGGTCGGCTGACTCGATAGATGAAGGCGCTAGGCTTGAAGAAGAAGGGTGTCGATTCTACTGTACTGGGGGAACAGGGATTTGGCGTGTCTGGGAGAGATGGTGTCGCGTCGTGAAGTCTCGCATCGGAAGAACAGGGCAGGAACGAGCGGCTGGAAGTTCTGATGGCAAATGAAGCAAACGCTCGGAAATAGGGGTCGATAGACGATCGTTTCATCCACGTTGGGTGAGAGCCAACTCGACTGAGCCCTTTAAGATCGTCAACACTTGAGGATCGTAGGGGCGAGGACAGACGTCGACGCCGATTCCTGGAGGGAGACGAAGTTGTTGTGATGGTCAATCCAGGTCTTGGAAGGAGACGGTGGTTTGGAGGGTGTCATTTCCTTTGGCAGAGAAGAGAATGACTGCGAGAGCTGATGTTAGTTGTGGAAGCGAGTTGGCGTCGTACTGTTGTTAGCCGTGGAGAGGGAGGATTCGAGGTTTTGATACCAAGATGTTACGACCTAGCTCGTAATGTTTTCGGTGGTCGCGGTGGAGGAGGCGATACAAGGGGATGAGCTAAATACCCGGAGAATGTGGGGAAAAGGAAAAAAGGGAGTCGTGCTCAACCTTAACCCTAGAAATGGGGAAGAAGAGAGAAAAAATTTAGAGAGATAATGAGAAGGTTGGATTAATTCATTTCATGCCCTTCTCATGACCCAAGGGAGTCTATATATAATATTACAAACAACTCAACAAGACTCTACTCATACTCATGATGGCTCGACTCGATAACAAGACTTGACGCATACAACTCGAAATAACATACTTAAAGATTCGTAATAAAATAGGCATAACCTAATCGGCGACAAATAGTGGGGACACAAAACATTCGGCTGGCCTCTGGATGGTGGCCGGGAGGTTTGGGAGGAGCATGTGGTCCTTTGGATGAAATCTGGGAGCAGGGAGGTATTTTTCGGCGACCTGGGAGGAGGTAAGAGTTCTGGCCTGCTAGGAGGGAACTGGCGTGGTTCTTGCGGGCTGATTGGTGGAGTGGTGGCGGCGGGAGGTGCTTGGTTGGGTAGGAGAAGAGCCTGTGATGTAGGGGAAGGTTGTAGATGAAGATCGATTGGGCTGAGAATGACAATCAGCCAGTTGGGAGGAGGACTTGGCAGGTTATGAGTGTGCTGGGGGTGGGAGGGGAAAGGAGTTGGAGGAGTTATGGGATGTTGGGATAGTTATTAGTTATTACATGTTGACATTTCGTATTTTTTGTATTTATGTTTTGTCCCACATTGGGAGTATTTATTTTTCGGTCTCCCTTTCTCCTATATATATATATATAAGAGGTATCGTATTGTTGTACGTAATCTACATTAACAAAAATTAGGTCTTCTTCGACTTCATATGGTATCAGAGCCGGCGCCTTAGCCGCTAACGTCTTCGTGCAATTCGTCGTCCTGAGCCCCACGCATGTCCAGTAACCCTCGACTCTCCATCCAGAGGTCGCTCTCGTCAGCCTGCGCCTCTCATCGATGATCCGTCCAGAGGCTGGTCTCGTCGACCCGTCATCCAACGCTCCTCGTTGTCCAACGTATGTCGATGCTCCGTCTAAGCATCGATTTTGCGCCCAGCATCTTCGACGTCGACCTGCTCACCTCGTTTACCTTCTGCAGTCCAGAACCCGATCTTCTCGTCGACCCGATCCCCTCATCGAGCCATCCAGTGCCTTTCAGTATTCAAACCCAAATCTCCTGCTCTTCATCTCTGGTGGACCTCCTTCGCACTATGTTGAAGGCTCTCTTCCCCTCCAGATCCGGGTATTTTGGTTACTCTTTGAGGAGTTTGCTCTCCTGTTTGACCAGTTGTATCACTGCTCCTCCTTTCCGGTGCTCGTTCAACCCAGAAGTTGCCCCCTTGCTTGCTTCCCTTCACTTTCTGAGCCCTTATCATTGTATTATGGCTATTCCACCTGGCGAATCTAGTGGTGCACTAATACCTCTCAATAAAGGGATAATGTCTCTAACTATATCTGACAATCCTTCCACGACATCAGAGAAACTCACAAAAAAGAGCTATGTGGATTGCAAAATCCTTCAAAATCTGGTTTTTTGGCCAAGAATTATCTGCTCAATTAATCAAGTAAGTCGAGGAGACACCTACTGAAGATAGAGATCAATGGAGGAAGGTGAACTATCAATTGGTCTCTCTCTCGTGGCAATTTATTGATCCTAAGCTACAAGACATGTTACAACATCTGGAGAAAGGAATACACTATATACTCAAATGATGTACAACGTCTTTATGATATCGTCCACAGACTTGGCACTCTTCAAATGATAGATCGTGATCTTCCTTCCCATCTCACTAAAGCTCAGACTACTATGGAAGAGGTGAAATTACTCACTGATTAAGATATCCTCAGCACTCCGATGAAAATTGATAATATGTGTATAGCCTTTATTCTTCATGGCTTAGTGGCTTACATAAAAATTTGGACTTCGTCCGCAATCAAATTCTGACGAACCATAGTGTTCCCATTGTTGAGGCTCTCATTGATCGTTTGCTATGAGTTCCCTCTCCCGAGAACATATCAGGTAACAATGTTCAATCATATCTTGACTCTTTCGTTCTCATGTCCACTCAAGACAATCGGGGACATGGTCGTGGACGAGATGGCCGCAACCCTGGTAATCGACCATAATGCACTTATTGCAAACGAACGAGGCATACTCGGGACATACTCCTCAAAATGTTCTGAGTGACAATGAGTTCAATGAATATCTTCAATATAAGGTTGAGCTCCAGAACACCTGTCCTACTATTACAACATCTACGGGTAATCCTACGGTTTGTCTTTCTCATACCACGTTTGTTGACTCGTGGATTTTGGATTCCAGCTTATGATCACCTGATTGGTAATTCCTCTTTTTTCCAATTCATCACAACTGCACACCAAATCATCACATTACTCTGGACAATGGCTATAAAGCTAATGTTGCGAGTATTGGAAAAGCGGCTCCACTTTCTTCAATACCCTTACGTTTTGTTCTCTTCATCTCTGGATGACCTTTTAATCTTGTCTCTGTTAGTCAAATTGCTCGACATCTCAATTGTCCTATAACTTTTACTAATACTTTTTTTATACAGAACCGGAGTACAAGGAAGATGATTTGAGCAAGAACTGAATCACAGAGACTCTACTACTTCCAACAACATCATCCAGTTGCTTGCAGCATTTCAAATTCTCCTGTTATTCTACATAGTCTTCGTGGTTATCCTAGTAAAAATAAATTGAAGATAATGATTCCTCATCTCTCTCAATTGAAGTCTTTAGACTGTGAGCCGTATCAACTTGGTAAAGATACTCGGGCTTCTTTTCCCATAGGTGTTCACTGTGTAGAATCTCCTTTTGATATGGTCCGCTCTGATATTTGGGGATCTAGTCGTGTCAATTCTCTTTTGGGACACATGTACTTTGTTATCTTTATTGATGATTTTTTCAGACACACTTAGATTTACTTAGTGAAAAATCGTTCTGAAATATTTACAATTTTTCAACATTTCTTTCATGAAATACGACATCAAATTAACAAATCCATTCGCAACTTCCGGGGTGATAATGCCAAAGAATATTTCTCATCACATCTCACTAAATTTATGACATCACACGATATTATTCATCAATCCACATGTCCACATAAATCCCAACAAAATGATGGTTGCTGAACGAAAACATAAACATGTACTCGAGACAACACATACTCTTTTGATCCGTGCTAATGCTCCTCAAAATCTTTGGGCGATGTTGTTCTCATTGTTGTTTACCTCATCAATCATATGTCATCCTCTACTCTCAGTCACCAAGTCTCTCACTCTATTTTATTTTCAAAAGAGAGCTTATTCCAGGTTCCTCCTAAGATCTTTGGTTCAACTTGTATTGTTCATGACCTCTCACCTAGACTTAGCAAGTTATTTGTTCGTGTTGTCAAATGTATCTTTGTGGGTTACTCACAGGTCCAAAAGAGATCCAGATGTTACTCTCCTTCTACTCGTCGTCACTATATATTTGTTGATGCCACTTTTTTTAGGATACCCCATACTTCTCAACATCTTCATTCGCTTCTAAATATATCTCATAGGTCCTTCCCACTCCTGTCTCTTTAGAAACTCATATTACTCTCCCTGATCCTCCTTCCACTCCTCCATTTATCACTCACCAACGTCGATCCCAACTTTCGTCGACACAGGAAGATCCATGCATCATTCTCGATGATTCAGCTCCTTCCTCAACATCTCAACCAGTTTCGAATCCCAATCCAACTGCTATTCGCAAAGGTAACCGCTCTTCGTAATCCTCATCCTATTTACCAGTTCTTGAGCTACCATCGCCTCTTGTCGACCCACTACAACTTGTTTCGGCTCTCTCTTCTGTTTTTATTCTTAAAACCGTTCAGGAAGCATTATCTCATCTTGGATGGCGATAGGCTATGGTTGAAGAAATGACAGCTCTGGAATCCAATTCTATCTGGACTTTAGTTCCTCTCCCTAAAGGGAAAGCTACTATCGGATGCCGATGGATCTTTATAATCAAATTAGGTCTATGGATTGGATATGGAGATACATTCTCTCCGGTTGCTAAAATGACTTATGTTCGTCTTCTCTTATCCATGGTTGTGATGTGTAATTGGCCCCTATATCAGTTAGATATTAAAAATGCATTCCTCCACGGTGATCTTATAGAAGAAGTTTACTTGGAGCAAACGCCAGACTTTATTGCTCAAGGGGAGTCCGGTCATCTCGTTTATAAACTACAAAAAGCTCTATATGGTCTCAAACAATTTCCACGTACATGGTTTGGATGATTTAGTTCGACTCTTCAAGAATTTGGAATGATTCGAAGTGAAGCAGACACTCCGTCTTTTACAAACACTTTTCTAATGGTCGCAATATTTATCTTGCGGTTTATGTCGATGACATTGCCATTGCAGGAAATAATCATGAAGATATTATGAATCTCAAACATCTATTTGTCAATTCCAAATCAAAGATCTTGGTCGATTACGTTATTTTCTCGACATTAAAGTGGCTCAATCTAAATTTGGAATAAACATATCTCAAAGTAAGTATGTCCTTGATATCATGGAAGATGCCGGGTTGATAAACTGTAAGTCCACTGACACACTTATGGACCAAAATACTAAACTTGTGCCAAAATAAGGGAAACCATATTCTAATCCGGAAAGATATGGTTTCACCTAAAGCACTCAATGCATGAAGCTATTGTTTTGTCTCACAAGATTTGCAAAGTAGCGATAGTTGTATATGTTCTTACCTCGTCAAACCAAAGAAGCTGCTCATTTATTTGAACCTATGGCGTCTAGATCCGGAAGAGCAACATTATAATTGCACTTAAGTTTTACCTCTAGTACAAGATGTGCAATGCTTCATTAAAGAATTTATACAGAAAATTGCTGAATCCAAAACTGAAAATCAAGTAGAAAATCGATGAAGTGTTCAATTCAACAGATTCAAACTAGAGACCTGATACAGACAAACACAAATGTCAGAAAAACAGTAATTTATGCATCTTAGATAAATGTTCTTACGCATATGTTTTCACATTTGGCTGCAACCTTTTGTGATCTTCAACCATCATCCCAAGCAGTTCAACCACATCCTGCACCCTACAAGTTGGTGTCAAAAATACTTGCATAAGATCATGCTCCTTACAAAATCCAAAGCTCTCAAGAAATTTTCTGCCAAAAAAGTTGTGCGTCCACTTAACAACCAGTAACAACAAGATCTGGACTCCAAAATGGTGCTGAATCTTTAATTTTAAACACTCACCTAGAGTAAGAAAAATTTGAATACAAATATAATCATACAATCTAGGAATGGGGTTGGGAAATGTTGTATGTTCCCCAAGCAAGATTGTCATAAATATTCAATGAGTCTAGAAATAACTTAGTTATTCATAAGGATCATACTGGTGGAGTAAGGAGATACAAAAAGTTATTAAGAAGAAGAAATAAGCTTTTAAAGAGCAGAAAAAATCAAATACCGCCGAGGCTTATATGGATTATAAGAAAGTTAAAAGTCATGTGAAGAATGTTGTGAACAAAACAAAAGCTACATCTTTTGATTATTTATATAATAGATTTAGTACAAAGGAACAAGTAAAAAAGTTAAATGGATTAGCTACTGCTAGAGACATGAGATAAGACTCATTTATCAGGGTACATGCAGTAAAATTAAAGATAATAGGACTTAAATAAAGATGAATATATCAAGGAGAGATGAAAGTATCATTTTGAAAAGTTATGATCTAACAATCTCATTTATGATGAAATCAATTGCAGGAGTCATTAATTAATGTTCACAAACCTATGAAATCTGTTAGCAATTTATCATATACATTATTTATCATTTTATTAAATTGAGTGATCTTGGACAATTCATAGACATCTAATACTTGTAATCTACATATACATGCATCCATTTTACCACTTTATGTTGCATCCATTCAATGAACATTTGCGTAAATTATGTTCCAAAATAAGAAAGAAAATTTTGTACATAATCAAAGTTATTAGGCGATGGGGATCAGGGATCCGCCCCTTATCGGAACATGTATGGGTTCACGTATGCGGGAGGTAGAGTTAGGATCATTGTATGGACACTCTGAGCCCGCGGTCGCGTTCATAGCGACAATGAGATATTTCTATGTATTATTATTTTTTTCATATGTAATTAAGGGTTAAAGTTCTGGACGATGTAGACCGTCCATAGTGGACTTTAAAGTTATAAATAGGGGGTCTAGAGGCTGATTCCATGGACTATGTGTGCCAAAGTCAAAGTAACTACCTTCTCGGCCATCCCTTTAACCATAACTACCTCTTCTTCCACATAACCACCAAAGTAATTACCACTCCCCACCCATAACCACCCATAACTTCATCCTACCACTCAATAAAAACCAACTACCAGAAACTACCAATAATGTTGCAGCCCCTCTCCCAAAAGCACCATAACTTCCTTCCTCCACTATCCATAACTACCCACTACACAGTACTCCCCATATAACTCCCTAAACTGCAGCCCATTACATAAACCCTCCCTAAGAAGCTGTCCCACCTCCTCCATACCACAAACCACCCCTCCCCCACCTAGTAGCTACCACATGTTCACATCCATCCTCAAATTCCTTGCTCCAGGACATTACCCAGCCCCCTGTTCACGCCTGGGAACAGCCCAAAAGGGCATTGTAGACCCTGGAAATTCTCCCAGCAGCCCTCTTCTTCATCCCAACTGGCAGTTGTCTCTATGGCCAGTAAATTCCCAGCCCCTGGAAACATGTTTACAGCAGCCAGCACCAAGCCCAGCCCCTCTCCAAGTCCTCCCCCACCGTTCCCCAACTTCAGCACCTTAAGCATGGGCAAAAAAAACTGCTGCAGAGTTGAAATTAATATTTTTCTTTATTGTTTATTTGGTGAAAGAAATGTGATTAGGATGTTAATTTGTATTTGTTTGCCCAAGAGTTGTCCTATTTGCGAGATTTATTCTCTTAGTATTTAATTGAAACACTTTCTACTTTAATTCAACTTGATTTAGCTTATTTTTCTAACGTCTAATCTCAAACATGAATGATTGTATCATTATTACGTTTTCCCTACAACACAACACACACCCACACACATTCATTAGAGTTTCCCGTAGGGCGTGCTCACTGCATTCGTCCTATGTCAATGATCTACTACATCTTTATTAATATTGTTGGGAACATGGTGAAGGTGATAATGTATTTGTGTGCATTCTTCTTAAATGATAGCTACACTATAGACAAAAGGTTACATTTCTAAGACTATGTCTAATATAATATATACTTGTACAATAATCAACGTATATGTTAATGTGCCTACAAATATGAAATTATTTTTGACTTTTAACATAGAAGTGAAGAATCTGCATCACACGAGCACATATTTCAATTCTACCACCGGCTATAACTATATTATATGGTAAGATCACAATTTACTCAAGAAGTGTCACTCCGTTGGGAACATTTTTCTCAAGATTAGTTATAGGTCACATATAATGAGCTTCAATGACTTGAATTCACCTTATCTGCATGATGAATACTCTAAGAACACTACAAGACAAAGTTATTCATCACTGGGAGATTGGATAGTGACCTTCCTAACGAGGAACATGAGTTCTTAATAAGTAGAATACTAGTTGGACTTTACTAGTTCACGTACTTAAGGATTTAACTATGCTCTTATAAAGAAAAGAAATTTTGATTTATTTATCTAACTAGGGTAGGGTGCTTATCCCATTGCTCCTATGGCAATTGTTTTCAATAAGACTTTTTGGATTTTTATGAGGTTATGAAGAGTTATTCAATGTACATTTTCCCAGTAAGTCATCTCAATAAATCCCCTGCCAAGTTTTCTATCCTCTATTTCTCTCTATCAAAAATCTCTCCCACCCAATTCCTTTATTTTCCTTCTGATTTTCTGCTCTTTTATTTCTCTCTCTTAATAGTCTACTTCTCTTTCATGCATCTATTCTTAATTCTTCTCACATCCTCTAAAACAAACAACTACTCACAGACTGTTTCCCCCTCAATAATTTTAGGTTTAGAAATTTTCCTGAAGCGAAAGCCCTGGAATTCCTTAAATCAGTGCCAATCCCCTCTCATTACACCGAGCATTCCCTACACATTTACCCATCACAAAGTTCCTCTCCACATTTACTCTATCACAAAGATTCCTCTCTACATTTAAATATCAAAATCCTGAAATAACCCTAACCTGAACGCAAACCTCCCCCTTGATCCGGCCTTCATTTCAGCCCCTATCATGGAAAATAAGCATCCTCCCAAATTGCCGCAGTTTCCGTCATGCCCTCTTACCTCCCTCTGGGTCGGAGAAGGCTCATGGTTAAGGAGTGAAGAGTGAGCAAGTGAAAGACCTAATATTGCCTTATCACAACAGAAATCTTAAGCTTGATTTTCCATTGTAGGCATTCTAAAAGAAGATTCAAAGTTGACAGCATGAAGAAATTAGTTTCTTGGGAAGTCTTTAACAAATTTATTCAATTTTTTTTATATAATCTTGAGCTTATCCAGTATTTTAAATTAGTACCTACTACCTTCACAAAAAGAATTACAAAATCTGAATGGCCAAATATAATGACAAATACCATAAAAGTTTCCAATTAAAGAAATGCAGAAAACTTTTAGAAATGCACTTATTGGGAGGTGCAGAGAAAGTACAGATAGCATGTCTACAGATTTAAAGGATCAGTAGCCCATTTTTATGTCATGTTGAATAAAATACACAATATACAAAACCAGGAAAATATGGAGAATAATTAAAAATAATATTATTTCCAATCTCATAGATTGCATGTACAAGAGGATCTTTATATAGAGCAAGGAAGGAGGAGCAAGAATGAAAGTAGCAATGTGGTACTAAAGAAGCCTAAGAGAGAAGGGCCCGATGGGCCATTTATACATGGGCTATCTATTGTTCTAACACTTCCCCGAAAGCTGGAGCATACAGGTCGTAGGCATCAAGCTTGGAAAGACACTGTCGGTATAGCAAGCGAGGTAAGGCTATAGTGAGAACATCAGAGACTTGATTTGCAGCGGATACATGACGTAAACTCTATTTTCGAAGTTAAACTTTTTTTCCCGGACAAAGTGGAAGTCAACTTCGATATTCGGCTTCAGCAGAGGAGCGAGCGACCGTAGTTTGCTTTTCCGCCAAAAGAAGTGCAGTAACCGTTGTTTGATCGACGACCCAGCATAATCAGCATCATAGCATGTAACGAGAGACAGAGAAGTGGAAATCTTGTACATCAGTCCTTGTCCTGAAGCATTCTTAAAATATCTAAGAATATGTTTGACTGCCTGAATATGAGAGGTCCGAGGAGTATGCATGAAGCGACTGACCACACCGACCGCAAAGAATATGTCAGGTCATGTTACATTAAGATAGATAAGCTTGTCAACGAGGCGTCGATAATACTCTGGATTATGCAGGAGTTGATCAGAGTCTGAGTCATGAGCACACAGTTGATGATTTGCATTCAAAGGTGTATCCGCGGGCTTACACCCAAAGTAGTCAGTGTCATGATGTAGATCAAGGCAGTATTTCCGCTGAGATAGAACAAGACCATCAGGTCGTTGGGCTCAATCCCTAAGAAGTACCGGAGCCGGCCCAGGTCTTTAGTGTGGAATTGAGAGGCAAGATGTTCCTTGATATGAGTAATGCCAGATAGGTCATTACCGTGACAAGAATATCATCAACATAGACCAAAAGAATAACAATGTCCGAAGGACGTCGATGGATAAACAGGGAGAAGTCTGTCGAGCTCCGTGTAAAGCCACACTCACAAACCACCCGACTAAACTTATCAAACCACGCCCGTGGAGACTGTTTGAGGCTGTATAAAGATTTCTTCAGATGACAGACTAAACACCCCCATGTGGTTGCATAACCAAGAGGATGTTGCATATAAACAGTCTCCATAAGGCTGCTATTAAGGAAGGTGTTCTTGATCTCGAGCTGGTGCAACGGCCACTCGCGATGGACAGCAAGAGAGATTAGGAGACGAACGGTGTTGAGCTTGGCAACAGGAGAGAAGATCTCCTAATAATCAAGGCCATGTTGTTGAGTGAATCCGTGCGCAACAAAGCGGGCTTTGAGGCGTTCGATGCACCCATCAGGATGATGCTTCACGGTGAAGATCCACTTACAGCTAACCATGGAATGGTTAGGTGGACGGGGAACAAGGTCCCATGTGTGATTTGCCCAGAGTGCAGTCATTTCCTCATCGATGGCGGCCCTCCAACCAGGATGCTGAAGAGCTTCCTGCGCAGAAGAGGGAGGGGAAATAGAAGACAAGGAGACCGCAAACCTGTGCACATCAGAGGAGAACCGGTGCAAGGATACGTAGTTGGAGAGAGGATGTGCGGTGGAGGGTGTGATCGAATCAGCAGTCGGCGGAGGATTAGTGGTACACAGGGGTTGTTGCGGGGCACCAGCTCGAGGATAGCGATGAGGGTAGACACGAAGGGAAGGAGCTGGTGCAGGTGATGGTGTTGGGAGTAACGGTGGTAAAGGGGAGGTGGTAGGAACAAGAAGACGTGGGAGATCCATAGAGGGTGTCGTCGTGGTGACGGAGGGATGGAAAGACTGATGTTCCGGGAAAGTAACGTCAGCGGACGTAATCATCTTTCGAGCAAAGGGAGAATAGCAAACATAGCCCTTTGGGGTGCATAAATAACCAACGAACATGTAACGAGTGGCACGAGGGGTCAATTTGTCAACGGGGGGGGGGGGGGGGGGGGGGGGCAGATGATGAACGAAGCATACGCAGCCAAAGACCCGTGGTGTTAAGGGAAAGGGTGCGCTCTCAGGAAATAAGAGAGAGAAGGGGCTGGTAAAGTTGAGGACCGATGAGGGCATGCGGTTGATGAGATAACAAGCAGTGGAGACAGCGAAATTCCAATAGGATGTAGGGACCTGCATCTGGAAGAGGAGAGACCGAGATACTTCGAGAAGGTAACGATTCTTCCGCTCAGTGATACCATTCTGCTAAAGTGTATACGCACATGAGGTTTGGTGGATAATGCCCAAGGAGTTGCAGAATTCTTGAAAGGCATGGCCGGTGTATTCACGCGCATTGTCAGTGCGAAGAATTTTGATGGCGCGGGTAAACTGTGTTTGGGTTTCAGCAATAAAGGAGCGGAAAATGGACAGGAGCCCAGAGCGATCGTGCATCATATATAGCCAAGTCATGCATGAGTAATCATCAATAAAGGTAACAAAATAGCGATATTCAGAGACACTCGCAATTTTGTAGGAACCCCAGATATCAAAATGAACCAAATCAAAGGGAACAATGCTCCGAGTACAACTAGGAGGAAAAACAGAGCGGCGATTTTTCCATAGATACATGATTTGCAATCAAAAGAAAACGAAAATCCAGAAGAACCTTTTGGAGGATTGGGAGAGGGGCATGACCAAGACGTTAGTGCCAGATAACAGAGCTGACGGAGAAGTGGCGGGAGCAGGGAGATCCAATATGTAGAGCCCATTAGACAGCCTCCCGTTACCAATGATATTCTGTGTCTGCTGATCCTGCATAACAAAAGAGGAAGAGGAGAACGTGATTAGACAATCATGATCGTGGGTTAGACGGCTAACAGAAAGCAGATTAAAGTGAGTCAGGAACATGAAGAACAGATCTCAGCGAGAGAGATGGAGTGAGCATCGTATAACCAAAGCCGGTAACATGAGTAGTGTCGCCATTGGCCACAGTGATGAACTTGGGACACAGAGAGTCCAAATACTGAGCAGGTTTCTGGGGAGTGATGTGGTTGGTGGAACCAGAGTCCAAAAGCCAGGAAGGACTCCGGGAGAGACAAGAGATACCTTCATGGGAGATGGAGGCACCAGAGGAAAAGGGAGGGATGGGAGAGCAATCCGCGAAGAAGTTGGAGTTCATCCCGTAAGGTGTCGATGTCGGAGAGGGAAGTGGAAGGGGCCTCAACGACAAGTGAGGCATGCGGCATAGAAGAAGTATGTGGCAGAGGAAAGCCATGTTTCCTAAAGCAGAGCGCTTCAGTGTGGACGTCCTGACCACAGAAAGTGCAGGGTTGGGAGATTTGTCCCATAGGGCGATGGCGTTTATCACCCCCACCACCTCGGGATCTAGAGCGGCCACCACGAGGCGGAGGTGGCGGTGTCCTGTGATCCGAGCTGCGATGTAGCAAGATTGGAGACGGCATCGGAAGAGCGGTAGGCGGTGTCACTTTGAGTAACATTGAGCAGACATCGGATTGTGTGGGGATAGTAGGAGACGAGAGGATGTGGGCCCGAACACTGTGGAGATGAGGAGGAACCCGAGCCATCATTAAGGCGATACTGACAACTTCCTTCTGAGCCAACTGAGAGGCTAAGTCCATAGTTGGGGGTTGATGTTGTATCTAAGCCTCAATTAGAGTCTTAGACTGGGCGACATAAGAGGTGAGGTCCCCATCAACTCCTGGATCGAGCTGCTGAAGAGCGAGAAATATGTCAATTAAGTGTTGGAGGTTGTCCTTGCCAGAGTAGAGAGAATAGAGCTCATCCCACATAATTTTGGAAGTCTCATGATACATTGACATCTGATACGGTTCACCATTCATGGAGTTCAAGAGCCAAGATTGGACGCGGACGTCATCGCGAAGCCAGAGCTCGGTGGGCGCGGCAGAAAGGGTATGAGTAAGATGGTGAAGGAGACCTTTAGTCTGAAGAACACGGTGCACGGAGTGTACCCACTCCACAAAATTCTTTCTTCCCGACAAGGGAGATAGCAGTGATCCGGAGTTCATCCTGAGCATCAGATAGAGGAGCGGGAGCAAGGGACGGAAGAGTTGAGGAAGCAGGGGAAGCATTCGTTCATTGTCCCAAGGTAAAGAAGGGATGGCAGAATGGACGGTTTGTGCGAACAATAGGAGCGGTCACGGCAATCAGGTGGACTAGGCGGAGAATCCCCAGCGATTAGGCAAACCAGACGAACAGGAGGATAACAAACCCTGAAGAGTCCTCTGCGAGCAGTGCGAATAGAAGAGGCGGCGAACATGTGTCGACGATCAGGCGGATGCGGTAACTTCGGCGAGCAGGCGAACAAGTGCAGCCGTTGCTAGCAGTGTGAATAGGAATGGTGGTGAATAGGAGTCGGCAATCAGTCGAATGCTGCAACTTCGAAGAGCAGGCGAACAGGGATCGGCAATCAAGC
Organism: Dactylorhiza incarnata; assembly: GCA_033032865.1. Lineage (NCBI taxonomy): Eukaryota > Viridiplantae > Streptophyta > Magnoliopsida > Asparagales > Orchidaceae > Dactylorhiza > Dactylorhiza incarnata. Next base: position 1,807,822 of record JAWHQI010000310.1, on the reverse strand, counting down.
GGATGCGGCGACTTTGACGAGCAGGCGACCATGGACAGCTGATGCGAGAAGGAGAGCAGTGCATAGGGAAACCGGCACAGGGCAGGTCGTGTGAGGAGGGAAGTACAGGCAGGTAGGGAGTGGTCGCACAGTTCGCAGAAGCAGGAACGTCGATAGACCCGGGAGAGAGTAGAGAAAAACTATAAAGCCAGCGGGAAATGGACGGGAGGAGTTGCAAGGGGTAGAGCAGGCAGAGAGGCGGGATTCCAGTAGGAGATCGCTGGGTCGTAGCAGGCGAGCAGGCGGACAAAAAGAACGGACTTAGGTCCGGCCGGGAGCAAGGGCTTCAACCGGAAAAGAAACAAGGTTCGAATGGCTGTGATACCATGTACAAAACCAGGAAAACAGGGAGAATAATTAAATATTCAAAATAATATTATTTACCATCTCATAGATTACATGTACAAGAGGCTCTTTATATAGAGCAAGTGAAGAGGAACAAGAATGAAAGTAGCAATGTGGGACTAAAAAATCCTATGAGAGAAGGGTCCAATGGGCCACTTATACATGGGTTATCTATTGTTCTAACACAGCAACATTTTTGAAGAATTATCTTAAGAAGAACTGATTATCATACGGTAACAACTTCAAACTTAAGTATACACTTAAGCTTGATTCAAGTTGGTACGTAGTACTTACAGTGTTGTTCCTAGGAAATAAGTCCAAACTATTTGGTCTTAAAATAGAAACTAAATTATGGGATGAAACACAAAAGAAGTGGGACTGGGATGATAGACAGTACCTGTCATATGATTCAGCACGAGTGTAAGCCTGGATCACCCAGTTATAACTTTCTGTGTCAGGTCTCATATAATCTGCATGAAAAAGAGCAGTTTGCACATAAGTTGAATCAGTTACAAAAAACAAGCAAGCAACCCATTAACAAATTCCGCAAACAAAAACATGTCTAGTTCTTTAATGCAGTCGACAACGACATATCAAATTTTTAATAAATTAATGATACATAAGAGTCTCATTTCCTTACCTGTATTCAAATAAAAACTATTTCAAAAATCAAGAAACCACAATAAAAATTAAATGAAGCAAATTAGACCAAATAACCTTCAGACCTCTGCTAGACGCTCTACTAGTGCTCATCCATTCATTCCAACTGAGTCCAAAATAAGGTGTTATCTCAACTTTAAAGCAAGTTTTTTTACCAGAATGATGCAGACCAGGCGTCACACCCAGCCCGCTCCCCTGGCGCCTGGAGTCACACCAGGCGGGGAGTCACACCCGCTCCAGGGGTCCACCCGGGCATCGCACCCGTATGGTTTTAATCAAGTCCGCGGACCGTACACCCCAACCCGTCTCCGGGGCCCACCACAGGCGCCAGCGGGTTGTTGAGGCCGGGATTCGATCCCTGCACCTCCTTGATAAGAAGTCCTCAGGCGGACTCTCATCACCAACTGAGCCACACCAGGCGGGGAGTCACACCCGCTCCAGGGGTCCACCCGGGCATCGCACCCGTATGGTTTTAATCAAGTCCGCGGACCGTACACCCCAACCCGTCTCCGGGGCCCACCACAGGCGCCAGCGGGTTGTTGAGGCCGGGATTCGATCCCTGCACCTCCTTGATAAGAAGTCCTCAGGCGGACTCTCATCACCAACTGAGCCACACCAGGCGGGGAGTCACACCCGCTCCAGGGGTCCACCCGGGCATCGCACCCGTATGGTTTTAATCAAGTCCGCGGACCGTACACCCCAACCCGTCTCCGGGGCCCACCACAGGCGCCAGCGGGTTGTTGAGGCCGGGATTCGATCCCTGCACCTCCTTGATAAGAAGTCCTCAGGCGGACTCTCATCACCAACTGAGCCGTGGCTCAGTTGGTGATGAGAGTCCGCCTGAGGACTTCTTATCAAGGAGGTGCAGGGATCGAATCCCGGCCTCAACAACCCGCTGGCGCCTGTGGTGGGCCCCGGAGACGGGTTGGGGTGTACGGTCCGCGGACTTGATTAAAACCATACGGGTGCGATGCCCGGGTGGACCCCTGGAGCGGGTGTGACTCCCCGCCTGGTGTGACTCCAGGCGCCAGGGGAGCGGGCTGGGTGTGACGCCTGGTCTGCATCATAAAAGTGCACTTTTTTTGATGCAGAACGCCCAGGGCCGACCCACCCTGGCTCGGCCAGAAGGAACACGTTCCAGTCGCACTGCCGGGCTGCAGCCCAAGCACCCCAACCCGTCTCCGGCCCCACCACAGAGTCGTTAGGTTGTTGAGGCCAGGGCTCGATCCCCCGACCTCCTTGATAAAGAGTCTTCAGGCAGACTCTCATCACCAACTGAGCTGGCTCAGTTGGTGATGAGAGTCCGCCTGAGGACTTCTTATCAAGGAGGTGCAGGGATCGAATCCCGGCCTCAACAACCCGCTGGCGCCTGTGGTGGGCCCCGGAGACGGGTTGGGGTGTACGGTCCGCGGACTTGATTAAAACCATACGGGTGCGATGCCCGGGTGGACCCCTGGAGCGGGTGTGACTCCCCGCCTGGTGTGACTCCAGGCGCCAGGGGAGCGGGCTGGGTGTGACGCCTGGTCTGCATCATAAAAGTGCATGCAGACCAGGCGTCACACCCAGCCCGCTCCCCTGGCGCCTGGAGTCACACCAGGCGGGGAGTCACACCCGCTCCAGGGGTCCACCCGGGCATCGCACCCGTATGGTTTTAATCAAGTCCGCGGACCGTACACCCCAACCCGTCTCCGGGGCCCACCACAGGCGCCAGCGGGTTGTTGAGGCCGGGATTCGATCCCTGCACCTCCTTGATAAGAAGTCCTCAGGCGGACTCTCATCACCAACACGGCTCAGTTGGTGATGAGAGTCCGCCTGAGGACTTCTTATCAAGGAGGTGCAGGGATCGAATCCCGGCCTCAACAACCCGCTGGCGCCTGTGGTGGGCCCCGGAGACGGGTTGGGGTGTACGGTCCGCGGACTTGATTAAAACCATACGGGTGCGATGCCCGGGTGGACCCCTGGAGCGGGTGTGACTCCCCGCCTGGTGTGACTCCAGGCGCCAGGGGAGCGGGCTGGGTGTGACGCCTGGTCTGCATCACAGAATTTCTAATATATTAAGTTTGGTATCTTTCTTCCTTTCTAATATTTCATTCATATCAACTATATCTGATCATTTTTAAGTGTTATTCTAAGTGTTGGAGTTATGAGTTTAATATTATTATGTTGGAGTCTTTAGGAGTTTAGTCCCACATCATGAGTTCAGTTTAAGTGTCTTTGTAATCCCCTATATATTACTCATATGTGGAAGAATAAAACATATCAATCTATTATCTCCTTCTTTCTTTCAACTTGGTATCAGAGCCGAGTAAAACAATTTCTCCCGTTGTGCGACGCCCTAATCTCGCGCGTGTTCCTGCTTTTACTTCTCACTTCCGCCTCTCGTTCAGGGTTTCGTCGAGCGATCCTGCTGGCAATTTCATCTCGGCCTTCTGCTCCCGCTCCCGTCAATCGGATCGGCTCCTGGATCGTAGACTGGAGCGGCCCCTGTGTCGTCGTCGATGAAGTTCCGTCGTGCCCATCGACGATGACGTAGTCGGTTCCCGAGTCGAAGCTCGCCGTGCCGCTCCTTCTATCGTCGTTCTACTGTGCCAGTCCCGTCTCCTCAAAGTTCCTTCGCTCTTCTCGTCGAGCCTGTTGATGTTGTCCAATTCATCCCCTCTAATCGTCTCCTTCGCCGTGCCCTAGCAGCGGCTCTTCCCCGTCGATCTCGATGCTTCGAGCTGACGGCCAGTTGTTCTCCTGGATCCGGATCAACAAAGATTAAAGCCCTGCTTAGGCTCATTGATGCTGCTCGTCCACGAGTGACGCTGTCATGCACCCTCGATCGCGCTTTTAGGGCTTCTTCCTCGCACGAGTTGCGGATCCCTGCTGGTTTGATCATCTTTCGCCAGATTCGCATATACTCTCTTCCTCAACGGAGTCACTACTCTAGTTTTTTGCTGTGGTTGTTGATTCCGTTCATCCATCTAGAGCCGATTGATGTGAAGGAACCCGTTGTTCATGCCTGACTGCATTGAGGATCATTTTCTTTTTCAATGGAAAGAGGTATAGTTGAGCAAGATTATCGTGAAATTGAGATGCTGCTTGGAGAAATTCCAAATGCAAATTCTGGGAATCATCTCAGGGCTATAGATCAAGGGAGAAACTCTTCTAATGGTAGTGTGAAACTCCAGAGTAAAGTTGTTCAAGATGGTGTAGATGTGATCAATCTTTCAGTTGGGCCAAACAGTCCTCCAACTACAAAAATCACATTCTTGCATCCTTTTGATGCAGCCCTTCTTTTTGATGTGAAAGTTGGGGTATTTGTTGCGCAGACAGCTCGAAATGGAGGTCCATTCTCCAAAACCTTAGTATCTTTTAGCCCATGGATAAAAATGGTGGTTGCTGATGATGATCGAAGAAGAAGGAGCTTGATTGGTTCTATGAGAGCGGTGTTGCGGCCATTTTTCCCTGATGCTGATGTTCCTGCAAAGTGGAAGTTTCTCCAGTCTTTTCCAGCGGCTTTGTCACTCCGTTGTTCCCGATCCAGCCGTCGTTATCCCTTCTGGGGCACTGATCTCGCCGATATTTAAAATATGATAGTTTGTTTGTCGTTTTTTGCTTATGGTCTTATTTGTTTTTTGTTAGTGTTTGCTTCGTATGGTCCAGTCATGTGTTTGTCTTCATGTATGTGTGTCCCACGTGAAGGGGAGTGCTTGGGACGAAGGCGACTTGGATGATCTTTCCCGACCGCTTTAGATAATGTGTCTCCCATGTGCATGCCCTAATCGCTTTAGATAAACCTAGGTAGGTTTACCAAGGGTCCTTATAGAACCGTCGTACATCAACCCGAGTTTGATAAAACCTGATAGATGTACTAGGACCTTACAGAATCTTTGTAGTCTATCAGGTTTTTAAAATAACTATATTCAATCACATACAAAAATACACATGCTGAACAAATAGAGGATAATATAGGGGCTATACATATTAAAACCCTAAAATTTTTAATGTCCAATTAGACAAATCCATCATAATAAGTTCAACAAGATCTTCATTGAGTTGTAAGTTCCAATTATGACTGTAAAATAATAGAGTCTAGCCGGGTATTATTCGGTTCAAACTTGTTCATTCAGTTTCTTATCAAGTATGAGAAAACTTGAACGTGACCTGAGTTCTAAAATTTTGTTCAAGCTTGTTTATTCATTTAAGCTCAAATCATAATCAACCGTCAATCAAGCCTAACTATCTATACTTAATAGACCTTTTTATTAAACAAAAAGGTATTCATAAAAAAAGGCAGCCCGATGCAAAAAGCATCCCCGCGCAGCGAGGGTCTGGGAAGGGTCCCACCACAAGGGTGAAATGTAGGCAAACCTTACACTGCATTTTTGCAAGAGGCATTTTTGCAAGAGGCTGCTTTCAGGACTCGAACCCGTGACCTCAAGGTCACGGCAACACCTCAACCAGTGCGCCAAGGCTCCCCTTCCAAAGGTATTCATAATTTCATTCAAATTTACACAATTCACTTGGTATTATTTCTAATATGTTATGAACTTCATATGCTAATAAGAAAATATAAATTAAATTTTAATCTATATATCTAACTATTTGCTCAATATTTTCATCATACCAATATCTTTGTAGTACAAATATTTTTTAGCTTAAAAAGTCATAAGAACGTTAATAGAAGAACATAAAATGATTAATAAGAAATTAAAAATCAATACATGAGTCATTTATCGAGCTTTAAATAACAAACAAACATGTTTAGGAATTAGGAGGTGGCAGTGTTGGGAACGATAGGACCAGTTTAGAGCTCCCTTATATGTAACGCCCCGGTCTACTGTGGGTGCGCTACAGGTCTACAGACCAGTGACCCCAACCCATCTCCACGGATCTGATCGGTCGCAGCCACTAATTCCAGTGGCGGGTTGTTGAGGCCGAGATTTGAACCTCAGACCTCCTGGATAAGGGAGCTCAAAACTGTTCCTCATCACCAACTGAGCTGAACTGTTCCTCATCACCAACTGAGTTGCAGCTCAGTTGGTGATGAGGAACAGTTTAGAGCTCCCTTATCCAGGAGGTGGAACAGTTTAGAGCTCTCTTATCCAGGAGGTCTGGGGTTCAAATCCCGATCTCAACAACCCGCCACTGGAATTAGCGGCTGCGGTCGATCAGATCCGTGGACATGGGTTGGGGTCACTGGTCTGCAGACTTGTAGCGCACCCACAATAGATCGGGGTGTTACATCTCCAGTATTCCTACCCCAGTTTCCGCTCTGAACTAGTCTAGGAACCTCATTCCTACCTCTGGAAATCAATCTCCACTCCTGGACAAACCTCCCAGTAACCTCTGCAGTCTTCCAAATTCCTTCGAGTAGCCCCAACAGCCCAATTTCCCCATCCTAGCAGGCTGAAAGTGCCATCCCCCTCCCCCCCCCCCCCCCCCCCACACACACCAATCTCCCTGGAAATCAACCTCCCTTGGCCAAACCTCCCAGTAAACACTGCAGCTTTCCAAACTCCTTCCAGCAGGTCTGCCATCCCAGTTTCCCCATCCCAGCAGGCTGTCAGCCCTCCCATCTCCCTGAAACCAGCATCCACCCCTAGCCGAGCCTCTAGAAGTCCAGGGAAACCAGAATACTGAATTCCATGCCTTAGAACTTCAATCCAACGCCATGAAATCCATTCCAACCCTCAAATATTCCAGTCTAGCCCTCTGAATCCCTTCCATAAGTCCAAATTCAAGCTAATACATTGTTGCCTCTCCGGTCACCGACATCTCATTGAACATCCACCGAGCTTTCTATCTCGTAATCATTATAAATGCATTCATGCTTGTGATTTTTAGTTGATTGTCAGATTTGTGGGATATTGTATCATAATCTATGTCAAGGTACCATGTGGCTTGTCCAGCCTTGTTTGCTTTAGTATTTGCTTTCTTGCACTTTTGCATGTGTACCTGTCATCCTACTACTCTCGACAACCCGTTATAACCGTGATGGGTCACTTAACCTCAACACACTTTCTTAGATTTATCTACCAATCTAGGCATGATCAGGGTCTATGCTCAATCTTGTAGAGTATAATTGTGTGTGTGTACAAACATACACATGGATTTGTACTATGTTATGTATCAAATGTAAAATCCTTATTTCACATGAGTGGGACCTAGGAAAAGACAACAAATAACATGAGTGGGACACAAATAATTGTGTTTGTGTGTGTACACACATACACATGGATTTGTACAATGTTATGTATCAAATGTAAAATCCTTATTTCACATGAGTGGGACCTAGAAAAAGACAACAAATAACATGCATGCCAATGCAAGCTATATTTATATGGAAATAATATTCCCTCACATAAAAATTTTAACGATGGGGAATCATCTAGAAAGTGCATAGTCCAATATTCAGTCCACCTGTAAGTTTGATAGCGTGACACCAGTGCGCACATTTTCCGGAGTACATATTGAAATAAATATTGCAGGTGTACTCATGTCCTTTAGAAAGGAGATGTTGATCATTCCACAACAAAAGATGTGTGCGTGTGTCTATCTATATATAGATAGACACTATATAGATAGACACGGGCACACGGTATATATATATGCCTATTTGTGCGCATTTAGGGTTTAGGGTATATGCTTAAATAATCAAATGCTCTCTTAGAATTTTAGGAAATTTATACATTAATAATAATTAATCAATGTTAAAATAAAGTTTTCCATTAGGAGAAAACATATATTTTTTCCGGTAAATGTGTAGAGCATCTCAAGTTGTTGTTCCTAGTGTATTAAATTTAGATATGATCATTAAGATGGAAAATATAAAGAGCTAAAAACAATTAAATATAACAAGGTTAAGATGATGTATAGACGTTACTTGGGGCACACAAAGGTTTTCAAATGTGAGTTAATGTCATGAATTATAAAATTTGAGTTATAAAAGAGTAAAAAGATGAAAATCTTACAAAATTTGCTTAAGAAAGAGCAGAGAACAATATCAAGAAAATCAGTACCTTCTCCACCATATTCCATGTTTTCAAATGTGGTAAAAGCTATTTCTGGTATTCCACAAGTGGCCTGAGAGAATAGTCAAACTTGATTTAGTAGGAGCTCAAAAACATGCAACAAATTCCATTGTAACATCATTATCGAATTTATTGAAACTAGAATTATTAACAACAATTTTCTACTAAAAGAACTCTAGGGAAAGACTATGTGGTCAAGATAATCGGACAACACAACAACTGAAGTCATGATTTTTGTCAATGTACAGTGAAACATCCCAGAAGAAGGATGTTGAGCTTTTCCCTTTAAATTGTTAGAGTTATTATATTTAAGTATTTATGTGTGTTTGAGGTTTAGTCCCACATCGGCTATCGATATTGTGTGTCTCCTTGTAATGCTATATAATAGCCCCTATGTGGATGAATAAGATTACACCTTATATTTCTTTACTTCTAATTTTCTACATGGTATTAGAGCTGAAGTCGACTCTGGGAAATTTTTCGTCGCCCTTATTTGTTGGTCACCTAAAGTTCTCAGCCTTCCTCTCGATTCCGCAAGCTTCCGCCTCTTCCCTTTCGTTCCGGTCGACCGCACCTGCTAGCGCTTCCGTCGAGCACCTCTGTCCCCGCTCCCGTCGACGGAATCGTAGTTTGATTCCATCGACGGGCGTGGCCTTCTATCCCCTCGACGATGATGGCTTCCGTCGTCGCCTCCGTCGACGGGCTCCGCTGCTTCCCGTTCGTCGTCCTTCTCACGTCTGTGTTTCTGTCGCAGATCGTCGATGACGATCCGTCCCTGTTCCCGTCAAACGACCGTTGCGCCTGTTCCTCTCCTTTGATCTCGACGATGGCTTCTTGCCTGCTGCTTGGCTGCGCATCTCCCTGGAAGGCTTCTTTTGCAGCTGCGGCTTTTGTGCCTCTTCATCCTGCTCTCCCCGAAAGGCTTCTTCTGCAGTTGCGTCTTCTGCGCCTCTTCATCATGCGGCTTCATGCGGATGCCATCGACCGGATCTAGCTAGACATCGACGATCGTTGTTTCCGCCCCCGTCTTCCGTCAACATCGACAAAATCTCGGCTCCTAATTCTGTCTTCCGGTCGAGCCCTGCTGCGCCCGTGCCTCTACTTCTTTCCGGTCAAGCTTTTGGATACTCCCGGTGCTCCCTTTTCTGGTCGAGATCCTATGCCGTTGTTGTTCTCCTGCAGCAGGCCTTCTTCTGGCTCAGTCTCTCTGCTCACCGAGGCTATGAATCTGTTGCTCGCTTCTCTCGTCGATGATGGTGCTAATGCAGTATTTTGTTATTTTTCTTTAAGTTTTTTGTTGTTGTTGTTGTCTTAGTTATTGTGTTGTTAGTGTCACCATGCGATCTATGTCTATATGCACGTGTCTACATGATTAGTGTTGGTCACGGCCTCCAGGTGTAGTCTAAGCCTTCATGCACGTATTCCATGTAAGGGGGAGTGTTTGTGATGATGGCGACTCGGATGTCTCTTTCCCGACTCCTGCCTTAGTCATGCATGGCCTCCAGGTGTAGTCTATGTCTTCATGCACGTATTCCACATGAGGGGGAGTGTTCATGATGACGGCGACTCGGATGCCTCTTTCCCGACTCCTGCCTTAGTCACACACGGCCTCCAGACATATTTCGTCTATTGTTTGTGTCTCCCCGTCTTTTTCTTCGATGTTAGGTAGGGGTGGTTTGTCCTTTGTTGGTTAACCTGGTTTCAGCATCGGGAGCATCCAGTGTGATCATGGTCAGCTTGTGGACCAATGTCGTGTGGCTTATGCCCGGTTGGATTATCCCCGGTGACCCGCGGATGGGCCTCGGTGGCTGATGTTTTTTGTCCCACGTTGCCAACCACCATTACTTCTCCTTTTATGTTTTGTCCAAGCTGAATGTTTCACCTCCAGCTTGAGGGAGAGTGTTAGAGTTATTATATTTAAGTATTTATGTGTGTTTGAGGTTTAGTCCCACATCGGCTATCGATGTTGTGTGTCTCCTTGTAATGCTATATAATAGCCCCTATGTGGATGAATAAGATTACACCTTATATTTCTTTACTTCTAATTTTCTACAATAATCATCAGAAAAAAAATACTAATAAATTTAACCAGTTTGAAGGACCATAAAGCTTGTGACATAAGGAAACATATATATATATATATATTAGGTATATATATATTAGGGTTTATATATATATCCAACATATTCACTACATTGCCGAAATGGAGTGTGAAAGTCCTTTGGATGTAATAAAGACTTACAGACACTTTAGAGACAGGGGATGAATAGATTAGTTGAAAGACGGCTTCTACAAAACTCATAAGGTTGGCGCAGATCACCAATGCTTCTGGCATGAGCATAGAGATGCTCCTTTCTTAAATCTAAGAGTCGGTGACTCGTCTTGAGAGCAAAGATGCTCTTACACAAGAATCCATCTCTAAAATGTTTGCCAAAACAATGAAGAACTGGGGAGGACTTCCTTATTGCACTGTTGATGAGGATTGCTTTATCTTCAACTTTGATCTCTCTTAGAAACTTCCTAAACAACAGTCTTGTTGTTTTGTTTTTCTTTCTTTTTTGTATGTCGAGAGAGAAATAGACAGAGAGAGATGTATGATGGAGAGATCCTTGTATATATATATACACACGAGTGACAGTGCACGGGGGGTCCCCTGTGCCCCGTCGACGGTGGCCCTGACGGAGCGCCGCCGGAGTACCCCCGGCAGGTTCGTCGGGGTCCAGCGACCTCGCAAGTGGGCTCCGGTGAGGCCGGCGGTGGCTCCGACGGCGGCGGGGAAGGGATAAGGTCGGTGTACAGTGATTATCGTGCTTTCTGCGGGAGGATGAAGTTCAGGAATTCATTTTTTGGCTATTCACAGCCCGAGTCAACCAACTTTTGGCTATTTGCAGCCCAGATCTCCATAATCCAATGGCTGAGATTGAATCTGTGGTTCTAATTCAGCCTCAAAACGGTCCTTAAAGTTTTTCTTTATATAATTTAAGATATATATATACTGTTAGATGTATTATGCATTATATTGTATATTATGGTGGTAGACTCTCTTAGGCTCACCTCTAGGTGTTGGGAACCCCTCTTGTGTATATATACATATGTATCCTTATTGTGGAATTCTATTCATTCATTCACTCTATCATGGTATCAGAGCGATAAGCATTAGGGTTTTTTTTTCGGCAGCCTGTCTTCTCGATCCCGCATAGCTACTCCTTCATCGATCCCGTGCTCCTGCTCCGATCGATCCCGTGCTCCTGCTCCGATCCCGTGCTCCTGCTCCGATAGATCCCGCACCGATCGATCTCGTCTACTGCTCCGATCGATCGATCGATCCCGTGCTCCTGCGCTCGTCACCGATCCCGTGCTCCTGCTCCGATCGATCCCGCACAGAGTCGTTATCGATCTCGTCTCCTGCTTCCGATCGACCTCGTCTCCTGCTCCTCACCGATCCCATCTACTGCTTCCGATCGTGAGCGGAGCGATCGATCCGTCTACTGCTTCCGATCAGTCACCGATCGATGGCTTCGTCTCAATCCTCCGCCTTCCTTCAACGGGCTGACGTCATCCTTGATGGGCGAAATTACAAAGCTTGGTCCGCCACGGTCGGTGTCATTCTCCGTGGCCTAGATTTGTGGGGTCACATTGACGGCTCTGTGCCTGCTCCTGCTCCGACGGTTACTGCTCCTGCTACCGACTCTTCCACTGTCAGCACGGCCGCCTCCGCCCAGGGCTCCGACTTAGCGCGATGGCGCTCTGACGACTCTCGCACGATTGTCGTGATCTGTCAGTCTTGCGAGCTTCCCATTCGGATGGCTATCTACGAGCTCCCTACGGCCAAGGCGATGTGGGATCACTTGCGCCGTCTCTATCAGCCGTCCAGTCAGGCCCTACGCTACTCTCTGTTTCAGACCCTTGGCGTCTGCTACCAGCGTGATCGGTCTGTTCAGGCCTTCTTTGCCGAGCTCCTTGATCTTTGGCGTCAGTGCGACGAGATGGCTCCTTCCCCCTGTGCTACATGCCCTCAGTGTGTTGCTATCTCTCGGGATCGCGACTGTCAGCGCTTGTTTGAGTTCCTTATGCGCCTACGCCCCGAGTTCGAGTCCATTCGCGCTCAGCTTCTACACCGGCATCCCCCTCCGTCTCTCAGCGATACTTTGTCCTTGGTGGTCGCTGAGGAGACTCGCCTCAACTCCTTGGACACCGCTATTTCTCCTGGTGGGATGCCTCACGCTGTTCTGGCTGCTCCCCAGCTTCCACCGCAGACATCTCTTGTCAGTGCTCCTCTGCTGCCCTCTTCAGGTTATAGTGCTCCGGTGCGCCCTGTTCCTCGTCCTCCGGCGCCCGTTTCGGCTCAGTCCAGTGCTCCCCGTCGCTCATCTGTCCGCTGCCACTACTGTCAGTGCCTGGGTCATATCAAATCTGAGTGTCGCAAGCTTCAGCGAGCTCAGCAGTCTGGTCAGCAACGTGCTCCCGGTGCTCTTTTCTCTGCTGTGGCACAGTCTCTCTCTATTTCTGAGCTTGCACAGCAGATTGCTCAGCAGCTCTCTCAGGGATCCCTGTCTCGCTCTACTGTCTCAGTTCTTTCACCGGATGCTTCTGATGCTTCTACCTCTCAGCCGGCAGCTTCCGCCCCTTCAGGTATCTCTTCCTCCGACTGGTTGCTTGACTTTGGAGCTTCTTTTCATATGACACATGATGCCACACACCTCTCATCCTGCCAGCCCGTTTCCCCTGCCCTTAGTATCATGGTAGCCAATGGTACTATTCTCCCCATTACTAGTCGTGGCCTCCTTCATACTAGCCATTTCCATATCCCCGACGTTGCCTACATACCCAAGTTATCCATGAATCTTATATCCGCCAGCCAACTCACATCTCATGGTTGCCTTGTTGTTTTTGATGAGTTTGTTTGTCGTGTGCAGGATCGTCTGACAGGGACACTCCTTGGAGTTGGCCGTCGCCGTAGTGGGGTGTTCGTCCTTGATCGCCTCCATCTTCCTTCCACTTCGTCATCTCCGGCTGCTGTCACTTTTTATCTTCCGTCGGTGGCCTTTTCTCAGTGGCATCACCGTCTTGGTCATCCCAGTGGCCCACGCCTTGCGTCGCTTATTAGTCATGGTTTTCTGGGTCGTGTTTCTGTTGATCGGTCTCATTCTTGTACTGGTTGTAAGCTTGGTAAACAGCTCCAACTCCCTTATCCGTCTAGTGAGTCAAGATCTTCGCGTCCTTTTGATTTAGTTCATTCTGATGTCTGGGGTCCCGCACATTTTGTATCAAAGGGCGGTCATCGATATTATGTTATATTTGTTGATGATTATTCTCGTTACTGTTGGATTTACTTTATGCATGCTCGTTCTGATTTCTTCCAGATATATGCTACTTTTTCTGCTATGGTGCGCACCCAGTTTTCCGCTTCCATTCGTATTTTTCGCTTCGATTCCGGGAGGGAGTATCTCTCTCATGCTTTTCGCGATCTGCTGGCTACTCATGGCACTCTCCCCCAGCTTTCCTGTCCCGGTGCCCACGCTCAGAATGGCATCGCTGAAAGGAAGCATCGTCATATTGTCGAGACAGCACGCACTCTTCTTATCTCATCTCATGTCCCTCCTCACTTTTGGGCTGAGGCTGTTTCCACTGCTGTCTATCTTATTAACCTGCAGCCATCCACCTTCCTTCAGGGCCAGTGTCCTGGTGAGTGTTTGTACTCTCGACCTCCACGTTACACTCATCTTCGTGTTTTTGGCTGTCGGTGTTACGTCCTTCTCCCTCCACGAGAGCGAACTAAGCTCTCTGCTCAGTCCGTGCCATGTGTCTTTCTTGGGTATAGTACTGAGCACAAGGGCTATCGATGTTATGACCCTGTTGCTCGTCGTCTTCGTATCTCACGTGACGTCACTTTTGATGAGTCTCACCCATTCTTTGTGTCATCCGTCTCTCCGACCTCACACTCATCTGTGACCCCATCTGATGTGCAGTTTCTCACACTTCCCATCTCTCCACCGGTATGTCCTCCTCCTCTCCTCCTACCACCGGCCACTCCATCTCCGACATCTCCGACCTCTCCGATCTCTACTTCCACCTCTTCTTCTGATACGCTCGTCGCTCCCCTTCCATATCACTACACTCGTCGTCCCCCTCTTGGTCCTTCGTCTCCTGTGCCCCCCGACTCAGTGCCCGTCTCCTCCAGCGAGGTCCCTGTGGATGACCCTCCTGCTCGTCGCAACCCACCTCGTGAGCGACGTCCTCCCGACCGCCTCAGTCTTGCTACACTTCCTCTGGACCTGTCTGCTCTCCCTGCTACCGCCTGTGGTACTCCAGAGCCGACTTCCTATCGTGAGGCTGCCCAGATACCTGAGTGGCAGACTGCTATGTCTGCTGAGTTGGAGGCGCTTGAGCACACTCGTACCTGGGAGCTTGTTTCTCTCCCCCCTGGCGCTGTTCCTATTACTTGCAAGTGGGTCTTCAAGGTGAAGACTCGCTCAGATGGTTCTGTAGAGAGGTACAAGGCCCGCCTCGTGGCTCGTGGTTTTCAGCAGGAGCATGGACGTGACTATGATGAGACTTTTGCCCCTGTTGCTCACATGACCACGATCCGCACTCTTATTGCTGTTGCAGCTGTTCGTCGCTGGTCTCTGTTCCAGCTCGATGTGAAGAACGCTTTTCTTCACGGTGACCTTCAGCAGGAGGTGTACATGCTCCCTCCTCCCGGTCTTTCCTCTCCTCCAGGACTTGTTTGTCGCTTGAGACGAGCTCTTTACGGGCTCAAGCAGGCGCCCCGCGCGTGGTTTGCTCGTTTCAGTTCGGCCATTACTGCCGCCGGTTTTCAGCCGAGCCCGCATGATCCAGCCTTATTTGTGCACATCCTCTTCTCGCGGCCGGACTCTTCTATTACTTTATGTGGATGACATGATTATTACTGGTGATGACCCTACTCATGTGACATTCGTCAAGCATCACCTCCAGCAGCAATTTCAGATGACTGATCTTGGACAGCTGAGCTATTTCTTGGGCCTTGAGGTCACCTCTACAGACCGTGGTTTTCAGCTCTCTCAGCGGCGTTACACATCAGATCTTTTAGCTCGGGCTGCTCTCTCTGACTCTCGCATCGTGGACACCCCTATGGAGCTTCACCTTCAGTTACGACCGGATGATGGGGCTACACTCTCTGATCCTACTCGTTATCGTCACATTGTCGGGAGCCTCGTCTACCTTACTATTACTCGGCCCGACATTGCACATGATGTTCATGTTTTGAGCCAGTTTGTTGGTGCGCCCACCTCTGTGCATTACGGTCATCTACTGCGGCTGCTGCATTATCTCCGGGCGACGATTTCACGTGGTCTCTTCTACTCCAGTAGCAGTTCTCTGCTCCTTCGTGCTTACTCGGATGCCACTTGGGCCAGTGATCCCGTTGACCGCCGATCTGTTACTGGTTTCTGTCTATTCTTGGGTACTTCACTTATTGCCTGGAAGTCCAAGAAACAGACCGGGGTTTCTCGTTCCAGTACTGAGGCTGAGCTGCGTGCCATGGCTACTACTACTGAGGACATTATTTGGCTCCGCTAGCTCCTTGAGGATCTTGGTGTCTCTTCTCCGGATCCCACTCCACTCCACTGTGATAACACCGATGCCATTCAGATCACCTTGAATCCGGTGAAGCATTCTCTTTCCAAGCACATCGGGGTGGATGCTTTCTTCCTTCGTGAGCAGTATGGTCGGGGAACTCTTGCTCCTTCCTTTGTTCCTTCTGAGCAGCAGCTTGCAGACTTGATGACTAAGCCGCAGACTCGGTCTCAACATGCTTATCTATTATCCAAACTCTCGGTGTATGAACCCCCGTGAGTTTGAGGGGGGGTGTTAGATGTATTATGCATTATATTGTATATTATGGTGGTAGACTCTCTTAGGCTCACCTCTAGGTGTTGGGAACCCCTCTTGTGTATATATACATATGTATCCTTATTGTGGAATTCTATTCATTCATTCACTCTATCATATACATATATACATATGGAAACCACTGTCAATTTGGACCAATAGAACAATTCCCTTTTCTTCCCACAGTAACAGCTAGAAACTCCAAGGACTCTATGATGATTTGTCTGGAATTCATCAATCATCACTCGAAGTTTGATGGACAAGTGAAGTTTTGCTCGACGAATCTTTGACCTATCGTCGACCGCTGCTCAACGACTCAGCCTCTGCTCGGTCACAGGTTTCGCTCGACGATCAACGATCTTATAATGCATATTGTATGCACCTGGCCTCCTACCACCTTCTGGGAGCAACACAATTGTGGTTCGCTCGTTTACACATGGAGAAACCAAAAATAAAGTGGGAAGAATTTAAGAAATTTTGCAACATGAGTTTTGTCCCTCCATTACAAAGAAACCCTCTTGGTCGCTACGAAAGACGGGATCAGTGGAGAATTATTTGAAGAAATTTCAAGTTCTCCTTGCTAGCGCTATGTCAATACTACCAGAGCAACAGGTGATTGTGTTCACAACAACACTTTGTGAACAGTTGAGGTTAGATGTCGAGTTCGAGAAACTGCCAAGCTTGATTTTTGATAGGAGTATAACCCGCATTTCTAATATGAATATGGCTCGCATTTCTGATTGTCGGTTACACATGGACCAAAGTGACTACTTCACAGATATCACGTAGAACAATAGACTTGGTGGACCCAAAGAAATCCTAAGCCCGAATATCAAGCGATTACTACATGTCGAGATGGCCGAACGAAGGGAAAAGGTGTTATGTTATAATTGCATCGAAATCTGTACACGAGGACAACGTTGCAAGAGTCTTTTCAAGTAAGAGTTGGATGACCCAAATGAATATAGAATTGGGGAAGATGATACAGGAATTCGGTGGCTCTCTGAGCTCGGGGACAAGCTCATTTGGAGGTGGGGAGTGGTGTTATGGGACTTCGTGCCTAGTTACCTTTTATGTACATAATTATTATGCAGGTTGTTAGCTTTTATAGAAGTCTTTATCATGAATTAGTAATAGTTGGTTGAGTCATTAGTGTATGTAAGCTCTCATTTAAAGGCTATGGATGTTTGAATGAAAGAAGAATTTGAATTTTTGTCTTTATTGTGAGATAGTCGTAGCTCTCTCCTCCCGAATACACCCCGCTTAGACAGTCATGGTAAGACTCCACAGTATCCCCCACCCAACCGACTCCGCCTCCAGACACCTCTTCGGTGAAGTTTCCAACGAGTCATGACCAACCGTGACAGTTTCCTGAAATTATCTTTCAGTAAAACTCAGTGCATTCAAACCTCTTAAGAAGCTAACTACACCTATGACAAATTACTCAAAAAATCAATAACATTTATAGCTCAAAACTACTCAAAAATACATTAAAAAGCACAAAAACAACTTAAAACAAAAGATCATATTCCAATTTGTGTTACAATCAAATTGTCAGATTAATAACTAACTCAAGAATGTGTGCCTTTGGTATTTCAAAGTTGACTTATTAAATATTAACTAATGGACAAAATCTAATAGAGAAATATTTGAGCAAGCTAGACCTTACTTGTACACTAAGAAGACAATTAAAATGGAACGTGGTGGCCATTCTACCAGCAGACTCCATCTCGTATGCAATGGTCAAAGCATTTGAATGGTCCCCAGACTTGCAATCTTCTTCAATTAGTAAATCATAGAGTTCATCAGAAGCTCTTAATCCCCCCTTTGCTCCCTTCAAAAATACAGCATTCGCATCATCCAGATAATGGTTCTTGACCAACTCTTCTGCTTTTAAAAAGCAATATCAATTACCTTCAAGTAAATTAATGGTTAAAAATGCATTATAAAGCCACATACCCACTAGAATCAGCCAAGCCACATACCCACTAGAACCAGCCAAGCGTAGCGAATGTCAAAATTTAATTTTTCCATCGCTGCAAGCATTTCTAATCCCTTGGTTGCAAAACCTTGAGAGCCAAATAATCGAACCATGGCAACAAATGTTTCGTGTAGAGGACGTAAGCCAGAGCTAAGCTCCCTTCTCAGTGACTGCATCTAAATAATAATATAATATCAATTAAAGGCGCATCAGAGCATAACTTAAGAATATATACTAGAAAAAATGACATTCTTGTGAAGATAGAAAAAGATTTTACTTCCATGGTAGTCAAAGGTTTAATATGCAGAAACCAAATTAAAATCACCCATTATACATGGTTTTGTCAACTAAATTTGCAACTGCAACATGGCCTAGTTATTATTATATACTAAATTAACATGAAAACCTGAAAGGGCCTAGAATAATCTGCATTGTCAAAAAATTCATTTTAATTAAACCCATTTAATTGCAGTAAAAGGGTTTTAGTGAACAACACATCAAAATGAAGTCAATTCAATGCAGAGAGATGATAAAGACTGCAATTAAGTAAAAAGGCTCCCAAATCAAATATACAAGGAAAAAGAAGGATGGAAATATACAAGTGGATTTGTTCAATGGTATTCGAACAAAGTGTTACCTAGATAGTAAGGTTATAAATGTCAACCTGCTACTTTGTTACAGAGCACATTGCTATTTAAAATGATCAATGGTACTAACAGAAATTTATTCTTTTCATTTCTATTAGTAATAAAGATTGATTCTAGACAACATCCGTCTCAAAATTTATTTTTGGATTACCTTGACCTAGACACTGAAAGTTATTCAGGTTTGCCTCTCTTTTAGGATGGCATCAAAACAACCATTGTTATCCAGATTGCATAATATTGGAGATAACACGGTATCGAACAGCGTACAAGTACCTAAGTTATGAGTTTTACGAATTTTAGTTAAATGTAGTCTCACTTGCACCACGCAAAGAAGCATGTATACTTACAAAGGGTTGGCATATCTCTGTTGGAGACATGCCAGATGCAGAATACTCAAACATATCAGGATTATGTCTAGTGTGTCATTACTCATTGGCATAACGATTTTTTCTTTTCTAAAAGCAGATCCCAAATATTTCTTGTAGCAGCATGAAAGAG
This sequence comes from Dactylorhiza incarnata, assembly GCA_033032865.1. Lineage (NCBI taxonomy): Eukaryota > Viridiplantae > Streptophyta > Magnoliopsida > Asparagales > Orchidaceae > Dactylorhiza > Dactylorhiza incarnata. Next base: position 1,788,761 of record JAWHQI010000310.1, on the reverse strand, counting down.
GGGAGGAAAATTAATAAAGGCTATATCTTAAGTAAATCGATATTTTCAACCAAATTGTATCATCCTAACTTGATTATCTCAAATAAAGATTTACATAAACTCCTCTAATTCTCCCCCTTTACCAGCTAATCTAGGTCACTTAGTTCAATCTATCTATAAGCTTCTTTCCTTTCTATAGTTTGAAGGCATGCATCTTGAATCAACAAGTTAATTCATAGTTGATCAATTCAGCATCGTATTACTAGACCAATAGATAGTATGATGTGGATTACATCACGAAAGCTAATCATCACCTATCGCCCGTATGGGTATACACTAGCAGGAGACAAAACTATGATCGTCATTTGGACAAGCAGAGCCCACAGTCATGTATGTATTTCATTTATGTGCATGCAGCGACCATTATGATTGAACGATCAGGATAGTCCATAATGGTTGCTCACATCCTCCAATCCTATATATATGTGCATAGAGGTTCATTTAAATTTTAAAGTCATCAAAGATTTTTGGCATAATTTCCGAAATCACTATCTCCCTATGGTCTAAAGACGTGGAACCTAGATAACAAAGCCTGGGCTTTCCCCCTTTTCTCACCTAGATGCCCCTCCTCCCTATCCCAGAACCACTTAGCCTAACATCATGAATCCGATGAAGGTGATCCGATGAGGGAGGTCCGATGAGTGTGGTGGGTATCTTTGGGGCAAGAAAGTCTGGGCAAAGACAGTTCTTGACAGGGTTCTGTGTAACAGATGGTGAGGTGGTGCATGAATGAATTAAATCTCACGTCGGAATTAGAGAAAAAAATTATTGGGCTTAAATAATAATTTGGAACATCAAATACCAGATGTGCCTTTTCAAGGCAAGTAGTGAAACTATGTTAGGATCTCCACAGCTAAGTATGCTCTAGTGGAGTAATTCTATGATGGGTGACCTCCTGTGAAGTAATTATAAGTCATATATGAAAAAGGATAAACCGTGCGATTCAGCTTGATATGGGATTGGGTAAACCAAACAGACAATAGTTTGGTTCATTAGGCAGAACTCATGTAATACGATATGTGTTCGGGCATGAACCAAGAAGAAGCTAGTGAGCCTGTAACATCCAGAGTTTCAAGAGGACAGCCCTACATAGGAGCTTAAAAATCGCACAGCTAAGCGTGCTCTGGTGTAAATAGTTTTGGAATTGATAACCTCCTGAGAAGTACTCGTAGCCACCTATGGAAAAAAGATAAAACTATGTGCTTGAGCTTAGTATGAGATAAGATGGACCGACACAGACAATATTTCAGATATTGTTGGTTGAGTCATTACATAGTTGAGCTCTTCCTATTCATCCTATAACCACCTATGCCCATCCACCCACCCACCCTCTCATCATCACATAACCACTGCCACGGCCCACTCAATCCCAAGTAACTGCCTAATCACACAATCAACCCTTGAATAACTATCTCGACTACCCTCAACTACCATCCCTTATTTAACACTACAGCTGCAAGAAAACCACCCACCATCCCCCCCACCCCCTAAATTACCTTGTCGAGTCTCCAGCATTCCATATTGCCAAATTGTCTCTTCACAACCCCTGTCTTCCATTATCCTTGCAGAACAGAGCCCTCCTGCCTTAGTCGAGCACCTACAGTTCCCAGCTGTAATAACCCGTGCTTTATGGAATTTGTCATTTACTAAGGGGATTGCGAAATTCGAAGTGGTATAGCCATAATTATCAAAACAAGGTATAAGTTACACATATGCCAGATATAAATTATGTTAACTACAACCACAACACTCAGGCCTTTATCCCACCATAGTGGGGTCGGCTATATGGATCATTGGAGTGTTGATAATGAAAAAGATAGATCTTTAAGCCATCAAGAGCACTTTCAACATTGACTGACTCACTAATGATGGGCATTGACACTATGATACCACTCTAGAATGTATCGAATGCCCCCGCGAAGGGAAAATCATCAGATGGCTCATCGGGAGGGGTGTAATAAATAACATCGCAGATACGACGAGTACCGAAACAGGTTCCAGATATATCAGGAGTGTTAAAAAATATGTGAAGCAGTCATGGTCAATACTGGACTCTCGACTCTTACTCTAAACATAAATCATCACTACAACCTAGAGAGACTTTGAGGAGTCATACTCAAATGTGAGTCTACGATTGAGTCAATAACTAGATTTGTGCAAGTAGGGAAGGACATACTAATATTGAGTCGCTCGTACTCACTCTCTATAGGAGCAAAAGGGTCTGGGTCAAACTCAAGTGACAGACCATTCATCGAACGCAACCTCACTGGTGAGAGAGAACAATGTATCAGGTGTCTCATCTTTCGTGTCAATCGGATCTCAATGTGAGTATATTCACCTAACGGTAGCGGAAAACAAGGTCAGCCCTACATAGGAGCTTAAAACAAGGTCAGCCCTAGACTCGCCTAGGGACATGCGGCGAGGGCGAGGCGATTACTCTCACTGTCCTCACATAGTTCACGCACAGTCCTCGCCTCTTACTAAGGAGAGGGACGAAACGACAATCAACATGTTTGACGCAAAAACCTTAAATATTCTCCACCTCCTTCGGTTGAGCTCCGCTCCTGGGAGGTGTCGACTATTCTCCACCTCCTCCAGTTGAGCTCGCTCGTCTAGCGAATGGCATGGGAGGGTGTCGACTCTTCTCCACCTTCTTCAGTTGAGCTCGCTCGATTAGCGAATGGCCTGGGAGGTGTCAAATTTTCGCCACCATCCTCCAGTTGAGCTCGCGCGCCTAGCGAATGGCCTGGGAGGTGTCGACTTTTCTCCGCCTCCTCCAGTTGAGCTCGCTCATCTAGCGAATGGCCTAGGAGGCGTCGAGTTTTCTCCACCTCCTTCAGTTGAGCTCCGCTCCTGGAAGGTGTCGATTCTTCTCCACCTAATTCAGTTGTGCTCTGCTCCTGGGAGGTGTCGACTTTTCTCCGCCTCCTTCAGTTGAGCTCGCTCGTCTAGCGAATGGTCTGGGAGGTGTCGACTCTTCTCCACCTCCTTCAGTTGAGCTCCGCTCTTGGGAGGTGTCGACTCTTCTCCACCTCCAGTTGAGCTCGCTCGTCTAGCGAATGGCCTGGGAGGTGTCGACTCTTCTCCACCTCCTTCAATTGAGCTCTGCTCCTGGGAGGGTGTCAACTCTTCTCCACCTCCTTCAGTTGAGCTCCGTTCCTGGGACGTGTTGACTCTAATCCACCTCCTCCAGTTGAGCTCGCTCGTCTAGCGAATGGTTTGGGAGGTGTCGACTCATCTCCACCTCCTCCGGTTGAGCACGCTCGTCTAGTGAATGGCCTAGGATGCGTCGACTTTTCTCCACCTCCTTCAGTTGAGCTCCGCTCCTGGGAGGCGTCGACTCTTCTCCACCTCCTTCAGTTGAGCTCCGCTCCTGGGAGGTGTCGACTCTTCTCCACCTCTTCTAGTTGAGCTCGCTCGTCTAGCGAATGACCCGGGAGGTGTCGACTCTTCTCCACCTCCTTCAGTTGAGCTCCGCTCCTGGGTGGGATCTCGCATGGCCTATCATCTAGTGTCCATCTCTCCGAACCGCGGGTCTTACATTGTTTTACCGAGCTCGTATCGAGCCCGAAAAAAAGCAGGGATTGTGTATAACCCGTAATTCGTCGAGATCAAAAATGCCTAAGGAAGACAGCTTAGAAGACCTCGCTCAGCCGGGGCGAGTTGAGAAGACATCGCCCAGCCGGGGCGAGCAGAGAAGACCTCGCCCAGCTGGGGCGAGATGACAAGACCTCGCCCAGCAGAGGCGAGCTGAGAATACCTCGCCCAGCAGGGGCGAGCTCAGAAGACGTCGCCCAGCAGGGGCGAGCTCAGAAGACCTCGCCCAGCAGGGGCGAGCTCAGAAGAACTCGCCCAACATGTGGGCGAGTTCAGATTTCACCTCGCCAGAAGGCGGGAGCGGCTATTCGCAGACCATACCCCCTCCCCCTTAGATTTGCCTATAAATAGGACCACAAGGCACAAGTAAAAGTTATCTTCCCTCCCCCCTATGGTGTGGGCGAGTTCAGTGTCCGTCTCTCTTGTGTCGAGCTCAGCATTGGCTTTAGAAGGGGAAGTTCCTATAGACTTGGTGGGCGGGACCTCCTCGCTGCAAGCACACGGGTCTTGTTTGTAGGCAGTTCGGAGCTGTTTTTGTGATCTCTAATCTCTTCTCGTCGTGTCTCATCCTAGTCGACCATTAAACCAGTAACCTTTGTTTACCCCCGAGTCCGAACGCGAGGAATCCATTTTCGTAGTTCCAACAATATATACATAAAATTATATATATAATATATTTGTGGTACTTACTATATGAAATATATATAGTGATAAATGCGTACAATTGTACGGATACTTAAAAATGCTTTGCGTATCAGCTCGAACGCATATCGGATACAGGAAACGCACGGAAACGCGTTTCCGAAATGTAGGAAACGTACTATTTAAATTAAATAGAAAAGTTTAATTGGGAAACGCATATCCCGCAAGCGGTATACGCGTTTCCCGCTATTCAGTTCGCGGCGTCACGCGCAGCAGTCAAGCCTGATATAATTTGATTGTTAGGGTTCACGACTTACACGCATTTCACAACCCCGACCCCCACAGCTCTACGTCATTCTCACCCGACCCCCGCAGCCGAAGCCCGTCGAAAGCTCGTTGCAGCCCGTCGCTCGGCGTCGAAAGCCCGTCGCTGGAATCCAAGAGTTCTCCTCCGCTTAAGGTGTTGGATCTGGTGAGTTCTCCTTCGATGATGCCCTTAATTTTTCTTTTTCATTTTATTTTTTCTTCTAATAGTTTTAAGCTTTCATTCATGCATTTAACCACTGATAAGAACATATTTGTCTACATAATCTTTAATACATTGCATATTTGTATAATATTTTAAGTTTTTTCATGTATTCATATTTAAGTGCTTCTTAGTTCTCAATTTTCACTATATGGGTGTGCTAATTTGCGTGTGTTCTTTGAACTATGAGTGTAATTATTTTGTGACTCTATTTTGAGTTTTGTGATTTCGCGTGTTCCATGAATATGTAGTTGTGATAGAGTATTCATAAATTGACTCTAACATATATACAAATTACAGCAACAATAAAATTTCATAAATTGAATTCAACATGCATCGAGAACTTATCATGCTCGCATTAATCTTAGATTTAATGTTTTAAAGTGGAATGCCTATTTTCATGCTTACATGTACTCCATCTTTATATTCTTTTGTACATTACATGCTAGTTTGAGAATATTTGCTAGTTTACATTATTTGCTATGTTTACATTATTTGCTATGTTTACATTATTTAGAACTTATCATTGAGATTATTTGTTGTAATTCGTTGCAATTCAAGATATGTACACTTAGTTTGTTAGTTATCTTATTTTATATTAATTAATACTTATATTAAAATAATTAAAAAAGTTAAAAAAGTTTCCCGTATCCTTTTTTATAAATCACATTTCTCGCATCCGTTTCGCATCGTATCACATATCCCATTTTCGTCCCCGTCTATATAATAATACAAGTATATTACATATATAGAGAGAGAAATCCGACGTATTAAAATGTCCCCAACATATCCGACAATCTGACATTTCAAACTCAAACCGACATAAACCCGACATCCGACATCTGCAATCTTGATAGTGATACGATGTATGGAAATGTCAGGCGATATATCAATCTCGTATCGACCGATATATCCGGAAAACACGATATTTTTTAAAAACATTTTTGGTAAAATTAAATCAGTATCGTGGTGTTTCCTTTTATAAAACTTTTATGTCGGCTGACATGACAGCTGATATCCAGAATGTTGATAATCAACTTGCAAATATCTTCATTACGCCTCTTATAGTAACTAAAATCAGACGTATAAGATACAAATTGGGCTACTCAAATGCCTCATCTTCCTCCTCCATCTTGAGTGGGAGTGAACTCAAACTATACTTCATCAATGCCAACATCTCCTCTAATGATACCCTACTAATGGAATTCAATGTGTAATAATTGATGGATTTTCCTCATTGTTGTCACAATCCACACCATTTTCTGCATCCTCATAGCTCATTGAATAGAACTTATGTCGAGGCATGTTTTTGAAATTAGTACAAGTGACATTAAGATGCATTGGTAAAGATGTACATTCCACCACATTAATGCATGATCAATCTATCTGGGACAAGAAAATAAGACCTTCTTAGGGATTAGTAACACAAAGAGATTGAACTCTCGAGTTGGTTAATTTAGGCATCGAACTCCATGTTGATAGTGCAGCCATAAGAAGGTATATAAATCATACCCTCCATCTTAACGGATCTCGGGTGATCTTCTTGTCGCAAGGGTGTAAGATCTTCTTCCTCATCTTCCAAGTGATCTTGCTCATAGGAATGTTTCCAATTAGTCGAGCGGCAATTTCCCTATTCTAGGATGTTAATACTAGAGGTTTGGCGCCCTTGTAACGATCGGATCCTTATTCTTGGCGAAATATGTCATTAATGGCATCTACAATCAAAGAAGAGCAACCAGGTTAAATAGATCTTTCTTTTAGAATCTACATTTCGAATATTGTTGCTTGGATTTTGCAATCGACAAAATGAAGAGAGGTTCCTTCTCATTTTACCATCAACCCCATGAAGTAGCACCTGATACCAATCTCATATGAAATCACTCATTGGTTACCAAAATTCTAGGTGATGATTAAAAAAATAAGCAACTTGGGATAGAGATTAGATTATGTGGTTATCTCTCTCTCTCTTCACTCTCCCACTCCCAAACATGGAAACAAAACAAAGAAATTGAAAGGTAATGATTGAAAAGAAGCTATATTCTCAATTAAGTTTCTACAACATTTCAACCACCTTCAAGGCTTCAACAATACAAAGTTCCCTCAAATTATATGAGCTAGAAATGCCATCTTGGTAACTACGAGTAAAACAAAAAAATTAATTAAATCAAATATAAGGTGATATGCACCCATAAATTTATACAAGTTCCAGGAGTGCGTCTAGCCATAGCTCCACCATGAGGGGGTGGAGGTAGTGGGGTCATGCTAAATCTCATGACCAAGGAAGTTGGGAAAAAAGGAGAAAATCGCCACAACTATCGCACGGCGTCACCCGCGTAGGTAGCAACGAGGCCGCACCCCTCCATCACCGGGTGCGGCCGAAGCCGCGTAGCCGCACCCCATTAAGAGGGTGCGGTTAGGCGCGCACCCCACTAAGGGGGTGCGGGCCGCACCCCGTTTAGGGAGCGCGGCCAAAGCCGCACCCCACATAGTGGGGGCGGCCAAGGCCGCACCCAACATAGTGGGGGCGCGGCCTTGGCCGCACACCCCATGGGGGTGCGGCAAGGTCCATGCCCCCCTACATAGGAGGCGCGCCAAGGCCCGCGCCCCCCTTGGAGGTGCGGACGAAACCGCACCCTCTTGGGGGGTGCGGCCGAAAACGCACCCCCTTTGGGGGGTGCGGCCGGAACCGCAAGCACCCATCCTTTTCAGGAGGATGCGGCCGGAACCGGCAACACCCATCCTTTTCAGGAGGGTGCTCTTTCCCGTCTTGGGGGGTGCGGTCTTTGGGAGGGCGTGCCCTCACCTCTTGCAAGCCGTCCCTTAGCAGCGCTCGACTGCATTCTCAATTTTCCGCCTGCAAAGCAAGTGAAGCGCTTCCGCGTTCACCACAGCGCTCAGAACGTTTCCGTGTTCACCGCGCGCAGTCAGAGCGCTTCCGCGTTCATCGTGCGCATCAGAACGCTTCCACTTTAATCGCGCGCATCAGAACACCTTAACGTTCCCGACGAGCACGGCAGTTAACCTTTCTTAATTTTATAGATTGCAGGTCTTATTCACTGCGCTCAAACGCCATCAATGAAGCTGCCCGAATTGACCAAACTGCCCGGGGGGCAAGACGGGAATATCCAAAAAATGACAATCCGTGTGCTCCAGATTGGCAAACGTGATTAGCCCGTCAGGTGGTTACGGTGGTTACAACGGCAAAATTACCGGGCTAACCCCTGCCTAAGGTTATAAAAGAAGCTCAAAGCCTTCATTTCAAGGAACCTTGTCTTCTACAACCCGATAGAGCTCCGTTGAAGATTCCTCAGAGTTCTCCTGCGGTGCTTGAAGATTTTCTTCAAGTCTTCGAAGATCTCCTTCAAGTCCTCGAAGATCTCCTTCAAGCATTCGAAGATCTCCTTCGAGCATTGGAAGATCTCATTCGCTTTCGAAGACATTCTTCCTAAGTGACTCGAAGATCCTTCGGGCACCAAAGACGACTAAAAAATCTCACTTTCATTCCCGCGGAAAAGTACTTAGTCTCCTGAGAGATGTGATACGCGAAAAGTGTATATATACACAAGTGCCGTGTCGGTTCAAGTAATAAAGTGTAAGTAAAGATCGTTCCCACGAGGAAGTGTTAAATCTAACGCTCACAATTACTAGCTTAACCTTTTCATTAAATTCAAGTTGATTAATTAACGAGATGATTGATTTTGAAAACAACTTATAATAACTTATAAATATTACAACTACGATTATCTAAAAATACTTTTGATAACAATTTAGAGAAAAAGTCTTGTACGTTGATTTCATTTGCTTATTGTGATGGTTACTTGAAGTGATTCGATATGGACGCTAAATAACTATCATGCAACGATTTGAAAGTGGAAAACATGATCTCTCTATCAAATCCGTTTACCCCTTATTTCCCTAGTTATCTCTAACTTAGGTAACAATAATGATAACATCAAGTACACAAATCAATGTTGTTACCCGAGAAGACGAAATCTCTTTCTCCCTTCTACAATATATTGAAATTATGATAAACTTACGTTACTCCTCTCTCGAATCTCGCAACGTAGTATAAAGACGGAAATTTTGGTGAAATACTTACGCACTACTCTCTCGAATCTCGCCGCGCAGATAAAATATGCATCTAGCCTGACTCCTCCCTCGAATCTTACCAAGCAAAATTTAAAGATGAAAATTTAACCCAAAATTTCCAAGAACAACTTCATAAATTCAATAAAGATAAAATTTCAAACATTCATAATAAAAATTAAGGTTCAAACATCACAATAAAGCAAAGTACTCGCAACATAACAAGACTTAGAAAATTAGTTCATAATGAAAAAAAGGAGAAACACGCAATTGTAAAGATTTTACTACACATGGTTAAAGAGAAAAAGAAAGATGTAAGAATTTCTTCCCCAAAACCCTGCAGGAAAACCCACCTCCTTCTTCCCCTTCGCCGAAAATCTGTCTTCTCCCCCTTGCGTAAACAGCAAAAACCGCCCGGAATAATGTTCTCTCTCCGTTTTTTCCTTTGGCGTGAAAGATAACTCCCACTTTTTTATCTCCTCTTGTCCCATAACTACCTTAAGTGTTTTCCCACTTATATTTCGAAAATCTTCTTAAAAAGACGCACTCTCTCCATGTTTGTAACCGCCGCAATCATAAAATGCGGAATTAAAATCTGTAATTTCGGATCCAGACTTGTTGCAACAACTTTTTAAAACCCAATAAAAGTTGTTGCAACAATTTTACTTGGACAGAAAAACTACTTTTTTTCTTCATTTCTTCGGGATGGTTCCTTCAACATTTTTCTTAGGGATGATACCTCTATCATTTCTACAATGAAAACATAGCAACATAATGAATATATACATACTTAAATTAATAATGGAAATATCGAAGTATTAAGCTTTTAAATACATGATCCATGAATAAAATGTGTTATAATATCATATTTAATAGTGATAATAACTTCTTTTCAAGAAGTTATCAAGATGGCCTGTCGTCATCAGAGATTTCTCTTTATTACCATTGTAACGAAACGGCGGCCTATCGCCCTCGAGTTCTCAGTTTAACTTGTAAGATACCGACACATAGTGGGATTTGGTTGGCACAGCTCCGGCCGGCGTGGTTTTTTAACCTTTCTGGGTTTTCCCACGTTAAAAACGTCTTTGGGTCGTCAACTAGTTCTCTCATTGACTGTTTGCGCACTCGCCTCGCTCTCGAGCTAAGGTGGTTCAATTCGATAGGTCTACCAGAGCGTGCGAGCGACCCGCAACATAAGGAATAGTCCCCTTTATTTATATGAGCTAGAAATGGCATCTTGGTAACTACAAGTAAAACAAAAAATCTTAATTAATCAAATATAAGGAATAATGAAGATGCATAGAAGTGGGTCACTAAAGTGGGGTTTAGGGTTGATGCTTCGCTCAAACTTTCAATCTATGAGCTTGCCACCTTCGTCCTGAAGTAACTCTGTTTATATTGATTCTTTTGTATAAGGGGTGGCTTTCTAACTCAGACTTAACTTCTTCAACATAGATGACTTCTTTAAACGTCTTACAACCACATCGGTTTGTTTGCAAATAGAATAAATTTTGGTTGGTCTGCAAATAGCATAAATTTCGGTTGGTCTGCAAATAGCATAAATTTCAGTTGGTCTGCAAATAGCATAAATTTCAGTTGGTCAATAAATAGCATTCAATATTTGACTTTGATCAAAAAAATTTGGTTGGTCTGTAACTAACACTCAATATTTTTGGCGTGAGGGTGCAATGTGCCGCCTACAATATATTTGGTCTAAGCATTATTTTTGGCCGCCTATAATATTTCAATATATGAGGGACCAAATACCACTCATCTTTTAATTACCAAATTTAATATAAAAGTGAAATGGCATGAGGGTGCAATGTGCCACCTTAAAAGCATTTAAAAGGATGCAAAGTGCCAAAAATAAAAACTGGGGTGCAAAGTGCCAAGGAGCCTCATTTAGAGGGTGTAAAGTGCCAAAATTCCAATACTTATTCCCAGATAATTAGAATCTTCGTGTTCAATGTTAGCTAATGAATACATTGTTTTTTTTTAATTACAAGACTTTTCACTTCGTAAGATTGACCTAGAAATTTGTGGTTCAAGATTTATCAAGCTTGCAACTCCCTTAAACAATGAAAACTCTCCATATACCCTAAAACGATGCGAAACAAGTAACAGCGTCTGAAGGAACACAGCATCAATAATGACATTAAGGTTTGCATTACACTATATTCTAGAGAAAACTGAAAACTCAAAAGGAGATTACCGCGCCCTCTATACGTCTCCGTTGAGTGTGTGGGAGACTATGAGACCATGGAAGGACCGAGGCCCTGGACTAATTCCGGCAGCAACCATGTCATATATGACGTCTGCGGCGCCGGCGGCGTCGAGCATCCGCGCTCGACTCATCAGCTCCTCCATGAAGGGCGATCGAAGGCTCTTTTCCACGCTGAGAGGAGGAAGGATCGTCGTCTCTTGGCTGCCTACACCCTCCTCCGTCCCTTCCTCTCAGAACTGCGGCGGTGCAAGTGAAGGGAGTAGATCGTCTGACAGGGAGGGAAGAAGGCGAAAGAAATGCGAATAGCGGCGACGAGTATAAGTACAACGCCATTTGTATTTACTCCTCCGGTTTCCGGCGAGGAGGCGGAAGAAGCGGATAAGATGGATAAGTACGCTGGCGATGGGGGAGAATCGGGGTTTAAAGAATTAAAGATAGATGACTTCGAACTTCGAAGTAATCAAAATCGCCCAATTATATTCGTAAAAAATTTAAAAGAATTTAAATTAAATTATGAAAAATTCAATGCGTGAATAAATATTAAATGAAAAAAATTTAGGTGAGTATCTCGCACCTAGATCATTATGAGAGGAGTGTATCTCAGTCATTGATAGCTCTAAATATTGTTGTATTTATGAATAATAAATAATGTCAGTATTTTTCCTACCGTCAGATCTAAGATCATATGGCTATATTTTCCCCTCACCTAGAACTAGGTGAGAGAACGCACCTAAGTATTTAAATAGTGTGAGGTTCACCTTCTCATTTGCTTTTGTTCAAAATTTTTCGTTCTTTTGCTCCCGTCTCTGCCCAATGTCGAAGTTTCTTTTTTGAGCAGTTTTATATTCGGATTATTGTTTGTTATTATACAGTTCTTTTTTTTAGTAGTTTTAGAGTCGGATTTCTGCTAATTTTTTATACAGTTCTTTTTTGATGCATTTTATATTCTAATTTTTGCCGATTTTTAGGCAGTCTGATTTCAATTTTTTTCATGTTTCTACCGAAGTCTTAGGCTGCGAACATCCGCACAGAAGAGATTTCAGAGGTCGAAGAGGGTGGAGCTTCGGCAGAAATTGTTCTTGCCAGTTCCAGAGCTCGAGGTTTTCGGTTCGAGCCCAAGGGATGGAGCCGAGGGATGGACAAATAGAAGCAGATGGTGTGGAGTTTCCCAGCTTGACAATGGCGAGGGTTTTACTTTTCAGCGGGTGGTAACAGCAGACGAAAAGGGCAAAAAAATTGAAGAAAGCAAATGATGGACTCCACGCTATTTATTCACGCATGAAATTTTCACACGTTACAGATGTACAGCCCTCATTCTCCGAGGGTGGACCCCCCCCCCCCCCCCCCCGAGGCCACGTAGGCAGAAGTCAAAGTCAAGGAGGTCATCGCAGAACCCGGCAGTTCAAGGCGGAAGTAGAGAAGACCTCGGCGAGTATGCAAGCAATACTCGCCAGGTTGGCGAGTATGGAATAGAAGACCTGGCGAGTATTGGCCCGGCGTGTGCGAGCAGCACCCAATACTCGCCGGACGGGCGACTATGGCGCGATACTCGCCGAGTAACCCATAGTCGCCGGGTTGGGGGCTGGGCTATAAAAAGCCCCCCTACCCTTTGGTTTTCCTATAAATAGGACCCCAGGGGTACATGGATTGGCACCTGGACTTGAGCTTTTGGACCCCGATTCCCGAACTCTCGAGCCCGTCACCCTTGCTCTCTGCCAAGTCGGTGCCTTCCCTGTACCAAGCTCGGCCACTTTGGTTTTGGAGGGGAAGACTCTCTCGAGCTTCTGGGTACGTGGTGGGACCTCCCTGCCGCAGCACCTGGGGTCCGGTTCGTTGCTCTTCTAACTCCGTAGTAGTCGCCAGCCAGGTCATCTCGTTGGACTGCTGGGCGAGTAGTCTCCGGCTGCATCGGTCCGAATCTTGAGGTCAGGATTTTCCTGGCGTCAACACTTTGGTGCGGTGAGCGTGGATCGTAGTCGTTGGAAGAAAGTCCAGTAGGAAGGCGAGATGGTAGAAATTGGCGACCAAGAGGAAGTTGTTGGCAACTCGCGAGTATGGCGAATTCTCGCAAGCAAGGCGAGATCCTTCCCTACTCGCTATAGGCGAGTTCCAGATGGCGAGATCCCTACTCGCCATAGGCGAGTTCCAGAGGCGAGTTCCAGAGGCGAGTTCCTGAAGGCGAGATCCAGATGGCGAGATCCCTACTCGCCATAGGCGAGTTCCAGAGGCGAGTTCCAGAGGCGAGTTCCTGCAGGCGAGATCCAGAGATAAGTTCAGACCAGCGACTTTACTCGGAAGAGAGGCGAGCTTCCTGGATAGTGGCGAGATACTTCCTTACTCTCCATCCTTACTCGCCCATATGCGAGCTTCCTTGTTACTCGACATAGGCGACTTCACGCAGGCGACGAACATCAAATTTGGCGAGCTCCTTCCTTCTCGCCCATAGGCGAGCAACATCAAATGAGGCGATTTCATGCAGGCGAGCTTCTATACTCGCTCATAGGCGAGTTCTCTACTCGCAAGGTGGTGAGAACCTAGTGCCAAGTTCAAGGGTGGCGAGTTCCTGAAGGGCGATTTCAAGGCCAGGCCTCTAGTTGAGCTGGCTCCTAGAAAGTGTCGACCTTCTCGATCCACCTTAGTTGAGCTCGGCTCCTAGAAAGGTGTCGACCTTATATCGCCTCCAGTTGAGCTCGGCTCCTGCGAGGTGTCGACCTGCTCTCCACCTCTAATTGAGCTCAACTCCTAGAAGGTGTCGACCTTGTATCCGCCTCCAGTTGAGCTCGGCTCCTGCGAGGTGTCGACCTTCTCTCCACCTCTAGTTGAGCTCGGCTCCTAGAAGGTGTCGACCTTCTCATCCACCTCCAGTTGAGCTCGGCTCCTGCGAGGTGTCGACCTTCTCATCCACCTCTAGTTGAGCTCGGCTCCTAGAAGGTGTCGACCTTATATCCGCCTCCAGTTGAGCTCGGCTCCTGCGAGGTGTCGACCTGCTCTCCACCTCTAATTGAGCTCGGCTCCTAGAGGTGTCGACCTTGTATTCCTCCTCTAGTTGAGCTCGGCTCCTAGAAAGTGTCGACCTTGTATCCGCTTCCAGTTGAGCTCGGCTCCTGCGAGGTGTCGACCTTCTATTCGCCTTTAGTTGAGCTTGGCTCCTAGAAAAGTGTCGACCTTCTCTCCACCTTTAGTTGAGCTCGGCTCCTAGAAGGTGTCGACCTTATATCCGCCTCCAGTTGAGCTCGGCTCCTGCGAGGTGTCGACCTACTCTCCACCTCTAATTGAGCTCGGCTCCTAGAAGGTGTCGACCTTGTATCCGCCTCCAGTTGAGCTCGACTCCTGCGAGGTGTCGACCTTATATCCGCTTCCAGTTGAGCTCGGCTCCTGCGAGGTGTCGACCTTCTATCCACCTCCAGTTGAGCTCGGCTCCTGCGAGGTGTCGACTTCTCTCCACCTCTAGTTGAGCTCGGCCCTAGAAGGTGTCGACCTTGTATCCGCTTCCAGTTGAGCTCGACTCCTGCGAGTTGTCGACCTTCTATCCGCCTCCAGTTGAGCTCGGCTCCTGCGAGGTGTCGACCTTCTCTCCCACCTCTAGTTGAGCTCGGCTCCTAGAAGGTGTCGACCTTGTATCCGCCTCCAGTTGAGCTCGGCTCCTGCGAGGTGTCGACCTTCTCTCCACCTTTAGTTGAGCTCGGCTCCTAGAAAGGTGTCCGACCTTGTATCCGCCTCCAGTTGAGCTCGGCTCCTGCGAGGTGTCTGTCACGACCCGCATTTTCTCAGGAATTAAGAATATCAGAGGAAGAGAAAATACGTGTCATGACAGTTGGTATCAGAGGGAGGTTCTAGATCATAAGTTACTACAAGCCAAACACACAAACTCTTGCTAAACAGCATGACAAGAGCTCAAAACGAGCAAACCAACCGTCAAAAGAATCAAGAGAGAAAGAGGAAGAAACCACTTGCCTTAACCTTGCAAAACTCGCCTAACTCCGCTCCGAAAGCCAAGGTAAACTCCCGAGCACGAAGACCTGGAGCGCTAAGGACCGAAAGGAAGAGTTAGGTCATTTTCATAACTCCAAAACTTCCACGAAGAAGAACAAGCTTACCACTAAGACGAAGATCTCGCCGAGAGCTTTCCAAATCTTCAAACCAAACTCGATTCCGACCACTACAGCTCTAGAAATCACCGGTCGAAGGCTCTACGAAGCTCCGCTCTCGCCCTAAACCTTCGGCGGCTGATTTTGATCGAGGAGAAGATGAATAGGGAAGGGAAGGATTTTAGGCTTATATATAAACCTAATTTATTATTTAAATAATTAATTAATCCTTCAAATACTTAAAACTGCGAGGGGCGACCAAAACACCTCGAATTTCTACGAATTCCGCACCCTAACTAAAACACGGCGCTAACGAATCTAACGGCGAAGTCAGAATTCAATTCCGACAAGCCAAACTCCGGATAAAGCCTCCTGAAGCTAAAATCTTGATAATTACTCCCAAACCTTCACTGTAACTCGAAACGACGCGAAATCTCGCACGCTCGATCTGAATCACGAGCTCCAACTAAGCTAAGGCTCGAAACACTAACAAAAGAGCTGACGTAACGCCCTTACGCCAAAATTACGTCACAGAAGATACGTAAAATAATTAACGAAAAATCAGGGGCGTTACAGTCACTCCCCCTAAAAGGAAGTTTCGTCCGAAACTTGAAATCCAAGGATCAAGAAAGATACAGAAACAATTCTAAGGATACAGAAAAGAAGACTTACCCGAAGTCTAAGAGAAGAGGCTAGGATGAGTCTCTCTCATAGTTTACTTACCAGTTTATGCCAACTGCTTTTAGATCTGATACCTTACTCTCTGGGAATGATTTATGACTAGGTGCATTATAGTGATAAAATGACTTTTCATTCATCTTCATCTCATCATTTTTAAACTAAAACCCTTAGTTTTAAAGTCACCTATACTACGCCTAGTTAAGTGCATATTATCTACTTTATGTCCTGCCTTCACGTGCATATAGGACCTTAAATGAACTAAATCAAGTGTTTTCCGCTGCAGTTACATATATAATTTCTCTGTGGGACTAGTTGATCCACGAACTGAGAGACACAGTTCTGACTCTAAACCCTAATAAATGATTTCAAATAATGATTATCGTGAAATCATGTTTTCAGCTATCAGTAAGAGGTTACGGCCTGAGCGTCTGCAGTTGTCTCCTGCATGACGTGGCATCATGACACGTATTTTCTCTTCCTCTGATATTCTTATTCCTGAGAAAATGCGGGTCGTGACAGTGTCGACCTTCTCTCCACCTCTAGTTGAGCTCGCTCCTAGAAGGTGTCGACCTTATATCCGCCTCCAGTTGAGCTCGGCTCCTGCGAGGTGTCGACCTGCTCTCCACCTCTAATTGAGCTCGGCTCCTAGGAAGGTGTCGACCTTATATCCGCCTCCAGTTGAGCTCGGCTCCTGCGAGGTGTCGACCTGCTCGCCACCTCTAGTTGAGCTCGGCTCCTGCGAGGTGTCGACCTTCTCTCCACCTCTAGTTGAGCTCGGCTCCTAGAAGGTGTCGACCTTATATCCGCCTCCAGTTGAGCTCGGCTCCTGCGAGGTGTCGACCTGCTCTCCACCTCTAATTGAGCTCGGCTCCTAGAAGGTGTCGACCTTATATCCGCCTCCAGTTGAGCTCGGCTCCTGCGAGGTGTCGACCTGCTCTCCACTCTAATTGAGCTCGACTCCTAGAAGGTGTCGACCTTGTATCCTCCTCTAGTTGAGCTCGACTCCTAGAAAGTGTCGACCTTGTATCCGCTTCCAGTTGAGCTCGGCTCCTGCGAGGTGTCGACCTTCTATCCACCTCTAGTTGAGCTTGGCTCCTAGAAAGTGTCGACTTCTCTCCAACCTCTAGTTGAGCTCGGCCCTAGAAGGTGTCGACCTTGTATCCGCCATCCTGTTGAGCTCAGCTCCTGTGAGGTGTCGACCTTTTCTCTGCCAGAAAGACAGCTCGCCAGAAAGACAGCTCGTCGAATAAGGGTTGGATGATTCTTTCCGAGCAACTACGTTACTCGCAAAGAGCAGGGATTGTGTACAACCCTCATTCTCCGAGGTGGACTCCCCCCCGAGGCCACGTAGGCAGAAGTCAAAGTCAAGGAGGTCATCGCAGAACCCGGGCAGTTCAAAGGCGGAAGTAGAGAAGACCTCGGCGAGTATGCAAGCAATACTCGCCAGGTTGGCGAGTATGGAATAGAAGACCTGGCGAGTATTGGCCCGGCGTGTGCGAGCAGCACCCAATACTCGCCAGACGGGCGACTATGGCGCGATACTCGCCGAGTAACCCATAGTCGCCGGGTTGGGGGCTGGGCTAATAAAAAGCCCCTCCTACCCTTTGGTTTTCCTATAAATAGGGACCCCAGGGGTACATGGATTGGCACCTGGACTTGAGCTTTTGGACCCCGATTTCCCGAACTCTCGAGCCCGTCACCCTTAGCT
Source organism: Dactylorhiza incarnata (assembly GCA_033032865.1). NCBI lineage: Eukaryota > Viridiplantae > Streptophyta > Magnoliopsida > Asparagales > Orchidaceae > Dactylorhiza > Dactylorhiza incarnata. Next base: position 1,771,170 of record JAWHQI010000310.1, on the reverse strand, counting down.
CTCTGCCAAGTCGGTGTCTTCTCTGTAACCAAGCTCGGCCACTTTGGTTTTGGAGGGGAAGACTCTCGAGCTTCTGGGTACGTGGTGGGACCTCCCTGCCGCAGCACCTGGGGTCCGTTTCGTTGCTCTTCTAGCTCCGTAGTAGTCGCCAGCCAGGTCATCTCGTTGGGACTGCTGGGCGAGTAGTCTCCGGCTGCATCGGTCCGAATCTTGAGGTCAGGATTTTCCTGGCGTCAACAACAGACATAGAAAAAATTTCGCGGCCCTGGCGCGAAAACACATTCCCATTTGTATTTTCATAAAAAAATATTGTCTCCTCAAATTTAAAACAAAAGAAATTGAGGGATAAACCGATAAAGTGCACATTAAAAAAATGTAACAAAAAATATTAAAATAGAAGAGCTTGAATTTCCCGCCAAAAAAAATCGGGTTTGCAAAAAAGAAAGGTGATTGTTATCCAGCAAAAACAGTTTTGGTTATACGCAACTCTATTTGTATGAGTTATATGCGCGCCTTTTAGAAATACACTTTGTACATGTATGTTTAGGAAAAGTATTAACAAGAAAATTGTAAATCTCGTCGAGATCTACAACTTTCGTGTTGAACACTTTTTCTAAAAATGCGCTCACAAGACGTATTGCCGCCCCGATTGAAATATGGGCATTACTATAGCAATTTTTTAGAAATACGCTTTGTCCATGCATTTTTAGGAAAGTGTTCAACACAAAAGTTGTACATATCTCGACAAGATCTACAACTTTCGTGTTGAACACGTTTCCTAAAATATATGTACAAAATGTATTTCCAAAAAACACGTATATAACTCATACAAATAGAGTGCGGATAGCCAAAACTGTTTGCACGGATCACAGTGCGCTACGCGTGCAAAAAAAATCACGCCTTGCAGATAGTAGACATGTCGAAGATATGTTACAACCGAGGAAACCGTCATTGTCGATTGGATATTGTGCACAAAAGAAACCTGTGCTCCTTTCGCTTGCTTCAAACAAAAATAATAGATTTATGTGAGATATTGCTTAAAACCAGGTTAATGAAAAAAATATATATCAATTGCAGTCAATTGTGCTCCTCGTATATGCTCTGAATATTTTTTGGGGTGCTGTTATTAGCAAATTTATTTTGGCTTCCAGCGAATTATTACTATTAGCAAATTTTTCTTTTTGAAAATGACTGTTTGAAAAAAAAAATTGTTACTAGCAAATCACTATAAAAAATAAAAAAATTTAAAATTTTATAATTCAAAATAACCAATTGCACATGTTAGCTTTTCAAACGATTACATATGTTTGCATTAGAAATAATTCAAAAGGCCGCAAAATTTTGTTGGTAGACCCAAACTTCGTTCATATTCCACCAAAAATCATCATGCTCCCAAATCTCAAAACCAAAATCTGCAAAAAAAAAACAGTTAGCCATGTTATGTTAATTATTGCTAATCCAAGCTTACCTACAAAAAGTCAAGAAGTGGAGGTTCTTCTATTACATTTCTATATATATTATGTTTAATGACCACACTTCCAACTGCATTAGAAAAATAAAATTAGTTATATTTTATCATAAAATAAGAAAATATGAAGAATTGAATGAACAACTATTTATTTACATTTCATTACTTTTTGTTGAAGATGCATTCTCATGAATTTGCTATTTGTGTGTGATATCTCCTCTAAGGAGAGTATAATGGTGGAACTGGAGTTTCTTATTTCATGCATTAGAACTGGAGTTATATTTAAACCAACCTTTTTTACATTGCTTTGTCACGGTAGTATCCACCTCTATCACATCCAAGAAATACACGTGGTCGTGCTCTAACACCATCTAATTTATCGGAACCTTTAACAGTCACTGCAAAACTAAGGGATTTGTCAACAGTACAAGCCCAATCAACCAATACTATCCCGCGATGAAAACTGAATATTTGTTTCAAAATGACTACCGACATCCAACTTCATATCACATTCACTATTCAAAATAGAATGATAAAAATACTAGTCAAATTAAACCCTAAATTAATATACAACATCACAAGAAGAACATCATTAGAATATACCAACTACTTAGGAGTTTAGAGTACCTTTCAATGGAAGGAATCCGGATAATAATTTCCTTAGTGGATCCAATGTCGGTAGCATTTTCAGTCATTGTCGGTCTTGGCTGAGGAGAAGAATAAACCAAGGGTCTCTGCCCAAGTGGAAACGATAAACAAGCCGAGAGCCCGACGAGGAAAGGATGGAGTCGTCGGAGTTTCTTCGATTCACAGCAAAGAGCCCCTGGATGGAGTCCCTGAATACAAATCCTACAACAAAAATAGCCCCTGTTCTGAGCACCTGGCTGGAGTCGCCGAAGGGGAGAAAGGGCGGATGGTCGGAGCACCTGGCTGAAGTCGCCGCACGAGAGAAATGACTGTGGAGTCGCCGGAGCACCTGGCTGGAGTCGCCGCACGAGAGACAGGGCTGATGGAGTCGCCGGAGCCCAGGAATGGAGTCGTCAAATTCGCCCTAGCTGGAGTCGTCGAGGTCGCGCCTTGGATTCGCGAACAGGAGAATGGCAAATAGGTTTAGGGCTGGCGGCTGGGTTTGCTATTAGTAGAAAATACATTTTCAAAATAACGTAATAAAATAAAATTGGGGGGGAGGGGGGGATTTTGGGTTTGCTAGCAACCAAATGAGGTTTGCTAGTAACACCACCCTATTTTTTTTTATTCTCAGATATGAGCGTCACTCACATGATATAAGTAATATATGATACGGTCAAACGCCCATGGATTACGGGTGGCAAAACTCATTTGATAGGCGCGTTACTCCCGAGATATTTTTTCCTCAAAATATTGGAGATCCGGATTAAAGAGTCAAATATTGAGCTATGTAATAATACACATCGTCACACCAATAATATTTTAATAATTTTCATAATATCGTGCATGTCTCATGACCGCAACTCAAATTATCGTCATTGATTTTAACCAAAACCGATCGGATAGTCATGGATCAGTCTGATTTCAAAAGACTCATCATATGACTTATGTAATTATAATAATTTCGATCATATTACGATAATTCCACGTACATGTGTGATTATCTTTCTGTTTTATTCAATATTTTAGGATTATCATTTTCAAACTATTTTTATGTAAACAATATGCATGTAGTCTAAAACTCGGGGCGTCATTATTGCTTGGACATAGACGACTCGAACGTTAATTTGTTACACCTAACGAATTAGCACATTTATTTCAGCATAATTTAATCATAGCAATTACTAATAGAGGTGTCGCAGCATAAAAGCTAGTGTAAGCCATAAATACTGCATTTCTTCGCTTACAACGATTTTGATGTTTGAATTAGTGTCGGACAATAATTCAGTGCTTTTTAAAAAGTTAGGCATTAAGTTTTAAAAACAGTACTTGGGCAGAACTTCGACACAAACTAAAGCTGAAATCTCCCTCTATAACATTCCCCGAAATCTTCGCATCGTTTTAACACTTTCTTTCTCCTTTCCACCTCTTTCTTTCTTAATTTCAAAGAAACTGAAAAATATTTGAAGTGATTTGAAATTTTCATTCGATCCACATTTATAATATCATTTCAACACCACCAAAATCACTCAAATCTAAGCTATAGAACTCTCAAAAAGTAAAAAAAAATTCGTTGTTTTATTGGGCTCTACAGAGGTGACAAGACACATTGATGGGTACTCATGATAGAGCCTCATATTTATAAAAGTGCCTGACGGAAATATTCATAAAAGGCAACAAATATTTCCAAAAGACAGGTCGTTTCCAAAGACGGATCGTTTCCAAGGGAGGATTATTTCCAAAAAACTCTCCCCCTCCGAAATTGGCAGGAAGAGCAAGACGCGCAAAACCGCCGCAGACACGACGGAGTTTCTACCTCCCGTCGCGGGAGGGACCCTCGCCCCCCACGCCCCGCCTCCTGGGGTGCGGCCAAACCGCACCCCGCAAGGGGTGCGGCCTTGGCCGCGCCCCCTTGGGGTGCGGCCTTGGCGCACCCTATTCGGGGGTGCGGCCAAGCCGCACCGCACCCCGCACCCCATACGGGGTGCGGCCAAGCCGCACCCCCTCGGGGTGCGGTCAAAGTCGCCCCCTCTGGGGTGCGCCCATGCCGCACCCCCTCGGGATGCGGGCGCGCCGCACTTCCTTGGAGTTCGACCGCGCCCTCCCCTCTCTTTTTTTCCTTTGTGGCGCGTGGCCGTGCCCATCCCTCCTCGGGGTGCGGTCCGGCGTCTCTCCCCGATCCGCCGCCCGCCCGTGGCATCCCCGTGGTTCGTTACACACTTGGAGCGTTTCAGCGCTAGCGCGCGCTCAGAGCATCTCTAAGCGCGGTCAGGAAGTCTTCTCACTTTTGTCTTTCCGGTTTCTCGCTTTTTGGGTTTCCGGCTTCTCGCTTTTTGTCTTTCCGGTTTCTCACTTTTTGGGTTTCCGGCTTCTCACTTTTGTCTTTCAGGCTTCTCACTTTTCAGGAACGGTCAGTCGCCTTTTTCGCCTCCAACAGAACTGCCCGAACTGCCCAAGCCGCCCAAGCTGCCCGAAGGGCAAGGTGGACATTTACGAAAAATGGCGATCCGTGTGCCCCAACCGGAAAATATGATTCGTCCATCGAGCATTTATGGAAACTGCAAACGGCAAGATTACCGGACTACCCCCGGCCAAAGCTATAAAAAGGGCCCTGGGGCTTCATTTGAAGGGACCTTGACTTCTGGACCCGGGAGAGCTCCTTGCAGACTTTTGCGGAATTCTCCTTCGGCGCTTGAAGATCTCCTTCGGGACTTGAAGATCTTCATCATCCAGAAGGGCGACCAGCAATCTCAGAAGGGAAAGGCGACTGGCCTTCTCACTTCCGAAAGACGACCAGCGTTCTCAGAAGGGAAATGCGACTGACCTTCTCACTTCCGAAAAGCGACCAGCGTTCTCAGAAGGGAAAGACGACTGACCTTCTCACTTCCGAAAGGCGACTAGCAATCTCAGAAGGGAAAGACGACTGGCCTTCTCACTTCCGAAAGGCGACAAGCAATCTCAGAAGGGAAAGGCGACGGGCCTTCTCACTTCCGAAAGGCGACTAGCAATCTCAGAAGGGAAAGGCGACTGACCTTCTCACTTCCGAAAGGCGACCAGCAATCTCAGAAGGGAAAGGCGACTGGCCTTCTCACTTCCGAAAGGCGACCAGCCAATCTCAGAAGGGAAAGGCGACTGGCCTTCTCACTTCCGAAAGGCGACCAACATTCTCAGAAGGGAAAAAGGACTTAGTTTTTCCGAGAGGTGGCTTGTCACTCTCGGAGCTCTCCCCACTCTCCAAGTATTGTAACGAGCAGCGGTCTGTCGCGCTCGAGTTTTAGTTTCCAAGTTATAACCCCCCAGAAGATAGTGAAGTTTGGTCGGCACAGCTCCGGCCGCGTGGTTTTTTACCCTTTCCGGTTTTCCACGTTAAAAAGTCTCCGTGTACTCAGCAAATCTCTAATTGACTGCTTGCGCGCTTAGTTCGCTCACGGAGCTAAGGCGGATCAAGTGAACCGGTCTACCAAGAGCACTAAGCGTTCCGCAACAGTTTGGCGCCGTCTGTGGGAAGTCTTCTCACTTTTTGTCTTTCCGGTTTCTCGCTTTTTGGGTTTCCGGCTTCTCGCTTTTTGTCTTTCCGGTTTCTCACTTTTTGGGTTTCCGGCTTCTCACTTTTGTCTTTCAGGCTTCTCACTTTTCAGGAACGGTCAGTCGCCTTTTTCGCCTCCAACAGAACTGCCCGAACTGCCCAAGCCGCCCAAGCTGCCCGAAGGGCAAGGTGGACATTTACGAAAAATGGTGATCCGTGTGCCCCAAACCGGAAAATATGATTCGTCCATCGAGCATTTATGAAAACTGCCAACGGCAAGATTACCGGACTACCCCCGGCCAAAGCTATAAAAAAGGGTCATGGGGCTTCATTTGAAGGGACCTTGACTTCTGGACCCGGGAGAGCTCCTTGCAGACTTTTGCGGAATTCTCCTTCGGCGCTTGAAGATCTCCTTCGGGACTTGAAGATCTTCATCATCCAGAAGGGCGACCAGCAATCTCAGAAGGGAAAGGCGACTGGCCTTCTCACTTCCGAAAGGCGACCAGCGTTCTCAGAAGGGAAAGGCGACTGACCTTCTCACTTCCGAAAGGCGACCAGCGTTCTCAGAAGGGAAAGGCGACTGGCCTTCTCACTTCCGAAAGGCGACTAGCAATCTCAGAAGGGAAAGACGACTGGCCTTCTCAGTTCCGAAAGGCGACCAGCAATCTCAGAAGGGAAAGGCGACGGGCCTTCTCACTTCCGAAAGGCGACTAGCAATCTCAGAAGGGAAAGGCGACTGGCCTTCTCACTTCCGAAAGGCAACCAGCAATCTCAGAAGGGAAAGGCGACTGGCCTTCTCACTTCCGAAAGGCGACCAGCATTCTCAGAAGGGAAAAGGACTTAGTTTTTCCGAGAGGTGGCATGTCACTCTCGGAGCTCTCCCACTCTCCAAGTATTGTAATGAGCAGCGGTCTGTCGCGCTCGAGTTTTAGTTTCCAAGTTGTAACCCCCCAGAAGATAGTGAAGTTTGGTCGGCACAGCTCCGGCCGCGTGGTTTTTTACCCTTTCCGGGTTTTCCACGTTAAAAAGTCCCCGTGTACTCAGCAAATCTCTAATTGACTGCTTGCGCGCTTAGTTCGCTCACGAGCTAAGGCGGTTCAAGTGAACCGGTCTACCAAGAGCACTAAGCGTTCCGCAACAGTTTGGCGCCGTCTGTGGGAATGGATTCCCAAATCCGAAGCAAATAATTCCCGAGCGCAATACCCACTTCGCCGGAATTCTCGGAGCCAGCAAGAGTGGAAACCTCCCCTGAACTGTCCGACGCATACAGCTCCTCGATTCCAGAAAGCCAGGCGAAAGGAGCGCTCACTACTACTGCACCCATCCGGCCCCCTTGGCCGGAATCGGCTGGCAAACCGGCCCCTCCGGCGGGAGAGCAGGATCCGAGCAATGACAAAACACCAACAAAGGCGATCCCCCATCTCCAAGTCAATTTTGGAATACCCAGTTCCGTCATGGCTAAAGCTCCCGTACAACAAGGAATTCCACGGAACAGAAGATCCATATGAGCACGTTAATCATTTTCTGATAACGATACGGAGGCTCGGACTTCCCGACCCAGTCAGCTGCAAAATTTTCACCAAAACACTGCGTGGAGACGCCCTCCGCTGGTATCAATCCTTGCCTAACGGAGCGATCCATAGCTTCACCGAGTTGTCTCGACTGTTCATCGAGCAACACGAGTCCTACTCGGCAAAGATCCAGGAAGGAGAAAAGCCCGGTGCAAGCAAACAACCCCTCCTAGGAGAGGGGGAGCGGAGCGAAGCAACCAGAGAAAATCATCCCAAATTTTCACCAAGAACGCCCCTGCGCATGGATGGATTTCACCTTGGATGCAAGCATAGGGAGTCCGCCCTGTGAGCTGAGGGAAAAGCACTGATAACCCACCGCATCTCCTTCAACGTCCTATTCCTGGCAGCAATAGCTCGACTCAAGCTTCTAAGCGGGAACCTCAAGCTTAGGGCTAGCGAGGCAGAGCTCCCCGGATGGAACTACGGTACCCACTATAGGAGTCATCACCCTCCCCGTCCAAGTAGGAGCATGATGCGTGTCGGCAAGTGCACCGGTCGCTGTCAAGTAATAAATGTGGAGAGTGGAATCCCCGAATGTCGGTCTCTTGAGGAATGCAGGTTAGGTGAACGAATCGCGTTGTGTGACTCTTGTTACACAAGCGCAACACACATAAAAAAGGGAATTTTTGGTTGATTTGTCCTAATCCTAACAACAATAAAAGAAATACGGGTCGAAGGCACCGCTTCGCTAGGCGAGATGGATGCAACGGCCGCGATGTCGTGCTTCGTGAGGCGGATGGAGCGTGCTATAGTGCGAGAGGGTGAGGGTCGCAAACACCTCTTCACAACCGCCGTTAGCTCTTGCCAACGCGGATCAAACACCTTGCATGCGTGCGTGAGTGAGAGAGTAGAAACGGAGTGATTCACAAGCAAACGATGAAGGAAAGCAAAGAAACATTTATTTCAAACAAACCAAACATCACAATATTCCAGATTACACGATTCAACGAGTACAATGAAGGAAAGAAGAAAGAGATAACCGATGGGTGAAGACTAGCGGCCGTTCACGGCCGGAATGGTAGGTTGTCGGGCTACCTCCGGACTCGGGCGGACTATGCTTCCGGCGCAGAGAGCTGTCACGATCTCCCTACGTAGCTCCGTCGTCTTCGACTTCAGATTTCCTCTTCTTCTCACCGGGTCGGAGTGGGAAAATAGCTGCTTGGAGGCTTGCGGATGATGGAGAATGCTCCCGGACAGTGGAAGAAGGCTTAGAATGGATGGAGGAGACTTCCCCTTGCGTAGGAGATGAAGTGGAGGCGTCCCAGGATGGTGGTCGGACGGCGTACGGAACAGGCAATCCGCTCCCGGCGGCTGAATGTAACCTAAAATCGGAACAGACATTTATATAGGCGCTGAATTAAACAGTGCGCACGGTCATTGGCGCACGACCAGTGGTCGTGCGCACTGGAATTCTGCGATCGTGCGCACTGCCTGGGTGGAACCTGCAAGATACGAAATTTATAAATTTATAAATAATAATGTTCGCACGACCAGTGGCGCACGACCGGTGGTCGTGCGCACTATCGTCGGTGGTCGTGCGCATTAGACGAAACAGAACTCAGAAAATTAATGATAAGTGCGCACGAAACAGTGGCGCACGACCGGTGGTCGTGCGCACTAGCGTAGATGGTCGTGCGCACTATACCAAACAGAACTCATGAAAAAGGGTTAAGTGCACACGATCAGTGGCGCATGACCAGTGGTCGTGCGCAATAGAAACCGGTGATCGTGCGCAGTGTTCCTGTGCAGAATTGCACCGGGACACCTGCACGACTCCAATTCCAGCACAACCACGAATCCAGCCACTGAAAGTGGCACCTAACAGCGCATGAAAACTACTAATGAAGAAAAGCAATGAAATCACACCAAAATGGGCCTAGAAGTGCACCTAGCAAGGAATAACAAATATCAACTATAACAATGCTAAAGTGCAGTAAAATGACTGAATAACGGCCCAGATGAGTCCAAAAAAAAGTGTATATGATCAGGACAAATCAGAGCACACGCTGAACCGATCCAATACGATACACAATTCGTCGTCGCCGAAGCAGACTCCCCCTACGACGCAATATTCGGGAGCCTCCTACTGGACGCCATGGACCACGACGTTTTCATGTCAGGACGCATGGCCAGCAAAGGAAGTATCCTCAAGAGCGCAATGCATAGTCTCGGCGCGTCCGCCCCATGGCTCCCCTGGATCAGCAGCAACCCGTCGCCAAAATCAAAGACCGAGATGCAGGGTTCCACGGAAAGGTCAAGTAGCTCCTGCGATAGCTGGAAAAGAAAAACTTCAGGCACTGACAGACCCGCCGCCCTTCGATACAAGCCGCAAGAGAAAGGGACAGCAGCAGCAACCCGAGGAAGCCGAACGGCCCACTCAGAACCAAGCAGACCGCCCCGGGAGCTAGCAAGTCTAGGCCCCGGAACTTCACCCCGCTAAACACACCACGCGAGCATATATTGTCCGTAATCTGTCATAGCAAGCTCATCCACTGGCCCAAGAAGCTCTCCTTGCACAGAGGAGATCAGTCTCAGTTTTGCCACTTCCACAAAGGCCGAGGACACCAAACGGAGCAATGTGCCCGACTGAAAGAAGAAATCGAACGTCTTGTCCAACTAGGATACCTGGAAGCCTTCCGCAAGAAGGCACAGAAGAAGGCCAGCGAAGGCCAATCGCCGGGCCGCCGTCGCCCACCAAGCTGAACGACCGAAAAGAGTCGGGCAAACTCAACGCAAGCGAAGCTCGACGCTATCTTCTCTGAAGCCTGTATCAGAAACTTATCACAAGACTGCACTTGCGAATGTATTAGTATTTATTTTCTAATGAAATCCTACTTGCTCCAATCCATTCTACTGCAGGTATCGCTTCGGGGCCCTGCCCCGGGGACTCTGCACCGCCGTCGATTGAAGGTTCGCCCTTCTCCTCCGCCGTCGAGTCCCGGTGTCGTAGGGGCCTGCCCCCCCTGCGTTCACACCCCGGTTTGAATACCCCCGCTATTCACCGGCCAAAGCCGCGAGCACAGACTCGTGCAAAAAAACCGCGGGCTCAGAACCGTGCAAAAAGTCGCGAGCAAAGGCTCGTGCACCAAAGCCGCGAGCACAGACTCGTGCACCAAAGTCGCGGGCAAAGGCTCGTGCAACAAAGCCGCGAGCATAGACTCGTGCACCAAAGCCGCGAGCACAGACTCGTGCGAGAAAGCCGCAAGCACAGACTTGCGCAAGCTAACTCTTTATATATGTATATATTTGAAAGCCGCGGGCTCCGACCCGTGCAAAACTCATTTTAAAAACAACCAAACCATGCATGTGCTAACAACCAGATAAACAGATCAAACAAAGAAGCAAATACGATAAACTCGATAGGAGAGTACAAACGCGTCAACTCAACGTTGCGCACCAAGCGGACAACAGTACGGAAAGCGGAAAAGCAAAATACCAACAAGCTGACTCAGAGCGACACACAAGCAAACAATAACGGGAAAGTCAAGAAAACAGAGGGCAACCGTCATCAATCCTCGGCTGCGTCCGAGCATTCATCCTCCGAAAGATCTCCCGCTCCAAGACCGGCGGTGTCACACCGAACCTCTTCCCCACTAAGCGGAGAGTCTTCTGAACACCGCGCTGGAAGGCGACCTCGCGCTCATCCTCCAACAGGGGCTCGACCTCCTTCGTCATGACCTCAGCACGGATCTCCTCCGCCATCTGGAACCGTTCCTCGACAAAAGCAAGAGAATCTCGGAACTCGGCCACTCCGGCCGCCTTGGCATCCTCAAGGCTGCGCTCGACCGACGACAGCCGCTCCACCTCGCTCCGCAGAAATCCCAGCTCCCCCTCCATACGAAACATCTCCCCCTGGGCCTCAGATAGCTGACGAAGCGCATCCTGGGCAAGCGCCTTATCTCCACCGTACGCCTCCTGCAGCTTCTCAACCTCGGATTGGGAAGAAGAAAGGTCCGCCTCCAGCTGCTTGATGCGGGACAGGTCGCGATCCCTCCTCTTCTGTAAAGCGGACATGTCCCTCTTCATGGCGCTCAGCTCCTCCTGGAGGGAGAAATAACTATCCTTGAGACCCACGTAACAGTCATTCCACGTGAGAGCAACATTGGTCAGAACGTTCGCCTGCAAACACAAAAAAGCAATCAGGAAACATAAACAATGAAGGCAAAGGCAAGTCAAGACCCAAGAAAGAAGAGCTGCGCTTACTGCAGAAGTCATCGCCTGAAGGGATGAGGAAACTCGCCTCGATGGCGGATGAGGAGGGGGAGGCGGCAAGTCTCCCTGCCCGACTTGATCGGCGGTGGGGGGACGTCAGAATCTCGACCTCCAGGTCGGACGGAATCGGATCTCTCCGACAGCGGCTCGGGCCGGCCTCATGATCATGACTCCTAGGCTCCGGCAAGGTGGGGGCACGAACCAGGAGCTCCGTTCTTGAACACGATCTTTCTCTTTTTCCCACGCTCCAGGGGAAACCGCAGCCTCCCGCTCAGGGTCCCAAGAAAGCCCCACCGCGAGCAGCCGACTCTCCTCCACACAGTTGTACACGCTAAACAAAGCCTTCGACAGCCCCTCTCGGCCAGGAAAGCCGGGGAGGGGAAGGAACTCGTCTTCCCGACCGGTCAGTCGGCGGCAGCGTCCAGGAAGTGACCTCCAAAGCTCGGGCAGCTCCCAACGATTCCGAACGTATCCATAAAGGGTATTCCCGTGGCGATAATCCGTCTTCTCGCCAAAATGAAACCAATTTTTGTTGCTCCGCACCTCAATCCGTCCGCCCAGGTCAGTGGTAGCCTCGCACCAATCCTTGAAGAGTTCGAGTGAAAAGCGCGTGTTGTGCTCCCGGAAGAGCACCACCAGCCCCATGATATTCGACATCCCTGCGGGCGTAAACTGAGTGATCGGGACGCCGCAGAACCGGAATATTTCAATAGCCTCCTCCGGTGGAGGAATACGGAATCCAGACTTCAGGCAACTCTCAGAAAGTGTCATGTAACCCGTGGGCGGATTCTGAACACGCTCCTCCGCTCCTGGAATCTTAACCTCGACATTCGGAGGCAATCCGAACCGCTTGCGCCACACCTCGATTCGCGCACCGTCCAGAGAAGAGCGTAGACGCATCGGCCTCGATTGGCCGCCCCGCTTCGAAGCCTGCAAGGAAAAGCAAACGCGCATAAGAACGAGCGCTAAAAAGCGACCGTGTCAAAAAATCTGAAATATTGCAAGCTACCACCCTGCGCACCAAGCGCGCGAGCACCGGAGGCCCGCGCCGACGGCCTCGCCCGCACGCATGAAACAGTCCCCGCGCGAAGATGCGGTACGCGCACAGGAGCCCTCGCGCACAGGCGCCCGCGCGCAGAAATGCGCGGCGCAGCCATCCGAACACGGGAGCGCGCAGCACGACACCCGCGCGCACGTGGCGCGCGGGTACAGCACCCGCGCATCCCGCGCGCGGGAAGCAGCGCCCGCGCGCCCCGCTTGCGCCGCGGCACCCGCGCGCGCGGGGCGCGCGGGAACAGCACCCGCGCGTCCCCGCGCGCAGAGGCCGCCCGCACGCGCAGGCACGCGCGGTGCGCCGCGCGCCGCGCGCAGAGGCCGCCCGCGGCGCGCGGGCGCGCGCAGCACGCCGCCCGCGCGCGCGGGCGCGCGCAGCACCCCGCGCAAGCGCGCGCAGGAGCGCGCAGCGCACCACCCTGCGCGAGCAGGGGCCGCGCCCCCGCGGGGGGCGCGTTCACCGGGCGCCCCGCTGCCGACCCCGGCCGGACGCAAGCGCGCCCAGGCACCGCCCTTTCGACCGCATCCGCCCGCGCGCCCTCACCCGTCCGTCGCTGGCTGTTTTTTTCCCTCCGCTCCTATTTCGAAAACGCAAAAGGCGAAATCAACTTACCCCAGCCATCGTTCGACGCGTCCTACCGGGATAACGACCGGATCCTCCGCACGCAAATGGTCAAAAAACCCTCGCACATCCTTCACAAGTTCTGGACCTCCGACGGTTTTGGGGGCTTATGATGGGTACTCATGATAAGAGCCTCATATTTATAAAAGTGCATGACGGAAATATTCATAAAAGGCAACAAATATTTCCAAAAGACAGGTCGTTTCCAAAGACGGATCGTTTCCAAGGGAGGATTATTTCCAAAAAAACTCTCCCCCCTCCGAAATTGGCAGGAAGAGCAAGATGCGCAAAACCGCCGCAGACACGATGGAGTTTCTCCCTCCCGTCGCGGGAGGGACCCTCGCCCCCACGCCCCGCCTCCTGGGGTGCGGCCTTGGCGCACCCCTATTCGGGGGTGCGGCCAAGCCGCACCCCATGCGGGGTGCGGCCAAGCCGCACCCCATGCGCGGTGCGGCCAAGCCGCACCCCATGCGGGGTGCGGCCAAGCCGCACCCCCTCGGGGTGCGGTCAAAGTCGCCCCCTCTGGGGTGCACCCATGTCGCACCCCCTCGGGATGCGGGCGCGCCGCACTTCCTTGGAGTTCGACCGCGCCCTCCCCTCTCTTTTTTTCCTTTGTGGGCGCGTGGCCGTGCCCATCCCTCCTCGGGGTGCGGTCCGGCGTCTCTCCCCGATCCGCCGCCCGCCCGTGGCATCCCCGTGGTTCGTTACACACTTGGAGCGTTTCAGCGCTAGCGCGCGCTCAGACCATCTCTGAGCGCGGTCAGGAAGTCTTCTCACTTTTGTCTTTCCGGTTTCTCGCTTTTTGGGTTTCCGGCTTCTCGCTTTTTGTCTTTCCGGTTTCTCACTTTTTGGGTTTCCGGCTTCTCACTTTTTGTCTTTTAGGCTTCTCACTTTTCAGGAACGGTCAGTCGCCTTTTCGCCTCCAACAGAACTGCCCGAACTGCCCAAGCCGCCCAAGCTGCCCGAAGGGCAAGGTGGACATTTACGAAAAATGGCGATCCGTATGCCCCAAACCGGAAAATATGATTCGTCCATCGAGCATTTATGGAAACTGCCAACGGCAAGATTACCGGACTAACCCCCCGGCCAAAGCTATAAAAAGGGCCCTGGGGCTTCATTTGAAGGGACCTTGACTTCTGGACCCGGGAGAGCTCCTTGCAGACTTTTGCGGAATTCTCCTTCGGCGCTTGAAGATCTCCTTCGGGACTTGAAGATCTTCATCATCCAGAAGGGCGACCAGCAATCTCAGAAGGGAAAGGCGACTGACCTTCTCACTTCCGAAAGGCGACCAGCGTTCTCCGAAGGGAAAGACGACTGGCCTTCTCACTTCCGAAAGGCGACCAACGTTCTCAGAAGGGAAAGGCGACTGGCCTTCTCACTTCCGAAAGGCGACTAGCAATCTCAGAAGGGAAAGGCGACTGGCCTTCTCACTTCCGAAAGGCGACCAGCAATCTCAGAAGGGAAAGGCGACGGGCCTTCTCACTTCCGAAAGGCGACTAGCAATCTCAGAAGGGAAAGGCGACTGGCCTTCTCACTTCCGAAAGGCGACCAGCAATCTCAGAAGGGAAAGGCGACTGACCTTCTCACTTCCGAAAGGCGACCAACATTCTCAGAAGGGAAAAGAACTTAGTTTTTCCGAGAGGTGGCCTGTCACTCTCGGAGCTCTCCCACTCTCCAAGTATTGTAACGAGCAGCGGTCTGTCGCGCTCGAGTTTTAGTTTCCAAGTTGTAACCCCCCAGAAGATAGTGAAGTTTGGTCGGCACAGCTCCGGCCGCGTGGTTTTTTACCATTTCCGGGTTTTCCACGTTAAAAAGTCCCCGTGTACTCAGCAAATCTCTAATTGACTGCTTGCGCGCTTAGTTCGCTCACGAGCTAAGGCGGTTCAAGTGAACCGGTCTACCAAGAGCACTAAGCGTTCCGCAACACACATGATGCCAGAAGACGCGACGTGTTGGCGTTTCTGCCGCCACGTGTTGGCTTGTGGCACCAAGTAGGCCTCCGAGTGGCGATCATGCAGCCATGTGGTGCCATCTGGCGGCCATGTCGTAGTGTTGTGTTGGGCCACGTGTAGTCATGTGGCGCGTTACTGCACGACAGCCGCGTGGCGCTGTCGTTCACCACAGCGCTACGCTGACACGTGGCCTTACGCACCACGTGATCTTACGCGTCACATGATGCGCTAGGGAAGCGCCTGCTGGCAGAGGCGGTGCCTCTGTGCACCGGCGCCGCCATTAGTAGTGGGCCTTCACTGCCAATGACGGTGTTTTCCCGGCGCCAACAATCCCCGGAGGCTGCCTAGTCATCAAAAAAGTGAATTTACCTACTATGGGATTTTTCGTCGTCCTGAATCCAAATTCGTATACTTGGTTTCTCCAAATTCTTAACGGTCACCGAATTTACACTTTTTTCATACGAGTGCAGATTTCGGCAAATAATTAATCGATTCGTAAGTATTTCGATTTTCTGAGCTTAACTGCAAACATCATTTCTCGAAACTCCGATCGATTTGTGTCTAAATTGTATTTTTCATACAAGCTCTAATTTCGACAAATAATAAGTTGATTCTTAGGTATTTTGACATTCTAAGTATAACCAGTTAGACTCCGTTTCTCGAAATTCTTATTGGTTTACACTGAAATTGTACTTTTCATAACGATCTCCAATTTAGGTAAATGTTATGCCGATTCTCATATTTCGGCATTCTAATGCCAATTGCGGACTCCGTTTCATAAAATATATATGTCTTTGTTTGGTATTTTAACATTCAATTTTATGTTTATATATGGTAATAATTTTTCAACATCACGATCATGTTTAATAATCTATGATCATCGTTATTATGCATTCGCTAATGTGACTAAATATTTCAAAATATTATATTCCCAAACCAAATTACTTATATAGAGTTACACATTTTTTTCCATTTTTAGATACTCCATATAAAAATAATTAAGTGATGAATGCTGAAACAATAAACTTACATTACTATAAAAAATAGATGATTTATATGGGCAAACCCATAACGGCTATGAGAAGACCGTGATGTAAAGAAAACTGCGAGAACGGTTATGGGCAGATCGAACTTTAGGGTTCACAAATCTCTATGATTTTTTATTTTGATCTGTCGTTAGCTGGAATTGTTCTGCTCATAACAGTGCCAAAAAATATCCATAATAAACTCCATATAAAAATAATTAAGTGTCGAATGATGAAGCAATAAACTTAAACATTACTATAAAAAAAGATGATTTATATGGGCAGACCCATAACGGCTATGAGCACACCGTGCTATAAAGAAAACTGCTAGAACGGCTATGAGCATATCGAACTTTAGGGTTCACAAATCTCTATGATTTTTTATTTTGATCTGTCATTAGCTGGAATTGATCTGCCCATAACAACGCCTAAAAATATCCATAATAAACTCCGTATAAACTTACATTACTATAAAAAATAGAGGATTTATATGGGCAGACCCATAACGGCTATGAGCAGACCGTGTTGTAAATAAAACCGTGAGAACCGCTATGAGCAGATCGAACTTTTAAGGGTTCACAAAATTCTATGATTTTCTATTTTGATCTGTCATTAGCTGGAATTGATCTGCTCATAACAAACTCCAACCTAGATTAAACCCCTACCTACACCTTATCTGCAACAAAACCTTCCCCCTTCAATGTCACACCACTGTCATGCACGTACCCTCTTCCACTAAACTCAACCCAACACAACTAAGTTTCTTCTTCCTTATTTATATATAAACATGCCTCGGCCATCTCTTCTCCTCATCTTCTATGCAAAAACCCGACTATATAATCACCATGCAGAGCTCCGGCGAGATCCAACCCCGGTCAAAGCGCCCGACCGCTGGAAAAGCCGCCATTCTTGCTCTCGGTAAAAGCTCTGCCGTGCCAGCTTGTCCTCAATGAGTTCATCGCTGATGCCTACTGCAAGAGCACCGACTGTCATGACACTGACCTCAAGCAGAAGCTCGCCCGCCTATGTACTACTTCTAATCATATATCTTTGGATCCGGATCCCCTGGAGTTCATGCGGGAACTTCAGGGTGGAGTTCGCGCAATCTCGCCCGTTGGATTTCAAGAGCCCCCTTGTTTTTTTTTAGTTTTTCGTTTTTTTGTCTTCTAGCAGATTAATTCAGGTAGTCGTTTGATTGATGGAGTTGGGGGATCTCGCACCGTTGGATTGAACTCCACCCTGAAGTTCCCGCACGAACTCCAAGGGATCCGGATCCTATATCCAAGAGAAAAGTTGTATTTGGTTAAACATTCAAAATTATCCTTATATTTTTAATAAAATAACTTAAAGTATATTAAATATCTATTTCAAAAAAAATCTATTTTTTTAATAAAATAACTTAAAGTATATCTATTTCAAAAAAAATCTTAAATATAATGTCCATACAAGTAATTATACATATCTCAAAATTAAAAATAACGATGGAAATCCATAAAATCCAATTAAAATTTAGTAGAGCTCCTACACGGCTACACCTACTATTGTAGGCTATCATTAGACATTAAATAATATATATTGTGTTTATTAAATAGGGGCGGAGCAAAAAAGTTTTGTGTTGGGCCATTATTTGCAGACCGTCCGACGGCAGACACAGCCTGAGGTGGGCACGCAAAACCCCCTGTTGCGCTGTAACTCTTTATTTTTTTATTTTCCTCCAACAAAATTTCCTTTATGTATACTTATGCTCCATTTGAGGTAGCGCCATAAAATGTATGTTTGGCTTGACAAGAGCTATGGCCGCCTGAACAACGACTCATAACCACCGCATTCACAACCGCTACTGCGGCGCCGCGACTTCATAGAATGCATGTTTGGCAAGACAATGGTTACTGTCACCGCCAAGAAAATAATACTAATTTTGAACATAAAAGTGGATGAAGTTCCATAGGTGAGGTCGGGTGTTAAAAAAAGACAGTTCATAACCACCGCATTCACCGCCTCGTAAAAATAAGATTGTTACATTTCAGATCATCACATAATTCAAGGGCAGCGATACATTAGCAGAATAAACTCATAATAGCAGCAGAATAATTAGACTGTAATTTCATATATATTTTTTTTAATTTTTAATTTTTATTTAGTTTAAACTCATAATTAATAGTAAGTAGAATAATTAGACTGAAATTTTCTTTCCCACGAATTTACTATGGTAGGCAAGACGACAATGGTGAAGACCCGGTATGTGGTGATGTCGCCGGAGATGCTGCACTTGCACCCGGAGCTGGCTCGGGAGGGCGGACCTCCGACCTTAGAGAAGCGGCTCGATATCGCCGGTCAAGCACTAACGGAGATGGCGGTGGAAGCGTGCCGCGCCTGCGCCGTCTCATGGGGCCGCCCGCTCTCCGACATCACCCACCTCATCTACGTTTCATCCAGCGAGGCCCGCTTACCCGGCGGCGACCTTCACCTCGCCCGAGCCCTCGGTCTCTCCCCCTCCGTTCGCCGCCTGCCGCTGTACTTCCTAGGCTGCTCCGGAGGCGTCGCCGCCCTCCGAGCCGCCAAGGACATCGCCGAGAACAACCCGGGCAGCCGCGTGCTCCTCGCCACAACGGAGACCACGCTCATCGGATTCCGCCCACCCAGCGCCGACCGATCGTACGATCTCGTCGGCGCTGCCCTATTCGGCGACGGTGCCGCGGCGGCGATCGTCGCCGCCGAACCCGATTCGTCATCCAGGGCTTTATTCGAGCTGCACGAAACGGCGCAGAGGTATTTGCCGGGGACGGAGTGGTCGATTGAAGGGAGATTGACGGGGGACGGAATTAGGTTTCGGTTGGGGAAGGAGGTGCCGGAGATGGTGGGGGCGGAGGTGGAGGGTTTCTGCGAGGCGCTGATTGGGGGCGGGGAGCGGAGGAAGGAGAAGGGGTTTGGGGAGATGTTCTGGGCGGTGCACCCGGGAGGTCCGGCGATACTGAGGAGGGTGGAGGAGAGGATGGGATTGGTGGGTGGAGAGCTGGGTGCGAGCTGGAGTGCGCTGAGGGATTATGGAAATGCGAGCAGCAATACGATTTTTATGTGCTGGAGAAAGTGGCGGAGGAGAGCAGGAGGAGAAAGGGAGGCTGTGAAGAGTGGGGATTCATACTGGCGTTTGGGCCTGGGATTACTTTTGAAGGAATTTTGGCAAGGAATATGCTTGCATGAGGAGGATTTTATTTTGGAGAAAATAAATTATTTCATAATTTTATATTTATGCATCACATTCTTGTTTTATGAGAGAGTTTTCAAATAGAGCATTATGAATTAAATGTTACTTATGTTGCATATTATTTTATAATCTTTCAAATAAACTCTCTTTTTCCTAAAGTATTCTGATGAAAAATGAGCTTTATTTAGTTAATATATCTTTATACTATATATATATATATACGGGCCACTGGATATACGCGCAGCGTGGATGAGATTTGATACGCACTGTATTTATTTAGTGATATATATTGTGATATATATACGGCTCCCTCTCTTTTATATAGTGATCTCTCTTTTATATCTATATATAATAAAGTTCTTTCAAGTTTGGTAGAAGAACACGGGCTCCGAACAACGGACGGGCGATCGACGAACGGCGAATGACCACGACCGACGAATAAGCTTCGATCGACGAACGCGGGCTCCGATCGACGAACGACGAATAAGCTACGACCGATGAACGGCGAACGGATATAAGCTTCGATCGACGATCGACGAATAAGCTTCGATCGACGAATGGGCTTCGATCGAAGAAAGGGCAACACAGGCTTTATGCGCAACACAGGCTTTATGCGGGCGAAGCCCGCATTGATGCTCGCATTGATATATATACGGATCTCTCTCCGAATCTTGCATTTTATTTAAAAGAAAAATGTTATATAGTGATAAAATCATAATGGTAAAATAGTAATATCAAATATATGCATATATATATATTATGAATTGCGCAACCATGACACCTTCTCGACCAATATTATTCCTTCTTTTGATTCTTAGGTGATCAATAACGTTTTGAGCTGTAATATCTGTATTAAAGCCGGTAGCATTTAAGGTTTTTGCAATTTTAGATGGACCCAATCCTGCTTCATGTAAGTTATCCATTGCATTCTTGACTATTACGCTTTTATGTGCAACGTTATGTGACCGGTGTTTTATAGACCTTGGGGTATCTAACTCATGAGTATGCTGTTTTTCAAATCCAGTAACAACACATTTCTCATCTTTATTTCGCCGAACATCTAATTTAGCCTTACAATCCAACCTAGTCAGATAACGTTTATTTGAAGTTGATGGTTCTTTTGTTGTATACATATTTTTTGTACCCGCTTTATCACAAACATAATTCTTCCAAATCAATTCTTTAGTAACATGAGATTTGGCACTTGATTTTTTTCTAATTCCAAAACCATGCTTACGTGCATATGCATTATAAAAAATGTATACATAATCCAAATCCTCAAACTCAAGGCCAATATATGGTTCAAGATTCTTATCATTGCTTTTCGGTGAATCATACAAGCTGTGATTTGTTTCAGATGGGCAAACCCTCTTCAGAATCAGAAAACATAGCAACAGATTCCATGCTCATCATCAAAGACTGTAATTCACAATGAATAAAAACACAATAAAACCCATAACATGGTAAAGTAGATATTGCTGGATGGAAAAACAACAAGATAAACCATTTGTAGATATTGCTGGATGGAAAAACAGCAAGATAAACCCATTATATACCGGCGAGTTCTTCAACCCTTCGTCCCCTGCAACGTCGCCGGCCTAGATCTTGCTGGATGGAATCGAGCACGATAGATTGAATCGAGCCTAAAAAGCCAATAAAAACACAATAAAAACCCCTAATATGGTGGAGTAGGTCTTGCTGGATGGCATCGAGGAAATGATAGATGTAATCGAAAATAAAAACCCCTTATATACCTGCGAGTAGATCACCACCCTTCGTCCCCTGCAACGTCGCCGACGCTGTTCTTTGCAGGTTAAGTAATGGCTTTTTCATTGTCGTCGTTGCCCTTCGTTAACCTAGCGAGGAGATCACCGCATCGTCGTCGTCGCCCCCCTTCCCGAAAGAGAAATACCAAGCCCGTCGGAAGATTTAACCTAGCGCGGATATAGGGAGAAACAACGTTGCATGTATAAACATATCTCTGTATATATTGTTGAGGATTTGTGCTCAAAGTATTCTACGTATCTCATCAGATTTGGAATGAGATATAAGTAGTACCTCCAGCATAGGACCGGGTCCTAGAGAGACACGAACCCAGACACGAGTCGGACTCGACACGACAGGACATATAAATAAATAAATACATTAACAATCTCCTCCTATGTCCGTCGTGAACTCAGACTTCGGGTAGAGGGTGGTTTGTGTAATATTCAACCAGAAGTGAGACATACACAACCGTGTCCAGCACCTGTTTAAGATAGAATCAGACTATAACAAAAGATAGCATGCATGCATAAGTGAATAAACAACTCAGCTGCAACACAAGCGTCTCAGGTACACTCGAGACACAGGCCCTAAACACCTGGTGTCCCAAAACAAGCAGAGATCTAAAAGTCCAAACAAAACAGTGCTATAAAATAAGAGCTAAACAATGCTCTGAACAGAAGTACAGGAACTGAAAACAAAATAACACTCAAAAAAGCTAGTCATCCAAAAGATCATCCTCCTCCGGATCCCAGACAACCAGTGCTCCTCCTATCCCAGGACCTCCTGCAATTCAACAGAGAATTTCATTTAGAATGAATTCTATCCTTTGCAAATTTGCAGATATCTAGTTTTAGCATAAACTTAGTATTGATTATTATTATTGGCTGGGAGGACACGTTTACAGAGTATTATAGTTTAACCTCAGAATCTGTTATCTGTTTCCAAATGAAACGATTATCAGACTTCTGGACACCGCAGCTATATCTGTAATCCTATATGGAATGTCACGGTTACTGCTCTTCTAAAGTCAATTGGAACTCATCAAGTTTGGAATGGAACCAATCTTCAGAAGAAGAGACAAACCAAGTCAGATTGTGTTATCAAGTTTGGAATAACACTTTCCTCCAAGGCAAAAGTCGAATCCGATGAAGTTGTTAACATCAAGTTTGGAATGAAACAACTTACCAGATCCGAGCTCAGCAACCAAGAACATCAGCGGACCACAACATACTTGCATTGACAAGGGAATGTGGAATAATCAAAACGTCTGGACTAAGGCTGAACTGAATCGCCTGATACTGAACTAAGACCGAATTAAATCGCCTTTAGTCCCATTTCCCCCACTGTTTTGATTAACCGATCTTTGGGCATTCCTTTCGTCAGTGGATCAGCAAGGTTATCCTTTGAACGTACATCAATCAAAGTGATGACTCCTTGTTCTTTCAGATAATTTAACAACGCATGTCTCAGTCGTACATGTCTCCTCTTAGTATTGTAGAGGGTATTCTTAACGACTTGAACTGCTGCTTGATTATCACAATACAAGCTCAACGAGTTGACTTGTAACTTAGACATGGGAATGTCTAAAATCAAGTTTCTGATCCAGTCTGCCTCTTCACCAGCTGAAGCTAAGGCAAACAGCTCGACCTCCATAGACGACAAAGCTATACAAGTCTGTCTCTTGGATTTCCAAGTGACAGCAGCTCCTCCCGAGGTGAATATGAATCCACTGGTGGACTTGCTGTTTCCGACTTCTGAACACCGCGAGGCATCAGAATGTCCCTCCACGTTAGGTGGGAAACCAGTGTAACACAGAGCATAGTTAGCAGTACCTCGAAGGTATCTCAACAGCCTATCTAGGGCAACCCAATGTTCTTTGCCAGGACTACTGGTAAAACGACTCAGCGCGCTAACCGAGAAAGCAATGTCTGGCCTCGTACAAGTTGTAGCGTACATGAGACTACCAATTATTTTGGAATATTTGACCTGATCAATGCTGGCCTCTAGATTAGGACTCAACTTAACATTGTGGTCAAACGGTGTCTCAATCGGCCTACTCTTATCATATCCCCAGGTAGAGAGAAGTTGCTCAACATAGTGAGCTTGGCTAAGAGTAACTCGACCCTTGTCAACTCTAACCTTCATACCTAACAGGGTATCAACAGGACCGAGATCCTTCATGTCAAATACTTCTGCCAGAGTGGATTTGACATCCCTAACTGCAGCAAGATTAGACCCTAAAATCAACAAATCATCCACATATAAGCAAATGATGACTGTTTGATTTGACAAGGAGCGGTAATAAAGGCATTTGTCAGAGAGACTGGACTGGAATCCAATGCTCTTTACCACCTGATCAAACTTCATGTGCCACATCTTAGGTGCTTGTTTAAGACCATAGATTGACTTATCGAGTTTGCACACTTTGTCTTTTTGATCTTTATGAACATAACCTTCAGGTTGCGTCATGTAGATCTCTTCATTAAGCTCTCCATTTAAGAATGCAGTTTTAACGTCCATCTGGTGAACTATAAAGTTCTCAATAGAGGCTAATGCAAGAAGAATCCTGATAGTCGATAGATGACACACAGGTGAGTAGACGTCAAAATAGTCAATTCCCCCTCATTGCTTATAACCTTTAGCTACGAGACGCGCTTTATACCTGGCTATAGATCCATCACTATGTAACTTCTTCTTTAAAACTCACTTGCATCCTAGGACTTTAGCACCTTTCGGTAAGTCAACTAGATGCCAGGTATTGTTATGTAACAACGAGTCCATCTCATCATCAATGGCTTCTGCCCACATCAACGAATCTCTAGACCTCATTGCTTCCTGGTAGGAGAATGGATCATCCTCTAAGTGATAGGTGATGAAATTCTCACCAAAATCTTTAGGAACTCTCTCTCTAGTAGATGCTCTAAGTGGAATAGGTTCCACCTCTACAGGTTGGGGAGCAGTGCCAGAAGGGCCAGCTTCAGGTTCAACGATAGATTCTGTAATCATATCATTGGACCCGGAGACAGATAATCCATGATCTTTGACGAACTTGTCTTCAAAAAATATGGCATCTCTAGACTCTATCACGGTGTTCGTGGATAGATCGAGAAATCTGTCTGCTGCACTATCTTCTGCACTACCTAGATAGACGCATGTCGTCGTCTTAGGTCCCACCTTAGGCCTCTTAAGGTCTTGTATACGCACATAGGCAATACAGCCCCAAGTCTTTAGAGTATCATACCTACACGGATGACCGTGCCACAGCTCATACGGAGTAGAAGTGAGCTGAGAGTGAGGTACTCTATTTAGAATGTGATTTGCAGTGCGGACAGCTTCTCCCCAAAAAGAATTAGGCATGCCAGCTGTTAGGAGCATGGAATTCAACATTTCTGTTAAAGTCCTATTCTTACGCTCGGCGACACCGTTAGACTGGGGTGAGTAAGGAGCTGTGGTTTCAAGAATTATTCCCTCAGAGACACAGAATTCCTTGAATCCAGTAGCAGTATATTCTCCTCCCCGATCACTTCTAAATCTCTTAATTTTCAAGCTTAACTGATTTTCAACACGAGACTTAAAGGTCTTGAACGCCTCAAACGCTTCGTCTTTCGATTTTAACAGAGACACATGACAATATCTGGAAAAGTCATCTATGAAAGTAATTAGATACTTCCTTCCCCCTCTGGTGGCATGACTGCGGAAATCACAGAGGTCTGAATGTATCAATTCAAGAAGTTTTGTGCTCCTAGAAACTGACCTGAAAGGCTTTCTAGTAATTTTGGTTTGAGCACACACCTCGCACTTGTCAAAACGAATCGACAGATCTAAGGGGATGTTTTGACTCTTGGCTAGATCTAGCATCTTCCTATAGTTCACATGTCCAAGTCTGTTATGTAACAACTTAGGATCTATAAGGTTCGAACTTACTTGGTTGATGCTATCATTGTTTAAGCTAAGTCTATACATTCCGTTGATCAGATACGCACACCCAAAATAATGTGAATTTACCATAAGGGTCATTCTACCGTTTTGAGTTGTGAAGGTCATCCCAGCTTTGTCTAGCAGACTTATTGAAATCAGATTTTTAGTTAATGTTGGAACTACTTTAACATTCTTTAAAAATAAACTTTTACCTGACGAGAGAACCAGCTCGGCTGTCCCTGCATGGGTCACCTGAGTCTCTCCTCCGTTGCAGTTCTCCACTCTCTCCTTGACCACCTTAACTTCAGTCAGTAATCCTCTGTCATTCGTTACATGACAGGTAGCGCCGCTATCCAGCCACCACTCAGCAGACGAACTGCGGTGACTGCTCCCGATCATAGCCACGAAGGACTTGGGATCTGAAGCATCTGCCAGCATGTTCGCCACATTTGTGTGGCTTCCTCCTTGTTTTTCTTAGGGGCCTTGCAATCAGCCGCCCAATGTCCCCACTTACCACAGTTGTGGCACTTGCCCCTCTTCTTTTGAAAGAGGGCTTTTTAGGCTCTAATTGGGTAGAGACATCACTTTTGGGCGCTGGTGGCTTCCTACGAGGCTTGCTGGGCCGAGACACAAAGTTGACAGTCTGGGAGGACTGCCCACCTTGTTCCTGTCTCTTCCCTGCAATGTTTTGATCCTCGATATGGATGAACCTTTTGAGTTCATCAAGAGCGATCTTTTCCTTCAGCCTGTGCATTTCAGTCTTGAAGGTCGACCACTCAGGAGGTAGCTTGCTTAATATAGAACACACAAATAGATTATCAGAGATACCGGACTTATCGTCCTCCAACTTCTAACGCAGGGCTTCCAGTTCAATTATTTGGGAGGTGATTGTCGAGTTTAGATTAAATTTCATGTTAAAGAATCTCTCTCCGAGGAGAGTCCTCGACAATCCCTCTTCCTTCTGGAAGTTCGCATTTAAGCGGTCCCAAATCTCTTTTGCGGTTTTATAACCACTGTAGGTCAAGGCGAGTCTAGGGTTGAGTGAATTAAGGAGGTAGTCTCTACAGAAGTCTTCGTCTTTCCTCCATTGATAATCGTCCACGTCATCTTCGGTTGTGTCGAAATCGCTCAAAACAGTGTAGAAAATCTCTCGTTCCTTCATTCCAAGCTGGACGTGCAGTCTCCAAGCATGGAAGTCGGAGAGATCGAACGACTGGAGCTTGACGATGTCGTAGGATGTAACCTTCGGCATCTCTCACAAAAAAAAATAAAGTGCAATAAACCAGAACGCTGTCACCTGATCCGTACGAAGACGCAACGTACACTTCGGATCCAATCCAGAAAGCAGTATCCTCCACCAAGCAGTAAAGCCCAACACCTGTAGTGTAAGGGATTCCACGTGAAGTTGCACAAGTGCACTCGCCAGCGACAACCAAAAATTGGCTTGATTGGAATTTTTTTTTCTTCCAGTCACTTTCTTTAGTGGAACAAAGCACGAATCAGATAATCTTTTTAGATCTGAAACTCAGATCTGGATTTGCTTCCGGCAAGCGGCAGAATGATCCAGCAAATGCAACTAGAAAAGCAGTGAGGTTTGCACAGGATATGAGCAGCCTTCACGATCAGTAGCAGGTTCTCCTTCACAATCGATCTGGAGAAATGGCAGGATCTGGAGAAATGGCTAGATCTGGAGAAAGCAGCCCTCTCGGCGATGAGCAAAGATCGCGAGCGCAAGATACAGCCAGAAAAACGATCTTCCTTCTTCCAGATCTGAGAAAAAACTGAGGAGCGGCGGTACCCTTGCGACAGATCTGCAACAGGGGCTTCCGAAAAAAAAAACCAACGCCGAACAGGATCGTGATCCCCTCTTCCCGAAATAGGGACGGCAAACGACGATCTGCGATTCTGGAGCGAGGTCGCCTTGATCCAAAACAATGGCGACGGGAAGAAGAAGGACTACTTCTTCCTGTTGCGATAGAGAACGACGAAATCGCTGGAGATCGCGTTTTGTTCTTATTCCCGATCGCGATCGACAACAGCGCCTCTTCCTCTTTGAGTCGACCACGGCCTTGCTTCCTGCTTGCGATCGAGGGAGAAGAACGACAGCGCCTGAGGAATCGATCGAGAGCAGCAGAAAACGCGAACGGCGGATTTTGGAGCGGCGGAATCGGGGAGAATACGAGAGCGGCAAATCGCAGAGAGCAAACCCTAACCGTTACTTTGAGAGTGTTGAGGATTTGTGCTCAAAGTATTTTACGTATCTCATCAGATTTGGAATGAGATATAAGTAGTACCTCCAGCATAGGACCGGGTCCTAGAGAGACACGAACTCAGACACGAGTCGGATTCGACACGACAGGACATATAAATAAATAAATACATTAAGATATATATATATATATCCATCTACATCTTCAATGAGGTCTTAAAAGCTTCCAACTCTGATAATTTTATTCAGTGAAATAATATGAAAGCTGTGATAATCATCTTCTCCCGCTGAGTTCAGGATTTTTCGCTTATGCCATTCTTTCTTCTCTGTATTTTTTGGCATAAAAAATCCTTCACAATTGCTTATTATGCTAATATTTTCAGAGGAATCTGTAGATTTGTTGTCTATCAAATATTTAATTCTCAGTAAGGATTAGACTTCTCTTTGAATCAACAAATTTTTTAGTACTCACATTTCTATGCAGACGAGAAGCATTGTGAACACAGTACATATGGAGATAAACATAGCTTCACTTCATGGAGGTAATGACTTCAGATTCATTTTAGTTTCTTAATATGATGCATCTATCTTAACCTGTTTTAGTTTCTTAATGTTATGCATCTTGAACACTTTAGTATTCTAGATGTATTTATGTGTGTGAGTGTGTGTTTATGTTTATGTGTTTATATGTGTGTAAATGTGTGTTTATGTTCATGTGTTTATATGTAAGTGTGTGTTTATGTTTGTGTGGTCTTGTGGTTGTGTAGTTGTATGTGATTGTGTGGTTGTATGTGTATGAAGATGAGTGTGTATGTTTGTGTGCTTGTATGTGTTGAGGCTCCGCTCAAGATAGTCCACAATACCTCATCAACATGTGGAATGGGTATTTATAGTATCTCCAGCGTAGAGCCTAACCCTAGTGACACATAACCCGTTGGGTCGTTCCGAGTCGGTCCTGAAACGCGCGGACATATTATTAATAATAGAACTAATAATCTCCTCCTATGTCCGCGGTATACCGACGTTGGAAAAGGGTTGGTGTGTGTAGTGTTCAACCAGTTCGACTTATTACACAACCGTGTCCACAAGTACCTGTTATAATATATTGGACTGAAAGAAACAGGAGTATGTATGCACGCATAAGCATAGAACATAGACTAAGCAGCATCACATCAGAATTCAAGTACAGTCAAAGAGATAGGTACCAGAAGACCTAATGTCTCATAACTAACAAGGAGTAGGAAATAGTCCAAACAAAACAGGTAAGGAGAGTTAAACAGTGCTCTAAGTCAGAGAAAGAAAACCAAACAGATACTCTAGAAACCATCATCCAGCAGATCATCCTTTTCAGGATCCCAGTCTGCATGTGCTCCTCCTGTGTTGAAACCGAAATCTTGAGAACAAGACTTGGTCTCTGTGGAGTTCGGGGTCCCTAAAAAGGGGTGGTCTCACACCTACTTCCCTCGAGCCAACTCTCTAGGCAAGAGCACTTAGATTTGGAAACGGACCAAGGGCTTAGTGGGGAGGTCCCGCCACATACCCGGAAGTTCCCTTGGAACTTCCCCTCCCAAGCCACTACTAAGCTTGGGCACCACTGGAGCCTCTCCTCACCCTCTATAGAGAGACTTGTTGGGGAGGGAGAGAGGGGAGAGAGCTAGCCTAGAATGAGATCCTCCAAATGGTGCCCCCTTGGTCCTATTTATAGGTTTTTCGGATATGGACTGCGAATAGCCAAATCCAGCTGTTCTGAAGCGCTAAACGCAGACCACTGGACTGCGAATAGCCAAAACTGGACTGCAAATAGCCAAATCCCGCTGTTCTGGGATACTAAACGCAGACCAACCCCCCCCCCCCCCCCCCTCCTCTGGAACTGGGCGAGAGGGGTTACCTCGCGGAGCTCAGCGAGCCTCCTCGCTGGGGTGGGGCGAGACCAAGGGTCTTCCCCCTTACCAGGGTCGGGGGCGAGAGAGGGGGTCGGCCCCCCTCCTCCACTCGCCCCTGGCCTGACGAGGGCGAGGGCGAGAGGGGGGGCACCCGCCCTCCTCCTCTCGCCCCTGGCTGGGCGCGGGCGAGAGGGGGGCACCCGCCCCTCCCCTCTCGCCCCTGGCTGGGCGCGGGCGAGAGGGGGGGGGGGGGGGGGGGGGGGGGGCACCCGCTCCTCCCCTCTCGCCCCTGGCTGGGCGCGGGCGAGAGGGGGGGGGCACCCGCCCCTCCCCTCTCGCCCCTAGCTGGGTGCGGGCGAGAGGGGGGGCACCCGCCCCTCCCCTCTCGCCCCTAGCTGGGCGAGGGCGAGAGGGGGGGCACCCGCCCCTCCCCTCTCGCCCCTAGCTGGGCGAGGGCGAGAGGGGGGGCACCCGCCCCTCCCCTCTCGCCCCTAGCTGGGCGAGGGCGAGAGGGGGGCACCCGCCCCTCCCCTCTCGCCCCTAGCTGGGCGAGGGCGAGAGGGGGGCACCCGTCCCTCCCCCTCTCGCCCCCTTACTTGCCTCTTACTCCGGCTGGGTGAGCAGGAGGTTTCTGCCTCTACTGCTCTCCCTCATTTCTTTCTGTCTTGGATCATACTTCAAACGTGGCCCTGATGCACTCTTGGGTCCTGGCGACCTACTTGGCGGATATAGGGTTGTACAGACACGTCTCGGTGGCCCTCCACGCTGGGCCTCACTCGATGGATATGGGGGTTGTACACAATCCCCGCTCTTTGCGAGGTTGGCACAACCTTGGAAAGAAAAGTCCAAGCCCAAATATCCATCGAGGGGGCAGAACCTCGCCCCCGAGGCACGTTTGACCCATCCGAGGATCATTCGACCCACCCAGCTAGTGAGAGCCTGGAGTGAGGAGGACATCTCGATGGCAAGCTCTTCCTTCCGAGGATCATTCGACCCACCCAGCTAGTGAGAGCCTGGAGTGAGGAGGACATCTCGGTGGCAAGCTCTTCCTTCCGAGGATCATTCGACCCACCCAGCTAGTGAGAGCCTGGAGCGAGGAGGACATCTCGGCGTTGAACTTACCCATCCGAGGATCATTCGACCCACCCAGCTAGTGAGAGCCTGGAGTGGGGAGGACATCTCGGATGGCAAGCTCCTCCTTCCGAGGATCATTCGACTCACCCAGCTAGTGAGAGCCTGGAGTGAGGAGGACATCTCGATGGCAAGCTCTTCCTTCCGAGGATCATTCGACCCACCCAGCTAGTGAGAGCCTGGATTGAGGAGGACATCTCGGTGGCAAGCTCTTCCTTCCGAGGATCATTCGACCCACCCAGCTAGTGAGAGCCTGGAGTGAGGAGGACATCTCGGCGTTGAACTTACCCATCCGAGGATCATTCGACCCACCCAGCTAGTGAGAGCCTGGAGTGGGGAGGACATCTCGACGTTGAACTTACTAAACATTTAAACAAAATAACTTCATCCATCTAATGGGGGGATTTCCCTTGTCAAAACCTCCTGGCCCAGCCAGTGAGGGATAGAACTTGCTACAAAGGAAAGCAACAAAAAACAAAAAATAAACATAACATACCCCCCCCCCCCCCACGGCACTCGCCTCTCAGGCTGCTTGCGCGAGATGATCATTCCTCTGCTTCTCCTGCCACTCCCCTCTGGCTCATGCTCTCCATGATCTCCTCCATCTCCTCCGCCCCCGCTTGCCAAGAGATGCTGTTGACGGCTGTGACGTAGCAGTGCCTGGCCATCCTGGGGTCTCCGCGGATCCTGACTTGGATTCCTCCAGTGTTGAACTTGAGGCACTGGTGGAAGGATGATGGTACGCATCGGAAGGCGCTGATGAGGGGTCTTCCGAAGATGGCATTATAACTGCTAGGAGCGTCAACTATGACGAACCGACAGTTCCTTGAACCTCCCCCCATCGTCACTTGGAGTCCAACTCCACCATCTACCTCTTTCCTTTCTCCAGAGAATCCAAACAAGGGCCCATCTGAGGTCAGCACCCTCCTTGCCTCCACCTTCAACTCATCAAATGCCTTCTTGAAAATGACGTTGACAGAGCTCCCGTTGTCAACGAGGATCCGAGAGATAGTGTAACCTTCGATGGCTGTCTGAATGACTAGCGCATCACAGAATGGATCCTCGTTATCTGGCATGTCCTTGCTTGAGAAAGTGATTTTCTCCTCGGGAGGTGGGTCCTGCGACGTCGAAGCGACGCTGCGTCGAAATACGGAGTGGAGGCTTGCCTTACGAGTGGCCTCGATCCCTACCCCCCCCCCCCCCCCCCCCCCCCCCCCCCCCCGTGGATCACCGCGACTCGTCCTTTGGCTCCTACGTCAGCTCGGTCCTCGCAGATGTCATCATCCACTACTGCTCCAGGTGGAACTTCTTCAATCCGCACCGGCGGCTGCTGTTGTGCCTGATGTAAGACCCCATTTTTTTTTTGCAAAAACCACCGGGTCTTAGGCCCAGAACCGCCGCTTTGCGGTGACACCTTCACTCGGGAAAGTCGCCACTACAAAACGTCGATCCTGCCGGCCAAAACGATCACGAAGAAAAGTACGTAAAAGAGAAGACAAGTCCACAGGATCACATGAATTATAAACCATAAAGGTAAATGTCCACAGCTAGTAACTGAATAAAAGACATTACGAAGGTTACAATAATAAAGGGGCTCTTGTCCTATACATCATTTCCTCACTACAAGAATCACTCGCGGAAGCTAACTCCTAAGTAAAACTAAAGCTAATCGTCACCGACACTGAAACCGGAGCACCCTGACCTGACTGGCCCATCCCTGCAGACTCCGGGCTCCACTGGTGCTGCAACACTGGATGCTTCTTCTCTTTTGGCCTGCGGTTGCTGCCTCGCAATCCACGTCTACGTCTTCGCCGTCGGTCTCCTGATCGCTGTGCTGGAGGGGTTCTACTCATCATGGGACATCTGACCCGAGTATGTCCCGGCTGGTGACAATGGTAGCATGGCCGTGGGGTCCACCATGTCGGATCCTGCTGTACCTGTTTCTCGGAGGTTGTTGCGTCTCCTCGAACTCCTAAAATGATAAGGTCCACCGACCGTCAGTCAAAATGACTCAGCCAATTCCCCACCCCTCCCCCAATGGCTCCTAGGCACCGTATGGGAGGAGGAAGCGGAGGACATTCAAGGGGTAAATACAAGAGCAGATGACGGCGGATCTACCACTAAACAGGAGTTTATATATATGAAGCAGTAAGTAAGCATAGTAAAGAACATGTAAAGAATAGTAAGCAGTATATATAATGACAGGTAAAATAATACAAAAGTAACCATTGATTTATAGGAATGCACATACAAACCTATAGACCAAGGGGTCGTTTAGCAGGGCCTACCGTATAAGAAGTCTCATAACCGACTTATACGTTAGGGGTAGGTTGAATGCAATGATTATGCTATGACATGCAAAGTATGCTGTTATGCTATGTTCATACAAGTGCAACTCACCCACTACGACTCTATGCGCATAGACCTTTAGTTCCCCCTTTTTGGAGCGAGCTAGACTCCCAGGATACTCCCGTAGTGGCAAACGGAAGCGGTGGGTTGGGCCTCGCCCACCTCTAGGTTGGTATTCACACTACCCAACCTAGACCTATCGTACGCCTCCACAAAACCCGCAGAGCGTCTGCGTACTCTTGCTGACTGGACCGCCAGACTATCAAGGCTAAGTGTAAAACCACACTTGCCGAGTCAACGTATTGACGTCGGTGTGAACGACCGTCCAATACCGAAGACCCACCACCTTCAGTGCACATGCAACATGTTCTACTCCCTATCTCTGAGCCATGAGTTCCCCGGGCTAACCT
The DNA here is from genome assembly GCA_033032865.1 of Dactylorhiza incarnata. NCBI lineage: Eukaryota > Viridiplantae > Streptophyta > Magnoliopsida > Asparagales > Orchidaceae > Dactylorhiza > Dactylorhiza incarnata. Next base: position 1,738,242 of record JAWHQI010000310.1, on the reverse strand, counting down.
GCCCACCATCAATAACATTCCGAGCCAAAAGCTCCCCGAGCTGACCAGCCCGCCATCAATAACCTTCCGAGCCAAAAGCTCCCCGGGCTAACCTGCCCGTCATCAGTAACCTTCCGAGCCATAAGCTCACCAGACTAACTAATCTGCTGCAACAGCCACCGAGCCCACCGCTCGGACAACCAATCCAACTAAACTTCTGAAACCACAGGGTGTGGATGAGTGTATTATTAGTTAATACCCATAAGAAACCTTCTTAACATTTCACCCGGTCTAAACCTAAGTGCTTTTAGGCCTTAATAGACAAAAGATGACCTTTCGTCATCCACAGGACGACCTACCCCAAGGATGGCACCCCACCACCCTAGGACTCATCAAACTTTAATTCTCTCCAAGGGTCCTCTCATATCCATATAATTACCATGAGGCCCTCACTCTCCAATCATATAATCCAATTTGGACTACAACCCCAAAATTGCCAATTTGCTAAACGCAGACCATCATCAACGCTTTGATGCTCATGAAGGGGAGTACACTAAATACTCAATCCTTTGATTCAACAATTTTATTGGAGATCCATACTACATATTTAAGGCCAAATCCAGGGTTTCATAATTTTCCAAATAATAATAGTATTTAAATCATTTTTCCCAAAATACCACTTCCTAAGGTTTGAACTGCAAGTATGCTTTCCTGACATCCAATGCCTGCCTAAATTTTTACATAAATAAAGGGTACCTAAAAATCAGTGGATATGAATTCTTAGGAAAAACCAGCAAGATTTACTATTTTTCAAAATTCCAAAACTCATTTATTACCAGTAAATTCCAAAGGAGGTACCCTCATGATCTCCAAACCTTATGCAATTTAATACAGAGGTGATACATACTAAAATATTCAGTCCTACAAAGTTTGACCAAGTTCCACAGAGGGTACATTTGTAATTTCCACAGATGATATATTTGCAATTTATTCCAAAATGAACTAGAGGTACCAAAAATATTAACCTAAAAATTATGAGAAAAATACAGTGGGTACATATTAGTATGAAATGGCATCCAGCAAAGTTCCATGTAATTACAGAAATCTAACACCCTACAATTGGTCATCCCAAAAATTGCCAACATTATGAAATATTACAATTTGGACCTCCAAAAGTTTTCTCCTGGTGTAACAGAATTTTCCAGGGGTTAATAACATTAAAACTAAGATTGTGACAGAAGATGGTTAAACATTAAGTGTTATTTCATCCTAAAATCCAAAACCCTAATTATTTGCAAATCTACCCAAGGGTTTATTACCTAGGATTGGCAACTCCAAATCCCTCCAAATTCTCACAGTAGCAATCTCTGGTCACCAAGACCATCTCCCCAAAATATCAAGTCAAACCATTAAGGTTTGACCCATCTTCCTTTAATAGCCTCTAATTGCACCCCATTAGGGTTTAGCCTAGGGTTAGGGTCTAAACTTCTCCAAATCCATTCAAACCTCTTGTGAGGGGATTAAAACACTCTTAGAACTCAGAGAGGGTTATTGCACTTCTCTCCATGGACATATACTTCCATGTCCTTCACAAACCCTAAAGGGCACCATAAACTTAACCACTAGGGTTTAAGGGTACACTAGGCCCTAACTCATCCAAAGTTACTCCTTGGGGTGTCTTCTACCTCCCAAGGCAGTGACCAAGGTCATTCCAACAATCAGTGGGAGGAAGCCCCTCCACACTCCAAAATTAGCTTAGGTTTACTTTTGCCCTAAACATAACCCTTAAGCAAACTATTCTCAAGAGAACTCCCTACCTTGCCCAAGTCCATTCCACTCACTATACTGACCATGGGTCAGTGAAAGACCACTCAAGATCCTACCAACATTTGGTGAGGAGTGGGGTTCTATTGGGTACCTATTTGGGGTGCAAATAGCATTTTAGCCCCTTTTTGATTTACTAAGGCAAACCTCCTCCAATGGCCACCAAATTTGGACCAGAGGTTGGCATGGGGGAGGGTGAGGTGCACCCCAAATATGAAGCCATTTGGCTTTGTGGAAGTGTGGGGGCACTCACCCAAAGTTTTGCCTAAACCTAGGGAGCCTAAGGTTGTTTTGGTGAATTACCCCACCAAATCAACTCCATAAATCATGAAATTTTAACCAGGGGTTTATCATGACCCTAATAACACCCCACCAAAGTTTGGTGGTGATTGGAGGTCATTTGGCCCTCCAAATAATTTATGCAAGGATTATTAAATTTCTACAAAAACTTTAGGGAAAAGTTCTCCAAAAATTCCCATTTTTGGATATGTGTTAGATGTATATAAGAGTAGCCTACCCTCCAAATTTCAAGTCATTTGGAGTTCTAGATTGGTGTGGGCAACAAAGACAAGTTCTGGATAGCCATATGGACAGTCCTCACTAAAATGAGTGATGTGCCCTAACCAGGACTCCAAATTGAGTGTTTTCAATTTTGTATTAAACTAGACATCAAGGGCTACATTTTCTATGTTGACCACTTTTTCTGAATCAGCCTCTAACTATTTTTACCAGAATTAATAAGGAGCTGCATTTTAATCACAGAAATGAAGGATTAATACTAAGGGCGCACGAATCTTAAAGCAGGATCCAACCGCGCCTGGTCGTCTTCTTCCTCTGGCCAACGGCCAGGATCGCCCGCGCCTGGGCCACTTTGATCGACGAATTCCCGGCCACCTGAGCGCCGCCCCGGCCGACCAACGCCACCACCACCTCCGTTGAGGTGGTGGCCGGCGAGGAGCGGTGCTTGATCGGCCGGAGGTGGCCGGAATCTAGTATTCTACCTGGAAGCCCAACCCGATCTACGGGAGGCTAGGCTTGCCCGATCCTCAGCCTATTGGCCACGAATCGAGCCGCCGACGAGCTAGATCTACACCACTGAGGGAGGAGTAGAGAACCGGACCTTGACTGGAGCTTGATTCCTTGCCCGGTGAGGACTTGCCATGGCCGACCTCCATCTTCTCCCAAGCTCTGCAACCACCACCTAGAAGGGCTCGATTCCTTCTGAGAACATGGGGGTTTCACTCCTCTCCGACTCCTGAAGATAATGGGGGGTTCAATTGAAGGCAATGCTGGCTTTAACTACCAAAGCCATTAATGGCCTCTTCGAATTCCTCCATGGCCGGCCCCCATCCATCTCCCCTGCTTTAATCCTTCTTGGTAACTGCTGGAAACTCCTCCTCTCCCCTAGAGGAGATGAATGCAGCCATAAATGGGGAGAATTGAGGGGGGTTTCACCTTCCTCCATTGATGGCCTCATCTTTCTCTCTCCCCCAAACTGAATTTTCTCTCTCCTACTCATCATGGCCGACTTTCCTCTCTCTCCTGGGTTAATTACAGCCAAGGGTGCTGGTCAAGAGGTCAATTTGGGCTTAGCCCAAAGGGATTGGGCTAGATTCAAGGGATTTGACCTAATTTGGGCAATTTTGACTTTTGGTCAAATTGGCCAAGTTGGTGACCCTAGGATGGGGCTATTGGGTCCATTGGATTCCAAAATAGGTTTAGAAACTATTGGTGGGGTCAATTTGGTCACATGAGTCTTAGTTGACCTAATTTAAGCTGATTTGACCAAAACAGGCTAAGTTGACTTTGGTCAAATTGGGCCCTAGGGTTGACCCAGTCAAGGGGCTTTTTGGTCCACTGGGTCCCCTATGACATGGTAACCCTAAGGGTAGGGTCAATTTAACATGGTGATGGTCAATTAGGGCATTTAATGAAGAATTGCCATTTTGACCTAAAAAGGGCATTTTGGTCAATTTGCACCATTGGGGGTCCCATGAAGGGGCTTTTAGGTCTACTAGGTCTCTTATGATATTCTAGACCTAGATGAGTGATCAATTTGTCATGGTGGAGGTTAATTGGCTCTAAATAGGCTACTTTGATCAATTTAGGGTTAGGGTTGACTTTGGTCAATTTGGCCTCTTTGGTTGACCCCAATGTGCCCTTGGTGCCCTAAGGGGACCCCTAAAAGGTTAGAGATACTATGGTGGGGTCAAATGGTCAAGTTGAGGCCCTAAAGTCCAACCCTAAGCTTGGTCACTGGAAATTGCTATTTGCAGACCAAGGTGATTTTCTTCTTCTCACCTCAATTCACATGGCCTTGGGCTCTTCCTATGGTTTTGTCATGACAAAACCAACTTAGGGGTCTAGCTGTCTGGGGGATGTTACACCTGACATCTCGCCTCTCTCACCTCCAAGAACTCTGGGCAGGTAGTTGTTGCATGCCCCTCTGCTTGGTGGTAGTCGCAGTATGGCACCGCCCTTCCCCCCCCTTCTCCTACGGGCTGGGATGTCTCTTGCTTCAACTCCTCCTCCTCTTCGAATCGCCATAGCTTGAGCTGGTGGGGGTAGGAGCTGCCTGGGGGCCTGTCTCCAAGGAGGAGGGTTGGGCCTCCCTTGGCCTCCGTAGAAGTTCCCCCCTCCTTGGGCGAAACCCCTCTCTTGCTCCTGACCCCCCTGGGGTCCCTGGTACCCTTGACCCCTCTGCTCTTCCCTCCTCCTTCCTTCCTGCTGCCTGAGGCCACCTTGCTCTCTTGGCTTGACCTCCACCAATTTCGCCAACTTCTTCGCCAGCCCCGGGTTCGCCGCCTCGGTGGTTATCTCCTTTGCAGTTTTTTCCATCAGGTCCTCAAAGGACAAGGGGGGCTTCCTAGTTAGGCGCATTTTGAAGAGGCTCTCTCGTAGCCCTACGGTGAAAGCCATCTGGATTTGGAAACGGACCAAGGGCTTAGTGGGGAGGTCCCGCCACATACCCGGAAGTTCCCTTGGAACTTCCCCTCCCAAGCCACTACTAAGCTTGGGCACCACTGGAGCCTCTCCTCACCCTCTATAGAGAGACTTGTTGGGGAGGGAGAGAGGGGAGAGAGTTAGCCTAGAATGAGATCCTCCAAATGGTGCCCCCTTGGTCCTATTTATAGGTTTTTCGGATCTGGACTGCGAATAGCCAAAACTGGACTGCGAATAGCCAAATCCCGCTGTTCTGAAGCGCTAAACGCAGACCACTGGACTGCGAATAGCCAAAACTGGACTGCAAATAGCCAAATCCCGCTGTTCTGGGATACTAAACGCAGACCAACCCCCCCCCCCCCCCCTCCTCTGGAACTGGGTGAGAGGGGTTACCTCGCAGAGCTCAGCGAGCCTCCTCGCTGGGGTGGGGCGAGACCAAGGGTCTTCCCCCTTACCAGGGTCGGGGGCGAGAGAGGGGGTCGGCCCCCCTCCTCCACTCTCCCCTGGCCTGACGAGGGCGAGGGCGAGAGGGGGGGCACCCGCCCTCCTCCTCTCGCCCCTGGCTGGGCGCGGGCGAGAGGGGGGGCACCCGCCCCTTCCCTCTCGCCCCTGGCTGGGCGCGGGCGAGAGGGGGGCACCCGCCCCTCCCCTCTCGCCCCTGGCTGGGCGCGGGCGAGAGGGGGGGGGGGCACCCGCCCCTCCCCTCTCGCCCCTGGCTGGGCGCGGGCGAGAGGGGGGGCACCCGCCCCTCCCCTCTCGCCCCTAGCTGGGTGCGGGCGAGAGGGGGGGGCACCCTCCCCTCCCCTCTCGCCCCTAGCTGGGCGAGGGCGAGAGGGGGGGCACCCGCCCCTCCCCTCTCGCCCCTAGCTGGGCGAGGGCGAGAGGGGGGCACCCGCCCCTCCCCTCTCGCCCCTAGCTGGGCGAGGGCGAGAGGGGGGCACCCGCCCCTCCCCTCTCGCCCCTAGCTGGGCGAGGGCGAGAGGGGGGGCACCCGTCCCTCCCCCTCTCGCCCCCTTACTTGCCTCTTATCCGGATGGGTGAGCAGGAGGTTTCTGCCTCTACTGCTCTCCCTCATTTCTTTCTGTCTTGGATCATACTTCAAACGTGGCCCTGATGCACTCTTGGGTCCTGGCGACCTACTTGGCGGATATAGGGTTGTACAGACACGTCTCGGTGGCCCTCCACGCTGGGCCTCACTCGATGGATATGGGGGTTGTACATCCTGCATCAGCATTTTCTGTAATTTCCAACCAAGAACTTCATTTAGAATGAATTCAACAATGGAAAATATACATGTATCTAGTTCTGTATATAAGAATGTAGTACTTTAAATTATGCTCAGAGGATATAGATAGAGTATTTCAGGTTTAACCGCAGAATCTAATAACTGTTTCCAAACGAAACGATTTCAGACTTCTGGACAACGCAGCTATATTTGTGTTCCTATGTGTGATATCCTGGTTACTGTTCTTCTAAGGTTAATTGGAACTCATCAAATGTGGAATGGAACCAATCAACAGGAGAAGGTCCAAAACAAGTTAGATAGTGTTATCAAATGTGGAATAACACACTCCTCCAAGTTAGGGAAGACGAATCTGGATGAGGTTGTTATCATCAAATGTGGAATGAAACAACCAACCAGAAATTCGTACTCAGCAACCAAAACACCAACGGAGCACAATATGCTAGATTTGACAAATGAAGGAATCAAAACATTCAGACTTAGGCTGGTTTCAAACCGCTTTGAGTCCCATTTCCCCCACTGTTTTGATTGAACGGTCTCGGGGCATTCCTTTTGTCAGTGGATCAGCTAGATTATCCTTCGATCGCACGTCGACCAAAGTAATAACGTCTTGTTCTGTAAGATAATTCAATAGGGCGTGTCTTAGTCGTACATGTCGTCTCTTAGTGTTAAAGAGGACATTCTTAACAACTTGGACTGTAGCCTGATTATCACAGTATAGGCTTAAAGAATTGATTTGAACTCTAGACAAGGGAATGTCTAAGATCAAATTTCTGATCCAGTCTGCCTCTTCACCAGCTGAAGCTAAGGCAAATAACTCGGCTTCCATAGACGACAAAGCTATGCATGTCTGTCTCTTGGACTTCCAAGTAACTGCAGCGCCACCCAATGTGAATATAAATCCACTTGTGGACTTGCTGTTTGAAACTTCTGAACACCATGAGGCATCAGAGTAACCTTCCAAAGTAGGAGGGTGACCAGTATAGCACAGAGCGTGGTCTTTAGTACCTTTGAGATACTTCATCAGCCTATCTAGGGCATCCCAATGCTCTTTGCCTGGACTACTGGTAAAGCGACTTAGCATGCTTACGGAGAAAGCAATGTCAGGTCTAGTGCAGCTTGTGGCGTACATGAGACTTCCAATGATCTTTGAGTACTTGACTTGATCAACGCTTGTTCCTTCATTCGGACTCAGCTTGGCGTTCGGATCAGTGGGTGTTTCAACAGGCCTACAATCTTTATAACCCCAGGTATTTAGAATCTGCTCTATGTAATGAGCCTGACTCAGAGTGACACATCCCTTGTCTACTCTTACTTTCATACCTAGTAGGGTATCGACGGGACCAAGGTCCTTCATATCAAACGCTTTGGCGAGAGCGGACTTAATATCCCTCACGACAGCTAGGTCTGACCCCATGATCAACATGTCATCCACATATAGGCATATGATGACTGTTTGGTTTGACATCGAGCGGTAATAGAGACACTTATCTGATAGACTGGACTGAAATCCAAAGCTCTTTATCACTTGATCAAACTTCATGTGCCACATCTTAGGTGCTTGTTTAAGCCCATAGATAGATTTATCAAATTTGCACACTTTATCCTTTAAATCTTTATGGACATAACCTTCAGGTTGTGCCATGTAGATCTCTTCATTTAGCTCTTCATTCAAAAAGGCTGTTTTCACATCCATCTGATGGACGATGAAATTCTCGATAGAGGCTAAGGCGAGAAGAATTCTAATAGTAGATAGGTGACAGACAGGTGAATAGACATCAAAATAGTCAATTCCCCCATGCTGTTTATAACCCTTAGCGACTAGACGTGCTTTGTATCTGGCTATAGACCCATCACTATGTAATTTCTTCTTCAGTACCCACTTGCATCCCAGGACTTTAGCTCCTTTCGGTAGGTCCACTAGATGCCAGGTATTATTTTGTAGCAACGAGTTCATCTCATCGTCGATGGCTTCTGCCCACATTAACGCATCTCTCGATCTCATCGCTTCCTGATAGGAAAATGGATCATCCTCTAAGTGCTAGGTGACGAAGTTCTCACCAAAATCCTTAGGGATTCTATCTCTTGTAGATACTCTAAGAGGAATAGGTTCGACCTCTAGAGGTTGGGGAGCAGTGCCAGAGGGGCCAGCTTCGGGTTCTACCGTAGACTCTGAGATCATGTCAGTAGATCCAGGAACGGTCAGGCCATGATCTTTGATAAATTTATGCTCAAAGAAGATAGCATCTCTAGACTCTATCACTGAATTAGTGGATAGATCCAAAAATCGGTCAGCTGCACTGTCTTCTGCACTGCCTAGGTAGACGCAGGTTGTCGTTCTAGGTCCCACCTTAGGTCTTTTAAGGTCTTGTATACGCACATAGGCGATACAGCCCCAAGTCTTAAGAGTGTCATATCTACAAGGATGACCGTGCCACAGCTCATAAGGAGTAGAACTGAGCTTTGAGTGAGGCACTCTATTTAGAATGTGGTTTGCAGTAAGAACTGCTTCCCCCCAGAAGGAATTGGGCATGCCAGCGGTCAGGAGCATAGAATTTAACATCTCTGTTAAAGTTCTATTCTTACGCTCAGCAACGCCATTTGATTGAGGTGAGTAAGGAGTTGTAGTTTCAAGGATTATGCCCTCAGTGGCACAGAACTCCCTAAACCCAGTTGCAGTGTATTCCCCTCCTCGATCACTTCTAAGTCTCTTAATCTTCAGATTTAACTGGTTTTCTACCCGAGATTTGAAGATTTTGAAGGTCTCGAATGTCTCGTCTTTCGATTTCAATAGGTAGATATGATAAAATCTGGAGAAATCGTCAATGAAGGTAATTAGATACTTCTTTCCCCCTCTAGTGGCATGACTCCGAAAGTCACAGAGGTCGGAATGAATCAATTCCAAAAGTTGTGTGCTCCTAGAAACGGTCTTGAAAGGGTTTCTAGTTATTTTAGTTTGGGCACAAACCTCGCACCTATCAAACCGAATAGAGAAATCTAACGGAATGTTGTGACTCTTAGCTAGATCGCGCACCTTTTTGTAGTGAACGTGTCCAAGTCTATTGTGAAGTAGCTTTGGATCTAACAGAGACGAACTCACTTGATTTATGCACTCGTTTTCTAGGCTAAGTCTATACATTCCATTGATTAAGTAAGCGCAACCAAAATAATGTGAATTAACAGACAGTGTTATTCTATCGCTAATGGTTGTGAAGGACATTCCGGACTTATCTAACAGGCTCATAGAAATTAAAATTTTGATTAAATTAGGAACTAATTTAACATTTTGCAAAAATAAAATTTTACCTGAAGAGAGGACGAGCTTTGCCGTCCCAGCATGAGTGACGACTGTCGCTCCTCCATTGCAGTTTTCAACTCTGTCTCGGACTACTCTGACCTCTGAGAGAAGACTTCTGTCATTTGTGACATGACAGGTAGCACCGCTGTCCAGCCACCACTCAGAAGACGCACTGCGGTGATTGCTCCCGATCATAGCCACAAAGGACATGAGATCAGAAGTATCGACCACCATGTTTGCAGTATTCTGTTTGGGAGGCAGCGTGCTCAAAATTAGACTCGCAAATTGATTATCGACCGTTTCAGACTGTTCGTCTTTCAGCTTGTGACGCATAATTTCAAGTTCTAGGAACTGAAAGTGAGCGTTCACGCGGTCCCAAATCTCTTTCGCGGTCTTACATGCTCTGTAGGTCAAGGCAAGGCGAGAATTTAGGGAATTTAGAAGGTAATTCCTGCAAAAATTCTCGTCTTTACTCCACTGATATTCATCCACATCCTCACGGGTAGTGACGAAATCGCTAAGAATGGTGTAGAAAATTCAACGTTCTTTCATTCCTAGTTGGACATACAATTTCCAACTGAGGAAATCAGTGGCGTCGAAAGACTGCAAAAAAGCGACGTCGAGCGCACTTTTCATCGTCATTGCACTAGATTTAAACAGAAATAAATCGAAACAAAGTCACCTGGGCCGTTCGGAGACGAGTAGGGCACTTCGGATCCAATCCAGTAAAAAATTTGTTTGCTCCTCTTAGCAGAACTGAGATTCCTTCCGGTGCAATTTTAATCCAAAGATCTGAATTAAATTTCTGATCTCCTCCGATCCACAACAAAATAATGTGCACCCAAACTGTTTATCTCCAAGAACAATCACTGCATGTATTTGACATGACTGTATTTGCTTCAAGGCACTTCAATCGGCGAGGAACAGTACTATTGGAGTGTCTACAGGAGACTCCAGATCGGCTTCAGATCTGGAACTTCAGAGCTGCTTCAAATCTCCTGGATTTCCTTGATCTGAGAACAGATGTAGATCGGAAGGGACACCGGATCTGGATCGGGGCAGCGAAAAACAAGCAGATCTCAATCTGTTTCCTCCTTTCTGAACAGCGAAGACAACGGATCTGGAAGACGAGATCTGCAACGGACGGATCTGTAACTCGCAGATCTGAAAATCGCGATGCAGATCGCAAGTTACGAGTTGCGATCTGAGCGGCGACAGAGGGAGATCGATCACACGCAGGAAGAGCTTCTCCTCCTTACCAGCGCTCGACGATGGGGGCGGATCCAATCAACGGGCTGCCCTAGATCCAATCAAAATAGGGAAGATGATCTCCTTCTGATCTTCTTACAGCAGCAAGGAAGGAATCGCGAAAAGCTTAAAGGAGACGGGATCTACAGGGACCAACGGCTTCTCCTTTGCGATCAGATGGCGACGGCGACAGGAAGCGGGCGATCTCCTTGCGATTCACGAACAACAGAAGAAACCCTGATCGATCCTTTGCAAACAGGAACCTTGCGATCGTGGACGGAGACGAACCAAAATCGGAAACAAGAAGTGGCGATGGATCTCTCGCGATCTTGGCGACGGGAGACGAGAGCAACTCGCGACGAGATCCTTTTCCTGGCGATGGATCTGCGATTTTTTAGCCAACAGCGACGACAGGAAAAATTCACGAATAGGGCGCCGACGGGAGCGTAAGAAATCGCGAACGGCGGACTAAGAGCGGAAACCCTAACTTGATATCTTGAGAATGTTGAGGCTCCGCTCAAGATAGTCCACAATACCTCATCAACATGTGGAATGAGTATTTATAGTATCTTCAGCGTAGAGCCTAACCCTAGTGACACATAACCCGTTGGGTCGTTCCGAGTCGGTCCTGACATGCGCGGACATATTATTAATAATAGAACTAACAGTATGTGTATGAAAATGTGTCTGTTTTTGTGGTTGTGTATGTGTGTCCTGATATTTCAATTTCGTCATTATTTTAAATTTTACATTTCAATTCTATTCACTGAATTCTAGCATACATCTGAACAACGAAATTAACAATTCTTGTACCGAACAATAGAATTGGGTCAATTCCAATTCCCGCATCCTAATTCCCGCCAAATGAACGGAGCCTTTGATGGAAAACTGAATTTCCAACACAAAGATTACTTCACAATGTAGTCATTCAACGAAAATTTGTGAGGGATAATTTGGATTCTCGATAAGTAGAATTTGGTCCAAAAAAAAATATCACGAAAGTTCAAAACTTATGGAGACAAGATCGTCTGAGTTTACCGCCACAACTTATCAATTTCATAACACTTACAAACGCAAAATACATCCTTAGAGAGTTATCCTCGATACTAAGGCTCCGTTTGGCGTGACGTTTTTGCTACGACGAGCATGGACAAAAACACTACTGTCATAGAATGTACATTTGACATGACAACGGTTATGAACGAGGTGACGGTTTTGAACGCGGCGGTAAAGAATCATCGCTCGTGAACGCACAACCTCAGCTAAGGAGCATCCGTTGCTATGTTTAAAATTAATTTTTTTTTCTTGGTGGCGGTCATAACTGTTGTCATGTCAAACACATGAATAACAATGTTGTTTTGTCCAAGCTCACCAGAGCAAAAACACCACGTCAAACAGGCAATGCTTCGTAACCACCGCATTCACGACCGCCGCGGCCGTGTGAAACGAACCCAAGAAAAAAAACTAGTTTTGAACATAAAATTGGATGAGGTTCGTGAGGTTGGGCATTCACGAACGACGGTTCATAACCCACACGTTCACGACCACACCGCGCCAAACAGAGTCTAAATCAAAACCAGAATAGAATGTTCATAATACTTACAAACCCAACAAAAACTCCCATGACTCCAAAATTAATTTTGAATCAGCCACAATACTTCTAATGATTTTTTATATTAAAAAGAAGAAGAAGTATTTATAAGGTTTTCATACATCATAAGATTATCATTTCGATCAACAAATATACGATTATTGTAATCTCTGAATCAATGAGTCAATAACATCCCCAAATCTGCCCGGTGAAGAAAGAAGCCGCTGATCCCAAATCAATTGATAAGAGATCCAAATTAGTACGATCCATTACACGGCGAGAAGATGAATTAGTTAAGCGAAATCGCGGGCGTCTTCGTCGGCGTTTGACCCGAAAGAAGAAGCGGAGCGGCGGCGTGAGGAGGAGGATGAGGAGGAGGAGGATGAGAGTACGCGGCTTAGCTGGCGAGCGTAGCGGACGACAGCCTGAGCCCAGCGGCGGATCTCTTCTTTGAGCCGAACCGGGTCCAGCTCCAGCAACGGCCGATCTATCTTCACCTCCACCTCCACCGCTTCTTCTTCTTCTTCTTTTTCTACCTTCCGCTTGCCGCCGAAGCATTTCCGATCTCCTATTCCGGCCATTTGGATCTTTCTCTTTCTGCGCACGGCGGTGGATTTTTATAAAGAGACTTTGAGAAATTGCTGGTGGTTACTTCTTCTGTCGGGTAAAGAAGAAGCGGGAAGGAAAGAAAGGGCGGGAGTTCTTCACACGCATGGAGGGGAAGACAAAGAAAAGTTATGTACTATATATAATATTTCACTAATTTCCTTTTTTTTTTAATTATTATGCGCAAAATGTTTAATAAGTTAAATTTTATAAATATTAAATACTATGGTGATGAAATATTCCCAACAAATGTAAATAATATGTAGCAAGGACGCATTAACCCGCCCCCACTCTCTCCTCACATTTGGAAATCTAAAATTTTAAATTTAATTTAAAATTTCGAAAATAAATTTAAATAATTAGATGATCTTAATGATTTTGATGTGACAGATATGTCGTTGGATAGATTTTGCCGAGTAAATTGATATCACAGTAAGAATGCCACGATCCGACGATCAGATTAAAAGTTATTGTATTAGTTTAAATTTAAATTTAAATAGCCTATAATTTTTTTATTAAAATCACTATTCATTTTTTAAAGCACAGGGTAATTATAGGTAGACATTGACTACAAATAGAGGTTTTTTCTTTATACACACACGAGTGACAGTACGAGGCTCCGACCCTACAGTCAACCATGACAGTATCCCGACTGTGACAATGCACTGGGTGGCTCAGGTGCCCCACACAATAGTACTTCGGTCAAGACATTACCCCGGCACGATGACGCTCCCGCCGCTCGCAATCCCCCGAGAGCCCGCCCGTTGCTCTTTTTTTCATTATGCACGGGGTTTGCAAGTGGCAGGGAGATCACATTTTCTATTGTAGGTAAAAGACTTTGTATATACGAGAGAACATTGTTTAAAATTAAAAGAAAAAATACATAAATTAAAGAAATTTGGTAATAAATGGTAAGATCGAAAAGTTAATGTTTCACCAAAGAGTGTTTTCCCTTTCAATATAGTATAGATATAGACACACGAGTGACAGGCGTAGGGCGGAGCCCCTACGAGCAACATCATCTGGGAGTTGCGAACGAGAGAGGGAAGGGAGTCGCGAACAGGAGAGGGAGGGGTGTCATCGGGGCACTGTCTAGGAGTTGCGAACAGGAGAGCGAGGGGAATCACGAACGGGAGTAACAAAGAGGGCGGAAATGAATTAGGCGTGAGTTTTGTTCGTAGCGGAATTGAGTCTTTCAAAATAATTTAATAAAAAATAAGCTTTGGGAGATTTTGGGTTTGCTAGAAGCCAAATAAAATTTGCTTATAACAACGCCCTAAAATAAAAGATATATATATTTCTACTATGATAAAATATAAATATCTTCTATTTTGATCATTTGTATATTCATTAGCACATTACAAGCATATTAATCTTTGGCTATTATATATTTAGCATAATTAAGTATATAATAAAGACATTTAAACTTTTCATAATTTTCATTAAAAAACTAGACAAATTATTTCTTACATATTAGACAAAGAAGATCAATTTTGACATCAAATTTAAAAATAAAATAAAAAAAATTGAATAATTTGGATATGTCTCATAAGGTGACTTGAGACTTCCTCCTTTTACCAAATTAAGCTAGAGAATTTGCATACGCTTATGACTTTATAAAACAAATCATAAGCCCTAGCATTATCCTTTTACCAAAAACATTATAATTCTAAAAATATCATATAAAATATAAATAATTATATATTTTATAATAATATACATTGTTTTATTTTTTGATAATTTATTGCTAAAATTAAGGCAATTGTTATTAGCACACCAGTTTTGGCTATTTGCACACCAAGTTATTACGTGCCTTTTGAAAATAGGTCTTGTACATGCATTTTTAGGAAAAATGTTCAACACAAAAAATATAGATCTCGTCTAGATCTACAACTTTTGTGTTGAGCACATTTCCTAAAAATGCATGCACAAGGCGTGTAATAACTCATAAAAATTGGTGTGCAAATAGCCAAAACTGGTGTGCTAATAACAATTGCCAAAATTAACTCATTTGTTCGTTCCTGCCCCGCTCATCCGAACTTGGTTTTAAATTTTAGCTATGTTTTAGCTGTGGGTTTAGGCTTCTTGTTAACCAAAAATTTCAAGTTACGCGATTGTTCACTCGTCTTTTAGGGTTAAGATCGCACGCGCGATTAATTACCACTCTAAATTTTATGCGTAACAATTGGTATCAAAGCTAATTCAAAACGTTGGAAACATTAGTTTTTCAATCTACATAGACGACGACATTGGTCTGATTGCTAGATCATATATATTTTATTTTTATAATTTGTGGTCGGACCCTTCCCCAGACCCTCGCTGCGTGTGGATGCTTTGTGCGACGAGTCGCCCTACGTGTTCATTAATTTTTGAATTTTTTTATTTTCTGCCATTTCTGATTATCTAATTCGCTGAAGAAAAATAAAATAAAATTGAATTAGTTTTGAACCAATCTGTTTGAGTTATTGTTATTCACAATTTTAGGCTTCCTATGATAAATGCTGACTTGTCAACCTTAATTCCAAATGACAGGGTAGAGTCAACCTTAATTCCTATTGATCAAGTCAACAGTCAAAATCTGGTTTTAGTCCCTAAATTTTAGGAACTTTTTGAAATAATCCCTTAAATATTTATTTTAGAAGATTTCAATCCCTCCACTTTATTAAACAATAAATTTCAGCCCTAAATAACATTTTCGTTAGTTCTATGAGCAGTGTCGGATCCAGAAAATTATAAATAGAGGTGCACAGAAAATATCTAAACACAAATGCTAGTGGGGTGAATAGGAGGGTCGTGGGTCACATGTTGGAAAATAATTTTGGGGGTGCACATAGCTGAACTTCATCTGTGAATAGCCAAATTTGGTCTGAGAAGAGCAAACTTTGGTCTGTGAATAGCCAATATTTGTCCCAAAACAAACTAGTTACGTGACGTGAGAACGCCTCCATCTTATCGGAGATATTTCTCCCTCATCTGGCTACCGTTTTTTACATACAAGTAGTCAAAATTCATTGCCTCGGCGAGAGGAATCCAAATCCACTAACAATTTGAAAAATAATGGGGGTGTCAGTGTCCCTCGGGCCCCCCTCTAGATCCGACCCTGTCTGTGAGGTCAAAAAAAGTAAATATCGCATCCCCTTCCCATGCTTGATGGAGGATGAGACGTTTGGCGGCTGTCGAGAAGAAAAACATACTATGGGTTTTTGATGCATTGTCTTCGGTTTCTCAGAGCCGAGTGATCATCGTAGGCAATGAACTCCCTCACCGAGCTCCATATAGAACCCATAAGCGTGTTAGGATCGCCCCTCCTTCCATCTTTCCTAGGATTTCTTCATTTGCAGAGCAACAAGCTTCAATCGAGGAAAAAAAGTGCGTCACAATATCATACGGCATCCTCTTTCTTCCGTCTGACCCCGACACGATCGTGAAGGATCAATTTCGATCGGGATCGTAAAGCTCCATGCTGGATAGTGAAGAAGCTCCAACCGGCTCGACCCTTCAGAAAGTATCGCGTGATAGCTTTCCGTCAACCCTAGCGCGATCATGGATGTCCCAGCACTTGCGCCACATTTCACTCGCATCTGCGACTCTTTGTTTTGCTCCAGTAAACTCGTATATTCGTCCACAGCTCACGTCGAAGCAGGCTTCATACGTGTTGTAGTCGATCACTCTCAAGTCGTCTATCTTCTCTTGTCCTTGCATCGAAGGCAAGTATCAAACCCATAGTTTGTTTTTCTTCTCGACACCCACCGCATGACTCATCCTCCATCGAACAGGGGAAAGGGACGACAGGAGAGAAAAGGGAAAGGGACGAGATATTTACTTTTTTTGACATCACATAACTAACAAAAATGTTATTCAGGACTGAAATTTATTGTTTAATAATGTTGAGAGATTGAAATCTTGTAAAAGAAATTTTAAGGACTTCTTTTAAAAAAGTCCCTAAAATTTAGGGACTAAAACCATATTTCACTGGACTGCCTGGGTATTTCTGCGCAGATTCTGACTTCGTTTGGCGCGGCTTATTTGCTCCGGTGAGTTGGGTCAAAAACTCTTGTATGTTTGGCAAGACAAAGGTTATGACCGCTACCAAGAAAATAAACTAGTTTTGAGCATAAAATGAATGAATTTTTTTAGGTGAGGTCGGGCGTTCACAAACAACGGTTCACGATCACCGCGCCAAACAAAGCCCCTACTGTTAGTTGGTCAGGGACAACCAGATGGCCTAGATCTCCTGCCATGGATCTAAATCCAACGGTTAGACTGAACCCGTCAAATCCTCCCGTATATGCGACTTAAAATGAAAAAAACTCGCGTACAAGAATCCAAATTATGGTATGAGCCCACTGTGAACTAAAATTTAAATTCTTCATCTTATGGTCAAGCCGCCTCTCGCCGCTCCGGCGAAAATGCACAGGAAAGAGAACTTCTAGATGTCAGAGAATGGGCAAGGAAATCTCTCTCAAATAAGAGAGATTATTGGGTCAGGAGTCTAGTTATAACCGGGAGAAATCGGCCACCTTGAAATACATCGGTATAGGGGCCGGAAAAATCGGGGAAGTTGATGGTGGATTTTCTCTCCATCGAACACAAAAATCTTGCCTCAAATAATGAACTTCAAAGGTCGGGTATTGTGTTTAAAGCCCGGAGCCGTCGAAAAAAGCTGTCTTAATGTTCTAGAAGAAGAAGAAAAAAAAATCCTTTTTTGTTGATTTTTCCTTGGAGAAATATATCTATAGGTTCAAGATGTTCCAAGTTCCTGAGCCTATGTACCTAATGTTTATCAGACACACGTGTAAAAAGACAGTTGTCTTGGTCAGTATCACTCAAGACAATTGACATTTAGAAGTTAGGAAGATATAACAAAAATGGGGAAAAAAACATGCTACGTTCAGGCGAGGAAGAAGAAGATGTGAATCAACATACCGACTATTTCATGGCGTCGGATTGATGCTTCCCATTCTGCCGGAGCGAGCGAGGGAGAAAAGCGAAGGCCCGGGCATTGCGATGACCGAAGCTAATATTCGAGGGGGCGGTGTCCGACGTACTCAGCTTCTCCACAGCTGAAGAAAGTGCGTCCATTTCTTCGACTTCCATTCTATCGCCATCAGCTTCCCGTTCCCTGTGGGAATTTCGCTGTGGTTGTTTTTTCTTTTGCTGAAAAATGAAAGACATGCCATCCATATCCGTGCTCTCGATTTTCTTGTGAGCGTGTTTTTGGCGTCGTTGCTGGGACGGCTTTGCCTTTTTAAAGAACTCAAATGAAGCGGGGAACTTGTGTTTGTCTACTAAATGTTGCTTCCGAATTTTATCGCTTTTCAGCTTTGCTCCACACCCATCCACCAAGCACTCGTACTGTAGCAAAAGATTAAAGTTAGCGCTGTGTTATTAGATTTTAATGTTATCTGTGGTATCAAAGAATTGAAGACATCTGAATGGATCACTTAAAAATTTCAGCAAGCAAAATGACAGCCCGGTGCACAAAGCATCCCCGAGCAGCGAGGGTCCAAGGAAAGGTCCCACCACAAGGGTGAAATGTAGGCAAACCTTACACTGCATTTTTGCAAGAGGCTGCTTCCAGAACTCGAACGGTCGAACCCAAGAAAAAAAAAACTAATTTTGAACATAAAAGGGATGAAGTTTCTTAGGTGAGGTCGGGCGTTCACGAACGACAGTATGTAACCACTGCATTCACGACAGCCACCGCCGTGCCAAACGGACCCTATATCATGAAACTCTAGCTTGCTATATATATAACTAATCATAAGAAAATTCACTACATTTGTAGTGAGATCCGTCAGCTGGTCATTTGAACTAACGAAGGATGTTAATTGTTAAATTTCTTTGTAGTCTAGCTTTTGTCAAGTGAAGCGGCAGCCAGTCTCAATGTGTTTCACCATTTCATGAAGATAGGATTTTGATGAAATATGCATAGAAATTTGATTATCACACATTAGGTTTAGGTTCTTGAAGAAAATCGAGCTCAGTAAGGAGCTGCATTAGACATAGTAACTCACATGCAATTATAACCATAGCTCTATACTCCGTCTCAGCACTTGTCATTGCCACAACTGCGAACTCCTTGCTTTTCCATTAAATTAAGTTTCCTCTGAGATACAATATACCACTGTATCTAGTACCTTTGAACCTCAAGCACTCATGCTTTGCGCCTAACCATTCAGTCAATCTGGTGGTAATACCTCTGGCAGTAAGAGTAGATAGCAAATTTGGTGGTAATACCTCTGGTGGTAAATTAAGTTTTCTACCCCAATCTACTCGGGATATCTGATAGGAAGCAAATCATGGCTGCTAATCAGACTCCCTGGATGTTTCAAAATTGCATGTTGGCAAACTAGGTCAACTGATATTACCGGGATGACAAAACAATGAAATTTTAGCTTCCTTTGGCGTGGCTTATTTGCTCCGGTGAGTTTGGTCAAAAAGCCATTATCATAGAATGTATGTTTGGCAAGACAAAGGTTATGACCGCTATAAAGAAAATAAACTAGTTTTGAGCATAAAATGCATGAATTTTTTTAGGTGAGGTCGGGCGTTCACGAACGACGGTTCATGACCACAGCGTTCAAGACCGCGACCACCGCGCCAAACAAAGCCTAGGTCAACTGATATTACCGCGATGACAAAACAATGAAATTTTGACTGAGTGCAACTCCGTTCACTCATCATACCTGCACTCATAAAACTAGAGCCAAAATATTTGAGCTAATTACCTAAAATCTAACGACCTCCTTAATTGAGAGTGGCCTCGTGTGAATAAGAAGGATAATTATTATGGGGTCTTGTGACAATTGGAACTCTCGACTCTAGAGGAAAATATTCCTTGATCAACGATCAAGGAAAATACGGTTATAAACATGTTCAATCTACCCGAAAAAAATTAACTTCTAAGTTCATCCACCTCATGGATTGTTATGTGTCTTATTATACGTCTGTTTATTATGATGTTGTTATGTGTTTGTTATGTTGCCTTTTTTTATAAGTCATATTTTAGGTGTCTTTAGCACTATTTTATTTGGACTCTTTTAGGTGTTTTTTGAATTAGCCCAAATGCTAAGGGGATTTTTGCAAATGCTTTTGGGCTATATGAAGAAAAGGCAAGCAAGAAGAAAACTGAGTCCCTCTTCCTCTCTCTAATTCTCGTAGTTTAGTTCAATGGGTTTTGGAGCTCCTCCTCGAGCACTCCATCTCTGGTAACCACAACAAGATACCGTTTATCTTCGCGACTTCCCCATCACCTCCGGTGCTGCCGATAGAGTCAAGGTGTGTTCCCCTCTAGGGTTGAGACGCCCAAAACTCCACAGGTTCCTCAACCCAGACTTCGAATCTCACCAGAAGTTACTAACATTTGGTATCAGAGACATACGATTCCCACTGTCTTCCTGAGTGAAACAACATTTAATCGAGCCACACAAGCAAATCTTTGTTCCGATCCAGTCGAAGAATCCCACATAGACACAACACCTTCTTCAATTAAAGGAGAGTCGCTTGCCAAAACCTCCAATAGGCGTTAATTCCCAGAGCTTTTGGATCCTGCACATTCAATTCCGCAACTGTGCAGCTCCTGCTCATCTCCTTCCCCAGAGCCCTCGAAGTAGTATATCGGCTACCCCGGATCTTTGCGACACCAACTGGATCCACAGAGATCATCGACTGCACCATCCTCTTCGAGCTCTACGACAGTAGTTATCTTCAACTTAAGTTGATAACCACCAGACTTGATTGACACCTTCTTTCATCTTCGAAGAACCGCAGTGACAACCGCGGGGACGCTTAGGGTTCAGTAGAGCTTCTTCAATATATTTTTTTAGAAAAACATATCGTTTTGCCCTAAAAAATGACATGTCGGGAGACATGTCCGACATGTCTCCCGACATGTCATTTTTTAGGGCAAAACGATATGTTTTAAAAAAAAATAGATTATGTCCTTTTGTAAAATATAGGTCGATATGTTCGATTTTTTCCGATATATCGGCCGACACGACTTTTAAATATATCGTCCGCTATTTTATTTTATGTTATATTAGCAGACTAGCATCATGTGTAAATCGTCTGTGAATATTATATTATGTATGTTTAAATCGATTAGACTTATTGTTTCGATTTTTTTAACGTTTTATTCTTACAACCAATTTTGTATAATTGTTTCACAATTTTTAATTTCATATTACAAAAAATATGAAAATATTTAATACATTTATTTAAAAATATATGAAAATATTTAAATCTTCTTTATTTGCAATAAACTTATTGTTATCAAAATAAAATTATTGCATACTATTAAATATATTTTACAATGTACCATTTTGTATTTGTTAATAATATTTTATCTTAGGTACTATTCAATTTTATTTTGTAATATAAATGACTCATTTTTGTTATATTAGTTTTTGTTAATAATAATATCTATTTGTAATATTATTTTTCTATTTTTATAACATATAATTATACTTAGTATACATAAAAATAAAAAAAATTATTTATAAAACATGAAAATCCGATATTTTAAAATATCCCCGACATGTCTCCGACTTCCGACACCCGACATTTAAAAACTCAATCTGATATGTCGCCGACATCCGATATTTAAAACATTGTCAATCACCCTTGACCACCGCAACCAACGGGTACCCTTGCCCCGACTTCAATCACATAGACGCCATGATCATCGTTGTCGCCCATTGGGTCGTCGATTCCTCCGCTACGCAAGAAACGACCTCCCGCCAGTATCACTACACGTCACGCCATCAGTGTACACAAAGTAAGCTCTCTTCTTGTTGACGTATCGGGCTAGGTACCCCCCCCCCCCCCCCCCCCCCCCCCCACCAAAAAAAAAGAGCACTGTTGGCAGGAGATAAAGGAACCAGACGGCCTCGATCAGAGCCTCCTATCAAGCTTGAATTGAAAGAGGATGGAATGCTACTTGTTTTAATTATACGTCAATTTATTATGATGATGTTATGTGTTTGTTAAGATATATTTTTTATTATAAGTCGTATTTTAGGTACCTTGGGTATTAGTTTATTTTGATTCTTTTAGGTGTTTTTTATTAACCCAAATGCTAGGGCATTTTTTGCAAAAGCATTTGGGCTATTGTTGAAAGTATTAGCTTTATTACATATAGTGTCTTTAAGTATATTTCGGATTTAGTCTCACACCGTAGTTTTAGGTTTATGTGTCCATACAAGTCCTATATAATGCCCCTTTGTGGGATGAATAAATTGCACTCTATGTTTCTTTTCTCATATTTTAACATGGTACCAGAGCAGGAAATTTCGGCGCCCTAAATTGGTGGCGACCTAAATTTCTTGTGGCTCCTCTCTCCTGATTCCGCCTCTTTCTCCTGTTAAAGAGCCCATTCTCATTCTGCTCTCACTCGACGACTGTTTTCCCGCTTCTGCTCCCGTTGACGAGATTGGCTTTTGATTTCGTCGACGGGAGCGGCCTCTGCCCCCTCGATCTCATCGACGGAGGGTGCGGATCCTAATCCCGCCATCGTCAAGCTCCGATGAAGCCTCCGTTCCTCGACTTCGATCCCGTCGCGTCCCTGCTCCTCAACTTCAATCCTGAGGAGCTTCTTCTCTTCCATTCCCGATGGAACTTCTTCTCCCAATGGATCCATCTTGCTGCTGCCTCCATGGATCAAGCTTCCATGGTGGTCTCACCATCGACAATCTCTCCCCACTGCTCCAGATCTACTCCAAATGTGGCCCTCTTTTCTTCCTGCGGCTGCTGGTGACAATGGCTCCTCTCGTGCCGAGCTCCTTTCTTTCTTATCGGCCTCCATATTCTGCTCGCCGCTACTTGAACCTTCTGCTCGCCGCTACTTGAGCTCTCTGCTCGCTGCTGCTTGTGCCCGTGCTCTACTCGCTGCATCTTGAGCCCGTTCTCGCCGGCAACCTTTATCCATAGATATTTTCTTTGTTATTTTGTTTTTTGTCATTTTATTTCTTGTGGTTGTTTAATGTTAGTGTGTTATATGCCTTCATGCATGTGTTCCACGTGAGGGAGAGTGTTCGTGACGAAAACGACTCGGATGACATTTTCTCGACTCTTGCCTTATTCGCACACGACCTCCAGGCATATTTCGTATGATGTTTGTGTCTCCCCAAGGTTTCTTCGGTGTTGGGTATGGGTGATATGGTCTTTGTTGGTTGACCTAATTTCAGTGTGACCATGGTCGGTGCATCCAACGTGATCATGGTCGGTTTGTGGAATCAACGTCGTGTGGCTTGTGCCCGGTTGGATTATCCCCGGTGATACGCGGTTGGGCCCCGGTAGCTCATCTGTGTTTTTGTCCCACAGAGCCTACCAAACCAATACTTCTCTTTTTATGATGTTTTGAAGCTGGAGGTTTCTCCTCCAGTTTGAGGGGGAGTGTTGAAAGTATTAGCTTTATTCCATGTAGTGTGTCTTTAAGTGTATTTGGGATTTAGTGTCACACCGTAGTTTTAGGTTTATGTGTCCATGTAAGTCCTATATAATGTCCCTTTGTGGGATGAATAAATTATACCTTCTATTTACTTTTTATTATTTCTACGGGGCCCACCATTGAGCAGAAGACAAATTGGTTGAAAAGACCTTTAAAACTTTCTCATCGTGACCTCCAAGATCCAACTACTGACTAGGTGAAAAATTCCATATGTGGTCATCCCCGACAACCCTAGACATCAATACACTAAGGATCCTAAAGTTATCGCTGCTGTTGAGATTCAGCCCAATGGAGTTATGTCATCCCCCAAATCATTGTTAACTCCCTGCTTCCCCATGATCTCCCTAGATATGCGTCTTCAAAGAAAAATCTGCCACCCCAGGAAGGCATGGTATGGACACACCCTCCTCTACCACCAAGATGCCTACAAGGACAAACGGAAAGAAAACACTCGTCTTCATGGCGAACACTCTCAAACACACAATATGGCAAAGCTAAGAATCACTTTATAGTATTAATTTTAGTTTCTTCGTCAAATTGAAAGATAAATATAGCATGTCCTATTGGCAATAGAGGTCACATGGTTGAAATTTGCAACAACGAAGACCAATCACTCTTACTACGGAACACACAACAGTACAAAATATAAAAGACATGCTTTAACCCGCTGATATGATAAGAAATTAATGAAGTTAGTGGAACATCTTTGCTACCCAACTCATAAACAAGGTAAAGATGAACATAACATAGCTACATTTGATGATGAAGGATATGTATATACAAAACTTTGATGAAAGCAAGAAAAAAATGCTTACCATGGGAAATCCACGTGCAACTTTTGCTTGAAAGAAAGAATCATGGACTTCAGAAACATGCATGCTGAGTAATCGCGAAGTTGGGTAAACTCTTGAGCATATTGCACAAGCAGACATATGCCGAGTATGGTAATGATCCTCAAAGTCCTCCAAACTTTTCAAACGAGCATCACAACTAACAATAGGGCATTGTACATGACTGCAAAATAATATGAATTTTGTTTGCTATAATGTCTCAACTGATCATATAAAAGTAGTGAGCTATGACTTATGAGTAGCGAAAAATCCCGATGATATAATTATATTACAAATCATAGAACAATGCACACAAACTCATATCTTGAAAACAGTGGGAAACTTGAGTAAATTGATCATCAAATCAATCAACTACGCGAAATGCTATCCCTCAGTCAATTTAAGTTTAACATATGATGAAAAATAGATCAAGCACAATTGCGACTTATGAAGCACATATACTTACAACGGCCTTATCTATCGTATCCAAAACGTTTTGGAGTGGGGAAACTCTCCGAAACCCGTCCCCAAAACTGTAAAAACTATTTCTTTTTTAGATAAAAAATTTTCAGATACTCACAGATACTATTGAATATGTCAGAGTATGCTCGAAAATGCCCAAAAATTATGTGTTTTGCGATGGTAGCATGGAGAAAGACATGTGAAAGAAAAAATGTTGAATGATAAGTGGTGAGATTCAATTTATTACATGCTTTTATGCATGACTCCTATTTAGGACATGATACATTTTTGTGGTGCATAAATTATGTCTTCATTTAATATATGATATGTGAGATATAATGATGAAAAAATGAAGAAGACGTGAATGTCACATATGTCTTCATATTAATTTGTACTTATATTTAAATAATTAAAGTTTTCAAAAGTGTATCCCGTATTCTAGGTTTTTTTTAAAATCACATTTTTCGTGTCTGTATCGTATTGTATCATATATCCCGTCCCAGTGCAACATAGATTGCGATCTAATGGAGTACAACAATTGGTGCAACCAGGGAATGAATCCAGGCATCATTATTGGCTATATACAGAATATTTTATCGTGAGGCATGCTCTCATTAGAGGAAGATTGGGGGGGGGGGGGGGGGGGGCACAATTTCATGATGGTTTTTTGTACCATGTTTAAATATGCCATAAAGCTAAATAAAATCTCAATCAGGTCACGATATCAATGAGTAGGGCTATCCAAAACTTGTCTAT
Source organism: Dactylorhiza incarnata (assembly GCA_033032865.1). Lineage (NCBI taxonomy): Eukaryota > Viridiplantae > Streptophyta > Magnoliopsida > Asparagales > Orchidaceae > Dactylorhiza > Dactylorhiza incarnata. Next base: position 1,713,012 of record JAWHQI010000310.1, on the reverse strand, counting down.
TATCCCATATACAAAGGTAAAGCAATAGAACTGTCAAAAATGCGCTTTGAAAGGTGCTTTTGAAGCGCTTTGAAAGGTGCTTTTGAAGCGCTTTGAAAGGTGTTTTTGAAGTGAAAAGGTGACACATCACATGTGTGTCATTCTGCCATGCTCTGTATCTGCTAAGTGTGCTTCATCCGAGCATGCATGTTTTGATTTAATGATTCAACATGCCTGTTCAGCAATGCAGCACATCCATTTAGTATGTCTATTTCAATATATTTCATCCAAACTACGTACACAAACAGAAATTAGCACACGAGAGTTCATTTAAATAGACTTTTCTTCCGAGCATTGATCTTCTCTCCGCTCTCACTCCTCTTTTATAAGTTTTTCGACTCGTCTCTTAATTTTTTTTGCCCGATCACCACCTGTTCTTCATTCTAGTATCCTCTCACCTCAAGAGATAGTCGTTCTCCTAACACCTCTCTGTGCTTTGTTCTTCTCCTCCAACCTTAAGAGAAGGCAGTATCTTCTTTAAGCATTATTTCATTTATATCTTCAACTCTTCCACCACTGAAATTGTTAGATTCTTCAAATTCATTTAAATTTTTTCTCAACTTGATTTTAAGTTCATGACATGTTTATGAAATTCTTTTGTTGCGATACTCCTTATTATTACCTAGTGACAGTACCTTTTCTTTAACCAAGTTAATGCAAAGACCTCTTCCCGTGAGTAGGGTTGAGTAGTATTCCTACAGGAGCTATAAATTTTTGTCACTTCACTCTTGCATAGTTTGACAACACCTTCCGCTTCTCTCTATTCAACAAAGACAGCTTCCCCTTCTATAATATAGTATAGAAGTGACATAGTTGTGTTGCATCTTTCTCTAGTGTAGATTTGTTCAGCACAACTCCAACAAATTTCTTCTTCCATCGAACAATTGTATTCTTCATCCCATCATATAGTTGTAGCTTAGATCCCATTGACCAGTTACATTTTCTTTCCATCGAACACTACAGTTCAGCTATATAGCCGCAAGGAGCTCGTCCGACATGGATACTTGGCTCATTCCTTGGTGTCGACAACAAGATCAACATTGATGCAGAGACAACATTTTGCATACTGTTTGCATAAGTTTTTCAAAAATAACATAACTTAATTTTGTTTTCTCCATTGTATCGCCATGACGCTATTTATGACGAAGTTCGCAACTCCCACAAATATCCATACAGTAGCAATAATCATCTTCATTGAGCATTCTTATTTGAGCTAAAGATCGAGTATGAGAAGAATTTTTTGTGGCTTTTTTTTTCTTTCCACCCCATGCATCCATCATCTGAGATAAGATATGGCTCTTCCCAAAGGGATTGAACATTGATGGAAACAGAATGTTGACAATTATTTCGTTTGGTCTCACAAAGTTGAGCGACGGACCGTATAGCTTAGGACACATGTTTTGATACATGTGCGGATGACCCCATCATCGGCAAGCGATACACAAGGGTTTAAACGAGGCACGCACGGGACCCGGGCGCGGTTTGAGGATGCGTCGGAATGAAGCCTTGAGGCTTTTGTATTTCCGTTATCTTTGCTTCCGTTATCTTTTTATTATGTACTGGGCCCTCCTATATATAAGGGGAGGTGTCATATCTTGAAGGTATGCTTGTATTAACTTGGAGTTAATGAAATTGGAGGAGGAGATACAACCCAGCATATCCTTCCTTGCCCTAATTGTCATTCCTGTATCAATCTGGTCCACCTGCCGTTCTCGCGCTGCACGCTCGCCCTAAACGTGTCGCACGTCCTCTGCCTCTGCTCCCTTGCAACCCTGGCGTCCCGCACATCCAATGCTCCCACCCCTGTCGGCCTCTACAACATCTACTTCACTGCCGCCTGTTTCCGCGCAGACGCCCCCCTGCTCGATCCCTCCAGCGCCCTCTTCCGCCGATGCGCTCAGCTCTCAGCCGCGAGGGCGCAATTTTCCTTCGGCCTCGGGTCCCCATCGCCTGATCCCACCTTCCATAGGTGCACGAGCATGCCCGTGACACGCCGCATGGCTGCTCGTGACAAAAACAATCCTCCCTTGGTGGAGGGTCTTTCCGACCGCATTGATCAAGTTGACACCACTCCCTCCGACCTCCAAGTCGCAGTCCGAGAGATCCACTCACTCCTCTCAACTCGACCAGCTACTCCATCACCGCCACCGGCCCCTGCAGCCCCATCTATCGCCTCTCCCAGCAACGTCGTGGAACCGCTAGGGTTTCCTCCACCCTTCGATGACTTGTCGGCTCCCCACCTACGCCGACTCAACATTCATGTGTTTGATGGAGCTGATTCCATGGGCCGGTTGGCCCACACGGAGCAATATTTTGACCTCCAAGGCACCTCCGAGGTCCAAAAGGTGTCCCGAGGTACAAATGGTGCCCCTCGCGACGATCTACATGGAGGGCTCAACCCTCTACTGGGTTCGTTGGCTACACAATTCCACTCCTACTCCCTCCTGGGCGGCGCTCAAGGGCGAGCTACTTCATCGTTACAACACGCGCCATTCCAACAACCCTTTCTAGCGTTTGAGCAACGTTCGTCAGACGGACTCCGTTGATTCCTACATCGATGCTTTCATCGAGGTGACCACACATGTTCCGGGCTTGTCGGTGGGCCACTACTTGGGAACTTTTCTTGCCGGCCTACAACTGCACATTCGGGCCCATCTACGGGTGCATGACCCGACTACGCTTACTCGAGCTATGGAGCAAGCTCATTATGTCGAAGAGGATTTTGCCACCTTGTCCTCTAGTCCGGTCCATTCCGTCAGCACTTCCTTTTCTCCCCGTCCAGGCTCTTTCAAGCCACCGACGGTTCCGCTTCGTCCCTCAGCCCGAACCCCCTACTGCCCCGGAACGGCCTCCACCGCGGCCTCCTTCTGCACCTCCCTGAGCCAAGATGTCGATGCACCGAATCTCTCAGGCCGAATATTTGGACCCTTATCTGCCCGAACAAAGATTTCAAAATGCTCCCCCGGGGGCGAAGATGATGACATCGGCATGGACGACTTAGAGGCCCTAGAGTTAGATGAAGATGACCTTGATCCGACCACACCAACTGTACTCCACTGCCTCGAGGTCTCCTGTTACTCAGTGTGGGGAATGACGGGACACTGTACCATGAAGCTGGCGGCTTCCCTTCGCGACCGCTCAGTGGTCCTGATGATCAACAGCAGGGCGAGCCACAACTTCATCTCTCAATCCCTCGTGACGGAGCTTCAGCTTACGGTTACACCAACCCCGGGCTTTCACGTGTGCCTCGAAGACGGCCGTTGCGTTGGTCTGCCCTTCACGATCCGATCTTATTCGGGTACAATGGATTTCTACATCTTCGGACTTGGCGGCCTTGACACCATCATTGGCGTTGCTTGGCTGCGCACGTTAGGTGACATCCAGCACAATTGAGATTGTCTCACCATGGTATTTGAGACAGATGGCGCTAACCACCGCCTGCATGGCGACAGACCCAGACTTCAGTGTCCTGTGGCACATGGAGGCGACAACCCCTCGGGCGCCACCCGTTCCGCACGCAGACATCCATCAAGCATTGCGAGACAAATGTCTCTTATACGAGGAATGATGATCATAGTTGCAGGTGGCGAATATTAAAAATCTAAGATGCCAATAAAGATATGCATAAACATTTCAACTTTTTCATGTGAAAAAGTCATCCCCTCAAAGTCCATAAGGTCCTTTTTATAGATAAAATAAAGCCTTAAGGGCAGCCCGGTGCACAAAGCATCCACGTGTAGCGAGGGTCAAGGGAAGGGTCCCACCACAAGGGTGAAATGTAGGCAAACCATACCCTGCATTTTTGCAAGAGGCTGTTTCCAAGACTCGAACCCGTGACCTCAAGGTCACACATAAACACCTCAACCAGTCGCCAAGGATAAAATAAAGCCTAATTAAGGATAAATAATTCTTAACACTGTTAGATGCAAACTAGTCTTAAAACTTCTAAAACAACAGTTGATAATGGACTAAGAAAGGCTTGAAAGCTACTTTAGATTTATTCTTTTGTTGCTTGATTCAACTCTTTACGTTTAGCCTATGTGAAATTGAGTCTATGTGTACCAATTAGCTGATTGTGATCTAGTATCACATCAAAAACATTATAATATAAACTAGATACAGAAGTTAGATGATGCAGATACCAGTCTACGTGGTACAAAAAATAACTAAATTAGAAAAGGAAAGAAATGATCATATCTCAGTTTCCTTCGAGAAGTGAGACTGCAATAAAATAGTGGAAGTTCAAAGAGAACCTGTGATTTTGTTACAAAACAAAACAAATTTTCAGCTTAAATGGAGATTCTAAAGTATACTATCCATAAACTACCCCATCGTCAATGACCCACGTGTATTGCTTATCAACTAATTAGGGTATGTAATTTATATTAAAGCAATGCTTCTGTATGCAATATTGCAAGACTCAAACGCGAACGCGACGGTATAGGGGGCCACTATTTCAGTGGTACTCTGTGAGCAGCCACTTTGTGCATTTATTGTCAAAGGTTAGGTCTTTCTCCTCTGAGAGAAGCCACTTTGTGCATAGTGCCAAAGGTTAGGTCTGTTTCCAATCTTCCCCGCCCATACCCCCAATGATTGGGGACTATATGGGTTCTGTTGTTGTTGTTGTTGTTGTTGTATTGGGACATATATTGAAAATGGATGATGATCATATGGAAAAATAAAATAAAACAATGATTATTATGAGTACAAAACCAGTTTTCACATTCCAAGCTGCCCAATTAAGTAATTTCAATGAAAACAAAGAGAAAGTGTCCAAATAGTACATACTATATGTTTGCAGGATGTATTAAAATATATAAACTTACATAAAACAACAACATACCGTCCAACATTTTCTAATTTTCTAATTTGATGTCTTTCATCTTCGGTAAGATCTATAGCAACCTGCAATTTTTAAGGAGAAGAAAAGAAAAGATAGGAGAATTATGAGCAATTCGCAAAGCTATTTGATCTCATGAATGTTAATATAACAACAGTTCACAGGCGAAATTATAAGTTGATAGAAATAGCGATAAATAAACTTAAACAAATACCTAACCTTTTGGAAATTGAAGTGTACGCACGCATAAAAGGGGGTAAGAAAGTTAATACAAAATAAAATAAAAGAATAGAGCCAGATATTGTCATGCCCATATCACTAAGAAGTCAAGGGAGACAAATGGTCTCAGCAGTAGAAATAGTCATAGCTCTATCTATACTAGGCCACGACAATGGATCAGAAGATTACATCCTACTTTGATTTCCAAGAAATCAAAAAATCTCCAAGGAACGCACAATACTCAGTAATGGATCGATGATCGGTGATATATCCTACCCAATCAACATTGAAATAGGCATGAAGCTCTAGTTGTGAGATCGAGGAGAGTGGTACAAGGCGCAGAGATGAACTGACTAATAATATGAACTGGATAAGAGATGTCAAGACAAAGTGAGATAAACAAGCATACAAATAAGATGTATATATCTAGAAAGTTTGTGAGACTGACACCATCCTAAGAGCGCATCTTGAAATTCAACTCAAAAGGTGTAGTTGTATGCAAGTATCAGTCTGGTATGCTTTGTCAAGTATCTCACCGGTGAATTTTGGTTGTGAGAGAAGGTATCCATAGGGAGAGTGATTAACCTCCAAGACAAGGAATAAAGAAATAATCAAGATCCTTCATCTTAAATAGAGTACACAAGTGTTGTTTCATTAATGCGCGTAGAATCTCCCTTAGTAATAATTATATCAACATACAAACGAATAAGAGTCCCTAAAGTTGCGTGAATAGAACTGAAACACAAGAGCTGGCAGGTAAGCCAACAACATGAATGATAGTGGTGAATCTAGAAAACCAGGCACAAAGAACATTCTAAAGGGAATAAGGGATCTTACGGAGATGAAAAACCTGAAAAGTAAAATGAGCTACTCCGTAAGAAGGTGTACTGAGAACACATCAAGTAACTCACCATGAAAAAATGTATTCTCCACAACCATTTGAAAAAAAAAATCAAGAACAACAAGTATAGTTCAAACAGTAGTAAGCATCACAACAGATTTAAAGGTCTCATCACAATCAACTTCATACTACTAAAGAAATCATCTAGCAACAAGTATGTCCTTGCATTTGTGGATATTGTTATCATTCAAACTTTGATCTTGTACAACCACTTGCAACTAATGGGACGTCAACCGAATGGGTAAGAGCACAAGTTCTCATATGTGAGTATGCGACAGGACTCTCAACTCCCCATCCATAGCTTCATGACACTCTATTATGGTAATTGTCTCCTAGTATGTATGTGGCTCCCAATGATTATAGGCAGTTGTAAGAAAAGACTGAAGTGCAAGAGTCAAGGTGGCAAATAAATGTAATAAATATGAAAATATGGAATCATGAAAAAGAAATAAAAGAAAAAAATAAAATACTATAAATATGAGAAATATGTAAACATCTACGAAATGACTAGCAAATGCCCAAAAGTATACAAAATGGAATCATATATCACTTTGTAAAAACAGTTTGAAACATGGAATGCATTAGAATAAAGGTCTTCTTCGTTATGATTAAAGGCAACATTTTTATTGCAAAAGCTTAAGTGAGATAAATTACAATTAAAGATGGTAGTTGATGTAATGGTTTAGAAATCTAATTGTGGAAGAATGAAAATTTTTGAGGATATTTTGTTTAGAATGTCGGAGCAAAAAATCACTGTGCTACTTTGTGGGATCTAAACCCTCCTTATTGCCTTTTTCCCCCAACTATATCTTTTCTTAGTAATCTAATTTGTCAACCAGAGCATTTTCTAACTTTTAGAAAATTTGTAAAGATGCCTACATTTCACCCTTGCGGTGGGACCCTTCCCCGGACCCTCGCTGCGCGGGGATGCTTTGTGCACCGGGCTGCTCTTTTAGGAAATTTGTAAAGAGATAGTTTTCATGGGAAAAAGAAATATGGTAGGTTGGAAACTGGCAAACTGCTTAATGTGATAAATATGTGTCTTCTGAAATGAACTCTGGCCAGTTTTATCCCCTGTCTCTCTGTCATTTGCGAGCTTCCTAGAAGTTGCATCCATCTTAAAATGTCAATCGTTAGCAGAAGATGCCAGTTCATCATGGAACTATTTCAGCCAACAAATAACGAACAGCCTATGGCCATGGATTAACACCTAGCATTCAAAATTCAACCATCTCCAGCGGCATAGCATCATTGAAGTTCAACGTCCACTTCAAATTATTTCTACTCGAAAGGGAGAAAAATCAAATTTAAACAGATTTCAAGCCCCACGCCATATCAAATCGAATTTTCAACCGCATACACGAATGGAAGATAGATCTTGAAGGCTCAAATAAGTAGTTCTCAGAACATTAGGGCTTAGAATAATGAACAGGATAGTGAGTATCTCGGAACAATAGGGTTCACCTGCTTAGCGAGGAGCTCGCGCTCTAAGTTCCCAGCGGTGAAGAACGGATCATCGGCCAGGAATCTTCGCCGGACAGCAAGCCAGTATGGAAATCCTAAACCCGACTCTTCGCCGTCGGGGGATTCCATCCCGCCGCTGCCTTTCTTTTCGGTCGAACTTTGAGAACTTTCTCCAACTTGCTTTTCACTTAAAGAGAGAGTGTGCTGCACTCTAATATTTTGAAGTTAAGCCTCAAAAGTTTTTTGTTTTGCTTACAATTGTTATTTGCACTATTAAATTGATTATTCGAATAATTTTGATATCCTCAAATCATTTTTTTTTATAAAATTATGTTAGTAAATCAAAATGTTATTAGCAAAATAAAATTTTAAAATTTATAACGTAGTAAATCTTGTTCTCAAATATTTCAAGGTGATTGTTATCCGCACTACAGTTTTGGATATCCGCACTTTTTTTGTATGAGTTATTACGCGCCTTTTGAAAATACGCCTTGTACAAGTATTTTTAGGAAAAATGTTCAATACGAAAGTTGTAGATCTCGACGAGATCTACAACTTTTGTGTTGAACATTTTTCCTAAAAATGCATGTACAAGGCGTATTTCCAAAAATTCTCTATAGTTACGCACATATTTCAATCAGGGCGGCAATACGTCTTGTGCGTGTATTTTTAGGAAAACTGTTCAACACGAAAGTTGTAGTTCTCGACGAGATCTACAACTTTTGTGTTGATCACTTTTCCTAAAAATGCATGTACAAGACGTATTTCCAAAAGACGTGTAATAACTCATACAAAAAAAGTGCGGATATCCAAAACTGTAGTGCGGATAACAATCACCTATTTCAAAAGCATTTTAAAATTATTTAAGGGTCCTTTGGTTTGGACGGAATTGGGAGGTGGGAATTGGAATTGTCCCAATTTAAATTCTCATGGGAATCAGAATTGAGACAATTCCAATTCTGTTGTTCGGCTGCATTTAAAAAGGAATTGGAATTGACAATTCTTTTGTTCAATAATTTTTCGCTCGGTCGCGTAATTTTTTCCCGGTCGCGCTCGGGCGCGCATTTTTTCGACTGGTCGCGCAATTTTTGCCCAAGCGCGCATTTTCCGCGTGGGCACGTATTTTTTCCCCAAGGCTCGCATTTTCTTCCCGGGCGCGAATTTATCTCTAGGGCGCACATTTTTCGCGCGTGCACGCTTTTTTTTGCCCGAGCGCTATTTTTTCTCCCGGGTGCGCATTTTTCGTCTCAGGCGCCCTAGCGAAAAATGCGTGCCCGAGAGAAAAAAGAGCGCACTGGCGAAAAAATTCTCGCCCGGACAAAAAATGCGCGCCCGGGCAAAAAATGCGCGCCCGAACGAAAAATGCGTGCACCGATAAAAATGCGCGCCCGGGCGAAAAATGAGCGCACGGGCGAAAAATGTGCGCCCGAGCGAAAAATGAGCGCCTGGGCAAAAAAATGTGAGCTCGGGCGAAAATGGGTGTTTGGGCGAAAAATGCTCTCCCGGGCGAAAAATGGGCATTCGAGAGAAAAATGCGCGCCCCGCGAAAAATACTCGTCCGGGAGAAAAATGAGCGTTCGGGCGAAAAATGCGCTTCCAGGCGAAAAATGCGCGCTCTGGTGAAAAATGCGCTTCCGGACGAAAAATGCGCGCACCGACAAAAATGTGCGTCCGGGCGAAAAATGCGCGCCTGGGCGAAAAAATGTGAGCTCGGGCGAAAATGGGTGTTTGTGCGAAAAATGCGCGCTCGGGTGAAATATGCTCGCCCGGGCGAAATATGCGAGAATGGAATTGGGAAAGAATAGATCGGGAGGTAAGAATTCGAGGTGGAGAACTCTAGGCAAAATTGAATTCTTATGGAATTCAGCCGAATTCCAATTCCACCCGAAAAAAAGGCACGCCGAACAGCAGAATTGGAATTGGCGAGCCAATTCAAATTCCTTCCTCCCAATTCCGACCAAACGAACGGATAGATTAAAATGGGATATTGATAAAACTAAAGATAGATTAAAATGTAAATAACGAAGCTTCCATTTCTTAGGTACTAAGTTCTTCATCTCACAAAAATGTCCATGATAGAAATATATTTTGACCTATAAACGTGCACTGCGGAGTATGGTAGGCGAAATCGATGCTAAGCGAGTGGACCATAGGAGGCGGAACCCTTGCCGGCGACGTGCGATGCTAAGCAAGGGGAGGCGGAACCCTTGCTGTCTCCGTGCGATGCTAAGCGAGTGGACCGTAGGAGGCGGAACCCTTGCTAGCGACATGCGATGTGAAGCGAGGGGAGGCAGAACCCTTGCTGGCGGCATGCGATGTTAAGCGAGGGGAGGCGACTGAGTGGCGTGTTATGCGGCGAAAGAGAAGAGGCGGAACCGAAGGAGGCGGAAACCGAATGTTTTGTGATTATCTAATTGAAGAGTAAAATAAAACAACTAATTTCGAGTGCTAATAGTCAAAACTAAAGTGCTTATAATAAAAGCCTAAAATTTACCTATTTTTTTAAATCATTTCTTATAATTTTTTGCATCAAGTAGTTTCTTCAACTTTTTAATTTTTTTGAAATGAGTCTTAAACTGTAATTTACTTACTAATTAATAAAAAAATATGTGTTATAAAATGTATTAGTTGAATTAAATTTAAAAATAATTCTTATGTCTAATTTATTGGGCATTGTGAGTATTCGTTTAACATTTTTTAATTTCGATAACTCTTAATGCGATTAAAAATGAAATTTTATTCGAAGTAATTATATGTCTTCGTACCAAACACTAAGAGTGTAAACGAGGGGATCACAAGTCGAGCTAAGCAAAATTTACAAGCTCGAGTTAACCATTTTGAGGTCCAGCTTGACGAGCTTATTTTTATATGAATCGGCTTCAAGCTTAAGACTAGTATATTGAGTTTGACGGGCTCACTAGCATTTCTGCTCCTAAGCCGTATTTTATTTATATTTATAATTAAAAGAAAAACATTCCACGAGCACTTTCAATTGAACAAATGATATATATCAATGATAACAGTTAGGCTAAAGAAAAAAAAAATTCACAAGAGGAATTTTTTCAACCTAGGTTCCGTTTTCAAATTCCCGTCTGCAACCAATGAGTAGGGACCTGTAGTATATATTTTTTTGCGCACAGGACTGGAAAGAGGGAAAGTCAACATCCTAGGAGATCCTCCGGGTAGAAAAAATATCCGTCAAAATTTCGGTCCCAAAAATTTCGCCCTCCACAAAGATTAATGCAGTCTTGCACTATTATTATCTGAAACTCTAATCCATTATATAAATGGATCATTTTTATGTCTGGTTACAAAGGATTAATTGAAAAAATCAATAAAAAGGGTATATTTCCAACCATATCCAGGGATAAATTAAAAAATCAATAAAAAAATATTACTTATTTCATTACTTTTCACCTATGATTCTACTGTAAGAGAACATAAGACATTAAAATAGATTATAATCTTAAGAAGTGATTAAATATTTCATTAAAGCAACATATTTGATTTAACTAGGAAGTTATTTTCGACCCAGCTGAAAATAAAATATACCAATAATCTTAAAGGTTATATCATTGTCAAGATAAAATCATGTAACATTTCATTTGCAGTTCTAATTTCAAAATAAATATATTGTATCGTTCTTAAATTTCTCCAATGCAACATATTCTTATGAATATATTTGTCAAATTGGTATTTATATTTTTTTGGCGCGGTGGTTATGAATCATTATTCGTGAACGCCCGGTCTTACCTATGGAACTTCGTTCACTTTTATGTTTAAAACTAGTTTTTTTCAGTGTTGTGGATATCTTCCGACATGGTCGACATGTCGGCCGACATAAAGGTTTCATGGACAAAACGACATGTTTCCGATATTTTTTTGTAAAATATCCCCCGATATATCTGTTATTGACCGATATATCAGCCGATATATCCCGACATTTTATCGACTGATTTTTTTCAAGTTATTTTAATTATTGTCTAAGATCTAATAGACAATAAACTGAAATTATTTCATTGTTTAGGTAGTTTTTTCCATTCCTCTGGCTTTCTTCCTTGCACAAGTCCGTCATCGACTTCAATTATGCATGATCTTTAAATTAGAGAAATACTTAGGTGCGTTCTCTCACCTAGTTCTAGGTGAGGGGGAAATACAGCCGTATGATCTTAGATCTGACGGTAGGGAAAATACTGACATTATTTATTATTCATAAATACAATAATATTTAGAGCTATCAATGGCTGAGATGCACTCCTCTCACCATGATCTAGGTGCGAGATACTCACCTAAAAATTTGGACTAAAAGTTCCTTATCTTCCATTGTCATTGATAACTTTCTGATTTTCTGCCCCCTCTACTTTATTTCACGCGTTATACCGTTATTACTTATGTAGCACAAAATATATATATTAGTTTGATAAATTTAGGAGTTCAATAAATATCAAATTATTAATATATTAATATATATAAATAAAAAAATGATTAAATTTATATAATTATTACACATATAAATAATTAAATATTAAAACCCGATATATGAAATATCCCCGATATATCCCCCAGCATATTAAAATCGACATAAAAACCCTAAACCGACGTGTCCCCGATATCCTATGAATCATTATTCGTGAACGCCCGACCTTACCTATGGAACTTCGTTCACTTTTATGTTTAAAACTAGTTTCTTTTCTTGGTGGGGGTCATATCACGGTGTTTTTGTCCAAACTCACCGGAGCACAAACATCGCCGCAAACGGGAGCAATAATTTGGTATGGGCAGCGCACCTTCCTCATCATGCGGGAGGAAGGCGCGCTGCCTCATTCCAGATCCTGCAGTTGAGCGTGCGGGTATTAAAAAAAACGCAGCTTGATGGACGGCGCGGATGCATCCCGTTCACCATGCTCCATATATGCTGAGCGCACCTACAAATTTTTCCCCAAACTGAGCCTTAAGTCCTCAAAAAACATGCACCTCATAATTAACATGATTAAACTATTCATCTCCCATTGCTAACAAATAAGGCCATATTGAATCAAATATAAACCCTAGATTTTCTATAAGAAAGTGTGAAAGATACATTTGGGGATTTTAAAAAAAATATTTATCACAAAATATAAATAAGGCATGATCAAATCCAAAATAAATCCTCTAGGGTTTCAACAAGAGGGTAGAATATAACACAATTCCGTGCCTACGCCGCGACTACTCGACCGACATACAACGATAACTCGAGGTTGAATAACCGAAGAAGTCAACTGTTACTAGTTCTCGGCACCGGGCAACTGTCTATTCCCAATTTGCCCCTTAAATCCTCCAAATTATCATGAAAATGTTTCTCATAATACACGCACATCAAATCTGTGCACCTGAATCCAGCCTTGGCTGCCCAGGGGAGATAATGCCCGAAGAAGATGGACCTTTGCCTCTCATTAAACCTCGCAGCTCCTCCGATCACCGAAAGCGCGCACATGGGAAGCGACATCTGCTCGAATTCCACGACTTTGAGGGCGGATTCGCCAATCAAGTTCGTGGGGAGGCCGAACAGCACGTGCCAGAAGTCGTGGACTTCGCGAGCACGTGCGGCTACGTATGCGAGCTCGTCCGTGCCCATGAACCTAACCGGGGGGCGATCATCTGGAGAGAAATTTCGCGATCCCATAAACTTAGCATATGCTGCTCCAAACGTGTTTTCCGGTAGATCCCATGCGTGCGAGACGTTCGAAGATGTTACCCGCGGGCGCTCGAGAAGAATTTCCTGAATACACAGAGAGGATCATAAGAAACCTTGAGACGGCCGCATGAAAACAAGGAGGAAAGATGTCATGCCAAAATGAACCCGGTTCACAAATAATGTGAGTCATCACTATTAAATTTTCTCAATAAATTATTTTAAATTTTTAATTTAAATAATCAAATTTCAAAATTCAATGATCTGCGAATAACATATTATGATATAACAAAAAAAACTTCGGGTCTATTTGAGGCGTCGGCGGCGGTCGTAAACGCAGCGGTTGAAAATAATAGTCATAAACACCGTGGTTAGAAACTGTGGTCGTGAAAGTAGTTGCACTATTTGGAGGAACTGTATTTTCGGTGCATTCACGAACATGAAAACAATTTTATATGTTTGATGGCATAAAACAGTGAATGCTATTCATATGAAAATTCACCAAACATAATTAGGTCAATTCATACAATAGATTAACAATTTTGTTAGACATTTTAGTGGTATCAAATGTAGAAATATTCCAGGGCACAAAAAAATTGGCGGTTGTTATTCGCAGATTGGGTTTCTCTATTCGTAAATTTTTACTATTCACGGCTCTAAAGGGTCCCAAATTTACTATTCCCAAACAAAATTGTTATCCGCAGATCATTACAGAAAAAAAAGCCCAGAATAAAGAAGAAATAAGATAAAGTTGATGCAATTTCCGAAACATTTCATTACCAGCACATTCATCATTTAATTCCAGAATAAAGTTTATAAAAGGGCAGTCAGGTGCACAAAGGCATCCCCGCGCAGCGAGGGCCCGGGGAAGGGTCCCACCACAAGGGTGAAATGTAGGCAAACTTTACCTTGCATTTTTGCAAGAGTCTGCTTCGAGGACTCGAACCCGTGACCTCAAGATCACGCGGCAACACCTCAACCGGTGCGCCAAGGCTCCCCTTCTCCGGAATAAAGTTTATATCCGGAATTTTTGTTCTTGTTCTTTAACTCTTATCTGAAGCAGTATGTGGCAATTCATATGCATAAAAATGTGTGAAGCCATATTATTCAAAGTTTTAAGATGAGATCTTTGATTAAGATCGAGAAACCTCCCCCGACCTTTTTCCTCAATTGAGGAGCATAGCCTTTACATAGAACAGAGCAAACCGAGTAAAAAAAAAACAGAAGCATACATTCTTTCGGGCATTTCATCAGACATCTAATTGGCAGTTCCAGATATTTCAATTTATAGTCCTATGCCTGCTTACGGGAGAAATGAAACTCATATTAATTAACTGGTAGTGGATAACTGCAGAGGCAAAAGGAAGATGAAGCCGGTGGAATTGAGGCAGAATACCCTTAAGTGTGGAATGTGGTCAGAGAATGCAAGCTATTTCGTAGTTGAAGTTTAGAAAAATACCGATCGAGTTGAAGGATCGACGGAGAGAATGGATCTCCTATGCGGCTTCTGCGAACGGATTAGAGGTCGGCTGGAGCTTGGATTGGTCGGCCGGACAGATTTGGTGGAGATAGAGAGCTGGGCGGCGGCGATTTGAAGGTGTGGTGGCTCGGTCGGCGCAGGAACTTGCCGGAGAAGCAGAGATCGGGTAGGAGCTCGCCGGCCTTGAAGGAGGTGGAATAGAAAAGGTTGTGGCTTGGAGGAAGCTCGCCGGAGCTTGGCTTCGCCGAAGTAGAAGGTTGTCGGATGCTCTAACCGGCGTCGGATTCGCCGGAGAAGAAGGGATCTTGCCGGCCTTGGCGGCGAGGGAGCAAGGGCTCGTCATTTTGATGAGAAGCAGCTTCGATGCGCCAGGAGGAACTCACAGGAAATCGGGAGGGCTTATTCGCAAGTTAGGGCAGCTGGTTTGTAAATAGAGAGATCTAGAAGTACAAGAGAATCATAAACTAAAATAAATGAGTAAAAATTGGTTTGCGAATAGAGAAACCCGGTTTGCGAATAACAACCGCCATTTTAGCAGTCAATTCATACAATAGATTAACAATTTTGTTAGACATTTTAGTGGTAGAGGTCCATCCAATGGAGAACCATCCACGGAAATGCCCCCAAGTGAGAAGTGGGAGAGGTCAATCCACTGGAGGGCGGCCGACGCCTGGTCCGCCGCGATGGGCTCCTCAAGCATCAAAGCATCAAATTTGGTCGTGAGTTCGTCCTCATCTACACACATGAGAACCCGCAGCTCCTTAAGCGAGCAGTCATGCATTGAAGAATACGGTTGCTTGCAACGAAAACACAAGCCCTTGCTGCGCAAATCATTGTACTCGTGTGAGGATAGACGGTTAGGAGCCGGAGGTCGGGGAGGCCGAGGAAGGGGTGGTGGTTTGGTCGGTTATGCTTGTGGAACGGCCAAGTCTCCGGTGGAAGGCTGTGGAAGGGTCGAGGAATTGAACGCGGTGCGGGATGAATAATTGGGGGCGGGCGGAGTAGCACGCGACCGGTCGGCGGGCCGGACGGACAAGTCCTCTTCCACAAAGTGGGCGACTTCCATAGCGTCGGAGACATCGCGGGGGTGGTGAGTGCGGAGGGGGGGGGGGGATGTGAGGTTGGAGGCCCTGAAGGAAGAAGCCCATGTAATGATCCGGAGGAAGGTCGGGAACGTGGTTGGGGAGCTCAATGAAGTCATCGATGTAGTGATCCACCGAGGAGAATTGGCGGAGCGCACACAAGCTTTCCACGGAATTACCGGAGTAGTGGTGGTCGTATTGCTTGACGAGTGCCAATTTGAGATCCGTCCAAGAGAGGGTGACAGGGGAGTTACGGAGCCATCGAACCCAATGCAACACCGACCCTTCCAAGGCGAGGAGCATCAAGGAGACCGGTTATAACACCGGTTATGATCAAGGAGAATGCTCCAGCATGGCCGACTATCCATCTGAGGGAATCAGTCTCGTTGAAATGGGGAACTTCGAGTGCGCGGGGGGGCGTGCGAGGTAGCAAGCGCGAACGCGGACGCGAGGGATGGAGGGGAGGCCGGTCGGCCCACGACGAAAGAGGGTTCATCGGAGGGTGATAGCAGTGTGGTATGGTTGGTGTTGCGAGGCTCGCAGTCCTCTAGGCGTTGAAAAAGCGCCTGCATGGAGGCCTGCAACGAGGCGAGCGTGGAGGACTTCTCATCCATGCGTCGCTCCAAGGCGTCGAGGCGTTGATCGGTCATCGTGCGGGTGATAGGTCTTCTAGACGTCGACGCCAGCGGGTGGGAGACACTCGACGAGAGGAGTGACAGCCGAATCCACGGAAGATGTCCAGTGGCAGATCGCGCAGACGAGTCGCGGTGAAGCTTGGACGCGCGGGGAAGAGACGCGCAGCGGTGTCTGGCGAGCAGCGAGCGGAAGCGGGGAAGAGGTATGTAGGCGGCACCGGCGACGGGCGAGCAGCAGGCGGAAGCGGCGGTCGAACCAATTGGTACCCCGTGGGGTGCGGCAGTAGGGAGAGGGAGAAAAGAGATAACAAAAATGTAACTCCCCGGTCTACTGTGAGTGCGCTACAAGTCTGCAGACCAGTGACTCCAACCCATCTCCACGGATTTGATTGGCCGCAGCCGCTAATTCCAATGGCGGGTTGTTGAGGTTGGGGCTTGAACCCCAGATCTCCTAGATAAGGGAGCTCTAAACTGGTCATCATCACCAATTGAGCTTTATGTAACGCCCCGGTCTACTGTGGGTGCATTACAGGTCTGCATACCAGTGACCCTAACCCATCTCCACGGATTTGATTGGTCGCAACCATTAATTCCAATGGCGGGTTGTTGGGACTGGCGCTTGAACCCCATACCTCCTAGCTAAGGGAGCTCTAAACTGTTCCTTATCACCAACTGAGTTGTGTCTGGGGTTCAAGCCCCAGCCTCAACAACCCGTCATTGGAATTAGCGGCTGCGGAGAATCAGATCCGTGGAGATGGGTTGGAGTCACTGATCTACAGATCTGTAGCACACCCACAGTAGACCGGGGAGTTACAAAAAAACTCCAAGAAAGGGTTCCTTGGCCAGCCTAGGCTCCAATTTTCATTTCCAAATCCAAAGTTCCTAGATGAAAAAAAATAATGCAATAATGTGGGGTTGGCATACCCCCACATAATGGCAAATGCGTAAATAACAGAAAATGTAATAATAAGATAATCAAGCATGGCTAGTCCCGCCGTTGTCCCGCCGCTGTCCCGCCGCCCAGAATACACGCGGTCTCGGCATCCGACTTCTTCCTTCTCGAATATACCCGCCATGATGTTGAGGCTCCCTCCTACCCCGCTCTGTCCTCCCCCGTAACAAAGCATGCAAATTCAAGGGAGGAAGCGTGCCTCTTATGAAGAGAGGGGGACATGAGAGATCATGAATCAAGTTCGCCAGAGAGATAGTGAGAAGGATCAAGATGATTGGCTATATTTACCATTTGGTTGGATGTTAACTCCACAACTCCTTCAAGTTCTATACCTTAAACAAGTAAGAAAATTTTCACAGCAAACAAAAATGTTAAAATTATTTGTCATGACTGCTAAAAACTAAATCAGCCATTTTAAAAAGAACCAACAATTTGCAAGAAATAAATGTTGATAAATGATTTTTTTAATAAAAACTACTAGTAGTAATAAACTTACCCTGCCTTCAGGATTGTTCTTCATCCGAGTAAGCACCCTCTGGAAAGCAGGAAGACCAGTAGTTTCACCCAGTGCAGCTATTAGATCTGCTCTTTTGGGATCCATTAGAGCGCCAAATGCTGAGCCAACAGCGACTGCTGCTCGTTGCCATCCTTTCAAGTGAATGCGAGCTCCTTCCATAACAGTATTGAATTTTGAATCCTAATAAATAACCAATCGACAGCCTGGGAAGAACATTTTGATCCACAAAATAAGACTTATAAATATGCTTAGTGACATAATTAAAGGAATAAATTTGAAGGATTTCTCAACATAACCAACAAATGAAACTGATTAAGTACCTTGGATCAACTATTCAAAAGAATGGAGAAATAGGGCATAATTTTTTGAGTTTTGAAAACCACAGAATTATTTATCATCAATGGCAAACCCTCACAAAAAAGAGCAAATTGAAGAATTATCTGAATATTTAAACTACAACTTCATTCATCTTATCCAAACACAAGTTGCTCGAAGTGCATAAAACCGTCAATAAAGTGTAGATCATTTAAATGCCAAAGAAAAAAACTTTGATTTCTTCAAGTGAACTTGCAAATTAATATAAATATGCATGGTACACCAAATATAAAACCAATTAAGAAAAATACATGTGATATAACCCTACAGGATAGTTCCTGCTATACCACATCATCTGATCAATTAAATCACAAATCGTGCTTAAGAAATGACATGAAACAAAGTTCAATAATATGATGATTGTTCTAGCCTTCGAGTCATTCAATCATCTTAAAAATATGTAGGCCCGACCATCCATCCCATGACACAAATCTTGGAGATGATATTGCTTATTCCTCCATTATTTTTCATTGTGGTATCAAAATAATCTTCAACATATAGACTATTTATATCCCTAAAGAGGCATGGAAAAGATTCTTCTTCATTCAAGAGAAACTCTACCGAATTGGGATTAACTTTAAGCTTTGTTTGGGTCAGCTTATGCTGATGAGAAAGCTACATTCCAACCACAAACGCAATTTTGAGGCCATTTGTTTGGACAGTTGTGGCCTGTGAGAACAAAGATTTTTATAAAAAGGTGTTTTTATTTATTTTGGGAAATCCGAGCGACACCACACGTTTGGCTTATCAGACATGATTTTCGGGTGTTGAAATACACGAAACCTTCTCGTGCCCTACCTTCTCGTGCCCTACCTTCTCGTGTTCTTTCCTCCTCCCTGGCAGCGCGACCTTTCCCGTGCCCTACCTTATCGATTCAGCAATCCTCTGTCGAAAGTTGCTGCCGGTGTCAAGAAGCCCTCGCCCATTGTCTTCCTTTGCAAGCTGACGTTGGTATGCTCACCGATTCTCATCAGCGACCAATCTGCTGCCCGTTCTCGGCGGTGGTTGTAATTTTTTCTGCATTCCGATATCCCTCCCCAAGTAATCCTAT
Organism: Dactylorhiza incarnata; assembly: GCA_033032865.1. Taxonomy (NCBI): domain Eukaryota; kingdom Viridiplantae; phylum Streptophyta; class Magnoliopsida; order Asparagales; family Orchidaceae; genus Dactylorhiza; species Dactylorhiza incarnata. Next base: position 1,693,786 of record JAWHQI010000310.1, on the reverse strand, counting down.
CCTTCTGCTGCATTTCTTCATTCCTCAATAAAAGTAACAGTGGGATTCTGATTCCCTATTTTCGATTGGATTCTCTATGTTGCCAGTCGGCTAAAATGAGATTTTTTTCCACTGTTTTAATTGAAACTTTTGTTGCTTTTAATACAATGGATTTGGGATGTAATTCCATGTTTCTTTTAAAATTCCCGCACATTTTAGTGCCTAGAATAGAGACTGTATTCCATGTTTCTTTTGGAATTTACTGCAGCTTCAGTCAACTGTGATGAAGAATGTGTTATGGGTTGCGCACCCACCTATCTAGTTGATTATGATTATCTCTGTGTCAGCATTATATATGTGTAATCATTATGTAGGGGCCTCGCACCGGGTCTAGTAATAGGCATTATTAGTATTGTTTGTCTTTTATTATCTTGTAAGCATATATAAAGGCATATGGTGTATTGTATGGATTATCAATGAATGAATTCTAGTTCTTGTCCCCTTGTTGTAAGGTACTTGGTGGCTCTCTCCTCTAACGAGCAGCCCCGATTAGGCAGCCGCGGTCACGACTCCATAGTATCTCCGCCATCTTCCCCGCCTCCGACCACTCCTCCGGCAACCTCCGAGTAGGCCCATAACATCTTGGTATCAGAGACGTCCTTCCTCGACCCGACACTTCCACTGTCCTCTAGGTTTCCTTCCCTCCATCGACCGTTTTCCCCACACCCGATGTGCCTCCCTCCGTCCATTCCTGTTCCAAGCAATTGCACAGTCGTCGCATCTTCACCCAGTCCAATCAACCGCACTTTCCCCGCAACCACGAAGCTCCTCTGCTAGCAACGACAGATTCGAAAGCTCTGTCACCGTCGATCGATCACGTACCCCTACTTCTCCGTCCAATCGACCGCACATCCCACAAGATCGTCTTCCTCTCCCTGCGCATCTCCAATCGCCTCCTTCCACTCGCCGCTACAACCCCAGTGCCTCCATCAAAGCTCGTCGAAGCCCATCCAGCGACCTACATCCAACCGCTCCACTTCTTCAACGCATGCGACCTCCGGCAACAGAAACACTGTGTTTCTGCTTCGACGGCCTTTCCGCGTCACTTCAGCCACCCCTCTCGACGACACGGCACACGCCTCCTGCACACCCTTTTGCCTCGAGCCCCTCACGCACACGACTTATCCCTCTGCCTGAGCAGCTTGTTGATCCCTCGAGCCCCACGTCCACCTATTTCGATACCCACACCCGCACACCTATTTCTCACGCCATTTCCTCCTTCCTTTATATATGACTGCCTATTCAGATCAAGCCCCCAGCCTCAACATTACTTCATGTTCTAGAGCCCTGTGCAACACCCTATCCGACCCCATAATATTAAAAATTACCGAAATTATTTTTAATTGATAAATCAATTCGTTGATTAATTAGTTATTAATAATTTCATCACTTATTAATTCTTAATTGAATTAATAAAATAATCAACTAACTATGGGCAACATCAAGCTTAATGTCACAGATGAGGCCGTCATCGGTTCGACTTGTTCCAAGTTACAAAATTTTATGGCCTCCATGGACACACGCCTTCCGGACGCCGAAGCACGTCGTCAGGACACCATGACCACGCTCCTCCACAAACTTGATAATTTGATAGCTGCTCTTCCGCCGAAGATTTCACCTTCGTTGTCGCCGCCTCTCCTCTTGCATTCGCCATCTTCGTCAGTCGCTGACGCACCATCGCTCTTTGCGGTGATTGTTCCTCCGGCCACGCCGACGCTTCTTCTGCCAGCACTTGCTCCGTCGGCGCCCACTCCGCCAACTCTGACGGACCCGTTCCTTCCTCTGGCCACGCTCATGTCGGCCCTTGCTTTACCGGGTCCCCTGGATCCCATCCTTCAACCGGCCGATCCCAAGTCGGTGCCGCCATTTCTGCCTAACACTTCTCGCTCTCCGCCCGAGCTACCGTTGTTCCGCTCGTTCATCACCATCGTTTCTACTTCAGTCTCCGCTATAGCAACACGATACCGAGAATTTTTTTGGCGCAAAATTAAAGAGTCAGACGATCATACAGTACAAGCCTCGTTCAAGCTTGAGGACAAGCTCGATTTGAAGGCCGGGAGAGATGTTATGGGCTGCGTACCCACCTATCTAGTTGATTATGATTATCTCTATGTGTCATCATTATATATGTGTTATCATTATGTAGGGGCCTCGAGCACCGGGTCTAGTAATATGCATTATTAGTATTGTTTGTCTTTTATTATCTTGTAAGCCTATAAAGGCATATGGTGTATTGTATGGATTATCAATGAATGAATTCTAGTTCTTGTCCCCTTGTTGTGTGATACTTGGTGGCTCTCTCCTCTAACGAGCAACACCGATTAGGCAGCCACGGTCATGGCTCCATAGTAACTCCGTCATCTTCCCCGCTTCCGACCACTCCTCCGGCGACCTCCGAGTAGGCCCATAACAAAATGTTTTACTATGTCTATTTAGGTTTTTGGTGCCTTTCAGTCAGCTGTTATGTGGATTGTTTTCTGTTTTAATTTGGATGTTTTGCGCCTTTCATTCGGTTGTAATGAAAATCAAGTTTCCCTATTTCAATAGAGTTATTATTTTGGTGGCTTGCAGTTAGTTCAGTGAGGCAAAATTTATTTCCCCTGTTTTAAATGGAATTGTATTTGTTTTCAGCAAGCTGTAATGAAAACCGTTATTCTCTTTTCACTGAATTTTTCTGTGGTTTGTTCTGGCAACCTGCAGCTGGGAACCATAGAGAGAATCAGAATCCCTATCTTTTCCTAATGAAGACTCCACAAACCCATTTGATTTTCATGTAGTGCCATCTTTGTCCTAGGGCACTAAGAATATGTATGTGCATGTGAATTTGCATGTGCGTTGGCTTATATGAACGCATGTACTACTTTAGACTTTGTATTTTGTGCACTATTAATTTTTATTTGCTGAACTGTCCGAGACATTTCTGTTTCATTAACATGTTTAATTTTGTTTGGGAAAAAACACGTATCGACCTGTCATTTAAAAAAACAGCATTCAAACAGCTGTTTTGTCAAACAGTTAAAAATGAAACACCATCTTAAATAGCACTAAAATGCAGATTCTTCAAACTGTTTGCAACTTTCTCATTAGTGCTTTCCTGACAGCTTCATTCTCACCACTGGTTTCTCACGGCAGCTTTCTCATCAGCATCAACTGTCTCAGGCAGAGCCTTAATTTAACTTCAAGGTCAACTACTAACCGTATCAAAGGTACCTAGCAGTGGTTGCAAAATCTTCTCCTACAGGCTAAAAGTGATGTTAATATACAACAATGTGTATAAATTACAAATCCTTCATTTTCTATATTTTTTTCCCTTGTGAAGGAAATGGAAGCATGGTTGAATTCATACTTTCATTTTGAACATTTGCGGTCAACGAAGAGGAAAGGATTGTCAATAAACCCTTTGGAAACTGGCACAAAAGATGTATTGATGATTGATAGAATAAATGAATGAGAAACCAATAAAAAATGAGCAATCTATCCTCAATTATCTACGAATCTACCTAAGTTCAGAAAATTGCACTTAAAATAGGGCGATGATTCATGCACACCTAAAATGGTCACATGCACACCAATGATATATGCACACCAGAAAATTTTATTTGCAACCCAAATTTATATATGCACACCAAACTGAAACTAAAATTATAATTTTAAATGAAATGCAGAATTAATTATTATCTTTGAGTTTCAATTGTGAGTACGCAGTCATACATAACAATCAATTTTGCATAAAATAGGTTCAAATTTTGTCCATTTGGCATGACGGTGGTGGTTATGAACGCGGTGGTTTTGAACCATCGTTCGTGAACGTCCGACCTCACCTAAGGAACTCCATTCACGTTTATGTTCAAAATTAGTTTTTTTTTTCTCGGTGGCGGTCATAACCATTGCCATGCCAAACATATACTATATGACGATAGTGTTTTGTCCAAACTCACCGGAGCAAAAATGCTATGTCAAGCGGACCCCTAGAGATGACAAGGTTTGCAGCAATATTTTGAGGAGGATTTGTCGGATAGTTCATGTGTGATGGCATTAATTGAGAGTATGCAGTAGGCAGTTTTAGAAACCGGCAGTGTGTAAAACTCCAATGAAAATAAAAGTGAAATAAGGGACCAAATCTAGTTCTTTAAGGCATCCTCACCCTGCGTTTTTTCAATACTAATCGCATTCAATCCCCCCCCCCCCCCCCACACACACACAATTCACAACTTTGGGAAAAATTTGGATTCTTTCTGAAAAAATTGAAGTAAAAACGATCATAGAAGAAATGGTAATCCAAATAGCAGAAAAATGAAACTCGGAAATGCAGGCTTAATTTTAAACAATATATTTGAGATATTTTAATTTAAGCAGTAAAGCTCGGCTCGTCGAATAACTCAAGAGAGATGATTACCCTAGGGTTCGTACAGTCGCACCCTAGCAAACTAAAATTCTGATGTAATCCAAAATTAGGGCTTTGATAGTTAAATAATAAATTTGAGAGCATTTTAAATTGTGCGACGCAAACCAGATTTTAACGAACAATATCATGCGTCATCCAACCTAGGATTTGTAAGATTCATGCAAGGACCAAGTAATTGACCATAATTAACATCATAAAATGATTCATCCGCAAGCATATATAAAAGATGACAATACGTTTTTCCAAATTAACGACAATTAGATAATAATGAGAATTGGAACAAGCAAGCTTTGAAACTATTAATCAAATAAAATTAAGCATTTCACTATACTAGCATAATACGAGCAAGAGAAAATTGAGAGAGATACCACTGTATCATGGATGCTACGCGAAAACCCGCAAATACAGGGACTAGACTATCTGGATATGGAAGTAATGGAGTGGTGGGGCTCGGGTATGGCGTCTGTAGAGGAATCAGACACAAATAGGACCTCTGGGATGGGGGATCAGACACGGAAATTAGTTTGGATGGATATTTGGTGGTGGGCCGTTCGTGAGAAAGGTAATAAGTGGTCGGTCGGATGCGAAGAAGACGAGAGGGGATCGCCTAAAGGTGGGGGGATCTGAAGGTTCCAGGCGGCAGAAAACAAGGGACTGGTCGTAGCTTGGGCTGTCGACAATTCTGTGGATGTCTGGAGTAGGAAGCGTCGAGCTAGGGCTTGGTGGAACAGCTTGCGTTCGACGGGGAAGTAGTCGTCGGAGTCCGGTGAGACTCATGGCAGCGGCGGCATATACAAAGGGTGGCTTGGAGGCAGAATCAGAAGGAGGAATAGGATGGAGGTTCGGCTGGGTTATCAAGCAAACATGGAAGGTTTCCATGTTCTCAATTATACCCAAAGCTGATGAAATATAGGGGGCGATTCTTTTATTGGGGAGAATAAGAAGGAAATACTGGAGGCTTTTAATAGGTGTTTTATTTAAAATATAAGATTTCAAGACTTTACAAATCAAGGCAGCTTTTGATAATCTCAATAATATAATCCCAAAAATTAGGTGCCACATTTATGGTGTTTTTAATGATAAAATATCTCTCTTTGGATTGCTCAATATATACTCAAATAGTATTTGCCCTTTTATCATATATTCACATTACTTAATTTGACGGATCTTTTATTCAGGGTCTTACTTGGTGATCACTCCAATAAGCCGTAATAATTTGAGCAAGTGAGAGGTGCGTTGCAAACATAGATACATGAGCACGAATAACATGCGAGAACAACAGAATACGACATGCATGAAAAGATGCGCTTACTTAAATGTGACAGAAATATGAATGTACGAAAAATAATTTGATGTGACATGGGTTGCATCGCATTCAAACGACTAATGCATAAGACTTAACATTCCACAAGCATGAATCAAGTAAAGAACAATACAGAATTTTAAAATTGATTGCAAATAGGTAAATGTGAATTTTGGCAAGTTCTAAAATTTTAGTAACCAAATCAATAAAGCATAATGTTAGCCTATCACGTCATGAGCAAGAAAACGGCTAGAGGCATACCTTCAATCTGAAGTGAAGCCTTGGTATCAATCAAGCGGGCACTGCTGGTAAGGTGGTTGGACGGAGGAGGAACAGTGGTGGGAATGGGCTTTGTGGCTAGAGGTGGTAGTTCTGACGAAGGATCATCGATTCTGTTTGGAGGTTACAAAGGAGGAGGAGTCGGAGACCCGCAGAGTGGTTGACAAATCTGGAGGAGAATTGAAGGAGGTCGTTAAGCTCCTATGGTTAGGTCGACGGACCCAATGAAGGATTCATCGAAACCGACGGGGACGGAAGGGGGTAGGTCGTTGGCATTTGTCGAGGTAGTCGACGACAGCGTTGGGTTCTGGAAGTGAATCGTCGGGCGGCTGGAGAGAGTAGCGGGATCAAGTGGCATTGGTAATCGGGTTGGCTTCCGAAAAGACAGAAGAGGAGGGTTCTCTAATTTTTCGTTGTACCAAGCTAATGAACAAGAGGGGGCGATTCCTTTTAATAAAGAAAGTAAGGGTTGATTTGTAAATATTTTAAAGAAAATAAGGATTTTTGAGAGTAACTAAAATTTTTATTAAGAGATTCTTTGATCTTCTCATTGAACATTTCTAAAATTAAAGAAATGATATTTTTTATTTCTTCTCAATTTCAAATTTATAAGAAATACTTAATTTAACTATTTAATTTCATCGCTTGTCTTAATTATCACTTTACCTAATTATCATACTTAATTTGACAGATCTTTTATTGGGGTCCTAAAATTAGAACATGAGGTTCATTTTCATTGAAATTGGACTTCAATTCCAACTATGAGGGTATGTTCGGTTCAACGGAATTGGAATTCAGTCTATTCCAAAACCAACAGGAATTGGAATTAGGCTGGATTCCAATTATGTTGTTTGGTTGAATGATGGAATTTGGCAACAATAACTGAAATTGGGTAACAATAATTGGAATTGCACTTATACCCAAGAATCAATCAAGGCCATGTCATAAACAGGAAACTCAAGAACTGTGAACAAACTTGTTGACTCGTGTATAAACTTTGATATTCAGATCAAGGCTAGCTGCTCCTCTAACCAGAATATTAAACAGATAAAAGGAACAATTTTATCATAATATTATACAGATAAAAATTGCTAAGACATGAGTACCATCTTGCTGCTAATGGGGGCTTAAGCAGAGGTGATATCGAAGAAGAAACAATGAATATCTGGAGTGCAAGTCATTGACCAAAAACTGTTTCTCATGAACTAAAACTAAAAAACATTTTGGAAAAATCAAAATTCTGGAATGAGGAGAATCACTTGACAGGAAAAAAAAGCCCTAAAAAGAAGAGGGGGAAGATGAGGAAGAATAACAAAAGAACTTCCCATTCTCTGAAGCACGAGTTCTTTCTTGCTGGGGAAAAAAGCCCTAAAGAAGAAGAAGAGGAAGAGGAAGAAGAAAAGAAAGAGGAAGAAGAAGAAGAAGAAGAGAAAGAGGAGGTACCTGACCAGATGAAGGAGAATGGCGAGCACAAGGAGGCGGGATCAGGGTTGCACTGTTTTCCGAAAACCCAACGAAATAGATAAGAATTGGGCGTAGGCTTAAACGAAAGCTGTCAGTTTTGCCTAATTCCGATTCGGATTCGATCTCAATTCCTTCCACACGAAGAGCCAATTCCTACGAGCCGATTCCAATTCCATCCGGCCAATCCTTACGAACCGAACAGACCGTGAAGGCTCAATTCCGTCCAACCGAACTATACCTAAGGGCCTGTTCGTTTGCCAAGAATTGGGACAACAAAATTGGAATTGGGTTTTCCAATTCCAATTCCTCTGTTCGTTTGGTTTTGTTTTAAAAAAAAACTATCCCCAAAAGGGCCAAAACCGACCACTTTTGGTCGGTTTTGGGGAGTGCTCCACGGGAGAAACAGGAGAAATCGTGTGATCATTCACGACCAGCACCCTTCTCCTCTTCGACGCGTTCGTCCATGTCTTCCACTCCGGCGTTCGTCCAGGTCTTCCACTTCAGCGTTCGTCAAGCTGCTCCTCTCCGGTAACCACAACTCCTCGTCGGCAAGGTCGTCCTCCTCTTCTCACGTAGTGAAGCTCTCTTGCTCAGATTCGGCCGAGCATCTCATTCGCCAACCTAATCGAGCCAAGTTTCGTTGTTTCTTCCTCCTCTCCGGCAACCACGGCTTGGATCTTCTTCCTCCAACGTCTCCAAGGCCTTCTTCCTCCTCTTCGGCCCACCTCCTTCCTCCGGTTAGGTATAGCATTTTTTTTGTTCCTACAAATAAACTGATGATAGCATGTTTATGTCATTTATTCTTGTGGTAGCATTTAGTGATAGCAATGGATGATTTAGGTTTTTTTTATATGTAGATGTGTGTGTTTGTGTGTATGTATGGTTGTGTATGATTGTGTATTTTGTATTTGTGTGTGTGTGGTTATGTGTGTGTACGCGCTTGTGTGTGCGCGCTTGTGTGTGCTTGTATGTATGTGTGTGTTGTGTGTGTGTGTGTTGTGTGTGTGTGTGTGTGTTGTGTGTGAATGTATGTGTGTGTTTGTATGTATGGTTGTGTGAATGTTTGTGATTGTGTGTGGGTTGTGTGTGAATGTATGTGTGTGTTGTGTGTGTGTGTGTATGCAGGGTTGTGTAAATGTTTGTGTGTGAATGTTTGTGTGAATGTTTGTGCTTGTGTGTGGTTGTGTTTGTGTGTGTGTTGTGTGTGAATGCATGTGTGTGTGTGTGTTGTGTGTGAATGCATGTGTGTGTGTTGTGTGTGAATGCATGTGTGTGTGTTGTGTGTGAATGCATGTGTGTGTGTTGTGTGTGAATGCATGTGTGCTTTTGTATGGTTGTGTTTGTGTGCGTTTGTTATATGTGGTTATGTGTGTGTGTTATGTGTGTATTTATATGTGTGTGTGTGTTTGTTATGTGTGTGTGTGTGTGTTTGTTATGTGTGTGTGTTATGTGTATGTTTGTGTGCGTGTATGTTTGTGTGTGTGTGTGTTCATATGTGTGTGGTTATGTGTATGTATGGTTGTGTATGATTGCGTATTTTGTGTTTGTGTGTGTTCATATGTGTGTGGTTATGTGTGTATGATTGTATCAATAGGGTTTAGGTTTTTTTATATGTAGATGTGTGTGTTTGTGTGTATGTATGGTTGTGTATGATTGTGTATTTTGTATTTGTGTGTGTGTGTGGTTATGTGTGTGTGTTTGTATGTATGTGTGTGTTGTGTGTGTGTTGTGTGTGAATGTATGTGTGTGTTTGTATGTATGGTTGTGTGAATGTTTGTGATTGTGTGTGTGTTGTGTGTGAATGTATGTGTGTTGTGTGTGTTTGTATGTAGGGTTGTGTAAATGTTTTTGTGTGAATGTTTGTGGTAATGTGTGTTTGTGTGTGTGTGTGTTGTGTGTGAATGCATGTGTGCATGTGTGCATGTGTGTGTGTGTTGTGTGTGAATGCATGTGTGTGTTGTGTGTGTTTGTATGTGTGCTTTTGTATGGTTGTGTTTGGGTGCGTTTGTTATATGTGGTTATGTGTGTGTTATGTGTGTATTTATGTGTGTGTGTGTGTGTGTTTGTTATGTGTGTGTGTTTAAGTGTATTTGTTATGTGTGCGTGTTTAAGTGTGTTTGTTATGTGTGCGTGTTTAAGTGTGTTTGTTATGTGTATGTTTGTGTGCGTGTATGTTTGTGTTTGTGTGTGTTCATATGTGTGTGGTTATGTATGTGTTTGTGTATTTTGTTTATATAGTTTATTATGTTTCATGGATGGATGCTCTTAACGAGTTTCATAGGAAAAGAAGAACGAAAATAAGAACGAGAGTGATTATAGCCGTTTTAGCTGTTGTTGTCGCCGTTGTTTTGATGAAACGTAGCAGACTCAGTTGTCCAAGCATTAGGGACCAATACAATACTCTGAGAATGACGTTATTAAATAGGTTATATAACGGGGCTGAAATCAAGTGTTACAATCAACTGCATATGAACAAAATCGCTTTTTGTAGCTTGTGTAACATATTAGTGGAGAGAGGGCTTTTGAGTGAGACTCAAAATGTATCGGTGAAGGAATCGGTAGGGTTATTCTTATACGTCCTTGTACATAACAAATTTCAGAATGTAGGTGGTACGTACTTAAGTTCCATCGATACCATAAGCCGACATTTCAACATTGTGTTGAGGGCAATCTTGAATATGAGTTCGGAGTATATCAAGCGTCCTGAAATATCACAAGCACATAGGTGGGGGTGCTTTAAAGACTGTGTTGGTGTTATTGATGACACACACATTGAGGTCATTGTACCAATAAGTGACCAAGGAAGATATCGCAATAGGAAACAAGTTTTTACCGCCAATGTCCTCAGAGTATGTGATACTCACATGAAATTCATATATATTTTACCTGGTCGGGAGGGCTCATCATCAGATTCAAGAGTGCTTCGTAATGCATTGGAAAGGGAGGATCGCTTTGAAGTTCATGTAGGTAAGATTGTTTCTTATTGTGTATTATCTTGTCGATAAGAGTGTTTCCTGACATATAACATATAATTTAACATTGTAGGTAAGTACTATCTTGTCGATGCGGGTTATACAAATGGACCAGGATATCTAGCTCTTTATCGATCGACGCATTATCATCTTTAAGAATGGGTCACTCAAGGAAATACTCCTAGTACTTGTAAGGAGTTATTTCATCTTCATTATTCAAAGAAGAGAAATGTTATAGAAAGAACCTTCGGGTTACTAAAAAAAGATGGGTAATCTTACAACAACCATCTTTCTTTGATATCAAGCAATAGGTTCGTCATTCAAACAAGAGAAACATAGCTTTGGATCTATGAGAATTGTTCTTTATCGTGCATTAGCATATATTTTAATTGTTCTCGCTTATTATACATATTCAAATTATTAATGTTTGTTGCATTCTCCATAATTTCTTGATAGACAAGAAGCTAGCAAATGATGTAAGATTATTGGAGAAAATTGATGCAGAGATATTAACACAACATAGTAGCTGGGATAGTTTTGAGTATGCTGATACGGTTGAACTCATTCAAGCAACAAGTGAATGGACTGCATTCAGAGATAACTTAACTATAACAATGTTCAATGAGTATCAAGATCGACAAACAAATATGTTTGAGTGAACTCATATCTATTAGCTATCATTTTGCATATATTACCCGTCGGCCGTCATTTTGTATTAGCTATCATTTTGTTTACAGCATAGTAACACGTATATATCGTTTTGTTTACAACATAGTAACATGTATATATCATTTTGTTTATCTATTAGCTATCATTTTGTATCGTTATCATTTTGTTTATATGAAAGTTTAATGATGTTATACATTTACTGACGCTATCTTATAGTGCCAGTATGGACAAGAATAAAACTCAAGCCTCAAAAAGAAGAAAAATCATATATTCATTGGACCAACGAAATAAATTATCCTCTTTCTGCGTCTTTTTTAGAGCAACTACATCTTGACAACAAGGGTGCAAACGGATGGAAAGGAGTAGCATTCATCGTTGATATCACTACTCTATGGGATGAGTGTCAAGTTCGTGTTAGCAAAGAAAAAATATCGGCAAGACTTGAAACATGGAATAAATACTATCAAGAAATGTCAGCAATGCTAGATACAAGTGGTTTTGGGTGGGATTGAAAACGACATGTGGTACAAATTGATAGTGAGCAGGTTTGGGCCGATTATATAAAGGTACAAAATTTTTTAGTGTGTTTATCTCCTATGTTGCACAAATTTGATGATTACACTTATTTTATTAATGCAGGCGCATCCATTCCTTAAGCACTACAAAGATAAAGTCATCGTAAATTGGGGTGACCTAGCAACGCTCTGTGGGATTGACAGAGCAAATGGTGCTAATGTGTGAAACGGTATTGGAATCATCTTATGATATTGACGTGGAAGAGATTCTTGATGAGGATGTTGTGGTAGAGTCAAGTGGTCGAAATAAGAAGAAAGCCCAAAAACATCAACTATTGATATGATTGCAGAAGTTGTCACTCATATTGCGAAGAACATGGATAATACGGTTGAAATTTCCCCGGTCGGAGCACCTTCGAGGTCGAGGATTGAAACAATATATCAAGAATTATCTGTTATGCCAGAACTTTCAGAGAATGATCTGATAAAAGGCATAAATCTGCTCAGCATTGACGCGACAAAGTGCGAGGTCTTCTTGATTTTGCTAGAGATTCTTAGGAGGAGTTGGTTGCGTGTGCAAATAGATGATTAGTTTGATGTTTGTATGTTTTATTTTGAATGTATAAGATTACTGCTACTGCGTAATGATGTTTGTCTTTATATCCAATTATCCAGTAACCAAAACTATTAACTATGACATGACATTGTAATGAAATCCATTTTGCATATATCGGATTTTGCTACATTTTTATTTATCTTATGACTTATTAACTTATTCTGAAATGTTGGCAGTCAATTGAATGCATTTTAAGAAGTTATAATATCAATTCTTGTCTTTGAATTCCATTCTGCAACCGTTCAGAAATATTGGCAGATTCAATTCATGTGGTTGAAAACCTTCATGCAAACGAACACAGGAATTGGTTTTGACCCAATTCCAAAACCTCTGCGATTTAGGTTTTCGGCCAAAGCCAATTCCTATCAATCAAAACCTACCAAACGAACGCACCCTAAACATATATCGCTCTTTCACGCTTTCGAAAGTTGTTGACCAAACAGCTTTCGATCTGAAATTAACAAAAATTGCTGACCAATTAGCAAACATAACAAAATGAGAACACCAAACTGACGTAGGAGTAATGGGTTTTCTAGTTACAATAATAAGAATGGGAGCCATAGGAGGAATGAATTTGAATACCTGAGCGGTGCACCTCACTGGCGTGGATTGAGGTAGTCGTCTTCGTGCTCATAGGCGTTGGAGAACACCGGCTTCGTCCTCACTGGTTCACAATAGCCGGCGTTGGCATCACTGGTAGGCGGCGGCGACGTCAATGGGAGCTGCGTCCTCGTCACTGGCGTTTTCGATCAAGGAAACCGGTGGATGCCCTAGAGCGCGAGATAGGGGCGTTTGCGTTATCGCGAATTGAAGAAGCGGCGAGCAGAAAACGAACAGGTCTTTTCAGTTTCGGCTGAAAGAGGGAATATGGTTTAGTGAACCCGGTTTATTTCGGATTGCAAATAGCGAAGCCCGATTTGTTATTAACAACGTCCATGAATAAAGGGCAATGTTATAAGCAGTCCTATAACCGTTATACGCAGTCCATTGATATTCGTAGTCCAGTAAATTTAAGTGCTTTTAGAACTGCGAATAGCCGTTTTAAGTATTTTTAGGATTGTGAATAGCCGTCTTAGAACTGCTAATAACATCACCCTAAATAAATATCATTTTACTAAGGTACGTCGTGATGAGCTTTGCATGAGAGCGGCATTGTTGCTCGCTGCTTGCATGGTTGTCCATAACGCATGTGACACATGTTGCGTAAAAAGGTTCCAAAGTAGTCATGCAACGGCGGCTAGTATAGAACGCGTTAGTTACAATAATAAAATTCGAGAATACTGCATCTCAGTAGAACTAGCATATAGCATGGATGCTACTAAGGGTCTGTTTAGCGGGGTGGCACAGCAGCGGCATGCAGCCGATTTTTCTGCCGCCCCGCCAAACAAAATATAGAGCATAGGCGGTGGCAGGAAGTGTACAACCCGTATTCGCTGAGTGGTCCCTCAAAGCTAGCTGGCGAGACCTGGGTCAGCCAGGTCATTCGCCCAGGCTAAGACAGGTGGAAAGACTCCCGGGTCAGTGGGGGAAAGCTGCAGGCGGGAAGGAGTTCGGCGAGTGGTGCCCTCACGGACCACTCGCCCAGAAGTATGGGCACTCGCCCAGCTGAGCGGGAGATCGGCGAGTGGTGCCCTCATGGACCACTCGCCCCAGAGGTTTTGAGGGGAAAATGACCATAATACCCCTGGTGGGCTGCAAATAGCCCTTCGGAACAGCGGAGTTAGGCTATCAGCAGACCAATTTGGGGTGCGATTAGTAAAATTAAAAGGCGGATTCAGGCTATTTGCAGACCAGCCTAGGAAAAACTATAAATAGACCCTTAAGGGCACCTTGGAGGAGACCGATGTTAGAGAATCCTCTCCTCCAGGCTAGTTTTTGGTCGGCTGCTAGTGCCCTCCAAGGTGCCCGGTTGAGTTCTAGTTTGGGAGGGGAAGCTCTCTAAGATCTTCCGGGTGTGTGGAGGGACCTCCTCGCTTCAGCCTTGGGTCTTTTCTTATTCTCGCGTTCATCGTCAAGAGAGTCTAGTGAGGGAGAAGTAAGCATCGGCTGCACCCCCAGTGGGTCCGAACTCAAGAGACCTGTTGCAGGTTTCAACATTTTTGGTGCGGTGAGCGTGGACCGTAGTCAGTGAAGGAAAATCCCAAGTTAGGTTCGATGACAGGAGATGGAGGAGAAAGATCTGACCTAGGCCACTCGCAACCACTTGCGAGTGGGGTGACGATATGAATGTTTAAAGATTTCAAGCGAGAGGTCCTGCAGATCTTGCATCTCGCATTCGCCTCCAGAAGCGAGTTCGAGACACCCGCGGTCCCAGTGGTGGCGTCCCAGCTGTTAGGCAGGAACGCACCAGGCCAGCGATCCGGGAAGGAGGCGGTGGCGGAATGAAACCTCCAGAAGCGAGTTCGAGACACCCGCGGTCCCAGTGGTGGCGTCCCAGCTGTTAGGCAGGAACGCACCAGGCCAGCGATCCGGGAAGGAGGCGGTGGCCGAATGAAATGGTCGAGATCTGCCCGGGCGACAGATTCCCCAGCCCGGCAAGTGCTGAGTGTGCGAGTGGACTCCGCGAGATCATATCACTCGCCGAATGGGAGAGGGAAATCCTTTTTGTGAGATGCAAGGCTGCTTTGCTCAGGTTTATTTTTTGAACTTTGTTTTTATTTTATGAACGGTTGGTGTCAACTTACAAGGTGATGATGCTTAGAATGTGAAAAAGAATAGCCCCGAGCAGACCCGCTGACCAGGCTCTCACCTAGCTGGCAGGGTCGTAGGCTCACTCGGTGGCAGATTTCAAAGGCAGTTAGCCCCGAGCAGACCCGTTGACCAGGCTCTCACATAGCTGGCAGGGCGGTAGGCTCACTCGGTGGCAGATTTCAAAGGCAGTTAGCCCCGAGCAGACCCGCTGACCAGGCTCTCACCTAGCTGGCAGGGCCGTAGGCTCACTCGATGGCAGATTTCAAAGGCAGTTAGCCCCGAGCAGACCCGCTGACCAGGCTCTCACCTAGCTGGCAGGTCCGAAGGCTCACTCGGTGGCAGGTTCCAAGGTGTTGAGAAAATGGCCCCGAGCAGACCCGCTGTCCAGGCTCTCATCTAGCTGGCAGGTCCGAAGGCTCACTCGGTGGCAGGTTCCAAGGTGTTGAGAAAATGGCCCCGAGCAGACCCGCTGTCCAGACTCTCATCTAGCTGGCAGGTCCGAAGGCTCACTCGGTGGCAGGTTCCAAGGTGTTGAGAAAATGGCCCCGAGCAGACCCGCTGTCCAGGCTCTCATCTAGCTGGCAGGTCCGAAGGCTCACTCGGTGGCTGGTTCTAAATCCTCAAAGGTTGGCCTCAAGAGCACTCGCATAGACCACGCGTCGGTGGGGTGATCTCGCCTCTCCTTCATAACTACCCAAGTGAAACCCCGGGATGGGCGAATGGTCCAAAGGTGCGAGTGGAACAGGTAGCGGGAAATCCAGAACGGTGATACACTCGGTCATCTTCAAGCATTCGGCGAGTGACCGGGACAGCTACATTACGACCTAGCGTCCTAGCGAGCCTAACGGGATATAGCTGCGAATGGAAAAATTAAGATAGCATAAAAATTGAGATAGCACAAAAATTGATAGCACAAATATTGTAATCCATATATATACATCTTTCAAGGGCACTCGCCCAGTTCACGATTACATTCAGAATGGAGAGCAAAAAGAAAGTAAAAATTACAAGGGACCCATCTCATTTGTCGGTAGTCTTCTCGCCAGGAGACCCGTCGCTCTCGCCCGAGTCTGGGAGGAGGGCGTCTTCTCGCGGCTCGCCATCCTCATCGTCCGGGAAAGGGATTGGGATGTAGAGCTCGGGAACAACTTGACGAGCGGTGAGGCATTCGGCCTCCGCCTTCAGGTACCCAGCCTGTCACAGCACCTGCAACGCGTGCTTCACGGCGCTTTGAGCATTCTCCTGCATCAGCTGCTCTAGCTCATGATGGGGGTAGAAGTGCCCCCTACTCCTCGAGGCGAGTGTCGAAGCATCGGCCTCTCGCAGTTGTTGGGCCTCGGCCTTAGCAAGGCGGACTTCTTCTTCGAGGCCGATCACCCGCGCGCGAAGCATCTCGGCGCTGATGGTGTCCTGAAGGGATAGAATAAACATGGTAAGATGGAAGTGCGAAAAAAAGGTAACGAGTATTCGCGGGAGGAGATTTACCTCTCTGACGGGACGGCTGGCGAGAAGGGCTTCCGCAGCTGCCAACTTCGTCTTGAGTTCCTGCACCTCGGTCGAAGCAAGGGCCCTGGTCCCCTCGACCTC
The DNA here is from genome assembly GCA_033032865.1 of Dactylorhiza incarnata. NCBI lineage: Eukaryota > Viridiplantae > Streptophyta > Magnoliopsida > Asparagales > Orchidaceae > Dactylorhiza > Dactylorhiza incarnata. The sequence continues at coordinate 1,677,246 of JAWHQI010000310.1, read as the reverse complement.
CGCCAGACTCCGCCCCAGACTGATGCTCCGGCGCGAAGACATGTGCGCGAGCTCAAGAGCCCGCAGCATGGCTCGGGCGGTCTCGTGGGCGAGAACTTGCGTCTTCTCGGCATCGAAGACCTCGGCATCCTCACGACCATAGAGGGCATACGCAATGGCGTAGGCCTCGCCGCTGGCGACGTCGCTCTCTATCCAAGAGGGATGGAGGGTGGAGAGCGAGACCCTGTTGGTGTTCCGGTCCCACTTTACCAAGGGAGCCCCGGAAGGATCCACATACCTCTCGCCATTCGGGAAGTTCCGGTGGTCCCTGGGCAACGGAGGCGGCGGCAACGACGATCTCTCCTGGATTACAGCCCCGTCTGGCACACCCGACCCCAAGGTTTGGGCCGACACATCAGCCTCCTGGGTTGGGGCCGGCTCACCCGTCCCCAGGGTTTGGGTCGGAGCATTTGCTCCGGAGGTCTCGCCCAAAACCCCCTTACCTTTCACGGAAGGTGGACATCTTGACTTGCTGGGAGAGGGGAAGAATTCTTTCCGGGCTTCCGCTTCCGGCCGCTGGGCTTGGAAGAAGAAGGCTCCTCCCGGCAGGCATCCGCGGCGGCTTGAGCGAGAGGCACGCAGAACCCAGGAGGTCGCGGCGGGTGAAGGGGGAAGCTACGCACACCTACAAGAGAATGCGAATGGTTTAACGAATGGTGTAAGATACACAAAGCTGAAAGGAATGGAGAAGGTCTCGAAAAACTTACCCTCACCCTGCGGAATGGGCGGGAGTGAGTTGACGTTTCGCCGGAGATAGACGAGGTCCATCCCGTGCTCCAGAATATATTGGTGGAGTTTGGCCTCGTGCCCTCCTAGGGTCGGGGGGGGGGGGGGGGGGGGGGGGGGGGGGGGGGGGGGGGGGGCGGAAGGTTGACTCCTCCTCCTGCACCGGGGCGAGAAGGGTGTTACCTAGGCTCCCGCTGACGAAGAGGAAGCGGCGAACCCAATCGTGGTTCTTGTTCGGGAGCCCATAGTGCTTGAGTGGACTTAGGTCGGAGAAGAAGGAGATCCCGTGAGTGCAGCGGAAGGTGTACAGCTTGCGGAAGACAGGCAGCGAGAACTCGATCCCCTCTTCTCGCAGATAGCTCGCATACCCGACCAACATGGCGATGGAGTTGGGGTTGAGCTGGCCGGGCACGACCCCATAATACCGGAAGGTCTAGCGGAGTTCCGGCCAGATGGGAAGGCGAAACCCCACCTCGAAGTGCTCTAGCGGGATTGCGAGAGCACACGGCGAGATGGTGTTTATGCGGTCCTCTGACCCGGGCCTCCGCGCTTGAAATCCCGGCGAAACGTAGTTCGCGACTGCAGTCAGGTAGGCCTCTTCGGAGAGGTCGCAGGAATCGAACACGTGGTTGACGAATGCACTGGCGCACTTGCCCCTTCCTTCAGCGTCACCACCCATTTCGCGAATGCAGAAGAAGGCGGGAGCAACTGAGTAGAGAGAAGCGTGAGTGCTAGCGCGAAGAGAGAGAGAGCGGATGACAAGGTAATTAATACGGCCGGTGGGAGGCCTATTTATAGATGAAGTAAAAAACGTTTGGGCTTCCGAGGCCACGGGGGTGTGGATGGCAACCGCACCTTCCCGACGCCTCGGAACCCGGGCCGATCCCTCTCGCCCATTAATGGCGAATGCCCTATGACTACTCGCTCGGCGGCTACGAAAGGATTAAGAAAGCATTCGGCAATACCCAAGCAAGATATAAGAAACAAAAGAAACAGGAAATAGAGCATTCGCAAATCACAGGGTATAAAATTATTAGACAGAAATAAAAGTTCAGCATCCGCGGTACAGAAAACAGAAAAAATAACAAGAGAAGCGAATGATGTCGAGCTCAGAACTCTTCCCAGACCCACCGACCCCGCCTTCGCGACCCAGCTTCCAGGGGCATTCGCGGACGATAATATGCGAGCATGTTGGTAATCTCCTGGGAAACCAGTTGGAGCTGGTCCCGGGCTCGAGCGGCGTGCCTTCCAGGCGAAACTCCCCACCTTCACCTCCTAGACGCTCCACTGTTGCGAGAAGGCGCGAGTACTCCCTCTGAAGGTCCTTTAGCTCGCGCGTGACCCCCAGCCGCACATCATCCACCTGGCTGGCGACGTTTCGCTGAATGTGGATGAGCTTCCCAAAGACCTCCGCGATCTGCTCCTTCAAGGTCGCGTGGTCTGAGGAGTCACCCAAGAAGTCGGCGAGGTCCTCGGGAGAGGGGAGAGGCGAGAACACCCCCTCTTCTCCCTCGTTGTAGGAGTCAAGGGGGGAGGTTTCCTGATAGCCTGCGAAATCACGACCAGGTCAGTTGCGGTAAAATAAGCTAGTACGATAGGGGCAGGTGAATAGACTGACCTGGGACGGGTTCCCTATGACCTGAAGGGCGAGACGAATGGGGGTGGACCCCAGACAAGCCTACGGAAGGTGGTAGAACCTTCCCTTTCCCGGGGCGGAAAAGCGGAGGAGGAGGAGCCGGAGCATTCGCACGGTCATCAGCACGGAGGTGCTGACCCAGTTCCCGCTCAGGGGAGACCCTCTGTTCATTCGCGATAACAGAGGGGTTTTGCTGGGCAGGGGAACTTGGAGGAATGGAGTCCCGCGACGGGACGTCAGGGTTGAGGGCTGCGAAAAGGTAATGGTCAGTAACAAGCAACATGAAAGGAAAATCAAGAGGGTTCGCAACTTACTGGATTGAAGTGTGGTCTCGCCCGGAGGTGGTGGGGGAGCAAGGTCCGAGTCTGAAGGAGGCCTCTCTTCCGCGAGAGGTGGCACCACGACGCTATTCGAGACGGCCCCATGGCTGTCCTCGGGCGCCGGGGCCCTCTGCGAATGATCAGAGCGATTGCAGAATAAGGAGGCAGAAACTAAAAAGAAAGGCAGGTGGAACCTTCGTACCTGAGTCCCGGGGTCTGGAGGAGTATTCGCCGGAGACGACGAAGCGGTCTCGCCTCTTTGACGATTCAGCCGAATCGCCTTGGCTCGACGCGAGACGTAGGGAGCACTCGGGTCCCGTTTAGACACGAGCCAAGGAGCAAACTTGGCGGCCTTGGGGGCGGTTACACTTTGGGCCGCGGCCAGGCGCTCGATCATCTCCTTCGAGAGGGGTTTCGCGGAAGGTTTATAGGGAGACATTAATATCGGCGAAAGGCCAAGGGAGAGAAGCAACTCCGAATCGAGGGATGAAAGCGTTCCAGGAGAATCTGGCGTGAGGAGATATATATAGGAAGACGGTGGGACCCACAGAATCTTATGGGCACAGTCAGCAAGCACTCATCGAATACATGGTTGGACTGTTCTTTCCGAGCGTAGGAACCGCTCGCAAAGAGCGGGGATTGTGTACAACCCGTATTCGCCGAGTGGTCCCTCAAAGCCAGCTGGCGAGACCTGGGTCAGCCAGGTCATTCGCCCAGGCTAAGACAGGTGGAAAGACTCCCGGGTCAGTGGGGGAAAGCTGCAGGCGGGAAGGAGTTCGGTGAGTGGTGCCCTCACGGACCACTCGCCCATAAGTATGGGCACTCGCCCAGCTGAGCGGGAGATCGGCGAGTGGTGCCCTCATGGACCACTCGCCCCAGAGTTTTTGAGGGGAAAATGACCATAATACCCCTGGTGGGCTGCAAATAGCCCTTCAGAACAGCGGAGTTAGGCTATCAGCAGACCAATTTGGGGTGCGATTAGTAAAATTAAAAGGCGGATTCAGGCTATTTGCAGACCAGCCTAGGAAAAACTATAAATAGACCCTTAAGGGCACCTTGGAGGAGACCGATGTTAGAGAATCCTCTCCTCCAGACTAGTTTTTGGTCGGCTGCTAGTGCCCTCCAAGGTGCCCAGTTGAGCTCTGGTTTGGGAGGGGAAGCTCTCTAAGATCTTCCGGGTGTGTGGCGGGACCTCCTCGCTTCAGCCTTGGGTCTTTTCTTAATCTCACATCCATCGTCAAAAGAGTCTAGTGAGGGAGAAGTAAGCATCGGATGCACCCCCAGTGGGTCCGAACTCAAGAGACCTGTTGCAGGTTTCAACAGGAAGCCACCGCCTATTTTACTGCAGCGGGTGGGGACCTGCGGCAGGCAGCGCTGCAACCCTCTTTTGTTAAAAAAAAATTAAAAAATTAAATTTAATATAATTTTGTTTATTAAATATAATTTTTATAATATAATTTAATCATTAAATATAATTTTTATAATATAATATATTAATCTTTAATATAACTTTTATTATAATTTTTATAATATAACTTAAATCATTAAATATAATATATTAATCTTTAATTATTTATAATTAAAATTTTAATATAACTTTTAATCATTAAATATAATTTTTATTTATTAGCATTTTATTATTAATGTTGTGGGTCACCGGGCTTGAAAATCGGATCGCCATAACTCTGAGTCGGATCGTGTTTGGTTTGAAAATCTCTACGGAGAACGTCGACGAACCGACAGGGTCACAAGTCCGAGTGTAGAGCCAATTACACATGAGGGGACATGTGCACCTGAGATGTCTGCTTTGAGAGTGTTGCGGAACGCTTAAGGCTCTTGGTAGACCGGTCCAATTGAACCACCTTAGCTCGTGAGCGATCTAAGCGCGCAAACAGTCAATTCGAGATTTGCTGAGTACACTGGGACTTTTTAACGTGGAAAACCCGGAAAGGGTAAAAAACCACGCGGTCGGAGCTGTGCCGACCAAACTTCACTATCTTCTGGGGGTTACAACTTGGTAGGTAGAAACTCGAGCGCGACAGGCCGCTACTCGTTATAACAAGAGAGAGAGAGCTCCGAGGGTGACAGGCCACCTCTCGGAAAAACTAAGTATTTTTCCCTTCTGAGAATTCTGGAGGACCGAAGTGAGAAGCTGAGTCGCCTTTCGGGAACAAAAGCGAGAAGCTGAGTCGGCTTTCGGGAATGAAAGCGAGAAGCTGAATCGCCTTTCGGGGGGTGCGGCCACCTCGGTGGGTGCGGCTAAGCCGCACCCCCCCAGGGTGCGGCCCAACCGCACCACCCTTAGGGTGCGGTCAGGCCCCCTCCCCTCGCCTTTTCTGCAGGGGGGCTCGTAGGGGCCACCGTCGTATTCGCGCCCCCTCGTCAGGTGCGTCGGATCCCAATTCCTCCTTGGGGGATGACTCCCCGCTCCGCCGTCCGCCCAGGACACCTCCGCGCTCACGCGCGCTCAGAACGCCTCCAAGGGCGTTCAAAGCGCTTCCATGTTCGTTGCACGCTCAGAATGCTTCTGAGCGCGCTCAGAACGCCTCCAAGGGCGTTCAAAGCGCTTCCATGTTCGTTGCACGCTTAGAATGCTTCTGAGTGCGCTCAGAACGCCTCCGCGCTCAGAACGCTTCTGAGCGCGCTCAGAATGCCTCCGCGCTCACACGCGCTCAGAACGCCTCCAAGCGCGTTCAAAGCGCTTCCATGTTCGTTGCGCGCTCAGAACGCTTCTGAGCGCGCTCAGAGCGCCTCCGCGCTCACGCGCGCTCAAAATGCCTCCAAGCGCGTTCGAAGCGCTTCCATGTTCGTTGCGCGCTCAGAACGCTTCTGAGAGCGTTCGGAAGCGTTCTCACTTTTCCGTCGTTCTCACTTTTTGTCTTTCTGACTGTCTCACTTTTTGTCTTTCCAGCTTCTCACTTCTCAGATTTCAGGAACAACCTGTCGCCTTTTTCGCCTCCAACAGAACTGCCCGAACCGCCCGAACTGCCCGAACTTCCCGAAGGGTAAGGTGGTCATTTACGAAAAATGGCGATCCGTGTGTCCCGAACCGGAAAATATGATTCGTCCACCGAGCATTTATGGAAACTGCAAACGGCGAAATTACCGGACTACCCTCTGCCAAAGCTATAAAAGAAGCCCCAGGGCTTCATTTGAAAGGACCTTGACCTCTGGACCCGGGAGAGCTCCTTGCAGACTTTTGCGGAATTCTCCTTCGGTGCTTGAAGATCTCCTTTGTGGACTTGAAGGTTTCCTTCGTCACAAAAGGCGACTCGGCTTCTCACTTTCGTGCCCGAAAGGCGATTCGGCTTCTCGCTTTCGTCTCCGAAAGGCGACTCGGCTTCTCACTTTCGTTCCGGAAAGGCGACTCGGCTTCTCACTTTCGTTCCGGAAAGGCGACTCGGCTTCTCACTTTCGTTCCGGAAAGGCGACTCCGCTTCTCACTGTCCTTCCGGAAAGGCGACTCCGCTTCTCACTGTCATTCCGGAAAGGCGACTCGGCTTCTTACTTTCGTTCCCGAAAGGCGATTCAGCTTCTCGCTTTCGTTCCCGAAAGGCGACTCAACTTCTCGCTTTCGTTCCCGAAAGGCGACTCAGCTTCTCGCTTTCGTTCCCGAAAGGCGACTCAGCTTCTCACTTCGGTCCTCCGGAATTCTCAGAAGGGAAAAATACTTAGTTTTTTCGAGATTTGGCCTGTCACCCTCGGAGCTCTCTCTCTCTTGTTATAACGAGTAGCGGCCTGTCGCGCTCGAGTTTCTACCTACCAAGTTGTAACCCCCAGAAGATAGTGAAGTTTGGTCGGCACAGCTCCGGCCGCGTGGTTTTTTTACCCTTTCTGGGTTTTTCACGTTAAAAAGTCCAAGTGTACTCAACAAATCTCGAATTGACTGTTTGCGCGCTTAGATCGCTCACGAGCTAAGGTGGTTCAATTGGACCGGTCTACCAAGAGCCCTAAGCGTTCCGCAACAGAGAGAATTTATTGCGGATCAATTAGAAAATGTTCACGGGGAAAAGTCAAACATATGTAGTTTAGCAAATAAACTATTTATTTTATATTAAATTTATCTAATCTGGCGTAATTCTCTTTTGCCGATGATATTTATTTGTGTTGGAGAAAAGAGACCGTCATCTAATTGAATTATATTTATCACAAATATTTATATCGAGCAAATTATTTAATTCTTAGTTAGACTTCGTAAATTAGACGTACTGTTTAATTTTCATTATTGTTTAATTTTCATATTGTTTAATTTTTATTACTGTTTAATTCCACACCACTGTTTCACACAACACTGCAAATACAGTTTTCCAAACATTTCATGAATTTTTCCACCACTGCAAAACAGCAGATTCTTGCACCACTATTTCCCACCACTGCTTCTCCCAATGCTGCAGCTTAGCCAAATAGGCCCAAAATCTAAACATCACTAGCATGATTGCATGCGTGTAAAAAATATGTATAGAACTATTGAGCTAGAAAATTAATAAATAAAAAGTGAAAAATAGAAAATTTGAAAAAATAATAACAACAAAAAGAAATGTTAAAAAATGCTTTTAAAAAATATTTGAAGAAGGAGATAATATATTAGTATCTAAAAAGTAACAAAAATCATTAAACTGCATAAAACATGCGAAGAAATTTTTTTATTAAAAAATATAAAAAACAACAAGAAGAAAGCAATGAAATTTTGAAAATAACATGTAAAACAAAAGAAGAAAATGTAGGCCCCACTTGACGGTGCGGATCCGCTCCACCGCCAAAATTAAAAAAAAAAACGGGGATTTTAGGAACCGCGATTGCGGTACAGCGGTGCGGATGAAATCCACTCTGCCCGGCCATCGCACCAAAGGAGGCCGTAATATAAAGATAATCACTTAATAAACAGAGAAGTGAGTGAGATAGGGGAAAAATTTTCGGTAGGCATCCCGTGTATTGATTTTGTGTGGGTTTAAATACTCTGGGTCCACACCAAAATGCCTTCTCACTCGCGCCGGCCCAAGAATCTTCTCCAAAAAAATTCAAACGGGGAGACGGAGACGGGAAAGACGGGGAGGGGGTGTATGAGAAAAGCCCTCGCGAAACCTTGCTCAGCCCTCGCCATCGCCGCCTGAGCAAGTCGACCATCGTTTTTGATTTCGTTGCTCGTTGCCGCTGCCATAGTCATTCTCTCTCATCAAAAGATTTTCAACAGTAAGGGCTCATACTCATTGGCTTTTACAGGAAGGACTGTTGTATGGTTTTCTTATTATGTTCAAATGTGCATTGTTATGGTATGGGTGTAATAGGATTCGGTACTTACAGCCGTTGTTGTTTGATGCTAAATTCCTATTTTTTGCCTCATTTACTATGCAAATCCGGCCGGAGTTATGCATAACCAGTCGACTGTCCACTTCTGAGTGTTTGTTTGTGTGCAGTAAGCATTATTTTTTAGGATTTTCTTCTTATGTTCAAATGTGCATTGTTATGGTATGGTGTAGTAGGATTCGACATTCACAGTCGTTATTGTTGGTGGACGCTAAATTCTTATTTTTTGCCTCATTTAATATGCAAATCCGGACGGATTTATGCATAATCGGCCGGCTGTCCACTACTGAGTGTTTGTTTGTATCCAGTAAGGATTATTAACATGCAGTTCCATGCTGGTATTGAATGCAGCTCTGTGTATTAAAAGTTCCATGTATTGAAACAGATCTTTAAAATGCAGTTCCCTGTATTGAATGTTGCTACTTTAATTGGAAAATTTTGTAAATGCTACTACTATTTTGGTGTATTTTGCTTATGCACAGTCAAACCAATAATCTCAAGAAGTTAGTTGTGTTTGAGATTTTGTAGATGGACACTTACTTGAACAGTAGATGTGACATTTCTACATTTAAGAAGTTTGTTCAACCCCTTCTGGATGTTATGTCTGAGGAGTCGAAGATTGCGTTAAGGGATATTGGACTCCTGCACTTCTTCTCGCTACCTGAGCTCTCCCAAAACATTCTCTTGCTATACAGACTCATTAAATTAATCAGGTCGGATAAGCAGACATTTAGGTTGGGAAGATACTATCTGAAACTTACTGTGAATGAAGTGACATTAATAATAGGCCTTCCCAACCGTGGAGAGAAGTTAAAATTCACAAGAGTTTCATATTCTGATGCTAAACAGAGCCACCTTCTTAATGAGCTAGATCGGCTAGTTGGAGAAGATCTATCCCCCGCATTGGAACTGGAAATAGTGGATGCACTTGCAAAGTTTGTACTTTGCAAGTTTTTCTTTTCATTGAAGTCGCTGAGAATTCCTTTGTGCTTGCGAATTTTTGGAGGCCTACATGAGTTTAGGAGATTCAATTGGCCTTAAGCTGTCCACGCGTTCTGCATTCACAATTTGAGGACTTGAATGCTCTCGTCTCCTCTATGGATCAATCAAGTCATGGTTATCTAGAAGGGTGCTCGCTTGTTCTCGTAGTAATAACCTAACTTTCAAATGTTTAATTTAATCTTATAAGAGATAATCGTGCAGAGAAACGTAGAAGATTTTCAACGTAAGGAGTAATGACGAGAAAATGCGTAAAAGAAACAGTTAGAATTTACGTGTAATAATTGCGAAGAGAAAACGCAAAACGACAGAGGTCACGTCGAATTCATATCGAGGCTACTCGACATTGCGTCGAGAAATTGTAGACGCGTCGAAATCATATCATCGCTACTCGACGTTACGTCGAGACATTATTGACGCAATCAGAGACGAGAAGAAGATGCGTCGAATTCATATCGACGCAATTTCAAGATGCTTGGACTTCTATTCGAAGCAGCTTGGACTTCTATTCGAAGCAGCTTGGACTTCTATTCGAAACAACTTGGACTTGTAAATTTTTATCAAAACAAGTCGGCTAAACTAAAATCAGGTGGTTCAAAAACAAAAAATATTTTGTACAAAAAATATAATTCAATTATTCCTCAAATTCCAAATCCCAAATCCGGTCCAGTGCGGTGCGTGCGTGCGCGTGTGCGTGGTTCATAGTTCTTTCTTATGTTCTCCTTTGAACAAATAAGAAAGTGTGGAGACATATATATACTCACTAACAAGAAAGGAAATTGGCATGGTGAGACTAATGTCATTATCTGTTCCTTCATGAAAGGTTCCCTCCAAAAATTTGGATTCCCTCTATGTGATTTTGGAGCTTTTCATCTATTATGAGAAGTCAAGCACCAAACACCATATAAGACTTCAATAAAGATTATAAATTAAATATTTTAATTACAAATTTTTTAACAGAGGGAACGCCCGTCATGCGTTTTTTGCGCGCGGGCCGGAGATAGAGAGAGAAAATCATTTTAGAAAATTAAGTTTCGCCCAAAAAAAATCAAAAGGAGATCACGAAGCTGTTACCACGTCTAGCAATATTACACCTCTTGTAAGCTTTTAGAACTTTTTTTGTAATACGAAAGAAACAGTTCAATAATAACTCTATTTGTCATGAGTGAATATTACTCGTTATATGATGATAATTTTTTTTATGAACTACTAATATCTAAATAGTTTAAAAACAATCACAGTTCGTAATTTATGAATTACTAATATCTAAATAATTTGCTTGCAGTTAAATATGGGTGATGTTAAAGGCAAACCACAATTGGCTATTGGCAAACCAATTTTTATGAGTTATTACGCGCCTTTTGAAAATACGCTTTGTACATGCATTTTTAGGAAAAGTGTTCAACACGAAAATTGTAGATCTCGTCGAGATCTACAACTTTCGTGTTGAACAAGTTTCCTAAAAATGCACGCACAAGGCGTATTGTCGCCCTGATCATAACTATATCGAATGTTTTGAAAATACGTTTTGTGCGTGCATTTTTAGGAAAAGTGTTAAACACGAAAGTTGTAGATCTCGACGAGATCTACAATTTTCATGTTGAACACTTTTCCTAAAAATACATGTACAAAGCGTATTTTCAAAAGGCGCATAATAACTCATAGAAATTGGTTTGCCAATAGCCAATTCTGATTTGCCTTTAACACCACCCTTAAATATTGGCGTTGTTAAAGCCAAAATGTCATATGCAAATCAAAATAAATCTGGTTCAATGAATTTAAGTTTCATTTTTTTTTCTCGTAAAAAAAATTTATTGGCAAACCAGTGCATGAGCCTCCTCATTCTTGGGACCCAGCGCCTCCTTCCTTCTTGCGATTTCCGAATCCTCCATCTGTCGCTATCGACCGACGTCCCTTCCTTCCTTCTCACGACTGACGCTGCCTCCTTCCTTCTCGTGGCCGACGATTCCTGTTTCCATTCGGGACCGACGAGACCTCATGCTGGCTGCGACCGACCAATGGAAGAAGGTTTCCTGCGACCGAGTACGACAATAAATCACTTGTTCTCGAGAATCCTGCTTCTGTTTCTTCCGTCGATTCTTGTAGCTATCGGAGTTGCGATTTCCTCATTTCAGAAAATTTAACGGCTAAAGAAAATTTTAAAAAAATTTAACATTTATTGGAGTTTAGATTCCTGTAATTATGGAAAATTTAAAATTTCAATTAATTTTTTCTTACTGGGGTTGCAATTTATTTGATTTTTAGTTGATATAGCAATAGATCACAAGATGTACTTAGACATTAGTGAGGCTATGATTAAAGATAAGACGCAATGACTACAAAGGATCCATATAGCAATAGATCAGTTGATATAGTAAATGATTTCCTGTGGCAACGACGCCTCGATAGTTGCCTTACAGTGTATTTTTGTCATATTAGACCGTGTATTTTTGTCAAAAAATAAAAATCAAGTTTAATGGGCCATATATTTTATTGAATTGCCCGGGCCCTTGCTGCGCGGAAATGCTTTGTGCACCGAGCTCCCCTTTTTTATATATTTTATTGAATTGCTTAGAATTTTTTTTTGTATGATTTGCTAATAATAATAATGTTTGCTAATAGTCAATGTTTGCTAATAGTCAATATTTGCTAATAGTCAATCATGATTTAACTATGGCGCCTTAAATATTAGTTAATAGCATCACTCGCGGTAAAGGCGCACAAAAGGCCTGCCAGACCCGTGCTTTGCGCCTAAATGGGGTCCTCCTTAGGCTCTCTAGGCTTGACCTAGACCTGAACAAGGCCTGCCCGGGCCCAAGCCTAACCAGACTTTTGTCAGGCCTGGCCCAAACGAGCTTTCCAAGCCTGATACTTTTGTGCACCTCTAACTTGTGGCATTTCCAGAAAAGTTTCCAACCGAACTCCATTTTCAAATTTTTGTTAGGAACCAATTAGTGGAGGACAAATGTCGTACATTTTTTACGCGAAAACAACTCTGTCGTAGGATATGAGATAGTACGACTAGGTGGAAGAAAAACACCTAAAATTTTAGCAATTGTTAACCGCACCCCAGTTTTGGCTATCCGCAACCCTTTTATATGAAGTATTACGCGTTTTTTTGGAAATATGCCTTCTACAGGTATTTTTAGGAAAAGTGATCAACACGAAAGTTGTATATATAGTCGAGATCTACAACTATCGTGTTGAACATTTTTCCTAAAAATGCATGCACAATGCGTATTTCCAAAAAATCGTTATAGTTACGCCCATGTTTCAATTCGAGCGGCAATACGTCTTGTGCGTGCATTTTTAGCAAAGGTGTTCAACACGGAAGTTGTAGATCTCGACGATATCTACAACTTTCGTGTTGAACACTTTTCCTAAAAAATGCTTGTAGAAGGAGTATTTTCAAAAAAATGCGTAATACTTCATATAAAGGGTTGCGGATAGCTAAAACTGGGGTGCGGTTAACAATTGCTAATTTTTTTTTATTGTGAGAACTTTTTTTCATCGTGGAATCCAACATGGTTGTTGTGGGGATTAGTTCTCACTGGCAAGTCTTTTCGGTTAGTTTTATCCAACACTCACGGAACTAGGAGAAGATCACATTGGCTCCGGAGTCCGGACGCAAACCTAGACTTCTCCGGCCGTCCTCTCACCACTCGCCGGAGCAATCGATTTCGGAGAGAAGGCCCAACCGCGTCACACTCGCTGCAGGTGACTCAGAACTTCTGGCATCCTGATCGTCGGAGGTGTCTTCTTTGCCGCTGCCTTCGCAGGCGAATGGATGAATGGAAGCCCGCGGGGGTTTTCTTCCAAGGCATGCCGACAGAAGGTGTTTCCGCCAACGGTTTTGGCCCAGAAGTTGATCCAGGCGTATTGTCTGCTCGATTGCAGGTTTCCCGTCCAGAGTCGAGGTTGGTACTCTCTTTCTCCAATCGTTCTTCCTCTGATCTTTGCCATCTTAACATTAGTCTGCAGTTAGTTCATGGTTTTTGATGCCCCGAAGACTTAGTTCTGAGTTTTTTTTTTTAAAAACTTATGAGAATCATAAGAAAATTGCTTTCCAATTTAGGTCTTCAATTCGGAACGCTATTAAATTTAATCACTTCTATTGTGACTCCAATAATTCTATCTAGATGTTTAAGATTTTAATTTTCTAGGTTGTGGAAAAGGATATATGTTACATTTCATTTTCGTTGGGTATTTGAATATTTGTATTGAGATGTGTTTGAATATTGTATACGGCTCGGTGATTGCTGACCTAACCTTTGCATGTAACAGCTTGGGGATCTCCAATTCACTAGCAGGTAACCGATTGCCGATCCAACCTAGCAGGTGGCTAGTAGCCATTATGTGGTCTGCGTGTATGTTACCTGGTGGGAACAGTTACACAAACTGTCAAACAGTTCGGTGTCGATAACTGTCATACGGCCCATACTTGGTTGGCATGGTAGACAGATATATGTTGGTTATGTTGGTTATGTCATTATGTGTGTATGAAAAGGATATATGAAATTGTTGTGTCAATCTTCTTCTTACCGAATTCTTCTTCTTTCAGTGGTACACCTCTTGTTCTTCATCTCCCGCTTGTCGATTCAATATCAGAGCCTCACCTGGGCCACGTCGAACTGCATCCATGGTGGATCACAATACTCGCAGACCGTAGTCATGATTTGAGGAAGGATATCGAATTCTTGAAGGAGGCGCCCAAGGAGATGGATTGTAATAACAACAACGTGAAGGTAGCTGTACAACCCGTATTTTCCGAGGTCGGCCAAGCCAAGCCACGTCAGCAAACAGACGACCGATGACGTTAAAAGAAGCCCCAACAAAGAAGATCAGAAGATAAGCGTATGAGCGAGTTCCCCCTAGGCCTCGCCCACATGCGAGTTCCTCCTAGATCTCGCCCTTACACGAGAGCTCTATCGGTCTCGCACATAGGCCAGATCCCATATGACCTCGCCTATAGGCGAGATCTCCTTTGGAGTCGCCCTTTGGAGAGGTCCTCGACCTCTCAACAGAGTGAATTAGCGAGACCAATTCCTCACCAGCGAGATCCTTTTTGAGCAACACCAGTCATCTCGTCGAGGTTCTCTCGCCCGCTAGATGGTCAGGTATTTTGCGGTGGCGACTATTCGCAGACCAACCCCCTCCTTTGGATTGTCTATAAATAGGACCCCAGAGGTACATGAAAAGGTACGTGACCCCCCCCCCCCCCCCCCCCCCCCCCCCCCCCCCCCCACACACACACACACACACACACACACAAAGGTCTTTACTTCTCAAATCCGTGCTTTCCTTGTGCCTAACTCAACTCTTGGCATTGGAGGGGAAGTTCTTATAGACTTCTGGGTATGTGGCGGGACCTCATCGCAGCAGCACTCAGGTCTTGTTTGTAGACGATTCTAGTTCTTTCTCTCTCTTGCTCTTGCCACCAGGTCTGTGGTGTTAGACCGCGAGATCAGTAACCTCAGACTACCCCTTCGGTCCGAACTCTTGTGAATCGGTTTCCAGGTTCCAACAGTAGCACTTTTGGAGATGGATCAGTGGCAATCGTCAACTATGAATGAGTTACGACAGATGCTAATAAAACTGTGCATGGAGATGACACAACCAGATAATAGATGCATGGAGATGACACGCCTAGGTTAAAACTTTCAGACCAAATGTATTCTTCTTTTGCTAAGTTATCCTTCTTTTGCTATTTTGAGTCGGCTGTATCCACTTTTGTTTGAAAAAGCTAATCAAGAAAAACTTGTATGTCATGCATGTGAATTGAGAAAACTTACCAGAAACTCTTATTCCAGTTCTGATAGTAGGAGTTCTTGTCCTTTTGACTTGGTGCATTCTGATGTTTGGGGACTGCGTCCCACACCTACTGTGAATGAATATTGATATTTTGTGTCTTTCATTGTCTGCGTCTCTCGTGTGACTGCACTTTATTTGATGAAAAATAAGAGTGATGTGTTGTCCTGCTTCAAAGATTTTCATAGAAGTGTTCAAACTTAATATAATGCAGTTGTGAAAGTGTTGATGTCTGACAATGAGACAGAGTACACCAATAGAGTGTTTGAGGAGTACTTGTCAGCACAGAGAATCCAACATCAAACCACTTGTCCATTCATGCAAGAGCAAAATGAGGTAGCCGAACGGAAAAAACAAGCATCTTCTTGAAGTGACTCAGAGTATGATGATATCGATGAAGGTAACAAAGTACTTGTGGGGGAAAACAGTCCTGACATTGTTGAAAATGTTGAAGTGGAAGTTTGTGAAGTTGGCGGTCTGGGGGGAGACCGCGCGGTCTGGTCTGACCGCTCGGTCTTGCGGTCTCCTCTGGCGATCTGACCTCTCTGGTCTAGCCGCGGGCTTCTCGGTGTGACCGCCGTTCTTCTGTCCAAGGGTGCCGAGGTGTGGCCGCGCGGTCTGGTCGTGTGACCGCGTGGCGGAGCAGGTTGCTGCCTGGTAAGGACAGTGCGCGGTCTGGTGCTTGTGACCGCGTGGTGCGGGCAGCCCGGTCTGGTGGCTGTCCGGGTTCCTTGTGGTGCGCGCGGACTAAGGTCTTCTTAGTCACGCGGTCTCCGGTTTGTGTTCGCATGGCTGGTCTTTCGGCGATCAACTGGTATATGCGGTCACAGGTGGTTGGTCGACTTGGCGGGCTGTTGCCCTAGTCGGTCTGGTGTGTTCGCGGTCTCTGGAGGAGGTCGGGTGGCGAACACAGGTGGTGAGCGACATGACCGGGCGTGTTGTCATGATCGCGCGGCTTCTGTTGAAATCGGCGAGCTCACTAAGCAGGAGGATCTTTTGCTGGTCGCGCGGGTTGACCGATCTGGTCGCGCGGTCAAGGGGTGGTGATCCTATCTCATAGGGTGGTGACTGGATCAGGTCTCGCGCCTATAAATAGGTGCCACTGTAGCAGCAAATATATCACACAAAGTGTAAGCTGAGCTCGCGACCTGTTCTTGCGGTCTCTTTTTTGTGACCGACCGGTTAGCTGATCGAACTTGTTTTGTGCAGCTTCTGCGGATTGTGCGGGTAGCAGCGGTCACCTCCTTTTCTGAAGGTGTTCGGGCGGTCTCGCGGCTTGCAGTGTGGGTTGCTGGAGTTCAGGAGGATCAGTGGAGTCCGGGAGTTTGCGTGGTTCTCAGTTGGTGTTGTTCAAGGCGCAGGCAGGCAGTTCGGGCGGCCTTGTTTTCTAGTCGGGCGGACTGTCAGGTCGGGCGGTCAGGCGGTCTCGTGAAGTCAGACCGCTGGTTATCTTTCAGTTGTATTTCTTCTCCTGTTTTTTGTGTACTGGCGAAATCATGTCTCGTCATGTATACCTCGTCCTGTAAAGAAGAATTTTGCTTATCAATAAAGATTGTGTTTGCTTCATGTGCTTCTGGTTGTTTGACTTGAACTTTTAGTTATACAATTTCTGCTCACTCCTAGATCTTCAGAAAATTTCACATGGTATCAGAGCCAGGTTGGAGTGGATAGAGCAGTGAATAACTAAAAGTTGTCATCGCCTTTGTGAAGAAGGAACCAGTGGTAGAGCCATGAAAGCAAGGGGTCTTTGAATTGAGATGCTTACATCGACTAACTTTAAGAAGTGGAAGTCATGTATGCAAAATTATCTTCTGGGTGAGGACCTCTGAGAGGTAGTTGGAGGAGAAAGCACGGAGGAAGTTATTCTGATTGGGGATAACGGTCATGAGGTGAGGAACTGGAGGCGGATTAATGCCAAAGCAGAGTTCGCCCTGAAGAGGGCAATATCACCTGACCTGTTTGATCACATCTTGGGGTGTGGATCAGCTGCAGAGATCTGGAGAGCCCTGGATGGGCTGTTTAACAAGAAGAATGTGGCAAGACTTCAATTCCTGGAGAATGAGCTGGCCAGATCGGCTCAAGGTGACCTTTCTATCTCTACGTTCTTCTTGAAGATGAAGAACTTGTGCGCCGAGATTTCAGCGTTGGATCCTGATGAGCCAATTTCTGAGGCGAAGCTGAAGAGGCACATCATCCGTGGCTTGCGGAAGGAATATGTTGCCTTTGTGACGTCGGTGCAGGGTTGGGCAAATCTGCCGTCTCTGTTGGAGCTGGAAAATCTGCTTGCTTCGCAGGAGAGTCTGGCAAGGCAGATGGCGGGGGTGTCAGTGTCTGGGGGAGATGACGAAGTTCTCTTCACCGGGAAGAAGAAGTGGGATAAGAAGAAGACCGCTGGAGGAGGCAATGAACCTTCAACTTCTGGACAGCAGGAGAGGGGCTATGCTCCTAAGGCTGAAGGGAAGAAGAAGGGAGAAAGTCCCAAATGCTTCAGGTGCAGAAAGGTTGGTCACATCAGGAAGGATTGCCGGGTGAATCTTCAGCCAGAGCATGCTGCTATAGGAAAGGAGGAAGCTGAGGCCAGACAGACTGATGGAGGATGGGGAGGAGCCTTCTCGGCTTCTATTGGAGCTGCAGCTCCTATCAACTATCAGGAGGACTGGATCGTGGACTCGGGGTGTGGTCATCACCTCACCGGGGACGAGTCGAAGCTTTCTTCAGCTCAGCCGTACTCAGGTAATGATGCCATTATTACTGCTGATAATACTGTGCATGCTGTCGAGAAGGTGGGGGTTGTTTCCTTGGGCAGTGATAGGGGGCCGCTAACTTTGAAGAGTTTCTATCATGTGCCTGGTAAGAGGAAAAACCTCTTCTCCGTGACCAACGCTGTAGACGCTGGGTATCACGTTCTGTTCGGCCCAACAGAAGTGAGGTTTCTTCGGAATGTTGAAGCAGTGAAGGCGGAGGTCGTTCATGTGGGGAAGAGAGCTAAAAACTTGTTCGTTTTATCGACGAGTTCTTATGTTGACAAGATGCGGACAAATGTTAGTGCTGCCATATGACACGAGAGGTTGGGGCATCTGACAGAGACCTGCAAGTGTTGACTGCATGTCAAGAGTATCCCAAAGTCCTTCTGGGCGGAGGGAATGTCTTGTGCTGCCTACGTCATCAACAGGATGCCTCTTAGTCCCATCAATATGAAGACCCCGCATGAGTTGATGTTCAAGGAAAAGCCAAGCGTGGCGCACCTTTGGGTGTTTGGTTCCACCTGCTATGTGCACGTTCCAGATGCGCTTCGGACGAAGCTAGATACGAAAGCAAGGAAGCTAGTCTTCGTGGGATATGATTATCGGAAGAAGGGCTGGAAGTGCATGGACCCCGAGACGCGGAGATTTGTTGTATCTCGCGACGTCGTGTTCGACGAGGTGACGTCTTACAAGGGAAGTTCTGGTGTTGAGCTACCAGAAAGCAGGGTGGAGGAGCCGGAAAAAGCTGTGGAAAATCTTCAGGTGGAGCTGCCTGTGTCACCAGGTGGTCCATCAATATCTAGTTCTGAGGCGGAGGCTTCTGGATCAGGAAGCAGGGGGAGCGATGCTCCGAGTGCGTCTGGAAGGGGAGCTAGAGAAGAAGCAGCTGAAGATACTGCGAGTCAGGGGAAGGTGTTGCGGAGATCGAAGCGAACTATCATTGCACCTGATCGCTATACAGGAGGAAATATGGTGAGCTTTGTCTCATGTTTCTTTGCTGGTCCCTTGGATGAGAGGGAGCCGTCGAGTTTTGAAAAGGCCAAAGGCGTGGAACAGTGAGATTCAACTATGCAGGAAGAGATGAGTGCTCTTGAGAAGAATGAGACTTGGTCTCTGGTGTCCAAGCCCAAGGGTATCACCCCTGTGACATGCAAGTGGGTCTACAAGCTTAAGAAGAAGGCTGACGACAGTATCGAGCGATACAAGGCTCGCCTTGTGGCTCGGGGGTTCTCGCAGCAATACGGTGAAGACTATGAAGAGACATTCAGTCCGGTGGCAAAAATAACTTCAGTTCGGGTTGTGAACTTGTGATTGCCTTGGCGGCTTGTTGGGGGTGGGAGATTTGGCTGCTCGACGTAAAGAATGCGTTCTTGTACGACGAGATTGACAAGGACATCTTCATGGTCCAGCCGCCAGACTTCGTATCTGAAGATTTTCCGGAGCATGTCTGCAAGTTGAAGAAGGCCCTGTATGGGTTGAAGCAAGCGCCGAGGGCGTGGTATGGAAAGATAGCAGAGTATCTCTTATTCTGCGGGTTTGGTGCTTCAGACTCAGACTCAAGCTTGTTCGTCAAGAAGAGCGGGGAGCTTCAAGTCATCGTGCTGCTATATGTCGACGATATGATCGTGACGGGGAATTCGAAGGAGGAGGTAGCAAGGCTTCGGATCGAGTTATCCATCAGGTTCGAGATGAAGGACTTGGGTGAGCTTCACCATTTCCTTGAACTCGAAGTGCAGAGGAAGGAAAGTGGAGTGCTGGTGTCCCAGGCTGGATATGCGGAGCGAATCGTGGAGCGGTTCAACATGAAGGAAGGGAAGTGCATTTTCACACTTCTGGAGAAGGCCATGAAACTCCTCAAGGATGAGGGGAGGATTTTGGAAGATCCGCTGGTGTTCCGCGCTCTGGTTGGGAGCTTGATTTATCTGACGATTACCAGGCCGGATATTGCGTATGCAGTTGGCAGGGTGAGCCGTTATATGACGGAACCACAGATGCTTCATTTTTTAGCAGCCAAGAATATTTTGAAGTATGTCAAAGCGACTTCGGATATGGGTCTTCTTTACAGAAGGGATGCGGGCTTCGAGGTGCATGGGTACATGGATGCCGATTACGGGGGAGATTCGGATGATCGGAAGTCG
Organism: Dactylorhiza incarnata; assembly: GCA_033032865.1. Classification (NCBI taxonomy): domain Eukaryota; kingdom Viridiplantae; phylum Streptophyta; class Magnoliopsida; order Asparagales; family Orchidaceae; genus Dactylorhiza; species Dactylorhiza incarnata. The sequence continues at coordinate 1,657,532 of JAWHQI010000310.1, read as the reverse complement.
ACGTCTGGATACGTCTTCATGGCGGGCCCCACGGCTATATCATGGTGCAGTAAGAAGCAGGATTCCGTGTCTGTCTCAACCACGGAAGCGGAATACAAGGCTTTGGCCTTGGCATCTCAAGAAGCCATCTGGCTTAGGAGGTTGGTTGGAGACGTCCATAAGGAGGTTCGGGGTCCGACTCTGCTCCGCGGCGACAATGAGAGTGCTCTCAAACTGGTTACTAATCCAGTTTGTCACGCAAGGACCAAGCATATCGAGATCGAGCATCATTTCATTCGTGAGAAGGTGCTGGAGGGGTCTCTTTCGGTCGGGCATGTTCGGAGTCAGGACAACATTGCTGACATCTTCACAAAGGCGCTGACGAAGGGGCCGTTTACTCGGCTAAGGAGTTTACTTGGGCTGTTTTCAACTTCCCACTTCAAGGGGGAGTGTTGAAAATGTTGAAGTGGAAGTTTGTGAAGTTGGCGGTCTGGGGGAAGACCGCGCGGTCTGGTTTGACCGCTCGGTCTTGCGGTCTCCTCTGGCGGTTTGACCTCTCTGGTCTAGCCGCGGGCTTCTCGGTGTGACCGCCGTTCTTCTGTCCAAGGGTGCCGAGGTGTGGCCGCGCGGTCTGGTCGTGTGACCGCGTGACGGAGCAGGTTTCTGCCTGGTAAGGACAGTGCGCGGTCTGGTGCTTGTGACCGCGTGGTGCGGGCAGCCCGGTCTGGTGGCTGTCCGGGTTCCTTGTGGTGCGCGCGGACTAAGGTCTTCTTAGTCGCGCGGTCTTCGGTTTGTGTTCGCATGGCTGGTCTTTCGGCGATCAACTGGTATATGCGGTCACAGGTGGTTGGTCGACTTGGCGGGCTGTTGCCCTAGTCGGTCTGGTGTGTTCGCGGTCTCTGGAGGAGGTCGGGTGGCGAACACAGGTGGTGAGCGACATGACCGGGCGTGTTGTCATGATCGCGCGGCTTCTGTTGAAGTCGGCGAGCTCACTAAGCAGGAGGATCTTTTGCTGGTCGCGCGGGTTGACCGATCTGGTTGCGCGATTAAGGGGTGGTGATCCTATCTCATAGGGTGGTGACTAGATCAGGTCTCACGCCTATAAATAGGAGCCACTGTAGCAACAAATATATCGCACCAAGTGTAAGCTGAGCTCGCGACCTGTTCTTGCGGTCTCTTTTTTGTGACCGGCCGGTTAGCTGATCGAACTTGTTTTGTGCAGCTTCTGCGGATTGTGCGGGTAGCAGCGGTCACCTCCTCTTCTGAAGGTGTTCGGGCGGTCTCGCGGCTTGCAGTGTGGGTTGCTGGAGTTCGGGAGGATCAGTGGAGTCCGGGAGTTCGCGTGGTTCTCAGTTGGTGTTGTTCAAGGCGCAGGTAGACAGTTCGGGCGGCCTTGTTTTCTAGCCGGGCGGACTGTCAGGTCGGGCGGTCAGGCGGTCTCGTGAAGTCAGACCGCTGGTTATCTTTCAGTTGTATTTCTTCTCCTGTTTTTTGTGTACTGGTGAAATCATGTCTCGCCATGTATACCTCGTCCTGTAAAGAAGAATTTTGCTTATCAATAAAGATTGTGTTTACTTCATGTGCTTCTGGTTGTTTGGCTTGAACTTTTAGTTATACAATTCCTGCTCACTCCTAGATCTTCAGAAAATTTCACAGACATCGGCCTATTTGATCAATAGAATGCCCTCACGAGTATTGGATTGGAAGTTTCCGATTGTGATGCTGAGAGGTAAGAATGAAGATATATTCTTCCTCTAAAAACCTTTGGTTGTGCGTGCTTCGTGCAGGAAAATAGACCAAATGTGAGAAAGTTCGATCCAAGAGCTGTGAAGTGTGTTTTTGTTAGGTATTCGACTACTCAAAAGGGGTATGCATGCTGCAGTCCGGCGGAGAGGAGGTTGTTCATTAATATGGATGCTACATTTAGAAAGCTTGAGTCATACTACTCTTCTCAGGTTGACTCACCCTTTGGGGGATGAGAATTCGCTCGTTACAAGAAGTATGAGGCGAGAGGGGGAGGATAACAGTAGTGGTGAAAGGAGGATAATTCCCTTCTCTTGTGTCGAGTGTGGTGTCGGCTCACGAGGGGAATGAATCCGAGAATGGTGGACCTCAGGCTCAGGGAGAGATGTGAGTGTATATGAGGAGGAGAAAGCAGAATGAGGGAATAATGCCTACAACGCCACTTGCGCCAAGTCACTTGCCTCAACCTAATCCGACTCCTGAGACACCTACACCATCCACCTCAAACTCAGAATACACAGGTGAAAAACAAGAGTTGTGTGTTGGCCTGTTTCAAAGATTTTCACAGAAGTGTTCAAACTAAATACGGTGCAGTTGTGAAGGTGCAGAGGTCTGACAATGAGAGAGAGTAGATTAATTGGGCGTTTGGGGAGTACTTGTCACCACAGGGAATCCAACATCAAACCACTTGTTCATACACACCAGAGCAGAATGAGGCAGCCGAACAGAAAAAATGCATCTTCTTGAGGTGAGTCGGAGTATGATGATATCGATAAAGGTGCCAAAGTACTTGTGGGGGCAAGCAGTCCTGACAACGACCTATTTGATCAATAGAATGCCCTCACGGGTATTGGATTGGAAGTTTCTAATTGAGATGCTGAGAGGTAAGAATGAAGATATTCTTCCTCTAAAAACCTTTGGTTGTGCGCGCTTCGTGCATGACAATAGTCTAAATGTGAGAAAGTTGAATCCAAGAGCTGTGAAGTGTGTTTTTGTTGAGTATTCGACTGCTCAAAAGGGGTATGTATGCTGGAGTCCTGCGGAGAGGAGGTTGTTCGTTAGTATGGATGTTACATTTAGAGAGCTTGAACCATACTACTCTTCTCAGATTGACTCGCCCTTTGGGGACTCGCTCGTTACAAGTAGTATGAGGCGAGAGGGGGAAGATAACAGTAGTTGTGAGAGGAGGATAGTGAGTATCCCTTGTCCTCTTGTGCCGAGTGTGGAATCGGCTGGACCTCAGGCTCAGGGTGAGCTGGAAGTGTATATGAGGAGTAGAAAGCAGAATGAGGGAACAATGCCTATATCGCCACTTGTGCCAAGTGGCCATGCCTACTCCGACTTTTGAGACACCTACACAATCCACCTCAAACTCAAAATACACAGGCGATATGGTTCCTCCACTCCCACTCCCCTACTGGTAAGGAGGACTTCTCGCCATAATGCGGCAGTCTCACCTGATCGATATGACTTTCCTCATGATATTGCCTAGTTTGTTTCCTACTCTCACATATCAGCTATGCATGGAACATTCATTGCATCTTTGAACATTGTCTCTATTCTTAAGTGTTGACAGGTTGCTAAGGAGGATTCAAAGTGGAAAGATGCAATGCTAGAGGAACTTGGGGCTCTGGAAAAGAACAAAACCTAAGAACTTGTATCACTACTATCAGGCAAGAAGGCAGTTGGGTGCAAGTGAGTATTCACTGTGAAACAAAACCCGGAGGGCCGGGTTGAGTGCTACAAGGCTCGATTAGTAGCAAAGTGGTACAATCAAACTTATGACATCAACTATGATGAGATATTTGCACCCGTGGAGAAGATGAGCACAATGCTTGCACTGGTATCCTGATATCCTTGACAGCGAATGAGGGATGAAAACTACACCAGCTCGACGTGAAGAATGCAATTCTTGATGGTGATTTGTTGGAGAAGGTGTACATGGAGGTACCACCAGGTTTTGGCACGTAAGGTGTGTAAACTCAAGAAGTCTCTTTATGGGCTGAAGCAGTCTCCTTGAGCCTGATTTGACAAGTTTAGGAGAGCTATGGTAGACAAGGGTATTAGCAGACCAATACTGATCATACAATGTTCTTTAGGATTTGTGGAGTTCACACTACAATGCTTGTTGTGTATGTGAACGATATAGTTATTACTGGTGATGATGAAAGTGAAATTGCTCAGTTGAAGATGAAATTGGGCATGGAATTTGAGGTAAGGGACTTGGGGCAGCTAAGGTAATTCCTTGGGATTGAGATAACTCGTGGTGCAAAGGGGATTGTTCTATCTCAATGGAAATATATGATAGATTGCTGACAGAGACATGTATATTGGGGTGCAGGCCTGCGGTTGCTCCCATTGATCATAAGTCCAAGCTCAGTGTCGAGGCAGGAGAGCCAATTGATAGAAAGAGGTACCAGAGGTTGGTGGGCCGCTTGATTTATCTGAGTCACACTCGTCCCGACATATCTTTTATTGTGAGTGTGGTGACCCGCTATATGCATGATCCTAGGGAAGGTCACATGGATGCTCTGTACTAGATTCTATGGTACTTGAAGAGTGCACCAGGGAAGGGGTTGATCTTCCGAAAGAATTGACATTTGAACATCGAGGGCTATTGCGATTCAGACTGAGCTAGTTGCGCTGATAACAGGAGGTCCACGTCAGGATATTGCGTTTGTAGGGGCAATCTGGTCTCTTGGAAGAGCAAGAAGTAAACTGTAATAGCGAGATCCATAGCTGAGGCAGAGTACATGGCCATGGCCTTAGGTGTTGGAGAGATGTTATGATTGAAAGCCATGCTGGTAGAGCTCAAGATGGACCAAGTGTGGTAAAAGACATTGTGGTGTGACAACAAGTTAGCTATTAGCATTGCAACTAACTCCGTTCAACATGACAGAACCAAGCATGTGTAGATCGGCAAGTTCTTCATTAAGGAAAAGCTGAATAGTGGTGTACTGGAGCTGAGACATGTAGTTCCTAAAGAGCAAGTGACTGACTGTCTCACTAATGGACTCAACTCACTTGATTTGTCCAGATTGTGTGACAAGATGAACTTAGTTGATATTTCCCCCCCATTTTGTGTGAGAGTGTTGGCATTTAAATGTATATAGAGCTGTATGTGTGCAGCAGGAATTTATTGAATCTCATTTTCCCACTGTTAACTTGGCTGTAAAGCTGAAAAATGCACTTTGTGGAATGATGCGGGTGCGAGTTGGTTTGGCGAGATTGCTTAGACTCAAGCATATGTATTTATTCCTCCTAATGGGGGCTAGTTTTAATGGGATCCAAGCTCAGATGTTCTGCTTGTTCTGTATATTCCCAAATTTCATCGTAGGAGTGAAGATAATTACAAGGGAAATACTTTGCTTGACCGATGAGCCCTCTGATTCAGTGAATCACGTTCTGTGCTTTTGAAGCGGAAGGCACTCCAACTGTGGATTTCATCTGTACACACTGACTTTTGAGGCAGAGTTAACTCATTTTTTGATTTTTTATAATACCTTGTTTCCTATGTTCACAATTTTATTTATTGAAATCATACATTTTTCTCATTATTGCTTCATGACTTATTTCTATCAATTATTGTATTTTTTACATTACTTCTGTTAATTTTATATTTGTACGGAAAACTAAAGTGCACATTGCACATTGAAGTGCCAATCATATAAACGTTATCTTTTTTATTATAGGATAGTTTTTGGCTGGTAAAAAGGTTAATGTACTTTTACTCTTTCCCACTGTTAACTTGGCTGTAAAGCTGAAAAAGGTTAATGTACTTTTACTCTTCTTCATTATAATGTCAGATCATTCCTGCAAGCCAATTGGTTAATATCACTTTGATTTGAACATTTGCAGTCAAACGGCGGAGCAAGTGGTGAAGGAATTATCGGGCGCTCGAAAAACTCATAAGGCGGATCGTGAAAAATTGAGAAGGGATCGACTCAATGAACAATTTATGGATCTGGGAAATGCAATCGGTAATTTAATTAACTATGTTAATAGGGAAATGAATCCTCATGCATGCCATTTAAATGATCGTTTTTTTTTCAGGGGCTCATTCGGTTTCATGAATTGGAGGATCTCTGGATTACTTTTATTCTTTCTTGATATCACTTTTTCATTTATTCGAACATAATGATCTCAGTTGCTTCACATGATAAATCAAGAGATAATAGGTTTGATTTCTTCACGGTTGAAGTTCAAAGTTTTTTATTATTTTTTTAATACAGATAAAGGGTATGTTTTTTTTATTTAGGTAGTTGTTACCAAAAGGAATTTCTTGCTATCTTGAGGCAAGAGAATGAACACTAAAAAAGAGCTTGCATTAAAATTAAAAAAACATACGAGATACAATCTGGAGGCAAGCTTCAGCCAACTCTCAGAGGTTGGGTCCTCCAAAGACCTTCTCTCTCAAAGAGAGCCTAAACCAAGAGGTCCAAAAGATGACCACACCTTATATAGACGGAGGCCCACAACAAGACAAAAGACACTAAAGACAAATTACATAATTAAATATGAACATGATATCATCCATAAAAGGAAGCCGCGTCTCCGAGAGAACTCTTACGTGATGGGGTCGATCGTTTGCCAACGCATGTCACTTGTTTTATCGGGCATGTTCGTAGCAGTAGTTGATTAATAAAAAATGAACTTTATCTCCCAGTTTTTTTTCCATTTATGGATTTTGAGGATTCCCCTCGTGATGCTTGAGGATTCATCTCATTACTTGATGATTCACATCTTGTCTGAGGATTCACCACTTGAAGAAAATGATTCACTTGAACAGAGGGCTCAAATAATAGGAATACTAGGATTCAGTGATGACTCTTCGCTGAGTGCTGTAGTAGTTTAAAATTGCGGCAATAGAAGATATACGCTGATTCCAGAAACCTATAAAAGAGTTACTGGATGATATATGGATTCTTGGCAATAGTGGATATGGATCTAAGTAGGTATCGAAGTACATTTCAATTTGGCACTGGTTAGAGTTTGAGGGAAGAAAATAAAAGATTTAGTTGGAGAGAAAAGAAGAGAAGGCAAATGATACATATCCTTTTCTTGAGATAGATAGATAGGGAGAGAGAGAGTACCCATAGTTATCACAGTTATCCTTTTCTTTGTGACTACTATTACACGTGGAACATAATTAATATAGGCTCCCACTTCACTAGACCAATCTAAGAATATTTGAGTATTATTGAGTATTTACTTTAAAGGCTGAGTTATGATAGGTTTTATCGGCATAATGCAAATGAATTCGCGTAAGAAAAGTGATTCATACTAATGCCGAATGAAGATGGAACTAATGCAATACTTGTGGTATGAAAGACATGATATTGGTGCCAAAGAAGCCAAACAATTAACAATATTTAATCCTTTCTATTTGCACTAGATTCAGTTTTTATCGACCAATAACTAGTTGATAATATTTATTCATGCGGAGGGCCATGGATTTAATCCTTCGGAAAAACATGAGGGCATGCTAAATTCCAAAGAAAAATTCACGGGATAGTTAAGGAAGGGGGGAACCAAACTACTACATATAAAACTTATAAAGCGCGCAACATGCAAACATGAGGCGGTAAAATAAATAAATAAATTACATTGAAGTTCATATACCTTGCATCACACAGCAAAACGAATCAAAATAGGTGCTTGCATTTGCATTTGCACGCATAAATGGTCTTCCTGGTTTGATTTAGGGTTGTTCAGCCCTGATACCAAATGCTGTGTAAGGAACACCCTGGTGGAGGAAAAGACATGAGAAACATAAAGATTGTATGGAACCAAAAGACGAATACACAACCAAAAGTTACTCGTTTCTGATGGAAATTGAGGGAGAAAGCCAGGAATATCAAATGGAGTTGGGAGTATTTCGGGATTGAAAATTTCGGGATTGTGAGATATTTTGGCCGAGAGGAGAGGAAAATAGGAAAGATGAGAGTTTTGATTCAGACCGTAATTCATATTTCTTACCAAGGCATAACACTTTAACATGAGGCGTATGTTGAATGGAATTTACCCTTTGATCATCTTCCAATGTCAAGTAGAAGCTCCTTTTTTTCATCACATTATGCGTGTCTTTCATCATATGGGACAACAGATGGATCTCACCATACAGATGCAAACCTAGAATAATCAAGTATGTAGAAATAGTTCCCAAGTGTTCACCAAAGCACAAAATAAGGATAGAACTCAATTTATCTAAGTTCAACTACTAGAAACTTCAAGTTCTCTATAAAAACTGATAAGATTGAGAATATACCTGGAGGTTAGACCAAGTTGGTCAATTGGCTTCCTCTTTGGTTTGCAGATCATCATTAAATTATACACCTATTTGGGTTGTCAAAGTTCTTTGTAGATGATGGTACAAGTTATTTGAAGAAAGATTACTTTAACTGTGTAATTTTGAAATTACTGTTCTTTATCATTGCTATGAGTCCGATTTAAAGCTGGAAGAGAGCAAAAGAACAATCTCTTCAGAGTAGAGCTCTTTCCTTTTTTCTATGCCATTTTTGTATTAGATAATCCGTGTCATTGCTACTACCTTCGTTGAGCGGGTAAATATAATGGTTGGTATTACCCTTACGGTAATGAGGGCCGGCGGCTAGAGAGAAGAAGGGAGGGGGAGGGGAGTTGAGAGAAGAGCTAGGGTTTGGGAGAGAAGAAAATAAGGGAGCAACCCTTACCAATTCAAAATAGATGATCCAAAGATGATCCTAATACAAGGTAGAGAATCTCTTACATAGAGTTCGGGATTAACATAAAGCAACATATAAAATAAAGCAAATAAAATAGGCCAAGGGGGCCGGTCGGCTATGCTGAACCGGGTTCCACCCGCCCAGTTTCCTCCTCCGGTTCACGTCCCTCTCTTCCCGTGCGCGCCCTCCTCGAGTAAACTTGCCAAGCCGGTTCCTCCGCATGCGCATCGGTAACAATACCTCCGTCGGGGAAATTTGTCTTGTCCTCAAAGCAATAATCTGGAAACTGCCGGCGGAAGTCGTCGCGCAGCATCCAAGTGGCGGCGTGAGAGGCCGGTCGCGCCAGGCGACGCAGATCTCCTCTGGGGTGGTATCTCCAGAAGTATGGTGGCGGCTATCCACAATGGATGCCGGGTACAATGGTGTAGAGTCCGAGTGGGCCACGTCGGCTGGAATGTGGTCGGTGATTGGATGGTCGCCGATCACCCTTCGGAGCTGAGAGACATGGAACACCGGGTGGATGCGGCTAGTATCCGGGAGTCGAAGGCGGTAGGCGACGGCGCCGATGCGGCTGATAATCTCAAAAGGCCCGTAGAAGCGAGGAGCCAACTTGGGGCAGGTGCGGCGTGCCACCGTGAGCTGGCGGTAAGGGTGGAGCTTGATGAATACGCGCTCGCCCACCTGAAACGAGAGGTCGCGGCGCTTCCGGTTGGCGAAGGAAGTCATCTTGGCTTGAGCGCGCCGAAGATGGTGTTTCAAGCTATCCAAGATAACATCTCTGTCATAGAGGTGGTCGGCCAAACTGGCCACGGGGCATTCACCCGGAAGGTGCCGTAGAATGGATGGGGGAGGCCGCCCATAGACGGTCTCAAAGGGGGAGGTGTTGGCGGCATGATGGTATACGGTGTTGTAGGAGTACTCAGTCCAGCATAGCCACTTCGCCCAGGAGCCGGGTCGCTCGCCAATGAAGCACCTCAAGTACGTCTCGAGACAACGGTTCAACACCACTGACTGCCCGTCCGACTGGGGATGGTACGCTGTACTCATCTGGAGGCGTGTCCCTGGAGGCGAAACAAGGAAGTCCAGAAACTGCTAAGAAACAACGGGTCCCGGTCACTCACAATCGAACAGGGAAACCCATGGAGACGCACAATCTCCGAGATGAAGCTGTCCGCCACGGTCGCGGCTGTATAAGGGTGTCGGAGTGGAACGAAGTGGGCGTACTTCGTCAGGCGGTCGACGACCACCAGAATACAGTCAAATCCGTTGGAACGCGGAAGGCGGGTGATGAAGTCCATGGCGATGTCCTCCCAAATGCGCTCGGGGATCGGGAGAGGCTGTAGCAGGCCGCTAGGAAACATGGCCTCGTACTTCGCCTTCTGGCATGGCAGGCAGGCCGCCACATAGGCCTTCACCTGTCGTAGCATGTGCGGCCAGTAAAGGGAAGCAGCTATCCGCCTGTACGTACGGAAAGCCCCCGCGTGGCCCCCGGAAGGTGTGGCGTGAAACTCTGCAAGAAGCTGTGGAATGCGGGAAGACGAGGCGGAAAGGACGAGGCGGCCACGATGAAAGAGTCGACCTCCAATGAGGGAGTATGGTGGGCGGGCTGCGGGATCAGCGAGCAAGGCAGTGCGAATGGCGAGCAAATGGGGGTCGGCCTCAGCCTCCTGTTGGAGAATGGTAGCATCCTCCCACACCGGCCGCGAGATGGCGGCTAACTCCGGGGCGTGGGGATGGCAGGAGAGAGCATCGGCCGTCCGATTGGTCTTGCCAGACCGAAACTCGATGGTGAAGTCGTATCCGAGAAGCTTGGCGACCCAAAGCTGCTGAGTGGGGGTGGCGATCTTCTGCTGCAGCAGGTAACGAAGGCTGTGGTGGTTGGTGCGGATCACGAATGGCCGTCCAAGTAAATACGGCCGCCAGTGCTGGACCGCCAACACCAAGGCCATGAGCTCCGTCTCGTAGGCCGATCGACTGCGCACCGCCGGAGAAAATGCCCTGCTGAAATAGGCTACGGGCCGTCCGACCTGCATCAAGACTGCACCCACACCGGAGCCGGACGCATCGCACTCCACGATGAATGTCTGCTGGAAGTCGGGCATGGCCAGAACTGGCCCCTGAATAAGGGCGGACTGAAGCGCGGCAAAAGCCGCCATGGCGGCCGGCGGCCAGGAGAACGGTCCATCCTCAGACGCCTTCAACAGTTGGGTGAGAGGACGGGCCAACCCACCGTAATCTCGGATGAAGCGTCGGTAGTATCCTGTCAAGCCGAGGAAGGATCGGACGTCTCGGATCGAAGTCGGAGTGGGCCAGCGCGTCACTGCTTCGATCTTGTCCTGATCCATAGCCACGCCGTGAGCGGAGATGGTGTGCCCCAAATAGCTCACAGTCGTCGCACCAAACGTGCACTTCTTCCGGTTGGCGGTGAGGTGGTGGCGCCGGAGAGTAGCACACGTGTCCCGCACGTGAAGGAGGTGTTCCTGCCAAGAGGGACTAAAGACAAGAATGTCATCAAAGAAAACAAGCACATGCTTACGGAGGACTGGGCGGAAGATATCATTCATTGTCCCCTGAAAGGTGGCCGGGGCGTTGGTGAGCCCAAACGGCATCACCAGGAACTCAAAGTGGCCGTCATGCGTGCGGAAAGCCGTTTTCGGCACATCCTCCGGCCGTACCCGGATCTGGTGGTAACCGGCCCGAAGGTCGATTTTCGTAAAGAAAGCCGCCCCATGCAGCTCATCCAACAGCTCCTGAATGACCGGAATGGGGTATTTGTCGGGGACCGTTGCCTTGTTCAGCTCCCGGTAATCCACGCAAAACCTCCAACTGCCGTCCTTCTTGCGCACCAAAAGGACCGGACTGGAAAAGGGGCTAGCGCTTGGCCGGATCAGGCCGCCCAAACGCATCTCGCGCACGAGCTTCTCGATCTCGTCCTTCTGAGTATGGCCATAACGGTAGGGCCGTACGGAGACTGCCGCTGAGCCCGGCTGTAGAATAATAGCGTGGTCGGTCGGCTGCGGCGGTGGAAGGCCGGGAGGGGTGGTGAAAATCTCTAGAAAATCGGCAAACACTGCGTGCATATCGGCCGGCAGCGGGGACACCGGCGAAGTGGGGGTGGTCTGGAGTGTCCACAACCAGGCGGAGAAGTCGATGTCAGTGATGCGGGTCATCGCCCAGAAGGAGACCGGCGAGCGGAGGAGAGTGGAGTCGCCGACCAAACGACAAGGACGGCCCTGGTGAAGGAAGGACATGCTCATGGAGGCCCAATTCACACGCACGTCACCCAACGTCTGTAGCCACGCCACCCCGAGAATGGCGTCGAGTCCCCCAAGCTCGAACATCTAAAAATCGGCCGTGACTGTGCACGGTCCCAAGGATAGGGTGACCCCCTCACACTGGCCCAAAGTGGGGCGGCGACGACCAACCCCCAGGAAGACGGAGAAATCACGGGAGGGATCGTAAGGCAACGCCAATTCCTGCGCTAGCTGCGCCGACAGGAAATTGTGGCTAGCACCACTGTCAATCATCACGATCACGGGCCGATTCTGGATCAAGCCCGCCAGCTTCATCGTGCGGGGCCCCGTCAAACCGCCAACTGAATAGAAGGGTAGCTCCAACACGTTGAGCGGCACCCCCTCGGAATCCTAGGGTGGCTGATCAAGTACCGCCTCCGAAAGAGGGCCCTCCTCGGCCAAGGTGTCCTCGTCGCCATCGACAAAGAGAGCATGAAACTCCTTTACCGGGCACACGTGCTGCGGGGAGTAAGGTTGGCGGCAACGGAAACATAAACCGCGGCGGTGAAGGTCGTTGTAGTCGACGCGTTGTGGACTGTCCGGGCGTGGTGGGCGGCCCTGACCCTGCGGCCGCGGGCCGGGGCCGGCATTGGCTGGAATGGGGGGGGGGGGTGCGGCCGGTCGAGGACCGAGGTCCGCTTCGACGGCCCTTGCGAGGTCGAGCGCTTCCGAGACGGTGCGGGGATGATGAGTACGCAGGCGAGAGCGGATGTTGGGACGGAGGCCTTGGAGGAAGAACCCTAAGTAATGATCGGGCGGAAGGCCCGAAACTTGCGTGACAAGGGAGACAAATTCGTCGATGTAGGCATCCACGGTGGACGATTGGAGGGTCGTGCAAAGACGCTCAATCGCGGAACCGGTGTAGCGAGAGTCATAACGGGTCATCATCTCTTGTTTGAACTCGGTCCACGAAATGGCGGGTTGGATTTGGCGTAACCATCGCGCCCAATGAAGTGCTGAGCCTTCGAGGCCAACCACGGCGGTGCTTACTTTATCCGCCGTTGACGTCCCATTGAGTTCGAAAAATTGCTCCGCGCGGGCGATCCACCCGAGGGGATCCATCCCGGAGAATGACGGGATATTCAAAGCTAGGGCCGATCGGCCGGCAGTAGGTGGCGGGGGCGGTGGAGATCCAAGGATGGAGGCGGCGTCCCCGGAGAAGGCGGGACCGGTGAAGGATGTTGCGGGATCGGCGAGGCGGGCGGCTGGCGGCAGCGGGCCCGGCAGCTGGGGCGGAATCGGCCCGCTGCTCGCGGTCCAGGCGGAAACCCGAGCCAGGATTTCCGCCTGGCCGGCGGTGAGGGCCGCTTGTTCGGTGGCCAGGGATTCGACCAGCGCCTGGAGGGAGGACAACTGGCTCCCTTGGGCGGTCACGCGGTCGGCGAGGTCGTCGGTTGCGGTGGGTTTCGGCGGCATTGAGGAAGCGGGCGGCTGGGTCGACGGGGAACGGAAACAGCGAGACCGGCGGCACGAGGTGCAGGCGGAGGAGGGGCAGGTCGGACCAAGTATTACCCTTACGGTAATGAGGGCCGGCGGCTAGAGAGAAGAAGGGAGGGGGAGGGGAGTTGAGAGAAGAGCTAGGGTTTGGGAGAGAAGAAAATAAGGGAGCAGCCCTTACCAATTCAAAATAGATGATCCAAAGATGATCCTAATACAAGGTAGAGAATCCCTTATATAGAGTTTGGGATTAACATAAAGCAACATATAAAATAAAGCAAATAAAATAGTCCAAGGGGGCCGGTCGGCTATGCTGAACCGGGTTCCACCCGCCCGGTTTCCTCCTCCGGTTCACGTCCCTCTCTTCCCGTGCGCGCCCTCCTCGAGTAAACTTGCCAACCCTGTTCCTCCGCATGCGCATCGGTAACAGTTGGCCTGCCCACTGAAGTTTTGGTGTGGTTGAAAAAATGCTCTCATTCAGAACACCCTCTAGAAGGGAATTTAGCATAGTGGGAGCTGAAAAATTCTTATTTGGTGGAAGTCTAAGTTAATAGAAAAGAAATTATCATATTTCTTGAAAAATGATAGACCCCAAGCATAGCGGCGGTGATTGTGAATGCAGTTGTGAAAAACGCAGGTAGCATTTGGTTATGTGTGATCACAAATACTATTTTTTCAAAACGTCATCACAATCATGCAAGTGTGGACAAGCTTTAACAATTGTGAAAGTGTAGATCCCAGGAAGTAGAATTGAGCAAAAAAAGCTATCACGAAGTTCCAAACACAAGCAAACCGCCACTGCCTTTACTACCATAGTTTCACATCACCACCACCCTAACGACATAGTCACACAGGTGTACCAAATAGAGCCAAATTCTAACCTTTCAACTTCTTGAAGCTAGATCTGAATTGGATAAGGAATTAGAAGCCTAGCATATGAACTCAAAATGAAATCTGCTTGCAAAATACAACCTATAGAATGAGGAAACCCACTTTAGTTTGAAAGAATTGTTTAAAAGTTTGTATAGGTGGTTGACCTTGTTTATTCATAAATATATGAACATGTCCCTGTTTACCCAGAATACATCGACCACAACAAACAACCGCACAAAGCCCTCAATTGAGTAAGCACGGGCGGTTACAGTTAGTGTAACCGCGCATGGTCTTCTCAGCCCCAACACAAGTAGTCGCCATCGCCTCAGTCAAAATGCTCGCGCAGACAGTCTCTAGAGTTCGCTCAGACCCATGCTCCTGGTTAGCCGCGCCAAAGGTTATCTTCTACTGCAGCCTGCGTAGACAGCCGCTTAGAGACCGTGTAGCCCAGCGTTCCATTATTGGCGAACCAGGGAAAAGCTTCCTCAAGAGTCTGGGCGGACAGTCATTGAGTGACCGCACAAATAAGCTTATTGGTTGATCAAGAGAGCTAGAGGTCCTTCGCTTCAATAGCCCAAGCGGGCAATCCTTTGATGCTCACACTAACTGCTCTCTTGGCTCAACCCTTAGTCAGGCAGCCTCAGCTTCAATAGCCTGGGCGGACAGGTCTATGATGTCCTCCCAGATTCAGCCCTAAGATGGACAGTTCGTTCTTTAGATATAGGGGCAGACACACTTCTTGTGACCGCTCAACACAACATTTTTGCCGCAGACAGCTCAACTAGCAATCCGCGCAGTTATACTTCTGTAACCACACAAACTAGTGTTCCAGAGTTCCTCCATAGTAGTCCGGACGATTACCCTTATGTAACCGCGCAGCCCAGTGTCCAAGCTACCTCGAGCTTGATCAACACTCCTCCCCGACAGTTCATGCAGTCACCTCTTCTGTGACAGCGTGACCCAGCGCCCTTGTCTCTATCAGTGCAGGCAAAGTCATTCAGTGTCCGTCACCCGCCTCTGCAAATTTTCTTCTTACACACTCTTTGGTACCGAAATCTGTGCAAGCCTCAATTGAGCTGTTTGCGAGGCGCTTTCTTTGGCAGAAATCTGCTACCGCACGGGGCTTCATTATGTCGATTGGAACACAATTTGCTCTCCAAAGAATTCCGGGGGGCTGGGTCTAAATGCTCTATCTAAATGGGTTGGGCCGCTCCACGCTCGGTTCGCCTGGGATCTTATGCAACCTGACACGTCTCTTTTCCATCGAGTAATGCATGATAAATACGCTGACCGCCTATGGAAGGGGACGACAAAAAGAGGTGATTCGCCGATACTGCACATTGTTCAGGACGGGCATGCGAGTTTGAACCGTATCGTACGATGGAGGATTGGTTCGGGTTTGCGGGTTGCTGTGCTTTCAGCTCACTGGCTTCTTGATCGTGATTTGAGTAGCTGGCCAACGTTCGCTAATTGCCGCTCACTAGAGAATTTAATTGTCGTTGATTTGCTGGACGAGCATGGTTCATGGAACCGCTCGGTCTTATTACGGCACTTTGGTACAGCTCTTATGGATCTTATTATGCTTACTCCAACTCATTCAGATTATGCGAGGGATGTCTCAGAACTTACGCGACACTTTAGTGGTAAAACTATAACTTCTCTCGCCTATGAGGCTTGTTTTCCGATGTCCTCCAGTGAATTTAGGTGGCTAAAAAAATTGGTCCTGCGCCCTCGTGAGAAGTTATTTTGGTGGCGGTTTGCCAAAGAGCTCTCCCGACTCGTAGCTGGCTTGCCCGACGTGGCCTCTTTGAGGAGCTTCTGTGCCCTTGGGGTTGCGCTGTGACCGAAAACTGAGATCACTTAGTTGGCGCTTGTTCTAATTTGGCCGCAATTTCACATGCGCTGCGACGCTGGGGTATTTGCTTCCCCCTTTTTCAATGTTGGACGACCTTCCCCCATATGGTTGACGCCACTCGCCGACTTGAATTGTTCCCCTTGCGAGTTTTCTGTTATGTTATTTACCAAGGGTGGATGACACGTAATTCCAAACTGCATGGTCGCGCTTTTGGCACACCATTGATCTTAGCTGCATTGGTCATGGCAAAAATTTTTTGTCCCACTGATTCTCCATTATGGCGTTACTGGAGCACCAACCGGCCGCATAGGCCGTCTCCATCTCACTTTTGGTGCGCCCCCCTGTAACGTCCCAAGGCCCTGGACTTACCATCGGGACAACGTCCACCGACAGCCTCGCCTGGCGACCGTTACCGGGCTGCAGCCCAAGCACCCCAACCCCTCTCCAGCCCACAGGCGGGTTGTTGGTGGCCACAACCTCCCTTTGGTGAGAAGTGATCCAGTTAAGTGCCTCTACGGGGCCTTCCCAGGAGGTCACCCATCCCAGTACTACTCTAGCCCGAGCACGCTTAACTATATAGTTATTTCACTTCTCATCATCAATTGAGCTGGGATGGGTGACCTCCTGGGAAGGCCCCGTAGAGGCGCTTAACTGGACCACTTCTCACCAAAGGAAGGCTGTGGCCACCAACAACCCGCTTGTGGGCTGGAGAGGGGTTGGGGTGCTTGGGCTGCAGCCCGGTAACGGTCGCCAGGCGAGACTGTCGGTGGACGTTGTCCCGATGGTAAGTCCAGGGCCTTGGGACGTTACACCCCCGCTAGGTTGGATCAAGATTAACACTGATGGTGCGGCTTCTTCGGACTACCAGGCCGGCTTGGGAATTGTTGTTCAGGATGACAACGGAGGCGTGCCCGTGGCTGTTGGTTCGCCAATTTCTCATTGGGACTCGGGCGGGTGGAGATAGGAGCATTGCTAACCATTAAACGGGTGCTTTCTCCCGCCATGTTTGACTCCAAGAGGGTTATCATTGAAGGAGACTGCAAGAATGTCCTTGATTTCTGTCGGGCTTCGTTGCTGCGTTTTTCATAGATTGCGACCTTTTCCATGTCCTATGATATTTCCTTTCTCGCTGAGTTCAATCAAGTTCTATCCCTCGCGAGGCCAATTGCTTGGCGGGTTTTGTGCGACTTATGCTCGACATTGTAGCTTTACTTGGCGTGATTTAGAACCTGCTACTCCTGAGTTCTTGGAACTTGTCCAGACGGACTTGGATAGCATGGTTACCCTGTAGTTTGTTTTTATGTTATTTTAATGCATATGCACTTATCGAGGTGGACTCATCCTCAACAGTGTGGGCGGACACTCTCCCAGTGACCGCCTGAGCTCGGTGTCTTTGTCCAGCCGCTCAGCCAGCTCGCCTCCTTAGATTTCACGCGGTTACATTTTTTATAACCGCGCGACCCTAGTTTTCTTGCTATCTGCACACTAATGTAACTCCTCATCCCTGCCCGCTTCTCCTGTACTCGGGCAACCCGTTATTTTTAGACCTGCCCATTCGGGCAGTACCCCACTAGTATAAATAGGGGGCACAGTACTGTAGAGGGGACGACTGGAGAACGCAAAGGTGGTGCGAACACTCTTCGAGAGCTCTTCAGGTGCTGCGACCTCTCTGTAGGGGCGGTTACTCTTCGGTAACCGCATGCTCTCTTCAGTTGCCGCAAACCTCCCTTGTAACCGCGACTACTCCCTTGTAACCACATTCTCTATATCAATAATATCACCCGCAACTAAGGTTTGCGTTGCGGGAAGCCCGATCTCGTCTCTTGCGGCACCCTTTTCTTCTGTCTTCAAATCGAGCTCAGAGTAACCAACTACCCTAAAATTTTGTGTCCAACCTACCTTGTGAGGTGTGGAGTTGAGGCATTCTTTGCATCAACAACTCAACACGCAACCTTCAGATCAGGTAGTTGGTGAACATTAGTTCATTCAAAGGAATGAGCTCTCCCAGAGAAACTCGTGAGCAGGACGATGAGTTCATAAGGCGGGATGAATTCTACTTGATGATAACAACACTAAAGAAACTTTCCGAGCAAGTAGGAATGCTTACCCAAGGGATGACCACCCCAGATGTTCGTCCTCCTCCCGTCCATACAACACCGTTGCCTTGCCATCATAACGAGGAGGTCACGCAGACTAGACATGACTTATGCAGAGTGGCATCCATGCCACTTGCGCGGGATCTTAACTTTGAAGAAGAAGTCGCCCCTGAGGAAGAGGAACAAGAGCCTTCCCCTTATGCAAAGATCATCAGGTGGGAACCGGTCCCTGTTGGTTTCAGAGAACCACAGTTATCTCGGTTTTCCGGAAGAGGAGACCCGACGCTCCATCTGTAAGCTTTCGAAGCTGCTCTCTTCCTTCGAACCCTCTCCAATGGTATTCGATGCAAGCTCTTGTCAACAAATTTTGAAGGCACAACCAGAGATTAGTTTTTTCAGCTGCCACCACGATCAATGACTTCCTTCAAAGGGTTGAAGAGTTTTTGTCGAGGTTTGCTACTTCCAAGATGCGAAAGAGTGGTCCGCAGACGCTTTTTCAGATCAAGCAAGGCTTGACTGTCACTCTTGGTCGTTACATTGACCGCTTTCAAGAGGAAATTCTTGGAATTCATGATGTGGGTTCCTAAATGTATCAAGTAGCTTTAACATGCGGGCTACAAGAAGGGTTCTTTAAGTTCGAGGTCAGCCATAGACCTCCGAGTTCTTATACCGAACTAATTGAGATGGCCAATCGGTTCATCGAAGGCGAGGCAACCAACTCTGAGTTTGTCTCCTCTCTCACTCATTTGGTTCAGCAGCGACGGGGTGGAAACTCTTTTGCTCAGTGCTCTGAAGAGTGTCCCCACTGTACTCGAAAGCATCAGTTCAATTCCTCTCCCCAACAGCCACCTCGGGAGATGAATGCCCATCACCAGCGTCTGCCTCCATCACGACACTTCCAACAGATGAAGGCGTTGCGTCTACCTTCTCCACCTCAAACTGCACTCGTACAACTGTCGCCCCCAACAAATCAATACGATGACCCTCAAGAAGGTATATTGACTTGGTCATTCCCGTGAAGGAGGTTCTTTAGATACTTCCATAAGTAGCCAAACTTCAAGAGACCTCCCCCACTCAAGTCAAAGTACTTGAACAAAAATAAGGAGCTCTACTGTGAGTATCATAGAGATGTCGGGCATTACACAGTGAGCTGTCGAGTTCCGAGACTTGATTGAGAAGATGTTGAAGGCTGGGAAGTTGCGCGAGTACATCGCCTACAAGGATGACGACAAACCTACTTCTTCCAAGGGGAAGGAGGTTGCTGGAATAAGCTCCTCACAGCGATGGGAGTCTGTAGAAGTGGAGGACATTGGCGTCCTTGGGAACGTCAATTGAGTAAATGATTACATGGAGAGGGAAGACATCAACTTTCTTAGCCAAATAAGCTACATTCACGAAGGAATTGATCTTGCGCAACCATAAGAAAGACATCCGGAATAAAACCCTTCCTTTACTTTACTTCTTTTTTATGTTTGTTTGTATTTTCACCAAACTCTCTTTATTCAAAAATGTTTTCTAACAGATTTCGTCTCTTTTGGCTACCTTGTCCCCACCATTAGTGGTTGAACCGTCTAAGAGGTAATCGACAAAGCCTACTCCTC
This sequence comes from Dactylorhiza incarnata, assembly GCA_033032865.1. Taxonomy (NCBI): domain Eukaryota; kingdom Viridiplantae; phylum Streptophyta; class Magnoliopsida; order Asparagales; family Orchidaceae; genus Dactylorhiza; species Dactylorhiza incarnata. Next base: position 1,637,951 of record JAWHQI010000310.1, on the reverse strand, counting down.
CAACCATGAAATTTGGATCTTTGACGTAAAACTGCCATCCATGCACTGCAACCCAGCTACAATGTATAACGGTTGCGTATTGGTAGTCTAATCCCATTTCAGGGCATGGTCTTTAGGTCTATTGCCGACATCTCTCGCACCATCTTGTCGATTGACTATAAAAATCCGTCACAATAGCCCTCGTGGGAAATGTTCATGACTTGCTTAGCGGTCACTGACAATGGTTGCGAAGCTCTGTCGTGCATCAACAGAGCTATGATAAACGATAGCGAACCTCTTGGGACAAGCTTGCTATGAGTGCCCATCAAATTCACCATAGCCTGTGGCCATTGAAATCCTCTTCAGATGTTCTAACTCACTATTGTTGGGTGCTAAGTTTTTTCACGTTAACAAACACCAAGACTTTGGTCTCTCACAAATACGACCCTTTCCCTCGTGGATAGTTTGATTCTCGGCCATTTTCTTCGCGGATAGTTGATTCTTGGCCCTTTTCCTCACGGATAGTTGATTTTCGGCCCTTTCCCTCGCATATAGTTGATTCTGGGCCCTTTCCCCTCGCGGATATTCGTTTCTTGGCCCTTTTCCTTGCGGATAGTCGATTCTCGGCCCTTTCCCTCGCGGATAGTCGATTCTCGACTCTTTCCCTTGCGGGATAGCCGGTTCTCGACCCATTCCCTTGCGGATAGCCGATTCTCGACCCTTTCCCTTATGGATAGCTGGTTCTCAACCATTTCCCTTGTGGATAACCGATTTTCGACCCTTTCCTTAGCGGACAGCCAATTCTCGACACTTTCCCTTGCAGATAGCCGATTTCGACTCTTTCTCTTACGGATAGCCGATCCACGCCATTTTCTCTCGCGGATGGACATTTCAAGGATTATTCAAAGGAGTTCGATATCCTTTTGCATAAATCAAGTCGTTGCATTCACAGTTAAAGCTAATTTTTTTGAAGTCTTTGTAAACTTGAAAAATGCGGGGATCATGTTTACCTAGAATACATTGACCACAACAAGCAACCACACAAAACCCTCAATTGGGTAAGTATGGGTGATTACAGTCAGTGTAACTGCGCATGGTCTTCTCAGGCCCAACACAAGTAGTCGCGATCGCCTCAGTCAAAATGACCGCGCGGACAGTTTCTAGAGTTCGCTCAGACCTGACCTCCTTGTTATCCACGCCAGAGGTTATCTTCTCCCTTAGCCTGCGCGGACAACCGCCTAGAGACTATGCAACCCAGCGTTTCGTTATTGGCGAACCAGGGAAAGCTTTCTCAAGAATTCGGGCGGACGATCATTGAGTGACCGTAGACTAGCTTATTGGTTGATAAAGAGAGCCAGAGGTCCTCCGCTTCAATAGCCCAAGCTGGCAATCCGTTGGTGTACGCACTAACTGCTTTCTCGTCTGCCTTAGCCAGGCAGCCTCAGCTTCAACAGCCCGGGAGGACGGGTCTATGATGTCCGCCCAGATTCAGCCCTCAGCTTGAAAGTTCACTCTTCAGTAGCAGGGGTGGACACATTTCTTGTGACCGCTCGGCCCAACATCTTTGCTACAGGCAGCTCAACCAGTTGTCCGCGCGGTTATACTTCTGTAACCACGCGGACTAGTGTTCCAGATTTCCTCCCCAGCAGTCCGGGCGGTTACACATGTGTAATCGCGCAACCCAGTGTCCAAGCTACCTCGAGTTTGATCATTACTCCTCCCCAACAATTCGTGCGGTTACCTCTTCTGTGATCTCGCGACCTAGCACCCTCGTCTCCAGTAGTGGAGGCAGAGTCATTCAGTGTCCGCCGGGTGGCCTCATCCTCAGCAGTGTGGGCGTACACTCTCCCAGTGACCGCCCAAGCTCGGCGTCTCAGCCCAGCCACCCTGCTAGCTCGCCGTTACGGGTCCTTTTGTGGCGTATTTTAGTATTAATTATTTCTTAATATGCTTTTATTCTGTCTTAGAATCACGTCCTTATTGGGCGTCGTTATTTATGTTTGTTTTTATGTGGTGTCCAAATTTGTCTTATTTCTTTTAGCGTTATTTTCTTGTAGCTCTTTCCTTGTTTGTGTCGATTGTAAGTCTTATTTAAAGGACCCAATGAGTCTTGTATTGGTATGAATGGAGAAAGTCTATTTTCTCAAACCCTAAAAGAGATTTTGGAAGCTCTCTCTTGAGCACGCCCCGCATAAGCAGTCACGGTCAAGGCTCCGTAGTATCTCTGCCACCGTCATCTCCACCTCCGGCTACTCTTCCGGCGACCTCCGAGTAGGTCCCTAACAACTTGGTATCAGAGCTCAAACCGTCCCCACGAGTTCAACAAACCAAGTCCCTACATCGCCGCTAAACGTCAACAACATCTGCTTATTCTTCGACACGACGTCCCTCTTCTCCATCGTCTAACCGAGCCTTGCGGCTCGCAAAATAGCTGGTCGAACCAGCCGTCCTCCACGACTGGATTCCTGATTTCAAGACTCCGACGGATTTCGTACCCCACAATAACCGATGAGACGGCTTCGATGATTTCGGCAGACCGGTGACCTAACTCCTTCGGGTGCAGGGTCGTCTACTTTGCCCTCCGTCGAGCCCAATGTCGTTCTGCACTCGTGGAGCCGTTCTTTCAGCGTCGGCATCGCCGCTCCTTCGGCTTCATGCCCGTTTCGGGCCTGCGTGCAACCAAGCTTCTGCGTCCAAGCCAATCGCATGCACAAAGAGCTTTTCCTTGTGGGGCGCGATTTTCCACTCAATTAAAATCGGTTCCTTATTAAAGCACCGCTGCCTTCCGTATTAAAGCCCCATTGCCGCCGTATTTAAGCAAAGTTGCCTTTCCATATTAATGAAATTACTATTAATTGATTAATCTTTCTCTGGATTAATTAATTCAAATTAGCTTCCTTATTAATTCTTGATTGAATCCGTCCTGAAGATTAATTATTAATTCTACGGACCCTCTTACGCCCTGAAGCTGCTATTCCGTCGTGCTATACCCGGTTGGAATTCCCCACCTACGATGGGAAAACATATCCATTGGGCTGGCTCACCAGGTGCTAACAATTCTTTGGTCATCAACAAACTCCGGCAGCTGAACGGCTTCCTCTAGCCTCCTTTCACCTTCACGACTTGGCCTTTCTCTGGGTAACTCGTCTCCTCACTGATCAGCCGGGTCTGACGTGGGACGACTTCAAGCGATTTTGCAACCTGCGTTTCGGCCCTCCAATCCGCAGCAACCCCCTCAGTGCCCTCACGACACTCCGCCAGACGGGCTCCGTGGACGATTATCTGGACCAGTTTCAACTTCTTCTGGCACACGTCAGACTTTCCCCAGAGATGCAGGTCGCCATCTTCACCGCCGGACTTCGCGAACGCCTGCGACTTGATGTTGAATTTGAGGCTCCTCCAGACTTAGTGACTGCTATGAGTCTGGCCAGGCTATGTGACCGTCACCTCCAACTGGCTATTTTCCCACCGACACGGGCATTCAACAAGGCCGTTCCGAGGGCCATCCAGCACCAGCAGTCCATAAACTATCTTAGGACGAGATGATGAAACGGCTCGCCAAGGGCTTATGTTTCAACTGCGATGAGCAGTACACTCGCGGACATAGGTGCAACCGTGCAAACGGTTTTTCTATCTGCACATCGAGGACTCTGATGATGAGGGTATCGACTGACGCGAACACCATTGATCTCCCTCGAGCTTGAGGACAAGCTTGTTTCCAAGGTCCTTTTGTGGCTTATTTTAGTATGAATTATTTCTTAATATGTTTTTATTCCGTCTTAGAGTCGCGTCCTTATTGGACGTCGTTATTTATGTTGTGTTTTTATGTGGTGTCCAAGTTTGTCTTATTTTCTTTAGCGTTATTTTCTTGTAGCTTTTTCCTTGTTTGTGTCGACTGTAAGTCCTATTTAAAGGACCTAGTGAGTCTTGTATTGATATGAATGAAGGAAGTCTATTTTCTCAAACCCTAAAAGAGACCTTGGAAGCTTTCTCTCTCGAGCACGCCCCGCATAGGAAGCCGCGGTCAAGGCTCCGTAGTTTCTCCGCCTCCTTCATCTCCACCTCCGGCTACTCTTCCGCCGACCTCCGAGTAGGTCCCTAACACTCACCTCCTTAGAGTTCGCGCGGTTCCATCTTTTGTAACCGTGCGACCCTAGTTTTCTTGCTATCTACACACCAATGCAACGTCTCATCCTTGCTTGCTTCTTCTGTACCCGGGCAGCCCGTTATTTTTGGACTTGCCCGTTCGGGCAGCCCCCACTAATATAAAAAGGGGGCACATTACTGTAGAGGGGACGACTGGAGAACGCATAGTTGGTACGAACTCTCTTCGAGATCTCTTCATGTGTCGCGACCTCTCTGTAGGGGCAGTTACTCTTCAGTAACCGCAGGCTCTCTTCAGTATCCACGGGCTGTCCCTTGTAACCGCGATTACTCCCTTGTAACCACATTTTCTTTATCAATATTATCACCCGCCACTAAGGTTTGCGTTGCGGGAAGCCTGACTTCACCGTCTGCGTGTCCCCTTTTCTTCCGTCTTCAAATCAAACTGAGAGTAACCAGCTACCCTAAAATTTTGTATCCAACCTACTTTGTGAGGTGTGGTGGAGTTGAGGCATTCTTTGCATCAACAGTCCCCAGTAATAATTAATCCTTTTACCTGTCATATCTCTCATGCTCATTTATCATAATTGGTTTACTAGTCATATTTTTATAGTTATGTTTAAAGCTGCAATTATTCCAGTGATTTTGTGCTAGTCTGGATGTTGGACAATATATATAGTTGTTTATAACTATGTAAACTATGGAATATTATTATAATAGAGAAATAATTGGAATGACAAATTGTGAAGATTAAGTAGTTCAAAATAGACATATAGATGGCTTGGACATATACAATGAATAGTATATAACAATAGGCAAGGAAACTGATAGACCTGCAGTAACATAGATAAAAGTTGTTCAAAACCCCCCCAAAACATCCCAGGCAGCACCCAGTAGGAAAGAGTGAAAAAGGAGAATTTGTGAAGCCCACTTATATAGTTTGAATAAGAAAAGCTATTAATTACCCTAACCTCCCCTGTGAGTTAGCATAATTACATGTTGCACCTCTCTATCTTTTGAAATTACAAAGAAATCCCTTATAAGTACTTTTCATAAGCATAAAAATAACTCCTCCTATGGGACAAAGATTTGAATACGTTGACACCTGATTTTTAAATTGCGCCTGTATTTTCTTACAGTTTTCTGCCTTGTAGTTCTCAAATCGATCCACTAATTATAGATGAATTTTAGTTGGTCAATTTATTTTTCCCAATCCATTGAGGACTTCGCCCTGCCATTTTTTCCTTTGTCGTTGCGATTTGCGTGCAATGATGTCGATTTTAACTGCAGACTCGGATCGGCCGAGGAATGACAAGGCCACCATCCTTGCTGATGCAATTCTAATGCTGAAAGATTTGACAGCTCAAGTTCACAAACTCAAAGCCGAACACACATCGTTATCGGACGAATCAAGAGAGGTATGTGGTTTTAATATGAAAATTTGGAAGCCTTTAAGGCTAGTGGTGATCTTAGGCGCACTCTGCATGCTTGAATTTTTTCTTCTTCCAGTTGACTCAAGAGAAGAATGAGCTTAGAGAAGAGAAAGCAGCTTTAAAATCAGAAATTGATAGCTTGAATGTTCAATATCAGCCGAGACTTGGATGCTTGTATCCCTGGGCCACAGTTGACCCCTCAGTTGTCATGCGACCGCCTTCTCCTTATCCGTTCCCCATCCCCGTCCCAGTACCCTCGGGTCCGATGCCATTTCATTCGCCAATTCCTCTGTATCCGTTCTTTCAAAATCAGAGCCCGGTCGCTGTTCCCGGCCATTGCTCCTCCTATCACCCTTACGGTTCGAGTAATCCCTATATCGAACAACAACCCACTCAATCCCTACCACCGCATCCACATCCAAGTAATAATAATCATACTGCCTACAAGCACGAATCTAAAAGCAGTCCCGCGGATCAACGGGGCAGTGCCTCGGAAAGTAGTGCCGAATTCAACGACGTCGTGACAGAGCTGGAATTGAAGATTCCGGGATCTGCATCTCCCTCTTCCAATTCGAAGACAACAACAAATGAGCAGGTTCAAACTTCTATGTATATTCTTCGTAACAAGCAGTCATGCACAAGGCTCCACCGTGCCCCCAACAACGACAGTACCTTTGTTTCTCACTGTCCCCCGTTTTATATTCGATGAAACAAATAGTTTCACTTGGGACGGTGTGCGATTGAGTACTGTTGCTGCCGAGGCACAGACGAATGCTTGTTTTATTAAATTACTAAAGAGTAATTAATATTAAGTTATTTAAACATAAATATTATAAATGTGGTTACTTAAATTATTTTTACACAATTATATAATCAATGGCCTAGATTTTCCAAAAAAATCAGAGATGCTTGATGGTCTGGTGATTGTACAACATTAGATTAAGAAAGGTTGTATTCTGCAGAATTCCCCTTCGGAAGGGAGGAGAGAGTGTCGGTCACGGAAGCTGCAGAGTAAAGGAAGCGAAAATCCAGACGCGAGCAGCTCGAGCAGGTGCTCCTCTCCGCCTGAGATGCCTGCTAGCTCCTCCACCAGCAATGGCGGCGACTCGGTGGGCAACGGCAGCTAAGAATTTCTATTAGGTCTCTTCTCTCTGTGGCTTATAACCAGACACCATGCTCAATAAAGCAAGGTAATTTGTACTCAACCGGACATTAACCTTCGAAGTCATATTCACAGGTAAACTGAGCGAAAATAAAGCCGACGGTTTCTAAAACAGAATTTCTGTCCACTGGCAACCAAACGAGCCCCTTTAAAGAGAGAAATGGCGAACAAGTTCCGAAGAAGTTCGGCCATGCAACATCTTAGAAGAGAAACCATGACTTTTATGGTAGCAGGGATTGAAATTCTTTGTAGGAGCTTCAGGGAGCTGCAGCAATGAATGCAGCAGTACCATTGTTATGTATAATAATAATAATCTAATAATATATGCTCAGCTTTCTAATAGTTGGATAAAATCCTGTCCACACAAGTGAGTGAGAGAAGAGATGAGAGAACCGTCGGATTGCAGACCGCTTAGTGGATGGCGAGGTAGGGCGAAGTGTATTCTTCGAGTTTTGTATTACAGTTTGTGTGTATCCATGACTACAACTTCTCAATTTCTACTTCCTTCAAGTGTTTTTTCTTTGTAATCCTTCAAGTGTTTTTGTTTTGTGATAGAATTCAAGGAGTTTGGTTGAAGTGGGGAGGCGTCTGGGATCTTATGTGATCGTAAAGTACCGTTAAAACTTAAAGGCAAGTTTTGCCGTACTGCAATTAGGCCAGCAATGCTCTATGGTTATGAGTGTTGGGTAGTGAATGGTGTACATGAGCAAAAAATGGGAGTTGCGGAGATGAGAAAGCTTAGGTGGAAGCATGGTCACACGAGACTGGATAAAATTAGGAATGAATGTATCAGGGATAAGACAGGAGTGACGCCAATTGTAGAGAAGATGCGAGAAGCTCGTTTACGATGGTTCAGACATTACATAGGAGACCATTAGAGGCACCTGCTAGGCGTTGTGAGAGTTTAGTCACTAGACATGTTAAACGGGGGAGGGGTAGACCAAAAAAAGACTTGGAATGAAACTATAAGGAAAGATATGATGTACTTAGGCATTAGTGAGACTATGATTAAAGATAGGGCGCAATGGCGACAACGGATCCATATAGCCGACCCTAATATGGTGGGATAAAGGCTTGAGTGTTGTTGTACTGAAAAAGATATCAATTCGCCTGTCTGTGTGCTTTCTGGTAGAACAAATAATATTGTGTTAACGAAAAGCTCCCGCAGAACGGGAGCCTTGGCGCACCAGTTAAGGTGTTGCCGTGTGATATATATTGAGGTCATGTGTTCGAGTTCTGGAAGCAGCCTCTTGCAAAAATGCAGGATAAGGTTTGCCTACATTTCACCCTTGTGGTGAGACCGACTCGACCCTTTCTCGGACCCTCAATGTTGGCTTATGCTTTGTGCACCGGGCTGCGCTTTATGTTTTAATGTGCTTTCATCACACAATCAAGATACAGTTGATAGTTGGGCATAGAGAAAAATGAGATATGACTTTGAGCAACATTTGTCACTTGGTTTTTAACTTGAAATGTAATGTGTAGGTTGTTTACCACAGTAAGTATAAGATGGTTTACTCTCATCTCCCACAAATATCGAAACCCTTTAAAGGGGAGCAACCGATCCATCGCGGTGGAGAAGTGGAAGGTTGCGGCGAAAAGAATTGTCGTTGAGGCGAAGAGTAATGCGACTGCGTGGAGCGGAAGAGGTGGATTTCGCTGCGAAGGGGTTGAAATGACACCTCAGTTGGTGGAAGAATAGAGCATGCGGCAACAATTAGAAATCGTGTGAGAATAAGAGAGACATAATTATATTTGTAGCATATTTGATATTGGCAGTTCAAAATTAAATTTTCTTTAAGCATATAAAATTTCGTAATCATCAAAAGTACAAACTTTTTGTTAACAATATAGTCCAATTTTTTTTTTTACAAATGAATTATAAATGTTCGTAATCATCACATAATAGAAAATTTTGAACAACCGTCAAATAGGACAATATCCAAAAATACTGGAGAACGAAATATCTTTATGTCCCTCAAAACTTTACCTTCAATAATGAAATTAAATAAATTCTAAGAGTTTTTAATAACGTCATTTAAAATCAACAATAGGCTATAAATAAAGCGCAATGTTATAAGCACACCAGTTTTGACTATTCACACACCAATTTCTATGATTTATTACGCGTCTTTTGAAAATACGCCTTGTACATGCATTTTTAGGAAACATGTTCAACACGAAAATTGTAGATCTCGTCAAGATCTACAACTTTCGTGTTGAACACTTTTCCTGAAAATGCACGCACAAGGCGTATTGTGGCCCTGATCGTAACTATAGCGAATTTTTGAAAATAAGCCTTGTACATTCATTTTTGGGAAAAGTATTCAACACGAAAGTTGTAGATCTCGACGAGATCTACAATTTTAGTGTTGAACACTTTTCCTAAAAATGCACGCACAAGATGTATTGTTGCCCTGATCGTAACTATAGCGAGTTTTTGAAAATACGCCTTGTACATGCATTTTTAGGAAAAGTATTCAACACGAAAATTGCAGAGCTCGACGAAATCTACAATTTTAGTGTTGAACACTTTTCCTAAAAATGTATGTACAAGAATTATTTTCAAAAGACGCGTAATAACTCATAGAAATTGGTGTGCGAATAGCTAAAACTGGTGAGCTTATAACATTGCTCTAAATAAATGGATATTGATGAGTGACTTGTCATATTTTATTAGTAGCTCAAAATGAAACTATTTATAGTGTTATGCATAACTTAAAATGTATGAGTTGAACATGTAGAGTTGTTTAAAATTATATTGAGTGAATATTAGTAGTCAATAAATTGAGTCAAAAATAAATATGTGTATCATTTATCAAGCTTGAAATCGAGTTATGTAAGAAACGACCTATTGTTTGACCGTCTCTTCATAATATCCCGTCCAAATTGGAAATACCAACAGTAGTGGACAATCTTCACTCAATCTCAAACGTATGAATAACCCTTCGAAGTGCAAAAGTTGAGGGCAATGGAAGAAAAGTGCACGATTAATCGCTTTGGACATGAACTAATTGGACGTTGTAGCAAGATGCAACCACTTAACCTATATCTGACATCGACATCCACTTATCAACTAACACTAGAACCATTTGAAAGTTTAGAGATTTCAGCAATTCTATCTTTCTAGTCATCCCAAAGACTCCATTGTACAACCCCTCATTTTGATGTAGTTCCTGAGAAATTTTTTGCCGCACTTGAATCCAATTATCATTCATATTTGTTGCAATACTAACGACTTTGTATTCACAATGATCATCACCCATACATCAATGACATATATAATTTGCGAAGAGTTGTAAAATGACATTTGATTTCACACTTTCTCTATGATTTGTGAAGAGTTTTTTTTCTTTCATATTTGTCTTTGATGATGTTTGTATGCATCACTGACACTTTGGGTTCTAATGTTTGATTGAGTGGTGGGTTCACAATTTCAATAGCTTCCTCATTTTCTTTCCTTAAAGATCACTAATGTTGTTGTACCTCTTTAATAATCCATGAAGTTCATTTTCTAATTCATCTGATTCCTTTTCTTTCATTCTAACTATTGGATTTTTCGCAGTGTCATCTAAACATAAGACTCTCCAATGTTTACGTATTAGCCATAACAAAAATGTTGTACATTGTTTTTTAAAATTTCTCGTAATTCATCCTTTCTTATTTTGTATCAAGTTTGTCTGCCTTCATAATGATGATAACGAAGTCCAATCCTTTTCCAATATTACATGCCCATTCAACTAACACCGGTGGCTTGAATAAAAAATCGGCGTATTGGACCTCGTTCAAGGCCAGAGGCACCAAGGGGCGGGAGGAGAAGGGCGTTCATAGAGTGTTCGGCGACTTCCGACAACGTTAAGTGACGTAAGTTCTGCTGGAGGATTTTGAGGGCGCAAGGTTGGAGCGAGGGCGTTGCGGAAGGGACTGGCCTTAGGCTTGGGGGTTGCAGTTATATGAATATAGGTGACAGCCTAGGAGTGTAAATTAGTCGACCTCGAGTTGAGCTTGTCAAAAATCCCAAGCTCGAGCTCGAGTCGTCAAGCTCATCCTGCTTGGCACGAGCTCGAGACCAGTATATTGAGTTCGAGCTCAAGCTGCTTGCAAATTTTTTTTGCTCATGAGCCTATTTTTATTTTTATTTATATATATATATTTAAAAAAAAATTACCCAAAAAAGCTCGCTAGCCGGCTCGCGAGCTAATGAATTAGAGCAATCGAGCTCGAGCTAGAGTTGAGCTTTTTCGAGCCGGCTTATCGAGTTCACGAGCCGGCTCGACTCAACTTGCACCCCTAGCATAAAGCATTATTTTTATCTTTTAGTGGACTGCGAATATCAATATAAATTCTAAAAAAAAAATACTATGGCATGTGTTGCCCACGGTGACTTCGGGTATACGGATATTCCCATTTTCCCGGAGTTATTACCGCCATCCCCTTTTGGAGCAGAGCATTGAAACAGAGCCAGTAATGAAAATGCATACTTTCCACTGAAGCCCGCCATTATCCAGCAAATGGTGGGATGGGCTTTTTCCTTTACACTCTCTCGGTTCTGCTCCTCCGCCTCTTCCTCCTACGCACGTCAGTGGCAGCGGAGGGGGCGGTGTTCACTTTTATGAACAACTGCCGTTCGACGGTGTGGCCCGGAATCCTCTCCGGCGCTGGCCGCGACCAGCTTTCCACCACCGGCTTCGAACTCCCCTCCGGAGCCTTCCGCTCCATTGAAGCCCCGACCGGCTGGTCCGGCCGTCTCTGGGCACGCACAGGCTGCGTCTTTGACGCCTCCGGCGGTGGTTACTGCGCCACGGCCGACTGCGGATCTGGGGAGGTGGAGTGCAGAGGCAAGGGGGCGGCGCCGCCGGCGACCCTGGCGGAGTTCACGCTCGGCGGTGGAGCGGGCGAGGAGGATTTCTATGACGTGAGCCTGGTGGACGGATATAACCTTCCCATGGTGGTGCAAGGGGGAGGCGGGAAATGCGCAACCACCGGATGCGTGGAGGACGTGAACTTGCGGTGCCCGGCTGAGCTGAGGGTCGGCGAAGGAGACGCCGCCGCTTGTCGGAGCGCCTGTGATGCGTTTGGACGGCCGGAGTTCTGTTGTAGCGGGGAGTTTGCGAGTCCGGCTGCCTGCCGGCCGACGGCGTACTCGGAATTATTCAAGACGGCGTGCCCAAAGTCGTATAGCTATGCTTTTGACGATGCTACTTCCATCTTCACCTGCGCCGGCGCCGGCGAGTATACCGTTATCTTTTGCCCGGACGCAACAACTTCAAGGTACGACTCATCTAATAATTAGTCTTATTAATTAATATAAAATTAGCCGGTATTTAATGAAGAATAATTATATTATTATTTTTTAGTAAATGTACCAACAACATTACACCAGAAATATTAAGAATCAACAACTATATAAAATAAAAAAACATTCAAAAAATATAATATTACAAACTACTACTGTTGACGCCAGGAAAATCCTGACCTCAAGATTCGGACCGATGCAGCCGGAGGCTACTCGCCCAGCAGCCCGACGAGATGGCTTGGCTGGCAACGACGAAGAAGCTAGAAGAGCAACAAACAGGACCCCAGGTGCTGCGGCAGGGAGGTCCCACCACGTACCCAGAAGCTCCGAAGAGACTTCCCCTCCAAGACCAAAGAATGGCCGAGCAAGGTACGAGGAAGGCACCGACTTGGCTAGCAAGCAGGGGTGACGGGCTCAAGAATTCGGAAATGGGGTTCCAGAAGCTCAAGCACAGGTGCCAATCCAAGTACCCCTGGGGTCCTATTTATAGGCAACCAAGGGGTAGGGGGGGTTTTTATAGCCCAGCCCTGGCCTGGCGACATATGGGATACTCGGCGAGCATCTTCGACCATAGTCGCCCATCTGGCGAGTATTTAGCTGCTGCTCGCACAAGCCTGGCTGATACTCGCTCGGGTCTTCTGGGGTTGCCGGACACTTTGGGGCGACATACGGGATACTCGGCAAGTATCTTCGACCATAGTCGCCCTTCTGGCGAGTATTTAGCCAATACTCGCCAACCTTCTTTCGCTCCTGCTGGCTGATTTGTCTTGCCTCTTTGACTTTGACCTGCCTACGTGGCCTTGAGTGGGTCCTACCCTCGGAGAATAAGGGTTGTACACAATCCCCGCTCTTTGCGAGTAACGGAGTTGCTCGGAAAGAAACATCCAACCGTTATTCGACGAGCTTCTGCCTTGGCGAGTATAGGGAGATACTCGGATCTTGACTGTCCGACGCCCGGACTCTATATAAAGGAGGGGGGGGGGGGGGGGGGGGGGGGGTCTCTGATGGAACCACCTTTCTGTACTCGCTCACAATGTCGCTAGCTTTTGCTGAGGCTGCCAAAAAGGCCAAGGCCGACCTTGCGAATCTGATCGGCGTGCCCCTTCCTCCTCCTCGCATGGACGCCGAGGTAGACGCCTTCCTCACGAACAAGAAGAGGAAGAGGGCGGCGAAGAAGAAGAAGAGAGAGAGAGAAAAGGAGGCGACTAAGGAGAACGTCGCCGATCCGCTGAGTGAGCAGCGTCAGCAGCTGCTGGAGGATTTGGGCCTCGAAGGGCTCTCGCCTGCTCCTCCCCCCGCTCCTCTCTCGGCAGAGGTCGCCCCGGAGGCGAGTAGGGATGAAATCCAAACTCAAACCCAACCGGACCCTCCCCCTGCCCGAGGTGAGCTCCTTGCTCGCCCTTTTTCGATCAATGCTGTCTTCCGGCGACATTCTGACGTCTTTGTTGCTATCTGTAGATCCGCCGAATACCGAGGCTCGGGAGGAGCCTTTGATTGCAATACCGCTGCGATCATCCCCGATGATCTCGCCTGAGGGTGGGTCTCGGAGTGGTCGCGCGGTAAGGATTCTCCACAGCTCCTCTGTGGAGAAGAGGCCGATGAGCGAGCATGGGGCTCCTCTGGCGAACATCGCTCCTCCTCCGCCTCCTCCTCCACCTAACTCGCGACCAGAGCCGGCGAGCAACACACAGCGGCCTGTGATCGCGCTGCCGCCTCCTCCTCCTGGACTCCCGCCGCCAGTGAATCCTCCAGGCGATCAACGTCTTTCTACCACAACTGCTCCCTCTTCCCACCAGGGGGAGTCCTCGCGCAGGGGCGGGACTGGAGGGTCTTCGGCCTTCTTCGCTCCAAGGGGTGGAGGGCGACCAGGAGATGGTCGCGGTCGAGGGGACCTGCCCTCCAACCGGGATCATTCCGGCAACCACTCTACTCGCCGAGATGGCGTCTATCACTCTCCCTCCCCACACCGAGGAAGATCTTCTCCTCGACGACGATCTCGCAGCCCTCCTCGCCGACGATCGCGTAGTCCTCGGCCAGGTATTTGATCGCTGCCTTCGGATAGTCGCCACTGTTTTCTGAATTCTGCTGAAGTTCTGGCCCTTTTTGCCTTTTTTCGCAGGTCGCGCGCATACTCCGGTGGGAGCTTTGATCGATGCCGTTGGGCTCCCACCTCGCGAGTATCAGGAAAAGGCTACTCGCGCTATCTTGGACTTGGAATCCCGGATAGAGCGGATATCGATCTGCGAACCTCATCGCCGCCTAACTGAGGTGGAGTCGCGGGTTGAGCGCTTGGCGGCTAGTGAGCCTCATCGCCGCCTAACTGACTTGGAGGTGCGAGTATCCCGGCTGGAGGAGTTTGATACTCGCCTGTCGGGTACTGAAGCTCGCCTCCAGTCTGTCAGCGACTTGGAGCGCAGGGTGGCGAGGATCGAGCATCGGCAACAGCTGCATCATGACGAGCTAGTCGGGATGCGCGCGAGCATGGGCTCGGTGGGGAGGCTGGCGAGGATCGAAGACCAGCTGCGACAAGGCGAGGACGCGATGTCTGTGGCCTCTGAGCACTTCAGGCGAGCTCGCGGCTTGGGATGGGTCGGGCGACAACCTCAGATCCAGGATCCCCAGGCGAACATCCAGGCGCAACCCTAGATGCTGCTCTTCTTTATCTTTATCTTCCATGTAGCTTGGTAGCTCCTCGCGAGCATTTATTTGAATCTTGTAAACGATTTATTTGAAGCAGTGTTGATTTGCCGAGTAATTGAATACTCGCCCTTCAATCTTATCTTTGTTTTACTTGATCTTCTTTTATTTTGCTTTTTCTTCCATCTCCTTTTTGCCGAGTATCTGTTTGAATGTCGCCTATATTTTGGCGAGCTTCTTCATGTTTCTGTGATGTAGGTATTCGCTAGATGAAGGTCGGCGGTTGGCGCGCTCTGAACTTTGGGCGACTTTTCTTAGATACTCGCCACCCCTAATCGTGCTCGCGGCGTCGTGTTCGACAAGCCAGACTAACCGACTACTATAAATAGGGGGGGGTGGGTGAGTCTTAAATACGCCTTTAGCGATCTCTAGCTTCCTTGAGCGAGCATCCTCCAGGCTTCCAATCCTCGCCCTTCTACGATACTCGCTCTCTTCCCTTTCTTCCCAAGATGATCGACGAGGCGGCCATCAGGCGAGCTAACCATGCGAAGAACTTCGATGAGAGCTCGTTCAAGAAGCCGATCACGAATCAGAAAGATTTGGACGAGTTCAATTCCAAGTTCGCGACTCCAGGATACGTCGCCAGGCTTCCTCGCCCGTCTGAGCGACTAAACACCTCCTCGCAGATGGCGATGATCTTCCCAATCCGACACTTCGAGGTCGGCCTGCGACTTCCCATATGGCCCGAGTTTCGGAAGATACTCGTGTTCTATGGGATAGTGCCCGCCCAGATCAATCCCAACGGAGTGGCGATGATCATGGGGTTCCTGTGCTACCTTCGGGAGCAGAACGTCGTCTTCGACCTTTCGGTCTTTAGGCGAATATTCACCATCATGGCGACCGGCGAGGGCGTCATCTTCTTGTGCAGTCACGTCTGTACACTGGCGGGGACTTTAAATAAGAACCATCGCTGGGTCGAGCGGATAGTCGCCATTGAGGGCGACTTCGCGGGCATCTCTAGCTCGCCCATTCAACCTTCAGAGAACGTCTTCACGGTTCCCTGGCTCGCCGAGGACCAGATGAAGCTGCTCGCCTGCTTTAGGAATCGTCGCTTCGACGTGATGCTTTGGAGGAGGCGAGTAGACGAGCTCACGGAAGTTCGCCCAGCGGAAGGTATCTTTCGTGCGAGCATCAGACATACTCGCCCTAGGGCCTCATTCTGGCGACTAATCTTCGATCTTCTTACAGGCGTGCAGGCTCTTCCGCGTGATGCTCTTCCTCTCGCGGCGAAGGCGACCACTGTCGCCCAAGGGGGTGCGAGAACCTCGGCGCGCGAGGTTGGGGACTCCTCCCCAATCGACTTGTCGCCAGGAGGCGACGATCTGGATGTCGCCGGTGGTGGGGCCGGGACCTCGAAGAAGCGAACGGGCAAGGCTAAGGCCTCTGAGCCCAAGAGACAGAAGAAGGAGGTCGCCCACAGGGATCTGGGCAAGAAGGCGGATCCCTCGGAGGCTGGCGAGCCGAGCAACCATCCTTTCTTCAACGAGGGCACCCGTGGCGAGGACGACTTTGGTCGCCCATTGGTGACCTGGTCTGATCGCGCTCACGAGGTGACTCTGAGCTCGAACCTCCCCGTCTGGTCCGAGGACTGGGAGGACAAGGGGGAGGCCTTCGATGTGCTCCATGCGATCTACAGTCGTACTGACGCCGAGCTGCTGCAGGAGGCCTCTGCCGAGCATCTTGCTCATCAAACCTCGCGCTCAATCTTGCGAACTGCCGAGCTCGCACATTCAACAGCGAAGCGGCTGCTGATGTACGAGGAGGCGATCAGGGTGCAGGGGCCGAAAATGATCGCCATGGCGGAGAGGATCAAGGGGTTCGAGGTACTTCGTCTTTGCGACTTTTCGCGCTTTCTGGAATACTCGCCTCTTTATACGATGTCAAGCTTTACCTTCTTTCTTTTTGTCTTCTATAGGCTGCCGAGCTGGAATCGGCGAAGAGACTGTCCCAGGCCGAGAAGGAGCTAGAGGATACTCGCTCGGCCTTGGAAGCCGCCCAAATCCGCATCGCCGAGCTAGAAACTCGGCCTGCCGAGCAACAGCCGGCGGGGTCGGGCCCTCATCGGTTCGTTAAGCAGGTCAGGATGCATGGCGACGACATGCCCCATATTCGCCGGGAGATCGCGCGAGCAACAGGAGAGGTCATCCTAAATCAGCTGAAGGCAGACGATCTCTTGAAGCCGGAGGCGATGGGATTGACGGTGGGAGACCTCATCCCGGCCATACTCGCCGAGGAGTCCACCTCCCCCCTGCGAGCATCGTCGCCGCGACTTAGCGATGCCGAGGACGACGATGATGAGGTTGATGATGATGATGACGATGACGATGACGCCGATGATGGCGACGATGGCGACGAGTCAGATGCAGATATTTGATGGCGAGGATGTCGCCTAGTCGCCCGGGCTCCTTTTTTGCTCGCCCGGCGACCTTTTTGTACACCTGCAGCATGTACAGATTTTTTGTAAAAATGAAAAGGAATTTTGACAAGTTTCTTGCTCGCCTATTCCTTCCTTTTGTGCTTTTACTTCCTTGCTTATATGTGGCTTTAGGCTCCTAGGTTCGAGGCGAGGTTGAGTGCTCGCTAGGCTCTTAGGCTCGAGGCGGGAGCGAATGCTCGCGCCTGCATATTCGCACATCATACTCGCACCTGTATACTCGCCTAGGTACTCATGCATGTATACTCGCACTCTTCAATATCTCCCTTGGTGGAGTCGAGCTGTGGAGGCGACTTGGAGGGTTCCGAAGGACACATGCTCTCAAGGCCTCGCTCTGTACCTGGTGAAGAGTTCATTAGACTCGTTCAATAAATTTTGAAGGGGAAAGAGATAGGGAACGGCAGTCGGGGAGGCCTGGAGGGACATATCTTCCCGAGGCCTCCATCCTACTTGGATGCCGGATGTCGACGAAGAGTGACGTTAAGTAGGGAATGACGGTCGGGGAGATCCAAGGGGATACACCCTCCCGAGGTCTCCATCCTTTGGCCGGTCGAATCGATCGCTCCCCTTCTCAAGTTGGAGTAGCGGCTTCCAGACTTCTACCCTAGTAATCTCTACAGCCGGACGAGAAATGCAGTCGGTGGGAACCGCGGCCAACATGCAAGGGGGGAGCTGATCTCGGCCGTCATTGCAGAGGCTTGGTCTTAAGGGAACGCACATCCGAGGCACTGTCCCATCATCCGTTCTGAGTTTTTACAAGGGTCAAGTCGGAGGCTCGTCTTCCAACCTGCGGCGGCGAATGTTGATGCAGGACGGCGTCAAGCAGGGAGTGGCAGTCGGGGAGATCCAAGGGGACACACCATCCCGAGGCCTCCATCCTACTTGGATGCTGGATGTGGATCGGACCTGCTTCCTGTTGCTCAATGAGTTTAGCAGGGAGTTAAGCACAAACTCATATGATCTAACACAATAACTTTAGAAAATGAAATGCTTTGCTGCGAGCTTTTCAGCTTTCGAAGGGTACATGACGCCTTTTTTCAAGGGTCCCCTGAGTTAGTGAAATCGATCATCTCTTCGCCGAATCGGAAGGTCGGCGTCCAGACTTCTTCCCGGTAATCTCTACAGTCGGACGAGAAATGCAGTCGGTGGGAACCGCGACCAACATGCAAGGGGGGAGCTGATCTCGGCCGTCATTGCAGAGGCTTGGTCTTAAGGGAACGCACACCCGAGGCACTGTCCCATCATCCGTTCTGAGTTTTTACGAGGGTTAAGTCGGAGGCCTGTTTCCCAACCTAGCGTGGAGATTGACTTCACCTGACTTCCTTATTTTGAGGTTTTGTTGATGCGAAGGAAGCTTCCTCGTCCCATGTTTCAGGGCGACGTAAATTTTATTCAAAAGGAATGAATTTACAAGGATGGGATATATACATCTCCCCTTAGGGATAAAACCTTTTTAGGTCATCGCCGTTCCAGGTGCTCCCAAGCAGTTCGCCCTCCTGGTTTTGCAAATGGTACCCTCCTGTCAGGAGCGCCTCCCGGATGATGAAAGGTCCTTCCCAATTCGGATTGAGCTTCCCGACGGCGGCGGACCTTCCTGCTGCGTCCACCTTCTTCAGGACTAGGTCACCTGCTTGGAAGTGCTTGAGGCGGACATTTTTGTCAAAATGCTTCGCCATTCGGCGCTTGATTTCCTCTTGCCTGACTGAAGCTAAATCTCGGAGTTCCTCGATGTAGTCGAGAGATAGCTTCTGAACCTCTTCGTTCTCTAGTCGCCATTCTTCGGTTCCGTCCTCCGCGGCTACCACCCTTGGGCTTCTGACTTCGAACTCTACTGGGATGAGAGCTTCCGACCCGTGAGAGAGTTTGAACGGCGTTTCCCCTGTGGCTGAGCTAGGAGTGGTCCTCAAAGCCCACAGGACCGAGGGGAGCTGGTCTGCCCAGTTACCTCTTAGGTTCTCCACCTTCTTCTTCAGTAGGTTGATGATCAGCTTGTTGGCGGCCTCTACCTGGCCATTGCTCCTTGGGTGATGTACGGAGGCGAACCGAAGGTCGGTTCCTAGCTGCCTACAAAAGTCTTCCAGTTCTAAGCTGGCGAACTGGGGACCATTGTCGGTGATGATGGCGAGAGGGATCCCGAATCTGCAGACGATCTGTCCCCAGATGAAGTTCTTCACGACTTGAGAGGTGGTCTTGGCCAAAGCTTTGGCTTCGATCCATTTGGAGAAGTAGTCGATCATGACGAGAACGAACTTTCTCTGACCGCTTGCTTGAGGGAAAGGGCCGATCAGGTCCATCCCCCAGATGGCGAACGGCCATGGGGAGATGATCGATCGGAGCTGCTGGGCTGGCTGCAACTGAAGGGGGGCGAAGAGCTGGCACTTTTGGCACTTTTTTGAGAAGGCCTCAGCATCCTTTCGGATAGTAGGCCAGAAGTAACCATGCCTCAAGACCCTCTGCTCCAAAGTGCGAGTCCCAGGATGACTTCCACACTCTCCCGAGTGGATCTCTTCCAATACTCGGGGTACTTCGTCTTCAGAAATGCATCTGGCCAGGGGACCCGAGATGGTTTTACGGTACAGCTCTCCATCTTGCAGGAGGTAGTATGCCGCCTTATACCGAAACCTTCTTTGATCCCTTTCGTCTGCTGGGAGCTGACCGCTGGCCAGGAATGCCACAAAGGAATCCATCCACGAGGGGCGTTGCTCGATCTCCATCATCTCTCCCTCCTCAATGGACGGGTGGAATAATTCGGTGATAGTTCCTCCGGTCCTCGGCCCATACTTGGCGAGGCGATCTGCTGCCGAGTTCTCCTCTCTTGGCACATGCTCGACGAAGAAGGACTGGAAGCCTCCAATCAGTCCTTTCACTTTTACCAAGTACCTCTGCAGGGTGGTGTCACGCACCTCGAACTCTCCTCGGATTTGCGACGCGACCACCATTGAGTCCGTGAAAGCCCGGACATCACGGATCCCCAGCTCCTTGGCAAGGCGCAAGCCTGCCACTATGGCCTCGTACTCTGCCTGGTTGTTTGTGACGGGGAAGAGGATCTCGACGGCTTGCTCGATCCTTGTTCCCTGTGGGCTGACGAGCACGATGCCCACCCCCACAGAATTTTTGCCCGAAGCTCCATCAACAAACATCTTCCAAGGGATTGGGTTGAGCACCTCTTCTCCGGGTTCCACTTCCACCGAGAAGTCAGCCAGGAAGTCTGCTACTGCCTGAGCCTTGATCGCCACTCGGGGGGAGAAGGAAATGTCGAACTCGCTGAGTTCTACCGACCATTTCGCCAACCTCCCCGAATGCTCCACTCCCTCCAGGATATTGCGGAGAGGATGATCAGTTACCACTCGGATGGAGTGAGCCTGAAAATAAGGCCGGAGCTTCCGCGCCGACACCACCAAGGCGAAGGCAAGCTTCTCCAGGATTGGATACTTTAGTTCCGCCTTCTTCAGCACCCGGCTGACATAGTAGATGGGTAGCTGCTTCCTCCCCTCTTCTCGGACCAAGATGGAGCTAACTGCCTCTGCTCCCACTCTAAGGTAGATGAGCAGGTCTTCGCCTTCCTTCGGGCTCTGAAGGAGAGGTGTCTGAGTCAATTGCTCCTTCAACCTTCCGAATGCTATCTCGCATCCCTCGGTCCATTCGAAGCTTTCTGTTTTGCGGAGCGTCTTGAAGAACGGAGAACACTTCTCTCCGGCTTTTGAGAGGAAGCGGCTAAGTCCCGCCAGCCTTCCTGTCAACCTTTGGACTTCCTTCATCGTCTTCGGGGACGGCATTTCTAGGATCGCCTTAACCTTGTCGGGGTTAGGCTCTACTCCCATCGGGGTTAGGAGATGTCCCAGGAACTTTCCCTTTCCTGTTCCGAAGACGCACTTCGTCGGATTGAGCCTCATCTTGAACCTCCTCAACGTTTCAAAGGTCTCCACCAGATCGGCTATGTGTTCTTGGACGTTCTTGCTTTTGATCAAGAGGTCGTCCACGTACACTTCCAGGTTCCTCCCCTTTTGCCCCTTGAAGATGTGGTCCATCATCCGCTGGTAGGTGGCTCCCGCATTCTTCAAACCGAAGGGCATCATCCTGTAGCTGTAGCAGCCATCGTCGGTGATGAAGGAGACATCGCGGCAATCAGGGGGATGCATCCGGATCTGGTGATATCCTGAAAACGCATCAAGGAAACTCATCACAGAAAAACCGACGGCTGAATCAACCAGCGCGTCGATTCGAGGCAAGGGATAACAATCCTTCGGGCAGCTTTTATTCATTAAGGAAAAATCCACACACATTCTCCAGCCTCCCCCCGCCTTTGTCACCATTACAACATTAGAGACCCAGCCTGAGTACTGGATCTCCGACACAAAACCTGCATCTAGCAGTTTTTTAACCTCCTCCCTAATTGGCTTGGCGAGGATGGTGGCGGTTCTTCTCTTCTTTTGGCGGACGGGCTGGACAGAGGGATCCAGGTTGAGGTGATGACACGCAACCTCAGGGTCGACTCCTGGCATCTCGGCGGCACTCCAAGCGAAGATGTCGACGTTCTTTTGCAGACACGCCGCCATCTCGATCTTCTCCTCGGTCTTCAGCGACCCGCCAATCTTCAGCAACCCAGGCACTCCTGCTGCGGAGAGTACCTCGATTTCTTCCACTTCCTCTGACACCTCCAGCCTGGCCGGGCTCTCCAACACTCTCCCGAACTCCTCCGCGTCAGCCATCCAGCTGATGGTACTGACGGCGGTAAGATAGCATTCCCTGGCGGCTCTTGGATCGCTCCTGATCCTCACCTGGACGTCTCCTTTACAGTACTTCAAGCACTGATGGTAGGAGGATGGGACGGCCTTGAAGGTGTTGAGAATCGGCCTCCCAAAGATGGCTCTGTAGCAGCTCGGGGCGTCGACGATGATGAATCGACAGTTGATGGAGGTGCCACCGAGTGTTACCAGGAGATCTGCTCCTCCTTCCACTTCCTTCTTCTCTCCGGAGAAGCCGAAGAGGGGACCATCAGATGCTCGAACTCTGGCAGCTTCGACTCCCAGTCCGTCAAACGTCCCCTTAAAGATGACGTTTACAGAGCTACCGTTGTCGATCAGAATTCGATCAACGGTGAAGTCCTCCATCGCGGCCTGAATCACGAGGGCATCATGGAAGGGATTCTCGTTCCCTAGCATGTCCTCCTCGGAAAAAGTAATCTCTTCCATCGGGGGTGGTGCTTGCGAGGTCGAGGCGACACTCCTGCGGTAGATCTGATGAAGGCTCCCCTTGCGGGAGGCCTCCAGCCCTGCTCCCCCATGGATTACTCCAACTCGGCCTCCCTGGCCCAGGTCTCCCCGGCCTCCCTGGTCGACCCGATCCTCGTTCCTCCTGCGAACGACTGCGGCCTGCCCTGCCTGTGGCTCGGCAGGGGCCTCTATCCTCCTCTGCTCTCCTCCAGCCTCTCCTGCTGCCAACCTCCTCCGGGCTTCCCAAAAGTCTGGGCAGGCAGCCATGGCATGTCCCCCCACCTGGTGGAAGTCGCAGTAGAGAGGAACCTCTTCTGCTTGACGCCTCCTAGGCTTCGGCTTCTTCCTTCCTTGGCGGCGGCCTCGCCCGGCTACCGCCATTGCTTCATCTCTCCTCCTCTCCTGACGCCTCTCTGGTTGGCGAAAGGGCCTTCTTTCTGGGGATCTCCCCCTTTGGTCTTGACGCTGGTGCCGTCCAGCCGACCTCCAAGGTGGCCGGTTGACGGGGACCTGGTAGCGTCTTCCCTCCTCCTGACGCTCAGGGGACTCGACGGGCCTTCTCTCCACGATCCTCCCGGTTTCCTTCCTCCTGAGCTCCTCCTTTTTCTCCTCTTGTCGCTCCGGCCACTTCCTTCCCTCCCTTCGGGGCTCCTCTCTCTTCCTTTTCTCAGGGATCCCATCCCTCTCTCCACGGTCGCCTCTGGTCACCCGTGCCAACCTTGCCAAGAAGTCAGGATTGGAGGCTTCTCCCCGGACAAATTTATTGGCCCTCTGAATGAGGTTGTCGTAGGAGTAGGGAGGATTCTCACTGAGTTCCAACTTGAAGAGGCCTTGACTGATGCCGAATGTCAGGGCCAGCAACAGGATGTTGCTATCTACCTCCTGGATTTGCAGAACCTCCTCCTGGAAGCGCTCGATGTAAGGGCCCAAGGCCTCATCCGGCCCTTGCACGAGGTAGAACAGGGCCGTGGCCTCCTTCTTTAGCTTCCGTGCCGTGTCGAACCGGGTCGTCAGCCCACGACACAGGTCTTCGAAGCAGTAGATTGAGCCTGCGGGCAACTGATGGAACCAGTCCCAGGCCTTTGCGCGGAAGGTAATGGCAAACAACCTGCACTTGAAGGCGTCCGACATGGTTCGGATAGAGACTATATCCTCGAACCATTGGATGTGCCTGACGGGGTCCTCCTTCCCTGAATAGTAGTTCAAGGCAGGGTCCCTGAACCCCTCTGGCACTGGCGCGGCGAGAATCTCCTCGCAGAAGGGGCTCCTCCCTCCTGCCCGGCGACGATCCTCAACCTGGCGAGTATCACCTCCATATTCGCCATATGGACGAGTATCCGGGTACCTCCCCTGCTCGCACGGCTCGCGGAAGCGAATACCTTGCGAGG
The DNA here is from genome assembly GCA_033032865.1 of Dactylorhiza incarnata. Classification (NCBI taxonomy): domain Eukaryota; kingdom Viridiplantae; phylum Streptophyta; class Magnoliopsida; order Asparagales; family Orchidaceae; genus Dactylorhiza; species Dactylorhiza incarnata. The sequence continues at coordinate 1,614,245 of JAWHQI010000310.1, read as the reverse complement.
TTGGCTGGTAGAATTGCGACCTCCTTGGTCGCTCGGTTTCATCTTCCATGTGCTCCTTTCCTGCTCGCCGAGGGGGACTCCCTCCCTCGGACGGAACTGGGCGATGCGGCGAGGTCGCAGTGACCTCGGCGCGCGGCTGAAGCGCTGCTCGCATGGCTCCCTCCATGCGCTGCGCGAAGGCTTCGAAAACCTCCAGCGTCACGAACCTGCCAGCTCCCGTCGAGTTGCCGACCTCCTCCTCATGGTCGCCACCTACGACCATCTCGCCTTCTTGCCGAACTTTCTTCCAACGACTACGGTCCACGCTCACCGCACCAAAGTGTTGACGCCAGGAAAATCCTGACCTCAAGATTCGGACCGATGCAGCCGGAGGCTACTCGCCCAGCAGCCCGACGAGATGGCTTGGCTGGCAACGACGAAGAAGCTAGAAGAGCAACAAACAGGACCCCAGGTGCTGCGGCAGGGAGGTCCCACCACGTACCCAGAAGCTCCGAAGAGACTTCCCCTCCAAGACCAAAGAATGGCCGAGCAAGGTACGAGGAAGGCACCGACTTGGCTAGCAAGCAGGGGTGACGGGCTCAAGAATTCGGAAATGGGGTTCCAGAAGCTCAAGCACAGGTGCCAATCCAAGTACCCCTGGGGTCCTATTTATAGGCAACCAAGGGGTAGGGGGGGGTTTTTATAGCCCAGCCCTGGCCTGGCGACATATGGGATACTCGGCGAGCATCTTCGACCATAGTCGCCCATCTGGCGAGTATTTAGCTGCTGCTCGCACAAGCCTGGCTGATACTCGCTCGGGTCTTCTGGGGTTGCCGGACACTTTGGGGCGACATACGGGATACTCGGCAAGTATCTTCGACCATAGTCGCCCTTCTGGCGAGTATTTAGCCAATACTCGCCAACCTTCTTTCGCTCCTGCTGGCTGATTTGTCTTGCCTCTTTGACTTTGACCTGCCTACGTGGCCTTGAGTGGGTCCTACCCTCGGAGAATAAGGGTTGTACAACTACGTAAATAAACAAAGCCAAAGCCACATTATATAATCTTCAACAAATATGTCACACTCATAAATACTATGTATTTATCCTCAAAATGTGTTGAAAAGAATTATTTATTTATATTATTATTATATTATTATACAAGAAGATATTAACTATAATAAACTAAGACATAATGGATTATATAATTAATATTCTTCTGTATATAAAAGTAGGGACAAAATTTTCTATCTTAACTTTAAGAAAATATTTTTTTATGTTACCCACATTGTACCTAAATATCTTACATTTTTGTGAAAACAAATAATGCATTCTTATATCTTTGTTTTCTCAGATGATTCAAAAATGCTTCAAGATATCTCAAAAAATAATAATAATTAGATGAAAAAAATTTCATTTATGATATACTATATTACTATTGCTAGTGGAAATTTTAGTACTGACTTATATTATATAGAATTTCACTTATAAATAGCTCTACCTGAGAACAATGAAGATTGCAACTTTGTTCTTGGCTTTTTTTGGGAATTCTTCCTTCCAGCCGTGAAAACGGAATCTCAGGGCCAATTTTGGAGAGAGAGCTTCGTCAGCTAGCTCTCAGGTGTGAGCTGAGATATCCGACGGTCGCCTCAGTAGGGTTAGCCACGACCACAGACATTTCAGGGTCTAGCAACTATTAGCTTTCTATTATCATTTAAATATGGAGTTTATTAAGTAATATTTGCTCCATATTATCCTCTAATTTGTGGCAATGAGTTTGAGAGTTCAACATGTCTGGATATTCATGTTTACTTAAATACATAAAATTGAACTAAAATGAAAGAATCTAATAGAATAGTTTGCCCATAAAAACAATAATTAACTTGTATAAAATGAAATTACAAACAAGTAAACAAAAATTGAAAGCAAAACAAGATTGAGAAGTGACGCGCGACAAATGTCTAGGACTCGAAAGTATTGTGCGGACTAAACTCATTTCAGTTCTTCTGTTGCGGGTCCATCGAAGCTGCACAAGCACCCAAAATATCGAATGAATGAAATTGACAATGAGATTGTCTCACAACAACAAGAAATATCCTACTTCAGCTCCTTTGGGAGCTATATATATCTTTATCTTTACAATATTAGAAAAGAAAATTTGTCTTTCATAAAACATTTAAAATTGTTAGTCTTGTTGTTTTAATCTAATGATTTAACATATATCATAATCTATTTAAAATAAAATAAAATACAATGTTCATACAAGTAATTACATTCTATCAACAAATTAAAAGTGACGGTGAAAATCATAAAATTAAAAAAGTTTTTTAGTAGAACTCCTACCTACTATGGTAGACTGTCATTAGACATGTTAGTGATATTTTTGAGGAAGACCGTTCTTAGTAATGTCTGCGATATTTTCAAAAAGCTGTCATTAAACTCATCAACTTTATTAAAGTTGATTTGACATGTACGATAATATATGCATTAGGATGATGATTTTTTAACAAAAATTGAAAATTTGTGTAAAGTTCATTCCGCATTAATTAACTGATAGTGTGTTTATTTTAGGATCCATTAATTGATTGATAGGGACAGAGTCTTGTACCTGACGCAGTTGGGATACTGTCATGGTCATGATACTGTTGTGGTCGGGGTACTGTCGAGATTGTTTGTAGAGGCGGAGCCCCATGCTTGTCACTCATAATATTAAAAGGAAAAAAAAACTTGTCTTTGATAAAACATTCAAAATTGTCAAATATAGCTTTATTGTTTTAATCCAACGACTTAGTATATATTATAATCTACAACAACAACAACAACATAACCCATATAGTCCCCAATCATTGGGGGTATGGGCGGGGGAAGATTGGAAACAGACCTAACCTTTGGCACTATGCACAAAGTGGCTTCTCTCAGAGGAGAAAGACCTAACCTTTGACAATAAATGCACAAAGTGGCTGCTCACAGAGTACCACTGAAATAGTGGCCCCCTATACCGTCGCGTTTGCTGCGGAATCATGCCCTCAAATCAAAGCCAAAGACATCAGAGAGGGCAGACCCAAGAATCCATTTCAAAAAAAAAAAAAATACAATGTACATTCAAGTAATTACATCGTATCCCTAAAATTGAAAGTAATGATGAGAAATTCATAAAATAAAATAAAGTTTTAGTTGAGCTCCTACAACTACTATGGTAGGCTGTCATTAGATGTCACAGTATTATTGAGGAAGGCTGTAATTACCCATGTCATGAGTATTTTCAAGGAGCTACCATTAAATCCATCAATTTTACTAAAGTTGATTTGACATGCACGATGATATATGCATAAGGATGATTTTTTTTAACAAAAATAAAAAAATGATGTACAACTATTTTCTGTATTAATTAATTGATAGTGTATTTCTTTTAATATGCATTAATTAATTGATAAGAGTAGAGCCCCATGATACATAAATATTCATAAGCATAGGGTTGACAATTTAGATCTCTTTAGAAGTATGAGTGTCCAACTAAAGACTAAAGTCAACAATTAATGCTCATTTATTTCTATCACTACTTTAAACTTCTAAAAGGGGTTGCTTTAAATCTACTGTTTGGTCTAATGAAGAAGTAATTGTTTGTTTTTTCTTGTGTAGTCCGAAGTCGCCGGCCAATCCGCGGACAAGTCCGACAACCACCGGAGGTGTGGCGGTGGAGAACGACGCATGGCTTGCGAGCCTCGCCACCGACTCCGGGAGCGAACGGAACTCGGCTTTGCCTTCTATGCTCCCATCCATGGCATTCCCTCTCTTAGTTTTACTTCACTTTGTAGCATAAAAATCTTTGTTTTATTTTTAGGCATTACTTCAAAATTAGAATTCCTTGCATATTAAGCAATGTACATTGGTTATATTATGAGTTAGTTTAACGCGCGACATTTTTGTTTCGGTGAATTTGGATAAAAAATGCCAGGTCATAAAATATATGTTTGACATGACAACGGTGATGACCACCACCAGAAAAACTAACTTTAAACATACAAATGGATGAAATTTCTTAGGAGAGGTCGGCGTTCACAAACAATAGTTCATAACCACGACGTCCACGACCACCACTACTGTACCAAATAGACCATATATCCAATGGATTAATTTAGAGCGATGCTATTCGCAGTCCTAAAAATATCTAAAACGGTCATTCATAGTCCTAAAAACACTTATGAACATTTTTCCTAAAAATGCACTCACAAGACGTATTGCCGCCCTGATTGAAACATGAGAGAAGTGTTCAACGCGAAAGTTGAGATCTACAACTTTCGTGTTGAACATTTTTCCTAAAAATGCATGTACAAGACGTATTTCCAAAAGACCGTAATAACTCATAAAAAAAGAATGTGAATAGCCAAAACTGTAGTGCGGATACCAATCGCCTTAGTATATTGTATCTCAAATAGCTAGATTCACTCTTCTTTGCGTGAATCACACGTTAAGATAAATTGAACTTAATAATTGTTCACTAACCTTATGCATGATGTTTAATATTTACTTAATTTAATATATCACAAAGTATCACAAAGAAGTGCTAATAAGCTATTTTCAATGGAAATACGATGTGCGATACTCCGTTTGGCACTCGGGTGGCAATCGTGAATACGATGATTATGAATCGTCATGCCAAACATATGACAGTGAAGTTTTTGTCCAAATTCGCCGGAGCAAAAACGACATGTCAAACAAAGCCTTAATCGTAAGACCACCCACCTAGTTATCATTGGGATGCACAGCGAAACACGTGTGAGGCAAAGATGAAGGTCGCTGCCGCAACTTCCGCAGAGGAATCCTCACTCCCCTTCCCCCCTTCTGCTGCGTCCACCACCTTCACATTCGTAACTCAAAGAATGCGGCTAACGCGACAATCACAAAACATTGGCTATCACTGTTCTAAGCTAGCTCGGCCCGCATGACATAGATTAAATAACAACAAAACGAGATCAAAAAGTAAAGAAACCGACGATCTTCAACACCACATGGCAGAGATTCAAAGACAAACTTAAATGCATCCACTAAGAAGCAAAGCAACAAAACTCATCATTTTAAATGAGACATGATAATAGACAATGGCTTTATCCTCTCAACCAACTTGGCTCAATATGAAATCTTTAGATGCTCGAAAAGACACAACTTTACTAAAACAACAAAGCACCAATCGCATTTAATATTGACTTTTATGCAACTCCTAAAGATAAAATAGAAGCGGGGGATAAGGTGCATACATGCACTTTACCGTGAAGTGCACTGATCCAACGATCCGTGTGGATCAGTGCAATGCACTTTGAGATGTGTGCACTGATCCACACGGACCGTTGGATTAATGCTCTTCACGATAAAGTGCATTGTGCACTTTATGCCCCCATAAAATGGGCCTCTATTTCTTGGATGACTAAGATTTTCCATATAATTGTGTGATAGATGTGACCGTCAAAAACAAAGAATCTTATGATGGTGCCAAGTATTTAATCTAATAATGACCTATGGCCATATGGTATGTATAATAAGTGCGGCAAAATGGTTAAATAAGGGCATGTTTGGGAGAGCGGTGGGAAAAAGAGTGATAGCAAAAGGAGGGTAGGAAAATGAGCTATTGGAAAAAATCTATTGTAAACGAAGATCTGTTTTGGTGAATTCCGTTTGCAGAGCTTTTTAGAAAGGAAAATCACATTATAAATTGTTTGGCAAAACTGGACATAAGCAAATAAAATAAATTCATAGATACGCATTTGGAAAGAAAAATGCGCGCCTGAGCCAAAAATGTGCGCTCGGGCTGTAAATGCGCGCCTGGGCCGAAAGTGCACGCATGGGCGAAAAAATGCGTTGAAAATGCACGCTCGGGCCAAAAAATGCGCGCCCGGGCCGAAAATGCACGCCTGGGCCGAAAATGGGCGCCCAGTCCCCTGGGCGGAAAATGGGTGCCCAAATCCCCTGGGCGGAAAATGCGCGCCCGGGCGGAAAATGCGCGTTAGGTGGGAAAAATGCGTGTCCGTGCGGAAAATGCGCGCCCAAGCCAAAAATACACGCCCGGACGAAAAATGGATCGTCGGGAGAACTGGATCATCGGGAGAAAGTCTAGGATTTCCGCAGTGTTGTCGAACTGGATCGAGAGGAGAAAAACGTTTCCGCGGCATCAATTGTGTATCAGAATGAGAAAATGTTTTCCGAAAAAGATTGAAAAGTAGGAGACCCATGACTTTTCAAAAAGATTTTTTTTTGGGCGGTAGCTTTTCCAACCGATAAACTTTCCAAATAATTTATAAAGCGCGGTAACGTTTTTCAGAAAATAAAATGAAGCTAAAAAGCATACAACTAAAACTGAGCATACAATTTTTTTAGTTGAGTCTAGTCCATAAACTTTTTAGCTAACTTAAAATTGGTCTCTCTCCCGACTCCGGTTAGTATTATGAACGGAAGTTTGAATTAGAACTGAGCTAACATCTCTATTCTCTGCATGCGCCAATCCGCTTCGCCGTGACGATTCATTTTTTGGACGAGATGCAACTTAATTTCGCCATTCTCGCCATCCATTAACCCTTTCTGCAACAATGCATAGATGAACGCATTGTGTGCAAACGCACCGGTACTGCATTCATGCTCCTCCATCACTCTGTAGTCTGTAGTCTGAAACCGGACGGTGAGTTTGGACAAAAACGACACCGTGATGGAATATATGTTTGGCATGACAATGGTTATGACCGCCACCAAGAAAAAAAAAAAACTAATTTTGAACATAAAAGTGGCTGAAGTTCCTTAGGTGAGGTCGGGCGCTCACGAAAAACAGTTCATAACCACAACTTTGACGACCACCGGTGCCAAACAGAGCCCTTATCTTCCAAACTTCTTCGCTATTCTCGTTGATTGCTCGCTCGTTAGGCTCAGAATCAATCCTTATTTTGGAGCTCAAGAGCATTGCTGATGTCGGGCTTGTCAGAATGCCAAATGCTGGTAAAACACTCTTCTCGGCGCGATTTCACGAGCCAATCCCGCCGTCGGTCACACTATGCTTTCACGAGCCAATCCCGCCGTCGGTCACACTATGCTTTCACCACTCTGAGGCCCAACATCGGGAATTTGAGCTACGAAGACTTCTTCTCAGTTTCGGTGGCTGATATTCCCGGCCTCTGGGCTGTCGATAGTCACAAAAGGTGTCCACGTGTTGGAGTATGGTTTGGCGGTGGTGGAGACTGGAGACAGAAGACAGTTATTACCTTAAAACGAAGAACATCTAAATTTTAAGTCGGAAGTAGTATTTTTTTTGAATCTCTTCCATGATTTCTGCCACTTATTTCCTCTGCTTATAAACCTTGGAAGGAAAACAATGAGGAAAGTGAAGAAGACAGCAAAGAAAAGAGAACCGCCGAATAAAGGGGAGGACGACGACTTTGGGTTGGTTCTCTTCTGAAACAGTGCAAGCGAGAATATATAATAAAGTTGCCAAATCAGCTTTAAATTAGATTTCCGTTAATAATACTAACGGGGCTGAGAGAGGGACCGGTTTTTACAACGCTAAAAAGTGTAGGGACCAAAATCAACTAAAAAAAGTTAGGACTGATTTCATAGAGTAGGTAAAGTTAAGGGACTTATTTATCTATTTTGCCTAAGAGAAATCATTAGGTACACTTATGATTAATAATTCAGCTCATATAATTATTTACATTGGAGATTATGTACAAATTTCAAGGATAATGTAAAATAATGCAATTTCAATCATTTACATTTATCTTACACTATATTTTGATAAAATTGTTAAAGTTTTTTGTATTAGATAGTTTTTTAAGAAGACATTTGAATGACAAATTAGCACTCATAATATAGTATTGATTTCATGTTTCAGGAGCAGAGGATTTTCAAATCGCCCAAATTCTTTCAAATTAAAGACAAGACTTCAGCAATATATAAATGGATGGTCTGAAAGTTTTAACAAGAATTGTAATTGTTTCTAGAGTAAGGTCGCATCACACGAACGACAAATTATTCATAGTGAGAGATTATCGGGTGCGGGGGCGGAACATGACATCCCAAATCCAACGAAGACAGTGATGTGCGACCTACTAGATAAAGTACCCGGGAATCAACTCAAGAAAATGATAAAACAATGATGCTCAACCTACTATGAATTGCACTGACCAAAAATAACCAATACTTAGTATATTTTGGGATGAGTCGTTACAATCCGCTCTGTCAACCATGACACTATGCTAGGGGAGGTCGCTTAGGAGAGAAAAAAGTGCGTAAGTGTAGTGGGGCCGCAGACACACATGAAGAACGCCTATTGGTAGAGGATTAAGTAAATGAAAAAAAAAGGTATGAAAAGCTTAATCTCAATAACTGGAGATATATAACCAAACCATGGTTCCAAATAAATCTAAAATATTTGAAATTTTTTGAGAAACTCTCTACAGGTGAACAAGAAATAGCTTAAAATGGAACCACTGATATAAAACGGAGCAGTGTTTCAAACTTTTTAATCATCCTTACCGTCGTCAATAAACTTATCCCAACTATTTTTCGTCGGTTTTATGAATCCTCAATTTCCGTTTCCATTCAATTATGTTGTGCTACACAAAGTGTTAAAATCATCTCATACAACTTTCATTCATGTGGCTTAGACCTTAACCCTTTCACAATCATTTGATGCGGTTGAAAGTGGGCCCGGTCGACCATATAAAGGTCAAGAGGTGAGGACCACAACGGGACTGCAGTCCGTGCAGCTCAGATGGGTATGCGAGGTGGTTTATATCCACTCTTATAAAGGAGGTGCTGGGTTCAATCCAGGCCTCAACAACCCGCCGCACGGTTTATATCCAAGGCGGAGAGCGGGTTGGGGTGCACGGACTGCAGTCCGGTTGTGGCCTCGGCTCTTGACCTTTATATGGTCGACCGGGCCCACTTTCAACAGATACTAATTCAATGTATTTGTCTAATTGATGCATTTTTTAACCTTCTTTATACATGCACTAATACATAAGTGTATCTCCGATATCTTATCTTAAATAGATTTCACACTTATTTTCTATTCAATCTAATAATTCCTTATGTTAATTTATATTATTGACACAAACCTTACCATTCTTAATTCCGACATATTAGCGTAAATATCAATGACTTTCTCTTACTTTCCAGCATTCAAATTCAGACAACATCATCGTCCTAATTACAAGTTTATAGTATTAATCTTTAAATCTCCTATGATATAATTCTATCACATAATACTCCTCGCACACCTCTCCATTTTAACCACAGTCTTAACTATAAAGGTTGTATCCACATTCTTCTGTGCAGATGAAGTACAAAGGTTTGTGCGTCATGAGAAACAAAGCAGAATATATATCAAGAGTATCATATTCTACTTACCCGAGAAATCGCCCACGCACAAGGAACAAAGAGCAAAGAAAGTAGAGGAATTACGCGGTTCACCTAAAGAGGACTATGTCCACGGGTGACATCATAACTTCACTATGGAGAATATGGTTGCAGAGAGTAGTGGTAGGCGGTTTATGTATGGGGAAGGCTAGAAACCCAAAAGTTAACCGATGAATTCTCAAAATATGCCAGAAGAAACCTGAATATAAATACACCGCACCGTGCACCGTTTTGAGTCGGAGCTCTACCCCATGGCAAGCAATGAGACCACGGAAACCTCTGCAAAGGGAGCCTAAACTGAAGAAGGGCCAACATAACAGACTTCAAGTAGATTAAGTTTCAAGTCTTTCAAGAGATAATATGATTAGTTTTTATTGCAAAATCATTGGTAGCTGATCTTGATTCCTGTATGCATAACTTTTTTTTGTACAAAATTGAATGAATTACACTAGGGAAAGTTGATCTTCCTCATGCCTATCATACAGAAAATTTATATCAAAAAATCACTTGATTACCTCTCATATGCATCCATAGAATCACTTCATCCTTCTGTCTGTCAATGGTTAAGGCTTCAATCATCATCCTTGAACTCTCTGATAATTTAAAAAATCTTAGTTTACATTGAGAGAAAGCATATAAAACAAACTTTTTGATACTGAGGAACAGAATTACCTGAATTCATTAAATTTTTTGAATTTTTTTAAATCGTCTGATCAAAGTCAGAAACATTTCTTGCTAGAATTTTTTTCCTACTGCATTACTTATAGATGTGAGATAATGTATAGACATATTTAAACATTTCTTGATAAGTAGAGATCTCAGTACATGTTAATTTGTGTTTCTTCCGCAGGTAGAAGCGGTTAGTCATGTAAGAATGATAATTTGTATGAAACACAAATATTATTGATGCAGGGCCGGAGCCTAGGTTTTCCAGTGCTTAACTACGTTGAATGCACGCAACTGAGTAAAATAGCTCATAAACCCTTTGTAATTAAGGAAACTAGGTTGAAGTTGACTCACTCATGTCAGTTTTCTACTCAGTAGACAAGAGTAATGACTGTTTTGGGATTTTAAGCATAAGCAGTAATGATAATTTGGTTAGGAATGCATGCACGAGGATACGTGGATAAGAATCTGATGTGTATCAAATTAAGGATTTGAGGATTCTTCTAAAAATTGAAGCAATCTTCAACCTTGACAAAGAATAGTTGAGGTCTTCTTGTAGAAGAGAGATGAGGATCGTGTCAAGCAAGGGTCTGCAAGATGATCAGAATTGTTCATCTTGTACTTTTTGTATTTTTCTACATTTTCTTTTAGTGTATTTTGGAGTCTGTCATGATCAGAGAATTATAACAGTCCGTGGCTGCTCCTTAGTCTATAAGTAGAGATAGAAAGCTCATTTGAGAGGCATTGAAAGCTGGAGAGAAAATCTTCCTTTTAATCACTGGTGCCAAAACCGGAGTCCCAGTGTAAAGCTCAAACATCTCCTTTCCCCTCGCTTGGCCAGCCAAGCCAAGGCCTTCACCCCTATTTCCGATCACCACCCCTCAACCTACGGCCACCACCATCACCACTGACCACCATCAAGGCCGACCATCAACCACCACCACTTCCACCAGCCCACGTCCCCATAACTATCTAGTAACAACCACTCCCTCCAGAACCACTCCCATAACCACATAAAAGTACCAAAAAATACTCTTATCCACTCATCCAACCACTCCCTCCATAACAATTCTTAATTCTTGTTCTCCTCTCCCACTACTAAACCGAGCAGCCTTCTCCCATATGCCCCTCTCCGACCAATTCCCACCATTACAATTTTCCCTCCCAGGCGTGCTCCCAGGTTTCCCCAGCAGCCTACGCCTTTGTCTCCTCCTCCCCATAAACTTTCAGGCCTCCATTTTCCCTCTCATTTATTACCGGTCAGCCATGTACAGCAGATTTTCAGCCCAGAACAACATTCTGGGCTGAAATCTGCTGCTGGAATCCCATTCCAGCCATTGAAAACCCCCATTTCCTCATTTTCCCGCAGCATAACACCAATTTCCTCATCCACAAAACGCTGTCTAACCCTTCCTGATTCCTACACAGCCATCTACAGCCCCGGACAGTGCCGAAGATCAATCAGAGTGTGGATACCTCTCGGACAACAGTAAACCAGACACCATTAATCCTTCCGTCTTCGCTCCGACTTCAAATTTCTCTCCCAACTACCACCAAGCAGTTTGCTCCATAATCATTGTAAGCTTATTGTTGGTTAAATATTTTTTATGTTGAATCTTGTGCTTATTGTCAGATTTGTGAAATATTATATCGTAATCCTTGTGTCAAGCCTTCAACGACTTGTTTGGTATTGTTCGCTCAAGTATTTGTTTCCTAGTACTCACGCATGTGTACGCCTTTACTTGTTCCCTTATCAGAGATTCTACTTGAATGCAATTATTTTGTCTTATCGCTTATAATTTTTTTTATTGTTGCAAGTTTAGCTGTCAGATAAATTTATCATTCACTAAGTCATTAGTAGAGTCAATATTTACTTTGCTAGACCCGTCCAACCTCAAAGAGACTCCAAACAACAAGAATAAAAACAAGTTAGAAGATGAGTATTTCAACATTACACGTGATATATTTTTTGTATATTGAGTAATATGTGATCGTTTCTATATACAGTGACCCTTGTCACCTATTGTAAATAAGGGTGTCTGTTTTTAAGCCAAAAAACTGTTGCTAAAATTCTAGCAGAATGAAAAACGAAATAGAAAATTATTAACACAGAAGACACAGATTTTCGTTGTTCACCCCAAGATGGGCACATTCACGGGCAGCTGCAGTCGGATTTTTAATTTCTTCTCAAGAATAGAGGCGGTTACAAGAAATGGGCGGAATTCAGTTTCCGGATTTTCAGAATATACCAAACCTTAGAATGACAAGGAGTATATACAACACTTCCTATATTTCAGCGTCAATCGTCGTCTTTGGGTTAGGATTCGAGGCATATAATTAACAAAACCAAATTAACTCAAATATTTCCTAGGTAATAGAAGTTGCTCATGCTTCTTCAGCAATAATGCTTAATGCAAAGAAAATATGATATGGATCTTCGTTCTGAAGTAGAATGCTTGGATGCAAGTATGTTAACGAAATGTTACAAATCCTATTGACCCTAACACCAAGTTGATGTAGGATTAAGTGGAGTTGGTTGAAAATCTAAGACCGGTTGAAACATTGATTTACTTGACAATTACTTACAAGAACTTATATTGGATATATAGTTAGTGTAGTAAAATTTATGGCAACAACAATAACTTTCCACAATGAAGTAATTCATGTTTTGATAAAATGGTGAACAACAACAATAACTCCCCACAAAGGAGACTCAAGAGTAGGTCTTGTGTACAAGGATAAGAGCATGTGAAGATAGAACGGTGTTCATATGAAGAAGACTGGATGGGTTCTCCCTTTGATAGGAGGTTTATTACAAGATATTGTATGTATTAATTTAGTAGCATGAAAAATAAGAAATAATATATTGTAGCAAAATGGAGCATTGAATAAGACGACCATGTGAAGGGGATCAACCATGGGATCGACAGTGGAGATCAAGCCATCACTCAATGGGGCCCACATTTGTATACTCGCACAGGAAATGTTGATCGGATTGACGATCCGAGATCACGAGCGCGTCTGGAGCGCCGTTTTCCTATTTATATATTTTTTCTTTTATTTTTTTGGACGTTATTTAGTATTAATCGGATACCGGGCGTAGCGACAAATCATAGTCGTTCACGCCGGGTGTTTTAGCCCACTTTTATTATCAATAAGGGTGATGACTGCCTTGGTGAGGCATTGTTAGCCTTGTGAAGAAATCTAGAGCCAACAATCATATCGTGGAATGATGCCGACGCAGCAAGATGCCGAGGTGCGGCATCCGACGATCCCCTTCGCAAGCAGCCGCTCCATTTCCTTCCCTGCAGCACGCCTCTGTAAACCGAGACTCCCCCTCCCAGGTTCGCACATGCCAACGATCTCTCCAAGCCCAACCGCAAGCCCACACATCCCTCTCTTCCGCTCCTGCCGCTAACCACACAAAATTGTCTTCCTCCGCTCAAACCGCAAGCTTATCACCCACTCATGCAGCACGCCTTCTGTCTCGGCTGTCGGCGCCTGCTGCAAGCCACAATCCTCTCTTCCGACTCCTTCTGCAAGTCGCTACCCCACCTTCCAGTTCTGCCGCAAGCCATAGCCATATCTCCGACTCCCACAACAACCCGTAGGCCACACTTTGCTCCCACCCGCAAGCCACCGCACCTCTCCATTCGCAACAGGAGCCTCCACCACTCCCCGTGTACCACCAAAACCTCGGTTCTCAGTTTCCCGTTGCCAATGCCACCTCCTACTCGCAACAGCCGCCCACTGTCACTTTCCGCCGCCGGATCTCCATGCTCGTGAGTATCTAGTATTGTATTTTCATTTTATTGTTATTGAATACGTGAAGAACAACGCATAGTTGTTTGGAAGACGTGATTTGTTTGTGCCATTGTTTGGATATCTTATTTTCCTATATAACTCAATTGTCAAGTTTAGTTGAAAGCCCTTCCTGCAAAGGTGAACATATTTTGTCTATTCGCTTGAAAATTGTGGCGAACGTCATGTCATTTTGCAAAGCTTATCTAATTTATTGCCCAATTTAATTCCGGATTAATTTAAGTCATACACGTATCATATAAGGGATCTCTAAACTGGTCCTCATCACCAATTGAGTGGAATTAGCGGTTGCGGACAATCAGATCCGTGGAGATGGGTTGGGGTCACTGGTCTGCAGCCTGTAGCGCACCAACAGTAGACCGGAGCGTTACACGTACTTTGGGCGACGTCAAGCATAACTGGGATCGTCTCACCATGGACTTCGAGACACCAGGAGTTTCCCACCTCCTACAATGGGACCCGTCATTAGCCCGCTCATCGGCGGACCTGTGCTCCATCCTCAGGACTGTTGACCCTGAGTTTCATGTTCTTCTGTGGCATTTGGGGACAGAGACGCCCGTTCCGCCGACCAGGCCGCACCCAGACATTCAGTGTCTGTTGGACAGACATGCGTCCCTCTTCGACACCCCCACGGGCTTCCCCCAAACAGAGTCTCGGACCAACCCATTGTCCTTCATCCAGGGGTGACTACAGTCTCCATTCGCTAGTACCGATATGGCCATGCTTAGAAACCCGCCATGGAGGCCATGGTGGCAGAGATGCTACATGCAGGTATCATTCAGTCGAGCGCCAGTCCCTTCTCGAGCCCTGTTCTTTTGGTGTGCAAAAAAGACGAGAGCTGGAGATTCTGTGTGGACTATCGGGAGCTGAACAAGCTCACGATCCCTGACAAGTACCCAATTTCTCTCATTCAGGAGTTGTTGGATGAACTGCAGGGCGCGACTTCTCCAAACTGGACCTCCGATCAGGCTACCATCAGATTCGAGTCCAGGCGGCGGATGTGCCCAAAACAACTTTCGCACACATGATGACCACTATGAGTTCTTAGTCATGTCATTTGGCTTGACAAATGCTCCCGCGACGTTCCAGTCTACCATGAACGATGTCTTCCACCCACACCTACATAAGTTCGTTCTCGTTTTCTTTGATGACATCTTGGTCTACTACTCTTCTTGGCAGCTCCACCTCGACCACTTGGCGGCCGAATTGCAGGTCCTTGCAGAACACAAGTTCGTGGCCCATCAAAAAAATTGCCTCTTTGGTCAGAATCAGATCGAGTACCTGGGCCATATCATTTCAGCAGCCAGGTTAGCCATTGATCCGACCAAGGTCACGACTGTCCTCCAACGGGCGACATCATCCTGCACTCGAGCGGTCCGGGGATTTTTGGGCCTCACAGGATACTACCGCCGCTTCATCCGCAACTACGACGCGATTGCGCTTCTGCTTACCAACCTCCTCAAGAAGGGGGTATCGTTCGAGTGGAGCCCGACGGCCCAAGAAACCTTCCACACCCTACAACAGGCTCTGGTCTCCGCCCCCGCACTTAGCATGCCCAACTCCGCCAAGCCCTTCGTCATTGAGTGTGATGCATCGGGGAAGGGTGTGGACGCCGTCCTCATGCAAGAGGGACGCCCCATCGCTTACTTCGGCAAAGCCTTTACAGATTGACGAGCAGCGGCCTCAAACTATGACAACGAGCTTCGGGCGCTAGTTTTGGCAGTCCAACTTTGGCGCCCCTACCTCCTGGGCTGTCCATATGTGGTCCGTACCGATCACAGTGGCCTGCGGCACCTTTAGAGTTAGATGGTCACGACCCTCGCACAACAAGATTAGATCGCCAAGCTTCTGGGTTATCACTTCTCCATTGAGTAAAAGGCGGGGACCGTAAACACAACGGTGGATGCTCTCTCACGCAAGGCCATTAGCGGTACCCTGTCAGCAATCTCCCACTTGCAATGACGCGATGTTGACGCTATCATTGTCGAGGTGCGACGGAACCCCCCACTACGCCACCATGATCTTAGATTTGTAGCAGGACCCAGAATCACACCCCTTCCGCCTTGTTGGCGACCGACTCCATTACCGCAACCGTCTAGTGGTTGCATACCCATCGCCGTGGATTCCTTGTCTCCTCCACGAGTTTCATTCCACCCCTACAACAGGGCACTCAAGCGCATATTCTTTCCAATCGGCGATTGGCCGCCACTCTGTACTGGCAGGGCATGATGCGGGGAGTACAACAGTTCATCGCTAAGTGTCTCACATGTCAGAAGGCCAAGTACCAGACTCTCGCTCCAACTGGATTGCTCCAACCTCTTCCGGTGCCCGACATAGTCTGGGAGGGCATCACGATGGACTTCATCACTCGACTACCCCTCTCTCAGGGTTATGATTGTCGTTTGGTTGTGGTGGACCGTCTCTCCAAGTATGGGCATTTCATACCCATCAAGCACCCCTACACAGCCTGCTCCGTCGCTAGGATCTTTATAGGGGAAGTGGTCCGTTTGCACGGGTTTCCCCATTCCATCGTTAGTGATCGTGATCCATTGTCCATGAGTGCCTTCTGGCAAAAGATGTTTCGACTACATGGCACCAAGTTGCGGTTCAACACGACCTACCATCCCCAAACCAACGGGAAAACAGAGGTCCTCAACCGCTGCATCGGCACATACATGCACTGCTTTGCTACCGAGCATCCCCACCACTGGACTCAGTGGATCGCTTGGGCGGAGTTATGGTACAACACCTCCTATTAGTCCTCTACGGGCTCGATCCCCTTTCAGGTGGAATATGGGCGACCGCTCCTGAGGCTACCATTCAGCCTGCCTGGGGAGTGTCAAGTGCAGACTTTGGCCACTAATCTCCAGGATCGCGGCGAGGACCTCCGCCAACTCAAGCATCATCTTCTCCGAGCTCAACAGTGCATGGTCCAACAGGACCACCGACACCGCCGTGAAGTGGTCTTCTCGTCGGGCAAGAAGGTGTTCGTCAAACTACGGCCTCACCGCCAGAGTACACTAGTCGGCCGCCTACATCCCAAGATATCTATTCGCTACTTCGTCCTCTTCCTGATTCTATAGAAGGTGGGAGAGGTGGTCTATCGCCAACAACTACCTCCCAAAAATCGCATTCATCCAGTTTTTCATGTCTCCAAGCTAAAAAGGGCGTTGGAAAATCACCTCCTCCAAGCCACCCTACCCAAGGGACTGTCGGTTAAGTCCATTCCCCGCTATTAGCCGGAGGCGGTGTTAAGGATCGCGAACCGGGAGATTCAGGACCAGCAGGTACGCAAGTCCTTATCCAGTGGAGAGGACTACCAGCAGAGGAAGCCACGTGGATCCTGGGGGAGGAGGAGGTCCGATTACAGTTCCCAGGCCTCGACCTTGAGGACAAGGTCATTCTAGAACTCGGGGGTGTTGATACGAGCACGGGCGATCCCGTCCCACACCAACGATACACACATATTTATACACGACGGCATGCGCCCCAAGCACGACGACATAATGATTTACCTACCAGCTTATGAATTTGTCTTATTTCGGGGACCCTCCAATATATAAAGGAGTCTAATGTTTTCTTTTATGCCTTGTTTTGCATCTGAATTTGGAATTGAATAGAAAGGAGGAGGACGACCCAGCGTTCTGCCCTATTTGCCTGACACCCCTACCAGTAGATTGGTATATCCAAAGATTCCAGTGGAGGGCCGAGCCTTCCATGTAGATGGTAGCGAGGACCTTTTGAAAGTCGGGGGATCGCTCGAGTTCATATCATACTTCCAATACATAAAATTTCTTTATGCACACATGCATCCAAGACTCACTTTCTCGTTCACACAACAAACAACAAAATAATTTTGCAATTGAGTACTTAACATTATAGTGATAGGGTACCTTCGATCAAGATAGCGAGGCTGAATGCCACTTCCTTGGCAAGTGGTGCACGTCAAAGTGCCAGCACCTTCACAGTTAATGCACTGTGATGATTCATTTTCTCCTCCGCCTAGAGCTACAGTTACGGTTCCTTTTCCTATGCAAAACCTGCATTGCTCTGAAAAAAAAAACTATTTCTGTTCAATTCTGCTCCTTGGGTAATTTCAGCAAAAAAAAACTTCAACTGGACAAGAAATATTTTCCTAATTAATAAAAAAACTCAAGAATATTGTGAATTAAGGGGTTGTTTGGTTTACAATCATTTGCTAGCTAATATTTTTCTCTTACTTCCTGTAAAATCAATTCTTCTGATACTTGATCTGTGCACATATGGAAATATGGGGATATTCCAACATGCACTACACAGGAAAAACTTGTTTGCTGAGGGAATATTGAAAACCTTTCATATCATATGCCTACTATTATTCTGTTTTACCATTTGTTCAATTTGAATATGCATTTCCTAGTTTTAAATTTTGAGTTTTGATCCCTACAACTTTACAAAATTCTTCGTTTCAAGTTGAATTAACAATAAGAAATGGCATTCTCTTCTCTCATTCTCCTATCTCTGTTTCATTTTCTATTAGTTGTCTTTGATATAAATTGGCAGTACAATGGATCTTTCCACCATAAAATGTAATTTATTCTTCAAAAGTGACATAATTTTCTAACCTTATGATCCATTACTCTCTTCCATGACCACTATATGATTTATATATTTGATTCTCCTATAATTATCGTAATTATAAACATCTCATATGTGTTTGTATATCATTACCAACTATGCTCAATATATGTCTACTTCAATCCTTCTCTTAGTTTGGTAATTTCTTTAAATTGTACTGTCTTCATGGACTATTTATTCCTCTCTTTTTTACATCTAAATTATGTCCAGGTCAGTTGAAATGCAAGATATCAAGCTATCAGTATGTAAAATCTTATGACACTATCTATATAGACACCATAATGAAAACATTGGTTGCAGGAAGTCCTCAGCTTCAATTATCATATTGACTATGGACATGAAAATGATAATTCTGCTGCAGTTGCTCTCTCATGTCGTACAAGCTCATAATGCAATGCTCTCTCCACTCCGACTCTTGCTATATCAACTAAGATTCTGGATGCGACTTGTTTCATTCCCAACAATTTCCACACTCATAAATGCAAGCTCTACTTCTTATCTAAATATCACATTGAATGGTGTCTTGTTGGGCTGGCATGATTCTCATCACAAATAAGATGGTGCGAACGAAATTTGAGAAGAATAAAGTATATTCCAAAAATAATATCCGTCAAGCTTTCTTTCGGGCTTCCATGCGATGTAACATTTGAACATGGGTTGCAAAATATTACTATGGCAAGAAACAAAGGCAGGCTCCTTTTTATGCTTGCTCAGACCACGACATATACGGATATACCTGATGATGTTTGTGTATATATAACTAAGAATTTTATTGCTGGCTTACCACTCTTTTGTGATCAGACGTCCATCATTATAGTTGATTGCTTAAGCAAATATGCGCACTTTGTAGTACCCCCTTCTAACAACATGATGATTATTGTTGATAATGCTTTTGTTGCCTCGATATGCAAAATCCGCGCCTTTCCTCGTAGCACCACTTTTGGAAATAATTCTTAGTCAAGTCAGGGTCTACTTTATGTGCAAGCATATCCTACCACCCTCAGACTGACAGCCGAGCAATAGTAACCAATTGCCTCCAACAATACTTATAGTGCAACACAAAGGATTTCCCTAACAGTTGGTTTCAACATCACACATACCTCTAGTATCTCACATTCCTTGTAAAGTTGTTAACAAGAGGCCAATGAGTGCACATTTCCTCTCGCATTTTGATGTCGCGTGCAGACTAACACCTTTAGGACGAGGTTTCTTTTGGAAATGTGGATTATGGTATGATTTTTCCTACTACTTCCCACAATGTTGGGACAATTATTGACAACTTCGTCGATTCTCCGCTCCCACAATGTCGATGCAACCATCGAGGACTCTGTTGCAAGATGATGAAGCAACCGACGACTGCTCAACTCCTACTCCCCATGATTCTGCTACGGCTTATATTCCCCATGACCCCACCAAAGTCATGGTCTTTGATCCTCACATTAGAAGGATACTTGCTCATTTGGTGGATTATATGTTATCTTAATCCCTATTATCATGCTCAATTTAACAGCTTGTTTTGCTTATAAATATCGCAATATTCATTGAAGCAGGCAAAATGGTGTATTCCCACTTTTAATTCATGAATTCATCTCCTCACCCATCCCTAACATATACACTCAACAATTTCATTCGTCTACTAGAAAAAGTCGTCTTATCTTTCAATACACCTTGTATTGGATATAATGAAAGATCGGGAGTAATTTCAATTCCAAAACATACAGTTTTCTTATATATGAACTAAAACATGATAGCTACAGATAACTCAGAAGAAGTAAAAGCTTACGAGCTCCGGATCCATTACAGGGGAAGCATGCCTGCTTATTATCCCTCTTAGCCTGTAAAGTGTAAGTCAGTTCAAATACAAAATAAAAACTACAGTCAAATCCACGGGGAACTTACCGAACTGTCAATCTGAGTTTCATAAAAAACTGGGATCCCAATGCCGACGGCAACGCTGACGACGCCGACGGAGATTGCAACGACCTGAAAGCACAAGCCTAGAAGGCTGATTAGCCGAATTTCAATCTCATTAACAATAACAATCACTGTTAACTTTGATTCTGCAGACGAGTTGTGAAGAGATTACCGTGTTTTGGTCCAGCTCGAGTGCTCTTATGGGAGTGTAGGTCGGCGAGCGGCGGGTTCGTGAGTGCTTGAGAGATCGGGTGAGGCAGAACTTAGGGTTTAGACACGAGGAGACAAAGGAGGAGCTCAGGCCCGGGAATGTCGGCGCGGCAGCCATTTCTTTCGCGCGCAGCCAGATGAAGAGATTGATTTCAGAAGAGCTTGAATTTTTTGGTCCGCTTACTTCGGATCTCTTCGCATATATTCCGCATCTTATCCGCACCACAGTTTTCGCTATCCGCACTCTATTTGTATGAGTTATTATGCGTCTTTTAAAAATATGTCTTGTGCATGCATTTTTAGGAAAAATGTTCAACACGAAAGTTGTAAATCTCGTCGAGATCTACAATTTTTGTGTTGAACACTTTTCCTAAAAATGCACGCACAAGACATATTGCCGCCCTGCTTGAAACCTGGGCGTAACTATAACGAATTTTTTGAAATACGCCTTGTCATTGCATTTTTTGGAAAAGTGTTATTATGCGCCTTTTAAAAATATGTCTTGTACAAGCATTTTTAGGAAAAGTGTTCAACACAAAAGTTGTAGATCTCGTCGATATTTACAACTTTTGTGTTGAACAGTTTTCCTAAAAATGCATATACAAGGCGTATTTCCAAAAGGCGCGTAATAACTCATACAAATAGAGTGCGGATAGCCAAAACTGTAGTGCGGATATCAGTGCCCAAACAAAATGTGGGTGAAACCAAACTTAGATCACCGTACGCGACCCCAAATACCGCTGTATATTTTCGCCAGCACAAATTTTCACGCATGATTAGTCTAAAATACGGTCTAGTACATCTTTATTTGGACTATGATGACCCCCATGGGCAAATCTAGATCCTCTTTATTTGGATCAAATGGATAGTATGCATTTGATCGCCAAAATTTTCTTCTTACTTATCTAGAAGCATGATTCTCTCCCTTTCGAGTGAAATTAATAGTATTCATTTTACGGTTCAGAATTATTTTTGGTTAATCCGACAGTTTCACTAATCCCATCGTATTTTATTTTTCTTTTATTTAAAAAATTATGCACCATTAAATCAAGTGAATGTATTCACACCATGAATTAAGCCTATATTTGAGATCTCAAATGGAGAGGACCATTAAATAAATAAAACGACAACGCTAAAAAAATTTAGTTTAGTAACTTCCACCGACACAGCTCCAAAACGTCATTTTGGGTTTTTTTTGATACTGCAGTCATCCCCTTTTATTTCTCACCGCTCCATTGTCATCGCTCTCATTTCCACTGCTCCAACTCTAGTGCGGAAAAAACATACACTTATACCTTTATAGAATTTTCTATAATATGATACTTTTTTTTTACTTTATTTTATCATTTTAATTTTTAAAGCTTAATTTTATTTTCACTTACTTTTTTAGATTTATTTTATTTTATACTCACCTTACTTTTACAAATTTTTAATTTTATTTATGTTATAATTAATTAATAAAGTAAGTTTATAAAAAAATTAATTATGGATGGATACAAATTTAATAGAATTAATTAATTATGGATGGATAAAAAATTAAAGTTAGTTTATAATCCTGTCTTGTAGGTTGTAAGTTGTAACAAAATTCCTGCGGTAAAAGAGGGAGATCTATACAGAAATGAAACATTCTCCGGCTTCTCTCTTAACTCCGAAGTCCTCCGCCACCGCGCTAGCCTCCTCTGTCGTCTTCCTAATCCTCCTCCCCTCTGCAGCCGCTTACATTCAACTCCACAGTAAACCCAACTTTGGCAGTTTCTACGACTCCCCTGCCCAGTTCGCCGTCCCCATAAATGCCTCCGGCATCTGCGGCTCCCTTCATGCTGCCGATCCACTCGACGCCTGCTTCGCACTCCGCAACAACTTTTCTTCCCCCGTCCGAAATGATTCGAACACAGGCGACCGCTTCGTCCTCATCGAGCGCGGCAAGTGCAGCTTCGACCGCAAGGTTAGGGTTGCGCAGGCCGCTGGTTTCCATGCTGCAATCATCTTTGATGATCAGGATTCGAAACAGTTGAACTCTAGTAAGTATACGGAATGATCTGAAGTTCATTTTGCTTGAATTTCTACCGTCTTTCCCTTCTTACATTGATGTAGGTATTAATTATGCTATATTTTTCTTCTCGCTGATTAAGATAATTTCGGTGTGAACACAAACATCATGCCTTGTTTAGTATAGCAGTTTCTCTATTACCTGGATAATTCTAATGCTCCTTTTAGTGAATTAAGATGATATTCGCATGATCCTCGCCATTTTTCTTTTCCTCTTTCTGTAAGATATACATGTAGCGAGACAAAATAATTTCATTAGCCAGAAAATGTATGAAGTTGTTACAAATTTTTATTCCATTCCATTGACTATCTGCTACAGGCATCTATGCATACACTTTCAGAATTTTAATAAAATATGGAAATCTTGTATGTGGATAACAAGAAATTCAAGGGCTTACTTGCTCATTATTTTTACCTGAGGTTATACCAATTTGGTATCAAAGAGTGTCTCTTTACATCTATTTCGCATCAAAGGTGATGGTCTTGCTACTTTGATGATCTTTCACATTTTATTCCTTCAACGCTGATTTCTTACAAATGTCAGTTCAAATGCCCTTTTTCCTCCTTTTCGTTGCCTCTCATTTCTCGATTCCTCACAATTTCATCCATCATATGCTGCAAACAAGCCCACACCCATCTCTGACTTCTGCAATCTCATCCTATAGTCGGGTACCAAGTCACAGTCAGCTGCATACATTGGCTTCTCTAGCCGCACGTGTGGACCACTACAACGCTCGTGCTTATTACACGTGATTATTACACATGTCCCTTCCACAGTCCACTCATCGCACCAGCCTGCGAGCTGCCTTGACTCCTAAATTGCAACTGGTTTCGCACCAACCTCACATGATTTGTATCTATCATGACTGAACCATGAACCACACCTACAGCCAAACTTTAACTAACCTAAAATGAGATTAGGCCAAATTTCTAAACAAAGCCTTGAATCAGCCTGGAATCAAACCAAATTGTGTTAAATTCAACTAACACTCAACTGCACCCAATCTCAAATCATGGTATGTCAGTCTTGTTCACACCCACTTTAATGTACATAATTCAACTATTTTGACTCTTACCAGGCATGTGACCCAAATTTGAGTTGCCTAACACGCCCGCTCTACCATGAAGATTCAACCAACGCACAACTCTTCAAGAGATGAGTTTTATCAGCATTCAGCACCAAGGGAGTTGATATATGATACGATATTTTTTTGAGCAAGAGATGATCTTGAGAAATGATGATTTGAGAGAGGTGAGTTATGGTAGAAGTTTCAACCTGTTGTACCTTATAGCCTGGGAGGATGTTCTTTTTATATGACAAGTATTACAAAAGATGTTAAGTAAATACGTTTGAAATGAATATTCTATTTTGTTGTTCACTTGAAAAAGGAAGAAGACGAGATGCCAAAGTTTTCGACCGGCGAGATGATTGTGGATTTCTCGCCTAAAAGAAAAATCTAGTACTCGACTCTGTATTCACAAGAGTCTAGTTAAGGTTGCTTCATAGTCGGACGAAGCAATCTAGGCTTCGCGAGTAAGTGATCACATCAATATTTCATGAAGCGTTTATTTCTTAAGGTAATACTTGGTTGATTTATGTAACTAAATGAGTGATCGGCCATCTGTTGATAACATCAGTATAAATTTCTATTTTACTTCTCATGCTACTTCTTGTAAAAGTAATTATTCTTTGGGTAATTACTATAATTATGAGCTGATTCAAGAGGTCTTCTATTCTTCTCATGCTCGTTTCTTCCCCCTTCTTCTTCTTCTCCTTCCCCTTCTCAAATCGTCCAATCTTGTCTTTTGTTGATTTTGTATCTTTATATCATATTTCTACTTCAGTCCTTATTTTGTGATAAATTCACTTCAACACACATATTTATTCCACTCTAAACTTGCACGCACAACACACACACACACACACACCCCATGTATAATTTCTTTTTGTAAAAGCTTCTACAGGGTCCATATCAATCAAAACAAATATCTCAATTGAGGAAACACCATGTTTAGTTCTATCTTCTACGTGGGCAGTGCCTTTATTTGGTGTTGTCAAGATAGTACTTCCAAAACATGCCAGTTTTGGATATTTTCACTCAAAAACCCTCGTTTGAAGATTGAAGACAACATATGGAGGAGGAAGTTAAAAAGTACTTGGTAGACTTCTTCTCCTTCACCTTTCGTTCCTCCTTCCCAAAAATATTTAGTTTCTATCATTTGCTATCGATGCTTGTTGTTTACGCTTTCAAATTGGTATTAGTGCGTATCTCTTTGCAATAACTTATTAGCAGTAGACATCTCTTTACATCCATTTGGTATCAAAGCCGAAGGTCCCACTCCATCGACGAGTTCTCTTAAAGCTCATGCTTTCAACAATCTCTTAAAGTTTATGCTTTCTTCAACTTTAATTTCCCGCAAATGTCATTGTGTCACGAGTCGGTCTTGGCTCATTGGAAGCTTGGTTGGAGGCAGGGGCTACTATGGAGCCTTACCGCGATTGTGTAAGCGGGGTGTGCTCGGCAGGAGAGAGCTACCCCAATCTCACGATAGAGACACAAATATACAAACTCTTGCTAGCTTCATTCTTCTCTCGAGGGGGTGTTAATTAGACTTACAATGACTCTTGACAGTAATTAGTCTACCAACCACTCATGTTAATGTCTCAATAAATTAAAAAGATTAACACTCAAAATTAAAGACAAGATTAATACTTAAAAATAAAACATATAAAGTAAAACTGCACTGAAAAATAACTCGGTGGTTTCTCATGACATTACTCTCTCCCTTAAAAAATAAGCTTGAGCTCAAGCTCAGAGAGTGGACAATGTTCATGTATGACCTCAACCAATTCTTTCTTCATACGGGTTGTCCACCTCCAACCAGAATAGTTTCTTGCAATGATATCTTCTTGTAAATGTTTTGTCCCAATTAAAACATAATCCTTTTGCTTTGCGTCCTGGCATGTCGATACGTGATAATCGCTTGATATTCGAGGGAGGGATTTCCTATAGTCTATTTATCTATTGTTCTTAGTGATATATGAGAAGTGTCATCTTGGTTTATGAGTACCCGACGCTCTCAAATTCTAGGCAGACTTAGTAGAAATCAAGCTTGGTGGGTTCTCGAACTTGACGTTGAATCTCAACTGTTCATGGAGCCCTATAAACTGTTACAGATCCATAGTGGGGGTGATGATGTGTGGCCAAATCCGCGTGCATCTTTATTTCTTGCATAATATCTTCCTTTTTTACGCACTCTATTTTACGCACTATCATGTAGCCCGAGTAAGGGGCATAACTATAATATTTTGGAAATGTTCTCTGTTACAATATAAGTTAACATGGGGGTATTTTATGGAAGCAAGAAGTAATCCTCAACCCCCTCTTACCGTTTCTCCTCCTCTCTAAAATAGGGTTAGGGTTGAGCAATGCTTCCCCCCTCTCCTTCCGTGTAGCACGTCTGCCACCTCTATCCACCATTGGGAACCCTAAATCCAAGAAGGATCAAAGGAATCTCCTTCACGACTTCACCCTCTCGCAGCCACACACTCGATCCTTATCGGCGATTCACAACATAAACATGGCTTCCTGTTGATGTGGTAGTAATGAAGTAGAGTGGGCAAAGAGAGTTTGAAATTACTCCAGATAATCCTCCATTGATCCAGTCTGCCGCAATGAGATCAATTCCCTGGAGGGTTGCTTCGTAATGGAGGACCAAATGTATGTTGCAAAATTTCTCAAATTCTTCTGGTCATTCCTCATTACTCTATATGTAAACGACCAAACCACAATTGAGCTTCTTCCAGAAGATGGAAGGTCATGTTGATCCATTCTATTATCGATGTTGATTAATATCCAAAAAATTATTCACACATGGCTATCCATCCTAATGGGTCCCTCTTTCTATACAAGTTGGGAGTTCTAATTTGATATAGCGGGGAATGGCATTAGGGTTATTTTACGCATCAGTGGAGGTGTTGCAGTGCAAAGGGTGCGGAGGCCCGTGGTAGTTGCTTGTTCATGCGGCGGGACCATGACGATTTGTACGACTAGCGTTAGATTATCGATCACATTGGAGACTGAGGCGAGGGATGTCTAGTATCACGCCTCAACCTCTTGATGTCGTATTTCAGCAACGATTTGAGTCTCCATAAGACTTTTCATCATGTCCAAGTTGTTTCATTTGATTGTTAAGGTTGTTTATGATGTTGAGAGTTGTAGTGAGTTGTGCTTGAAGGAAGAAGACGTTTAGCTCAAGCTGCGAGGTCTTGAGGATGGTGGAAGGTCTTGATGACACTGCGATATTTGACAATGGAGCTTTGAATGGTGGCTTGCAAAAATGGTGATGAGGAAGCCAATCAATCAACAACTTATGAAAAATTAGCTCAAGGAATCTGATCGATCAAGGGTTCTATAGCTAGGATTTGAAGTGACGTGCTCCGGTAGAAAAGCAGCGGCGACACACTCGAGCGGCGAAACAGAGGCCTATCGGAAGGCCCTGGTAATGTTCGACTGTACTGAAAAGTGCACTGCTGAGGAAGCGATCGATTGGTTTTGGAATGCGATCGTTGGATTGCGTGGTGTGGTCAAGGTTTTAGGGAACCGATGGTTTTCGTCAAGTGAGGGCTTCCATGGTCTGGAAGAAGGTTGTGTGATACTTACCGAACGACGCCGACAACAAGGTGTTGTAATCAACAAGGAAATGAAGGCTTTGGTGGATAATGGATCATGAAGGACGAGCTAGTGGCTCTTATACTAAGTTGTCACTAACCGGTCGTGACTCGACGGAAGCTTTGTCAGAGAAGTGGTTGGAGGCGTAGTTGGCAGAGGTGGAAGATACTAAGGAGTCTTACCGCGTCTACCTAAGCCGGGTGTGCTTGGAAGGAGAGAGATACCATAATCTCACGATAGGGATAAGGAGAGATTTAGACTTTTGCTTGCATCATTCTTCCCCTAAGGGGGTCTTGTTGTCTTAAATGGACTTAGAATGACTCTTGACATTAATGGGTCTACCAACCTCCCATATTAATGACTTAATTAAAAAAGGATTAATACTCAATAAAATACAAGAGTAAGGCTCTGTTTGGCGCGGCGTTTTTGCTCCGGTGAGTTTGCACAAAAACGCCACCGTCATAGAATGTATGTTTGGCATGACAACAGTTATGACCCTTTTGATGGGACCCTTCCCCGGACCCTCGCTGTGCGAGGATGCTTTATGCACCGGGCTGCTCTTTTTGTTGTATAATATTCAACTGGTCTGATGTTTTTTATAAGGTTTAAGAGTAGGATTAGTATACAAATGTTTTTTATAAGGTTTAAGAGTAGGATTAGTATACAGATGTTTTTTATAAGGTTTAAGAGTAGGATTAGTATATAGATGTTTTTTTAAGGTTTATGAGTAGGATTAGTGTATAAGTCGGTGTCATCATGAGCTAAGATTCTCATATTCTAAGAATATAGCAAGAGTTAAAAATATGAATTCTTAAGCAATACAAATTCCTATAAAGTGAAAGTGTGGCAAATGTGCAATTTAAAATTTAATTATATTAGTACATTGCAAATGTTTCATTAAACATACTATTTTTGCTTCGATAGCAGGAATGAAAATCTTATGTTTTTTTATTTATTTTGTATTGTTTTGCTGATAAAAAAAATCTGGGGATAACAAATTTGATTCCCTTTAGAGTTGCGGATAATAAAATTCTACGGACGGACAAACTCGGTCTGCATATAATAATTTCCTAAAAAAAATCACTCGCTCCATTAGATCATAAGGGTTGAAATCAAAGTGCTCAGATTCATTTCATGGTCATGTTTCAGGATCATGACCAACTCATGTTTTCCGTTTTAATATAATATGTACTAACAAGCCATACACGAGATCCTCCCATGCACAGTGCGCGATGACTACAATACCCGACTATTACTCAAGGTTGGCCGAGTACTATTACAGTAGCACACTGCACCCCAGGGACCCTGTGCATGACCGGCAGTATCTATAAACAACATATAAATCGCGCGTTATGTTAGATCAAATAGGTTAAATTTGAAGGGCTCAAATTGATTTGATGTTCCTATTTCAATACCATCACCATTTCAACCTTTTCTTTTTAATATAGTACAGATGAACCTATATCATAAACCTATATCTTGGTGGGCATTTCATAATTGTGAGTAGATAGGATGAGTAACTGCTGTTATATCTTACTATTAATGTATTATTTTTTAACATTTCATTAGCATTTCATTAGCATTTCATTTAGCCATTCTAATTTCTTGTTTGCAGTGATTGGAAATCCCGAAGGCGTCCACATACATGCAGTATTTGTTTCAAAGAGCGTCGGTGAGATCCTACAAAAGTCTGCCGACGGCGAAGTGCAATGCTGCATGGGCCCTCTGATTGCGGAAAATTCCGTAACCATGCTGGTGATGTCTTTCATCGCAGTCGTTGCTATAGCATTCGCTATCGTGGCGGTTGCTTGCGTTCGGTACTGGTTGAACCCCCTGATCGTTGTGCGCAGAAGAAATCCTTGTTTGGAACGGAGGGAGGTAGAAATTATTCCGCAGTTCATATTCAAACGCGCCCGTTCGAACAATAATCACGCGAACAAAACTTGTGTCATCTGTCTCGAAGATTATCAAGATGGGCAGAGAATTCGGCGCCTTCCCTGTCGTCACGGTATGCTGCTCCCGAACTGCATCAACTTCATAACATTATATCGTCATTTATATAGCGTATCAATATCAAAGTTGAATACGGTAGAAATGAGGATGTTAAGATTGATTTACCACAAATTAAAGATGATAACTTAAGAAATAGTTATCGAACAGACGAATATATAGAGTTGGCCTCAAAAAATTAGGTAAGCGAAGGGGCAGACCTGAAACTTCTTCGTTATGAAAAGTAAGGCTCCGTTTGGCGCAGCGTTTTTTGCTCCGCTGAGTTTGGACAAAAACGCCACCATCATAAAATGTATGTTTGACACGGCAACGGTTACGACCACCACCATGAAAATAAAACTAGTTTTGAACATAAAAGTAGATGAAGTTCTTTAGGTGAGGACGGGTGTTCATGAACGACGGTTCATAACCACCATGTTCATGACCACCACCGTGCTAAACGGAGCCTAAGTATTTATCATGGCCTAAAAATTTCATGGGTGCTAAGAAATACATTTAGGAACCTGATTAGAACTAGATTTCTTATACTTTTTTGGCAATTGTTATTCGCAGACCATAAATGTTTATTCGTAGACCAACTTTTCCTAGTTTACAAATTTTTATCCGCAAACCAGTTTTAGCACGGATCGTTGTTCTCGTGAGCACTGCCAAATCGCATGAACGGTGGAGAAATCGTCTTTCTTCCTCAACTCGGTCTCTAACAGCGCATTTATTTTATGAATCACGATCCGTGCACACATTGAAGTGCTCGGAAGGTCGTCAGGGATGTTCCTTCGTTGTCGGGCAGTGCTCAGGAGAACAACGATCCGTGCTAAAACTGGTTTGCGGATAACAATTTGTAAACTTGAAAAAGCTGGTCTGCGGATATACATTTATGGTCTGCGAATAACAATTGCCTTTTTTCAGTGTTGTATCCTCCTCCATCTTCAGGATATCTTCATGATTATCCCATCTATACTAATCTCATGCACACAATTGTTTTGCAGATTTCCACTCAACCTGTGTGGATTCATGGCTGACAAATTGGGGAACATTCTGCCCAATTTGCAAATTCCAACTATGGATAAGATGATCTGCCGAGTCTTCGCCCGATTTATTTCATTATTTTTTTCGCTTTCCCCGCGATAGAGGACTCGTAACCCCGAACATGGTCTTCTTTGGAAAAAAAATATGATTTCATTTGTATGATTCATATTTTTTTCAAAGATAATCATTTTTGTATGTTTAGCTTTTAAATTCTATAATCTATGATTAAAATATCATTGTTTTCCTAATAATTTCTTGTGATGCTGGGTGTAGTAGATGTGCGCTATCGAATGACGCGGTGACGTAATTTCTAGAATCTCCGACGTCGAGAAGGTTATCGCATGGGCCGATCAATGGACTACGTTTTCAAAAAGATTCTGCCGGCATCTACCCGATAGGTTTTGTTTGTCTGGGCTAAGCTCAAACATCATACCTTGGCTTTGTGGAATAGCAGCATTATTTTTGTATGATAACAATGAAGGTTGTTAATGCTTCACCCATGAGGGGGTGGGGTGAGGGGGGGGGGGGGGGGGGGGGGGGGGAGGGAGAGAGCGGGAGAGCGCGCGTGGGAGCGGGTGTGAGTGTGGGTGCGAGTGCGGGCGTGAGCGGGTGCGAGCGGGGGGGGGGGGGGGAGAGAGCGGGAGAGCGCGCGTGGGAGCGGGTGTGAGTGTGGGTGCGAGTGCGGGCGTGAGCGGGTGCGAGCGCGAGAGCGGGAGTCCACGATTTCTCTAGTTCCCTCTATAATCATTTATCTCATGGGCAATTCTCTAGTCCATGACGCTTACGTTTCTTCTCTCTATGGGATCCAAGACATAAAACAATTTATACGAATAATCAATGTCTTAAAATGCTACCCTAAGTGAAATGTGGTGTACTTACTGACAAACTCTAATATGGGTGCAAACGAATAATCAATCTCATTAAATTAGCAATGAGCAATTAATTAATATAAAATTTAAATAGGAGCACATAGTTTGCAGATAGTGAAATTGGCAAAAAAAACATTGATTCACAAACAATGGAGGTGCAAATAATATAAGTGTGCGATGAATAAGTCATGTAAGTCGGACAATCTCACCGAAGAATAGCATATGCTATCACATCCACCAAATATAGTCAAAGTAAGCAAACACAAACATTAACTACGACTTACGTGTGCAGACGGCTGTAAAATGTGGGGATGAAGATCTGAGCACTGCTGGCTCCAACTAAAGAAGAGAACTGCTGGATAGTGGGTCAAGAGGGGTGAAGAGGGCGACTTGGGTGGGAATGGTGGCTGAGAGGGAGTCGGGATGAACGATTGAGGGGTGGGGGTGTACTAGGTGGTTGTGCGGGAGGGGGAGGCGACGCCTAGATGGAAGATGGTTGGTTGCGTCGGTTTGGAGTGGAGGGAGGTAGAATGGCGCCGACGAGAGATGGAGGAGATGAGACAGGAGTCGGGGCAAACGGTGGAGGAGAACGAATTGTGGTTGCTGGAGGAAGATGACGTGGGTTGTGTTTCGGGAGATGTCGTCAAATGCGATGGAGAAGCACTTGAGGGATACGCTGGGAGGAAACAATGGTGTTTGCAAGGGCATCGAAGAAACGGGTTGTGGGAGTTGCGGATGACGGAAACAAGGGCAGAGGAAGGAGAAGGTTTTGGAGTCGCACCAAGGGGTCTCTCGGCGTCGCACCGGGAGAGGTGACCGATAGTTCGTGAACTGGATTCTAAACCTTGATGCCTACAACAGTGGTCTATCTGCGTATATAAACTACATAACTGAAAAAGGACACTTGGATTGGACATCTTGTAATGTTTGAACTGATCTGGTGTTTAATACTCGAAATAAAAAATATATATATGAAAACGATTCAGAACGACCATCCAGACGCATCCACGGACTCGAATCGACTAAACGGGTAGTGCGGGTCACCGTCTCCTATGGACATACACGTAGTGGGTCTGTGATCTCCATCAATATATATAAGTTAGGTGTGCATTCCTTTAGCTTTACTCCATTAATGCAACAATTGTGCTCATGGAACAAATCCTTGCCCTCTTCTCCCTTACATTGAAACCCCTGGCATGAATTTCACTCAAATTTTAAGAGATTACTCACGTGGAAAAATTGACACTTAGGCTCCGTTTGGCACGACGGTGGTGGTTGTGAACACGGTGGTAAAATCATTATTCGTGAACAGGCACATAAGGAACTTCATTCACTTTTATGTTCAAGTGGATGGAGTTTCTTAGGTGTGCGTTCATGAATAACGATTTTACCACTGTGTTCATGACCGTCACCACTGTACCAAACGGAGCCATAAACTCAGAGGATGTGAAGCAAAATAACTTTTATCTAAATATTGTGAGATTCCTCGCGAAGAATTTTACGCTCAAATCATAAAGAGACACCTTGGCGACCCTGCACTCAAATATTGTGAGATTTCTCACCAAGAATTTTCACACTTAAATCTTGAAGGGTCCGTTCGTTAGGACGGAATTGGAGTGTTGGAATTGGAATTCAATTGATAATTTCAATTCCAGCGTTCGGCGGCCATAAAATCACCTCGGAATTGGAATTCAATTCAATTCACATAGGAATTGATTATAAAGGAAACACGTCTCTCTCAATTCCGACCTCACGAGATCTTCATTTGCAATTCTCACCCTTACTTGTTCGCCCACGACTCTTAAAGAGACCTCGACGCCAACTCTATTGTTCGCTCGTGTGCACATTTTCCCCGGGGAGCGCATATTTCGCAGGGGAGCGAATTTTTCGCACGGGGGCGCATTTTTAGCCCAGACGCGCATTTTAAGCCCGGGCGTGCATTTTTTGCCGAGGCGCGCATTGTTCGCGTGAGTGTGCTTTCTTCGCGCGAGCGCGCATTTTTCGCACGGGCGTGTTTTTTTCGCCCGGGTTAGCATTTTTCGCTCAGGCGCAGATTTACAGCTCTGGCGAACATTTCAGTCCGGATGAGCATTTTCAGCTCGGGTGGAAAATGGGCACCATGAAAAAAATGTGTGCCCATGCAGAAAATGCGCGCCCGGGCAGAAAATATGCGTCGTGGCGAAAAATGGGTGTCGAGCAGAAAAAAGCGCGCCCCGATGAAAAAAAATGCGTGCCAAACATAGATTTCTTCAATTCCATCGATATTCAGCCAATGTCGGTGCAAATATTACCATCGTTGTATGAGATAATTATGCATTTAAGGCCTTATGGTAGTTGATTAACTAATAAAATATTTTACAAATTTTAATTTAATTACACCCCGCTTCTTAACAAAACGAGAGGTTAAGGCCCTTTCATTTTACGCAAAGCCTCTATCATCGCAACCTGCGTGGGTAGAGTTTTCTTCCATAAATTACATACACTATAGAGAAATCAAAAATCATTTTTAGAGCCTTCTCATTCACTCGTCGACGGGGAACTGTTTTCCCCTTTCCCGTCGTCAGCTGGAACACACGCCGCATTCAGAGATCGTTGCTAGGCTGGCTTCTTCCGTCGATTGCAGCCGCACCACAACCCTTCGACGACACAGTAACCGTGTGTGGAGGCTCAACAACACACCTGCAACTGCTATCGTCGTGGACTTCTAGCTCCTGTTCTGAAAGCCGCACGACCTCCCCTCTTCCAATGAGTTTCCAGTTAACTTCTCGGTCGCTCACTTACTCCCTTCAATCGCCTTGTGTTCCATTCGTGCTCAATTTCAGGAATCGAGGATCCTGACCTCCCCATTCAGAGATCGACTCTCATTAGCCAACAAAAGATCAATGCATTGGCTCACTAACAAAGAACTCGTGCAATTTCCATGAACCCGCGTGACGGAGAACCACACTTCAGAGGCGATATTGATCTCTATCATGCAGCCAAAAAAGTGGGAATGATTCAATAATTTATAAGCAGGTCAGCACAGTCCTACTATATGACATAAATTATACAGAAATGTTAAATCAAGATGCAGCACATAAATACAAATATGATTGAAGATTAATGTTTTCAATTGTGGAAGTTCATACCGCTAGCACACGACAAGTTTAGGGTTTAAGATTTAGAGAGAAGCGAAATCGCGAAAAAAAAGAACAACAACACACAATGACACAAGTCAATTCGAACACGGCATTTTCATCTTCATCTCATCCTCGAAACACCGCAAAACAGATCATGATAAAAGCTCGAAATTGATAAAATAGATTAAAGATATAACTTGAATAAATAATTGGTCCAAAAATTTTCTCACATGCATGTGCTAGCAATGCAAACCCTAAAATGGAAATTCCATTTGCATGATGCTTACATTAGAAGAATGCAGATGTGAACAACAAGTTACAACAAGGGAGATTCATAGGAGCCTTCTGCCTACTGACCGATGGCCGCAGAGGAGGTTGACTTGTAGGCATCGTCGGCCGAAGACGTGTCTATATCATTCAGACCCAGCTCCTCATTTTCCTCCCAGCTCCTCTCGTATTCTTCGACTGCGGGGAAAGCGTAAATTTAGAATAAGACGGAAATTTACCAAACCAGCCCCCAATTCTCGTTTAAAAAATTGCAATTGTGAAAATGAGTTATTACTAGTTCCAAATAGGGGCATTTAGCGGAACCTCCCATCTATGTTTGCTAAATTACAGGTTGCACCCCTCTTACTTTTGAAATTAAGTCAACTTCCCATGTGAGTCAACATTTCATAACATCCATGCACAAAAAAAAACCTTGAAAATTAAAAGTAAGAGGGGTGCAACTTGTAATGCTAACTTCCAGGAGAAGTTTTGGTAATTATTCCTCTCTCTCTCTATATATATATGGGCATTTACCGGGAACTCCCCTCTAAGTTTGAAAAATTAGAGACTGCGCCCCTCTTATTATTGAAATTACAAAAATCTCCCCTGAATGTTACAAAACATAACATTTACCTCCCCTGAAGTTCACATTTCATAACATCCATGCACAAAAATTGTCGGGATGTTAAATGTACAGGGGAGGTGTTTATAATCTCGAAAGTAAGAGAGGTGCAACCAGTAATTTAGCAAACTTAAGAGGGTAAGTCCCTATATATATAGTTACCGGGACCTCCCCTGAGAGTTTGTATAATTACAGGTTGCACCCCTCTATCTTACGAAATTACATTTACCTCCCCCCCCGTAAGTTTCTTCGGTTTACAAAAATGCCCCTTCCATTAGAAATATAGATGGAAAATGATAAAATTAGCCAAATTATTTTATGATATTCAGTTGTACCTTTTGTAATGACTCTACGTTGAAAGATGTTACCTTTTCCTTTAGAAATATAGATGGAAAGTGATCAAATATGCCCAATTATTTTATGATATTCCAATTTTACCCTTTCAATAACTCTACATTGAAAATGGTGCATTACACTTTACCCCCTTGTAATGAATCTAGAATCATTATAAAAGGATAAAAATGAAATATCATAAAATAATTTGGCTGATTTCATCGTTTTCCATCCATATTTCTAAAACAAGGGGCATTTTTGTAAACTGGGGAGACTTAGATGGGATGGAAATGTAATTTTGAAACATAGAGGGGTACAACCTGTAATTATGCAAACTCCCGGGGGAGGTCCCGGTAATTTTATATATATATATACATATATATATATATATATATATATAGAGAGAGAGAGAGAGAGAGCAGCAGCAGCAGCAGCAAGCGAACTAACCAGTGAGTTGTTTGTCCTCCTCTATGGCATCTGTGACTGGAGCAACAAAGGAGCTAGCCATTGCATCTTCTAGTATCAGCGTCCATGGAGCCTCCAAATCTAAAAGCTGAATAATGTGAAAGATGATCAGCTTCAATACCAAAAAAACAAAACCATATGAGTATTGACTTCAACACACTAGGTAATCCTTGTAATCTTAGAAATAACTTTTTACCGAACTTATTTTACTGAAAAAGTACACATCAAATTTACATTTTTATGCATCTTTGTTAATCAACTGCCACATATGCCTTGAGCAGTTGAGCATAAAAAAAGTGGACCATAAGATTTCATGAGTCAATATAATAATTATTATAGATTGTATAGAGGAACCGTATAATATATCACGAATATCACTCAAGTATTCAGTGTAGTTTTTGTGCTAAAATATCAAACTTTTCGATATATACATATGCACGGTTAATTACCAGGACCTCCCCCGCGAGTTTGCATAATTTCGAAAATACACCAGAGTTTGCTATATTATTTTATGATATTCAAATTTACCCTTTGTAATGACTCTACATTGAAATGTGTGACCTTTTCCTTTAGAAATATAGAGGGAAAGTGATTAAAAGGGCCAAACTATTTTATGATATTCCAATTTTACCCTTTGTAATAACTCCACATTGAAAAGAGTGCGTTACATTTTATCTTTTATAATGAATCTAGAATCATTAAAAATGGGTAAAATTAAAATATCATAAAATAATTTGGCTGATTTATCATTTTTCATCCATATTTCTAATTGAAGGGCCATTTTTGTAAACTAAGGAAACTTAGAGGGAGGTAAATGTATTAGAAAGATAAAGGGGTGCAACCTGTAATTATGCAAACTCCAAAGGGAGGTCCCAGTAATTAACCCTACATATATATATATATTAAATGTCATTTTTAGTTTTAAAATAATGAAATTCAGATGAGAAATATAAAAAGTGAGAATTTGATATTTTGCAGAGGAGGCAAGTAATATTTGTCAGAATCAATAAGATACAAAACATACCTTCTTTAGCTTAGATCTGAAGTCCTGCCATTTTCTTTTTCTCATTTCATCAAGGCTGTCACCAAAAGTAAATCCATGCATTCTCTCAAGATCTACAATCAAAACCTTATTTTGTCACAAGTATCAACAAAGAATACAGTAGCGAAGAATAATACATCAGCATATGGAAACATGACATTTTTGGGACAAGATAAATCCAGAAAGATCAAAATAGTTGGTATATGATAAATTTCTTCCGCCAAGTATCCAGTCATCTATGCCAGCTGCTTTGATGAACTTCAACGAGCTAAGTACCGCACGTGAATGGATTTTCTATCAGGATCTTGGCAACGATTTTTTTTCTTTCTACAGGAAGAACTTTGAAAAATGATTATGGAGAGAAATAAGCGGTTGACTTTTAACATAATTGGTCCAAGAACCATATATGACCCTCTCGGAAGGGATGGTTATGATTATTAGGTAACCTCAAGTCCCTTCCTCCTTCCCTTGCACACCACTATAGTGGCACATGTGTGTGCGAGTGTCTGAGTGTGCGGGGTAGTGAGAGTTTGATCGACACCACACATAAAATGATGCAAGATGATTTGATTATAATGATGCAAACAACTAACGGAACCAGTAGGATATATGTAATAAACTCTAGGGATTCTCGAGTTCTGATTATTCGATGATATCTAAGATTTCTAAATAAATCCCACAGAAAACTGTCATATATGCAAGGACTTTTTGATTTAGGGTTTTCTTGAATTTTCAAGAACACCATACGAACTAGATTTACTTCAAACTAATTGCATGAATCATGCAAGAACCATGCAACAATCAAGCAAGAACATGAAGATATAAATGCAAAATAATTAGGTTTTTACTTGACAAGAGTTTCTGAGGCTTCCTAGTATGGCCAAATCTATAACAAATAGGGTGAAAGAGGCGCCTTTGAAGCCAAATAATTGGATTAAATGTAGACATATGGGCAATGTACCTTAAATAGAGAAAACACAATTGAGTAAATTCAAAATGATAATAAATATTTTCTTCCTTATCATCATACAACTAGATTGGCTAATGGCCCCTCTCTCATTCCCAATCATATTGAAATAATCACAAAGAAATTCCTAGACAGATTACTAAGCAAGAGAAAATCCCAAACATTAAATCCCCGTGGGAAATCCTCTAGAATATTGGAGTGAATTTAGGAGCCTTCCTCTGTTTTCAGTTCCCCCTTTAGAGGAATTTTAGCTGAAAATGGTGTTGTACTCATCTCTTCTCCTTGCTTTGTGCTTGATAGGCCCTCCCTTGTAGGAGAGACAATGGGAAGGAGAGGAGGGAGGTGGAGAGTGAGAGGGAAACATATAAATTAGTGTTGTGGACATCGGATGACATGTCGTCCGACATAAAAATTTCATGAATAAAATGACACAATTTCGATAATTTTTTGCAAAATATCCCTTTGGAATGTTTCGGCCGATTCTTCGGCTGTTTTTTCATTATTTATTTAGCACCTATGATTTAATAGACAACAAAACGAATGAGTTGTTTTATGCCTTAGCAATCGGCTCTCTTCCTGCTTCCTATGACTTTCCTCCATGCGTACGTCTGTTGCCGACGTTGATTTTTCTTGGCGTTTGGATTTTTTTATTAAGGGTCCATTATCTTCCATTGTTGTTGCATATTTTTTGGCTTTCTGCTTCCTCTGACTTTCTTATTTGTGTTATAATGATATTAATTGAAATATTAAAACTCGATATATGAAATATCTTCGATATATTAAAACTGACATGAAAAACCCAAACCGATATAACAGTCAGCGCAACGGCGGGCTTCGCCCGCACTGGCAGCGGGCTACGCCCGCTCCCAACTGAGAGCCCGCCCGCCGCAGACTGTGCTCGCCGTCGGTTTTCAAAACTCCTTATAAAATTAGGTGATCTGCAAAAAGCAGCCAGGACGTGGTATGCGAATAGCGGTCAACGCAAAATTGATTGACTATTTGCAGATCAACGTGGTCTGCGAATAGCGGCCAGCGCAAAACTATTTCGCTATTCGCAGACCAACGTGGTCTGTGAATAACAGCCAACGCAAAACTGATTTACTATTCACAGACCAACGCGGTCTGCGAATATCGACTAGCGCAAAACTATTTGGCTATTCGCAGATCACTGTGGACGGTTCGTATTTTTTTATGCCATCACGAACGGATATGATTTTCTCAATGACTTTTTAATTCCATCAATTTTGAAGTCATCCATACTTCTTTTTAAAATAGTATATATATATGGGGTTTGCTACTGTGCGGGCGGACGGGCAAGGGTCAAAACGACTCCCAATCAAAAAGTGGTCAACATGAAAGTTGTAGATCTCGTTGAGACGAACAACTTTCATGTTGATCACTTTTTGATTGGGAGTCGTTTTGACCCTCGATTTGGTGCTCGAAATGTGGGGCGGTGAGATTGCTACAGTAGACCTACGAAAAAAACGATTTCGGGCTCGGATTTGGGGGTCAAAATGGCTCCAAATCAAAAAGTGACGACCATGAAAGTTGTAGATCTCTAGGAGATCTACAACTTTTATGTTGGTCACTTTTCGATTTGGAGCCATCTTGACCCCCAAAATGGGGTGCCCATACGCCCGCACCTAAGCTAGCTCGCATATGAAGGCTTCCCTCTATATATATATATATATATATAGAGAGAGAGAGAGAGAGAGAAATAATTACCCAAACCTCCCCTATAAGTTAGCATATTACTGAGAGCACCCCTCTTAGTTTCGAAATTACAAAAATCTCCCCTTAAGTTTTCATTGCATTACAAAATCCTCCCCTTAGGTTTTTATTGCATTACATCCATGAACAAAAATACCTCCTGGACACTGTTCACTGAGGGGGGTATTTTTGTGCATGGATGTTATGACATGAAAACTTCAGGGGAGGTTTTTGTAATGAAATGAAAACTCCAGGGGAGGTTTTTGTAATGAAATGAAAACTTAAGGGAAGGTTTTTGTAATTTCAAAACTAAGAGGGGTGCTCTCAGTAATTTAGCAAAGTTAGAGGGGAGGTCCCGGTAAATGGCCCTATATATATTACAGATTCTCTCTGACGCTCTGCTTAGGACTACTATAGGGTTTAGCGGTGGAGGGACAACTACGTTTACTATCCCCATCAGATAGTGAGCACAATGTTTTCATAACTGCATTCACAGTCACCGCGCTGCGCACTCCCAAACATGGTCTAAACCTACGGTTGGTTAAATTTCAGCATATTCCTCATCATATTTTTGGTTAAATGTTGGTAAGAATTCTCACATGAAGTGTCTGTACGTTATTGTAACAGTAACCATAAAACAACAAGCCGCACACGGAGACAATGCATGTGATTACCACCCATAGATTCAAACATCTTGAACAAAATAATCTATAGCAGCAGATAAAAGAAATAACTGAACGAAAAAAAATCTACAAGTTGGGAAAGGATTCTTACTCTCACAAATTTTAGTAACTAAACCTTCAATAGTGGTAACAATTCCGCCTAATGTGCCGCTTGCAAGCTCCAATTCCAGCTCTGGTACTTTAACGCATGCAGTATCTGACTGAAACAAGGAGAGAGAAATATTTGACAATAATATACATATATATCTTATAAGTCCGGAAAAAGAGAGAAAACAGCAAGTGCTAAATGAAAAATAAAAAAATCGTCAACTCAACATCAGTTCATGTTTGCCAACAACTTACTACTCTCGAGTTTCATCAACATTAAATTAACTGGCAGTAAAATCCGCTGCCTGCATATCCAAGCTATTTCCAAATATGTCTTAGAATTTTCAGGTGCCCAAATCATCAACAGATGCAATAATATACTCACAGAACATGCAATATAAGAAGAGGAGCCGCAATGCACGCCTCAAGTTGTTAGAAGTCGGGAAATTAGGGTTAAGAGAGAGAGAGAGAGAGGGGAGAGGAAAGGGGATTAGAACTAGAGAGGAGGAGAGGGAAAACTCAATTTCATTCCAAGATGAGCAAAATACAGGGCTTACGCCTCCTCTTATAGTGATGAGGAGCTAATACAAAAATGAAACATTCAAACAGGGAAATACGAAATTACTTAAAATAGAGCATACGAATTAAGCAACAAATAAAGCATATGAAGGCAGCAAATAAATAATTAATTATCTTCCGCGGGAACGGTGGGCCCATCCGATATACGCGCCCGGCGTGTGTAAACTTTCCAAGGCGGCTCGTCGTCGTGCAGTTCCGTAACAATGCCGCCGTCTGGAAAATGTGCCTTGTCCTCAAGGCAGTAGTCGGCGAACTGGCGACGGAAATCATCACGTGAAAGCCGCGTTGCTTCCGAGTCGGGCCGCCCGGTCCAAGTCACGAGGAACTCTTCCGATGTAGTGTCCCCTGTGGTGCGGTGCCTGCGGTCGAGGATTGAGGCGGGGTAGTAGGGCGCTTCCCCGACAAGGTCGAGGTCATCCGGGATGTGATCCGTAGTGGTGTGGTCCCCCACCACGCGTCGAAGCTGTGAGACATGAAAGACCGGATGAATGCGGCTCCACACAGTCGTTCGATGGCAGATCCGGAATAGCGACTGTCGTAGTGGCGGATCATCTCCTGTTTGATCTCCGGCCAGGAGATAGCTGGGTTGGTTTGGCGGAGCCACCGGGCCCAATGAAGGGCGGAGCCGTCGAGTCCTACGACGACGGTAGAGACCTTATCCTGCTCGGGCGTATGGTGGAGATCGAAGTACTGTTCCGCCTTGGCAATCCACCCGATTGGGTCCACATCGGTAAAGGTGGGAAGATCCAAAGTAAGGGTTGGTCGGCCTGGGGGAAATGGTGACGGGGGATCTTCGTTGTGCGGCAGTGGTGTCGCGCCGAGGATGGATGCACACGCCGATCCGTTGGCGGAGGAGGTGGCGGTGGGTTGGAGGGCATCAAACTTTGCGTGAAGAGAGACAAGGGAGGCGTGCATGGAGGCCACGAGGGATTCCTGTGCGTCGACACGGCGGAGGAGTGCCTCGTTGGAGTCGGCCGCTGGAAGCTCGGTTGTCGAACGGGTGTTGGGGGCCTCCCCCCGAGCGTGGGTGGGCGGGACTGCGTGCGGACGGGGCTTCAGTGGCGGACGGAGGTGGCGATGCGAGGACGTCGCAGAGCAGCAGCGGAACAGAGGCGAGGCGCGAGCGAGACGGTGCGGATCCGGCGATGCGAGGCTCGAGCACAGAACAGAGGCGGATCCCGCGATGCGAGGCGGAGCGAGGCTCGAGCGAGACGGGCGCACGAGGCGGGATGCGCGGCAGCGGGTCTGGCGATGGCGAGCAGATGCGCGATGGAGCGGAGTTAGGGCAGCGAGGCGCGAGTCTCCGGCGGCTATAGCAGCGGGCGGAGCGGCAGGTCGGACCAGTTGTTAGAAGTCGGGAAATTAGGGTTACGAGAGAGAGAGGGGAGAGGAAAGGGGATTAGAACTAGAGAGGAGGAGAGGGAAAACTCAATTTCATTCTAAGATAAACAAAATACAGGGCTTACGCCTCCTCTTATAGTGATGAAAAGCGAATACAAAAAGGAAACATTCAAACAGGGAAATACGAAATTACTTAAAATAGAGCATACGAATTAAGCAACAAATAAAGCATATGAAGGCAGCAAATAAATAATTAATTATTTTCCGCGGGAACAGTGGGCCCCTCCGATATACGCGCCCGGCGTGTGTAAACTTTCCAAGGCGGC
This sequence comes from Dactylorhiza incarnata, assembly GCA_033032865.1. Lineage (NCBI taxonomy): Eukaryota > Viridiplantae > Streptophyta > Magnoliopsida > Asparagales > Orchidaceae > Dactylorhiza > Dactylorhiza incarnata. Next base: position 1,571,476 of record JAWHQI010000310.1, on the reverse strand, counting down.
TCGTCGTCGTGCAGTTCTGTAACACAAGTAGTGCAAGCAAGCATTTTGACATGATAAAACTCATCGGAAAAATTCAGAAGTTCATGAATGGAAAGAACATTTTGATTTTAGGTAACAAAATCAATTGAATACATATTGATATGCCACCCAATAATCATGGGCACATGGCTGGGATACTGAAAGTTAACCTGAGCCGGCATGAACCGATTGCATTTCAGAGTTGATCGAGGGAGCATGAATCTTTCCACATGGCCCAATATGACGAGAAACCATGCGTAGTTTAACCAGGTTGAACCAGCCCGACCCAACTATAAATACGGGGTGGTCAGCATAATTGAACGGATTATTGAGCTAGGCTCGAGTTGGGTAATGAATTTTTTCCCTTGACACATTTCCAGGGCCAAGTTCAATTCGATCAGCCAAATGTGAGGATCTGGGCCAGGATAAGCGACTTTAACTCAATTAGTGGTAAAACATAAATCCAAAGTTCTTTTCAAAATAGTGCCTTGAATGCTACAATAACACCAGCGGACATGTAAAAAAAAGAAGCCAGTCCCACAGAAGGCAGCAAGGAGACTTAATGATGATTAGATTTCTTCACTCCATTTTCTTAAAGGGTTTGTTCATTTGGACGGATTGGATTCCCTGAAATTAGAATTTGAGGCTATTTTCATAGGAATTAGGTCTCCAATTTCAATTCCAAATCCTCAATTCAGTCCAACCAAAAGGACCCAAAGGGTATTCTGCGGATGCAACTGCCCTCCATCTGTTCACCAAATTACTATAAGAAAAAAGGTTTCAGATTACCAGTTCAGCTTTATCCATGATAATAGGTTTCTCCTCATTTGGACAAAAAACACACCAAGAGAATAAGTACCCATCATGGTTTATGGTTCCTAGGGAGTATCCTTGTGAATGGTACTCATGGCATCAAGTGCAATGGTTACAAGTATCCACTATACTGGGTCATAAATAAAGATTATCATTTGTAAGAGTCAGATGAGACAACAAATCTTCAGATATTCTGGTTCACACGAAGATTTTTCTCTGGCAAATTACATAACTTTTCTTATCAGCATCAACGCCTACTCTATTTCTCTGGCAAATTACATAATTTTTTTATACATCTAATAGCTATTTTTTCTATTGTTTGTAGTGAAGTATAAATCACTGGAGCCTATTTTCAATTAAATAATCTTTGATTATGATTTTTTTTAAACAAACTAAACCTAAACTGTCAAATGCCAAAGATTCCTCCAAGCCCTAGGGTAGTGCCACTATTACACCCCATGGATTAAATATATATAAATTAATTTATAAAACTCAAACTATTATACAATCACATCATTGCAATACATAAATATTAACAAAGTAGGGCACTTTATACTTCCTGATGCAACTTACACACCTGGGATACCCTGCATCAATAACATTAATGCCAACACATGCTCATTTGTATTATGCAGCAGTAGATCCCTTTGAGGATGTCAACAAGCTTTCTCCTATCCTTGGTCTAGTGGTCATATCCTTGAGTGTAGGAAAAGTAATTTTCCACACATTACCTTTTCCAGGATATTTTGCGCTATCAACCTAGGTTCCATAAGCTACTCTAAACATTACCGAGTATGCTCTCCAAACTACCACCGACTGTATCTTCTTTTGGATGGGTTTCATATATCACACCACACAATCATAATCAAGTAGCATCCAACCCCTGGTGGTGTATGATAGGAACTACTAGAGGGAGGGAGGAAACTAGAGAAGAAGGAAGCTAGGGTTTAGAAGAAGAGGGAAATACCTTAGGATTAATTGCTTAGCTCCAAATGACAACATCCCCGGGTATAAATATCCGGGCCAAGGAGGGAGCCGGCCGACCCCTCCAAATAGGGCTGAACCAGTTGGTTCAGCCATTGGCCGGCCGGTTTTACTGAGTGGGGGCTGAACCGGTTGGTTCAGCCCCTTCGTTGCTTGACTTCTCCTTGCGCCTGCGAGCATAATAACTCACTTTTGCTGAAGAGGAGAGGAGACTCGCTGGTCCAGAAAGTGCTTCAAACTTTGGTGATCCGTACGGATCTTGAAATGGCGTCCCAACAGATATGGTCGCCAAAGGGCCACAGCTTGAACCACCGCCAACAACTCTTTTTCATACGTGGAGAGCCCCAAGGTCTTAGGCGCCAACGCTTTACTGTAAAAGGCCAGTGGACGGCCCTCCTGCATCAATACTGCACCCAGCCCCACCCCGGAGGCATCCGTCTCCACGACGAACTCCTTGGTGAAATCCAGAAGGGCCAAGACTGGGGTGGTCGTCACGGCTCGTTTGAGCGCCTGAAAAGCCGCCTCAGCATCCTCCTGCCATGAGAAGGCATCCTTCTGCAGCAGCTGGGTCAGTGGTCTAGCAATCTTGCCGTGGTCCCGCACGAATCGCCGATAGTAGCCGGTGAGGCCCAAGAATCCCCGCAGAGCCCGAACAGTCTGGGGTCGTGGCCAAGAAACCGTGCTCTCAATCTTCCGAGGGTCAGCTTTGACCCCTTCCGCCGAGACCAAGTGTCCCAAATACTCGACCTCCTCCTGCCCAAAAGAACACTTGGATCGCTTAGCATAGAGCCGATGCTTGCGTAGAATAGAGAAGACCTGTTCAACATGGCATAAGTGATCTTCCCAATTAGCACTGTATATAAGGATGTCATCAAAGAAAATCAGCACAAAGATGCGAAGTAGTGGACGAAAGATCTCGTTCATATTGGCCTGGAAGGTGGTTGGTCCGCCAGTCAACCCGTTGGCCATCACGAGAAATTCATAGTGGCATCGTGAGTCGTGAAGGCCGTCTTGTGGATGTCGTCTTCCCGCATGAGGATCTGGTAGTAACCCGATCGTAGGTCAATCTTTGTGAATCGTGTCGCCCAGTGTAGCTCATCCAACAGTTCTTCAACCAACGGAATTGGGAACTTGTCCTTGAAAGTGACGTTGTTCAATGCCCGGTAGTCCACACAGAATCACCACGAGTCATCCTTCTTCTTGACGAGAATAATCGGGGCCGAAAAGGAGCTCGTGCTGGGCCGGATGATCCCGGCGTCGAGCATCTCCCGGACGCTTCGCTCGATCTCTGCCTTCTACATGTGTGGATATCGGTAAGGCCGGATATTGGTAGGCTCCGCTCCGGCCTTGAGTACAATCTGGTGATCCCGAAATCGTGACGGTGGAAGTGTACGTGGCTCCTGAAAAACATCAGAATACTGCTCTACCAAGGATTGCATCTGGATGGGTACCTCGGACGACCCGACCTCATCAGACCGCACCCCCAAAAGGACCGCCATCAAGCTCCCTTCCTCTCCGAGCTGCTGCATGCTTCGAAGAGAGATTTCCTTCACTGGCGAGCCCGTGAGACCCTTCAAACAGAATTGTCGTCCCCGCTGCACAAACTCCATCGTCATGAGGTCCCAATCAAAAGTGTCCCGTTTCAGCTGCTGCAGCCACTGAACTCCGAGTACCATGTCCGATCCTCGGATTGGTAGAAGATATACATCTGTACTCCCAATTTATCCCTGAATCCGTAATTCGACTCCCTTCATTACCCCTTCGCACTGCAGCTTGCTGCTGTCAGCCACCATAACCTGGAATGCAGCTCCTCTGTCAATCTCATGCCCCACCCGCTGTGCGACAGCCAGATGAACGAAGTTGTGGGTGCTCCCACAGTCCACCAATATCGTCACCTTCTCCTGTCGAACCCTTCCGGCCACCCGCATCGTGAGGGGCGGATTACACCCTTCCATGGCGTGGATGGACACTCCAAACTCCGTCACGTCCACTTCATCCTCCAACAGCGCCTCCTCGACTGCTAGCTTGGGAGGAAACTCGTCGCCCACATCTTCATGCAGCATGAAAACATGTATCTTCTGACATTTATGTCCGGGTACAAATTTCTCGTCACAGTTGAAACAGAGGCCTTTCTCCTTACGGGCCTGGAGCTCGCCCCACGACAAACGAGTCACCGTAGGCTTGGCAACCGCCTGCGGCTCCCTCCTGGCGATGGTGGGTGTGACCGGAGCCTTCCACGTGGCCCGCGAGCGCTGCCGGTTGAAACGCTCCTCCTGGATGCGGGCTAAGCTGATGGCGTGGTTCAAACTCCGTGGCATATAAGCATGAACCTCATCCCGCAAATGCTCCTTCAATTCTGACACAAAACAACTCAGCAACGTCTTCTCCTCCCAGTGTACCCGGTTCGCCAATTTCTCAAATTCTGCCCGACACTCAATCACTGTCCCCTTCTGTCGCAACTTCTGCAGCAGCGCCTCAAAATCCTCATACTCCAGAGGCCCAAATCGGGCGGTGAACCCCTCCACAAAATCAATCCAAGGCACATACTCTCCACCTCTCAAGAACCACTGAGTCCACTGAAACGCGCCGTCTTCCAGATGGAACGACGCTAGTTGCACCCATTGCCCCTCCGGGACCTCCTGGTAGCTGAAGAATAGCTCCACCTTCTGAACCCATTCCAGTGCATCCCCCCCTTTGAATTTGGGGAAGTTCATACGTGTCAACATCGGTGGCATGTAGGCTCGGGGTCCCGCTGCCCTTGCCAGCCTTGGCCATGCCCATTCTGTCCCGGCCCGTTCCACGCCTGACGTCCCGGGCCCATATGACCGTCGTGTGCCCCCGGGTAGCCATGAGGTGGCTGACCCAACTGGTGAGGAACGTGATGCCCGGCCCACGGAACATGGCCTCCATACCCGCCGGGAGGAATGCCGCCTCGCGGGTGAGGAAGAAGGCCCGCACCTCCTGGAGCCCGCACCGCAGTCCCTTGCCCTCCATCGACATGCAGCCATGGCTGCCGCCCTCCATCGACGGTCCCAGCAAAGCCCGGAAGGCCACCTGCCGATCTAGCCGGCCCGCATTCAGTCGGCCCAGAACTGGGGCCGACAGATCCTACCGCAGCCGCCGACCACGCTGCCTCCCCTAGCGCTTCCCCAGTGGTCCCCCATGGTCGGGAGAAGCCAGCGCCTCCATGTACGCCCATTCCCGGAGCTCCCGCAGCCGCACGCCCCAGATCGGGTGTTCCGGACCCCTCGGCGGACCGATCGGGCCTTCCGCCGATCGGTTCGTCGTCGATCATCGCCTTCCCTTTCAACAGGGCCTTGAGCTCCTCCATACGCACATCTAGACGCTCCTCCAGCCGTTGTGTAGACGTGCGCATCTCTTGCTCGATTGCGGCCACCAAATCCACCAATCCACCGTAGTTCTCCTCCAAGGTTTCCAAACGGGAGATCTCCTCTTGCGTGCGAGTGATGACCATCGTCGGAGAATGACGCCTCTGATACCAAATGATAGGAACTACTAGAGGGAGGGAGGAAACTAGAGAAGGAAGCTAGGGTTTAGAAGAAGAGGGAAATACCTTAGGATTAATTGCTTAGCTCCAAATGACAACATCCCCGGGTATAAATACCCGGGCCAAGGAGGGAGCCGGCCGGCCCCTCCAAATAGGGCTGAACCAGTTGGTTCAGCCCTTGGCCAGACGGTTTTAGTGAGTGGGGGCTGAACCGGTTGGTTCAGCCCCTTCGTGGCTTGGCTTCTCCTTGCGCCTGCGAGCATAATAACGCCCCGAGAAGCGGGGTGCGATCGAGGGCGTAACAGTGTAAGTGAAGCAAGCGCTGGTAATGGAGGACGTACCTGATAGTCGGCACTGTGAAGGACATAGGGAGGTGCATAACACATGAATTCTGATCCAGCATGGAGTCAGATGGGAACACACCTCACGGGCATTTTCTTTTTGGTCACTACGGAACCATCAGGATGCGCCTTGCATGATGGAGGCAAAGCAACATAGACCAAAGTAGAAGGTTCAGATGACTTTGTGGTAATGACCCGAAGAGCTGCTACAATGTCTACCTTGAAGCAGCCTACAGGGATGCTAGCTCTAACAAAAGATCAGGTGTGTGTCTGATACAAACAAGACGCATATGACAAGTTTGAATGTACCTTTTAATTAATGACAACCATAATAGTCTAAGAAGACTTCAAAATTAAATAAAGATCCCTAGCAAACACTTCTTTCATCAGATATGATGTTCCTTTTGATGAGTATGATTTTTTAATTATTGTGTCCAAGCAATATCCATGTCTTATATTGTTAAGAAATTGTTGTTTTGTGTTTATTTTGTATTGTACTTGCGTCCACTTGTTCGTCTCAGGCTAAATAGGTGGGCGCTTGTGAAGATTTCCATCGAACAAGATGTAATGTGGGAGTAAGATGGGCAGCATCAATAAAGAATAAGGGCTTAACCAAAGTAACAATTGATGCGGAGCTAAGGCAACAAAACTAGAGAGGAGGTCAGAAACGTGTGAAGGGACTTGAGTGGAAGGAGGAAGCTAACAGAGAAAAAAAATCTAAGATTAAACTCATTATATTTATAATAAACTTAACAACTACCCAAATGATAATTATAGATTGCAAAATTATTCTGAAAAACTTATTAGAATAATAAAATAATAATAATAATAATAAACAATTACTCTAGTGCCTGCATCACAACCTCTCTACAGTCCTTTGAGTGTCTATGCAAAGGAGGATGTTAATTGCAGAGTTAGCCCCCTTCAAAGGGCGAAATTTTTCGAACCGGGATCCTTTCCGAAATCATCGTCCGGGTGAAGCCCGGTTGCGACACGTGGGGCAAATTTTCAATGCCCCTAGACACCCACCGAATATACCTCTGATGTATGTTATGTTGACCTGCTATGATTCTAGCAGGGATGTATTGTGCCAAAAATACATATTGGACCTTTTGACAAGATTGCGTCACGTGTCACAATTGGGCTTCACTCAGAAGGGGATTTCAGAACGGAGCCCCATTCAAAAAATTTCACACTTCAAAAACACCCAACAAGCTTTCGTAGGGAAGTCTCTAAATATTGGTGAAGCAAAATCTGCTAATTAGTATGGTGACTTCATACATCTTTATGTATATATGTAATTTCGCTTCATGCTCTAAACAAAGCTTGTCGCGGGCATCCAACTTAATATCATTAAATTATCCAGCCCTCTTAATTTTACTCATCTTGAAATGGTGGGAGAATATAATGCAATTCAAGAAAAGGGGAAAGACTGACCTTTATCAAATCCCTGCTGAGGTCTTTTACATTTTGCACGCATACTGTTATCCTCTTTCCTTTTTTGGGAATTTCGCCACCAGCCTTCAACTACTTTGTAGAAAACAAAACAGAATTGCAGAAGAAAGTGATTATAACTGAACCCCTAATAGGTAGTGACCAAAGAAAATATTATACAAGGAAAACAAACATACCTCCGAGCTGCGATAACCGCATAAATCACAAGAGCTCGCCATAACGATCACATCACAAAAATACGGTATTTCTAAGAAAAGTCAAGGTGAATAAAGCTCGATTTTGAAAAGGAAAAATTCAAGATATTTCACTAAAGCTACACTGAGGAAAACTGCAATTCGAAGAACAGAAATTAACATGGAGACCTTAGGGTGCATGACTAGATGCAAAGAGATTGAAACATAATCAAGTATTAGACAGGTTTAACTATATTCATTTTATCATTAAGAAAAATAACCGGTAAACATCAAAATTTGCCAATCAAATACCGTAAAGATCTGGAGATCAAAATTAATTCAAGATCACTTGAGTCTTCAAAAAATTAAGCTTCTTAAATGTCAAATAGATAAAAGATAATCATGGAATAATTATTCTTAATGGTTACTTTTCAATAAAACCTTGCAACTAAAACACTTCATATATCTGGTTGAAGACAGAAACTTAGGGCGGCTAAATCAACTAGATTTTTGGCTCTGATCAAGCTGAGAACCCAACAATTCGAGCACGAGTCAAAGATATATATATATATAGAGAGAGAGAGAGAGAGAATTTTCACTGATGTTTTTAAGAAAAGTCAGCTTGCTACTCGGTTAGTAATTCATCACGGACGTTTTCATCGGACGCAAGTAAGGGTTTGTATAGCGCGGAGATTGGAGGAGCGGCGGTTGGAGGAGCTGATCCGCAGCCGCGGGCACCTACCCGCGGTTCAAATCCCGCGGATTTCCACGGGTTTCAGCGGGAGCGCTGCAAACCGCGCCCGCCAGCCGCCGTCCCAGACAGGAAATTACCGCGTCTGCGGATCAGAAATCGCTCTCTGATCCGCAGCCGCTGTCCCAAACAGAGCCTAAGACAGGCGAAGCCGAGACAATGGGGCGTGACCACGCCGGGTTTTATCTTTATTCACATTTATTTTATTTGTCGCAATTTTGTCAATTTACTTAATCCACATTTATTTACGAAACAGGTTGGTCCGGACCGCACGTACTTGATTTACATCGGACTTTGTATTTAAACCCGAACTCATGTTTAGACCTGGTATGCAATAATAATATTTCAGTTTATGTTAAGCTGGAGTTCCCAACTTACAACGACAAGAGCGATCCAAGGAGTTGGTTGACCAGGTACGAGCAATTCTTTGCAAATCAAAGGATGCTAGCGATGAAGTGGATCTCCCTCGCTGCATATCACTCGATCAACACGGCCAAAATGTAATTCTTGCGCTTAGATATGGAGAAGCCCCGTATAACTTGTGAAAACTTCAAACAATATTGCTACCTGCGCTTTGAGCCTCTAATGAGGGGCAATCCCCCGGGCAACTTGATCTCTCAGAAACATACTGGGGCGATCGACGATTACCTGAAAAACTTTCAAATTCTCCTCTCGCATGTGCATGAGATCTGAGCTGAGCAGCATGTCTCCGTCTTCACAGTGGGTCTCCAAGAGCACCTTCGCGTGGGCGCCTTGCGTTGGGCGAGCTGAAGGGTACCGAACATCTATCCAGCATCCAGTCCTTCCCTTCTTAGCAAGGTCTCTTGGAGGAACTATTGGAGGAGCATGATCCTCTTTCTGAAGACCCGGTCAGGATTCCACCACCCAGATCCCAAGACCACCACATTCACCTATCACTGGGGATAGTACCGGTAGCAGTCAGACTATACTGGTACCCCTTCCTTCAAAAGCACGAAATCAAGAAGCGGTACTGAGAGATGTTGCAACAGGCGATTATTCGGCCCAACCAATCCCCTTTTTCCTCTCCCGCCTCCTCGTCGAGAAGAATGATAAGTCATAAGGTTTCTGTGTGGGCAATGTGGCGTGCTTGGAACTGAACTCCAAGATCATCGAGGATAAATTCCCGATTCCAGTAGTCAATGAACTCGTTGACAAGCTACTTGGAGCCCGACTCTTCTCCAAGCTGGACCTGCGTTCCAGCTACCACTAAATTTGGATGCATACCGATGATGTGGAGAAGACAACCTTCTACACCCACCATGGCCATACCTTTGGCGAGGAGCAGGCAGCTTATCTGGGCCTCATCGTCCACAGATAGGGAGTCTTAGTTGACCCCGCCAAGCTTGAGGCAGCGAAGAACTGACTACAACCCCATTCTGCAAAGGTATTGTGAGTTTTCATGGGCTTGTGTGGTTACTACCGCGGATTCATTCAGAGTTAGTGGGTGGCTACTCACCACCCACTAATGAGTTTGCTCAAAAAGAATGGCTTTGGTGTACACCTGAGGCGACTCAGGCATTCCTGGATCTAAAGGCGACATTTGTAGCGGCCCCAGTCCTAGAGCCTCGAGGAGAGGGATTGGTGTCATCCTACAGCAGCAGGAGCATGCCATTGCCTTTTATAGCCTAGAGTTAGTGGCCAATCACATGAAACTGTCTGGTTACGAGCGGGAATTGATCGGGATGGCGAAAGCACTACGACATTGGATGCCTTACTTATGGGGGCGCCACTTTGGCATCAACACCGACCGCTACAGCTTAAAATACCTATTTGAGATTAAAGAATTCCCCACAGTAACACTGGATCAACGAACTCATTGGGCTTGACTTCACTGTCGAATACTGAGTTGGGAAGCTCAACTGAGCGACATACGCCCTTTCCCGCCGTGATGAAGAAGAGAGTGTGCTACTCGCCATCTTCGAGCCACACCGAGCACAATTCGAGACTATTCAAGAGGAGGTGCCATACAACCCCGTTTTGGAGCAGATACATGAGCGCATTGAGACAGACGGAGCACCAAGTTACCAGATTTACAGAGAGGCCCTGATTATGCTAAATGGGAGAGTCTACCTCCTGTCGATGTCGTCGATGGTCCCACTCATCATCAGTGCCATCCATAACCTCACTCATGAGAGTGTGGATAAGACATTACAATGAATACAGGCGGATTTCTTTTGGAAATGGCTCAAGGGCATGGACAAGAAAGTAGTGCGCACCTGCATCATCTGTCAACAAAACAAGAATCTCTAGAAGCACCACCAAGAACCTCTAGAAGCACCACCAAGAACCTCTAGAAGCACCCAAGGGTGCTGCTACAACCTCTTTCGGTGTCATCATAGATCTAGGTGGAGATCTCCATAGACTTTATAAAGGGATTGTTGCGCTCTCGCAGCATGACGATGCTCTTTACGGTGCTTAGTGGGGGGAAACGCCAAATCTTGGGTTGGGCGATTGGCATGAACCAAGCATTGTTCAACACGTCATATCACTCCTAAATACGGGCTACGCCATTCGAGTGGTTTATAGTTGTGACCCACCGACCATCATTCCATGCACAACGAAGTCGTCCAAGGTGGAGGGAATGGACCAACTATTTTAGAGCAGAGACTAAATCTTAGCTTCCACTCGGGAGCACCTTTTATAGGCCCAAGAACGGGCAACAAGGTACTATGATGATGGACACGCCTGTGGAGCTTCATGTGCAAACTGGGTGAGGCAGAAGTTTCAACCCCACCGCCAGCTAACTATCGCCCGACAACCGAGCAGTAAGCTCTCAGTCTCACTACGTTACTATGTCCCCTTCCAGGTGCTGGAGCGGATTGGGACTATAGCTTACCGTCTGGCACTGCCATCAAGGTCGAAGATACACATCAAGAAGCGGACCTGACGACCATTCCAGAGTGACTCGGACTACAACCATAACCACTGCAGGCCATAGATCCCGCCTTAATAGAGGAATCGTGACGCGGGACGAATCTATAGGCGGCGGATGAAACCTGCCCTAACCCTACATGTAATGCAAAGTCGTCGGCTAAATCATAATTAGATAATAAAAATAACATCTCACGCAGTTAATTCACAGCAAGGCAAAATAATTTACTAGGGCAAAGCAAGCTTAGACTTTCCTCCGCGTGGAGGGTCAAAGATAGAGCGTGCGGCGAATCGGTCCTTCATGCAGTTAGAGACTTTTCAAGGAGCAAGTAACATAATAAACTATAATCCCAAACAAGCATCAAATAACCATACCATAAAAATGTTTTACAACCAAATACCAATATAAAAACACGACACGAATATCAGGGCTGCTGTAACTAAAATAAATCTGAATATTGGAGGGCTCAAAGAGGGATTCCGGTGGTGGGTGGACCGGATCGGGTAAGGGAAGGCTGGTTGGGGATTAGGAGGGCTGGATCGGGGAGGGAAGTGGCTGGATCTGGGCTGGACTGCCCAGATCTGGAAAGATTTGGTGATGGCCGGTTGTTGGGAGGTGGATCCACGGGATGGGGGGTGATGGCAGCAAAAGGGGAAGAGGCGGGGCGGCTGGATCTGGCTGAAAAAGTCCAGATCTGGACTGTTTTGGGGATGAAAACAGCCAGGCAGGGCTGGACAAGGAGGGAGGGGCTTTTACAGGGGTTCTGGGCTGATATTGGGGCGACGGCCTGATAAGGAAGGGGCGGTTTGAGGTGGTGAGGGGCGTCGACCTGAGGTGGGGTGGCTGGAGGGGTAACAGTGGAGCGGCGGCTTGAGTGGCTGGATGAGGGGCCTGATGGTGGCTGGACAGCAGGACAGGGCGGCTGGATGGGTTCCTGTAGATGGCCAGCGGCTGGACAGAGCAGGGAGGGAGGTGTAGATGGAGGGAAAATGAAAAAAAAAACACAAACTTACCCAAGGAGTCGTCACCAAGGGGGCTCCACGGAGTTGGCACCGCGGAGGGGATCACTGGAATGAAGGAAGACACTCTCCAAACATTCAGCAATGAATCTGACGGCAGCCCTCAACATCCTATTTATAAGAAATAAAATTAGGGCACCGGAATCAACGGCTACGATTGGCCGTTGGTCTCGGGGCCAAACCTATATGAAATAAACCCGAAAAATACAAAGCTATATATGAAATTGATTCGCAACGCGAATCTGGACGCATCCACATAGTCGGATCGTCGATCCGGGCAAACCATATATGGTAAGTCGCCAAATCAGCATGAATGGGCCCAAAACTCGTCCTCCACTGTGAGTCCTCGTCTCTGCTCCGCATCAATTTCCCCGGCTTGAAAAAATTCATCTCCCGATGAATAGGGATCGGATTTCTCTCGTTGTAAGCCAGGTAAAACTCAAAGAGGTCCACCAGAGGTCGTCCAAGTGTCGTCGCAGGAAAAGTTTCCTCGTCAATCAACTCCTCCGGACTGAAAGCTTCCATCCCCGATGAATGGAGATGGTCGTACTGAAGTCGAAGTCCCAGGGCGAGTCGATCAAGCTCCGCTGATAGCATCCAGGTGTCGTCGGTGAAGAGTCGTTCGCGTCGGTGAAGAGTCGTCCGCGCCAGCGAACCAGGTAGCGGCACACAAGACTGTCTGTAGAGGGGGCGGGCTCATGCGTAATGATCACAGTGATAAGCTCATCTCTCAACACACTAGTAGAAGGATTCGGTGGGATCTGAGGTGCCAATGGTGAAGCCGTTGGAGACAGGGTCCCAGGTAAGTGGGGGTCAGGGATGGGCTGAGCACGGGGCAATGAATGTGGTGGCAAGGGCTCGGGGGTAGACTGAGTGGTGGGTGGTAAAAATGGTGGTAAAGACACGGGAGGGCCGCCAAGATGTGGGCCCGAATACTCGTGAGGTGCAAAGAATGGCGTCAGGTTCTCGACATTGAACATAATATGGGTACCCATGCTCGCGGGGATGTCCAGCTCATAAGCATTTGTCCCAAGGCGTCTCAGGACAGAGTAGGGACCCATTCGCCGAATGCTCAAACTTTTAGTAAGCCTCGCACGGAGCCTCAAAACGCAGATTCTCACTATCGCCTGCTCGCCTTCATGAAGTACATGCACTTGCCAATGAACATCCACATGTGATTTACAAGATTTATTACCAATATGGATTATTCGTTGGACCGACTCATGACACACATGCCAGCGATTAACAGACAACACAACAGACTCATGCAAATGATGACGAAACGACTCAACGGACCCATGCAAATGATGCAAATGACACATGACCGACACAACATGCTCTTTATGGGAAAAATCTAATAATGACCTGAAAATCTATCACAGGAGGTGGCCTATCAGGAGACTCTCGGGGAAGTGTAGAAAAACTCATCTCGTGTGTGCCGAGTGTTCTGGTGATTGTGCGAGACATCTACACTCAAATACGAGCTCGTAACGAGCCAAATGTCTCTCAGGGAACGTAACACATTAGGGGGCTCACTAGGAGGCGTGTACGAAAAGTCATCGCGAATGAGACGACCACCTGGGTGAAAATCTTGTACACCGACTAGAAGACGTGGCTCTCGAGTGTGGTGCGTGTCCCCGAAAAAGAAAGAGCTCGTCTGGTGGGTCAGCAGGTGGTGCATCCCAAAACTCAGCGAGAGTGCGATGTGTCAACAGGTGGTGCCCTAAATATTGGATGCCCCTCACAATATCCATCCATGGTGGCGGGGTCAGGGACGATAATGGAGGAGGCCTCCATAAATCGATACTTATACAAGCGGGGGGGGGGGGGCTCACCTGAATCCCATCCTCATCAGGATGTGGCGGATCATCTGAAGGCTCAACTGGGGGCTCGTCATAGAACTCGTCACTAGGGTCATGGTCCTCCAGATGAGTATCATCGTGAGGGGTAGTGTCCCCGTGAATGGGGGGACATAGCCACTACGGGATCAACACCAGGCTCTGGGCTCTCGGTCGTGATGTGACTCAGAGCAATGACAATGGGAGGGCGACATAGACCTACACTCAAGAATGGATCCGTAGGTGCGGTGTCAGGAAGTGGGTCTGTGGTTGGCGTGCTAACTAACTCGGTGGATGGCAGAGGAAGAGGTGTGGGTGAGGGACACAACACTACAGACTCAATAGGCCGCTCAGGTTCGCTCTCAGTCGGGGTCACAAGAGACGGGTCAGAAACAAGAGATAAGTCACTCATTGGGCTAAGCACATCACTGGGGTGAGAGCAATCTGCATCATGTGTCACTTCTGTCGTGGCTGACAGGACACTGGTAGGCATCGTGGTGACCTCAGTATGGGAGAGACTCATACTGCGGAGGTCAAGGTGAGAATCCCATCGATCAGCTCTTCCGGATCTCAAAGACTGCTCATAACGTTGGGTGAGCTGATATGTCTGCTCGAGGGACTTCGAGCAATGATAAACCACCTCAGTACGTATGTCAGACCGAAGTCCAGACCAAAATCGGGAAATGGTAATGGCTGGGTCCTCTCGGATATCACTCCTCACCACTAACTCGTCAAAACGGTCCCGGTACTCAGCGACAAACATGGATCCTTGATGAAGGAAAAATAGTTGGTCGAGCAAGCGACTCTGATACGACGAAGGCAGATACCTCTGACACAATATACGTTTCATGTCCACCCAACTAGTGATGCGATGTAGACGGTCTCACTCGCGGGTCCTCTCAACGCTAGACCAATATGTCATCGCCTGATCTAAAAGTCTATGTTTCGCAAACTTGACGCGACGTTCACTGAATACCTCAAAATGATCAAGATAATTCTCCATATCCACGAGTCAATAACTGAAAGACTCGATGAGCCGTCAAAGGAAGGGGCAACAGTAAGAAACTGACTCTCAAGATCTCTATTGGAACGACGATCCTCATAATAATCATCCCTAAGGTAACCGAGTCGTGTCGAAGGATCAACACGATCCGCTCGCGTGTACGAATAAGAACGACGGCAATCATCATACTGATCGTCTCTAGCATAGTGGGGTCGTGTCGGTGGGTCAACACGATCTTTGGAAGTGGTGTACTGCGTTCGCGAATAATCATCGTAGTGTCGTGAGGGTCTCCCTGAAGGGGATCTATGAGGGCTGGTGCAAGTGGACTCGAGACCTCCAAAGTGAGGGCACGAATAATTGTGACACCTAGACATAATGAAAAACATATAGATTCCACGACTACGTATCAAGAAGAGCGCATAACCTCTCCTCTGATACCAATTGACGCAAGACGAATCTATATGCGGCGAATGAAACCTTGCCCTAACCCTACATGCAATGCAAAGTCGATGGCTAAATCATAATTAGATAATAAAAATAACATCCCACGCAGTTAATTCACAGCAAGGCAAAATAATTTACTAGGGCAAAGCAAGCTTAGGCTTTCCTCCCCATGGAGGGGCAAAGATAGAGCGCGGCGAATCGGTCTTTCCTGCAGTTAGAGACTTTTCAAGGAGCAAGTAACATAATAAAATATAATCTCAAGCAAACATCAAATAACCATACCATAACAATGTTCACAACCAAATACCAATTAAAAAACACAACATGAATATAAAGGCTGTTGTAACTAAAATAAATCTGAATATTGGAGGGCTCAAAGAGGGATTCCTGTGGTGGGTGGACCGGATCGGGTAAGTGAAGGCTGGTTGGGGATTAGGAGGGCTGGATCGGGGAGGGAAGTGGCTGGATCTGGGCTGGAATGCCCAGATCTGGACAGATTTGGTGATGGACGGCTGTTGGGAGGTGGATCCACGGGATGGGGGTGATGGCAGCAAAAGGGGAAGAGGCGGGGCAGCTGGATCTGTTTGGATCTGGCTGGAAAAGTCCAGATCTGGACTGTTTTGGGGATGAAAACAGCCAGGCAGCTGTAGGGGAGGTGGCGGCATGGCTGGGCAGGGAGGGAGGGGCTTTTGCAGGGGTTCTGGGCTGATATTGGGGCGGGGCCTGATAAGGAAGGGGAGGTTTGAGGTGGTGAGGGGCGTCGGCCTGAGGTGAGATGGCTGGAGGGGTAACAGTGGGGCGGGGGCTTGAGGAGAAGTGGCTGGATGAGGGGCCTGATGGTGGCTGGATGAGGGGCCTGATGATGGCTGGACAGTAGGACAGGGTGGCTGGATGGGTTCCTGTAGATGGCCGGCGGCTGGACAGGGCAGGGAGGGAGGTGTTGATGGAGGGAAAATGAAAAAAAACACAAACTTACCCAAGGAGTCGTCACCAAGGAGGCTTCACGGAGTCGGCACCGCGGAGGGGATCACCGGAATGAAGGAAGACACTCTCCAAACATTCAGCAATGAATCTGACGGCAACACTAAACATCTTATTTATAAAAAATAAAATTAGGGCACCCGGAATCAACGGCTATGATTTGTCGTTGGTTTCGGGGCCAAACCTATATGAAATAAACCCGAAAAATACAAAGCTACATACGAAATTGATTCGCAACGCGAATCCGGACGCATCCACGGAGTCGAATCATCGATCCGGGCATGCCATATATGGTAAGTCGCCAAATCAACCCGAATGGGCTCAAAACTCGTCCTCCACTGCGAGTCCTCGTCTTTGCTCCGCATCAAATCGTGAGGTTCACATTCGCTGGGACGGACCGCTACAGGAAGAGTCATGGTAGGCACTAGAGGACTTCTGGAAAGCATACCTCAACATCAAGCTTGATAACAAGCTCAATGTGAAAGAGGAGACTGATGTGACGAACACTTTCATCGAATGCAAATATGGCAAGCGAAGACGAGACGACGTGGGGTGACCACGCCGAGATTTTATCTTTATCCATATTTATTTATTTATTCAATTTACTTAATCCACATTTATTTACAACACGAGTTGGTCCAGACTGCGCACACTTGATTTATGTTAGATTTTGTATTTAAACTCAGGCTCACGTTGAAATCAAGAATGTAATAATAAAATTTTAGTTTGACTTTTAAGAGTCTAGTGCTCCCTCTACCCACCATCCCCTCTTCATTCTCATGCACAACCGACGAGCAATGTTTGCCCTAGTGGAACACGATTTCTACGCTTGTCCAGGCTTCACGCCGCTCACAAGAAGAGACTCTGCAGGACCACTAAACCGTCGATTGTTAGCAAGGCCGTCTCTAGCAATCGATCAACGGTTCTCAGGCATTCACGCGCACAATCCTGGCTCTACACATCCTTTGCCTGCAATTTTTCTTCATGCTCGGGTATAGCCCTTCAATCCACCTACCTTCATCGATGCCTCTTATTTGGACACCGCGACAATGCTCCAGCCCTATCCCATCATAGGTCGATATCGAGGATCTTGAGGAAAATACCACGCTCTTTCGTCCCATCATCTATTTTCTTTGCTTCCCGTCACGTAACCCGATCCTACGCACGGACCTGTGATATAATCTATATGCTCCTTTCAAATGGCGTTCAATTCACCCCAATTTTTTTCCTATAGATATAAATTGAATTGCCTATGTCAATCTAGGAATTTAGTGAGCCCTTTTGGGGGTTGTAGTTCAATATAAATCAAATGACCTAGATCAATTTAGGAAGAGAGCAAAAAACTAGGACTTCGCCGTTACATAGAGTCGTTTGTGTTCTAGCTTTTAGGTTGTAATTCGAGAAGGATACATAAAAGACTTGACGTTTCAACAGAATAATTGCATAAGCTCTTTTCCTCTTGTGCTCAATGTTTTCATATCTTCTGTCAAGCGATGCCACAACTAGGATTCTAATTCACAATGTTCTCTAATGCTAAGTTCTCACTTCTGAGCAATCAGCAGAGATGAATACATACCTCCTTTCTTTGCTCGTCTTCCAATTCATCAACACTTTTAGTACGTGTTACCAATTTTGCTTTGGTGTTCTTGTATACATCTTACTGCTCTTATATTAATCACAGATTCTTGCTCAAAGTTGAGCTATTTTGATCCGACTCGAAGTCGGGCAATTTTGATCCGCCTAGAAACAAACATATCTCACTCGAGCTCGATCCGATTACGAGCCATCCGTTATATTTTTAATATGATTTTGAGCTGAACTCCACTCGGAATGAGATTGGACAATACAAGACTACAAAAAACATATAAGTTATCTGAGTTCATCTTTAAATTGCTATTCATATGATAATATAATATACATGTCGTATTTAAATAAAATGTATATGGTTTATCAATGAGAACTGAAAAGAAGACTACATAATCTAATACAATATAACTTCTATGTTTTCGTAATCTTTTTGTCACCTTATGGTTATTTGTAATTTATTCATTAGCAAACATATAAGGAATTCTTCATTACTCATGTGTGCATCATATTTTAATACATTACACATTCCCCCTATGTTTGATTTGCATGAAAAGTTTCTTTGGAAACTTGACCTTAGCTATAAGATTTACAAGTCAAACACAAACAAATAATACATGTAATTGAAACAAGGTGATAAGTTTATTATCCATCTAGATCTCTACAAAGTTACGTTGCTAGAAAAACACTATCCTATAAAATTTAAGCAGCTAATTAATACAAAACTTAGAACTTATAAATCCCAGAAATTTGGTATTACTCTATTTTTTCATGTATTTGACCAAACCTATATTATGAATTATCAGTTATTTCCATATATTGTGGTTCTCTTCTACCACCTCATCCTGATTTTACATCAAAATGAATGATAAATTTTTAAGGCATTCATACTAATTTCATTCTTTGAGTTGTAATTGGTGATGAAATTTACACTAAAAGAGGATACTAAGGTGCCCTATGTAATGGAAAGATGGATCTACAAGTGATGACTGTTAGAAAAGCCCATGTAGGAGCCCAATTGTTTTTCTCTTCTCTTTAGTCCCACATCATGTATAAGGATTTCCTCTCTTTCTCCCTCCTATATATTTGTATTCATACATTGTATTTTACATATAGAAAGGAATATACAAGCTTTGGCTTTTTCCTACATGGTATCAGAGCATTCGGTCCGAAAATCGCGGTCTCCCATTTCTGTGACCGCCTACCCCTCCTGCTGACAGCTCTGCGGTCTCCCTTTTCTGTGACCGCTTCCCCCCCCCCCCCTCCTGCCGACAGCTCGGCTTCCTGGCCTCCTCTTTGGCCCTCTTATAGCCTTCACATCGCTGACACGCGGGCCCCGCCTCTCTCGATCTCTCTTTGATCGCAGCGGTCTCCCGTGCTCCTCGCAGCGACCTCCTCACAGCGGTCTCCCCGGCTTCTCCTCGCAGCGGTCTCCTGATATTCTCGCAGCCTTCTCAAGCTTCCCTACGGTCTCCAACGGCCGATCTTCCAATCTCCTGTTGCGGTCTCCTCCTGCGGAATCCTGGTCGCAGCTCGTCGGATCACTGCCGAGCTCCTCCTGTAATCTCCCAATCGATCTCTTGCCGAGCTCCCAATCGGTCTCCTGCAGCGATCTCCTCCCTGCCGCCGCCTGCAGCGATCTCCTCCCTGCCGCTGCCTGCAGCGATCTCGTTCAAACGCCGATCCGGCCTCCTCCTGCAATCTCACGCGAGCTCCCTTCAGCGGCCTCCTTCCGCGTTCTCGTGCGAGCTCTCAAGCGGCTTTCTCGCAGCTTCCTCTGATCGCGCTTCCAGTGGCCTCAAGCGGCATTCTCGTGCGAGCTCTCAAGCATTTTTCTCGCAGCCGACAGATCCTGCGGCCTCTCCCAGCGGCCTCTCCCTGCCGGTCTCCTCTTGCTCCCTCTGCGGTCTGCGCTCTCTGCTGAGCTATCTCCTACTCGCCTTCAGTCGGTCTCCCCTCTATCAAGTGAGCTCTCCTGCTCGTCGCTCCCTTTGCGGTCTACTCCTGCACGCAGATTGTGCGGCCTCCACCGGTCTGGCAGCGGCCTCCCAGCGGCTCTCTGCCGAGTTCCTATCCAGTGGCCCCCCAGTGGCTTCCTCTCCAGCGACCTGTCTTCTGCAGCAGTATGCATGGCTCCTGCTCGTGGAGAACATTCAGGGCCTCCGGGAATGGGTCGCGGTGGCCGGCCACGTCCTAAATGTTCCTTCTGTCGTAGGGATGGACACCTTGCGACGACTTGCTATCGCAAACATGGTCTGCCTTCCCGTCCGCTTGATTCTATTGTTGTCGACAGTCCTCCTGCCACTCATGCTGATCTTGAAGAAGTCCGCCTCCAGCTCCAACAACTCTACGACACGCTCAACCGCCCACCTGCCTCCGTTGCCTCCGCTGCCTCCATCTCCAATGAAGATATTGTATGTCTCTCCACTAGTCCACGCTGGATAGTGGATTCAGGTGCTACTCACCATATCACCTCGCTAAAACCACATCAATACTTGGATTCTCCGCATCCTAAGTATATCACAGTAGCCAATGGCGACACCGTTCCTGTCTCCGGTTCAGCTGATATCCTCCTCAATTCCTCTCTCCCTCTCCGCTCGGCTCTTCATGTCCCGGGCTCCCCGTTTAATTTACTTTCCGTTAGTCGCCTCACTGCCGATCTAGACTGCTCAGTAACATTCACCCCCTCTTCTTTTCTGATACAGGATCGACGGACGCAGAGTATAATTGGTAAAGGACGACTGCAAAACGGACTCTACCTTCTTGATGTTTCTCCCACTATCCTCTCTTCCGTCTCCTCCGTTGAAGGGAATCAACGTCTTGGGCATGCGCCTCTTCCTGTCCTTCTGAAGGCTCTTCCAGATATCTCTCTTCCTGCTTTTAAGTGTGACTCATGTATTTTGGGGAAACAACATCGTACCTCCTTTCTTTCCCATTGTACTCGGAGCTCTGCTCCTTTTGTTATAGTTCACTCCGATGTTTGGGGCCCATACAAAATTCCTAGTGTCTCTGGTTATCGCTAATTTATCACCTTTATAGATGATTATTCTCGCACAACATGGTTGTATTTACTTCGCGACCGCTCTGAGCTTCACTGTGTATTTCGGGCTTTCGTTCTGGAGATTCGCACACAGTTTTCTGCAAACATAAAAACTCTCAGGACAGATAATGCTCGCGACTACACTAGTCATGACTTTGATAATCTCTGCTCGGACTTTGGGATCATTCACCAGACATCGTGTGTCTATACCCCCCAACAAAATGGTGTTGTTGAACGTAAAAATAGGCATCTGCTCGATGTTGCTCGCTCACTCATGCTTCACATGCAGGTACCCAAAGTATATTGGAACTTTGCGCTGTCCACGGCGTGTTATCTCATTAACCGCCTACCTTCCTCCGTCCTCCAGTATGCTACTCCGTTTAGCCTCCTTTTCCCCTCCACTCCGGCATTCTCTCTCACACCCCGCATATTTGGTTGTACCTGCTACGTTCACCTTCTGGGTCCGCCCACGGACAAGTTGGCTCCCCGGGCGGCCAAACATATGTTTGTTAGCTATTCTCATACTCAGAAAGTCTACGTTTGCTACTCTCCTGCTACCCGTAAAGTGACAGTTTCTGCTGATGTTACCTTTCGGGAAGACCAACCCTTCTTCAGCACTCCAACACCACCTCCTCCACCACAATCCTTCCCTCGACTAGTCATTCCCATTACCACCTCTACCAATACTCCCTCCTGACTCGGCTCCTGCTTTCCACAAGCCCCCTCTTATCCGTGTCTACACCTGTCGCACTCCTTGCTCCGTTGCCCCAATGCAGTCGGCTTCGACCTCTGACACTCTGCGCTCTGCTGATCCGGCACAAGCCTCCACCGCTCATCCATTGGCGAACTATGTATCCTTACATCGCCTCTCCCCACCGCTTCAAACCTTTGCTACTTCATTATCTTATATTTCTATACCTAACTCTGTGCAGGAGGCTCTCCAACATCCCGGCTGGCGGGCAGCAATGGATGAAGAAATGACAGCTCTCTGGGCTAATCAGACATGGGACCTGGTCCCTCTCCCCTCAAACCAGACTCCTGTTGGGTGTAAATGGGTCTTTGTCATCAAGCATGCTCCTGATGGGACAATTGACCATCTTAAGGCACGACTGGTGGCTCGTGGCTTTACTCAACAACAAGGTCTCGATTATGAGGAAACGTTCTCTCCAGTAGCCAAGCTCAACACAGTTTGTGTCCTTCTCTCTGTCGTTGTGCATCGCCAATGGCCATTACATCAGCTGGATATCAAGAATGCGTTTCTCAATGGTGACCTACAAGAAACAGTCTACATGCAACAACCGCCCGGGTTTGAGACCACGAGGGAGTCTCGAGTTTGTCACCTTAAGAAGTCCATTTATGATCTCAAACAATCCCCTCGGGCATGGTTTGATAAGTTCAGTAAGGCTGTTCGGGAGGTTGGCTTCACACGGAGCTCGGCAGACTTCTCTCTGTTCACTCGACATCAAACAACAGGAACGGTTCTTCTGTTGGTATATGTTGACGACATCCTAATCACAGGAGATGATTCAAAGGGAATACAAGCGGTCAAACAACATCTGAGCTCCGTTTTTCAAACAAAAGATCTGGGGAACCTTCGATACTTGCTTGGTCTGGAGATCGCAAGACGTCCTGATGGACTTGTCCTCTCTCAACGAAAGTACTGTCTCGACCTCCTTCAAGATGCTAGCTATTCTGGATGCAAGCCGATTAACACCCAGATGGATGTCAATCACAAGCTGTGTGCACATGCTTCTAATGCAGATCTTCTTCTTCCAAATCCAGAGTACTATCGACGACTTGTTGGGAAACTAATTTACCTAACAGTCACGAGACCAGATATATCCTTTGTTGTTGGGGTTGTCAGCCGATTTATGCATTCCCCTCGAATGTCTCATCTTCAAGCCATCGAACGCATCCTAAGATATCTGAAAACAGCCCCTGGTCAAGGGCTGGTATACAAAACCTCGTCTTCTACTCCAACATTGGTTGCGTATTCTGATGCAGATTATGCTGGTTCCCTGGATGATCGGAGATCTACTAGTGGTTTTTGTACCTACTTTGGAGGTCACCTTGTTACCTGGCGTAGTAAGAAACAAGCTGTGGTTGCTCGATCTTCAGCTGAGGCAGAATACCGTTCGATGACATCAGTTGTTTCTGAACTCACGTGGCTTGAAAGTCTCCTTACTGATCTAGGAGTAAAACTTTCCTCACCAGCTATCTTACTATGTGACAGTCAAGCTGCTATACACATAGCTAAGAACCCGGTCTTCCACGAAATAACGAAACACATTGAAGTGGACTGTCACTTCATCCGGGAGAAAGTTCAAATGAAGAAGATAAAATTAAAGCATGTTCCGGGTACTGACTAAGTTGGTGATATTCTCACCAAGGCCCTACCAAGTACCCTATTTTATCAATTCATGTCCAAGCTGGGTGCCTACGACTTGTACGCTCCAGCTTGCGGGGGAGTGTTAGAAAAGCCCATGTAATGGCCCATGTAGGAGCCCAATTGTTTTTCTCTTCTCTTTAGTCCCACATCATATATAAGGATTTCCTCTCTCTTTCTCCCTCCTATATATTTGTATTCATACACTGTATTTTACATATAGAAAGGAATATACAAGTTTTGGCTTTTTCCTACAATGACTAATGGAAAGGCCTTAATACTAAGGTGCTGATTGAAAGACTATGAGCTAAACAATTCATCAAAATACAATATTTCGCAGCCAGACATAGTTGATTTGTACAAACAATTTGTATTTTCATCATGACTACTTTAGTGATAGAGAGTTCACTATTTTAATAGGACTATTCCAATCCATGTCACAAAGTTTGTGAGAAATATTATAGGGAACTTGTTAGTGGTTAGCAATTTCTTAGTACATTGGAATTGGAATTGGAATTGAAGGTCAAATTTCAATTCTGTTGTTTATTTGCACGTTTGAAAGGCAGAATTGGAATTCAAAATGAAATGCATGGAGTTCATTTTCAACTAAAGCAAATTCTTTCCAATCTTATATATGATTTAGATAATTCCGGCCACGGTTCACATGTGTGAATGTATATGTAAGACGTTCTTCACAATAATAAATGATATTTTTTAGTTTAAATCTTAAATATGATTCTTGCATCCCGGTTAATATTCTTACGATCTGTTGAGTTTGATTCAGGTCACCAAAAATATTCACTAGATGCAATCTGTGATGATGCTCATCTCGCCGAAAAAATGAATGTCGTCAGATTGTCCTAAAGTTCGGGGAAACTTCTTCTCATCATTCAAAGATTGATGGTGATGACAATTCGTCGATTCGATCTACGGATCTCGGGAAAACAATGTTAAATCGCAGCCGCCAAAAAACATGAAAGCTATCAGATCATCCTAAAACTTTCAGGGAAGTTTACTCTCATTATTCCAAGACTATTGGTGGTGACGGTTCATTGTTTCGATGGTCAGAACTCCAGTAATCTTCATCATTCAAGTCGTCGGATTGTCACCAAATTTTCGGGGAAGCTTCATCTCATCATTCTGAGACTGTTGGTGGTGACGGTTCATCAATTCGATCGTTGGATCTCCTGCAATCTCCATTGGGCAATGATGCCGGAAAAAATGAATGTTGTCAAATTGTCCTTAAATTTCAAGAAAGCCTATTCTCATCATCTCGAGACTGCTCGTGGTAATGGTTCGCTATCCAATTATAAGATCTCCAGTAATTACTGTCGAAATAGTAGAATTAACAATTCCATTTTTGCAAGCTCAATTCCATTATCTAGCCAAACGACGTAACTGGAATTCAAACTAATTCCAATTCCGTTCAAACAAACAGGTTAGTGTTTGTTAGATCTTCAATCAATGGATTTGTAAATTCAGAATGAAACAAGAAAATTTGTGTTCAAGAAGATTTTATTGAAATGTGAAGGATTTTCTTCTTCATTTATTCCAAGATCATTGATCCTTAATAAAGCATGAGACTTGCAAATGTGAGACAGACTTTTCTTTACCACTCATATTTTTTGTTATTGATTGAAAGTGAATGTGTTTAGTCAAATCAATTACAATTTGGAATTCTTTCAATTGAATGAAAGTTAATCTGTGTAGTTTTCTTATTTTTTAATTTAGTCATTGTTTCTAGAAGAAGTCCATAGACATTTTGTTTGCATTAGATTTTATCATTTCAGTTTCATCATCAGTAGTCGATAATTATTTTGAATTGATAGCACTGTATTTCGATAGGATCTTTGTTAGGACGGTTCACCAATCCCAAATGGGACCCGGACCGCGGCTCAGTTGGTGATGAGGTCTGTGTTGAAAGGTTCTCATCAAGGAGGTCAGGGGTTCAAGCCCCGACCTCAACAACCCGCCAGTGATTAAACTGGTCCTGGAGACGGGTTGGAGTGTGGGGGCCGCGGCCCTGTTAGGCGGAGCCAATTACCGGCCACAGTGTAGCCCACTGTGCGGTCCGGGTCCCATTTGGGATTGGTGAACCGTCCTAACAATCTTCAACATCACTTCTCCTATATGTTCAACATATTTTTATGTTGAAAAAGGTGGTTGTAATGGATCTACAAGTCACAATTTTTATCATATATCAGTACAAAGTAGGCATAGCCGTTAGACAATTAGACAGTTATAAAGGAAGCCAAATCAATTTAGACAATCAGACAATTTTTATTGCCATTGCAAATAAAACAATTAGCTGGGATTATAAAGGATACTGGTGGCATAGAAATTGGTAACACATGCAGCTCCACATGCTCCACAAGTTGATGGCAATGTTTCAACCTGTGATAGGAAGACAAACAAATAGCATGATTGCAAAGAATAAAAGGAAAAATCTTCATATCATATGATGTTTTACCTCTTCTGGTGCCGAGTACCTGCATAAGGCTGCAGCAAATTGATCACTATTTCCCTGAGCGATCGCACGGCGACCAGCAACAGCTCCTACTAAACCATGGGGAAACCCTTGTGCTCCACTCCCTGAAGACCTCACTTCCTCTGTTTGAAAATTACTCTCAGAATTTTTTTCAGTTTCCTCAGATGTATCGGCAAGAAAACCTAGTGCTGCTTGTTGCTGAGGTGTCCTCTCATAAAACCTGATAGATAAGAAAGGATCTTGCATAGGGGCACACCTGTGTTCAGCATAGTGATGAAATAGTTCAGGATAGTAATGAAATGATGGGGAGAAATGATGAAGATATTTACAACAACCTAAAAAGGAGAAACTATTAAGACGGCTTATGCTCCGTTTGATACGACTATGGCGGTTGTGAACAGTGTCATGAACTCTCAATCGTGAACACCAGACCTTGACCTCGGAATTGTGCCCATGTATGGGTTCAAAATGAGGATTTTATTTGGTGTCAGAAGCAATCATTGTGTCAAACAAGTGTTTTGTGGTGGTGTTTTTTGTGAATGCATCGCAGCAAAAATGCCACGCAAATGGAAACTTAGTCATATTATCTGTTATGGGCTGCTCATTCACGGGCCTTCCTTGCCGGTCGAGCCACATAACAGGGCCGCCGCCCATCCACCCCAACCCCTCTCTGCACGCGTTCTCAGTGTGGCGGGTTGTTGAGGCCGGGGCTCGATCCCCAGACCTCCTTGATAGAAGCACTTAACGATTGCTCCTATCACCAACTGATCTGCGCGTTAAGTGCTTCTATCAAGGAGGTATGGGGATCGAGCCCCGGCCTCAACAAACCGCCGCGCTGAGAACACGTGCGAAGAGGGGTTGAGGTGGATGGGCCGCGGCCCTGTTATGTGGCTTGACCGGCGGGGAAGGTCCGTGAATGAGCGGCCCATAGCATTATCCTACAAATTCTATGTAGCCAGTATGCTGATTAGCATAGAGATTATGGGATGAAGGCTTGACAAACTCAGTTCCAGCCTAAAGAAAGTAAAACTGTCCGTGGCAGTGAAAATGGTGTGTTCAAAACAAAAGTAATATGAAACAAACCATAAAGCCAACGCAGCTTCAAAAAAAAAAGTGAAAAATGGTGTGGCAATATTTAGTCCATTGGAACCAAAATGACAGCTTGAAATTTATAAATAATCTATAATACAATGCAAAAGTAAATGTTATGTTACTTTTCTTTGCTATACTAAACATGCTTGACATCAGAAGAAATTCTCCAGGAGGGGATTAGAATGCCAGATGAATCAAAGGTAGTAAGAAAAAGTAATGCAGGCAAATAATACATGAAAACTGGGAACAGAAGAAACAAGCTTCCTACATCTTATCATGATTTGATTGTAAGAGAATTTAATGGTAATGATAACCTTACTAGATATTAAATCAAGTGACTGTAAATAGACAATATTAGGAAAAAAAACTATGATATTGTCAGTATCTGGGAAAACCTACGGGTTCTCAATGAAGCTATTTCCAGCGGGGTCATCAAGTATGAAGGAAAAGGAAGCATTTCCTTCTGCAAAGGACCTTAAATTTATCAAAAATTTGTCTATCGCTTCGGCAGTCCCTGGATCCACTTTCTGCACGAACAAATAGAAAATATTGAAGAGCAAAGTGTGTTAAGTTGAACGCCAACTTGATAAAACACTTGAACATACCCTACGTTCTTCTTGAAGGGTATCCAATCCATCAGCAGCCCGCTTAAGTATTCCTTCCACCTAGAATAAAATGCAATGGCATGTTAAAAGTCAACAAAACTGAAAACAATAGAAGTCCCAGTTTGCAAGAAAATAGAGCATATACTCAATTAAATATGTTGACAAAAAAATAGCGACAAAAAAAGAATAGGCCAATCTAATTAAGTATGTTACAAATTGCTAGAGTTATCCAAGAGCTAAAGAACATTTTCCCTCGTTGTCCACATTTTCATGGCAATGCACCAAATAAGGTTGAGTGTTAAAAGGAAATTTTGTGAATTCCCAATCTCTACCCAACAGAGTGTAGTAATACTGTCAAGTTCAATTGTGGAGGTTTTGGAGCTGACTTATAGGTGGATTAGGAATTGTGTGGAGGGGCATAATTGGTGGTGTGGTGGGGGTTGGACGGCTTGATGGAGAACTCAGCCTCCACAAGGTGAGTGAAGTTCACTTGGACGGACACTGATACCAAACAGCTGCAAGGCAGCTGGCCGAAAAGGACGCGTTGGACCAATGTTTACTCCGAGGGGTGAGAGATCCAGCAGGAGAGGGAAAAAGATGGGAGAAACTGCCATGGAAAGCTCTTCCAACGATTCAGCCTTAGGCTCTTAACATAGATGATCCAAAAATGATGAAGTTCACATATTACAAGGCTATTTACAAATTTCCATACAAGAGACCTAAAAGTAAATGACAACATTAAATAAGATACATGGAGGGTCCCTCCATACAAGTGTCAATTAATCCATCTCAGCAGTATTCAACGTCTTCCTTTGGGAATAAACTCATCATGTGCGTCTGCTCGTGTCTTCATCAGGTAGGCCCACTGCTTCCTCCATAACAAAATACAAAACCTTCCACATATTACGTTAGTACCTAAAAAGAAATCAGCTCATATGAGCTAAAAATATCAGCTAATAGAGATTAGTGGTGTCCATTTTTTAGTGTTTTATTAGCCTCATTGCAAAGTGGTGTCCAAATTGAAGCAACATATTCTTTCATGGTGTTTGGTGCTCAAATATCACAAATTAGTACATCCAAGATTATAACAAGGACTAAGTTTATGAGATGCATAGCTTCTTCTGATTCATTGCCATGAACACAATTACCACAATGTATACTCTTTTACAATAAAGAAACAAGACGACTTTATGATGCACATTAACAAAAAATGGAGTTTAGAGAAATTTAAGGGCATTGTTAAAGGCAAACCAAAAATGGATATCTGCACACCATTAATAATGGCAAACTATACTTTTTGGAAATTACTCGGTGCAAACAAATCTGTTAACGATAAACCGATATTGTTAACAACAAATCAAATCTAAAATTAGAAAATTTGTCATTATTTTTCAACCATTGAGAAGGTTTTGAGGATAGTTGCTAATCAAAGTGCCCCAAAAGAAAAAAGAAAGTAAATTGTGAGTTCTTGCTTCTATAAAGACATAAAAGATTGTTCATCTAGTTTAGCTTTTTGAATAACCAAGGTCTGATCCAGGAAGGAATGAAAATTTTGATTTCGGCATTCATGTTTTAACAACAGAAGTTAACTGACAATCTCGATTTATGTATGAGTAAAGTATGATCAATAAATTTTCTACACAATTATTATTTTTATTTTCTGACACTGTAGTCTCAAGAGCCTTTTGCTATGTTATATTACCCTTTGGAAATTTCTGAAAGATAAGAAGATGATTATATACATCGTATTGCACTTCTTTGTCGATTAACATTTATTGTGCATGCACATACTGAATAAACAAATCATTATAGAATACGAGAAGGTTTCGACTGAGTGTGCGAGGGAATCAGGGCGGGTTTTCGGCGTTGGCGTGCGGCTTATGGTTTGCCCGTAAAATATTTCTGAACTAATTTTAGATGAGAATTTTAAGTTTTGTTGGTGTGTGGATAACAGTTTTTTGGTTTGCCTGCCAAAAAATCGGAACTAATTTTAAATGGGGATTTTAAGTTAAGTTGGCGTGCGGATAGCCGTTTTTCGTTTGCCTTTAACAATGCCCAAATTTAACTAGGAAAATGGAGTTACCGTAGAAAGTGTACCACGTTGAGCTTCCGGAGGAATCTCAAAATCTAACTCTGGAATCTGCATATAAAGTAAAAAATAAATAAATATGATCTTGTATTACAGTATAACAAGTAGTTTAGCGATTAACCAAAAACAATAACATGAAACAATAAAAGGCTTAATTCATGTGCACATGCATGTGCTTTCAACCAATGATTATTTTTCCACCTACATTGATTTGTGTGTGTGTGTGTGCACCTTTGTTCATCATGAATACTAAATCTTAGCACCTCCTGATTTTTGTATCCTAGATTAATGAAATAAAAAAAAATCAACTTATGAAATATGGTTTGTATTTATGTACTCAGTATTCATAAAATGATTGTCATTGCCAACATATATTTCTAACAATTCTTCCTAATTTATAGATTAGGTTACATCTTATCCCGCATATTGTTGCGAGTGACACCACATATGACAAGTAATACTAAATTAGGGTTGTAAGCCATTTGATCTGGAGTCAATTTGACCTCAGCTAAAGATTGGCTCTATTCTATTTGAGCAAATCTCGAACCGAGCAGAGTTAGCTATAGATTGTCTTGATTGGATCTACATTAGTACCAGTGTTGGCTCATTTAATTAGCTTTGAGTTCGGTCCTAGTTAAAAAAACGGTTCAGCTTCGATTAATTTTGATTATCTATGACAATTTTTTTACTCCAACCTGACATAAGTTATAGGTACATATATATTGATGGCTATATGCGCTACAATATATATGTACAACCCTCATTCTCCGAGGGTGGGCCCCTTCAAAGCCATGTAGGCAGAAGTCAAGGTCAAAAGGTCAGCACAGAGGTCAGCAGTCCAAGACACAAGACAGCTCAACCAGCAGGAGCAGAAGAAGGCCTGGGCAAGTATGGGTGGACTCGCGCGAGTAGCCCTGATACTCGTCAAAAGGTGAGCGACCATAGGTGATACTCGCCCCTCTTCAGGCGAGGTCGCCTCAATGTCGCCGAGTTGGGTGGGGTATAAATAAGACCCCCCCCCCCCATTCTCTTTGATTTTCCTATAAATAAGACCCCAGGGGTACTTGGATTGGCACCTGAACTTGAGCTTTTGAAACCCACGTTTAAATTCTCGGACCCGTCATCCTTTGCCGTTACTCCCGGTACTAGCCAAGTCGGTGCCTTCCTCATACCCTGCTCGGCCATTTTTGGTTTTGGAGGGGAAGTCTCTTCTGAGCTTCTGGGTACGTGGTGGGACCTCCCTGCCGCAGCGCCTAGGGTCCTGTTGTTCTTTGTCCGAGTCCTCTTCATCGTTGCCAGTCAGGCCTTCTCGTTGGACTGCTGGGTGAGTAGCCTCTGACTACATTGATCCGAATTTTGGAGCTGGGATTTTCCTGGCTTCAACACTTTGGTGCGGTGAGCGTGGATCGTAGCCGGAGGGAGAAAGTTTGGTGGAAAGACGAGATGGTTGTAGCTGGCGACCATGCAGAGGTAGTCGGGAACTCAGCCGGCGGCGGCGAGTTCGTGACGTTGGCGGTCTTTGAGGAATTCGCACGGCGAATAGAGGGGTCCATGCGAGCAGCTTTCCAACCTCGCGCGGAAGGAACGGCGACCTCGCCTCATCGTCCGATTCTGACTGAAGAAGGTGTTCCCCCTCGGCGAGCAGGGAAGGAGCATGAGGAGGAGCTGGAGCGGCCAAGGAGGTCGCAGTTCTACCCGCAGGTCTCGCAGGGAGCAGGCGGAATCTGATTCCGCGATGAGGAGGAGCAGGCGAGGTACTTCGGTACTCGCCAATTCAGCGAGTATGGAGGTGATACTCGCCAAGCAGAGGATCGTCGCCAGTTTGGTGGGAGGAGCACATTCTGTGAGGAGATCATTGTTGCGCCGATGCCGGAGGGGTTCAGAGATCCCGTGATGAGTTACTACTCAGGGAGGGATGACCCTATCCGACACATCCAGTGGTTCGAGGATGTAGCCTCCATCCGAACCATGTCTGATGCCTTCAAGTGTAGGATCTTCGCTATCACCTTCCGGGGGAAGGCCAGGGACTGGTTCCACCAGTTGCCAGCAGGTTCGATCTACTGCTTCGAGGACTTGTGTCGGGGGATGACCATGCGGTTCGCAACGGCCAAGAAGATGAAGAAGGAGGCTACGGCCCTCTTCCATCTGGGGTAGGGAGCAAAGGAGACGTTGAGGCATTATATCGATCGTTTCCAGGAGGAGGTGTTGGACATCCAGGAGGTTGATGGTCCCACCTTGCAGCTGGCCCTAACGTTCGGCCTTCGCGAAGGTCTCTTCAAGTTGGAGCTCGGCAGGAATCCTCCCTATTCCTACGACAACCTCATCGAGAGGGCCAACAAGTTCGTCCAGGGTGAGGCTTCCAACCGCGGCTTCCTAGCCAGGCTCACCCGGGTGACCAGGGAAGATGAAGAGGAGGAAGAGGAGAAGACCCCCGAGAGGAGGAAGAAGGAAGAGCCCAGGAGAGCAGAGAAGCGGAAGCCAAAGGGGAGAAAAAGGGAAGAAAGGAAGAGGGAGGAGCCCAGGAAGGAGGAGCCTAGAAGAAACGATGAGAGGACACTCATCGTGGCTCCAGAACGTCGGGAGGAGGAAAGGCGCTATCAAGTTCCCGTCAACCGGCCACCTTGAAGGCCGGCAAGAGGACCTCAGCGTCAGGATCGGGGAAGGAGATCCCCAGAGAGAAGACGCTTCGACCGGCCAGAGAGGCGTCAAGAAAGAAGAAGGGAAGAAGCACTGGCGGTTGCCCGGCGCGGCAATCGGCAAGGTCGGAAAAACCGGCAGAGGAGGCCGCAGCCAGAAGAGATTCCCCTTTACTGTGATCTCCATCAGGTAGAGGGGTAGAGGGGCACGGGACCATGGCTTGCCCAGACTTTTGGGAAGCCAGGAGGAGGTTGGCGGCGGGAGAAGCAGGAGGAGAGCAGTGGAGGATTGAAGCCCCTGTCGAGCCGCCGGCAGTGCAAGCCGTCGGTCGAAGGAGGAATGAAGACCGAGTCGACCATGGAGGTCGAGGAGACCGCGCCCAGGGAGGCAGAGGAGGTGTGGGGGTGATCCACGGGGGAGCAGGACTGGGAGCTTCCCGCAAGGGCAGTCTCCATCAAATCTATCGAAGGAGTGTCGCTTCGACCACGCAAGCACCGCCCCCGTTGGAGGAAATCCCCTTCTCCGAGGAGGACATGTTAGGGAATGAGAATCCCTTCCATGATGCCCTCGTGATCCAAGCAGCCGTGGAAGACTTCACCGTTGATCGGATTCTGATCGATAATGGTAGCTCCGTGAACGTCGTCTTCAAGGAGACGTTCGACGGGCTGGGCGTCGGAGCAGAAAGAGTCCGAGCGTCGGATGGTCCCCTCTTTGGCTTCTCAGGAGAGAAGGAGGTGGAAGGAGGAGTAGATCTCCTTGTAACCCTCGGTGACACCTCCCTCAACTGTCGCTTCGTCATCGTCGACGCCCCGAGTTGCTACAAGGCCATCTTCGGAAGGCCACTTCTCAACACCTTCAAAGTCGTTCCGTCTTCCTACCATCAGTGCCTCATGTACTGCCAGGGGGACGTCCAGGTGAGGATCAGGAGCAATCCAAGAGCCGCCCGCGAGTGTTATCTCAGCGCGGTTAGCACCATCAGCTGGATGGTTGACGCGGAGGAGTTCGAAAGAGTGCTAGGAGGCACGGCCCGGCTGGAAGCGTCCGAAGAAGTTGAAGAAATCGAGGTACTCTCTGGGGCAGGAGTATCTGGGTTGCTGAAGATCGGAGGATCGCTGAAGATCAGTGAGAAGATGGAGATGGCGACGTGTCTGCAAGAGAACGTCGACATCTTTGCCTGGAGTGTTGTTGAGATGCCCGGGATCGATCCAGAGGTTGCCTGCCACCGCCTCAATCTCGACCCCGCGGTCAAGCCCGTCCGCCAGAAGAAGAGGTCAAGTGTCATCATGTTAGTCGTTCCTATCCGCGAGGAAGTAAAGAAGCTGGATGCAGGCTTTGTGTCGGAGATCCAGTACCCAGGCTGGGTCTCGAATATTGTAATGGTAAAAAAGGCTGGGGCCAGCTGGCTTATGTGTGTGGATTTTTCTTTAATGAATAAAAGCTGCCCGAAGGATTGTTATCCCTTGTCTCGAATCGACGCGCTGGTTGATTCAGCCGTCGGTTTTTCTGTGATGAGCTTTCTTGATGCGTTTTCAGGATACCACCAGATCCGAATGTATCCCCCCAATTGTCGCGATGTTTCCTTCATCACTGTTGATGGCTGCTACAGCTACAAGATGATGCCCTTCGGGCAAAAGAACGCAGGTGCGACTTACCAGCGGATGGACCATGTCTTCAAAGAGCAGAAGGGGAGGAACCTGGAGGTGTATGTGGACGACCTCTTAGTCAAAAGCAAGAGCGTCCAGGAGCATGTAGCTGATCTGGTGGAGACCTTCGCGACGTTAAGGAAGTTCAAGATGAGATTCAACCCGGCAAAGTGTGTGTTCGGAGCCGGAAGGGGGAAGTTTCTGGGCATCTCATCACCCCGGAAGGGGTGGAGCTGAACCCTGACAAAGTTAGGTCAATCCTAGAGATGACCTCGCCGAAGACGATGAAAGAAGTTCAAAGGTTGACAGGAAGGTAGGCGGGTCTTAGCCGCTTTCTGTCAAAGGCAGGGGAGAAGTGCTCTCCATTTTTCAAGACGCTCCAGAAGAGCGAGGACTTCGCTTGGTCCGACGAGTGCGGGAAGGCATTCGGTAGGCTGAAGGAGCAGTTGACTCATACACCTCTCCTTCAGAGCCCGAAAGAAGGCGAAGACCTACTCATCTACTTGGGAGTAGGAGTAGAAGCAGTGAGTTCGGTGCTGGTCCGAGAAGAAGGAAAGAAGCAGCTCTCCATCTATTATGTTAGCCAGGTGCTCAAGAAGGCGGAGTTGAAGTATCCAATCTTAGAGAAGCTTGCCTTCGCCTTGGTGGTGTCGGCGCGAAAGCTCCGGCCTTATTTTCAAGCTCACTCCATCCGGGTCGTGACTGACCATCCTCTCCGAAGTATCTTGGAAGGGGTGGAGCATTCAGGAAGACTGGCGAAATGGTCGGTAGAACTCAGTGAGTTCGACATTTCCTTCTCACCTCGGGTGGCGATCAAAGCTCAGGCGGTAGCAGATTTCTTAGCTGACTTCTCGTGGAAGCAGAGTCGGGAGAGGAGGCTTCTACTCTCATTCCTTAGAAGATATTCGTGGACGGAGCTTCGAGCAAGAACTCTGCGGGAGTAGGCACCGTGCTTGTCAGCCCACAGGGAACTAGGATAGAGCAAGCAGTCGAGATCCTCTTCCCTGTCACGAATAATCAAGCAGAGTACGAGGCCATAGTAGCGGGCATGCGTCTCGCACAGGAGCTGGGTATTTAAGACATCAGAGCCTTCACCGACTCAATGATGGTCACGTCGCAGATTCGGGGAGAGTTCGAAGTGCGCGACACCATCCTGCAGAGGTATCTTGTCAAGGTAAAAGGATTGATTGGAGGCTTTCAATCCTTCTTCGTCGAGCATGTACCGAGAGAGGAGAACTCGGCAGCGGATCGTCTGAACAAGTATGGGCCAAGGACTGGAGGGAGTGTCACCGAATTGTTCCGACCATCCATCGAAGAAGGGGAGATGATGGAGATCGATCAGCGCCCTTCCTGGATGGATCCATTCGCAGCATTTCTATCCACCGGACAGCTCCCAGCGGATGGAGGGGACCAGAGGAAGTTTCGATACAAGGCAGCGTATTACTTACTGCAGGACGGGGAGCTATATCACAAGACCATCTCGGCCCTCCTGGCTAGATGCGTCTCTGAAGACGAAGTACCTCGAGTGTTGGAAGAGATCCATTCGGGAGAGTGCAAAAGTCATTCTGGGACTCGCACTTTAGAGCAGAGAATCCTAAGACATGGTTACTTCTGGCCTACTATCCGTAAGGATGCGAAGATCTTCTCAAAAAAGTGCCAAAAGTGCCAGCTATTTGCCCCCCTTCAGTTGCAGCCATCCCAGCAACTTCGCTCGATCACCGCCCCGTGGCCGTTCGCTATCTGGGGAATGGATTTGATAGGTCCCTTTCATTCAGCTAGTGGCCAGAGGAAGTTCGTTCTCGTCATGATCGACTATTTCTCCAAGTGGATCGAGGTCAAAGCTCAAGCCAAGACTACCTCTCAAGTCGTGAAGAACTTCATCTGGGGAGAGATCGTCTGCAGATTCGGGATCCCCCTCGCCATCGTCACTGACAACGGTCCTCAATTCGCCAGCTTGGAGCTGGAAGATTTTTGCAGGCAGCTCGGAACTGATCTCCGGTTCGCGTCAGTACATCACCCAAGGAGCAATGGACAAGTGGAGGCCGCAAAAAAGCTGATTATCAACCTGCTGAAGAAGAAAGTCGAGAACCTAAGAGGTAATTAGGCGGAGCAGCTCCCCTCGGTGTTGTGGGCTTTGAGAACCACTCCTAGCTCAGCCATAGGGGAAACCCCGTTCAAACTCTCTCACGGGTCCTAAGCTCTCATTCCAGTGGAGTTCGAGGTCAGAAGTCCGAGGGTGATCGCAGCTGAAGACGGAGACGAAGAATGACGGCTGAAAAATGAGGAAGCTCAGAAGCTATCCCTCGACTACATTGAAGAACTCCGAGACTTAGCCTCCACTCGGCAGAAAGAGATCAAGCGTCGAATGACGAAGCACTTCGACAAGCATGTTCGCCTCAGGCATTTCCAAGCAGGTGATCTAGTCCTAAAGAAGGTAGACGCAGCAGGAAGATCGGCAGCCGTTGGAAAGCTCAACCCGAATTGGGAAGGACCTTTCATCGTCCACGAATCACTTACAACAGGAGGATATCGCCTGCAGAATCATGAAGGGGAACTATTGGGGAATACCTGGAGCGGCGACGCCCTGAAAAGGTTTTATCCCTAAGCAGGAACGTGTACATCCCTCTCCTGTAAATTTATTATTCATAAATAAATTCATCACCTCCCTGAAACATGGGAGGGCAAGAGATTCTTACTTCTATCGCAGCAACGAATCTTTAAGAAAAAAGAAGGAAAGCAGGTGAAGCCGCCTCTGCGCTGGGTTGGGAAGCAGGCTTCCGACTTGATTCTCGTAAGATCCAGAACGGATGAGGGGATGGTGCCTCGGTAGTGCGTTCTCCTAAGACCAAACCTCTGCATTGACGGTCGAGATCAGCTCCCCCCTTGCACGTTGGCCGTAGTTCCCTCCGACCGCATCTCTCATCCGACTGGAGGGATTATCAGGAAGAAGTCTCGACGCCGACTTCCCAACTCGACGAGAGGATGATCGACTTAACCTCTTAGGGGACCCTTGAATAAAGGCGTCGTAAACCCTCAAGAGTGAAAAGCTCGCGGCATAGCATTTTGTTTCTGATGACCCTGTCCAATCATTTGTATTATTACAAGCGTCCTGGCAGTCCTTCATCAGATGGCAAGTATACAGGTGCGACTATATGTGTACGAGTATATAGTGCGAGTATGCAGGTGCGAGTAAGGTATGATCGTCGACCGCAGCACTCAATCTCGCTCGTACCTAGGAGCCTAGCGAGCACTCAACCTCGTCGCAAACCTAATAGTATACTCGGCATACAAGCAGGAAAGTGAGAATGGTAACATAAGGCGAGCACAAAAATCTGCATTTCATTACTTTTGTAAATACATCTTCAAAAAATGATATACAACTATCAAAAAGAGGACCGGCGACTAGGCATCATCATCACCATCATCCTCGCCATCCACGTTGACATCTTCGTCATCATCATCCTCGTCCTCGGAAACATCATCCTCGGCATCACTGGATGAAGGGGAAAGATCTCGCCTAGGGGAGGTGGATTCCTCGGCGAGCAGCGCCGGGATGAGGTTCACCACGGTCAAGTTCATCGCCTCCGACTTCAAAAGACCTTCAACTTTCAACCTGCTCAGGGCAACCTTCCCGGTCGCCCTCGCGATCTCCCGGTGAATATGCGGCATCTCGTCGCCGTGCATCCGTATCTGCTTTCCGACCCTGGAGGGGCCCGCCTCCGAAGGCTGTTGCTCGGCAGGCCGAGTTTCCAGCTCGGCGATGCGGACTTGGGCGGCCTCCAAAGCCTGCCGAGTATCCTCCAGCTCCTTCTCGAGCTGAGATACCTTCTTCGCCGTCTCGATCTCGGCGGCCTGAAAAGACATGAAGACAGCGATTAGCAGAATGTTCGGCGCAAAAGGCGAGTATCCCAGAAGCCAGAAGGGTGACGAACGAGTACCTCATACTCTTTCCACTTGGCGGCCTCTAGCACCATGGAGATGAGCTTCTTACTCTGCACTTTGATCATCTGCTCGTACTCCAGCAGCCGCCTCGCCGTGGCATGGCCGAGCTCGGCAGCTGGCAGGTAGGATCGCGAGCTCTGGTTCGCCAGATACTCGACCGAGACATCCTGCAGGGCCTCGACATTTGCGCGACCATACAGGGCGAACATCAC
This sequence comes from Dactylorhiza incarnata, assembly GCA_033032865.1. Lineage (NCBI taxonomy): Eukaryota > Viridiplantae > Streptophyta > Magnoliopsida > Asparagales > Orchidaceae > Dactylorhiza > Dactylorhiza incarnata. Next base: position 1,533,537 of record JAWHQI010000310.1, on the reverse strand, counting down.
GTCGAACGCCTCGCCACTATCCTCCCAATCTTCCGACCAGGCGGGAAGATTGGTGCTCAAAGTCACCTCGTGGGCGCGCTCAGCCCAGGACACCAAAGGGCGACCATAGGCGTCCTCGCTACGGACACCTTCATTGAACAGCAGGTGACTGTGAGGCTCTCCAGCCTCCAAAGGGTTCGCCTTCGCGTGCAGGTCCCTCTTCGCGACCTCCTTCTTTCTCGCAGGCTCCCTGGACTTGGCCTTGTCTTTCCGCTTCCTGGAAGGCCCAGCATCATCGACGGTGACCTCCGGCGCATCGCCGCCTGGCGACAAATCGATCGGGGTAGAAGCCCCCACCTTCACCGCCATCGGAAGAGGCTCGCTCGGTAAAGAGCGAGTAGCTACAACAAGACAGGACATCAGAGGATTAGTCGCAAGTTGAAGACAAAGGGGCGAGTATGACCGATGCTCGCTCAGAAGACTACCTTCGCCCGGGAACACCTCGGCGAGCTCATCTACTCCCCTCCTCCAGAAGACCACATCCAAGCGGCAATTCCGAAGGCAGTCTAGTAGCTTCTCCCTACTCTCCTCCAGGTAAGGAACGGCGAAGGCGCTTTCCGCCGGCTGGAAGGACGAGGTCGGGATGATCTGAAAGTCGCCTTTGAGGACGACCAGTCGTCCGCCCCAGCGATGATTCTTATTCGCCGTGCCGGCCAGCGTGCAGACATGACTGCACAAAAAGACAACGCCCTCGCCTGTGGCGTTGAAGTGGAATACTCTCTTCTGGCGGGAAGCAGAGGAACTCCACGATCATCGCCACTCCGTTCGGGTTGATCTAAGCAGGGACTACCCGAAGTAGCACAGAATCTGGCAGAATTCTGTCCACAACGGTAGTCGCAAGCCGACCTCGAAGTGACGAATAGGGAACGATATCTCGGTGGGCGAGAAGGTGTTCAGACGCTCATCATCGTGAGGAAGCCTGGCGATATAACCTGATGACAGGTACTTGGCAGAGAACTCCTTCAAATCCTGCGGTCGAGTAACCGGCTTCTTGAAAGAAGTCGCCTCAAAGTTCTTGGCATGGCTCGCACGCCGAATAGCTGCCTCGTCAGCCATTCTAGAAGAAGAGAAGAAGAAGCGAGTATCTAAAGAGGCGAGAAAGAAAGAAATCGGGAGATACTCGCTAGAAATGCACGAAGATCGCCAGAAAGCGTAATAAATACGTACCAACCCCCTATTTATAGTAGTCGAAGATACTTAGCTTGTCGCGTACGCCGCCGCGAGTACGAGTAAGGGGTAGCGAGCATCAAGGAAAGTCGCCAAAAGCAGCGACGCACGTCAAATCATCAACACTCAACACTCTAGTACCTGCATCAGAATACAAGGGAACTCGCCAGATAGGCGTGACATTCTACTATTACTCGCAAGAAGACCGCAAAAAGAAGATAACAGAATTCAGACATCACAACAAGCAAGCAACAAATGAAGGGCGAGATTCAAATACTCGTCCAATAAAATTACTTGAATAAAATATTCGAATTACAAACATTCGCCAAATGGCGACCCCGCGACTACAAGAAAGAAAGAAAGCAGCATCTAAGGAGGGCCCTGAAAGTTCGCATGGGCTTCAGGGGGTTGTGGATGTCGCCCAACACAGCCCATACTGCGAGCCCGCTTGAAGTGCTCGAAGCCCATCCTCACCCTGCCGCAGCTGATCCTCGATCCTCGCCAGGCGACCAACCGAGCCCATGCTCGCGCACATCCCTACAAGCTCGTCGTGATGCAGCTGTTGGCGATGCTCCATCTTGGCGACCCGGCGCTCCAAGTCGTTGACGAATTGAAGGCGAGATTTCGCTCCAGCCAGCCGAGTATCAAACTCTTCCAGCCGAGATACTCGCACCTCCAGCTCAGCCAATCGACGATGAGGCTCGATGGCCGCCAAGCGTTCAGCCCGCTATTCCATCTCGGTCAAAGGCGATGAGGCTCGCTGATCGTCAAGCGCTCTATCTTCGCCTCCAGGTCCAAGATGGCGCGAGTAGCCCTCTCATGGTACTCGCGAGAAGGAAGCCCGACTCCATCTATCAAAGCTCCCACGGGAGTCTGAGCGCGAGCTGTAAAGAAGACAAAGAAGCAGCAAACTTTAGTGGCGAGTATCAAAGGGCAGATCCAGCAGAATCTACAAAGCAGCAACCAAAAGTTACCAGGTCGACGAGTATCATTCCTCGAGCCGCGAGGAGGACTGCGAGATCGCCGAGAAGGAGAGTTCCTTCCTCGATGAGGGTAGATGCTATGATGGCCAGCACCTCGCCGACTGGAGTGAGTCCCGCCAGTCTGCTCCCTGCCGCGAGGAGCATCTCCCCGACAGCGACCTGGATGTCAGTAGGAGGAGAGAACGGAGGAGGTGGCGGAATCCCACCAGCAGGCAGCTGCGAGCTGCTCGCCAGCTCCGGATGTTGTGGAGGCGGTGGTGGTGATGGTGGTGGTGGTGGTGGCGCATTGCTCACCGAAGGAGCCCTCTGCTCGCTTGAAGGCAGCTTCTCCAACAAAGAGCTGTGAAGGATCCGCACCGAGCGACTACCACGCGATCCCTCCCTAGCCCCAGGCGAGATCATCGGAGATGATCGCAAAGGCGGCACGACCAAAGGCTCCTCCTGAGCATTAATGGTCGGCGAATCTGCGAGTATCAGAAAGAGCGTCAGAACCTCGTCAGCGTAGATCAAATTAGCAAGCTAACCCAAAAAGGGCGAGTAGGTAGCTCTCACCTCGCGTAGGAGCGACATCGGGTTGAGCCTGAGTCGATTCCCCGGTCGCACTCTCCTCAGGAGTGACATTTGGCGCAGGAGGATCAGTAGCAGGCGAGTCTCCCTCGCGAGAAAGACCCAGATCGTCGAGCAATTGCTGACGTTGATCGACTAGAGGATCGGCGACATCCACCGAAGCAGCCGTCCTCCTCTTTTTCTTTTTTTTTCTTCTTCTTCTTGTCAAGACGTTTCCTCTTCTTGGAGGCGAGGAAGTCTTCAAGCTCGACGTCTACGCGAGCAGGAGTTCGAAGGGGCGGCATCAAACCTAGGAGGTCGGCCATGTCAGCAGCAGCTTCCTCGGCGATACTGCGCGACATCTTGAAGCGAGATTAGAAAATCCTTTCCACCATAGACCACTCCCCCTCTATATATAGGGCCAGGGTGTTGGCCAGCGAGATGCCGACTATAGATCAGTACTCGCCAGAAGGACAAATCGTCGAATAAAGGTTGGATGGTTCTTTCCGAGCAACTACGTTACTCGCAAAGAGCGGGGATTGTGTACAACCCTCATTCTCCGAGGGAGGGCCCCTTCAAAGCCACGTAGGCAGAAGTCAAGGTCAAAAGGTCAGCACAGAGGTCAGCAGTCCAAGACACAAGACAGCTCAGCCAGTAGGAGCAGAAGAAGGCCTGGGCGAGTATGGGTGGACTCGCGCGAGTAGCCCTGATACTCGCTAAAAGGTGGGCGACCATAGGTGATACTCGCCCCTCTTCAGGCGAGGTCGCATCAATGTCGCCGAGTTGCCGAGTTGGGTGGGGTATAAATAAGACCCCCCCCCCCCTCTTTCGTTTTCCTATAAATAGGACCTCAGGGGTACTTGGATTGGCACCTGAACTTGAGCTTTTGAAACTCCCACGTTCAAATTCTCGGACCCGTCATCCTTGGCAGTTACTCCCGGTACTAGCCAAGTCGGTGCCTTCCCCGTACCCTGCTCGGCCATTTTTGGTTTTGGAGGGGAAGTCTCTTCTGAGCTTCTGGGTACGTGGTGGGACCTCCCTGCCGCAACGTCTGGGGTCCTGTTGTTCTTTGTCTGAGTCCTCTTCGTCGTTGCCAGTCAGGCCTTCTCGTTGGACTGTTGGGCGAGTAGCCTCCGGCTGCATTGATCCGAATTTTGAAGCTGGGATTTTCCTGGCTTCAACACATACATATATATACATATATTATACATATATTTCAATCCGCTTTCGAGTTGGCTCAATTCAATATAGGCGCGCCCCTTCGAGTTCAATCAGGACTTGAAAGTTTGTTGGTTTATTAAATTCAAACTTGATCCAATCCAAATATTGATGTGATCTTTGATCAAATTTTGATCTTACTTTCGAGGAAGAATCACAACCCGATACAGCTATACTGGAATGCTCCTTTCTACAGAATTAAGCCACTAATTGGAACCTTCAAAATGCATAACACTTAGCTCAGTAAAATTTGGCGGGGGCTTTATAATACAAATGCATTTACACTCTTCATTCAACGGGCAACACTTGGAACCAACAAGGTATGAAATATCAATGCAAGAGATAGCAAAGCTTATTATGTCTAGATAAGATGCATCTAAGATATCAATATTAGTAAGTCAATGAACACCTAGTAGAAAAACCAAACGAAGGGGAAAAAATCTAATACAAATAATAATAAACAATGGCAGTGATGATGATGCAGCATTTCCAAGTTGAATAAACCTCATGTATTGGTGTAACAGATTATCATATGTAAATATTCTTCTTAAGATGAAATAAGACAAGTGAATAAACCACAATCATACAGTAGTAATTCCATGTCTAAAACTAATCATACCATTTCTAAGTCTACCAAAATAACTTGAAGACATGGTGCTGCAGGGAAAAGAATACAAATGGAAAAGTATAATCCCTTGACATTCCTCTCCAACTTTGCATTTTTCAAATGGAAAACTGCCATTGTGGAAGTTTAAATCAAGAAGCTTCTTAAAATTATCCAATAAAAAGTAACAAATAGGATTTATACAAGTGATTCAATGTCATTTTCTAACTCATTTGTGACCATACAAATTAAATTTATAGTTAAAACACACCTTTAAACATTCATTATTTTGTAAGAGAGTTAATAAATTGGTATTTTAGAACTAGATCATACCTTAATGGTAGCAGAATCAGATTTCACAACTTGGCGATTGAGTGTCTGAACGAAAATATACATCAAATCAGTTGCATATATCAAACAGATGGAATCATAACAATTAAAAGTTGCAAACTTTTCCCAATTATCAAGAAGACAATGGAGAGAAAACAAATCATTTTAAATAAAAATTAAAGTGTGCAACAATATTGATACAGAAAAATCTAATCACAGGTGAACAGAGATTGAAAATAAGAATGCTAAAGGCATTCACAAACCTGTTGATCACCGGAAGGAACCTTCAAGTGATAGGAGCAGCCGTGAGGCTGAAGTTGCCCAGCAAACTGGACTTCATTGTTCCTAGAAGAATAAAATCCCAAATTGAGAAAAGAAAGGGGGAAAAGGTCAAGCTGAACAGATACTGAATTCGATCGCAGCAGCAGGAAATCGTCATATAAATACCGCTCATAGCAATATGGGCATTCGAACGCCATTAACACTAGCTGCACAAAAGCAAAAGAACATTATAGCAAATTCCAATTGAAGAAAGAAAGAAAAAAAATCGCCGATGGAACGAAAAAATAAACCTCTTTAAAATGGGGGATCCGAGTTAAGAGAATCCTGGTTATACCCTGCACGAAATCAAAGCATCAAAAGTGGACCTCTCGTCCATCAAGGAAAGGAGAGATTTTTCAAGCACAGAGCAAGTAAGACGAGGTTACAGAATCGAAGCCTTACGTTCTCTCCGCATCGCATGCAGAGGCTCTCAATCTCGTGAAGTGGGGAACCAGAGGCATCCTCGGCGGAGATTGTATCGGCCGCGGACCGAATATCTGCGAGCGCTTCGCTGCTTTCCATTCTCAAGTTAAAGGTGCAGAAAATGGTTTCGTTTTCTTATCTCTGGCTATTCCTTCTTCCTCTCCCGCCTTTGTAGATTTCTGCCGATTTAGCGCCGAAAAAAACAGACTTCGAGTTCTTCTGCTGCTAATAAGCTCGCCGGAAGAGAGCAGCAGGTTCGAGAAATCGGGCGAAACACGAAGGCGTGGCGGTTTGCATTAGGGCTTCCATTTGGAATTGGGTCGGTCATTGTCACCAATTGAACCAATTTCGCTTGGACCGGCCTGAATTGAGCTTGTACAACCCCGATATTCGTCGAGTATACTCCCAAAGGCTCATTGGAACATCATGGTAGCATCGACCCATGCAGGAAGAGAGAGAGAGGCAAGGGAGACGAGCGGTGAAGGAGGAGGCCTCCCGCTTGCCCAGCCCTTGTAGAGGGGCGAGAGAAGGAGGGGTCAACCCTCCCTCTCGCCCCGCCCCCAGCAGCAGGGGGGCGAGACCCCAGGGGGGGGGGGGGGGGGGCGAGCTCCTCTCGCCCCACCCCAAGGCAAGGGGGGCGAGCTCCTCTCTGTTAGATCTTACGGCGCCCTTAGAGGGGGGGGTGAATAAGGGAATAAAAAATCTTTTTATAATTTTATGGAAATTACTAAATTGTTTTATAATATGAGAAAGGCAAAATAACAATTTAGCTAATTTGTGAGAATATCATAATTTTCATCTTTAGAAATAAGCACTAAATTGTTTTATGATTAAGAGATTGAAATAAACAATTTAGTTAAAGTAATTTGAATTGAAAAACTTTGTAACAATATATTAAAGATAACGCCAAAGGAGAGAAATCAAATAAACACAAATATAATCACGATTGCATTATATAAAAAAGAGTGTTTACAAAATTTGATTTCAATATCGCTAGAAATCGGAGGCGTACATATGTAAATAATTTTTCCTTTTCTATACCGACTCGTATCCCCACGAACCGGTTGGCTTTAGCCTATCCTTCCTCGGATAAGGCCTCAAGCCGCTCTAGCCAATCCTTCCCCGGTTATGGCCTCGAGCCCCCTAGATCTAATCACCTAGAACTAGTCACCAATACAAGGTGAATTTCTCCCTAAGTCCTACGCAGACCTAGTCGCCAACACAAGGCGAATTCTCTAAACGGTTACAAAAGTATGGAATGGAAATAATGAAAAACAATAATAAAACTCCCTATATGAGATCTCTGGAGTCGAGGATGAAGGATCGTTGTAGCATAAACGAGGTAGAAGCGATCGTCCTTCGGATGTAGCGTGACGTAGTCCTCCTCCAGAATTCTCCTTAAGCTTTTTGTGGGAGATCCATCTTCGGCAGCATAACAGCACTGGAATTTCTGGCACAAGCAACCTCTCTGGGATGGATAGCCAAAACGAGAAGCAAAGGTCCAATTTATAGAACTTGGAGCTAGCGCCGGCGGTAGTGGCTAGCGCCTGCGGTAGCGTTCGTGTGGAGCGGTTGCGCAACCGTCGGCGGCGTGGCGCTGTGCACGAACTGGAGATAGCGCCTGGCGGTAGCGATAACGCTGGCGGTAACGGTAGCGGTAGCGGTAGCGGTAGCGGTAGCGGTTGCGAAACCGTCGATGTGCACGAACTCGAGATAGCACCTGGCGGTATTGATAGCGCTAGCGGTAGCAAGAGATAGCTCTGGCGGTAGCGGTAGCGCTGCTCCTTTCAAAAAATTGTTCCAAGCGGCTTTATACTTGTGGAGTATTGCACCTATAGTTCCTGCACACTATAAACACACTACAAGCAATATCAAATACAATATGTGATTTGTTATTCTCAAACAAAGGGATGCGACACACATGTCCAACACTCTCGCCCCCGTCCCCTCCAGGGGGGGCGAGCTCCTCTCGCCCCCACGCCCCCACGCCCCCAGCAGCAGGGGGGGCGAGACCCCAGGGGGGGAGCGAGCTCCTCTCGCCCCGCCCCAAGGCAAGGGGGGCGAGCTCCTCTCGCCCCCCGCGCTCCCAGTAGCATGGGGCGAGACCCCAGGGGGGGCGAGCTCCTCTCGCCCCGCCCCGAGGGCAAGGGGGGCAAGCTCCTCTCGCCCCCGTCCCCTCCAGGGGGGCGAGCTCCTCTCGCCACCCCCCCCCCCCCCCCCCCCCCCCCCCCCCCGCCCCCAGCAGAAGGGCGAGATCAGCAGGGGGCCACCCCTGGCTGGGTCTCGCCCAGCCCCAGCAGAAGAGCGAGACCAGCAGGGGGGCCGCCCCTGGCTGGGTCTCACCCAGCCCCAACAGAAGGGCGAGACCAGCAGGGGGGCCGCCCCTGGCTGGGTCTCGCCCAGCCCCAGCAGAGGGGCAAGGGAGGAGGCCCTCGGCCCCCTTGCCCCCACCCAGTAGGAGGGCGAGACCAGCCAGGAGGGCGACCCTGGCTGGGTCTCGCCCAACCCCCGCCCCAGTAAGGGGGCGAGACCAGCCAGGGGGGGCGAACCTGGCTGGGTCTCGCCCAACCCTGTTTAGGGAGGGGGGTTCGCCGAGCCGCGCGTGGTAATCCCTCCCGCCCAGTTCCGGGGAGAGGGTTTGGTCTGCGTTTAGCGCCCCAGAACAACGGGATTTGGCTATCTGCAGCCCAGTTCAAGGGCATCTTGGTAATCTGGCAGACCAGTTTTTGGCTATTTGCAGCCCAACTTCAGGAATCCTATAAATAGGACCAAGGGGGCACCATTTGGAGGGAGGTTCATTCTTGGCTAGTTAGCTCTCTCCCTCTCTCTCCCTCCCCAAGTCTCTCTAAGGGGTGAGGAGAGCCTTCAGTGGTGCCCAAGCTTAGTAGTGGCTTGGGAGGGGAAGTTCCTAAGGGGCTTCCGGGTATGCGGCGGGACCTCCCCACTAAGCCCTTGGTCCAGTCCATAGTTCCTCAACCTTCAACCTAGAGCTCTCTTTGGGGGAAGTAAGGGTTGGTCGCCCCTCAGCTTGCTGAGGGCCCCGAACTCCACAGAGACCGAGAAATCGGTTTCAACATTTATGGTGCGGTGAGCGTGGAGTGTGACCGATTCAAGAAACTCTCAAGATGAGCTCCATGGACGGAGGTGGAGGAAGATCCGACTCGGGTCACTCGCAGTCCCCCGGTGGCTGGGGTGACGTTGGAGATGTTTGAAAATCTCAAGCGGGAGGTCATGCAGACTTTGCAGGTAGCTTTCGCCACGATAAATGAAGGCAGGAGAGAAAGTGGTCCGGAGGCCTCACCTCAGCAGGTGGGCGAGAGCATCCTCGGCCAGGCATCCGGGAAAGAGGTGCCGGAAGGGGGCGAGTGGGGAGGTCCTCGACCCCCACTTGTCGAGACCCAAGTGGGCGAGTGGGGAGGTCCTCGACCCCCACTCGCCCAGACCCAAGTGGGCGAATGGGGAGGTCCTCGACCCCCACTCGCCGAGCCCCAAGGGGGCGAGTGGGGAGGTGTCAAACCCCGTCTCGCCCAGCTCCAAAGGGGGGCGAACATAGGAAGTCCTTTGTGTGAGTTGATCCTCTCGGCCCCGGTTCTAGAGAGGTTCGGGAGGTTGGAGATGTCTCACTACTCCGGCAAGGATGACCCGTCCTGCACCTGCTGTGGTTTGAGGACATGGTCTCCATCAGGCCCGTGACAGACTCTTTCAAGTGTCGACTTTTCGCAACAACTTTGAAGGAGAAGGCTAGAGATTGGTTCCACCAGCTCCCTGCGAGATCCATCCATGCCTTCGAAGACTTACGCCGAGTCTTCCTGCTACGCTTCTCGACGTCAAGGAAGAGGAAGAAAGATGCCAAAGAACTTTTCAAGATCAAGCAAGAGCTGGGGGAGTCGCTGGCTCACTATCTTGAGCGGTTCAGGGAGGAGGTTCTCCTCGTCCAAGAGGTGCCCGGGTACACCCTCAAGCTTGCCTTCACGTTGGGGCTGCGGGAGGGCTTCTTCAAGATGGACCTCAAGAGGAAAGCTCCTTTGTCCTTTGAGGAGTTGATGGAAAGGGTGGCAGAAGAAATTGAGAGTCAAGAGGCCAACCCGGAGTTCACAAGATGGTTGGCCAAGCTGAGTGAGCCGGAGGCAAGACAGCATAGGGTGAAGGTAGAGGCTCCCAAGAGGAAGTTCGACCAAGAGGAAGACAACTTCCAGGAAGAAGAGTCTGACCTCCCAGGGTGGAGGCAGGGACAGAAGGCACCCTCTCCACCACCTCAGCAAACCATGACAATCGGTTGGGGGAGAAGGAGGGAAGCCAGGAAGGCAGAAAGAAGAGGAAAAAGAAGGGGTATGGTTGAGTTACCTTACTGCGACTTCCACGATGAGGAGGGTCACGTGACGTCCGCCTGCCCTGAATTCTTGGAACTAAGGGAGGCGAGGGGTCCGAGGAAGCAACAACAACAACCAAAAGAGGTCGAGGAAGACCAGACTTGGGAGTAGGAGACCAAGTTTTAATTTTCTTACTTATCTTTTTCTTTGAGCCCATGTAGTATGATGATCTACGTTCAGATTTAGTTTTTCTTGCGTATAATATGACAATCAAAGTTATGAAAGTTTTTCAGGTACTTAGCCCCGATGCTGGCCCGCTGACCAGGCTCCCATCAAGCTGGCAGGGCCGGGAACCGCTCGGTGGCCAAATGTTTCAAAGGTACTTAGCCCCGATGCTGGCCCGCTGACCAGGCTCCCATCAAGCTGGCAGGGCCGGGAACCGCTCGGTGGCCGAATGTTTCAAAGGTACTTAGCCCCGATGCTGGCCCGCTGACCAGGCTCCCATCAAGTTGGCAGGGCCGGGAACCGCTCGGTGGCCGAATGTTTCAAAGGTACTTAGCCCCGATGCTGGCCTGCTGACCAGGCTCCCATCAAGCCAGCAGGGCCGGGAACCGCTCAGTGGCCGGATGTTTCTCAAGGTACTTAGCCCTGATGCTGGCCTGCTGACCAGGCTCCCATCAAGCTGGCAGGGCCGGGAACCGCTCAGTGGCCGGATGATTCTCAAGGTACTTAGCCCCGATGCTGGCCCGCTGACCAGGCTCCGATCAAGCTGGCAGGGCCGGGAACCGCTCGGTGGCCGAATGTTTCAAAGGTACTTAGCCCTGATGCTGGCCCGCTGACCAGGCTCCCATCAAGCTGGCAGGGACGGGAACCGCTCAGTGGCCAAATGTTTCAAAGGTACTTAGCCCCGATGCTGGCCCGCTGACCAAGCTCCCATCAAGCTGGCAGGGCCAGAAACCGCTCGGTGGTCGGATGTTTCTCAAGATACTTAGCCCCGATGCTGGCCCGCTGACCAGGCTCCCATCAAGCTGGCAGGGCCGGGAACCGCTCGGTGGCCGGATGATTCTCAAGGTACTTAGCCCCGATGTTGACCCGCTGACCAGGCTCCCATCAAGCTGGCAGGGCTGGGAACCGCTCGGTGGCCGAATGTTTCAAAGGTACCTAGCCCCGATGTTGGCCCGCTGACCAGGCCCCCACCTTGCTGGCAGGGCCGGGAACCGCCCGGTGGCTGGAAGTTCTCTATGTATTTTCCCCCGAGGTGGTCTCGCTAGCCGGGCTCTCACTAGCCGGCAGGGTTGGAAGACCTTTCGGGAGGCTATGTATTTTTTCCCCCGAGGTGGTCTCGCTAGCCGGGCTCCCACTAGCCGGCGGGGTTGGAAGACCTTTCAGGAGGCTATGTATTTTTCCCCCGAGGTGGTCTCGCTAGCCGGGCTCTCACTGGCCGGCAGGGTTGGAAGACCTCTCGGGGAGGCTATGTATTTTTCCCCCGAGGTGGTCTCGCTAGCCGGGCTCTCACTAGCCTGCAGGGTTGGAAGACCTCTCGGGGAGGCTATGTATTTTTCCCCCGAGGTGGTCTCGCTAGCCGGGCTCCCACTAGCCGGCGGGGTTGGAAGACCTTTCGGGAGGCTATGTATTTTTCCCCCGAGGTGGTCTCGCTAGCCGGGCTCTCACTAGCCGGCAGGGTTGGAAGACCTCTCGGGGAGGCTATGTATTTTTCCCCCGAGGTGGTCTCGCTAGCCGGGCTCTCACTAGCCGGCAGGGTTGGAAGACCTCTCGGGGAGGCTATGTATTTTTCCCCCGAGGTGGTCTCGCTAGCCGGGCTCCCACTAGCCGGCGGGGTTGGAAGACCTTTCGGGAGGCTATGTATTTTTCCTCCGAGGTGGTCTCGCTAGCCGGGCTCCCACTAGCCGGCGGGGTTGGAAGACCTTTCGGGAGGCTATGTATTTTTCCCCGGAGGTGGTCTCGCTAGCCGGGCTCCCACTAGCCGGCGGGGTTGGAAGACCTTTCGGGAGGCTATGTATTTTTCCCCCGAGGTGGTCTCGCTAGCCGGGCTCCCACTAGCCGGCGGGGCTGGAAGACCTTTCGGGAGGCTATGTATTTTTCCCCCGAGGTGGTCTCGCTAGCCGGGCTCCCACTAGCCGGCGGGGTTGGAAGACCTTTCGGGAGGCTATGTATTTTTCCCCCGAGGTGGTCTCGCTAGCCGGGCTCCCACTAGCCGGCGGGGTTGGAAGACCTTTCGGGAGGCTATGTATTTTTCCCCCGAGGTGGTCTCGCTAGCCGGGCTCCCACTAGCCGGCGGGGTTGGAAGACCTTTCGGGAGGCTATGTATTTTTCCCCCGAGGTGGTCTCGCTAGCCTGGCTCCCACTAGCCGGCGGGGTTGGAAGACCTCTCGGGAGGCCATGTATTTTTCCCCCAAGGTGGTCCCACTATCCGGGCTCTCACTGGCCGGCAGGGTTGGAGGACCTCTCGGCGAGGCGCTGTGTTTTTTCTGAGATAGCACCGATAACCGGGTTCCCATCGACACTCGTCGAATATGCAGGGTTGCACATTTCTTTCCGAGCGTGAGCCACGCTCGAAAAGAGCGGGGATTGTGTACAACCCCGATATTCGCCGAGTATACTCCCAAAGGCTCATTGGAACATCATGGTAGCATCGACCCATGCAGGAAGAGAGAGAGGCAAGGGAGACGAGAGGTGAAGGAGGACGCCTCCCGCTTGCCCAGCCCTTGTAGAGGTGCGAGAGAAGGAGGGGTCAACCCTCCCTCTCGCCCCGCCCCCAGCAGCATGGGGGCGCGACCCCGGGGGGGGGGGGGGGGGGGGGGGGGGGGGGGGGGGGGGGGGGGGGGGGGGGGGGGGGGGGGGGGGGGGGGTGGGCGAGCTCCTCTCGCCCCCCGTCCCCTCCAGGGGGGCGAGCTCCTCTCGCCCCCCATGCCACCAGCAGCAGGGGGGGCGAGACCCCAGGAGGGGCGAGCTCCTCTCGCCCCCGTCCCCTCCAGGGGGGGCGAGCTCCTCTCGCCCCCGTCCCCTCCAGGGGGGGCGAGCTCCTCTCGCCCCCCACGCTCCCAGCAGCAGGGGGGCGAGACCCCAGGGGGGGGCGAGCTCCTCTCTCCCCGCCCCAAGGCAAGGGGGGCGAGCTCCTCTCGCCCCCGTCCCCTCCAGGGGGGCGAGCTCCTCTCCACCCCCCCCCCACCCCCCCCCCCCCCCCCCCCCCCCCCCCCCCCCCCCCCCCCCCCCCCCCCCCCCCCCCCCCCCCCCCCCCCCCCCCCCCCGCCCCCAGCAGAAGGGCGAGACCAGCAGGGGGCCGCCCCTGGCTGGGTCTCGCCCAGCCCCAGCAGAAGGGCGAGACCAGCAGGGGGGCCGCCCCTGGCTGGGTCTCGCCCAGCCCCAGCAGAAGGGGGAGACCAGCAGGGGGGCCGCCCCTGGCTGGGTCTCGCCCAGCCCCAGCAGGGGGGCAAGGGAGGAGGCCCTCGGCCCCCTAGCTTAGTAGTGGCTTGGGAGGGGAAGTTCCTAAGGGGCTTCCGGGTATGTGGCGGGACCTCCCCACTAAGCCCTTGGTCCAGTCCATAGTTCCTCAACCTTCAACCTAGAGCTCTCCCTTGGGGGGAGTAAGGGTTGGTCGCCCCTCAGCTTGCTGAGGGCCCCGAACTCCACAGAGACCGAGAAATCGGTTTCAACAGAGCTCAAATGGTAGTAATTATGAGTCGGGCTCAATTTCTATTTAATCCGGGCTTTAAATTTTGATTCTAGTTAACAATCGATGTCGAGGTCGAATGGCGGAAGGAGTTCGATAGAATCACAAGTAGGATTTGATGTGGGATTATTACACTAATGACTAGTGTACTCTTTCATACTACATACGATTCTGGTCATTCACAACACGCGTTACCCTGACTTCATTGAGAAAATTCTCCGCAGAACAAGAGAAATCTCCCCGCACAATGGCCAGGTTGACACCACAATCAACAACACTTTTCACAATGCGAAATCTATGTTACACTAATGGCTAGTGTACTCTTTCATACTACAGACGATTCTGGTCATCCACAACACATGTTACTCTAACTTCATTGAGAAAATTCTTCGCAGAACAAGAGAAATCTTCCCGCACAATGGCCAGGTTGACACCACAATCAACAACACTTTTCACAATGCGAAATCTATGCTCAATCTTACACCTCAATAGCCCAGAGACCCAGCCTCGAATTGTTGAGAATGCGAGCAAACAATCCCGACCAGAGCACCTGTTGCAATTATTGAGCGAGCACCTGTGCGACCGCGTTGAGCGGTATGCAAATACGCAAACCAAAATACTATGCAGAAAATAATAAAGCACACACAGAAATTTTAACGTGGAAAACTCAATTGGGTAAAAAACCATGGGACGATCGGAGTCCAACCCGGAAAGTCGCCACTAAAAGTGTGTGAAAAGTTCACACGCACGAATTACAGGCTTTCCCTCCACCGATCCACAAAGGATCTCCACTCCTCCACCACAAACACGATCCACAAAGGATTCACACAACCGTTCTTCTCCAACAACACTCACAAACAAAATATTGAAAGAAGAGAACAACAAAAGATGATGATGGAGTCGTTACCCGGACGGATTGAGCAATCCGTCCCAACGCCAAAGACGACGTTCTCCAAATCCACGAAGAAGACGGCTATGCACAACCCCTTCTACTTCGTCTTCAACCTCCAAGCCGCGAACAAATGCCGCAACAAGTCCGATCGGCACCAAATCTGGACAGCCCAAAGAAAGCTCCTTCACAGACAACGGCAGTGGCACTCTCCAATAAACGGCGGCAAGATCCCAGGCGGCAGCGGCGGCCCGGATCCAAGCGGCAGAGGTACTCCTCTCCAAACAACGGCGGTGGTGCTCCTCTTCTCCAAGCAAAGAAGGCTGGCCCTTTTTCTCTAACAGAAGTGGCGGCGCCTCTTCAACAGCAGCGGCAAGGCCTCTCTTTCACAGCAGCGGCGGCAGCCCTCCTCCAAAGCAGCAGCGGCAACACCTCTCCTCTCCAAATACTGCACCAGGCGGCGGTTTCCCAAACGAGGGAGAGAGAGTGGAGTTACTAAAAAAGGCTGCTATGAAAAGAGGAAATTAATCGGGATGATGAAACTGCTGCCCTAAAATAGTTCACGCCAAAAAGAAACACTGCAGTCCGGTTCAGTTGAACCGGTCCAGAAAAATGCCTATAAACTTCACACCAAAAAAGGGCAGCAGTAATTGAAAGTATCTAGTTGCGGCCTAAATCACCTAGAGGGGGGTGAATAGGTGGATTCTATGTCTTTACGCGGAATTAAAAACTTATAAATAAAAGCACACAGAATCCAAAAGAGCACAGCACAACACAGAAAATTATAGTGGTTCCCCGATCTTGGGTAGTCCACTTTCCACCTCACCTATCTAGCACGACCGGCTAGACTAGGCTACTTCACTGATCTCGGATTAAGAATAATCCTACAACTCGGAGTCAAAACTCCTACAAGCTCGGAAGGGAAACTTCCTACAAACTCGGAGACAACGCTCCTACGACTCGGAAGCAAGCTTCCTACAAGAATAATGTAATAAAATCTTACACAACTTTAGATTGAGAAACAATCTACTTTAAATCTCCTTGAGATTTTAACTTTATCAAATCTGAAAATAAAAGATCTTCTTCTTCCTTGATTGAATCGGAAATCTGGATCTTGAAAGAAGGAAGAAGAAATCTTGCCTTGAGAGAACTTGATCTGAACACTTAGGAGACAACTAGATCTAAAAGGAACTTGAAGAGATCTAAAATCAGAGATCTAGTTGACCCTTTTCTTCAAGAAGAATCGTTCAAAAACATTGTCGGCAACAGCAGAAGATTTGCGATAACAGTCAGCCGACGGACGGAGAGAACGATGTTTTTCTTCTTGGATTCACGATTAGGGTTAAACGGAATTAACCCTTAGCTATTTATAGCTTCTTCACTCCAACGGCTATATCTGAGAGCATCGAGAAAGACACCTCGCGAATCGTTAAAGAGAAATCCCTAAAAGATCAGGCCGGAAGAACTGAACCGGAGATACGCAGACCGATTCGACTAAATGGAATAACCGAATGGCAATAACCGATTCGAATTCGGTTAAATGATATAACTGAATTCTACAGATTTCAACATTCGGTTAAACACATTCACCGAAAAACAATAACCGAATTTCAATAACCGAATTCGGTTATTCTATTACTTTGAAGAAATTTCGATCTTTGATTAACCGAATTCGGTTATATCCATTCAGACCATATAGTCGAATTCGACTATATGTCCTAAATGATATAACCGAATTTTACTTAAGAAAAATTCCTTTCTTAAAAGATTCCACCATCAGCTCCAGTCCTCCTTCTCTTGCACTTAGGAAATGAGGTACATCCCAATAGAGAGATCTCACATGAGCCAACACTTTGGTCTATACAATGAGGGATTACATTGCACAAGCCTGTGTTTGACGACTCATTGAAACCTGACATTGGTTTGTACCTAGAGTGGAATGACCTGTCACAACATAGCTAAAGCGCATAATCAAATACAACTCAATTCAACTTAGTTCAAAGGAACACTTCTTCAAATCAAGGTAATTGTGGCTACAATACCCAACAATCTCCCCCTATTTGAAGAAGTCAGAACCTATGTACTGAGTTGAATTGCACTTAAATAAATATATATCAAATAGATAAGGAGAGTTAAAAACTTAACTTTTTCAACTTTCTCTCCCTTTCAACTTTCTCTTTCAACTTCTTTCCCCCTTACAATTCCTCTCCCCCTTTCTGACTGCTTCAGATAGGGAAGGAAAAGCATGAGAGATCAAAGCTCCCCCTCAGCAACTGCATAGGAGGCATAATTTGGGAGACAACTTTGAGAGTATTGAATCAGATCCCCCTCAATCTTTTCTCCCCCTTAGCCTTATCTCCCCCTTAGAATTTCAGTGCCTGGACTGAATTCCTTAAGTTTATAACTTCCTTGCTATATACTTCTTGTTCTGGTCATGTACCAAGAACATTCATTGTCCAAATGCCTGATTAGAGTTTTGGTTGGCCTTTGGACGTACCTGCAATCACATATTAATTACCCTTAGGAACCCAAAAGGATTTGGGTCCTAGGTTCCTGGTTAGATTGACACCACTCGGAGTGTTAACATTGCAAGGGGTCATTCTTACATTGTTAACCCGTGGAGTCTTGACATTTCTGGGGTTAAACCAACAATCTATGGCGAAGTGACCAATCTTGCCACAACACCAACAATCAAATCGATTGTATCTTCTCTTGTTTTCCTGTTTTAACTTTTGAACGGGGAGTTTAGCAGGAGCAATATTCTTAGAAGTAGAAGTCTCGTGGTTGCAACACACACATGACTCCTTCTTCTCTTCATGAGATTTAGCAACAATTGATTTAATCTTTGGTGCTTTCTTAATAACTGATCCATGTACAAATGAACCATAATCCTTGGGGATTACTTCTTCATATGGTCCCTTGAAAGCAGTTGTTTCGAAGCATCGGGGACGGGTTTGATTTTGGTCAACCTTGCTCTTACCTTTAACAACTCTTTTCTTAGCAGTCTTACTACTTTCAGCCTTATGACCAAGACCACTAACCTTCGCAGGAGCAGAAAATCTTTCAATGATTGGAAGGATAGTTTTTGGTTTGGAGAAGCTTTCAACTATCTTCCTTTCCACCACTAACTTTTCTTCTAAATCATTGATAAACTTCTCCTTAAGATTTAATAATTCAGCGGAGCTTTTAATTTCATCTTTTAAGGGTTGGATTTCATCTTTGAGAGGAGTCAATTGTTTAATTTCCTCCCTCAAAGCTGATTCCACCATCTTGAGAGATGCAATCTCATGTGCTTGAGATTTGACTACCTTGCGGCATTTGTCAAATCCTTCCAAAACGGCTTTGTACTGAGTCATTAAATCTGAATCTACCTCCGAAGAATAGCCTTCATTTGCATTGGAGTCAGTTTCAGATGCAGAAAGAGGAGTGTGCGAGTTTGCCTTCCCTTTGTATGAGGAGACACTTCCTTCCTCATCTGAATGTGCCATAAGCCCAAAATAGGCTTCTTCATCTGAGCTTGACTTTCCTGAGTCACTAGCACTAAGAGTCTTAGTCTTCTTTGCCAAGAAGCTCTTTTCTTCTTTCCTCTTATTCTTGAAGGATTTCTTCTTGTATGGACATTCCGTGCTTAAATGTCCTGGCTTATTACAACAAAAACAAATAATATCAGTCGAAATATATTTATTTGGTTTAGATTTATACCTGTCGTTGTTGTGTTCCTTCTTGTGATGTTCATCATCACCCCTTGATCTTCTATGATCTGATGAGGATTGACTTTTCCTCTGGCTTCTTTTTCTGAGCAATCTCTTGAATTGCTTGGAGAGAGAAGAGAACTCTCCATCAGACATATCAGAGCTTGAGGGGCAAGCATCTGATTCATCATCTTCATCTGAGGATTTTCTTCTGACAGAAGACGAGGCCTTATGTCTTCTTGATTCTTTGGCCTTCAGTGCCACGGTCTTCTCTCTTCCAGAGGTGGAGCATCCCTCTTCTTCAGCTTTTCTAATACTCAGCTTGAGCTCATGTGATAAGAGCTTGCCAAATAGAATTTGTGGCTCCATCGTAGCCAACTTTCCGAATTCCCGGATAGCAATAGCCTTGGTATCCCATTCTTTCGTTAGGGATCTCAAGAACTTGTCATTTAGTTCTCCAACGGTGAATTCCCGATCATAGTTCTTAAGACCATTGACGATCTTAAAGAACTTCTCATAAGTATCAGAAATGGAATCTCTTGGATCTTGCTTGAATGCTTCATATTCTTGATTCAGCAATGATCTTCGATCATCCCTTACTTCTTCGGTTCCTTCCATAAGAACAACTATGGAGTCCCACATTTCCTTGGCAGACTTGCAGTGTATAAGATTTTGTAGCATTGAATCGTCCACTGCACCAGCAATAATGTTCTTTGCCTTCTTGTCCAAGATGACGAGGGCAATCTCATCTTTGTCTAGCTCCAACATTTTCTTGGGAATCATAATAGCTGAATTTATAGACGATGGCTTCATAGGAACATGGGGACCTTCCTCTACTATCTGAAAAATTCTTGGGTCGGTGGCTTCCATGTAGAACTTCATTCTTTCCTTCCACATAGGGAAGTTCTCCTTAGAACAGACGAGCATCTTGAGAGAATCCTTGGATTTTTCCATTTCAGACAAACTTGCTCTTGCAACTAGATTTAAAGATCTTGTTCAAGGTGTTAACCTTATAGCGAACAACCTCGCTCTGATACCAATTGAAAGTATCTAGTTGCGGCCTAAATCACCTAGAGGGGGGTGAATAGGTGGATTCTATGTCTTTACGCGGAATTAAAAACTTATAAATAAAAGCACACAGAATCCAAAAGAGCACAGCACAACACAGAAAATTATAGTGGTTCCCCGATCTTGGGTAGTCCACTTTCCACCTCACCTATCTAGCACGACCGACTAGACTAGGCTACTTCACTGATCTCGGATTAAGAATAATCCTACAACTCGGAGTCAAAACTCCTACAAGCTCGGAAGGGAAACTTCCTACAAACTCGGAGACAACGCTCCTACGACTCGGAAGCAAGCTTCCTACAAGAATAATGTAATAAAATCTTACACAACTTTAGATTGAGAAACAATCTACTTTAAATCTCCTTGAGATTTTAACTTTATCAAATCTGAAAATAAAAGATCTTCTTCTTCCTTGATTGAATCGGAAATCTGGATCTTGAAAGAAGGAAGAAGAAATCTTGCCTTGAGAGAACTTGATCTGAACACTTAGGAGACAACTAGATCTAAAAGGAACTTGAAGAGATCTAAAATCAGAGATCTAGTTGACCCTTTTCTTCAAGAAGAATCGTTCAAAAACATTGTCGGCAACAGCAGAAGATTTGCGATAACAGTCAGCCGACGGACGGAGAGAACGATGTTTTTCTTCTTGGATTCACGATTAGGGTTAAACGGAATTAACCCTTAGCTATTTATAGCTTCTTCACTCCAACGGCTATATCTGAGAGCATCGAGAAAGACACCTCGCGAATCGTTAAAGAGAAATCCCTAAAAGATCAGGCCGGAAGAACTGAACCGGAGATACGCAGACCGATTCGACTAAATGGAATAACCGAATGGCAATAACCGATTCGAATTCGGTTAAATGATATAACTGAATTCTACAGATTTCAACATTCGGTTAAACACATTCACCGAAAAACAATAACCGAATTTCAATAACCGAATTCGGTTATTCTATTACTTTGAAGAAATTTCGATCTTTGATTAACCGAATTCGGTTATATCCATTCAGACCATATAGTCGAATTCGACTATATGTCCTAAATGATATAACCGAATTTTACTTAAGAAAAATTCCTTTCTTAAAAGATTCCACCATCAGCTCCAGTCCTCCTTCTCTTGCACTTAGGAAATGAGGTACATCCCAATAGAGAGATCTCACATGAGCCAACACTTTGGTCTATACAATGAGGGATTACATTGCACAAGCCTGTGTTTGACGACTCATTGAAACCTGACATTGGTTTGTACCTAGAGTGGAATGACCTGTCACAACATAGCTAAAGCGCATAATCAAATACAACTCAATTCAACTTAGTTCAAAGGAACACTTCTTCAAATCAAGGTAATTGTGGCTACAATACCCAACAATCTCCCCCTATTTGAAGAAGTCAGAACCTATGTACTGAGTTGAATTGCACTTAAATAAATATATATCAAATAGATAAGGAGAGTTAAAAACTTAACTTTTTCAACTTTCTCTCCCTTTCAACTTTCTCTTTCAACTTCTTTCCCCCTTACAATTCCTCTCCCCCTTTCTGACTGCTTCAGATAGGGAAGGAAAAGCATGAGAGATCAAAGCTCCCCCTCAGCAACTGCATAGGAGGCATAATTTGGGAGACAACTTTGAGAGTATTGAATCAGATCCCCCTCAATCTTTTCTCCCCCTTAGCCTTATCTCCCCCTTAGAATTTCAGTGCCTGGACTGAATTCCTTAAGTTTATAACTTCCTTGCTATATACTTCTTGTTCTGGTCATGTACCAAGAACATTCATTGTCCAAATGCCTGATTAGAGTTTTGGTTGGCCTTTGGACGTACCTGCAATCACATATTAATTACCCTTAGGAACCCAAAAGGATTTGGGTCCTAGGTTCCTGGTTAGATTGACACCACTCGGAGTGTTAACATTGCAAGGGGTCATTCTTACATTGTTAACCCGTGGAGTCTTGACATTTCTGGGGTTAAACCAACAATCTATGGCGAAGTGACCAATCTTGCCACAACACCAACAATCAAATCGATTGTATCTTCTCTTGTTTTCCTGTTTTAACTTTTGAACGGGGAGTTTAGCAGGAGCAATATTCTTAGAAGTAGAAGTCTCGTGGTTGCAACACACACATGACTCCTTCTTCTCTTCATGAGATTTAGCAACAATTGATTTAATCTTTGGTGCTTTCTTAATAACTGATCCATGTACAAATGAACCATAATCCTTGGGGATTACTTCTTCATATGGTCCCTTGAAAGCAGTTGTTTCGAAGCATCGGGGACGGGTTTGATTTTGGTCAACCTTGCCCTTACCTTTAACAACTCTTTTCTTAGCAGTCTTACTACTTTCAGCCTTATGACCAAGACCACTAACCTTCGCAGGAGCAGAAAATCTTTCAATGATTGGAAGGATAGTTTTTGGTTTGGAGAAGCTTTCAACCATCTTCCTTTCCACCACTAACTTTTCTTCTAAATCATTGATAAACTTCTCCTTAAGATTTAATAATTCAGCGGAGCTTTTAATTTCATCAGTGTGCACCTTCTGAAGATCAAACTCCTTCTGCTCCAGGACATCTCGTATCCAATGATACCGAGTGTCGATGTGCTTCGACCTCGAGTGAAACGTGGGGTTCTTCCCCATAAGGATAGCGCTCTGACTGTCACACAAGAGTGTGTATCGGTCCTGAGTGAAACCAAGTTCTTTGATGAACCTCTTCATCCAAAGCAACTCCTTCCCATCCTTAGTAACCGCAATAAACCCAGCCTCCGTGGTGGACAGTGCAACGCACTTCTGCAGTCTCGACGCCCACGAGACAGCTCCCCCTGCAAACAGAATCAAGTACCTGGACGTCGACCTCCTGGAATCCAAATCTCCAGCCATGTCCGCATCAGTGTAGCCCAACAGCTCTGGCTCACTGTCTCCAAATCTCAGCGTCAAGTCTGACGTCCCCTGCATGTATCTCAGCATCCACTTCACTGCGCTCCAATGCTCTCTCCCAGGATTGGAGAGAAATCTACTGACTGTCCCAACCGCATGTGCAATGTCTGGACGTGTACACACCATCGCATACATGAGGCTCCCAACTGCAGATGCATACGGAACCTTCTGCATAGCCTCGATCTCCTCGGGTGTGCTGGGGCACTGATCAGCGGTAAGCCTGAAGTGAGCTGCAAGAGGCACACTCACCTTCTTCGCCTGATCCATATCAAATCTCTGCAATACCTTGCGGATGTACCGCTCCTGTGATAACCAAAGCAATCTGGCTCCCCTGTCTCTGCGAATATGCATCCCCAAAATAGTCTTCGCAGCACCCAGATCCTTCATCTCAAAGGTGGAACTCAACTGTCGCTTCAACTCAGCAATGCGCGCAGTGTTCCTCCCGTCGATCAACATATCGTCCACGTACAACAACAGAATGATGAAATCCTCTGGAGCATACTGCTTGATGAACACGCAGTGGTCAAGGGTGGTCCTCCTGAAGTCGATCTCCCCCATAGAAGAATCAAACTTCTTATACCATTGCCGCGGGGCCTGCTTCAGGCCGTCTAGACTCTTCTGCAAGCGGCACACCAGACCTTCCTTTCCCCTGTCACCAAAGCCCTCAGGCTGCTCCATGTAAAGCTCCTCGTCAAGATCGCCATGCAGAAAGACGGTCTTGACATCCATCTTCTCAATCTCCAAATCAAGCCTCGCAGCGAGGCCAAGGACAACACGAATAGATGACATCTTCACCACTGGTGAGAAGATCTCATCGAAGTAAACGCACTGTCGCTGTCCAAAACCTTTCACCACCAGCCTGGCCTTGTATCTGGGAGGTGTGGAGGAATCTCCCTGCTTCACCCTGAAAATCCAACGATTCTTTAGAGCCTTCTTGCCCTTAGGCAATCTCACCAAGTCATACGTGTGGTTCTTCTGCAGTGACTGCATCTCCTCCTGTATAGCAGCCATCCACTGGCGCTTCTCAGCACTCTCCACTGCCTCATCATAACTCTCAGGCTCCCCCACATCAGTCAACAGTATGAACTCTGATGCAGAATATCTGGCGGACGGGTGCCTAGCACGATCTGATCTCCGCAAGGCAGGCTCAGGGGCCGGTGCAGGCACATCATCAGCAATGTCCTCAGCGACTCCTGGTTCACCATCAGTGATGATATCATGATCCGGGAGGGTGGCAGTACCCTGTGCTGGCTCAGGCTCAATAGCCTCCTTAATGTCGTCATCTTCAACCATAGGTGACTCTGCAGCAGTGCGAGAGTCAACCTCAAACTCAACAATCTCCTAAGGATCATGAACAGTCTGATCCTCACAGAAAACAGCATCACGACTACGTACAAGCTTCTTCTCAACTGGATCAAAGAACTTGTACCCAAACTCTCCAATGTAGCTGTACCCCAAGAAAATACACTGGCGGGTCTTCGAATCCAACTTCGATCTCTCGTCCCTAGGGACATGCACAAAGGCTTTGCAGCCAAATACCCGCAAGTGACTATAAGAGGGGTCTTTCCCATACCAGACCCTATCGGGGACATCCTCCTGCAATGTTGAACTCGGCGAGAGGTTGATGACAGGCGCTGCAGTAAGATGAGCCTCGCCCCAAAACATCCCTGGCAGCTTTGACTCAGAAAGCATGCATCGAACTCTCTCCATCAGTGTCATGTTCATCCTCTCAGCTACGCCATTCAGCTGTGGCGTCTTCGGTGGGGTCTTTTCATGTCTAATGTCATGGTCCCTGCAGTACTCGTCAAACGGACCAATGTACTCTCCCTCGTTGTCAGACCTGATGCATCTCAGCCTCTTCCCAGACTGTCTCTCCACCTCAGCGTGGAATCTCCTGAAGGTATCGAGGACCTGATCTTTGGTCTTGATGGCATAGACCCAAAGCTTCCTCGAATGGTCGTCAATGAAAGTGACGAAGTAAGATGCTCCACCTCTAGTCTGGACCTTCAGTGGTCCGCAAACATTAGTATGAACTAGCTCCAAAGGCTCAGATCTCCTGGTGGACATGTGGCTGTGAAATTATATCCTGTTCTGTTTCCCAACCATGCAGTGGTCGCACCTCTCTAAGTGATCCCCAGAAATATCACAAATCAGTTTTTTCTTCGCCAGACATCCTAAACCCTTCTGGCTAATGTGTGTCAACCTCCTGTTGTAACATCCCCCAAACTGCTAGACCCCTAAGTTGGTTTTGTCATGACTAAGCCATGACAAAACCATAGGAAGAGCCTTTTAACCTTGAGAACTTAGGAAAGGAGGAAGGAGCCACCTTGGTCTGCAAATAGCAATTCCCATCTTCCAAGCTTGGGATTGGAATTTAGGGCTTCAACCTAACCCTTGGACCCCACCATAGTGTCCCTAACCCTTTAGGGGTCCCCTTAGGACACCAAGGGCCCATTGAGGTCAACCTAAGAGATCAATTTGACCAAAGTCAACATACACCCTCAAATTGGTCAAAGTAGCCCATTTAGAGCCAATCAACCCCCACCATGTCAAATTGATCACACTCCTAGGTTTATAATACCATTATAGACCTAATGGACCCAAAAGCCCCATCATGGGACCCCCAGGGGTGCAAATTGACCAAAATGCCCTTTTTAGGTCAAAATGACCTTTCTTCTCAAAGTACCCCAATTGACCTTCACCACATTAAATTGACCTCACCCCTAGGGCTATCATGTCATAGGGGAGCTAGTGGACCAAAAAGCCCCATGACCAAGTCAACCCTAGGGCTCAATTTGACCAAAGTCAAATTAGCCTATTTTGGACAAATCACCTTAGATTGGGTCAACTAAGAACCATATGACCAAATTGACTCCACCATTAGTTCCTAAACTTAATTTAGAACCTATTGAACCCAAAAGCCCCATCCTAGGGTTCCCCAATTGACCAATTTGGCCAAAAGTCAAAATTGCCCAAATTAGGTCAAAATGCTCAAACCTAACCCAATCTCTTTGGGCTAGCTCAATTGGGTGGTCAACCAGCCCATGTGGGCCCTCATTAAGCTCAGGAGAGAGGGTAGAAACCGACCATGGTGGTTAGGAGAGAGAAAATGGGGGTTTCACCATTTTTGGAGGAGAGAGAAGAGGCCATTCATGGCCATTAAGAGGTTTTACCTCTTGGCTCCCCCAATTGATGCCTCCATTCAACTCCTCAGCCAGCTGGGAGGAGTTTCCATCAGTTACACAAGGGAATTAAGGCAGGGGAGATGGAGAGGGGCCGGCCATGGAAGAAACCGAAGGGGGGCTTTAATGGCAATGATGTTTAAAGCCATCACCACCCCCAATTGAACCCCCCTTCACCTTCAGAGACTTGAGAGAAGAGGAACCCCCAGCTTTCCAGGGAATTTCGTGCACTATAGGAGGGAATCGGCATGGCTTCTCAACCGACGGCGGCTCCCATGGTGTACTCAAGATTGACCCGACGGCAAGCCCTCCAACAGGTCCCGTTCTCCTCCCTGAACTCTAAGGGTTAGATCTAAATCGACGGCGGCTCGATCCGTGGCCAATTGGCCGGGAATCAAGCCGACCTTGCCCCCCGTTGATCGGGTTGGGCATCCTCCTACAGAACACGATTCCGGCCACCTCCGGCCGATCAAACACCGCTCATCGCCGGCCCCCACCTCAACGGAGGTGGTGGTGGCGTTGGTCGGCCGGGGCGGCGCTCAGGTGGCCGGGAAATCACCTATCAAGGCGGCCCAGGCGCGTAAAATCTGTGCCGTTGATTCCCTGGGGACGATGACCCAGCGCCATCCGATGTGCTTTACGATTCGTGCAACCTTAATTCAATCCTTATTAAATCTGTGATTAAAATGCAGATCCTATTTAAATCTGGGAAAAATACTTAGAGGCTGAATCATAAAAAGTGGTCAACATATAAATTGTAGCCCTTTGAGTCTAGTTTCATACAAAATTGAAATCACTCAATTTGGGGTTCTGGTTAGGGCTCAGCACTCATTCTAGTGGAGGCTGTCTTTAGGGCTAATCAGAACTCATTTTTGATGCCCACCCCATTATATAACTCCAAATGACTTGATTTTTGGGGTGTAGTCTGGTCTTGTGCATACCTAGCTCATGTCCAAAGATCACAAGGATTGGTGGAGTTTTCTTCTTAATTTTTGGGAAAGACCAATAATCCTAGTTTAACCTAATTAGGTATCCTAAACACCTCAAAACCCTTCCAAACTTGGATGGGTGGTCCTAAGGGGTATGTATAGGCCCTGGTTAAAATATCATGATTTATGGAGTTGTTTTGGTAGGGTATTCCACCAAAATAGCCTTAGGCTCCCTAGGTTTGGGCAAAACTTTGGGTGAGTGCCCCCACCTTTCCACAAGGTCTTTTGGCTCCATATTTGGGGTGCACCTCACCCTCCCCCATGCCAACCTATGGTCCAAGTTTGGTGGCCATTGGAGGAGTTTTGCCCTAGTAAATCAAAAAGGGGCTAAATTGCTATTTGCACCCCAAATAGGTACCCATTGGAATTCCACCCCTCACCAAGTATTGGTAGAATCTTAGGTGGTCTTCCACTGACCTATGGTCAGTATAGTGGGTAGTATGGACTTGGGCAAGGTAGGGAGTTTCCTTGAGAATAGTTGGCTTAGAGGTGATGTTTAGGGCAAAAGTAAACATAAGAGAACTTTGGGGTGTGGAGGGGTTTCCTCCCACTGATTGAAGGGGTGACCTTGGTCACTGCCTTGGGAGGTATGAGACACCTCAAGGAGTGGCTTTGAGTGGATTTGGAGATGCCTAGACCCTAACCCTAGGATAAACCCTTAAGGGGTGCAAATAGGGGTCAATGAAGGGAGTAGGGTCAAACCCTAGTGGTTTGACCTAAAGTTTTGGTGGGTAGGTCTTAGTGACCAGAGAAGACTCCCTTGTGAGTTTGAAGAGATTTGGAGTTGTCTAACCTAGGTAATAAATCCTTGGGTAGATTTGTAAATAATTGGAATTTGGGGATCTAGGAAGAAATAGCACTTAGTGAATCACCATCTTCTGTCACCCACTTGTTTTTGGGGTTATGAATCTCTGGAGTTCCTACTAGAGCTATTGGAGAAGGTTAGACCCTAACCCTAGGCTAAACCCTAATGGGGTGCAATTAGAGGTTAATAAAGGAAGAGGGGTCAAACCTCAGTGGCTTGACTTGAAATTTTGGGTAGATGGCCTTAGTGACCAGAGAATGCTACTGTAGGAGTTTGGAGGGATTTGGAGTTGCCAATCATAAGTAATAAACCCTAGGGTAAATTTGTAATTATTTAGGGTTTGAGGTTTTAGGGAGAAATAGTATTTATCAATTTACCATCTTCTGTCATAATCATGGTTTTAATGTCTTATATCTCTGGAAGAATTGGTTAGAACATGAGTAAACTCTTGGAGGGTTAAATTGTAATATTTCACATTGAGGGCAATTTTTGGGATGATCAATTTTAGGATATTAAGTCTCTGAAATTGCATGAAACTTTGCTGGTTGCCTTTTTATATCAATATGTATCCACTGTAATTTTCTCATAATTTATAGATTAATATTTTTGGTACCTCTAGTTCATTTTGAAAGAAATTGCAAATATATCCTTGGATGGAATTACAAACATACCCTCTGATTAGCATGGTCAAACTTTGTAGGATTAAATATTTTATTAATAAGCACCACTGTGTTAATTTGCACAAGGATTGGAGTTCATATGAGGGTACCTCCTTTGGAAATTATTGGAAATAATTGTGTTTTGGAATTTCTAAAAATAGTAAATATTGCTGGTTTTTCCTACAATTTTATACCTACTGTTTATTAGGTACCCTTGAATTATGAATAAATTGGAGTGGGCATTGGAGGTCAGAAAAATATACTTGTAGTTCAAACCTTAGTAATGTGGCCTTTTGGAAAATTATTTAAAATACAATTATTAATGGAAAAATTATGAAACCCTAGATTTGATCTGAAATAGGTAGCATGGGTTCCCAGTAAATCCCTTGGGTCAAGAAGTTGGATATTTAGTGTACCTCTCTTCATGAGCATCAAAACGTTAAGGGTGGTCTGCGTTTAGCAATTTGACAACTTTTGGGGTTAGAGGTCAATCTGGTTGTCTAGGGTCTGAAGTGATGAAGGATGGGTGGTAGCCTTGTATTATGTATGGGCCTCTAGAGAAGTTGGGGTTTGGTAAGTCTTAGGGTGGTGGGGTGCCACCCTCGGCTAGGTCGTCCGGGAATTGACGAAAGATCGTCTTTTCTTGTTAGCATCTTTTAGCACCTGAGTTTCTAAGGTAGGAATGTCACTCTGAGAGTGTGCTTGTGGAAGTCTAGCCGGTTTAGTCCGGTGATCTTTTGTTTCTGAGATGTTTATTGGTGACGGGCGGGTTAGCCCGTGGAGCTTGTAGCTCGGTATTGTTGGAAGATAATTGCATGTGCATAAGGTGGTGGGTCCTTCGTGTTGGCGGTCGTTGCACCGACGTTAACACTTGGGCTCGGCAAGTGTGGTATTTACACTTAGCCATAAAAGTCTGGCGGTCCAGTCAGTAAGAGTACGCAGACGCTCTGCGGGTTTTGTGGAGGCGTACGATAGGTCTAGGTCGGGTAGTGCATATACCAACCTAGAGGTGGGCGAGGCCCAACCCACCGCTTCCGTTTGCCACTACGGGAGTATCCTGAGGAGTCTAGCTCGCTCCAAAAAGAGGGAACTAAAGGTCTATGCGCATAGAGTCGTAGTGGGTGAGTTGCACTTGTTTGATCACCGCATAGTCACATACTTGCATGACATAGCATAATCATTGCATTCAACCCCTGACACCTATCGTATAAATTGGTATGGGACTTTTTATACGATAGGCCCTGCTAAACGACCCCTTGGTCTATAGGTTTGTATGAGCATTCCTATAAATCAATGGTTTATTTTATAACACTTACTTGCCTCTACATTTACTCATTACTGCTTTACCTTTACTTTACCCTGCTGTTTCTATTTTGTTTTCATTTATATATATATATATCACCTGTGTAGAGTAGATATCACCTTGTCACCTGCATTTGCTTCTACCCCTTGTTTGTCCTCCGCTTCCTCCTTTCCATCCGGTGCCTAGGAGCCCTGGGGGGAGGGGTGGGGAATTGGCTGAGTCTTTATGACTGACGGTCGGTGGACCTTATCATTTTAGGAGACCGCGGCGACGGAGCAGCACCAGAGGCCGGTGCAAATGGAGGCGGGGCAGTCTAGCTCAGGAGCTCAGATGACAGGATCCGTGAGTGTTGATTTAGTTATTTTTACTTCCGCGAGTGATCCATGTAGTGAGGCTCTGATGTATTGGGCAAGGCCCTAGTTATCTTGTCTTCCTTTCTTTCAGTTATGGTTGTGGACATCTTTTGATGATTTATTTATATATGTGATGTGGACATGTTTTGCTTGCTTTATTCATGTTAGCTTACTTTTCTTGTGATCGATTTGGCCGGCAGGATCGGCGTTTTGTAGTGACGACCTTCCCGAGCGAAGGTGTCACCGCAAAACGGCGGTTCTGGGCCTAAGACCCGGTGGTTTTTGCAAAAAAAAAATAGGGTCTTACAAGTGGTATCAGAGCAAACATCGATCCAAGGAAAAGAAGTCCACAAACCCTGGGCCACCCCGCGCGAGCTTAGTTTGCGGACAAACTAGCAGCGGAAGCAATGGTGTGCCCATAAGGGAAATCACATGTAAAATTCCACTTATAACTGAAATTTTCCTTCCCTTTAGCTAAGACCCTTATAAGTGCAATCTTTCTTGTGTAGCCGGCAACGGAGCCTTCACCGCAGCATGGAGTCCCGCCGACTCCGAACGTCGTTCCACCACCACCGGCTCCTACCCCGTTCCAGCAGACGGAGTTGGGGCAGACTCTGACTGCCATTTTGGAGACATTCAGAGCACAGCAGGCACCGGCTCCTCAGCAAAACCCTGGAGCCAACTGGCTGAGCATCTTTCGGGGTCTCTCCCCACCAGCATTCATCGGGACGGAGACTGTTGTGAGGACCGAAGAATGGGTAGACATCATGGAGGAGATGTTGTCAGGAATCCGGTGCCCGGCAGACATGGAGGTGCCACTGGTGGTTTCATGCCTGGAATCCCATGCTAAGAGGTGGTGGAAGAGGTTCCTGGCTACATCGTATCCGGGATTAGAGGCAGCAGATGTTGCTTGGGATGATTTCAAAGCGGCGTTGTTGGAGCATTTTGTGCCGCAGTCGGCAAGAGATGACTTGGAAGATAGATTTCTGCAGTTGCGGCAGGGGAGTAGATCAGTGCTGGAGTACCATCAGGAGTTCACCCACCTGTCCCGGTTTGCGGTATCCTACCAACTGGACGATGCGGGATATGCTAAGAGATTCTATAAGGGCCTCCGTGACGAGTTGAGGCAGGCCCTCCTTTTTGTCTCCGACGGTTGTATGTCCAGGATTCTGGAGATGGCGAAGAAGCTGGAAGGAGACCAGCAAGTTGTTCGTGGGAGGAAGAGACCCATGGAGGACCAGGGAAGAAATGGCAGGAGAGATCAGCCGAGAAACAGAGACGCTGGAGAAGGAAGGACGGAGGTCCGACCCCGTCAGGGGGAGAGGCAGGAACAAAGGGAGCCGGTAGTTTTGACTCCTCAGCCTCTGCAGATAAGGGAAATGCCAAGGATTGGAGGAGGTGGGCAACCTCCGGAATGCTACCACTGCCACCAGGTCGGCCACATCAAGAGGAACTGCCCCCAGAGGAATGCTCTTCCAGCACCTCAGGCAGCACCTCGGGGTCAGCATCCCGGAGGCCGAGGACGTGGTCGAGGCCGTGGATTTCAGGGTGACGATCGGAGGCACTACAGAGAGCAGGCTTATGCCTTAGATTTGGCCAGGCCCAGGGACCCGGCAAGGGTCATCGCAGGTATTTGTCGCTTTTAAATTTTTTTAAATAGTTAATGTTTTGAAAGTTTCAGCTTTACCTTAGCTTTGAACCAATCGTCAAACCCTTCAGGTTTAGTTTCCATTTTCGGCAAACCTGCTTTTGCCTTGTTCGATACGGGTGCCTCGCACTCGTTCGTCTCGGCCAAGTTTATCGAAGACCTAGACCAAGTCAAGCACCTCAAAAGCGACTATAGGAGAGTGAGATTTCCGGACGGATCAGAGGTCTTAACAAATGTAGCATGCCTAATAAGTCTGGAGATTGGGGGAAGGCTGTTCGAAGTCCCGGCAACTGTTCTGAAGATGAGGGATTACGACCTGATCCTGGGCATGAGTTGGTTGTATGAAAACCGGGCAAGGATTGACTGCCCGGCAAGGCGGATCGTGCTAGAGCATAAAGACGGGGTTGTGGCATTCGAAGGTACTCAACTTACCTCTCGTCTCTTTTTATCGTCCATTCAGGCCGTCAAGGCCCACCTGCAGGGAGACGAGGTTTACCAGGTGCTCTTCGAGGCGACTGAAGTCAAGGACTCAGTGCCTAGTATCCCGGTAGTTCGAGATTTTGCGGATGTCTTTCCGGAGAAGCTTCCTGGGCTACCACCGCACCGCGAGAAGGATTTTCAGATTCAGCTGGTGCCAGGGGCCAAGCCGGTGTCCAAAGCTCCTTATCGGATGGCCCCGAAGGAGTTGGTAGAGTTTCGGAGCCAGCTGCAGGAGCTGGTGGAAGCCGGGTTCGTTAGGCCGAGTTCCTCACCCTGGGGAGCACCGGTGTTATTTGTGAAGAAGAAGGATGGGACGCTCCGACTGTGCATCGATTACAGAGCTCTGAATAGGCTGACGGTGCGGAACACGTACCCTCTGCCAAGGATAGACGAGCTCTTTGACCAGCTAGAGGGAGCCCACTGCTTCTCGAAGCTGGATTTGAGATCGGGATATTATCAGCTAAGGATCCAAGAGGAGGACATCCCGAAGACGGCTTTCAGCAGCCGGTATGGATTGTACGAGTTCACGGTGATGCCGTTCGGGCTCACAAATGCACCTTCAGCATTTATGAGCTTGATGAATCGGGTGTTTGAGCCTTACCTCGACATCTTTGTCATAGTGTTCATCGACGACATCCTCATCTACTCGAGGACGGAGGAGGAGCATGCGCAGCATTTGACACTAACCTTGGGGAAGCTGCGGGAGCATCGGTTATATGCTAAGTTCAGTAAATGCCAGTTCTGGTTGAAGGAGGTGGCCTTCCTGGGCCACATCATCAGTGGAGCAGGCTTGGCAGTAGATCCAGCAAAGGTTCAGGCAGTACGGGACTGGCCGCCGCTGAAGACGGCCACCGACGTAAGAAGTTTCTTGGGACTTGCCGGCTACTACCGGAAGTTCGTTCAGGGATTCTCTCAGATAGCCCTCCCGCTTACCTCTCTGACAAGAAAGGATGCTGTTTTTACTTGGACGCCGCAGTGCGAGACAGCTTTCCAGGAGCTGAAGGGTCGGCTCACTTCAGCTCCCATCCTTGCCCTTCCGTCGGGGAAGGAGGGATTTCAAGTGTATACGGATGCATCTTATCAGGGGATGGGTGCCGTTCTGATGCAGAACGGGCACGTGATAGCTTATGCCTCCCGCCAGTTGAAGGACCACGAGCGGAACTACCCAGTGCATGATTTGGAGATGGGAGCAGTCGTATTCGCTCTCAAGATCTGGCGACACTACCTCTATGGGGTCCACTGCGACATATTCTCAGATCACAAAAATCTGAAGTATGTAGATACGCAGAAGGAGTTGAATATCCGACAAAGGCGATGGGTGGAGTTCCTATCAGATTACCAATATACGATGCATTACCACCCAGGGAAGGCAAACGTAGTAGCAGACGCTCTGAGCAGGAGAGCTACCACATCAGGAGCAGAGCCTAAGCTGATGGCCATGGAGTTGGTGCGAATGTTCGAAGATATGCAGATCTCCCTGGTATCGGAAGATGATCCGGAGCTGTACAAGGAGTACCTAGCGGCGATTGGTGCCACATATGACATTCGAGACCGCATCAGGGAAGGGCAGAGGCAGGATGCCAAGCTGGAGCCGATATTCAGAGCCTTGGAGGAAGGCTCAGCTGGAGATTATTCGATGAAGGACGGCCTGTTGAGTTTTAGAGGTCGGGTGTATATACCAGCAGGAGGTCAGATTCGGGAGGATATTATGACAGAGGCTCACTGCAGTAGGTATTCTGTGCACCCGGGTATTACCAAGATGACGGCAGATCTGAAGAGGACCATGTACTGGCCGGGTATGAAGAGAGATATCATTTATTTTGTGACCCACTGCGAGACCTGCCAGCTTGTGAAGGCGGAGTGTCGGAACCCCGCAGGATTATTGCAGCCACTCCCAGTGCCGGAGTGGAAGTTCGACGATATAGCGATGGATTTTATTCATGGTCTTCCCCGATCTCGTACGGGGAATGACTCGATTTGGGTGATTGTCGACAGGCTGACGAAGGTGGCTAGATTCATTCCGATCAGGAAGGATGATTCAGTCAGAGTTTTGGTTCGAAAGTTTGTGGAGCAGTTTATCCGTTATCATGGTGTGCCAAGGACGATAGTTTCCGACCGAGATGGACGTTTTACGTCAAGGGAGTGGAGAGCGGTGCAGGCCTATCTAGGCACCCGGTTGACCTTCAGCACAGCTTTTCACCCCCAGACAGACGGACAAACGGAGCGCACCAATCGGACCTTGGAGGATCTTTTGCGTCTTTGCATTCTAGACCGTGGGGAGCCTTGGGAGAGACTGTTGCCGTTGGTCGAGTTCTCTTATAACAACAGTCACCAGGCTAGCATAGGCAGAGCACCTTACGAGGCATTATATGGACGGAGGTGCAGGACACCGTTATCTTGGATTCAGGATGAGGACCCCAAGGCTCTTGGCTCAGAGTTCGTGGAGGACACGGAGGCCCAGGTGAGGTTGATTCGAGATAGGATGCTGGAGGCCCAGAGCAGGCAGGCCAAGTATTACGATGCGCGTCATCGTATGGTGGAGTTCCAGGTGGGAGACCGGGTTTTCTTGAAGATACGTCCGATGCATGGAGTCTCGAGGGTTCGCGGCCGGAAGAAGCTCAGTCCAAGGTTTATGGGACCCTATAGGATCCTGGAGCGGATCGGCCCCTTGGCTTACAGACTGGAGCTACCGCCGGATTTGGAGGGACTGCATGACGTATTCCACGTCTCTTCACTTAGGAAGGCTTTACTTCGGCCTGAGCAGCAGGTGTCTACTTCTGAGGGGCCAGTAGCTACAGATCGATCGATCCACTTGGAGCCGGTTCGGATAGACGACACAGAGCTACGAGTCTTGCGGCGCAAGAAGGTTCCACTGGTCAAGGTCCTGTGGAGGAATCATGGACAGGAAGAACATACTTGGGAGCCACTGGACTTGATGCAGCAAAAATATCCGCAGCTTTTTACGACAGGTACAACTTACTTTTCTGGGATGTTACAGTTTTTCCTCTAGTAGAAACCCCCATAGGCTTGTCTGAATTTCGGGGACGAAATTTTTATTTTTATGTATTGGGATTTGTAACATCCCCCAAACTGCTAGACCCCTAAGTTGGTTTTGTCATGACTAAGCCATGACAAAACCATAGGAAGAGCCTTTTAACCTTGAGAACTTAGGAAAGGAGGAAGGAGCCACCTTGGTCTGCAAATAGCAATTCCCATCTTCCAAGCTTGGGATTGGAATTTAGGGCTTCAACCTAACCCTTGGACCCCACCATAGTGTCCCTAACCCTTTAGGGGTCCCCTTAGGACACCAAGGGCCCATTGAGGTCAACCTAAGAGATCAATTTGACCAAAGTCAACATACACCCTCAAATTGGTCAAAGTAGCCCATTTAGAGCCAATCAACCCCCACCATGTCAAATTGATCACACTCCTAGGTTTATAATACCATTATAGACCTAATGGACCCAAAAGCCCCATCATGGGACCCCCAGGGGTGCAAATTGACCAAAATGCCCTTTTTAGGTCAAAATGACCTTTCTTCTCAAAGTACCCCAATTGACCTTCACCACATTAAATTGACCTCACCCCTAGGGCTATCATGTCATAGGGGAGCTAGTGGACCAAAAAGCCCCATGACCAAGTCAACCCTAGGGCTCAATTTGACCAAAGTCAAATTAGCCTATTTTGGACAAATCACCTTAGATTGGGTCAACTAAGAACCATATGACCAAATTGACTCCACCATTAGTTCCTAAACTTAATTTAGAACCTATTGAACCCAAAAGCCCCATCCTAGGGTTCCCCAATTGACCAATTTGGCCAAAAGTCAAAATTGCCCAAATTAGGTCAAAATGCTCAAACCTAACCCAATCTCTTTGGGCTAGCTCAATTGGGTGGTCAACCAGCCCATGTGGGCCCTCATTAAGCTCAGGAGAGAGGGTAGAAACCGACCATGGTGGTTAGGAGAGAGAAAATGGGGGTTTCACCATTTTTGGAGGAGAGAGAAGAGGCCATTCATGGCCATTAAGAGGTTTTACCTCTTGGCTCCCCCAATTGATGCCTCCATTCAACTCCTCAGCCAGCTGGGAGGAGTTTCCATCAGTTACACAAGGGAATTAAGGCAGGGGAGATGGAGAGGGGCCGGCCATGGAAGAAACCGAAGGGGGGCTTTAATGGCAATGATGTTTAAAGCCATCACCACCCCCAATTGAACCCCCCTTCACCTTCAGAGACTTGAGAGAAGAGGAACCCCCAGCTTTCCAGGGAATTTCGTGCACTATAGGAGGGAATCGGCATGGCTTCTCAACCGACGGCGGCTCCCATGGTGTACTCAAGATTGACCCGACGGCAAGCCCTCCAACAGGTCCCGTTCTCCTCCCTGAACTCTAAGGGTTAGATCTAAATCGACGGCGGCTCGATCCGTGGCCAATTGGCCGGGAATCAAGCCGACCTTGCCCCCCGTTGATCGGGTTGGGCATCCTCCTACAGAACACGATTCCGGCCACCTCCGGCCGATCAAACACCGCTCATCGCCGGCCCCCACCTCAACGGAGGTGGTGGTGGCGTTGGTCGGCCGGGGCGGCGCTCAGGTGGCCGGGAAATCACCTATCAAGGCGGCCCAGGCGCGTAAAATCTGTGCCGTTGATTCCCTGGGGACGATGACCCAGCGCCATCCGATGTGCTTTACGATTCGTGCAACCTTAATTCAATCCTTATTAAATCTGTGATTAAAATGCAGATCCTATTTAAATCTGGGAAAAATACTTAGAGGCTGAATCATAAAAAGTGGTCAACATATAAATTGTAGCCCTTTGAGTCTAGTTTCATACAAAATTAAAATCACTCAATTTGGGGTTCTGGTTAGGGCTCAGCACTCATTCTAGTGGAGGCTGTCTTTAGGGCTAATCAGAACTCATTTTTGATGCCCACCCCATTATATAACTCCAAATGACTTGATTTTTGGGGTGTAGTCTGGTCTTGTGCATACCTAGCTCATGTCCAAAGATCACAAGGATTGGTGGAGTTTTCTTCTTAATTTTTGGGAAAGACCAATAATCCTAGTTTAACCTAATTAGGTATCCTAAACACCTCAAAACCCTTCCAAACTTGGATGGGTGGTCCTAAGGGGTATGTATAGGCCCTGGTTAAAATATCATGATTTATGGAGTTGTTTTGGTAGGGTATTCCACCAAAATAGCCTTAGGCTCCCTAGGTTTGGGCAAAACTTTGGGTGAGTGCCCCCACCTTTCCACAAGGTCTTTTGGCTCCATATTTGGGGTGCACCTCACCCTCCCCCATGCCAACCTATGGTCCAAGTTTGGTGGCCATTGGAGGAGTTTTGCCCTAGTAAATCAAAAAGGGGCTAAATTGCTATTTGCACCCCAAATAGGTACCCATTGGAATTCCACCCCTCACCAAGTATTGGTAGAATCTTAGGTGGTCTTCCACTGACCTATGGTCAGTATAGTGGGTAGTATGGACTTGGGCAAGGTAGGGAGTTTCCTTGAGAATAGTTGGCTTAGAGGTGATGTTTAGGGCAAAAGTAAACATAAGAGAACTTTGGGGTGTGGAGGGGTTTCCTCCCACTGATTGAAGGGGTGACCTTGGTCACTGCCTTGGGAGGTATGAGACACCTCAAGGAGTGGCTTTGAGTGGATTTGGAGATGCCTAGACCCTAACCCTAGGATAAACCCTTAAGGGGTGCAAATAGGGGTCAATGAAGGGAGTAGGGTCAAACCCTAGTGGTTTGACCTAAAGTTTTGGTGGGTAGGTCTTAGTGACCAGAGAAGACTCCCTTGTGAGTTTGAAGAGATTTGGAGTTGTCTAACCTAGGTAATAAATCCTTGGGTAGATTTGTAAATAATTGGAATTTGGGGATCTAGGAAGAAATAGCACTTAGTGAATCACCATCTTCTGTCACCCACTTGTTTTTGGGGTTATGAATCTCTGGAGTTCCTACTAGAGCTATTGGAGAAGGTTAGACCCTAACCCTAGGCTAAACCCTAATGGGGTGCAATTAGAGGTTAATAAAGGAAGAGGGGTCAAACCTCAGTGGCTTGACTTGAAATTTTGGGTAGATGGCCTTAGTGACCAGAGAATGCTACTGTAGGAGTTTGGAGGGATTTGGAGTTGCCAATCATAAGTAATAAACCCTAGGGTAAATTTGTAATTATTTAGGGTTTGAGGTTTTAGGGAGAAATAGTATTTATCAATTTACCATCTTCTGTCATAATCATGGTTTTAATGTCTTATATCTCTGGAAGAATTGGTTAGAACATGAGTAAACTCTTGGAGGGTTAAATTGTAATATTTCACATTGAGGGCAATTTTTGGGATGATCAATTTTAGGATATTAAGTCTCTGAAATTGCATGAAACTTTGCTGGTTGCCTTTTTATATCAATATGTATCCACTGTAATTTTCTCATAATTTATAGATTAATATTTTTGGTACCTCTAGTTCATTTTGAAAGAAATTGCAAATATATCCTTGGATGGAATTACAAACATACCCTCTGATTAGCATGGTCAAACTTTGTAGGATTAAATATTTTATTAATAAGCACCACTGTGTTAATTTGCACAAGGATTGGAGTTCATATGAGGGTACCTCCTTTGGAAATTATTGGAAATAATTGTGTTTTGGAATTTCTAAAAATAGTAAATATTGCTGGTTTTTCCTACAATTTTATACCTACTGTTTATTAGGTACCCTTGAATTATGAATAAATTGGAGTGGGCATTGGAGGTCAGAAAAATATACTTGTAGTTCAAACCTTAGTAATGTGGCCTTTTGGAAAATTATTTAAAATACAATTATTAATGGAAAAATTATGAAACCCTAGATTTGATCTGAAATAGGTAGCATGGGTTCCCAGTAAATCCCTTGGGTCAAGAAGTTGGATATTTAGTGTACCTCTCTTCATGAGCATCAAAACGTTAAGGGTGGTCTGCGTTTAGCAATTTGACAACTTTTGGGGTTAGAGGTCAATCTGGTTGTCTAGGGTCTGAAGTGATGAAGGATGGGTGGTAGCCTTGTATTATGTATGGGCCTCTAGAGAAGTTGGGGTTTGGTAAGTCTTAGGGTGGTGGGGTGCCACCCTCGGCTAGGTCGTCCGGGAATTGACGAAAGATCGTCTTTTCTTGTTAGCATCTTTTAGCACCTGAGTTTCTAAGGTAGGAATGTCACTCTGAGAGTGTGCTTGTGGAAGTCTAGCCGGTTTAGTCCGGTGATCTTTTGTTTCTGAGATGTTTATTGGTGACGGGCGGGTTAGCCCGTGGAGCTTGTAGCTCGGTATTGTTGGAAGATAATTGCATGTGCATAAGGTGGTGGGTCCTTCGTGTTGGCGGTCGTTGCACCGACGTTAACACTTGGGCTCGGCAAGTGTGGTATTTACACTTAGCCATAAAAGTCTGGCGGTCCAGTCAGTAAGAGTACGCAGACGCTCTGCGGGTTTTGTGGAGGCGTACGATAGGTCTAGGTCGGGTAGTGCATATACCAACCTAGAGGTGGGCGAGGCCCAACCCACCGCTTCCGTTTGCCACTACGGGAGTATCCTGAGGAGTCTAGCTCGCTCCAAAAAGAGGGAACTAAAGGTCTATGCGCATAGAGTCGTAGTGGGTGAGTTGCACTTGTTTGATCACCGCATAGTCACATACTTGCATGACATAGCATAATCATTGCATTCAACCCCTGACACCTATCGTATAAATTGGTATGGGACTTTTTATACGATAGGCCCTGCTAAACGACCCCTTGGTCTATAGGTTTGTATGAGCATTCCTATAAATCAATGGTTTATTTTATAACACTTACTTGCCTCTACATTTACTCATTACTGCTTTACCTTTACTTTACCCTGCTGTTTCTATTTTGTTTTCATTTATATATATATATATCACCTGTGTAGAGTAGATATCACCTTGTCACCTGCATTTGCTTCTACCCCTTGTTTGTCCTCCGCTTCCTCCTTTCCATCCGGTGCCTAGGAGCCCTGGGGGGAGGGGTGGGGAATTGGCTGAGTCTTTATGACTGACGGTCGGTGGACCTTATCATTTTAGGAGACCGCGGCGACGGAGCAGCACCAGAGGCCGGTGCAAATGGAGGCGGGGCAGTCTAGCTCAGGAGCTCAGATGACAGGATCCGTGAGT
The DNA here is from genome assembly GCA_033032865.1 of Dactylorhiza incarnata. NCBI lineage: Eukaryota > Viridiplantae > Streptophyta > Magnoliopsida > Asparagales > Orchidaceae > Dactylorhiza > Dactylorhiza incarnata. The sequence goes on along the minus strand of JAWHQI010000310.1, from coordinate 1,493,760 downwards.
GTTGATTTAGTTATTTTTACTTCCGCGAGTGATCCATGTAGTGAGGCTCTGATGTATTGGGCAAGGCCCTAGTTATCTTGTCTTCCTTTCTTTCAGTTATGGTTGTGGACATCTTTTGATGATTTATTTATATATGTGATGTGGACATGTTTTGCTTGCTTTATTCATGTTAGCTTACTTTTCTTGTGATCGATTTGGCCGGCAGGATCGGCGTTTTGTAGTGACGACCTTCCCGAGCGAAGGTGTCACCGCAAAACGGCGGTTCTGGGCCTAAGACCCGGTGGTTTTTGCAAAAAAAAAATAGGGTCTTACACCTGTGCCATAAGGAAGTGGATGCCTCATCCCTGACGGAGTTGGCATGATCAGCTTCAGGCCTCCCCTCCATGTATGTAGTACAATCCAGAATCTCTATAGCCTCTAGCCATCACAAGCGATCCCCTGATCAGCTTCCAGAAGTCTCCTCCAAAGACACTCAGGTGTCCTTCGTCTCCAAGTCTGCCAACAAATATCAGATTGAAGCGAATGTCCGGCACATGCTGCACATCCCTCAGAACCAGTAGGGCACCAGTACTCGTCTTCAAGTGCATGTCTCCACGCCCAAGCACCTTGGACGTATCCCCATTGCCCATCCTCAACACCCCACAGTCATGAGTGATGTATGTGGCAAATAACTCCCTGTTGTGGGAGACATGCGCAGCGGCTCCAGAATCAACAATCCAGCATCGGTCGTCACACGCAAGTGCAGCAGTGACGTCGTCGCCAACAATGATGACGTCCTCCTCCTCAGTAGAAATAGTACCTGCCGTGTGACCCTCATCCTTGCCCTCAGTGGCAATCCCCTTCTTCCTCTGGTCGTTCTTCAAGGAATAACAGAACTTCTTTATGTGTCCCTTCTTGTGGCAGTAGTGGTATTCCACGTTCTGATAACGTGACTTCAACTTGCCCCTACTCTGACTCCTGTCCTCCTTCCTTCCTCGGCTCTTACTCCTTCCTCTCCCCCCTGGGCTCAGTGAAGAGGACGTCAGCTCATGAAGAAGAGCCTGAAGTCCCCTGAGACTTTCGTCTCACCTCCTCATTTAAGATCCCACTCTTGGCGATCTCCATGGTAACAATCCCCTGGGGGGAAGAATTGATCAAAGAAACTCTGACAATCTCCACGAGTCTGGAAGTGACTTGAGTAGCCACAATGCATTCACCTCATCTTCAAAAGTCACCTTCATGGCAGTCAGACGATCTATAATCCTCTGGAACTCATTGACATGATCCAAAATAGGTGAGCCCTCCCGGTATCTGAACTCTCCAAGCTTCTTCAGCAGATAAAGCTTGTTGATGCCCGTGCTTTTGGCATACAGTGTCTCGAGAGTCTTCCACAGTACTTTTGCATCAGTGATGCTAGCCACATGGTTGTAGACGTTCGACTCCATGAACCGTCTGATAAACCCACACAACTTCCGATGCTCCACCTTCCATTTTGCCGGATCTGTGTCCTTTGGCATCTCCTCAAAGACAGGAGCATGCCAACCCTTCACGTAGATCAGATCTTCCATCAGAAGATGCCACTGGTGGTAATTGTCACCATTCAACTTTACCATCTGCTCTGAACCTGATGTGGACTCCATTCTGCTCTGCCAACTGGCCGGACCGACCACTGATCTTTGAGTCGACTATCTCAAAGTATGCAACTGAAGAGGATAGCCAGCGGGCCAATGGTCGTAAACTACCACTTCCAATTGCACACCCGAGATCACAATTGACTCGTCTTGAAACCCAAAAAAAAGGTCAGCCCGGTACCTGCTCTGTCACTGAAACGGCCATGTCACTCAACCTAGCTTTGATACCACTTGTTGGGAATGCGAGCAAACAATCCCGACCAGAGCACCTGTTGCAATTATTGAGCGAGCACCTGTGCGACCGCGTTGAGCGGTATGCAAATACACAAACAAAAATACTATGCAGAAAATAATAAAGCACACACAGAAATTTTAACGTGGAAAACACAATTGGGTAAAAAATCACGGGACGATCGGAGTCCAACCCGGAAAGTCGCCACTAAAAGTGTGTGAAAAGTTCACACGCACGAATTACAGGCTTTCCCTCCACCGATCCACAAAGAATCTCCACTCCTCCACCACAAACACGATCCACAAAGGATTCACACAACCGTTCTTCTCCAACAACACTCACAAACAAAATATTGAAAGAAGAGAACAACAAAAGATGATGATGGAGTCGTTACCCGGACGGATTGAGCAATCCGTCCCAACGCCGAAGACGACGTTCTCCAAATCCACGAAGAAGACGGCTATGCACATCCCCTTCTACTTCGTCTTCAACCTCCAAGTAGCGAACAAATGCCGCAACAAGTCCGGCCGGCACCAAATCTGGACAGCCCAAAGAAAGCTCCTTCACAGACGATGGTGGCGGCGCTCTCCAACAAACGGCGGCAAGATCCCACGCGACAGCGGCGGCCCGGATCCAAGCGGCAGAGGTACTCCTCTCCAAACAACGGCGGTGGCGCTCCTCTTCTCCAAGCAAAGAAGGCCGGCCCTTTTTCTCTAACAGAAGTGGCAGCGCCTCTTCAACAGCAGCGGCAAGGCCTCTCTTTCACAGCAGCGGCGGCAGCCCTCCTCCAAAGCAGCGGCGGCAACACCTCTCCTCTCCAAATACTGCACCAGGCGGCGGTTTCCCAAACGAGGGAGAGAGAGTGGAGTTACTAAAAAAGGCTGCTATGAAAAGAGGAAATTAATCGGGATGATGAAACTGCTGCCCTAAAACAGTTCACGCCAAAAAGAAACACTGCAGTCCGGTTCAGTTGAACCGGTCCAGAAAAATGCCTATAAACTTCACACCAAAAAAGGGCAGCAGTAAAAAGGTTGCAACCTGCCTTTTAAGAGGTTGCAACTTATTTTGCTGAAATAATTTTTTTTCACAGAATTCCTGATTTTGAAAAACTTGCAAATAAAAACACGGGCTCCACCTAGCACGCCCAGTGATTTTTACCGACTCGGATGAGAACCACACCCAACACGAATATCTTCCACCCGACTCATCGTGTTGTTCAAACAAGCCAAGGAACACCGAAGCCAATGAATCACATTCATTGAGTCACCTTGGTTGACCGGACGAAAGATGCTCAACGAAAAGATGGAAAGACGCAAACCCTCCCAAGCCGCACTAAGCCAGGAGGACACACCCACGATGATCTCCAATGACCCAACCAAACCCCGTCCAACTGTATGCCATTTGACAGTGATTATAGACAACTTTAATTTTTACAATGTCCAACCATCACAGGAGACTAGGATTGAGAATAGTAATCAAAATTCAAAAATACAGAGAAAAATATTTTACTTGAAATCGGATTTGAATTGAAATAATTCAAACTGATTTTGAGACATTCAAACGTGCTAGAATCAATTTCGAATCGATTTTATGCATTGGTTGTGCAACGATCAAGTATCCTTACGAGTTCGTTGGAGAGATTGCCGTCGCTAGAAGACGAAATAGTATACGGAAAACACAGACAAATCAATGACAAAAGGCGAAAAGAACGAGTACAAGAATTAAAGGGAAACTACCCTATTTTATATACATCTTATTCTAGCATAGTTGTTGGCCATATGAGATGGCGCGGCCTTCTTAATCAATGGCCAAATAGTCGGCGACTCGGCGCGCAACAGTTAGCTCCTCGAAAAATGGTTCAAGTTCGCTTAATTTCGATTTCGAATCTACTCGAGATCGATTTTGAATCAACTCATGCCTTAGAGATGGGCATTAAATAATTCATATTGAGTTCAACTTTTCTTTTAGATCAAATTGAATGCAAAAGATACAACTCTACCTCATACATCTCTCAGCAAAATGGGAAGGCAAACTATCGACCCCAACTGCGCCGGACTCATGCCCTTAAATCTTGGCTCACGACTGCCCCAGCCCAGGTCTAGTCGGGAATTCTACCGAGCAGAATCATAAACGCTTGATAGAACATAACGCCTAGAATGGATAATCTATACTATATTAAAAGGGAAAAACACACTTTGGTCTCTTTATTACAAAAAATTTCAATTTCTTTAATTTATCTTTTTTTTTTTAAGATATGTGCTCTCATATAGGTAAACTCCCTTACGTGCAATAAAAAATGTGTTCTCCCCGTCGCTCGCAAACCTTCGTGCACACATAACAAATGAGCGACGACGGAGTTTAGCGCTCGGGACTTTGCGAGCGGCGGGAGCGCCGTCGCGCTGGGGCAATGTCGTGGTCGAAGTAGTACTGTCGTGTGGCCAGTGGCGGATCCAGAAAATTATAAATGGGGATGCACACAAAATTTCATAACACAAATGCTAGCGGGGTGAGTAGGCGGGTGTTGAAAATTAATTTTGGGGGTGCACATATGTGAACTTGGTCTGTGAATAACCAAATTTGATTTGCGAATAGCTAAATTCGATCTACAAATAGCCAACTTTGGATTGTGAATAGCCAATATTTGGTATGTTTATAACAAATCGCAAAAAATGGGGGTGTCAATGTCCCTTTGGCCCCCCCTCTAGATCCGCCCCTACGTGCGGGGCACTGTGAGGCCTCGGTGCACTGTCTCGATTGTGATACTGTCACAATTGGTCGTGTAGGGGCTACGCCCCTACGCCTCTCACTCCTCTCACTCGCCAAGATAAATGTAATACAAATGTCAGTATATTTTTATAATAATATGATAAATTAATCTTAATTAGTAATTGATACATTTGATCATTTTTCCCCTCAAAACAGTTGATATTACCTAATTAGCAATTAACACTGCTTTGTTTTTAAGTCAGTGGGCCCTCTCCTTGATGACATCAAAGCCCATTTCAGAGGGATCAGTGGCTTGGACTTCATAGTGGACCCCATCAAGCACCCTCCTAATCCCTTGCTTTGAGGTTGCATAGAGAATCTTAGCCCTAATCTTTGATGGAGTGGGTGACCTACAAAGAATAGCACCATATTTTCATTTCATGCATGATTATCTACATAATTTAAAATTATAGTATTTCTGCAAAAAAATAAAATTCAATGAAATGTAAAGTCTAGTTTATCAGGACCTCCCCTCTAAATTTGGAAAATTTACAGGTTAAATTATAATTAAATACCCTGCTATAAGTTTATATTTCATAACAAGCATGCACAAAAACACCCCCACAGAAAGAGAGAATTTTATGTACGCTGCTCGCACAATGCCTTCGTGCGGGATTTTTTTTCTTACAAAATTACAGTCGTAACGTCATCTACATTTGTAATGGCCTGTATTTTCAGTTATAATTTAGTTCAAAAAAATCAAGTGTTTACACCCCCAAGATATATGCACGTGTACTTAAAATGACTGAAAAAATGCATTGATCAATATTATGTATTTTTTTGCGAAAAAAATAAAATATATATCATATAAATTTGTTTCTAGCACGACACTCCATATACGAGCAGCGTATAGAATTTTTGTTCCCGGAGAAACCTTCAGCATTGTATTTTTGTGCATGCATGTTATGAAATGTAAACTTAATAGATCATGTATTTTTGTTATGGATTCAACCTTAAATCCACCTCAAATACAGAGGGCAAAAATGAAAAACGACCAAAAACAAAATATGAAAAAATTGCAGAAAAGTGGAACACAAAGATTTACGTGGAAAATCTTTGCGGGAAAATCACGAAGTCACACCACCAGAGAAAAATCCACTATCAAAAAAATGGTTAAAAGTTCTGCCCTAAGACGTACCAAATATAGGTAAAATTAGGGCATCGGAATAAAGCCGGCCAAATGACCAAAATACCCATGTGCCAAAAGAATTTTAGGGACAGTGTGTCAGAATGTCAGTACAACCTTAGACATGCAATATGCTAACCGCATGTCAAAATGTCAGTACATCCTCGACACATTAAAAATAGCGGGATGTAACCTGTAATATGCTAACTCTCACAAGAGATTTGGGTAAATTATAGACATGTTAATTTAGAAATTACAAGATGTTGGAGATACTTCTTAAACATGCATGACAATCAAAAATAAAAAGAAATATAAATATGTTGCTCTGTCATTGCGCGCATAACGACGAGTGGAACGATCGAAGAAGAAGAAAAATAAAAATGGGTCGAAAAATGAAGATAATGTTTATCTTTACGAGTGCAAAATACCTCTTTAGAATTAGATAAACTCGCATTCGATAAGATATCCCCTCTATGAAACTTTATACACCTTAAGCTAGCTCACCTGAATAAATTATGTTCCTTCGAGATCCTTAGCTTTATTACGCGCGTATCATTAAATGGTCTCAGCATTTACCTTACAGTGACACGTCCTCTCGAATCTACGGAGTAAGACAACGGTCTCTTAAAAAATGTATCATTATTGTATAATTGGCTCCCTTGAAAAACACCGGCACACTGCACACATGTAAATTAGCTGCTCAACCTAACCGAGCTCCTGCCCCAACAGAGTGTCCTTCCTCACAGCAACGATTCCTAGGAGTCGGCTATTAACAAAACAAGTGAAAGAGAAGATTGTAAAAAATATATCTATCATATTTTGCTTTCCTTGCTACTTATTAATATTGGCCACATGTTTTTCATAACAAAAAAAAAAACATTCACTATCATCACCACGGGAGGACTTAGAAATTTTAACAAGAGGTGAGAGATAATCTTTCTCTAGCAAAAAAAAAATGAACGATTTAATCTTATCTGAGTCATTTTCCTCTCATCGAATCACTGTTTTTGATGTATAAATAGTCAAAATTCATTGTCACGACAAAAAAAAAGTGCCCGATATTTCTCTTTAATGTGCTTCAACTTCAAAGTTTGAACAAAAATTAAAACTAGCAACATACATATTATTTATTATATGTATGTATTATTTTGCATAGTGTACGTAAACAGAGGAGTAAACAAATTATTACATATATTAATTATATGTAAATAAAAGAGTGAAGTTATAAGAAGTCATAAAATGAATATTCGCACCCCGAAAATTTCCCTAAAATCTACATTATAATCGTAGTCCAAAAATTAGAGAACCAGAAAATCTACGAGAACTTTTCTTCATTTGCTCTAAATGGACTGCAAATATTTTTTTGAACCGTGAATATCAATAGACTACGAATAGCCAAAATCGAACTCCTTATAACATTCCTCAAATAAAAAGGCTAGTTTTTTTGACGTGCAAGATAAGGTTTGTGAATTATGAGTAAAGTAAAGTGCACAACAGGACACGTGGCCGCAAAACTTCAACTTTTACCTTTTTTTTGAATGCCCACAAATAAAAGCAAAGTAGTCTATAATAAACACCGCGTGCTAATATACTCATATACAATCATATCAACTTCTCCACCTATAACTAATTATATTTCTACCACATTCATAAATTTTAATATACATGAATTAAATAATAGTCAATATATTATATTTGAAAATATATGGCTATATCCGAAAACACATATAGTGTCGGTTTGTCGAGGCGTTTTTGCTCCGATCAGTTTGCACAAAAACGTCAGTCATAAAATATATGTTCGAGTTCTTTAGGTGTGGTCGGGGGTTCACGAACGACAATTTATAACCCGCACATTCATGACCGCCACCGCCATGCCAAACGGAGCCATAACCTATCCCCATTTTCACAAGCAATTTGTTTTAGATTGAATGCATATATTATAACTTAACGTCTTAACTACTGAAATAAATCAGATAATGAGCATCTCTACGCTATCGTAACTCGTAAGGGGCATGCTCGCACAATCATCTGTAGTATTGCATCGCGCACTTAAGATCATGAGCCCGCTACCCACAATCAACCGTTTTAGATTACGACTTACTAAAATCATACTAAAAATCAAGACTTTCTCGTATTATCATCCGTCGTTTACCAATAATTTTAGACTATATATGTGAACTAATGAAATTTTATAGACGTATAATAACATTTTATTCGAGCGACGAATGGTCAAATACTATCCTTGCGCGCACCTCATAGAGTTCTCGTGCTCCACCACTAGTGTATCATGTCTTATATGTATTTCAGTAGATTTATAAGGTCTATAATATATTCAAAGGGAAAAACAAAATATTCAACTTTGCTATTTTACCTATATTTGTTATTTATGTATATATTTTTTTCTTTAGAAGGGGAGCTTGGCGTATCGGTTGAGGTGTTGTCGTGTGACTTTGAGGTCACGGGTTCGAGTCCTGAAAGCAGGCTCTTGCAAAAATGCGTGTTAAAGTTTTCCTACATTTCACCCTTGTTGTGGGACCCTTCCCCGGACCCTCGCTGGGCTGCCATTTTTATGTATTTTTTCTTTATTTTTAAAAAATGCAGACAAAGCCTCTTACCTACAATTAAAAATGTGATCTCCCCGTCGCTCGCAAACCCAAAGCGCACACGAAAAAAATGAACGACGGATGGAGTATAACGCGCGGGAGTTTGCGAGCGGCAGGAGCGCTGTCGCGGCTGAAGTACTGTCGCGCGGAACACTGGACCCACTATGCACTATCGCAATCGAGGGGTATTGTCGTGATCTAAGTACTCGCGTGTGTGTGATATATATTAATAATTATTTATTTATTTATAATTATAATATATAGTATCCATATATGAAAATCCAATCACTTCCATGGTATAGATCAAAGGAGAAGAAGGGGGGCAAAAGCAATACCAGGTGATGAAGAAGATCCTGCTCTTCCTGCAGTTGTCGGCGGTGACGAAATCGAAGTCGAAGACGGCATAGCGGCAGTCGTCGACGGGGAGGGAGGCGGCGAGGTCGGCGAATCCCTCGGCCGCGGCGCCGAGCTTGTCAGCGACGATGGCCCGGGATCCCTCGTCGATCTTGAAGACGATGTAGCGGTGCGCCCTCCTCCGCTTCATCTCCAGGAACGACCGCCGGCACTCCTCCCCCACCTCCATTCCCTCCGTCGCCTGCATTTATAATTATCACATGCAATATTATGGGCCGTCAGATCAAACGCTAAGGTTAATCGCCACCGTTCGTATGCGGCGCGCTGTATTGAACTCACCATTTTGAAAGCCATGGCCATGGTTTCTTTTTCTAGACCTCTGTCCCCTTCCTCCCACTTCATCACGCCTCCCTCTTATATATATAAATAAACACTACACTTGCGGCTGCGATAGTACCTCCGCCGGTTGCGAATAGGCTTCGCTCGTCTGTGGGCTGCGAACGGGCTCCGTCAATCTGTGGGTTCTATGAAATTAGTTCGGCGTCCAATTCCAATTCCAGTGTTCGGATGTAAGGAATTCCCGCGGAATTGTAATTGGATCAATTCCATGGAATTCAGTTTTGTACTATTGCCAATTCCAATGGGTAAAGACAGATATCCCATGGAATTCAGTTTTGTACTAAGGCCAATTCTTTGGAGATCTCGTCGTCATCGCCCGATCTCGCCGTCGTCGCCAGATCTCACCGACGTTGCATGATCGAGTCGTCGTCGCCGATCTCGTCGTAGTCGCCCGATGGCGCGGTCGTCGCCCGATCTTGCCGTCGTCGCCCGATCTCGCCGTCGTCGCCCGATCTCGTCTTCACTCGGACAAGTCAAGGTAGTCGATCAAAGGGATTATTGGGCTTATGAGCCTGCGGTGAGCTGATTACTGGGGACTTCATCATCACTGCATGTTAGTCCAGCATCATCAAAGGGCTAGTCTTATGAATAATTTTAGGAGGTCCGATCCTAACACAACACTCCAGAGTGCTCTACCATCATAATGATGACACTGAACAACTTTTTAAGGCCTTCCAGCTGCCAAAAAGAAGATGAACATGAAGTTTAAACTTTATTTTGTAATTAATATAATATAATTACCTTGATGAAGATAAGAGATTTTCAACAAATAATTTCTAGGATAATGATAAATTTACTAGAAATAAATTTGAAAAGAAAGAAGAAAATCAAAATTAATTGTTATGGCATTGCAATTCCAAGCCAATTTCAATTCAAATTCTAGAAAATCATTCTGCAGTCGAACAACTGTATTGGAATTCAGACAAATTCCAATACCTGTAGGAATTGAATTGAAGGAATTCCAATTCTACAATTCTAATTCCTGCGATACAAACGGGTCAATGTTTTTCAGACTTTTGGTCATTAATACAAAGTCCATTTTTCAATATCACATCTTTACAATCAAGTTTTGAGCATGTGAGGTAATGGATTTTAAAACACAATTTTTGTGTATTACATAAACAAAGAAAAAGAGGAAAAGAAAGAAGAAGGTGAGGAAGAGGGTTACTGGATGCCTAACAAGAATGGGCAACGAAGCAGGTCGATCCATCTAGCTCCTCACGCAGCCGGGCACTGCTTTCCCCTCACCTTGTGTGGACAGGAGCGAAGAAGGTAATAAGCAGACGAGAAGATTGGGGAAGCCAATCAGGAGCAAAGGAACGAGAAAACACTTTGGTTGCGAACACCCTTACTCGAACAGATGGGTTGAAGGGCTGCTGCGCAGGAATTTGATTGTTTAAGAGTTTTCGTGTCACCTACCATGTCATAATTCCGTGAATATTTGAAGTTAACTTGAGACCAATTTCAAACTACATCTAAAGTATATCGACATGAAAGTATAGAAAGTAATATCTCATTTCATTAAATATATGCATACCGACTTCTGTAGAGAAGATGGGAGAAGCTTGTTTAAGATGGTTCGGACATGTACATAGGAGCCCATTAGAGGCACCTGTTAGTCATTGTGAGAGTTTAGTCACTAGACATGTTCAACGGGGGAGGGGTAGACCAAAAAAGACTTGGAATGAAACTATAATGGAAGATACGATGCACTTAGACATTACTGAGGCTATGATTAAAGATAGGGCGCAATGACGACAAAGGGTCCATTTAGTCGACCCCACTATGGTGGGATAAAGGCTTGAGTGTTGTTGTATAAGCAGACCGACTTCAGCTATGTGCATGCCAAGCCTTTACGGATTCACAACTTTCTATGATTTTTTTAGTTTGGCTTTCATTTATCTCTGGACTGCACATAGCCGAAAATGACCTGCATATAACAGAATATGCATATAGGTTAAGGCTCCAAAGTATTTAGGGCGGAAACATTATGAAGTTGGAGGTTCCAGCCCTGCCCTTGTTCTTCACCAAAATTACTTAGATTTTTTTTGGGGTGATTTGAGTGATCTCATGTTAAAGAGATATGGCACATGAGCCAACCGCAGACAATGTCTTTCAATCATACTAAAAAGAAATCTGAATAACAATCATGAACATGAGTGGCATTGGATGGATGCCGCGAGGCGTAATTTTTGGGGACAGACATGGCTCCAAATCTAGATACAGAGCCGTCCGGTTGCCGCCGAGGAAGTCGATACACGTCTGATACATATACACAATGAGCGCGGAGAAGACTCTCGTGGATCTTTGAACGGTGAACCACCGCTAAGAGTACGGATCCACGGGTTCCTAAATTTCCAGAGGCGGACCCACATAGGACCACGTGTGGGCTACCACTACGCTGAATTAACAAACAAAAATCTCTAGGCGGAGATTCCGTGGCAAAAAAGGCAATTGTTATCCGCAGACCAACTTTTTCTTAGTTTACAAATTGTTATCCGCAGACCAATTTAAGACTTTAGCATTCGATATCTTAGTTCTCCTTAGCAGGGTCTGACAACGAAGGAATATCTCCGACGACCTTCTGAAGGAAGATTTAGATAGCTAGGGTTTGTTTGGGAAGATTTATATAGCTAGGGCTACTCTCTCCCAAACAAACTGAAATCACATGAACGGTGAAGAAATCGTGTTTCTTCCTCAACTCGATCTCTATCCGTGCATTTTTTGTACGAATCACGATCCGAGCACACAATGAAGTGCTCAGAAGGTCGTCAGAGATGTTCCTTCATTGTCGGGCTCTAATCCAACATCCGACTCATTTTTTTATGACGATTATTGAATGAATCCGATAAATATCCGATCAGGTCATTCACATATCTTAAAGTCGAGCGCAAATCTTAAAGCATCCAGGAAGAGAGAAACACCATTAAACACTACTCAAATCGACTTAGGTTCCGTTTGGCGCGGAGTTTTTGATCCAGTGAGTTCGGATAAAAACACTACAATTATAGAATGCATGTTCGACATGACAACGATTATGACCGACATCAAGAAAAAAACTCGTTTTGAACATAAAAGTAGATGAAAAAAACTAGTTTTGAACTTAAAAGTAGACGGAAAAAAAAGCTAGTTTTGAACTTAAATTGGAAGGCAAGAATCCCATTCATTTTGGGCCCATAAATCAAACCCTTAGTACACAAACGAAGCACAAATCTTAAAATCACAAATGTCTTCAGCAAATAAAATAATATTTTTTATTCCATAAATAAATTTAATGTAAAATAGAGGTATTTTATTTCATTCCAGCAAATTTGAAAAAGCATGATGCAAAATACATAAATGAATGGCCAGTTGAGAAATAAGGCAGTGTCCTTGAAGACATGACCATAAAATTGCTAAGGCGCTGCTATACATGAGTGAACTTTAAGTCCGCCAGTTTGTGCGCCGGGATTAATCTGGACCGTCGGATGTCATCAAGATTCGAGCGGAGTTTATCTTGATGCCGGATTACCCTGGTGCAGGGATGGAAGAAGAGACATAGTTATGTCCAGAGAATTAAAGAGCACACCTGAGCTTGCAAATGCAATGAGCGCTGAATAAGAATGGCTGAAGACCTGGGAACGAAGTGCGTCGAAGCCTGCGAACATCTTCATGTGCGGCCGGCGGTAAAGATCAGTTGATGCTGAAGTTTATTGCGTCTCGCTGGCGCACAATTCCAAGGCATGTTCCGCTTCTTGTAAGAATAAGCGCGCAAGTTGCTTCTGCCCTCTTCTGTATACTATGCAATCCCGCCATTTCCTCGTGGCGCACTTCACTTCGGCAAAGCTGTTTCACACGCAAGTCCGATTGCATCGAGTCGTTAAATTTGATTCATGTGACCAGTAAATTCGACTATTTAAAGAAAATGTAAAAAAGCAATGGATGGAAGCAACTTATCTATGCTATATAAAAGGCAAAATATCATTCTAGTAATAATCAACTTCGTTGCCGCCTTCCGATTGTACAAAGGCAATACTCCATTGTTGTCATATTTTACATTTCTTTCATTTTGCCCCCACTAAAATGTGTGTGCTGGAGAGTGGTGATCTTTCATCCAATCTTTACTGTATAAAAGGGAAGCTCTTGTTTGATGTAACTATGGAATTTCTCACATAATTGCCACTTTGCCGAGATCCATGGAAATGCATCCTATGGATAACATATGACCCAAAGAAGAGACTCGTGTTGGGCAAAAGCATAGTTCTTGGATTGACAAAGCGAGAATGTAGTTGGAGAGTCTCCAAAGTGCTCGCCAAATTAGCCAAATGGTCTTGCCATGTTAGGCTATAAACGAGTATGTCATCGAAGAATATTAGGATATACTAACGGAGAATTGGTCGAAACATGTTGTTCATGGTTGCTTGGAAGGTGGCGGGCGTCAGTAAGCCCGAATGGCATAACCTCGTCGTGAGTATGAAACTCGGTCTTGTGGATGCCATTTGCATTGACGGTGACAGCCAGAGCGGCGGTTCAATTTGGAGAAGTATGTGGCATCATGGAGCTAATCCAGGAGCTCTTAAATCATTGGGATCAAATATTTGTCTGCCACTATAGCCTTGTTTAACTCTGTAGTCAAAACAATCAAAATTGAGTGGTCATGCAGCATGCCAAGTAACTTTGTATATTGTGTAGTTCTGAAATCCAACCCACGGAAAAGTAAGGCAGATCGAGGTGATGCAGGTAGCCTCCCTCAACAGCGGTTAAGGTAGTGTCCTCAACATTGAGAGCATCAACATATGCAACTCCTTCAGTAGGCAATCGTGAGTAGGGGTGTAGGGTGGTTTGCAATGAAAATACAACTCCTTATTTCGTAGATTATTATACTTCTTATTTAATAGGTGGTGTGTGGCTGGCATTTGCGGTGGTCGAGGGTGGAAAAGGTGGTTTGGTAGAAAGGTGGTGGTATCGCTAGTATGCGGTTATGATGTATGTAGATGGTGGTAACTAGTAAGGACACGAGGTATACCGACTGAAGGAGAATGTGGAGAATCGGGCACAGTCGGTAGTCTTGACGATGAAATACGCTTCGACCAACCTCACAACGTTCATGAACTCAGATATGTCGACGGGGGATGGGTGCAAATGCGGGAACGGATTAGAGATTGCAGCCATTGCATGAAGAACTCCAAGTAATGATCGGGGGGAGTCCTGGAACATGTTTGATGAACTCATCGATGTACCGGTCCACGATAGTCGTGTGACGGAGGCCATACAAACTTCTCATTGTGTTGCCCGAATAGCAATGATCATACCACTTAATGAGGGCCTGATTGGGGTCCGCCATGTAAGCCATGGGGTCATTTTAAACAAAGAAAACCTCATCCAGCAAAGGGCCGAGTCTTCCATCCCGAAGAGCATGATCATACTTTGTGTTTCGACCGTTCGTTGATTGCCAAAGAACTGTTACGCTTTGGCAATCCAACCCATTGGATATGTGTCAGTGAAGCGGGGCACCTCCAGGGTGCAAGGAGTGTAGGTGGCGATTACGGACGACATGGTGTGGTTCTAGGCTTGCATGGAGGTGTTGACGCTTGATTGTTCCTCAAGATCATGCAGTCAATTATCATTCAATTCATTCTAAGCTCTTCATCATTCCTCAGTGTCCTAATTTATTTCACCTATTTACCAAGATCTCAACTATTAACATTGTAATCTGCATTAATATATACAAAAGCTAATATCAACAAACTGGTAACCATTATAATAAATAGCTAGTATTTAAGCTGTACATGACAGGTGAATCTGTAAATCCAGTAACATTACAAAAAACAAGCAAGTTCATTATCCTATTTATAGTGGGAAATACATGTGGAGTAAACCAGCATACCTGCTGCATCCTTCAAAGTCAAAATGATGGTAATCCTCGAGAAGCTTGGAATCAGCTTCTTCAGTTCCTGATCCCTCTTCAAGTTCAGTCATCCTTGCACATAGAAAGCTACTTAAGCAACAAATACAAAAGAAATGCATTTGGTAAATTACTGAAACCTGGCATCGGCTAATTTTGTTTTAACCAATTTTTTGCTGACTGTTGTATCAGAGTTTATTCAGATTCTAGGGTTAAGACTTCCTATGGGATGTCATAGATCGATCCTGAGTGGGAAGATGATCAGAGGCATGGATGAGGATCGAGGATACCGGGGAGCTAGGAACTGGTTGCTAACCATGTGGAGCTCGTTAGGGAGAGAGAGAGCTGCTAAAATCTCTTAAGAATTAGAGTTGAATTTTTTTTTTTCATTCCAGCCAAAGTTTCACTTAAATAGAACTTGAGCAAGAGGGAACACATAAAAAAAGTCTAAACAAACGAACAAATTCCAAAAAATACCTAAATGCATGCCCCAGATTTCTTAATTAAGAAAGGTTGTTAGGCACAAGCATTTGGCCTCAAATGTTCGATATATGTCGGTTTGTTTGGTTGAGTGAAAGTATATCCAATAAAGATTCGATGGTTGTCATCGTGGGTAGACCAATGGGCCCAATCTACCAATATTTGAGGTCGTGATGTCCAAGTTGTTCAATTAGTTGTCATGGGTTACCTCTTATTAGATACCTAAGCAGACGAGTTTTGAAGTGTGCGAAGAAGCGCCTTCAAATTTTGAAGTGTGCGAAGAAGCGCCCTTCAAATTTGAAGTGTGCAGAGAAGCGCCCTTCAAATCTTGAATTGTGCGAAGAAGCACCCTTCAAATTTGATATCAACTCACTTGGTGGTCAGAGAGCTTATTGTACCAGCTTGACTGAATGATTCATATGCTTCTACATTGCCACTTGTGGTTCAGAGGTACTGAACATGACCGACAAGGACTTGGAGGTGTGGCATGATTATATATCTTCATAAATTTTAATTCAATCCAAAATAGCATGTTTGGGAGCACAATAGTTTTTGGTTATCTTCATGAGTTCGGGTAAACAAGTATGGGCTAGCTTAGGCATTCACAATGAGCATAAACTCCAAATAATGTGTGAGGACATTAGTCCAATATACCATGGGCAATCCTGCTTAAGGTGAAACTCTAGTTTGCCTTCAATGTAAAGAGTCTTACTGTACTAGAAGACTGGATGGCTTGGACGTATTAAGCATAGTCATTCAGTTTGGATTAGAATGAACCCCGCATTTACACCTTGAGGTTGGTGCTTGGCACATTAGGTTTGGGTTTATTATTTACCAGGGATTGCCTAGGATGGGGCTTATTGCCTTAATTTATACACGTTGAAGTCACCGTGGTTACATGGACAAAGAAATGCTTGTAAATGTGCCATTATTTAAGCTCAAAGGTGGTAGAAAGACCCAAATTAGGAAGAGTCAATATATTGGGTCCCATGAACGTATTCGGTTCCAAAACGCTTATTGCCTTTGTTAGAAGTATTTATATTTAAGTATTTAGGTATTTAAGGTTTAGTCTCACACCGGCTAGCGGTGTTGTGTGTCTCCTTGTAATGCTATATATTAGCCCCTTTGTCGAAGAATAAAATTGCACCTTCTATTTACATTTCCTCTTTTCTAACATGGTATCAGAGCAGGAATTGACTCCTCCCTGAATTTTGGTCCGTCATAATTGTTTGGCGATGTAAGTTCTCGGTGGCTTCCGCTCTCTGATTTCCGTCTCTCCTTCTCGTTCCCATCCCGTCAAGCATCTGCTTCTTCGGCTCCCGCTCCCGTCCACGGAATCGACGTTAGCTTCCATTGACGGGAGCGGATCTTGGCCCCTTTGCGCTATCGTCGACGCGTACGCCTCTTTCCCTGTGATCCCGTCGATGCCCCTGTGCTCGATCCCGTCGACAGGTGCGTCTGCTGCCGTAGCTTCTCCTCTGCCGATCTCTCGCCGTGGATTTGATCGGCGGGTAGGAAACTTCCCGCTGATGCGGTCGGCTGGTGGATCCGGCGCCGTCTTCGGGTGCTGAGGCAGTTTCTGCCGCTGTCTGTCGTCGATGCACCTGTGCCCGCCAAAGTCGTGGCCTCTTCCGTCTGCTGCTGCTGAGCCCGCTGGAGTCATGGCTTCTTTCGTCTGCTGTTGAGCCCGTCGGTGACTTTCTTCCAGGTTTCTTCCGTCTGCTGGTCTTGCTTTGATCCGGCCCGGCAGCCCTCTCGTTGTGCGGCTGCTACTTCTCCGGCCTTGCCCTCCCTCTCGCCTGCACTGCTCCCAGGCCTCTGCTGCTTCTTCTCCGGCCTCTATTCCGCTACTTCTTCATCAACGGCTCCGTCTGCGACTTCGTCTCCACTCTGCGCCTTCGACGACAGATCAAGCAGATCTCGCTGCTCTCGTTCTCATCGACGGAACCACCCCTCTCCTCCCTCGATCCCGTTTCCAGGTGGAGCTGCTGCTGCGCCTATTCCTCTCCTTCGATCCAGTCCGGCTTCCTGTCCCGTTCCCGTGCTGCTGCTCTCGACGATGGCCGATTCCACTGCTGTGATGTTGCTGCTATGTCGTGCCCTATCAAATTTTTTTAAAGTGTCTGCTGTAGTTTTTTGTGCTGTTTCGTATGTCTTAGTTATTGTGTTGGTAGTGTCTTCTAGTTGCGTGCTATGAGTGATGGTTTCCGTGCTGCTGCTCTTTGGGTGCCGAGCTCTTCTCTTCCTCCCTTCTCACTCGCCGCTGCTTGAGCACTCTGCTCGCAGCCGCTTGAGCCTTCTGCTCGCAGCTGGCTTGTGCTTTGCTCGCTGCATCCTGGATCGTGGTCTTGCCGGCAACTGTTATCCATAGTTGTTCTTTTATGTGTTGTTCTGATTGTCTTCGTCTGTGTCTCCATGCGAGTCTATGCCTTTATGCACGTGTTCCACGTGAGGGAGAGTGTTTGTGATAACGGCGACTCGGATGCCTCTTTTTCCGACTCCTGCCTTAGTCACACACGACCTCCAGGCATATTTCGTATGTTGTTTGATACGAATCTACGACGAAAAAACTAGAAAAACAGGAAGAAAAAGGAAGAAGACGGCTAGGGTTAGAAGAAAAGAGAAATACCTGAAAATGTTTAAGCATGAGAACCAAAAGAGGGGGGAGATAGGTATTTATGCGAAACCTTCTCCCCCTAGGGCCGGACGGCCCCAGTGAGGGCTGAACCGGTTCGGTTCAGCCCTCCTCTCTTATTTGGTTAATTGCGGGCTGAACCGGATGGTTCAGCCCGGTCTTTTCCCGGCGCTCCTTTTGGTCTCCTGGCGTATTTGAATCCTCGAAAGCGCATGTCGTCCGGGGGCATAACACTCCCCTCCCCTTCAAGAGACAGCTTGTCCTCAAGCTGAAAGTCCGGAAAGAACTCCCGAAACTCCAGTAAATCCACCCATGTGTTGTGGGCCTCGGGCAGATCCTTCCACTTGACCAGAACTTCTGAACGGTATTCCGTGCCGTGTTTCTTCCAGCGGAACAACAGTATATCATCGGGACTAGGGCGTAGCTCGCCAGTCGTAGTAGCCTCGGGAAGGAAGGGAGTCACAGTGACCGCCGCTCCCAACTTCTTCTTCAGCAGCGACACATGGAACGTGGGATGAATTCGGGATCCTTCAGGAAGAGCAAGATTGTAAGCAACCGGTCCCACCCGATGAGTAATGCGGAACGGGCCATAGAATCGGGGAGCTAACTTCTGATTGGCCCGACGAGCAACTGAAAGCTGTCTGTATGGTTGAAGACGGAGAAAGACCTCATCCCCTGCTTGAAAGGTCCGCTCCGTCCGGTGCTTGTCAGTCTGTAACTTCATCCGGTCCTGAGCAGAGCGGAGATTGTCCCGCAGGAGGACCAAGGTCTGATCTCTGTTCCGTAGAGCTCGATCCACGGCAGGAAGAGCAGTGCTACCCGGCTCGTAGGACCGAAGAGAGGGTGGTGGTCGTCCGTAGACAACCTCGAACGGAGTGATCCTGCTGGCGGTGTGAAACGAAGTATTGTAGCAATACTCCGCCCAATGTAACAATTGTGTCCAAGAACGGGGCTCATCCATGACAAAACAGCGGAGGTACATCTCCACCCCCCGATTGAGTACCTCGGTCTGGCCATCTGTCTGTGGGTGATGCGCCGTGCTCATGCGCAACCGGGTCCCCTGTAGCCGAAACAGCTCCTGCCAGAAATTGCTAATGAAAACCGGGTCGCGATCGGAGATGATCGAACTCGGGAGACCATGTAGACGCACCACCTCCCGAGCAAATAGATCGGCAACTGTCTCCGCGGAGCACGGGTGGCTGAGGGCGAGGAAGTGGCCGTATTTGGACAGTTTGTCCACTACGACCAAGATCACTGTCTTGCCCTGAGAGCGGGGCAACCCGTCGATGAAGTCCATCGAGATCGTCTCCCAAATGTGCTGAGGAATCTCCAAGGGCGTTAGCAGCCCTGCAGGTGAGGTCGTCTCGTATTTCTGTCGCTGGCACACGTCACACTGCTGTACGAAACGCTGAGCATCCCGACGTAGTCCCTTCCAAAAAACATTGGCCCGAAGCCGTTGTAGGGTACGGAGCACCCCCGCATGACCTCCCGTCGGGGATTAGTGGAATTCCTGTAACATAATCTCCTTCCAGGTAGACGAGGCGGGAACGACCACCCTCCCGTGGTAGTACAAGTGTCCCCCAACCAGTTGGTAACCCGGAGGAGTGGGTTGGCCCTGGGACAAGGCCTCTACAATCGGTCGGAGCTCTGGGTCCGCGGCGACCTCCCTCTGAATGTCATCCAGTGATTCAATCAGTGGTCCCGAAAGGTGGAAGATGGTGCTCTCCGGCAGCCGGGAGAGAGCGTCGGCCACCAAGTTCTCTTTGCCTTGCTTGTACACGATCTCATAGTCATACCCCAACAACTTGGTCAGCCACTTCTGTTGGAGAGGGGACGCTAGCCTCTGGTCCAAGAAGTGCTTCAGGCTCTGGTGATCAGTGCGAACTTTAAAATGATGACCCAGCAGGTATGGGCGCCACAGCGTCACGGCATGTAAGATTGCCAGCATCTCTTTCTCGTACGTGGAGAAGCCCAGTGTCCGGGGCGCCAAGGCTTTGCTGAAATAAGCCAATGGCCTCCCTTCCTGCATCAAAACCGCCCCAATGCCTACTCCGGAGGCGTCCGTCTCCAGGACGAACTCCTTGGTGAAATCCGGCAGGGCGAGTACCGGTGTGGTCGTCATAGCGTCCTTGAGAGCGGAGAAGGCCCGCTCAGCTTCATCATGCCAGGTAAAGGACTCCTTGTGGAGGAGCTGAGTAAGAGGGCGTGCCAGTTTACCATAGTCCTTCACAAACCTGGTAGTGGCCAGGCCCAGAAAGCCCCGTAGTGCCCGCACTGTAGTGGGCCGTGGCCACTCCACCATGCTCTCGATCTTCCGTGGGTCCGCCCTGACCCCCTGGGCCGAAATCAGATGGCCCAAGTACTCCACCTCTGGTTGCCCAAACGAGCACTTCGACAGCTTGGCGTAGAGCTGATGTTGCCGCGGGATGGTAAGAACCTGTGCCACGTGCTCGATGTGCTCCTCCCACGTCCGACTGTAGATCAGGATATCATCGAAGAAGATGAGCACCGACCGCCTAAGTAGAGGCCGAAAGGTCTCATTCATCACCGCCTGGAAGGTCGAAGGGGCATTGGAGAGCCCAAAGGGCATCACCAAGAACTCATAATGCCCATCGTGTGTGCGAAAGGCGGTCTTGTGGACGTCTTCTGTCTTCATCTGTATCTGGTGATAGCCGGACCGAAGGTCCAGCTTGGTGAATAAGCTCGCCCCATGCAACTCGTCCAACAGCTCCTCTATCATCGGGATCGGAAATTTATCCTTGATCGTGGAGTCATTCAAATTGCGGTAATCCACGCAGAAACGCCATGAACCGTCCTTCTTCTTCACCAAGATGATAGGGGAGGAGAAGGCGCTGGTGCTCGGTCGTATGATGCCGGTCGTCAGCATCTCCTTCACACTCCGCTCGATCTCGGCCTTCTGGATGTACGGGTATCGATAGGGTCTGACGTTTGGGGGGGCAGCCCCCTCTTTCAACAGTATGCCATGATCCCTGAACCTGGGCGGAGGAAGGCCCTTTGGCTCCCTGAACACATCCTCGAACTGTGACAGCAGCGTCTGTATCTCCTCTGGAATGTCTGGAGGGGTTTGGCCCGCCGCCTCCACCCCCACCACCATGGCCATGGGGGAGCCATGCTCCTCCAAAAGCTGTAAGCTCCGCACCGAAATCTCCTTCAGAGGAGAGGACCGAATGCCCTGCAGGCAGTAGTCCTTCCCCTGCTGGGTGAACTCCATCGTCAGCCGCACCCAATCAGTAGTCACCCTCTGTAACTGCCGCAACCACTGGACCCCCAACACCACGTCCGAGCTTCTGATTGGCAGCAAATACATGTCAGTGTGGCACAAGTAGCTCTGCACGCGGATTTCCACCCCCTTCAGTGCTCCCTCGCACTTCAGCTTGCTTCCATCTGCTACCATTACCTGGAATGCCGCTTCCTTATCAATCGCCTGCCCACCTTCGACGCCACTGCTGGGTTGATGAAATTGTGGGTACTCCCACTATCCACCAAAATGGTTACTCGCTCCGTGCCCACCTGGCCTGTAAAACGTAGGGTCAAAGGGGCCGCACTCCCCTCCATGGCCTGCATGGAGATCCCGAACTCTGCTAAATCCAGGTCCTCCACCTCGACATCCATAAGAGGATCCTCCTCTCCATCCTCCTCTCGCAGCATAAACACCTGGACCTTCTGGCAAGCGTGCCCTCGAGTATACTTCTCATCACAATTAAAGCACAGTCCTTTCTCCCTCCGGGCTTGCATCTCTGGCCATGTCAGCTTCGTCACCGTGGGCCGTATGGCGGTGGGTGGATCTCTCCGAACTCCTGTCGGGGCCGCAAGTGGTTTAGTAGCCGTCCGACTCTTTTGTCTGTTGAAGCGCTCCTCCTGTATCCGAGCAATGCTAATGGCGTGGCTCAGACTGCGAGGTAGGTAAGCGTGAATCTCGTCACGCAAATGGTCCTTCAACCCTGAAATGAAGCAGCTCAGCAGTGTCTGCTCACCCCAGGTCACCCGGTTCGCCAACCGCTCGAACTCTGTCCGGTACTCCGTAACTGTGCCCCTTTGCCTCAACTTCTGCAGAGTCGCCTCCACATCCTCATACTCCAGTGGCCCAAATCGGGCCGAGAAAGCCTCCGTGAATTCCTCCTAGGGAGCCGTGGCGCGCCCCCTGAGGAACCATGTCGTCCACTGATACGCGTCCTCCTCCAGATGGAAGGCCGCCAACTGTACCCACTGCGCCTCGGGGACCTCCTGATATTTGAAGAACAACTCCGCCTTCTGAATCCACTCAAGCGCGTCGCCCCCCTTGAATTTAGGGAAGTTCATCCGGGTCAACTTCGGCTGCATGTAGGAACGCTGATGTGCTCCACCAAATCCACCTCCCTCCTGGGCCATCTGCCCCAGTTGCTCCGGACCCCCCTGTTGTACCCCTTGGTTCCACACTGGGGGTCTTCCTTGTCCCCCCTGGTTCCCCATCTGAGGTCTCGCCGGCCCCATATATGCGTTTCCGTACCCCAAATTGGGGGGTACCGCTGGTTGAGGATGTAGAATTCCAGCCGTACCCCCGTGAAGGGGAGGAGCAGCTCCTGTCGTGCCTCCGAGAGGGACCGCATTCGCGCCGGTAGGGCGAAACAGCCCGAAACCCTGATGTTGCGGCCTCCACGGCTGTCCGGGGTGCTGGCCGGGTCCCCACTGGGCTCCCCCTCCCTGTCCGACACCTCCGCCTTGCCGCTGCAGCCCCGCTGCCCCCTGGACAGGAGGAATGGGCCCCCAAGTGGCTGCCGATCCTCCAGTCGGTCGCAGCAGCCCCGTCGGGCCTGGTAGGGGAGAGTCGACTCCCCAGCCACCGGTGGTAGACCCTCCGGCCGCCGCATAGGGCCCCACCCCTCCTCCTGGCGCTGGATAGTAGCCTCCGGTCTGTCCTGTTGATGCGTAAGGGCTGACGCCCCCGTTCCAAGCCTCCGCCGCTCTGCTGGGGCCCGCGTGGACGCCGTGCGGCCCTAGTAGGCCGTCTGGTCCCCAGCCGGTGGTCCCCCAGCCCTCCATCCGGCCGCTCGCAGGCCGGAACCCCGCAGCTAGAGTTCCCGCCGTCACCTCCTCTGCCGGTTCCCTTCCTCCGCCGTTTTCCCCGCCGATTCCTTCTCCGTGTGGGTTGTTCGAAGCGTCGATGACGGAACCGTCGCCGGAAGTCCCCTTCCCTTTCTGATTTTGCAAAAGGAGGGATTTTAACTCCTCCATCCTCGAATCGAATCGTTCTTCCAGATTTTTTTGACAGTCCCTCATAGATTCTTCGAACGCCGCCACCGAATCCGTCAAGGCGATGTAGTTTTCCTCGATCGCGGCCAAACGTGTCATCTCCGCTTCCGTGCGTGTCACCATGGTTGCAGGAAAGTGGCTCTGATACCAAATGATACGAATCTACGACGAAAAAACTAGAAAAACAGGAAGAAAAAGGAAGAAGACGGCTAGGGTTAGAAGAAAAGAGAAATACTTGAAAATGTTTAAGCATGAGAACCAAAAGAGGGGGGAGATAGGTATTTATGCGAAACCTTCTCCCCCTAGGGCCGGCCGGCCCCAGTGAGGGCTGAACCGGTTCGGTTCAGCCCTCCTCTCTTATTTGGTTAATTGCGGGCTGAACCGGATGGTTCAGCCCGGTCTTTTCCCGGCGCTCCTTTTGGTCTCCTGGCGTATTTGAATCCTCGAAAGCGCATGTCGTCCGGGGGCATAACATTGTTTGTGTCTCCCCATCTTTTTCTTCTATGTTAGGTAGGGTGGTTTGGCCTTTGTTGGTTGACCTGGTTTCAACACCGGGAGCATCCAGCGTGTTCATGGTCGGTTTGTGGACCAACGTCGTGTGACTTATGCCCGGTTGAAGTATCCCCGGTGACACGCGGTTGGGCCTCGGTGGCTGTTGTTTTGTCTCACATTGTCAACCACCTTTTACCTTTTCTTTTATGTTGTGTTCAAGCTGAAGGGTTCCCCTTCAGCTTTAGGGGGAGTGTTAGAAGTATTTATATTTAAGTATTTAGGTATTTAAGGTTTAGTCCCACACCGGCTAGCAGTGTTGTGTGTCTCATTGTAATGCTATATATTAGCCCCTTTGTGAAAGAATAAAATTGCACCTTATATTTACGTTTCCTCTTTTCTAACAGCCTTAAGTAGGACCCATTCACATTTCCCCAAGATTCCCCATGAAAATGCCTTTTTCATTCTCTGGAGCATACATAGGAAGACAACACCTTTGTTTGTTGATTTCATGAGATTTCTTCTCTCGTTCTTTTGATGTTTCTAATCCCTTCTTTTTTTTCTTTCCTCGACCGTTCTTTTTTTTTTCAATTCATTTTTCCTTCTTGTTTGTCTCCCCTTGAAATATTGTCGTCATTGTTGTTACTCAATGTAGCCAAGGGATCTTCAAGTACTGCTGGTTTGAGAGTCTATGTTTGGGATTTGATCATGGATTAACACTCTTCTTTGTCGGCTATCCCCACCGCTATTCCTACTATTTATCTTGTTATCTATCATTGATGTTTTTTTTCTTCTCAGAGCAGAGAGTCTAAAGTAACCACACTATTCTGGCCATATTGTTGGTCACATTTACAGCAACCATGACTTAAGTAAAGATGGTCTGTCATGCTGCCCTATCAAAATCTCGCTACCAAGATCTTATTGATAGATTGTTGTGATGATCCTCTCACACATCACAATAGCCACGAAAGTATCCAATATGGGAACTTGCACTCTCTTGTCCATGGCACCATATCCCACACACCAGACATTTATTTATTTTTATAAATAGCATGTGCTTTTGAAAGAAAGCACCGCACCTTTGTGCTATAAATAGGATCTTGTAGTAAGAACTAATAAAAGAACCCTTTTTAAACCCAACTTCTATCATTAATGTGTTTGTGAGAACCTTATGAGTGGCGGCGAAGGCATCCTGTCTAATTCATGTGAGAGTTTCTGGATGCCAACGATCAATGTTTGCTCCCACTGCTTCAGGCAGTATCAGAGCTTCTTCATCGTAATTGAAGCATGAAAGAATCCAACAAGAGTTATCATAACCAACAACATCGTGATAATGATTGAGATGTTGCAGAACCTTTTTCTTTTTGCAGAGATCAACATTATTGATATATATCTTAGGGATCCAAATCTCCTTGTTCAATTTTTGGAGCATACAGTAGGTTTTCGAGCACCAAAGAGGCAGCTGGTTCAAGACCCATATATGACATCCCGTGCAAGCCTAGCTTAAAACTTCCCAAGTAAGCACAAGGATTGTTACACATATATCGACCACGAAACTCTCATGTAGACACTTCTAGCTTCTGAGGGAAGAGGAGATCAACATTCTAACAGGAGGGGTCGGGCTGAAGATTACTAAGGTGATAAGATGCCTTGATACAAATATGAATGCAACCGAAACCATTGTTTAACATTTAAATAGATACTGATTATATAAATTACAGGTAACAAATAACAGCAAGAAAAGTAAATCCTTTAAACATGAGAAGGAATTATTACTTCACTCGAAGAAGATCCACAAGCAGCTCAAGGGCTGCATAATCCCCACAAGTTTCCCAAACAGATGCTTGCACATCTGTTGCCGATACATATTTCCCGTCTATCGATCCAACAAGCTATAAAAGAAATTGAGAAAATGATTGTAACTAAACATAAATAAGCTATAGTCAATATTTTTCCGAGAAAATGATCAAAATTGTCCCCTGATTAATTATAATACAGTGATCTTGAAATCAAAATCTTGCCATAGATATTTTACCAAGGAAGATGATTTTCAAAAGTAAAAATTCAAAGTTTGTCGAGAAAAACAGAAACTGGCGGGCTTCGTTTGCTTCAAAATATTTTAACAAGCAGGGACCATTATGACCATTTTCTCTTCTTTTCAAGGCATTCCCAAAGGTCAAAAGAAAATATAAAAACAGTGCATCTTTTACTGAAAGGCATATGCGGAAGATAACTGGACGAAACATCATGTTCTGGAGGATTCAAAATAGTTGGACAAAAAGAGAACGGCCATATCAAATTAATTCAGGTGACGGTGATGCTATTTTCATAAATTCTGCTTAAGGCTCCGTTCGGGAGAGCGATGTCAATGGCTCCGGTCAAAAATAGAGCCCAGAGAGAAATGGAGTTCCCTCTCGGTGGGAAATGAAATTCAAAAGGGATGTTTTGAATTTTTACACTACAGCTGAGCTCAAAATGGTGATTACCCAAATACTTTCATTTCGCAGGTGAGGTGAATTAAAAATGCCACAGGAGCAAAAATTAAGTACCAAACAAAGCTTTAAAGAGAAGAAAAAGGGTGAATCATATTGAAAACCATGACATTAATTTCCAACAAAAAATCACTGGTTTCAAGTTCAACATAATAGAACCCTATTTTATACCAATCTTAGATTAGTTTCCAGCCGTTGAGGCCAATGGATATGAAAAGTAGGCAAAATGAAGAAAGCAAAATAATGTGTGGGCAATCATTCAAATCTAAAAACGAATATAATTTCTATTAACAAATAACACAAATTAGTGTAGAAACCAAAAAGTACAGTTTATCATCCATAAATCTACAACTTAAGTGTTATACTCTCTCACAACTTACCTCTTCTAGCAGTGAAGTAGCCAATTTAATCTCGTGATCTTGCATCGAAATTATACGTAAAGCTGCCATGAATTCTTGAGGGAAAACCAATTTATGAGCATACGAAGGAACCTTGCGCTGACCACTCCAGCTGAAATTGCTAGGCTGGCATTTCTCGTCTTTAGGACATCCAGTAAAAAAACCAGTATCAAGAAGACTTCTGGGTAGGAGGCATCTCAATTCAGCTTTCTGCAAGCATTGGCAAGGTTAGGATTTCATGATGGAGATGAAGTTGCAATGAAAAATTAAATTCATATGGTGTTATTTGATAGTACTTGGGAGCATTAGTATTACAAATAACAAGTGACTGTACAGATGAGCACATTGAAAGAAAATCACTAATAGCAGACCATGCATCCAGCAGACACACAAACACGCACATAGTGGACCTAATTGTTGCGTAGAGAGCAAATGTACTGTGCAAGAAAAAGGGGGGGGGGGGGGGGGGGGGGGTGTAGCAGTTTATTGTAAACTACAAATTCGCCAATTATTAAAACAATTAAAAAAAACTTAGTTAAATTGGAACGGCAAAGGAAAAATATTCAATTCGTTACCTTTGAAAAACTCATTTATCATAAATCTGTTACTTTTTTTAGTATTGTCACCGTTATTATCTAGGAAGCACAGATAATTGTTAAGGCCGAGCATATTGTATTTGTATCTTTTCGAAGTCGGAAAACTCTCGTATACCTATCCGTGAAACTCCGGGAAATTTTCCTTTAATTCTAAATTAAAAATATTTTGGATACTCCCGGATACGCATGAATATGCTTGAAAACGCTATGATGATACGAAGAAAGACATGTAAAAGAGAAAGTATTCGAAGATAAGTGGCGAGGGTCAATTGATTACACACTTCCATTCATGGCTCGTATCTATGATATCATATGATTTTATGACACATAAATCTTGTCTTCATCTAATATATGATATGCGAAATATAATGATTGGAAAAAAATGAAGAGGACAAGTGATGGAGATCACCATGCGCGGGGAGATCGACTGTCCCCTCGCATTTATGTCCACAAGATGCGTTGATCTACTCTCCGTTCGAGATCTGAGTCCACGGACGCATCCGGACAATCGTTTCGACATAGTATCATACATCTATTTATTTGTTATGTATTTTATTTAGTGTTGGTCGCAACCAATATGAATGTGAATTATAAGCCGTCCATATTGGTTGCCCTAGTACTCATTCTCTATTTATATGTGCATATGCTAGAGGTGGACGCATTGAAGCTTTGATTCAGATTTTCCAGAGCCGACGATCCTCCTCACGGTGCCGATTCCGTGAGCCCCTCAAGGTGACAATTCCTAGTGTTATCTCCACCGATTTCCCCTCACTCCTACCCACTCCCGATGCCACAACCGCTCCCTCCCTCAGTCCCCTCAAGGTGACGATTCATGGGTTTATTCGCATTGCACTTAAAATATTTGTACTCTAATTGCGGGCGAGCCAAAATTTAAATTCTTGAATCAATTTATTTTCATTCATGTGAAAATAAATGGTTGCTTGGTTAACAAATAACAGCAATCTAAATTCTTGAATCAATTGCGGGCGAGCCAAAATCATAATTGCACTAAAAGGATTTTACCTTGTCTCTGGTGAAGTGACAATCAAATTTGATGTGCTCTGTATGCTCATGAAATACCAAATTCTCCGAGATATAAATGGTTGCTTGGTTAACACAAAAAAAAGAGATGTTGAAGAATAAAATGAAACACCAAGTTAGACCAAGAAGCTCTTAAGTCAGGTGATCAAAAAAAGCCGGTCATCAAGCGAGGAGAAATTTTCTATTCATTCAAGATAACTCAAGCAAATAATCTGTAAGCCTAATATAACTAAGGTTAAAAGAAAAATACAAAAACAAAATCCTCTTTAAGTAAAATTACAAGAAGACATAGTAAAATACTAGAAATAAAAGATCTTTCATTTAATTAGTTCGATTATTGGCCTGATCGAGTAGCTCCCGGAATAGAAAGGATAAACAAGTTGTATCACTTGTAGTAAAATCAAGTGTCACGTGGTATATGCTGGACAGAGGTGCGCAATTAACTTTCCATGAGGGTCTGTTCGGTTGGATAGAATTGGGGCTTCGAAATAGGAATTGAAGGCCCAATTCCAATGAAAGTGGACCTCGAATTCTATTATTGTAGGGCCTCAATTATGTCCAAACGAACAGACATAAGTGAATTCCACACCTCATGTTTTGTAAGCAAAATAATTGCGGAATGCATAATAGATCAGTAGAGGACATCGCCATGCATACTTTACAAGTCAAAATTGCAAGTCTTCACTAAAAACAATAACTTAATAGTTATATCCTCATCACCTTTCTAAAATACATTAAGACTAATAAGCTACCTGTAATTCTAGAAGCTTTCCCTTGCTTACAGACAAAGATTTATTCTGAAGGAGGTCAAAGGGATAGTTAACCTGCAAGAAGCCATAGCACTATGAATTTGAATTGCATGTCATGGATTAGAAATTACAATGTTATGAAGAAATTCAAATGTACAAGCTAATTATGGTAAGAAGATATGGACACTATTTTTGAAAAGAATTACAAGAGGCACTTACCATGAGAAAGTCACTTGGATTATTGTCAATGGTAAAACCATACAGGTATAAGAGTTCCTACAGGTAAAAGAGGAAAAACAGGTCATTCAAGTCATGGTGTTGAAAAGAAGTTACTGACTTGAGATCCAGGAGGTAGTAGTTAGAACTAATGAAAAGCATAGCCAAGAGCATTAGACCACCTTACACTATGTTCCACGAGTTTTGAAACAAAAGTTATGGATTAACTCGGTTCAAAATCATACTTATAGTCTTTTTTTATATGATCTTTATTGGGCTCTTCGAAGGGAATACTGTATAACCCGTAATTCGTCAAGATCAGACATACCTAAGGAAGACGCTTTAGGAGACCTCGTCTCGGAAGACCTCGTCGGGCCGGCTATTTGCAGACCATTCAGCTCGTCAGCTATACAACCCATATTCGACGAGGCGGCCCAGCTCAGAAGACCTCGCCCAGCAGGGGCAAGCTCAGAAGACCTCGCCCAAAAGGGGCGAGCTCAGACCACCTCGCCCAGTAGGGGCGAGCTCGGAAGACCTTGCCCAACAGGGGCGAGCTCAGAAGACCTCACCTAAGTGTGGGCGAGCTCAAAATTTTACCTCGTCGAGGGCAGCTATTCGCAGACCATTTAGGCCTGAGAATAGCATTTTGGTTAAGGCGGAGAAAGCTACCCGCAGACCAATATACTTTCGGGACGGATTGCCTATAAATAGGACCCCAATGCACAAGAAGAAGAGACCTTTTGACCCCCACCCCCTCTCTCTCTAGGGTTTGGGCGAGCTAAGTGCCCGTCTCTCTTGTGCCAAGCTCAGCATTGACTTTAGGAGGGAAACTTCCTATAGACTTCCGGGTGTGTGGCGGCACCTCTTCGCTGCAATACAGGGGTCTTGTTTGTAGGCGATTCGGAGTTGTTTCTTGTGTTCTCTAGCTTCTTCTTGTTGAGTCTCGTTCGGGTCGACCACCAGACCAGTAGCCTTGGGTCACCCACAAGTCTGAACTTTAGGAACTCATTTTCGTGGTTCCAACAAATACCATCAGTATTTCTCCATTAAATCTTTCACATGATGCCTTATTTTATATTGCTTTAACAGTGAACATTAATCAAAATGCTTGACAATCATACATCCGGTTCTCACTTTCATGTTGCCTTCTAGCGGACCCCTAAAGGGATGGATTCCAACATGTCTCTGGGTATAGTGGGTATTGTTAAATACAACATTTAAATATCATATAACATGTCCAACATGTAGATTTTGAGAGCAAGATAATTTTATTACTTAAAAAACAGGTTATATCATTTAGAAAATAGACTAATGTTAGGGCTTTGCAAAGAAGAAGAAGAGAGATCTAGGGGAGATTAGAGAGAGGGGAAGAAGGATTAGGGTTAAGGAGAAGGAAGGAGAAGATACCTTGAGAATAATAGTGCATAGCCATCATGAGGGAGCCCCGGGTCTATTAATACCTGGGGCTCAAGGGGGCCGTCCGCCCCCCCCCCCCCCCCCCCCCCCCCCCCCCATTTGGGGACTGAACCGGGTTGGTTCAGTCCCCCTTGGTTCCTTTCATTGGTTGGGGGCTGAACCGGATGGTTCAGCCCCGTTGTTTGGCCTCCGTTCTTTCGGTCGCCGAGAGTACGTCTGCCCTTGAAACTGTAGCGGATGCGGCGGCATAACATTCCCTCCCCCTTCAAGCACCAACTTGTCCTCAAGTGGGAAATCCGGAAATCGCTCGCGAAACTCCAAGAAGTCAACCCAAGAATTGTGCTCTGCGGTCATTTGCGCCCACTTGACTAGTACCTCTAGCCGGTACTCGGCACCCCGCCGCTTCCATTTGGTCAACAGAATAGCCTCCGGAGAAGGTCACAATTCGCCACTGCTAGTAGCCTCGGGGAGAGTAGGGCTGATTGGAGTCGAGTTCCCGAGCTCCTTCTTCAACAATGATACATGGAACGTAGGATGGATGCGAGAACCTTCCGGAAGAGCCAGAGTATAAGCCACGGGCCCCACCCTGCGGAGGATATGGAAAGGGCCATAGTATTTCGGTGCCAGTTTCTGGTTGGTCCGCCGAGAGACCGAGAGCTGCCGATATTGTTGGAGTTTAAGGAAGACCTCATCGTCCACCGCAAACTCCCGCTTGGTACGATGTTTGTCTGCCTGGTGCTTCATGCGATCTTGGGCGATGCGTAAGTTCTCCCGGAGTAAAGATAAAGTCCGGTCTCGATCTAGTAACGTTCGGTCGACCGCGGGGAGAGCGGTGCTGGGCTGGCCGGCTCATAAGAGCTCAAAGTAGGCGGGGGCGGCCGTAGACCACTTCAAAAGGGGTGAGCTTGTTGACCGTATGAAAAGACGTATTGTAGCAATACTCCGCCCAATGGAGCCACCTAGTCCAAGAGCGTGGCTCATCCATGACAAAGCACCGTAAATAAGTTTCAACCCCACGGTTGAGGACCTCCGTCTGCCCGTCTGTCTGGGCATGGTGGGTCGTACTCATGCGTAGGGAAGTCCCCTGTAGTCGAAACAGCTCCTTCCAGAAATTGCTTACAAAGACGGGATCTCTGTCTGATATGATAGCGCTCGGAATTCCGTGGAGTCGCACAATCTCCTTGGCAAATACTTCAGCAACTGCTTCCCCCGTGTACGGATGGCTCATAACTATGAAGTGTCCGTATTTGGACAACTTGTCGACCACGACCAAAATGACGGACTTGCCCTGAGATTTAGGCAGGCCGTCAATGAAATCCATAGACACAGTGTCCCAAATCTGACGGGGAATTTCCAACGGCGTCAGTAGCCCGACGGGTGAGGTGGTCTCGTACTTCTGCCGCTGGCAGATCTCGCATTCACGCACAAACTGTTGAACATCCCGCCGCATACCCTTCTAAAATACATTCGCCCGGACTCGTTGTAATGTACGCAGGATACCGGCGTGCCCGCCGGTTGGTGAAGCGTGAAACTCCCGCATCATGACATCCCGCCAAGTCGAGGTGGCAGGGAGGACTATCCGGCCCTGATGGTAAAGCCTGTCTCCCTGTAAGTGGTAGCCGGCCTCAGTAGGCTCTCCCTGTCGTAATGCTTCAATGATGGCCCGAAGATCCGGATCCTGCTGAACTCTGCCTGTATCTCCTCCAGTGACTCAATCACTGGTCCTGAAATATGGGACAAGGAACTCTCTGGTAGGCGGGAGAGTGCGTCCGCCACCACATTTTCCTTCCCCTGTTTATATACGATCTCGTAATCGTATCCCAGCAACTTTGTCAGCCACTTCTGCTGCAATTGTGAGGCTAGTCTCTGCTCCAGAAAGTGTTTCAGGCTCTCGTGATCTGTACGGATCTGGAAGTGTCGTCCCAAGAGATAAGGCCGCCACAAGGCGACCGCATGAAGGATGGCTAACATCTCCTTCTCGTACGTCGAGAGGCCCAGCGTCCGAGGTGCCAACGCCTTGCTGAAGTAGGCCAAGGGTCGGTCCTCCTGTATCAGCACAGCCCCAATGCCGACCCCCGAAGCATCGGCCTCCACTACGAACACCTTGGAGAAATCCGGTAGTGCCAGAACCGGGGTGGTAGTCATGGCCGTCTTCAAGGACTGGAAGGCGACCTCCGCCTCTGTACTCCATTGAAAAGCATTTTTCTACAATAGCTGAGTGAGGGGGCGGGCTATTTTCCCATAATCTTTCACGAACCGCCGATAGTACCCTGTCAGTCTGAGAAAGCCCCTCAGAGCCCGGACCGTCGTGGGAGGTGGCCAATCCACCATGCTTGCGATCTTCTTTGGGTCAGCTTGGACCCCGTGTGCGGACACCAGGTGTCCCAAGTACTCAACCTCCGCCTGCCCAAACGAGCATTTGGACCGCTTGACGTACAGTTGGTGCTCCCTTAGTATGGTGAGGACGGTGCGGACATGCTCCAGGTAATGCTCCCAACTCCTGCTATATATAAGTATATCGTCAAAGAAAACTAGCACATACCTTCGAAGAAGAGGGCGGAATATCTCATTCATCACTGCCTGGAAGGTCGAGGGTGCGTTGGCCAACCCAAATGGCATCACCAAGAACTCATAGTGATCATCGTGGGTACGGAAGGCCGTCTTGTGGACGTCTTCCTCCTTCATACGAATCTGATGGTAGCCGGACCGGAGGTCCAGCTTGGTGAATAAGTGTGCTCCATGTAGCTCGTCCAATAACTCCTCGATCATAGGAATGGGGATTTGTCCTTGATGGTGGAGTTGTTAAGCCCCCGATAATCTACGCAAAACCTCCACGAACCGTCTTTCTTCTTTACCAGTATGATCGGAGAAGAAAAAGCACTAGTGCTGGGGCGTATAATACCCGAGGTCAGCATCTCGCGCACGCTGCGCTCTATCTCAGCCTTCTGAATATGGGGGTAGCGGTAAGGCCGGATGTTGGTGGGATCCGTCCCTGCCTTCAACTGGATCTGATGGTCCCGGAAGCGGGACGGAGGGAGGGAGCGTGGCTCCTGAAAAACATCACCGTACTGTCCCAAGAGGGCTTGTATCTGCTCAGGCTCCGTGCTGGCTTCCGACCCCACGGTGGTCACCCCCAGAATCATGGCCACTGCCCCGCCTTGCTCCTCCAGCCTCTGCAAACTCGTGAGTGAGATATCCTTGAGTGGAGACGTCCTTATGCCCTGCAAACAGTGGTCCTTGCCCTGCTGAGAAAACTCCAGCGTCATTCGATCCCAATCCGTGGTTACCCGCCGTAGCTGTCGGAGCCACTGCACCCCCAAGACCATATCCGAGCCTCGAATGGGTAGAAGGTAGATGTCGGTGTGGCAGATGTATCCCGGCATCCACAGCTCGGCCCCCTTTAGGACCCCTTCGCATCGCAACTTGCTCTCATCCGCTACCATGACCTGGAAAGCGGCTTCCCGATCAATCTGAAGCCCAGCCTTGAGAGCCACCTCGGGGTTAATGAAATTGTGGGTGCTCCCACTATCAACCAATATAATCACCCGTTCCTGGCCAATCGCCCCTGCGATCCGTAAAGTAAGGGGTGTCGTGCACCCTGCCATCGCCTGAATGGATATTCCAAACTCTGCGAGATCCAGATCATCCTCAACGGAATCGCCAGTAGTGTCCTCTTTCTCGTCCTCGTCCCGCAGCATGAAGACTTGGACCTTCTGACACCGATGCCCCGGAACGAATTTCTCATCACATTTGAAACACAGTCCCTTGTCCTTTCTGGCCTGAAGCTCCTGCCACGTCAACCTTGTCACAGTGGGACGGCCCCCGGTCGGTGGTTCCTTCTTGGGTACATCTGTAACCGTAGGTGCCCGACCTGTCGTCCGAGTCCTCTGCCGATTGTACCGCTCCTCCTATATCCTGGCCAGGCTGATGGCATGCCTCAAACTGCGTGGCATGTAGGCGTGGACCTCGTCTCTCAAATGGTCCTTCAATCCGGATACGAAATAGCTCAGCATCGTCCTCTCCTCCCAATTGACCCGGTTGGCCAGCCGTTCGAACTATGTCCGGTACTCTGTGACTGATCTCTTTTGTCGCAGCTTCTGTAACATCGACTCTACGTCTTCGTACTCCAGAGGCCCGAAACGAGCTGAGAAGGACTCCACAAACTCCTCCCAGGGTGCATAATTGCGTCCCCTCAGAAACCACTTTGTCCACTGGAAAGCGTCATCTTCCAGGTGAAAGGACGCCAACTGGACCCACTGCCCCTCGGGAATCTCCTGGTATTTGAAGAAAAGCTCAGCCTTCTGGAACCACTCTAAGGCGTCGCCGCCTTTGAACTTAGGGAAGTTCATACG
This sequence comes from Dactylorhiza incarnata, assembly GCA_033032865.1. Classification (NCBI taxonomy): domain Eukaryota; kingdom Viridiplantae; phylum Streptophyta; class Magnoliopsida; order Asparagales; family Orchidaceae; genus Dactylorhiza; species Dactylorhiza incarnata. Next base: position 1,458,672 of record JAWHQI010000310.1, on the reverse strand, counting down.
TGTCAGTTTGGGCTGCATGTACGGCCGTGGTTCTGCATGTGCTGGTTGGTAAGGTTGCGCTGGAGCCACTGCGGGCCCGGGCCGTCCCCGGTCCATACCGTAGCCTCCTTGTTGCCCTCCACCCCATGGGTTGCCATTTCCATAGTCCGCCGGTCCTCCATATGGCGGTGGTAGCGGTAGGATGCCCGCCACACACCCGATTGGGGCCGCATTCGCTCCAGTAGGTCGAAAAGGGGCTGCTCCCTGCCCTGGACCCCTCCACGAAGGACCCGACTGCGTTCCCGGTCCGTTCCAGGCGGACTGGGAGCCGAACGGTCCATTCAGTGTCGTCGGCCCTTCCGGCGGCCTCCAGCCACCTGGCCGGCGGTAGCCGGCCTCCATCGAGCCGTCGGTGGCCGCTCCAGGGGCCCCGTACCCCTCCTGCGTCGATCCGCTCGTGCGGAAGGCGTAGGTGTCGATCCGCGTAGGATCGGCTTCCGCCGATCCCGACACGGGTATCCCGCCTCCTGTAGACCCGGATCCGGCCCCCTGCTGCGTTCCACTTCCGATTCCCGTGTCGTTCTGCGCCGGAGGATAATAGGATGTTTGGCTTCGGATCCCTCCGCCGCGTGGGTTTTTCCCTTCAGATTTTGCATGAGTAGGGTTTTGATCTCCTCCATGCGCGCGTCCAAGCGATCCTCCAGAATTTTTTGGGAGGATTTCACTTGTTCTTCGAGCGCCGCCATCGTGTCCGACAACCCTACGTAGTTCTCCTCGAGGGATGCGAGCCGCGCAGTTTCGGCTTCCGTGCGTGTCACCATCATCGCAGGAACGATGCTCTGATACCAAATGTTAGGGCTTTGCAAAGAAGAAGAAGAGAGATCTAGGGGAGATTAGAGAGAGGGGAAGAAGGATTAGGGTTAAGGAGAAGGAAGGAGAAGATACCTTGAGAATAATAGTGCATAGTCATCATGAGGGAGCCCCGGGTCTATTAATACCTGGGGCTCAAGGGGGCCGGCCGGCCCCCCCCCCCCCCATTTGGGGACTGAACCGGGTTGGTTCAGTCTCCCTTGGTTCCTTTCATTGGTTGGGGGCTGAACCGGATGGTTCAGCCCCGTTGTTTGGCCTCCGTTCTTTCGGTCGCCGAGTGTACGTCTGCCCTTGAAACTGTAGCGGATGCGGCGGCATAACAACTAACATATCAGGTTTAAATTTAAGTTATGTTAGCATCATATATGGTTAAATCACGTATTTGTATTGCATTATATACTTAATCCTTCGTTCTCTTTCAAAAGTATTATTCTAAAAATCATTTTTGTACAATAATTTCAGCAAATTAAAACATTCACCTCATTATTAGTTAATTATTTTTATATTTTTAACATGATTCTATTAAGTGTGAGAAAGCTTACTTGCTATAAAACAAAGTATTATCTAAATAAAATTAACGTACAATATTAAATAAGTTTAATAATTGATCTAAATGAACTTATCTTGAAAACTTATTAGATGCAGTCATAGTGTGTTATTAATATTTTGTTTTTAATGTTCTTTGACTTAGTTTTTGGATATATATATATATGACTTATTTTTAGCCTAGTTATGCTATTTAGAACATAAAACTATACATAATATATACTTTTATTTATGAGATGCGAAAATCCGATATTTTAAAATATCGTTGACATGTATCCAACAAGCGACATTTTAAAGCACAATTCAACAATAACACCAACATCAGATATTTAAAACTTTGGTCAAATTAGTAGACAATGTTAGTAAACCTACGACGAAGGATTTAAAACATAGTCAGTGAAGTGTTAGTTTGTCTAAACCTTTTGGCCTTCAAGCAATTTAACCAAAATATACAAAAAAGGACTCCTTTTGAACATAGAAGATATCACGTTTAAATATTTTCTATTGGAAGGTATTTAAGAAAATTGATGCCGAGTCATTCTAGATTTAACAGCATAACAACATAAGTCCAGAAGTAGTATTTATTGGAAATAGCTAAAAGCTTATTGATTTCAACTAAGAAAGTTTCATCAACTAATTAACAGCTAACATTGTGCAAGCAATAAGCTAAATAAAAAAATGTTCATGGTGAGAGATGGGGTAAACATAAAAATGCAACCTCTATTTGTCCGTGGAATAAGATATATAGCATGAATCTTCATGGCTAAGTAGAGAAGAACGGGGAATACCTCATTTCCCTTACTTCCATAACTAATACAAATCTCCTTATCCATTTCCATGTTGCTTGGATTAGCTGTCGAAAGACAAAACATAGATGAAAAGTTGGAGGTAATAATAAAATAACTACTTATATTACTGAGATAATCAAAGAGATATTTGTTCTTTAGAAAAATTATGACCACAAAGAAAAGTAATCATACTTATGCATCACACCACAAGAATCCATTCATGGAGAGACCCCACTTTAGAGATAATCTGATGGGGATCATGTCGCACCACGGATGAGAAGGTGATGATCGAGATCATTCATTTCGAGCGGATCGTTGATCTAGACATTTTAGTGATCTTTATGTGTTTTTCTGGATATTTTTAGTGCGTTTTCTAGGCTGTCATGACCATCCATAGCGGCTCCTAATTCCATAAATAGAGATAGAAGAGCCCGTCTAAAGGGATCAAAAGTTGAAGAATAAATTTCAGTATTAGGTCATCGGGTTCCAAAGCCGGAAATGAGATGCGGTGATGTAGGGGTAGGTTGTGGGTGCGCAAAACCTAGGACTCTAGTGAGAGTGCACGTGCGGAATGCTAAACCTATGCTAAATGCAGTGCGACAGTCGGCAGCGGCGATTAACAATTAGAGCAATGAAAATCTTGTAACGCCACACAAAATCAAAAAGAGTTAAGGCAATATTTAATTTAGCGGTTAAGCGTGGCTTTCCTCCGTTTCGGAGGGCCAAAGCGAGCTCGCGGCGAATTTGTCCCACCTGCAATTATAAGTGTATGCAAACAAATACCCACAAGTATAATTCCAAACAAGCACAAGGAAAACACCAACTAATAATACTGAATCAAATGTCAAAGTACAGCGAAATACTCACAAAATAGCGGGCTGAACCGAGACACTGGAGAACTGGAACCCGAAGGTGTAGATCGGCAATCGAAGGAGGAACCGAAGGCGTGACGGGGTGGTGGTGGCTGTCTACGGTGGAAAATAAGGAGATCGGGCCGGAAATGGATAGATCCGGCCACTAGGGGATAGATCCGGGTGGGGGATGGATGGATCCGGTGTATGATAGCGGATCCGGGGTGAGAATCCTAGATCTGGACTGATCTAGGGTTTTAGGGTGAAATAGAGGTGGATCCACGTGAAAGGAGAGAGAGGGTGGTCGGCTAGGGCAGGGGAGAGGGGTGGCTGAAGGTTGGCGGTAAGGAGGTGGGGCGGCTGGAGGTAGGGGTGCGGGTGGTTGATGGCGGGCAGTAGGGAGGAGGGCGGCTGGAGTTGGGGTGTGGGTTGCTGTAGGTGGGCTGCAGGGAGGGGCGGCTGGAAGGCTGGCGGCGGGCTGCAGTATTGCTGAACAGAAGAGTGGCGGCGGCTTGGGAGAGGCCTAGGGTGGTCGGCGGTGGCTGGGAGGTGGGGAGAAAGAGGGGAAGGATAGGGGGTACCTTGGGGGGAAGATTGAGCACATAGGAGTCGTCACCTAGGGTTCCACGGCGTCGGCACCGCGGGTTGATCGCTGGAATCCGGGAATGATGTTCCTCCAAATTCTGCAATGCTGGTTTCAGCCCTTACAACCTCTATTTATAAAAGAAAATAAACCTAGGGCATCTCAATCGACGGCTATGATTGGCCGAGGGAAAAAAACCCAACATACACTAAAAATAAGCCAAATTACATGAAATAAAATATGATCTCGACTCGCGACGCGGAGCCGGACGGATCCGCGGAGTCGGATCGGCGATCCGGTCAAGTCTTCTTGCGCGAATACACGAACGTGGGTCCCGCCTTGCGGCGAGCTCCTTCAGGTGCACGATTAGATGGATCCCCATCAACTCCCTCCGACTGAAAAGCCTTCATCTCCAATGAATGGAGATGATCGTACTGAAGTCGAAGTCCAGGGGCGAGTCGATCGAGCTCCGGCGGCAATATCCAAGCGTCGTCAGCATCAGGGCGGCCTCACCAGTGTACCAAGTAACGGCAGCGCGACCCATCCGTAGTAGAAACAAACTGGTGGGCTCTGATCTCAGTAATGCCCTCATCTCTCATCGCTCGAGTGGTAGAATCCGATGCGATCGGTGGTGCCGATGGTGAAACCAGAGAAGACGAATCCCCGAGTGGGTGGGTGGCAACAGGGAGTGGACTGTAGTGGTTATCGGTCAGAGGCGGAGTATGGGTGGGGGCAGGTAATGAAAGTGGGGGTGGAAAAGGCTGGGCATCTCCACCGCTCGGGTCCACATATTCGTAAGGTTCGTAGTACGGTGTCAGATCCTCGACATTAAATACCGGATGAATTCTCATACTCGCCGGGATATCGAGCCGTAGGCGTTTGTCCCAATACGATTTATAATAGAGTAGGGGCCCCATCGCCTGATGCTCAACTTTATGGCAGGTCCCGAGGGGAGACTCTCCGGTCGGATTCGCACCATCACTTTATCGCCTACATTAAATACTTGCTCTCGCCTATGCTTATCTGCATGGGATTTGTAATTTTCATTGCTCATTATTATTTTTCGGCGGACTGACTCATGCAACTCATGCAAATGTTGTGCAAAGGACTCGGCAGACTCACTAGGGCGAGACTCTAAAGGGGCTCGGCAAGAGGTCAATGGGCTTCATAGGGTCGTATCCTGATACTACATGGAATGGACTTAACCCGGTGGACCTATTGACTAAGCTATTGTAGGCGAACTCTGCAATCGGTAAATCTAAGTCCCAACTACCTACATGCTCACCAACTTAGACATCTCAAAAGGTTTCCTAAGCTCCTATTTACTACCTCGGTCTGCCCGTCCGTCTGTGGATGATACGCCGAGGAGAACCTAAGAATGGTACCGGTCTTGTGCCACAAGATTTTCCAAAAGTAACTCATAAATCTCACATCGCGGTCTGACACAATCGACTTGGGTAGGTCATGCAATCAAAAGACATCCCTCATAAAGATAGAAGCTACGTGAGTCGCGTCTGCAGTCTTGCGGCAAGCGATAAAGTGTGGCAATCTTTGAAAACCGATCGACCACCACGAATATGGAATCGTGTTTCCGCAGAGTGCGGGGAAGTCCGAGAACAAAATCCATGCTAAGGTCCTCCCAAGGGCGGTGCAGTACAAGTAATGGAGTGTACAGACCCGTGTTCTGTTTGGTACCCTTAGTCGTTTGGCAGATACGGCAGTGACGGACAACACGAGCCACATCTTTCTTGAGGCTGGGCCAATATAGGCGGTCCTCAACGATGGCTATAGACTTATCCCAACCAAAGTGCATGGCAGCCCCACCCGCATGCAACTCCCAAACCAAATAGTCACGGCATGATGTCTGGGGAACGCATAAGCGGGAGCCTCAGTACAGGTATCCCTCAAAGATCTGATATCCCTCAACAGGGTCGGGTGGATCTCTGGATAGGGCGGTGTAAATCTCGCCAAAGTCAGGACACGTCGGGTAGTCCAGGATCAACCTCTCAAGTCCATCTACGCTCGAGGTCATCGTCTGCAGCAAGGAGACACGGCGACTCAACGCATCAGCCGATTTGTTCTCAACACCAACTCGGTGTTTGAGAACATAGTGAAAATCCTGCAGATACTCGGCCCACTTTGCATGACGGTGTCCCAGCTTGCGCTGCGAGTCGAGATAGCGTAGCGCCTGGTGATCGGAATACAAGACAAACTCCCGTGGGAGGAGGTAGTGTCTCCAGTAGCGCAGAGACTGGACAATAGCATAAAATTCTCGATCATAGTTCGAGTATTTTTGCTTGGCCTCGTTCAGCTTCTCACTAAAGTAAGAAACTGGATGTCCCTCCTGGCTCAATACGCCACCGATACCAACACCGGACGCATCACAAGCAACCTCAAATCCGGAAGTCTCAGAACAGGAGTCGTCGTCAATCACTCCTTAATTTCCTCGAAGGCCATAGTGGCGGCGGGGGTCCATTGAAACTCACTCTTTTGAGGCAGCTCGTGAAGGGGGCCATGATCGTACTAAATCCCTGGACAAACCTCCTATAGAAGGTGGCAAGTCCGTGAAAACTACGAGCCACGTGGATGTTCGTCGGCACAGGCCAATCCCGAATGGATTTGACCTTATCAGGGTCAACAGACACGCTAGTCGAGGATATAATAAAGCCTAGGAAATGAACGGACTGGGAAAAGAAGGAACACTTCTTCAGATTCACATACAATTTCTCTTGGCGGAGGGTGCCAAAGAGAAGCCTCAAATGATCGAGGTGAGCAGCCTGAGTCTGGCTGTAGATCAGTATATCGTCAAAATACACAACCAGAAACTTGCCCATATAGGGCCGCAACACTTGAGTCATGACTCGCATGAATGTGCTCGGGCATTAGATAGCCCAAACGGCATGACTAGCCACTCATATAGACTGTCCTTGGTGTTAAAAGCGGTCTTCCACTCGTCTCCCTCACGAACTTGAATCTGATGGTACCCACTACGGATATCGATCTTGGAGAAGATCTGGGCACCGGACATAGTATCCAGTAAGTCATCGAGCCGTGGGATCGGAAAATGATACTTGACCGTGATTTTGTTAATGGCGCGGCTGTCGATGCACATACGCCAACTACCGTCCTTCTTAGGGGTAAGAAGGGCGGGAACCGCACACGGACTCATACTCTCGCGAATAAACTGCTTCCGCAGTAGCTCGTCAACCTGCCTTTCGAGCTCAGCGTGTTTATCAGGATGCATGCGATAATGGGGCAGGTTTGGGAGAGAAGCCCCTGGGACCAGGTCAATGGCATGTTGGATGTCCCGTGGAGGGGGCAGCTCGTCAGGGAGCTCATCAGGCATAATGTCTAAAATAAAAACTCATCTAAAAGGGGACACACCGCTAGTGGGTGGTCAACAGGGATGTCATCGGAAGCCTGAGTGGCGGCCACAACGTAAATGACGCTCGACTCAATACTGTCTCGCAGGAACTCGCCTCGCCTCAAGATATGCAGGGGCCGCGAGGCGCTGGTGCTCACAGATGGCTCAACCACACCCTTGGATCTCTCCAGGGGCTGGGTGGGCGTCAACGTAATCTTCCGCCCCTTGTCATAGAAGACACACGTGTTCGAGCGGCCGAAACACGTGATGTCACGGTCGAATAGCCAGGGGCGGCCGAGTAGAACATGAGCGACGTCCATGGGAATGACGTCACACCAGACCCGATCCTAAAATGAGGCAATACTAATAGGGACGAGGCAGCGCTGGGTGACCTGAATCGACATTTTGTCTACAAAGACGACACGATAAGGGTGGGGGTGAGGCTCTGTTTTCACCTGCATACGATCAAGCCCCTTTTGGGCCACGATTTTCACGCAACTCCCGCTGTCAATGGCTAACTTACAGGGCCCACCTGCGCTAGGAAAATACGTGTAAAAGATGGTGGTGCGGCGCCAGTCCTCGTCTACACGCGGGGTGTGTAGAAGGCGCCTAATCACTCCCACCTCCAATGATCTCTCTGCGTCGCTCTCCCAGCCCTCCCCGACAGTGGCCTTAATCTCTTCCGTACCTTCCTCTTCTTCCTCTAAATCGCACTCCTCACCCTCAACTAGCAGGGTCCGCGTGGGGCACTGCGCTGTCACCTGTCCTCTGCCAGAACATCTATAACACAGAATACCCCCAGATTGCTGGCCATCAGTGGCGGCGGCCTTGCCCTTAGTGTCTGTGGGAACACGTGAGGGTGCAGCCGAGGTGGTCTGGGGTGGAGCGGGTTTCCTGAAAGTTGAGGAATCAGTCTGATAGGGGAACTGCCTCGTAGTCGATGATCGAAGGTACTGCTCGTACTCGAGGGCGAGCTAGAATATCTGATCGACGGTCTCTAAACGGTGGGGAATCAACTCTCTTTGAATCTCAGCGCGTAGGCCCGCCTTGAAACGAGATGCAGTGGCAATGGGTTCCTCCGAGACGTCACTCCTAACGACTAACTCGTCAAAGCGAGCCATATACTCTGCGACAGTGAGTGTCCCCTGTCGTAAGTTCTGCAACTGCTCAAATAACTGGTCACGGTAGGATGTGGGAGGTACTTCTCACTCAGTCTCTGCTTCATCTCATCCCATGTGGCGATGGGATAATACCCATCTCGCTCCAACGCTCTCTCTACGCTAATCCAGAATACCTTAGCATGTCCGATTAGGTTCATTTTTGCAAAGCGGACACAACGCTCGTCACTCATATCGTACCACTCGAAATAGTGGTCCATGTCCAGGAGCCAACCGCTGAAAGCTTTCGGGTCCAGACGACCATCGAACGTAAGAGCGTCGAGTCGAATACGACGAGTGATGTCCAACTGGTGGCCACCTCTCCGGGGGTCGGGATAGTTCTCGGGATAGTCGTCATGGGCATAATCGTATCGAGCGGGTGGGAGTCCACACTCTCTCCAGGCCGGGGGATAGTACTCATCTCGGTGATGGTCCCGGCGATCGTGTGGGGGCACACGATCTCTGGGGTCCGACTGTGGCTGCGTGGCATACGGTACTCATCACGTTGGTGTGGAAGTCTATCACGTGTCGGAGCTGGTCTACGCTCGACCACAGGATCAGGTCCTCGCCTTACCGGCGGGGCTGGGGCTCGACGAGGAGCCTCACGCCGATGGCGGTCTATTGGAGGTTGGCTATCTCTCGGGTGTGGGTTGAGGACGTGGAAGATCATCAGGGTCTTCCTCAAGCGAATCGTCACGCTGTGCTGGAGTGTCCCTGACATTTTCTAAGTGGTCTAGGCGAAGATTCACCTCGGCGAGATCATGACGCACATCGTCGAACTGGGCACCTAAGGTGTCAAAACGATCTAGGATAAGACGTTGAAACTCAGCGAAGGCGGTACCCGAATTCGAGCTCGCCGTTCGGTCGTCAGTGACTTGAGGATCTACCATGCTTCTTCTAAAGAACCTACCACTACGGAGCATGCAAAGGCCTAGCCTGAAGCTCTGATACCAATTGATGTAGGGGTAGGTTGTGGGTGCGCAAAACCTAGGACTCTAGTGAGAGTGCACGTGCGGAATGCAAAACCTACGCTAAATGCAATGCGACAGTCGGCAGCGACGATTAATAATTAGAGTAATGAAAATCTTGTAACGCCACACAAAATCACAAAGAGTTAAGACAATATTTAATTTAGCGGTTAAGCGTGGCTTTCCTCCGTTTCGGAGGGCCAAAGCGAGCGCGCAGCAAATTAATAATAAGTGCTGGAGACTATCCTTCCTAGAATAGAGAGAGTGGAACTCATCCCACATTGCTTTGACAGTGGCATGGTACACAGTCATCTGATACAGTTCACTGTCCATGAATTTCAAGACCCAAGAGTGAACGCGGCCATCCCGAAGCCATTGCTCTGTGGGCTCGGTGGGCTCGGCAGGGGTCCCGAGTGAGATGATGAAGAAGACCCTTGGTCTGAAGAACACGACGCACCGAGTGCACCCACTCCACAAAATTCTTCTTGGCGACGAGCAAGATAGTAGTAATCCGGAGTTCATCCCGAGCATCAGGGAGAGGGGCTGGAGCAAGAACAGGAAGGGTCATGGAAGCGGGAGCAACACTTATTCCCACTACTCAAGAGAAGGCGGGTTAGAGTAGCAGGCGTACAACCCTCATATTTTCCGAGTCGGTGTGACCCGACGCGGATGAGGTCGAGATAGTAAAGGTGGTCGAGGTAAGTAGAGCGACCGCTCAGAGGCGACCAGAGCCCGTCAAGGCAAGAGGGGGCCCGGAGAAGGGAGGAAGGGAGTAGCGGGGCAAGGGGGGGGGGGGGGGGGGGGGGGGGGGGGGGGGGAGTCCTTCCACTCGCCCGCCCCTTGGGAGAGTGGGGGAGTCCCCCACTCGCCCGCCCCTTGGGCGAGTGGGGGAGTCCCCCACTCGCCAGCCCCTTGGGCGAGTGGGGGAATCTCCCACCCGCCCGCCCCTTGGGCGAGTGGGGAATCCCCCACCCGCCCGCCCCTTGGGTGAGTGGGGGATTCCTCCCACTCGCCCGGCCAAGTTGGCGAGTGGACCGATGTCCACTCGCCCGGGCAGGGTGACCTTGGTTCGTTGGGGCAAGTGGGTCTTGGTTCGCCCATCCAGAGCAAAGCCAAGTTTGAATTGGGTGCAGATAGTATTTCCAAATAGCGGAATTAGGCTATTGGCAGACCATTTTGGCTATCCGCGGACCATTTTTTGGGAAGTCTATAAATAGACCCCCATGGGCACCTTGGGAAGGGTGGTTGATACCCCCCCCCCCCTCCCTCGCGTGTGTGTTGTGAGCAAGCACTACCCCCCCCCCCCTCCCCCTGCCATCGAAGGTGGACGGTGGGGTGATCTTCAGGCTCAGCATTGGCTTGGGAGGGGAAGCTCCTTAAGAGCTTCTGGGTATGTGGTGGGACCTCCACGCTGCAGCTTAAGGGGTCCGTTTGTGGACTTAGGTGTTCGGTTCTTAGTGACTGGTCAAAGGTCTCGCTCAGGTCAAGTAAGGATTAGCTGCATCCCCCTTGCGAACGTCGAGACCAGTTCTCTGGTTTCAACAGCGGGAGGAGACACTGTGTAACATCCCGGCTTTTATTGGGTCGCTAGACCCTAGTGGACCCAATAAAAGTAACGCAATCCCCCACCCCAGACCTTAGAAGGTAGGAGGTAACCCGAAATTTGAATGTTGAGCTAGAAAACTCCGATTTGAGTTCTGTTTGTTCCTATAGCCTCGTATAGTCAATATGAGTGCGATGGAACTTGTTCGTTTCAATCCGAGGTCATACGGTAAATATGACTATTTCTCGTAGAACGTCGCGATTACGAGAAATTTGAATATCGAGCTAGAGAACTCCGATTTGAGTTCTGTCAGTTCCTATAGCCTCGTATAGTCAATATGAGTGCGATGGAACTTTTTTCATTTCAATCTGAGGTCATATGGTAAATATAACCGTTCCTCGTAGAATATCACGATTACGAGAAATTTGAATATTGAGCTAGAGAACTCTGATTTGAGTTCTGTCAGTCCCTATGGATTCGTATAGCCAATACGAGTGTGATGGGACTCGTTGCATCGTAATCCGAAGTCATATGATGAATATGAGCATTTTGAGTCTCATAGCGTGTCGTGACGCACAGTTTTCAAATATTGAGCAATTAAACGCTGACTTGACCCCGGTTAGTGGCATTGGATTCATATGATCGATACGAAGTCAATGGAGTTCGTCCCGGTCAATTTCGATAATGGGTGGTCAAACTGAGCTTTATTGTACACCGAAAAGCGTACGCACATCAATCATACCACCTTACCCCAACATTGACCTGTCCCCGGTGACTTGGACCCACTTTGACTTTGACCAACATGGGGGACCACCCTAGGGTTGACTTTGGTCAAATCCCCTAAAAAACTCTTTTTATTTTGGAATTTTTCAAGAAGGGTTTTACCTCCCCATCACCAAGATCACTAAACCCCCTCTTCTAGCCTTGAAGTGATTTGAATCTCAGCCACCCCTATGGGAAATGGGCCTTGGGCCAATAGGAGGCCCAAAACCCCTCTCCTTCTCTTTTCCCCAAGCCATTACCAAAGGTTGTACCCTCCCTCTCATACACACGACACTTGGCAGCCTACCCAGCAGCCTTGAACCACTAAACAAGGAAGCTAATCCCTCCTTAAGGAGGGATTAGTCCCACACCGGCAAGGAAAGGGGGAGGGGCACCTCCCCGGCCTATATAAAGGACCTACCCCTCCAGGTCTTCAAAACCAGCCCAAACGAGCACCCCCACCCTCCTGCCAGAGCCTCCCCTCGCCGGAAAACCTCCCGCCACCCTCCTTCCTCCTCCACCACCTCCCATGGCAAACCAGACCTACACTTGAGCCCTCCCGCGACAGGTGGAACCTCACTCCTCCTTTCTCATCTCCCCCGACGCATCGACTGCACCGTCCGACCGCCGAAGCTCCGTCGCCGCCACCCGAGCCACGCTCCAGGATCGGGTGGAGGTCGTGCACGATGAAATCTACCCAGCGTCAGTGGTGGCGATGGGAGGGTAACGACACCTCTGGAGGGGTCCCTCCCCTGCGGTGGAAGACGATGGTGCCGCCGGGAAACGCACCTCCGACGGCACCCGTATAAAATAATCGGGGTAGGGGCTCCCTTCTGATTTTTTTGGCGGCGGACGGCGGCGGACGGCGGCGAACGGCCTCCGGGCCACCGCCGGAGGAATGTTCGTTCCCCGGCGAGCCGGTCGGGGGCAAAGACTTACGCGTTAAGGCCGGAGGAGCGGGGATGGCGCGACCTCGCTGGGGTCAGGTCGGGTCGCGCCGCCCCGCCCACTAGATAGTAATTTCCGGCGGCGCTCGACCTCCATGCCACCGCCAAAAGTATTGCCGGCCCCCGGGGAGTCAACCGGGGGCGGCCCCGGCGGCTGGCTGTCGCTGACCGGCGGCGGCAGGAGCCCGCAAGCTCCTGCCGCCGCGGGATTACAGCCTCCGCCTGATCTCCATGCAGAGATCAGACGGCTGCAATAATCTCAATTCCCGCCCCGCCTCCATTTCTGTGCCCCCCACAGCAGAGCTGTCCCAGATCCGATGTCGGGAAAGGAGGACATTGCGCGCGCTGCGGCCCCATTGCAGCCGCAGGATTTGGGGATGGAAGCGCCTATCCGCACCCCAACTCTACCCAGCCAGCTTCCCCTTTTTTAAGGGCATCTAGGCTCCTAGGAGAAAAAATTTAAATATGAAAGTTGTTCCCCATTATGAGGGTTGTCACCACAATTTTTTGGGGAATTTTATAAATTGATTTGGCTTTTTAAATAACTCAATTAAGATTTGTTCGGCCAAATTAAATACCCAAAATTTGAGGAAAATTTGCTAGGCTCATAATAGGCCATATTTGGTATACTATTAAAGTTTGGGAACTTTTGAGTAAAAATTCATGGTTCCCCCGATTTTTCAGAATAAAGGGTCGCGCTATAAATATTGATCATTTTAATATTTTGAAGGATTTGTAGCGCGCGATAGCGATATAACTCATGAATTATTTTTACAAATAAATAATGACCCGATATATAGAAGTGAAATCTCAAGCTCGAAGCGATACAGGGCTTTGGCAAATTATCGAGCTCTTCATTAAGAATAATTCTCGAACGTCTCAAGTACATCGGGAAAACGAGCGATACGAGCGTTAAGTGTGTCGACTCCCAACCTCGATTTGGATATTGGAAGTTTGCCTCTAGTTGGAGAAATTAAGGAACTCATAACAAGCTCCTCAAGCCTGTTTAAACCACATTTAAGAGACGCAATCGAACATATTATCGAACCTTAATAAATGGGTGAAATTCAAAAGAAGCCTCCTATGAACGGAAATGGCACCGAAGCCTCCTAAATATGGAGGGAAGGACTACTAACCCTTTTATTGCATCTTCTTGTTAGTACTACTCCAGTCTCGCACTGGTCCAGTTCCTTTCAGTATTTTATTTACAATGTTTTCCGATCTTATTAGTAATACTTCAGTCTCGTACTGGTCCAGTTCCTTTCAGTATTTTATTTACAATGCTTCCCGTTCTTGTTAGTAATACTCCAGTCTCGTACTGGTCCAGTTCATTTCAGTACTTTATTTCAGCTGTCCTGTTCAGTACTTTTATAATTCAGCATTCATTTCTGCAACTTATTTGATCAGCACCTTCCCTTACCGCACTCAATTAATGCAATTTATTGTTTCTGCATTTCTAGCTTGGGTCCTGTTCAAGATTAGCGGTTGACTTCCTAGTAAAGCATTAGTTGGGGACAACTGAGAGATCGCACCTTTCCTCTAGGGTTAGCTTCAAATAATGTGCTATCACGCTCGTTGCGCCTCTCGACTAAAAATTGAGCAGTCTGTTGAATTAAGGTCGCTTGCCCGAACCATTTAAATATCAAGTAGGGTAGGCCGTCGCAGATCCGAACTGTGCTAATTATTATTTAAATAAAATGCATGTAAATCGTTTGCGGGAAAAGTGGCGGGTCAGTCACGCCCATAGACCGTTTGTACCGGTGCGGGAAGGTTGACGACTCGCGGCGACAGGGAGATGTGTACCACGGGTAAGCATAACTTTATACCTAGGTGGGTTGCCTCCACTGGTCGGCCTACATTTTAGGAATCGCCGGATGTCACTCATATCCAATGAGTACACCTAGTTGTACGATGGGGCCTGGGTAGTGCAGTACGACCACCCCCAGAAGTCGCAGGACTGACCATTGTCACCGACGGCCACATCAGTGAGGCCCGCGGGGATCGCTACCCTGCTGGAAGAGAAGCGGCCCAACTGTGTCGACACATGGTGTGTTAGCAGGTTATGAACACTTGCAACATAATTACAAGATGTAGGTACTAGTTGATATTACGACTACTAGTTGGTCTATTCTCTTAAATAATTATTGATATTACTATTGCTTACAGTCATTTATATGATGCTAACACTTTTTGCTTCGGCTATTTATTTATTGTTTAGGTGCTTAGGCTTGTCCCCATGATATGAATCCGGGGAGGAGATATGTTTCCACTTAGCTCTGTGACTAACGGTTGTTTATATAACCATTCACATGAGATGGGACAGCGCGAAGCCCCCATACCGCGTGGCAGCGTACCGACATTAGAGGCCACCCGAGCAGATACACCGGTCTCACCTCCGGTCTTCCAAGATGTGAGTCCTAGGGTATAGGACTATGCGAGAAATGTATGGTTGTAGTGGTTACCCTTAGCCCACAAGACCACTTATGTAAACAGTTGGCTACAGGCTTTTGCTTATATATAGGGTTTAGGGTCCTCCAACCCAGGTTCCGTGTTTGGGGGGGACCTTAAACACTGCCTCAAAGAGGAGTCCGCCCAAGCCTCAAAGAGGGGTTCGGGAAGACAGCAACAGTAGGGGGTGACCTATAAGAGGAGTCTACCCAGGTCATCAAAGAGGACTGCAGAGGGCTCAGGGCGGCCACAAAGAGGAGTCCGCCCAAGCCTCAAATAGGGAGTCCAGGCGGGTGTAATAGGGAGGCCGTGCGAACACTGCGGGGAGTCTGGGCGAACACTGCGTGGTGCAGACGGCGCGTAGGGTTTGCGCGCCTGTCGGCTATTTCTAGGAAACCCTAAATGCATGTAATTAAAAATTAAAAATTGAGCGGGCGTTGCACGAACCTTAAGAAATTAGGCAATTAGATTTTTTTTGTAAAGCATAAAATTACTATTTTATGTTTAAAATGAATTTTCTTGAAATCTGGTACAATTCTAAATCCGGGGAAGGAAGTTCGCAACTTTCGTTTCGTTCCCCCTGTTGTAGCAAACGGAAATCGTGAACTCCAAATACGTTTCCGTTTGGAGTTTTCGACGTAGCGTTCGCTGACAAAATCCTGGGCAAAAACCCACAATGAATCCAATATCCTAAAGAGAAAATTTAGATGCACACAAAGGAAAAGAAAGGAACAAGTTACCCACGGAAAGAGGCGTCTTTCCGCAATCGAAGTCGACGGCGATCCCGCGAGGAATTCCTCGTCACCTCCGATCTCCCGCTCCGTGGACGGTCGTTATCGCACAAGGGCACCACGGGATAAATTCACTCACTCTCACACTAAAGTGGTTCCACGGAATCTCAAACACTCACTAATGTGAGGAGGCCACAAACTAAACAACCTAAAACTCACTATCTCATACGAAAGTGGTTCCATGTAATCTCTAACACAAGAAAAATAACTCCTTTCATCCAATCTCACGGCAGCAACACCACTTTCTACAGCAACCTAAATTCCACTGTTTGATAGTCAAACCCTTACACAGGAAATCAAACAGTATTCTACTTTCTCTAAATCAAATGTTCAAACAGTAACATTAAAGGACTATTCATCATCTTCCCATATAGACAACAGCAGCCCCAAGCCAAACTCTCATCAGCTGTTGATTTCTATCAGGAAATACAAAATGAACAACCACTCTTAACAGCCCAAATCTTCTCACGGAAGCAAAATGCAGCAATAACAAATCAAAAAACAACTGTATATCCCCTACAGAACTCCTAACAGGAACAGTAATTAACTCACAATAGTCCGATTCCTCTCACGGAAGCAAGCACAGCCTTCATTCTTCCAGTTTTTCTTTTCTCTTGTCTCACCTCTAGATTTTCGAGCTCCTCCATTTTTATCCTCCAAGCAGGAAACTGTAGCCGACCAAAGCAACTACCCGGGTTGCGTGGATGGTGGGGAAGGAGCGCAGACGTCGGGTAGGCGAATCGTGGCTTGGCGGCGGTTGGAGATGTCGTCGTGGGGGCCTTGAAGCGGGCAGCCGTCGAAGTCGGGAAGATGCGACTTGCGAGCCCTATTGCGCGAAGAGGACAGTGGACCGGCTTTGTGTGGGAGAGGGCTGACCCGGCTGCTTCTAATGCACACACACATAGTGACATACATTTACATATATATATATATATCTCAATTTATATATAATTATATATATATATATATTGCACACAAAATATAATAATACAAATACATAAAATGCACACAAAATGACAAAATTAAAATGCCATAAATTAGGGTCGGTAAGGGTCCGGACGGTTGCGGCGTCGGGTACTTTGGCGTCGACCTACTCGGGGCTGGTCTCCACCAACTCTCCCCCTCTCGAAATCACTCATCACTGGTGAGTGCTCTGAGCGGTAGTGTTGTAGAAGATCGGCATCCATGCGCTGTAACTCCTCAGCCAAGACCCAGCTGGTCTCGGTCTCTGGTCTGCCATGCCAACGAACCAAGTATCTCTGAAAACCACCATCAGTAGTGGTCACTGTCTCATCATCTAATATCTGCTCGGGAACCAAGATCTGTCGCGGAAGTCTGTCAGCGGCTCTGGGAACAGGTATGAAGGAATCACCTGGTGCCTCATGCTCGTCCTGAAAACTGTCAGTGGACAAGGGTAGAACTGCAGATGGTGTGTCAGTAACTGAATGAGTGTCGGTATGTCCCGAATGTGGCTCCTCACTAGCACTCCCCAACCCAGAAGCAACACAAGGAGGAGAAGGCAATGGAAAATCTAAAGATTCATGCGGGTAATCGTGGAATAAAGTCAGATCGGCTACGTTGAAAACCGGATTTGCACCCCAATCGGAAGGCATCTCAAGTTCATACGCATTTTGCCCAATCCGCTTGACCACTCTAAAGGGTCCAGTTCTACGGTCAGCTAGCTTCTTTACGGTACCCGAAGGTAGCCGTTCCGGATTTAGCCGAACCATCACCAAGTCATCCACTTTGAAACTAATAGCTCTTTTATGCTTGTTAGCTTGAGTTGCGTATAAATCATAAGTATTATGCAATTTCCGCTCAATTTCTTTATGCAAATCATGCAAATGCAATGCATAGTCGTGTGCAAACTGGCTAGTCCTAAAAGTGGGTGGTAGTGGGGCTAAATCTAGCGGCACTCGTGCAGTGTGACCATGAACAACCTTATTGGGAGATAAACCCGTAGATCTATTCTTCGAATTATTATAGGCCAATTGAGCGTGGGGAAGAATTAGATCCCAATTCCCCTGGTGATCTACCAAACAGCGCAGTAAATTTCCTAAACTCCTATTAACAACCTCAGTTTGACCGTCGGTCTGTGGATGATAGGCGGTCGAAAATAGAAGTTTAGTGTCTAATAGTCTCCAGAGTGACTTCCAAAAGTAACTGGTGAACTTGACATCTCGATCGGTAACGATAGTCTTGGGTATCCCTCGGTGCGCGACAACCTCTTTATAATAAATTCTGGCAACATGAGAGGCGTCGTCGGTTTTGTTGCAGGGAATGAAATATGCCATTTTTGAAAACCGATCGACCACTACAAGAATGGAATCGTGCTTCCTAAAAGTGCGCGGCAATCCAAGCACAAAATCCATGCTAACATCATCCCAAGGAATACTGGGCACCGGTAAAGGTGTATATAATCCAGCGGGCTGTTTATTGCCCTTCGCTACCTGACAAGTGCGGCAGCTACTGACAATCTGTGTGATAACCCGCTTCATCCCGGGCCAATAGAATCGCTCCTCTACTAAGGCTACCGTCTTATCTCGTCCAAAGTGTCCACCTAAACCTCCGCCATGTAATTCCCATACAATGAAATTTCGCAACGAGGTGCAGGGAATACACAGACAGGTTCCACGAAACAAATATCCGTCTCGGATGAGGTAATCTGTCTCATCGTGAAAAGGATCAGAGTGTATCGCATCATAAATTCCGCTAAAATCAGGACAACTAGAATAGTCATCTTTGATACGCTCAAATCCAATCACCTGAGTGCGCATCTGTGATAATACAAGGGTGACTCGACTAAGGGCGTCGGCAACCCGATTCTCCGTTCCCTTACAGTGCTTGAGAACGAAGGTGTACTCCTGCAAATATGATACCCACTTAGCCTGTCGAGGGTTCAACTTTTGCTGCAAATTGATATAACGCAACGCCTGATGATCGGAGTGGAGGACAAACTCCTTGGGCAACAAATAGTGCCTCCAGTGACGCAACGTCTGCACAATCGCATAGAATTCGCGCTCGTAGTTGGAATAATTCAGCTTCGGGCCTGAAAGTTTTTCACTAAAAAATCCAACGGGGTGACCCTCTTGACTAAGTACACCTCCTATCCCAACCCCAGAGGCATCGCAGGATACCTCGAACACGTGACTAAAATCAGGGAGTCTCAAAACAGGTGCAGTGGACATCTTATCTTTGATGATCTCAAAGGCTCTAGCTGCCGATGACGTCCACTTGAAATTTCCCTTTTTCGTACACTCAGTGACTGGCGCCATAATAGAACTGAAGTTCTTTATGAATCGACGATAAAAGGTGGCTAGCCCATGAAAACTACGGACATCGTGAATGTTCTGAGGTGTAGGCCACTCACGAATCGCTCGAACTTTTTCGGTGTCCATAGTGATGCCAGCGGAGCTCACTATATATCCCAAAAAAATAACAGACTCAGCCATAAAAACGCATTTCTTCAAATTGATGTATAGTCGCTCGGCTCGCAGGAGCTCGAAAATAGTACGTAGGTGAGTCAAATGCTCACTCTCAGTCTGACTATATATCAAAATGTCGTCGAAATAAACTACTACGAACTTCCCAATGTAAGGCCTGAAGACATGGGTCATCATCCGAGCGAAAGTACTAGGGGCATTGGACAACCCAAAGGGCATCACAAGCCACTCATAAAGTCCATCCTTCGACTTGAAGGCGGTCTTCCACTCGTCTCCCTCGCGTATAAGGATCTGATGATAACCACTACGAAGGTCGATCTTAGAGAAGATCGTAGCCCCAGTCAACATGTCCAACATATCATCCAGTCGGGGTATCAGGAATCGGTATTTCACTGTGATCTTGTTGACAGCACGACTGCCAACGCACATACGCCAAGTACCATCCTTTTTCGGGGCAAGGAGGGCAGACACCGCACAAGGGCTAAGGCTATGACGAATAAAGCCCCTATCTAATAACTCTCCAATCTGCTTCTGCAGCTCCTCGTGGGCGGCAGGATTCAATCGATAATGCGGTAGATGAGGGAGGGAAGCTCCAGGAACAAGGTCTATCGCATGCTGAATACACCTCATGGGAGGTAACTCAGCCGGAAGCGCATCAGGGTGTAGGTCCTGGAACTCCTCTAAGAGTCTCCTAGCAGGTATAGGAGTCGACTCATATACCTCTGATAAATCAGATGCCTGTAAAACCACTAAGGCATACATAAATCCACCGTCAAAACTCTCTCGATGGAACTCAGTACCTCGTATAATGCTAAGAGTCTTCTTCCTTTCAGTGGGAGGAAGAGATTCTTTCGCACTACTACTCGCGCGGAATGGGGGTGCTTTGGGTCGCACCGGGGTCAACACTACTCTCTTTCCGTCCAGTAGAAAGGAGCAAGTGTTGGACCTGCCATGTATGGTGACATCTCGGTCGTATAACCAAGGTCGCCCAAGCAATACGTGGCACACATCCATAGGCATTACGTCACACCAGATCTTATCGGAATACGTTCCGATAGTGATGGGCACTAAACATCTCCTAGTCACCGATAGTGTAGTCTTGGTAACCCAAGCTACCTGAAATGGGGATGGGTGCGGCTCAGCAGTGAATCCCATGCGGGCTAGAGCTGTCTCAGCTATCACATTCATACAACTCCCGCTATCCACTACTAAACGACACACTTTCTCCCCAGCCTTAAAATAGGCCTGGAAGATATTCGTCCGCCAATAATCGGCTGACTCTTGTGGTGTAGATAGCATGCATCTCACCACTAGAACGCCGGGATCTATCTCCTCATCACTAGGCGTACCGTACACTTCGTCGTTCAAAACGTGTGAGTCCCTCTCGACTCCAACTTCTTCTACATACTCATCCTCCTCAGTCACCTCATGAATAACCAACGTGCCTTTCCTCTTGGGACAATCCCTCGAAATATGGCCCATCTGCTGGCACTCATAACATCAGATCTGTGAAGGGGTCACAGTTCCCATGGGGGACTTCCTATTCTGATCCCTGGTGTAGGTCGAGGTAGGCTTCGACGCACTCTCCTTACCTTTATGTTCTTCTTTTTTGTAAGAAGTGTTCGTTTTAGGTTGAGATTTGAACCGGGAGGTTCTCTTCTGGTGCTCTTCGATATCGATGGCGATAGATATGATCTCAGGGAGAGAATAATGGCCATATCGAATCAACTTATCTCGGATCTCAGACCGTAGCCCACACTTAAATTTGGATAATGTGTCACGTGGGTGTTCTACTACATTGCACCTAATCATAAGATTCTTCATCTCAGCTAAATAATCAGAAACTGATTTGGACCCTTGACGTAAAGACGTCAGCTCGTCTCGTAGACGGGACTGGTAATGCTGGGGAATGTACTGCTCCTCTAATATGGCCTTCATGTGGGGCCAAAGTGTAATGGGAGGGCGTCCATTCCTCTCTAAACTACGCTCTTCACCTATCCAAAAGATCTTCGCTCGTCCAGTCAATCTCATTTTGGCGAACTGAACCTTTTGGTCCTCCGTCATACGATACCAGTCAAAATAAGTCTCAATATCAATAACCCAATCTGAAAAAACTTTGGGATCCATAGAACCATCATAAAGTGGTGGATCAAGTTTCACCACTCGTGTGAGATCCGGTCGCCTATCCCGGGGAGGATAGTCGTATTCATCATCGTAAGGATCACGATAGTCTCGACGCCGTGGGGGCGGCGGTCGATGCCAATCTCTAGGGCGATCATCACGATGCATGGCCGGTATATGTCGATGATGGTCTCGAGGACGCTCCTCTCTCGCTACGTCATAATGTGGTCTCTCCTGATAATTATCTCGCATGCCTAATATAGGCCCTCGTTGGGTTTCAGGAAAATTCCTTGGAAAATTCCCACCCTGATCACGCGCAAACTCGTGCCTATCTATGGGGTTCCGACCCTCTTCCTCAAATAGAGGATTTCTCCTAAGTGTAGACCTTTCTCCATAGTGTGGAGGGGCTTCGTACTGTGGACGAACAGAATGCTCATCTCGAATTGGAGGCGGCATTGGAACTCGAGGAGGTACTTCTAAACTATTCATCCTAACACTAAGGTTTTCAAACCCTTCTCTCACTTGATAAATACTCTCGGTTAACGCTGTCATTTGGTGGGCGAATGGTAGAAACCACTGGGGCGGTTCCATCCCTTCGTTCACTCGACTCGCTTGGCCGCGTTCAATTCGACGCATCTCCGAATTTACCTCTTGAGGGTGTTCAGGTGGAGTGTGATGTGGTGAACTCATGCTCACTAACCTACCACTACGCAGTTGCATGCAAACAAACAATTAAGATGGATGATTATGCTAAAAAAAAAATTTAAAAACTTCTTTTTTTTTTTGAAAAATTTTAAAATGCTATGCGGGGTTCCTATTCTACGCAGGGCGGATTTCGAAACTTAGAAAAATTTCGGAACCTGGCTTTGATACCAAATTGGTGCAGACGGCGCGTAGGGTTTGCGCGCCTGTCGGCTATTTCTAGGAAACCCTAAATGCATGTAATTAAAAATTAAAAATTGAGCGGGCGTTGCACGAACCATAAGAAATTAGGCAATTAGATTTTTTTTTGTAAAGCATAAAATTACTATTTTATGTTTAAAATGAATTTTCTTGAAATCTGGTTCAATTCTAAATCCGGGGAAGGAAGTTCGCAACTTTCGTTTCGTTCCCCCTGTTGTAGCAAACGGAAATCGTGAACTCCAAATACGTTTCCGTTTGGAGTTTTCGACGTAGCGTTCGCTGACAAAATCCTGGGCGAAAACCCACAATGAATCCAATATCCTAAAGAGAAAATTTAGATGCACACAAAGGAAAAGAAAGGAACAAGTTACCCACGGAAAGAGGCGTCTTTCCGCAATCGAAGTCGACGGCGATCCCGCGAGGAATTCCTCGTCACCTCCGATCTCCTGCTCCGTGGACGGCCGCTATCGCACAAGGGCACCACGGGATAAATTCACTCACTCTCACACTAAAGTGGTTCCACGGAATCTCAAACACTCACTAATGTGAGGAGGCCACAAACTAAACAACCTAAAACTCACTATCTCATACGAAAGTGGTTCCACGTAATCTCTAACACAAGAAAAATAACTCCTTTCATCCAATCTCACGGCAGCAACACCACTTTCTACAGCAACCTAAATTCCACTGTTTGATAGTCAAACCCTTACACAGGAAATCAAACAGTATTCTACTTTCTCTAAATCAAATGTTCAAACAGTAACATTAAAGTACTATTCATCATCTTCCCATATAGACAACAGCAGCCCCAAGCCAAACTCTCATCAGCTGTTGATTTCTAACAGGAAATACAAAATGAACAACCACTCTTAACAGCCCAAATCTTCTCACGGAAGCAAAATGCAGCAATAACAAATCAAAAAACAACCGTATATCCCCTACAGAACTCCTAACAGGAACAGTAATTAACTCACAATAGTCCGATTCCTCTCACGGAAGCAAGCACAGCCTTCATTCTTCCAGTTTTTCTTTTCTCTTGTCTCCCCTCTAGATTTTCGAGCTCCTCCATTTTTATCCTCCAAGCAGGAAACTGTAGCCGACCAAAGCAACTACCCGGGTTGCGTGGATGGTGGGGAAGGAGCGCAGACGTCGGGTAGGCGAATCGTGGCTTGGCGGCGGTTGGAGATGTCGTCGTGGGGGCCTTAAAGCGGGCAGCCGTCGAAGTCGGGAAGATGCGACTTGCGAGCCCTATTGCGCGAAGAGGACAGTGGACCGGCTTTGTGTGGGAGAGGGCTGACCCGGCTGCTTCTAATGCACACACACATAGTGACATACATTTACATATATATATATCTCAATTTATATATAATTATATATATATATATATTGCACACAAAATATAATAATACAAATACATAAAATGCACACAAAATGACAAAATTAAAATGCCATAAATTAGGGCCGGTAAGGGTCCGGACGGTTGCAGCGTCGGGTACTTTGGCGTCGACCTACTCGGGGCTGGTCTCCACCACTGCGGGTCAGAGAGGCCAGGTCGGGTGGTTGCAAGAGGGAGTCTGGGTGGTTGCAAGAGGGAGGCCACGCGAACACTGTGGAGAGGCCGCTCGAACACTGCAGGGAGATGGCCTCAAAAAGAGGTCGGGCGACCACAGAGAAGGTCCCACAAGGAGAAGTGGAGAGGTCTGAGCGACCATGCCGGTAGGGGGTGGGCGGTGGCAATAGCAAAGCGACGGTGGGTCCCAGCAAGCAGCACGGGAGGCCTATAAAATCGAGGAGGGTAAAAGGAGGCACGAAAGGAGCGGAGGCACTTCGGGCGGCTGTTGTTAGGGAGGCCGCACGGAGGGGTCCGGGCAGTTACAGTTAGGGAGTCCACCTGAAGTGAAAAGGCGAGAGCAGGGGCTCAATCGCGTAGAGGCCAAGGGAACCTCCCTTTGATACCATGTACGAAGTAAGAGAAAGAATATTTAAAATGTCTTATTATTTCTTGTATAATACATGTACGGAGATACTCCTTATATAAAGAGAAAGAGAAAGAGCTAAAAGTCAATACAAGATGTGGGACTAAAGGAGCCTAAAAGAGAAATGGGCCCAATGGGCCATAATACATGGGCTAACTACAATATAAATGAACAAATCTTATTATGTAATCTTCAACAGTATTCAATAACACCAAGCTATACTGCTAAAGTCTAGCATGTGAGGATATGATTCGACTATTACAAAGAAGGTAATTTCATGGTTAAGCAAAGTTCCTCAAGGATCAGCACATTATAAGAGTGTGCCCGACTCCTCATTTGCAGATGTCCCAAATTATGGTGAGATGACTTTTTTCATCTCTCTTCTTTTGCCTTTGTAAATGGCTCTTTTTTTCCTCTCTTTTCTTTCAACTATGTATGTATAAATCCGCAATCATGACAGATTATTTTTTCTATAAAAGAATCAACACTATCAACTTTGGTTGTCTGGCTCTCCAATTCAATCGAGCTTAAATGTAACTTTCATATTTCAGCCAGCAAGAAAAAGATATTTGAATGTAACTTCCAAATTACCAATCATGACAAGGCCTTAAGTGAGTTACTAACATTTAAGGGACTAGACCTCTAAAATCTTAGAGACTAAATGTTATTGTGCTGACAAGAAAAGGGGTTCAAACACAAAAAATAATGCAATGAAATATTCAAGTATGAGGCATATACCAAGAAGGAGATACATACCAAGCAGGAGATGCATCGAAGAAGGAATTCCAGTCATGGATCCCATCCGATCAACATCCCAAATAGCTTCTGGCTTCAGAACTAAATGAAAGGCTCAGTAAAGTGAAAAAGAGATCATATCCAAATGCATGACCCAAAAGGCATGACTGACTCTATCCAAAATTCATTAAATCATGGTGAAAATTTTTAATCAGCTAGAACTGTAAGGTCCTAATGATCACAAAATACCAAAAGAGAAAAAATTTCACATAATCTAGAATAGTAAAAATTGATAATGCTGCAGTTCTAACTGGAAGTAGATTATGAAATAAATAGGTGAGAATCTTATGATCAAATAGAAGTGAGAAAATTAAAAGATGATTCTATGCACGTAAAAATTGCTGGTATGCCACATGTAGTCTGCATAATATATTTATCTAATTGATTATGTTGCAATTTTCCTGGCAAAAATTAATTTTGACGAAGCATAAAGTATGTAGGCAGTCAAAAGAATCACACAATGACAACATATTTGATACAAATATAAATACTGATTGGTTGAAGACTAGCAAGTCTAAGTAAAGGGATCTCAAAAACTTGCTAGGAATTTTCAAAAGATATACCAATAGATCATAAAATGAAACACATTTGCCAAAAAAATAAGAAGAGAAAATAAACCCAACAATTACGGAGAAAATTTATAGGAAAGGAGAAACCTACAGAGATAAGACGAAGGATATGAAGGGCACAAGTAGCTTTAAAAAAAGTGCCTGCATATCCTGTAAATTTCCATGCATTGAATGAGATGCCAAAGTCATTATGTTACAAATAAACCATATATAATCACCGAAATGAAACAAATATAAAAATAGGCATGTAAATTTGGTGGTCACCACATATTTTTTCCTAAAATATAATCAACTTGTATTTAAAGTGGGTTGATATGTATTCAAGTGCATATGAATTGGAGTTCCTGTGGTAAATCATCAACTGAATTGCAAGTACTGAATTTTTCACGTCATTACAAGCACTGGCAGGCCAATTATGCAAGTGTCTACCAAAACCAACAAGCTTAAAACCTGACCAATTTGACTGACCAGCTGGAAGTTTGTCACTAATAAAACAACGGCTTAAGAAAGAGACAAATTGCACAATTCTTCTTATTCAAATTGGATAATAAATTAGGAAAATTTGAGGATAAATAAATGGTTGTTTAGCATACCATGATTGCAGAAATCAATGCCAGGAACTAGACCCTCAACCCATACAGTCTCTCCATCTTCTGATTTTGAAATTTCATCACTATTTTCCCTATGAAGCGCGGCACAATTATCCTATAGTGTAAGAAGAATGGCAGTCAACTAAGAAGAGAAGTAATAATGTGTATGGAAATAAAAAACCGAGTACTTTCTGCAGATTTTACATCAAGATAAAACTTCCAAGCATGCAGACATTAGTAAATAAATACATGCACGTGCATAAATACATACATATTAAAAGCTCTGAGTAATTTTAAGCAACCGAAGAAATGCAAAAACTAAATGTCACTAGAAATAACCTTGTGCTTGCCACCATTTCTATCATCAAATGCTTCACTGCCCATCTCTTCTTCAGAGGCACCAAAATCACAATTATGGCACACAGAAACGTAATTTTGATCTCCTAGTGATCCGGGGAATACATAAGAGCGAGGAAACGGAATGCTCAAAGCTCGAGTCCAAAATATTGAGTTTGCCCTGTTACAGTGAACACTAGCTCCTGTTAAGTTAAAAACAACAGTTTAATCACAACAGAAATACCAACAAAAAATCGTGTAAAATACAAACAAAAACAACAGTAATCAAATTTCAAATGAGCAAACTATGCCAGCATCTCTTTTACTTAATATCAACCTTATCAACATTTTTCTTAAGCAAGCATATTATATGAAAGCTATACATCTCTTGAGGAGACTCATTGACAACTATCGGGAAAGACAAAAAGATTTGCATGTGTTGTTTATCGATCTGGAGAAGGCTTATGATAGGGTTCCGAGAGAGGTCTTGTGGAGAGTCTTAGAAAATAAAGGTGTAAATGATACATTGACGTAATCAAAGATATGTATACAAATTCAGTGACCAGGGTGAGGACATCTGGAGGATTAACACGGGAATTCCATATCGTTGTTGGCTTACAACAAGGGTCAGCTTTAAGCCCATATCTCTTTACCCTTATCATAGATGAGCACACCGTACATATCCTGTTTATTATTTGCAGATGATATTGTTTTGGTCGATGAGACGCGCGGGGGTGTAAACGCGAAACTTGAATCTTGGCGAGACAATTTAGAAAAGAAGGGTTTTAGGTTGAGTAGGACAAAGGCAGAATATATAGAGCTTAAATTTGTAATGCAAGAAGGTCGGATGACTCTGTCATTAAATTGGGTGACCATGATATTTCCCGCAGTGAGTGCTTTAAATATCTAGGATCGATAATTCAAAAAATGGAGGTGTAGATAAAGATGTGATACATAGAATCCAAGAAAATTGGTTGAAGTGGAGACCGCATCTGGGATCTTATGTGATCGTAAAGTACCATTAAAACTTAAAGGCAAGTTTTACGGTACTGCAATTAGGCCAGCAATGCTCTACGGTTCTAAGTGTTGGGCAGTGAATGGTGTATCTGAGCATAATATGGGAGTTGCGGAGATGAGAATGCTTAGGTGGATGTGTGGTCACACGAGACTGGATAAAATTAGGAATGGATGTATCGGGGATAAGACAGGAGTGGCGCCAATTGTATAGAAGATGCGAGAAGCTCGTTTAAGATGGTTCGGACAAGTACATAGGAATGAAACTATGAGGAAAGACATGATGTACTTAGGCATTAGTGAAACTATGATTAAAGATAGGGCGCAATGGCGACAAAGGATCCATGATGCATCCGTCATCGCACCAAAGGACGCATCATAGTCTCTTTTATTATGCATTTATTTTATTTCGTGCCTTGTATTTCTTTCCCGCGCATCCATCTTTATTTTGAGGCTCATCGGGTTGACCGTTCGGTGCGACCATGAATAAAAGGTCCGGTAATTTTAGTAATTAGGATGGAAACGGCAAGCTAAGGCTATTTTAGGGAAAACATAAATTTAAATTAAAGCAAATATCAATAGTAAATAGTATAGTCCGGCCATATAATTTCTTGCCAATTTTTCATTCATTGATGGTATATTTCCATCAAATAATTCCTTTATCAGCCAATCAAATAATCTCCTTCCAAAAAATTAAGAGCCTTGTTGCTGCTACTTTAAAAAGGACCCGTGAAGAAGAAGAGGCCATCCCCGGACAAGAGCAGATAAACGTGATTTACGTTTATCTGCAAGTGCAGGTTCCCCTCCTCCAGTTCCCGATCGACATCGCCTGCGACCGTGCCCGCCATTCCCTGGCCAGGAGACGAGGACTGTTACGCGCCCACCACCGCGAGCAAGCTCATCCCCCATCGACGGCGCCATCGACTTCACTGTTTCATTCCGGTGCCATGCGATACTTCGCGAGAGGAGTGTCGTCGACTGCGAACCCAAATCCGACACCCTCTCGTTCTTCCCGCCGACCAGTGAACCGAGAAAATCTAGAGGTTGTTGTTTTCCCCTTGCCCGACGGAGCTCGGATTGGCTGACTTCCTCGGCGTAGCTTTCGGTATACTTGCTCAAAATCATTTAGTTATTTTTATGTGCTCCTCAAAAATAATCCTAAGCTTGTCAAACGTTCAATTGCTAACATTACCGCACTTCATAAATTATTGCTTGTAATTTAGCTTGTGGTCGGAAGAAACGACTTGTAAAACACGAGAGAGGTCCATCCAAACGAAATTAACGAATCTCTTAAGGTTCATAATCACGAGTTTGATTTTGCGCAAAACCTCGATTTGGCCCGTTCGGCCTCCTTTCGTTTTTTTTTTCAAAAATTATATTTTGGTCGCATTAAAATATCGTAATTGTCAAACCCTAATAGCGGCCTACATCAATCCATATAGCCGACCCCACTAAGGTGGGATAAAGGCTTGAGTGATGTTGTTTGTTGTAAGCATTTATATGGATCCCTACATTTTCAGGTTGTATGCAGGTCTATTTTCAGAACAATTGTCAAAATTACCATTAGCCATAGTTGTTAATAACGACATATAAAGTAATGAAAATATATATAGTGACCAACATGCTGTTTTTTTCAAAAACTGAGTATTGAACTAACATTCATAGTAAAAGCAATTGGGTTAAAAATTCTTAAAGCCAACAAATCATAGATCATTTTGTTTTAATACCAGATTGAATGTGGTTCTTTATTCATGACTATTTTTCGTAATAAAAATCTATATAACCACAAATAAAATATACAAACCTACACATCGATTATAGTCGTTTGGCATTTCTTCTGTGTTGTACAAACATGTTTGTATCAGTTAGTGGTATCCAGTTAGTATGTTTTTGCCTCGCTATTTCATTGTGTGTATTGTTTATTAGTCCAATATTTAATTTTATAGCACTCTGATAGTGAACCGAAAAAGAATGGATTGCACGTTAATTGAAAACTGAACAAAACCTCGTGAGGTATACTAGCGTCAATCACCAGTGGGATGGTTCCCCTAAGGATCCCTCTCCAAATGAGTGTTACAAAACATTTGGCAAGCTCCCCTCACCTACACCCTACTCTCCCATATATTAGGAAGTACTCATCACTAGAATTATCAAAATGCCCTAAGAAGGCGGCTCAGTTGGTGATGGGAGTCTGCCTGAAGACTCTTTATCAAGGAGGTCGGGGGATCGAGCCCCGGCCTCAACAACCTATCGGCCCTGTGGTGGGGCCGGGGATGGGTTGGGGTGTGCGGGCCGCGGACCTGATTAAAGACGTCTTGGTGCGACGCCAAGGTGGGCCCCCTGGGCTGGTGCGACGCCAAGCTGCAGGGTGGCAGGCAGGTGTGACGCTCGTCATGCATCATAAGAGTGCACTTTTATGATGCAGGACAGGCGTCACACCTGCCTGCCACCCTGGAGTCCCACCAGGGGGCCCACCTTGGAGTCCACTAAGGCGGCTTTCATCAGGTCCGCGGAACATACACCCCAACCAGATCTCTGTCATGGATTCATCACCATGCGGCAAGTTGTTGAGGCCTAGGATCGAACACCCGACCTCCTAGATAAGAGTCTTTCAGCAGAGCTCTCATCACCAACTGAGGTGATGACTCTATGGAGGAGAGCTGGTTGGGGTGTATGGTCCGCGGACCTGATGAAAGCCGCCTTGGTGGACTCCAAGGTGGGCCCCCTGGTGGGACTCCAGGGTGGCAGGCAGGTGTGACGCATGTCCTGCATCAGAAGGAAAAAAAGAACAATAAATATGACTGGTAAGACTAAATCCTTTACCCGTTGTGTGCAGTCGTCTGAGGTCCCGTATTTGTATCACGTTCTTGTTATTTATAATTGTTATTTGTGATCCTGATATGGAATCATTGTGATTAGTTGTTACTGTTGTTTAAGCTTGAAACTAATTTAATTAATGCACTTGAGTATATGATATTTTGCATGATGAATCATACAGGTGCTTCGCAATAAAAATAGTTAGTTGTTTATCTTATCCGTTGACTATGTCCAATCTAAGATCAAGTAATGGGATGTTAAATCAAGAACATTTATATCAAATACAATTTATTTATACTCAAATTTGAATAAATAATAATTTATTGGGTATTTTTACTTTACTGAGTGTTCCTTTATTAAAAATAGTTAGTTACTTTATTTATACAATTTAGTGTTCCTTAGGACGAAGTGTATCTATAAATAGGGCATATGGCCTCTTTTATTTTAACTTGACTTTTAGGAACTTAATTAAAATCTAAAATTTTATCTTAGTCTCTTATGTGTGGATTAAGAACCGCAAATTTAGCAACCCTAAGATAGTATGTTATCCACCCTTAGCAGTGACGCACCAATTATCGTTCGATCTCTTGCATCCCCCGCATTAGGTGGCGTTGTGTTGAAAACTTCATAGTTAAGCGTGCTCCAGTGAAAGTAGTCCTCGGATGGGTGACCCCATAGGAAGTGTTTGTAGGCCACCTGTAGAAAAGATGAAAACCGTGCAGTTCAACTCAGTACGGGTTGGGATGAACCAAAACAGACAATACTCCTGATATTGTGAAAGTTGGGTAATTACAGCCAAACCGCACCGAGGATCTTGGTCGGTCTACACCCTGCAGGGTACCGCATTGAAGACCACATTAGGCACGACGGACTAACGAGCGGGTCGCACATGCAGTTATCTTTTGTTGTGTTTTTGTTTGACTTATTTGTTATTTTATTGGGTGATATATTTCTATTTAAGTGTTCAGGGTGTTTGTGACTATTTTACCTGTATGGCTTATGTGGTATAAATAGTGGTGTGTATGGGCTTAATGATCATCTTGGATGTATCATAAAAAAAGCTTTTGGTCTAACCTTTCTTCGCTCTCTCATTTATTCTTCTCTCAACCCGTCTCCCTAAACCCCTCTTCCTCTTTACTGCCGCCTCCTACCCTAGGGAGTAACACACCCTCTATCGAAATAGACCTTTACTTTTTTTATACTTCTCCGTCTTCACAGCAATGTCGGCTTCTTTGTTCCTTCTCCGTCATTGACATCAATGCACTCCATTTTTAACAACAGTACTACAGCTTCTTTGTTCCTTCTCTCAACCTCGGTACTACTTCCTTCATCATTGTCGCAACAACAGTATTTCCCTGTGAGCCATATCTACAATTTTCTTTCATTTCCACAGCAACAATAACTCTCCTCGTCGAGAACTCTTCTTTCTCCCATCAACAACAACACCTCTTCCACTCCACCGCCGTTGTAGTTTCTTCCCCCCATCCAACATAAGCATTTCTTCCCCTCACTATTGATTTTCATCTTCATCGTGATTATAGGTCGCAATGTCACTAGTGAGGACCACGACGCACTCTTTGGCAAAGTATACACCCGTAATGGAAAATTTTATGTCGTTAAAAACAAATTTGGAACTCTTGAAGCCAATCTGCAACATGTAAAGGTGCAATTGGCGGAGAATGTAGCTTTTCTCATGCGAAATCAAGCGACTGCATTGACAACTCTTGCTCAACTAGAATGGCCCTAATGTTCGAGAACTTCCTCCTCGTCAAGAGGACAGAGAAGTCAACTGAGAAATTGTTGCTTTAGCATTGGATGATTCTATTCTAGATGTTGATCAAGTGGACCTCTTCAAGTTTTGCTCAAACAAAGAAGAAATGGATCTTCTTAAGCAAGACCAGGAGACGAAAAATGTTGGAAAATAGGAGTAATTTTTCATGGAGATTATGAAGTCTCATCGCATGAGGAATTCCAGTAAGCTCAAAGATATTGTGAATACTTTGAATAGATTCATTATTGCTTGTGGAGTTGATGTGCGATCATTATCATTAATTTACATTGTAGTTGTTATGAATGCCAATATGCTTGTTTAGTACTTTGAGGAAGATCCTAGCCTTTTTTTCCTAATGTTTCTCCATTTGGCAGCAATCTTGATCATTCCCAAAATGATTTTCATTCGAAAGTCTACCCCTCTGGGAATAAGTTCTTGCGTAATATATCTCCCGGTACGGGTAAAACAACAAGTATTGGGACTACAAGAAGTAAAATGTGGTTCCAAGATCCTGAATTATGTTATTGTTGACAATATTGCGGAGTAACTTAAGGTTAGATCGGGGTGGTATTAGTATCTGAACAATTGTTACCCCATATGTTAGAGAACACACTAGATGCACACATATTTTAAGAGAGGATAACAAAATATGTGAAAGAAATTCACAAGGAATAAACGACTTAGTGTAAGATGTTAAAATCCAAAGACAAGACCACCATAAGGATATCAAGAAAGAGCATAGAATGGGAAAAGGAGCTTCTACGCATGCCACTAATAACTTGAGGATGAGTTTTCTTGAAATTGGAGAGTACTATGCAGTGCATCTTAACGCCCATGCCATGCTCATATGCGTCCAATCCCAAGATCGGGTAGCAAGATATCAAATTAGGGACTTTCAAATATGATATATCTTTACCCATATATGAATAAATCACAATTGATTGAGTAGTTATACGTAATTCATGGTTAATTGCATGTTTTTAATCTAACATATTCCAATGTCGGACTATATTTATAAATAGAGTCCATAGCCTCTTGTAACTTAATTTTTGGAAAATTACTATTTTTCTAAATTTTTCACTTACTCTCTCGTGTGGATTCGGCAACCCTAAGGATGTATATTGTCGGCCAAGAGAATGGATCTCCGGTATCTGCATCAAACGGCAATGGAAAAATTTTCATCGATATGTACAGTCTTCACCACATAGGAAGTCGACAAAGCGTGATTCTCTGAGTGAACTAGTTATAGAAATCGTATGCTCCTAAAATATGTCCGCAGCAGTGTTCTCCCTCAAGGTAACAAACAACCCTTAACAATAGAAAACAACTTCTCTTTTCCAGCAAGTACACTGAAAGAAAAGATCTCAACAAATTGGCAATCAAAGAATATCAAATTGTTCACAAACAAATCAAGGGAGGAAAAACAGAAAAGATGCAGAGATATTTTTATTACTTCATTGCTTCCTCGAAGATAATAAGTAAAATACATTCAAAAAATGAAATATAACAAAACAAATACAATTAAATATATGTAAATTATAGTAACAACAATAAGTTCTGAAATAAGAAGATCAACACAAGTAAAGGTTTGTATAATATCATTAGAAATTAGAACATATGGTCCAAAAGCACAAATAATGATAAGAAATTAACAACTATAAATTATTATCTAGATGCATACTCACCACATACTTCACTAAACATTAGTCAATGATTATCTAACTTTGTCTGAACTGATTGATAAGGGCAACTGTTAATTTCGTAAGATTGCCTACTATGCAGTTTGCATTTCAAAAACAAAGTCGTATCAATCACTAAGTAAATTATGTATGGCGCATGATATAATGGATCAAAATCATGAGGAACAACTAGAATGCCAACAGAAGTTACATACCAAAGGAAATCCTCAAACTGCACCTCCCTTGTACTGTGCATGCCATCAAGATTGGAAATATCAGCACCAGAAAAAGAAAATAGATTTGACGTCAAAAATGAAGTCAAATGACTTGAATATGAAAATGTCTACAAATAACAGTATTCTAACAGTACCCAACTACCCATCAAATTATAGCACATTTAACAATCTTAACTTTGTGAAAACCACTAACATACTGTTGAAGCAATCCATGTAATACACGTCAATATATTATGTGATAGGTGTGATATAAAGCACTTAATTTTATGTCCAAAAATAGCATCAACTACCAACAAGGTATGCAAAATCATTCTATTTTATAAAATTAAATCAAGGCATTTGTTTAACCTAGGTACCAATTGAAAAACACAAACTAGAACGGATTTAAAGAAAAGAGAAATTAAATATTGCATAATATAACACAAAAAAGAAAGGGGTCTTCATATTGGAGTATTGGGTCATCTTTCTCATTCCCTTCCTCTACGCTTCATGACTACCAACAGTGGAAGTGGTAAACTGGTAATGTTAAATTACAAAGTATTAAAATTAAAAAGAAGCAAAATGTTAATATACACATTAGATCTCTCTTTTTTTCCTTCTTTTTTCACCTTTTCATTTTTCTTTCAAAATTAAGATACTAAAGTACAAACAAGGAAAATATATTAAAAATAAATAGTTCACACATCAGACCTGTCATCACCAGGCAAAAGCTCATCTACCAAGACTTTCACTTTATCATCATACAGAGCTTGCAGATTCTTCCTCTATAGCAGAAAAGGAGTGTTAATGTAGACACTAAAAAAGACACAATTTAAACATACAATGTGAATTACTACATTTCGTGTAACTTCATGTGCATGAACTCTCCACTATTCACATAATGTCTCAGAAAATAATAAAATGAGCGCAGTATAAAATAAGCCCAATTGCAAGCGTTAACCAAGTTTGATGTGTGGGATACAATTTTTAATTATCACATACATAGAATTTAGGGTAAAATACTAGCGGCACCCCTATATTGTTAAGGAAAGACATTTGACCACCTATAAGTTTTAAAAGAACTGTTGTAACCCCTAATTTTTCATAACCAAGACATTTGACCCCCTGTTGAAAGAATTTGTAGGGGGTCAAATGTCTTGATTATGAAAAAATTAGGGGTTACAAAAGTCCTTTTGAAACTTACAGGGGGTCAAATGTCTTTCATCTACAATATAGGGGTGTCACAAGTACTTTACCCTAGAATTTAAAAAGTATTAGATACATGTCAACACTTTGGTAGACCAAAAGGTTAATGTGCTTAAACTCTAATCCGATGTGAAAACTAAGAAGGTCAAACATGGTTATGACATTGTAATCAGAAATGAAGCTAGTTGATTTGGGCTCATAGTGTCAAATTACAAGCTAAAAGAGAGGATCACTTGGTAAGTCAATCAGGAGGTAACTCTAGCACTAATGACTTAGTGGATTAATTTCTCTACTTCTCAACGATGGCAGTTGGTGCCACTAGTGCATGGATTGGATGTATTCCCTTCTTCATAAATTGGAACATGGCATCAGAGCTATAGGTTCGTGCTCTTCTCATCTATTCGACATCACATCAACCTTGCAAAGCTCGTTGATTGTTCGACCTTGGCACCATCATGAGTGTTTCATTTGTTAGACAGACCGGTGCCTCCTAGATCATTGTCATGGCTTACGTTTCATTTTCCGAACAACAACATTGTTGGTCCTGGTCGATAAAGACAATGTTCAAGTCGATGACAGCATTGTTGGTATTTAGACTTTGAGGGCTACTACCTAGAGGATTATATGGGACTTTGAGGGCTACTACCTTATGTTAACACATGAATGGGCAAAACTTTGACAGTATATAGACTTTCAATCCTAGAGGATTATATATAGGACCTTATGCAAAGACGTGTCTTCGAAATGCATCCCTCTTGAACTTGAATTTCAGAGGGTTCATATTAGGGAGGGATGTTGTTCCTGACGTGGATTATGTTGCCCATTATATTATAGATGACTCTTCTTCACCCGACTGGAAGCATGATACATGAGAAATCTGTCTTAGTTGCTGGTCACAGAAGGTGGAGTAACAAAGTATCTAACAATTATTTTGAATCTAAAAATCAGAATGATAAAAATAAGCTGAAATGCCCCCGCTGCAAAAAAAATCACGGCGACAGTAAATGGTAGGAACTACATCACAACTTGGTTCCTAATGGATGGACTAAAGTACTAATGAGAGAGAGATTATGACGCGGGACGAATCAATAGGTGGCGGACGACCGATGCCCTAACCCTAAGTGCAATGCAAGCGAACACACGACACGTGCGAATGAAGTTACGATCAATTCTAAAATGACATGATAGTCTGCACGCGATCCAATATTATGTGATTTCAACGCAAGTGCAAATGAATTAGTCCGAAGGCAATTTCACAGTAAATAATTATGTAAAAATAAAGCACCATTTGAGTGTTTAAACCAGAGAACTGGATTCGACGTTCGCAACGGGTATGCAGCTGACCCTTCACCTGAGCTAGAACGCGTGATCGGTCGCTGAGAGTCGAAGGGTCTTGCACTGAAGAAGGCTTGAAGCCCAAAACCCTTGAACTGCAGCGAGAAGGTCCCACCACAAACCCGGAAGATCAAAGACAGCTTCCCCTCCCAAGTCAATGCTGAGTTTGGGCACCCTGGAGAGCACTAAGGAGCACCTGACTGTCGACCTTAGCTGACAGAGGGTTGGAGTGTTTGCTCACAAGTAACACGTGAGGGAGAGAAGAAGAGAGAGGTCCCTCCCAAGGTGCCCATGGGGGTCTATTTATAGACTTCCTGAATTTGGGTTGCGGATAGCCTAATTCCGCTATCCGCAGCTCAACTCTGAATCCAAACCAACGGTTACGACTGAGACGGGAGGGGGCGAGTGGGACTCAAGACCACCACTTCCCCCCTTGCCGGGGGCAGGGTGAGCGGACTGAGTTGTCCACCATCTGAACTGGACGAGTGGACCTCACGGTCCACCTAGCTAACAGAGCGAGTGGCCAGTCGCCCGGGGCGAGTGGACCATAGATCCACTCGCCCCACCCACCCCCCACCCCCATTCGGGCGACTGCGGGTCCACTCGACCAAGTCGGGAAGTGGACCTGCGGTCCGCTTCCCGACTCCCGGACGTTGCTTCTTGGTTTCGGTCAGTCTTGATTGCCTTCAATCTGTCGTTCCACTTGTCACGACCACTTTCACAATCCACCCTGGTCTCGACGAATTACGGTTTATACACAATCCCCTCTTTTTTCGGGTTCGACACGAGCCGGGAAAAACAATGGATCACCCGTGGTTCGGAGAGACGGGCGTTAAAAACGCGGTGGTTGAACTCTTTAAAGACGGTTCAATCTGAACTAAGCGCAAGAATGACAAACTTTTCTCCACTTAACAACTCTCCTGTGAACGGAGCTCAACTGGAGGTGGAAAAAGTTCAACACCCCTAGTCGAGCTGAACTCAACCTGAGGTGGAGGGAACTCGACACCTCTAGTCGAGTCGAGCTCAACTTTAGGTGGAGGAAG
The DNA here is from genome assembly GCA_033032865.1 of Dactylorhiza incarnata. Taxonomy (NCBI): domain Eukaryota; kingdom Viridiplantae; phylum Streptophyta; class Magnoliopsida; order Asparagales; family Orchidaceae; genus Dactylorhiza; species Dactylorhiza incarnata. Next base: position 1,421,262 of record JAWHQI010000310.1, on the reverse strand, counting down.
CTCAACACCTCTAGTCGAGCTGAACTCAACCTGAGGGGGAGGGAACTCGACACTTCTAGTCGAGCCGAGCTCAACTTTAGGTGGAGGAAGCTCAACACCTCTAGTCGAGCTCAACTTTAGGTGGAGGAAGCTCAACACCTCTAGTCGAGCTGAACTCAACCTAGGGGGGGGGGGGGGGGGGGGGGGGGAACTCGACACCTCTAGTCGAGTTGAACTCAATCTAAGAGGGAGGAAACTCTACACCTCTACACCTCTAGTAGAGTCGAGCTCAACTTCTAGGTGGAGGAAGCTCAACACCTCTAGTCGAGCTGAACTCAACCTGAGGGGAAGGGAACTCGACACCTCTAGTAGAGTCGAGATCAACTTTTAGGTGGAGGAAGCTCAACACCTCTAGTCGAGCTGAACTCAACCTGAGGTGGAGGGAACTCAACACCTCTAGTAGAGTCGAGCTCAACTTTTAGATGGAGGAAGCTCAACACCTCTAGTCGAGCTGAACTCAACCTGAGGTGGAGGGAACTCAACACCTCTAGTCGAGTTGAACTCAACCTGAGGTGGAGGGAACTCGACACCTCTAGTCGAGCTGAACTCAACCTGAGGTGGAGGAAGCTCAACACCTCTAGTCGAGCTGAACTCAACCTAAGGTGGAGGGAACTCGACACCTCTAGTCGAGCCGAGCTCAACTTGAGGTGGAGGGACTTGCAAGAGCGCGTGCACCGGTCACTCTTCTCGGGGAGTTAACTAACATCTGCCTCTCCGAGTGAGCCTCCCTGCCGTCGGCATCAACAAGCCAGGTCAGCGGCCTCTCCTCGGGGACTTAGCCAGAATCCGCCAACCCGATGAGCCTCCCAGCTGCCGACATTACCAAGCCCGGTCAGCGGTCTCTAGTCGAGGCCTTAACCAACCTCAGCCTCGAATGAGCCTCCCAGCTGTCGGCATTACCAAACCCGGTCAGCGGTCTCTAGTCGGGGCCTTAACCAACCTCATCCTCCGATGAGCCTCCCAGCTGCCGGCATTACCAAGCCCGGTCAGCGGTCTCTAGTCGGGGCCTTAACCAACCTCAGCCTCCGATGAGCCTCCCAGCTGTCGGCATTACCAAGCCCGGTCAGCGGTCTCTAGTCGGGGCCTTAACCAACCTCAGCCTCCGATAAGCCTCCCAGCTGCCGGCATTACCAAGCCTGGTCAGCGGTCTCTAGTCGGGGCCTTAACCAACCTCAGCCTCCGATGAGCCTCCCAGCTGCCGACATTACCAAGCCCGGTCAGCGGTCACTAGTCGAGGCCTTAACCAACCTCAGCCTTCGATGAGCCTCCCAGCTATTGGCATTACCAAGCCCGGTCAGCGGTCTCTAGTCGGGGCCTTAACCAACCTCAGCCTCCGATGAGCCTCCCAGCTGCCGGCATTACCAAGCCCGGTTAGCGGTCTCTAGTTGGGGCCTTAACCAACATCAACCTCTGATGAGCCTCCCAGCTACCGACATTACCAAGCCCGGTCAGCGATCTCTAGTCGGGGCCTTACCTAAGGTGGTACCTCTAAATATTTTTCATTCATCATGAAGAGGTTGCATGTCAATTACAAAGCGCCTTCTTGCGCCTACTCGACCACATGCATCTCGGTAATCTCTTTCATCACCTCCTCCACTTCCTCTGCCTTCTTCTTCCATGTGATCGTGTTGACCACCGTGACGTAGCACTGTCGCGCCACCTTTGGGTCTCCCCTGACCCGGATCTGGACTCCTCCAGTGCTATATTCCAAGCACTGGTGGTAGGAGGAGGGTACACACTTGAAGGCGTTGATGAGGGGACGCCCAATAATGGCGTTGTAGTTGCTCGTCGCGTCCACGATGACGAACCGGCAGTTCTTCGACGCGCCCCCAAAAGTGACGAGGAGCTCGACTCCTCCCTCCACTTCTTTCCTTTCTCCGGAGAACCCGAAGAACGGTTCATCCGAGGCTAGCACTCGCTTCGCCTCCACCTTCATCTCGCCAAAGGCCTTCTTGAAGACCACGTTCACTGAGCCCCCGTTGTCGACTAGGATCTGGGAGACTGTGAAGTTCTCGATCTCTGCCTGGATGACAAACGCGTCGCAGAACGGAACTTCATGGGTCGGCATGTCTTGGGCCGAGAAGGTGATCTTCTCGCCCGGGGCGGGGCTCGGGAGGTCGAAGCGACGCTTTGACGGTAGATGGTATGGAGGCTCCCCTTCCGGGTGGCCTCTAGATTGGTCGGGCGACTGGTGGTTGAAACCTCCAGCCTAGCTCCTGCCCAACGGGGGCTCCCTGGTGCCCCTGACTTCTCACTTGCTCCTTCTTCCTTCCTCCTTGCTCCTTCCTCTCCTCCTCCGCCACTCGGCCAACCTTGTCACGAACTCCTGGTTGGTGGCTGATGAGTCCCATTTATATACACATTTATGGGTTCATCTGGGCCGATTATCGAGTCTATGCACTACACCTTAGGCATTTTTCATTCATATCCGTTATTCCATGCTAAGTGCACTCCTAGGCCCGTTTTGGTGTGCATTTGCGCTTTTCGTCATTGGGGGTAAGCACATGGTGCTCCCCAATCCTTTTTCTGTGTTTGATTGATGCTGGAGGTGTATTCCCAACTGGTTTGCTTTGCTTGCAGGTGGTTGAATCACCCCGTTCTCCAGAAATCATGACTGTGTATAACGCACGGTCGTGCGTTTTATTGACGCACGGTCGGATGCGATCGTGCGCTCTCATCTGGGTAGGAATCCGGTGATCTGACTTTGGTCGTGCGTTTTATTGCACGGGCGGTTTGCCCGTGCGTGAGTAAAGCGCACGATCGCCTGTTTCTTCTTGATTTTAGCTATTCTGAGTTTGTCTGTGCGTTCTTACGCACGGGCAGATTTGCCCGTGCGTGAGTAAGACGCGTGGGCGGTTCTGCTTCTTCTTCAAGTCAAGTTTAATCGTTTAATAACGCACGGGCAACGCACGACCGTGCGTTCGCCCGTGCGTGACTAAAATTCCGCCTGTTTAGTATTTAAAGCAGGAAATCTGCAGCATTAGAGGAGGATTCCGGGGAGGGCGATCCCTCTCGCGGGAAAAGCCAGGGAAGCCCGCCATTTTCACCCTTCCACCATAGGAGACCACATCCGGTGATCTCCTCCACCATACTTCCATCCGGGATCGTTTGCAAGCTTCCTCCACCACGAGTTCAAGCATTCTTCATCTTGGAGACCATAGAAGTGTTGTAGATCGCTGGAGAAGTGACAGCCTCCTTCGAGTCCGCACACCACTGAGGGCCGAGCAATGTCACTGGGTCATAAGTGAGTCCGCACACCATCTAAGTGAGGTGCGGAGAATGTATATACCATCACAATGTCACTGGGTCGCTCATCCTCACTCTCGTGACCACGCTCACTAGTCATACTAGTATTACTCTCCACATGTATCATAAGGTCATGATCAGATTCAACTTCAAGATCATATGGGCGTTGAGTCTCATCAAAATGAGAAGTGTCAAAATCAGATGTCGGGTCTCTCATGTCAGTGGGAGCACTACTAGCGATGGCTTGACCTAAATACCTAGGATTTCTCCTATTGATTCTTCTTAAGGCAGACCTCCTGTGATCAAAATGAGCATCAAAGAGATCAAATTGATCAAGAACTAATCACTGAAATTCAGCCTCATGTATCTCTATTTGTGGAACACTAGGGTGATCCATACGCGTGAAGTTATTTGCATGATGGTAACCTCTATAGGGATCCTGATAGTCATCTAAATGGTCATCCTTAATAGACTCACATCGTGTCTGAGGGTAGACGTGATCCCTACGAACGCGTGGCGGCGGGCGAGGATGATCATCAGAGTAGTATGAGGATCTCTCTGAAGGGGCTCTACGGGGTGTAACGACGATGACCCAAACGATACTCAGCTCTACCATCATCAAGTCGAGTCGAGGTGTAATGACGTTAACATGAAGATCTATCATCATCATGATCGTCTCTAGCATATCGTAACAACGATGAACCGAACGATACTCAACTCTACCATCATCAAGTCGAATCGAAAACGTGAAGATCTATCATCATGATAATAGTCTCTAGCATATAGTGACGAAGGGTCGACACGATATCTAGAAGGAATGTACTGCGAATCAGAATAAATGTCATGACAATATGTCATCTAATATTACTTATAGACCCAGTGACTGCGTATCGAAAGAGTGCACGTAACCTAGGTCTGATATCATTTGACGCAGACCAAATCTATAGGTGACGAACGACCGATGCCCTCGCCCTAAGTGTAATGCAAGCGAACACACAACATGTGCGAATGAAGTTAGGATCACCTCTAAAATGACATGAGAGTATGCACGCGATCCAATATTATGTGATTTTAATGCAAGTGCAAAGGAACTAGTCTGAATGTAATTTCACAGTAAATAATTATGTAAAAATAGAGCACCATTTGAGCACAATTGTTCACGTGATAATTAAGTCGGAAAAGCAAATATTAGTTCACAAGTGAATGAGTTGCAAAACAATTTTAAGCGCGCACCAAACCGATCCTGTAAACCCCAAGATTTCACAATAATAAAAGCATATGAATTTATATCCGACAAATCATAGTTCGAGTACACAATAATAGAGAAACAAACAAACTCCTAACTAATGACTTGCGCATGTAAGTGGCGGCGAAGAGGGGAAGGCGGGAATCCAACGGCGGATGACCTCTTCAGGACTGCAGGTGACTGGGCAGCACTTTGAAGTGCTCGGGTGGGCTGGAATGAGAATGAGGGAGGGTGTGGGAGTTGGTAGTGGGCTGGTAGGTGGCTGGGCAGGAGTTTGTGGGGCTCGGGTGGGCTACAGGTATGAGATTTATGATGGGGGAAGGGGATTAGGAGTGGAAGGCGGGTATTGGGTTCCAGGCGGCCAGGTAGAAGAACTGGAGGGTGGAGATGGAGGCTGGGGGAGTTTTCTGGTGGTGTGGAGGAGTTGGTGGTTGGGTTCCAGGCGGCCAGGTAGAAGGACTGGAGGGTGGAGATGGAGGCTGGGGGGAGTTTTTCGGCGGTATGGAAGAGTTGGTGGTGTTGTCGGCTTATAAGGGTTGGTTGGAGCATGAGAAGGCTAAGGGAGGGACGGCTTTGGGTTGTAGGAAACAAGAAGGCTTCAGGAGGAGGGGGGTTGTGGGATTTTGGGGAAAAGATGGGGTTCGGGTGGTTGTTAGGGCAGTGGAGGGGATCAACGGGGAATAAGGGATGCAAGGAAGAAATACTTGGAGTCGCGCCATGGAGAACCGCTCGGCGTCGCACCGAGGGAGGGGCCTCACGGAATCGGTCGGAGGAGGATCGACGGCTTCAGTTTTCTCAACCAAAACATCGATCCCCAAAACTGCCGCCTACAACGTGTATATATAGAATATAACTAAAATAGGGCACCCCAATCGAACAGCTCATATCGCCCGAGCCGATCAGGTGTCAAATATGACTCGAAATAAACAAAAAAATACATGAAAAGGACTCAGACCAACCATCCCATACGCATCCATGGACTTGGATCGTCCGAATGGGTAGTGGATCACGGTGATCTCCATCAAATTAATCTTCAAACTGTTTTATGCAGCACCATTGATGACAGAGATACTTAATGCTGAAATCGAGAATCTTTCCAGAGAAATTGTTGCCTTAAATGGTTGGTTAAGCTTCTCCGAATGATCTAGTGCCAGATGGATTATTGATTTTGGAGTGTTTGACCATAAGGCAAGTCAAATTATACCTTGTTCCTTCCTCTAGAAATATAAGACTTATTGATATGTCATCTTTCTTTATATATGGTAAGGGAGTTATACATATTTTTATTCATCTCACTCAAATTTGTGGTTTTTGTTCCATATTTTCGTATCAATTTATGATATGCAAGCTCCATTGCTAAATAACTTAATTGTTATATCACCTTATTTTCTTCTTAGCGTTTCAGGATTTGGTAAGCAGGAAGATGATTTGTTATGGATGTGATTCTAAAGGGGCCATCATTATGAATATTGGACAACATTCAAATAGGAAAAATTGTTGATCGATTGGGTCTTTGATATCATAGATTTTGCCATTTTGAATACTCTGAAATATGTATTCAGAGTTTATCTATGGATTGTAATAAAATTATTCGGCGTCGGGTATGTGATCTTGAAAAACATTATTGTACTTCTTCATCTACCCCCAATAGGAGAACCAAATGTTTGATATGATACACATTCAAATGGGTGTTGACCATCTTAATTCTGTAAATAGTTTTTGTTAGTTAGTGTTTTGTATTGACAATTTCTCTCGCCTTACTTTGGCTCATTTGATAAAACAAAAACACAGTTTGTGAAAAATTTAAATTATTTTGCACTTATGTAGTAACCCCGTTTGATGGCAATACATAAGTGCTTAGCAGTGGTAATGTAGGAGAATTCCCTTGTGGAGACCTTCAAGATTTATTAAGATAGAGGGAGATTATTTTACAAACACCCTATCATGTTGATGCAGGACGGGCATCACCACCCGCCTGCCACCCTGGATACCTGGCATCACCACCACAGCCCAGGGGTCCCACCGGGATCCACCCGATGAGCCTTATCAGGTCCCGCGGACCGTACACCCCAACCCATCCCCGGCCCCACAACAGGGCCGATAGGTTGTTGAGGCCAGGGCTCGATCCCCCGACCTCCTTGATAAAGAGTCCTCATGCGGACTCTCATCACCAACTGAGCCGCGGCTCAGTTGGTGATGAGAGTCCGCATGAGGACTCTTTATCAAGGAGGTCGGGGGATCGAGCCCTGGCCTCAACAACCTATCGGCCCTGTTGTGGGGCCGGGGATGGGTTGGGGTGTACGGTCCGCGGGACCTGATAAGGCTCATCGGGTGGATTCCCGGTGGGACCCCTGGGCTGTGGTGGTGATGCCAGGTATCCAGGGTGGCAGGCGGGTGGTGATGTCCGTCCTGCATCACATGTACAAAGATACCAACTAGAGTCATAACTCTTCAGAGTTATCTCCATCTAAATCATTGATAACATCTCATGCACCAAGCACACTTGGATCATTGAAAGATATTTTCATTCGGATTAATCTATCTACACTCGTAGACACACTCATTCAAATGACCAAAAAATGTTGTCACAAGTCTCTGCTCGATTAAAATACATCGCAATCTTACATTTCATTGTTACCTTATTTTTTTCTCTCCACATCAACCAACATTCTCATTTAAAAATAAGCTTTATTTTCAGTATTATCACATATCAATCATCAAGAGCGTATTTACGATTTGGAACCATCATGAATCACTCGCTCATAACCCTTACTCAACATTGGAGGAAGGAACCATAGACCATTAAGAGCGGCAAAAAACATGAACCATTTGATCCTCATCAAACCATTGGCTTTGGTACCACTTATTCAGAATTATGAACCTTAAGGCGGTATGATACACTAGCATTCAAAACCATTTTCATCCAAAATCCTAAGCATATAGGAATGGGACAACAACTTGGTTCCTACACATATACGAGAGGGAGAACAACTTGGTATTCATATACTCTCATATGTCAACATGTACTATTTAAGAGAAGTCAATAAAGGAGGAAGATTCCAAAATTTTACCCCAAATGAACAGGATAATGAAAAGGATGCTGATAACGACAATAATTACTATATAAATGTATTGAATATGATCTACCAACAATTACTACTATGCATCTCTCTAACGACAATAATTTCAGTTGAGTTATGCGCTCAACTGAAACATTGAAGCCAAAATGTTATCTGAATAATGTAAAACTAATTGCATTAACTTCTAGCATTATCAATAACATCTCACCCAAAATAGTAGAGGACGGAGAAGTGAGAATGAATGAAAAGAGAGGTGGCTAACGGGCGCATGAAGTGCTGCAAGAGGAAGCAATTTATGGGCCAAGTAAAAAGAAGGATAAAAACTGTTTGATGAGAGCATGAGGTGTAAAAGGAGGATGTGCTGAAGAAAGAAATGGATCTGGATGGTTGGCCAGAGTGAAATGTAAGTAAAATTCGTAAAATCCAAGTACATGAGATCCCTGGTTGAAGGAGTTAATGAATCACAAATATCTTAAAAGACAGCATTTTGACAGAAAAAAAAAGTCAGTCGATAGATTGGAAGTGAAAACAATCCACCTTTAAATTGTATTCAATGCAAAACTTTTACCTGCAACACACTAGCTCGGTGTAGCGTCGTCCCCTTCAGTTCAGCAAGCTCGTCTTCTGTAAACCAGAGTGGATTCCCAAAGGTCGTCGGAAGCACGTCAAGATATCTAGTAAGAAAAAATCAGCCAAGCTAAAACGATCGAACGTTCGCATTTCAACTGAAGTCGGTTTAAAGAGTAAAAAAGAGATAAATAAGTTTTATTGAACAGTAGAGATGAAGGATGAGTACGGCCTCCACGGAGAGTTCGACCGTAAGCGCTCCACAGTCAAGAACAGAATCATAAGGAAACGATCGTCTACATCACCCTCCTCGAACATTGCCCTGCATCTTGGACCCATGAAAGGATCTTGGAGGACGCTCATGGGATTGATGGAGAGATCGAGGGGAACTGCCATGACAACTCCTGCGAAACCGGAGAACGGCTTTAGAAAACGAGTGGGAATCATAATAATTGTTGGAGAGGGAAAGAATCGAAGCGCAACCGTCGTCGGTGGGAAAATTGGATGTGAAGACACCGAAGCCTTTGTTAGGGCCGCAACTCTTGATGGTGCAACCCCTAAGTTGGCATCCATTGGTCTGGGTTTCCATTAGAGGAAATGAATTAGGGGAAAGGAAGCAGAGAATAAGAGGATGAGGAAGATTTCGGAGAGAAACCTGCAGCCATTCGAGGAAAAGCTGTAGTTTAGCTTCCGACTCGTCGGCGGCCATGCTTCCGGCGGCGAGACAGAAACGGTAATCACTGAAGCAGAGGGGTTCCTCGACGAGCTGTTCCTCGCTAAATACCAATTCCACTCACTTCTAATTTGTACCCTAGCGCGAGGGGTATTTTTGTCCAGCTTTCTTATCAATAGAAATGTAATCCCGAAATCCTTTCGGCCCTATCTCGAGCGAAAAATCCGACGAAATAACCCCCTAAATTTTAAGCATGTGGTGTAAAGTGCCAAAATATATACAAATTGAGGGTGCAAAGTGTCATATTTAAACTTTCAAGATGCAAATTGCTAAATTGGATTATTCGGGGGTGCATAGTGTCAAAAAGTCATACTAAAAGTATTGACATGTTTGTGTGTGGGTGGTGGTTAGAGATGGAGGTAATTTTTTGGGACCGAGCTCCGTTTTTAAATGTTCGTCCGGAATCAATAAAGAGGGGCCACGTGTAATACATTTTTTCACGTTGGGCGGAGAGAGAATATGTTTGATCTCCGGTAGATCAAAAGGATCGCATAGGAGATCAAAATGATCGTGTTGGAGATCAACCGGACGGAAAAAATTTCAATCCGGGTTCAGGTCCCGAGAATATTCGTACAGATGGAGGGGTTGAACTTTGAAGAACATATTATAAATCTATCTGCTCTTGCGTTTTGGTTTCATCCTTATTGGCAGAAAGCGCCACCGCTAAAAAATATATGTTTGGTGACCCTCCAATTCTCATCATCACGGCAGGAAAAAGGTCATTTTTGATCTTTTTTAAGAACACGATCACCACCCTCCATTCCCCGCCGCTCAAATGTGCATGCTCTCATTCTCATCACTCCAACTCTCACCACCGAAACAAACCGACTCGTAAATTAGTGTTCTTGAACGGAGCTCTCTTCGCGCATTTGGAATCATACATACAATAGTGTTTTGGGGAATTTGTTATTTCCAAATGGAGTCAATTCATACGTGCAAACAAAATAGTGTTTGAGTTTTTCGTAAAAATAGTACCCATGCAAATAAGACTAAATTGTAGGTGCGAGTAACACACCTAAGATCACATGCGGAACTTCCGATCCCGCCGTCTATTTCCGCTAGCACGATTTTTCGTGCATGATTGATCTAAAATACAGTTAGTATTTAATAAGATCGTATTATACAAATATGACCGTATATTTTCACATATCATCTCCACAAATGGAACCATGATCATACAACTATATTTACTCCCGCACGGTGATCTTTTTTATCATCATTCGTTACATGCAACTAAATATCTCTCGGCAAATAGAGTATTAAAATAAAGTTGTTAAATAATTGGAATATTAGTAATTTAGCAATTTGCAACAAAAATTATTATCATATATGAGTTAGAGGTATGAAAGGGGGCACGATCGGACTGTGACCCCGTTCCCTTTGGCCGAACGATCCGATATCAAAAACCGTCTCTGATGTGAACTGCTCGTGAACCGTCGAACCAGACGGTTGGCCAGGAAAACCGGCAACCGGTTTCTAGAATGTAGTTTCTACTTTTTATGTAAAAATGAAATTTAAAAGCTTGGCTTTACCACAATAAATGAAAATAATACAAATGAGTTGTGAAAACTTCTGAGCTATAATTTACTTACTTTTAATAATACAGATGAATGTACACAATAATATATGAATATACATAATCTGTGTATAAATATATATGTATACATTATTACTTCATCACGGTTTAACTCCGATCAGATCGACCCAACCGGCCCGATCTTTTAAATCTTTGATTCCACCGATACATTTTCCGATTTGGTTCTTAAAATTTTGATGAATGATTCATCTTTCTTGTTTCACTGTTCTCTATTACAAGTTTTTACAGTCTATTTGTAAGTGAGTTTGATTTATGCTTTTAATATTTTGTGAGTGAGTTTTACAATTTAGTTTTGTAGTTGGTGTGACAAATTTTAGTTGGGATGTGCCGTCGCATTGCAATGCGAGAAAATCCAGTGCACGACTAATTATATTTTAATATATTTATGATATTTATAACTTTTTAAACATTGCTTGTGTTGCTACTTAGGCTTCATTTGGCGCGGTGGTGGTGGTCGTGAACGCGGTGGTCATGAACCGTCGACCTCACCTAAAAAATTTCATGCATTTTATGCTCAAAACTAATTTATTTGTTTGGTAGCCATCATAATCTCTGTCATACATGTAGGGAATGAAGATCGTCCGTAACGACGTCTCCCACCGATCAATAGAGCAAACAAACCTGAGAAAAACAAGCCAACAAAACAAACACACAAACACAGAGATATACGTGGAAAACCTTCACAACTTGAAGGTCAAAAACCACGGGGCACGGCACAACAAAAAATCCACTATAATAAATAATGATTACAACGATAATCTAGGTTTGCCCAAACCTAGATTGCCAACCGGATTTGACAACAAATCCAACCTTCTCTCCACCACAAAGATGAACACACCACTCCTCTACAATAGGATAAAAGCCCTACTCTCTTTTCAAGCAAAATAGCAAGCGAAAACGAGAAAGAGGACACCTTAATCCATAGACGAAGAAGCCCTTTGAAAACGGTGGAGAAATCTCCAAGTGAACCGGAGGAAACACCTCCTCTTTCCGGCAACGACACCGGCAACGGCAACACGCTCCAAATCAGTGACGGCGGCAGCGACAACGCTCCACCAAAGCAAGAGCAGCCCACTCCTTCACCAACAGAAATGGCGGCAGCGACAACCTCCTTCTTCCAGCGATAACAGCGCCGACAAACTCCTCCAAGCGGCGGCGACAGCAGCTCCCTCCTCCACGCACACCGGCGGCTCTCTCCAAGATCGAGAGAAAAGAGGAAGGGGGCGAAGGTTCTGAATCGTGAGTGAGAGAGGGGAGAAGAGGGAGATTATACGGCTGATTACCTCTAGGAATAATAAACCCTCAAAGTATAAATGCTGCCCTAGCAGTTCACGCCTAAGACTGAACCGGCCCGGTTCAGTTGAACCAAAACATGAAAAATCGCCCAGATTTTTGCTCCTAGAGTTCATGGACAGAGCCTAGCGCGTTGTAACGTGCCTTTTTGCCAGATTGCAACCTAAATTCCTGCAACACAAATTTTCACAAAAAATTCTCCTTTAGGGGCTGAACCCCAACAAACTCCCCCTTCAGACCATAAAGGGGAGTCCTCCACTTGACTCCATCAAGTGGACATCATGCCGATCGACCGCCGGCAAAAATCATGCTTCTCCCTTGGGACAACCTTCGTCAACATATCCAAAGGGTTTTCATCCGTGTGGATCTTCTCCACCACCAACAGCTTCTCCTCGACTGCATCCTGAATCCAGTGATACTTCACGTCGATGTGCTTTGTCCTGGAGAGTGAAAGGCGGGATTCTTGGCCAAGAATATAGCACTCTGACTGTCACAAAATACTGTGTACACGTCCTGTCGGAGACCAAGCTCAAGCATGAACTTCTTCATCCAAATAAGCTCCTTTGACGCCTCAGTCAACGCAATATATTCAGCCTCCGTTGTCGACAAGGCCACACACTTCTGAAGCCTTGACTGCCATGACACTGCTCCCCCTGCAAATGTGACCACGAAACCAGAAGTGGATCTCCTCGTGTCAACATCTCCTGACATGTCCGAGTCCGAGTACCCAATAAGTTCTGGTGGACCTCCACCAAACTTCAAGCAAAGGTCTGAGGTACCTCGGAGATAACGGAATATCCATTTCACAGCACTCCAGTGATCTTTCCCTGGGTTTGCCAAATAACGGCTCACAGATCCCACAGCATGAGCTATGTCTGGCCTAGTGCAGACCATAGCATACATCAAGCTCCCTACTGCAGATGCGTAAGGGATATGACTCATCTCTTCCACCTCCTCCTCAGATGAAGGACTTTGAGAACCAGAAAGTCTGAAGTGCCCGGCTTAAGGAGTAGCAACGGGTTTTACCTTGTCCATCATGAACCTCTTCAGCACTTTCTCCACATACTCAGACTGAGATAGCCATAGTTGACCGGCACTCCTGTCCCTGGTGATTTTCATTCCAAGAATCTTCCTTGCCGGTCCCAAATCCTTCATTTCAAAGGACTCACCGAGCTCCTTCTTCAACTCAGCTATGCTTGCCTTGTCATCCCCAACAATCAGCATATCATCTACGTACAACAGCAGAATAGTAAACGCCTTCTCAGTCCTCTTCACGTACACGCAGTGATCAGCCCTGGTCCGTTGGAATTTGCTCTTCATCATGAACGAGTCAAATTTCCTATACCACTGCCCGGGTGCCTGCTTCAACCCATAAAGGCTCTTCTTGAGCCGGCAGACCAGATGATGTTTTCCCTTAGCCACAAAGCCTTCGGGCTGCTCCATGTATAGCTCTTCCTCCAAATCACCATGCAAAAATGCCGTCTTGACGTCCATCTGCTCGACTTCAAGATCCATGGAGGCAGCCATACCCAACACCAGTCTGATAGAGGACATTTTCACCACAGGGGAAAATATCTCATCGAAATCTATACCTTGTTTCTGACTGAAACCTTTAACTACTAGTCTCGCCTTGTACCTCGGCTGAGAGAGACTTTCATCCAACTTCAGCTTGAAGACCCACTTGTTCTTCAAAGCTCTCTTCTCTTTAGGCAAAGGGACTAAGTCATACGTCTCGTTCTTCTGAAGGGAGTACAACTCCTCTTCCATAGCAGCCGTCCAAGCCTCACGATCTTCAGCACTTTGAGACTCCTTATAGGACTCAGGCTCTCCACTATCTGTAAGCAAGATATACTCATGAGGAGAATACCTAATAATGGGCCTTCTGACTCTCTCAGATCTGACAGGAGGAACCTCCACCACAGGTGGCACATCAACTGGCAGAGCTCCCCCTACATCAGGGATCATCTCCTCATCAGGAATAAGCTCACCAACCTCCTCCTCAGCATGCCCATCATCAGCAACAGTCTCTACTGGCCCATCATCAACATAGGACCTCTCCTCCGCAGGTGGCAACTGTGGAACATGTGACTCCGCAGTAATCTGCTCACCAACCACTTGATCTTCAACAAAAATCACATCTCTGCTTCTGATCATCTTCTTGTTCAAGGGATCCCAGAGTCTATATCCAAACTCCTCACGGGGAAATCCGAACAAGATACACTCCCGAGACTTCTCATCAAGTTTCGATCTCTCTTCCTTGGGGACATGAACATGAACTTTGCACCCAAACACCTGCACATGTCCGTACAACACTTCCTTTCCGGACCAAACACGCTCTGGAATATCACCATTCAGAGGTGCCGAAGGAGACAAATTTATCATATGAATAGCAGTTTGCACAGCCTCAGCCCAAAACTGCTTACTAATGCCAGCTTGAGAAATCATGCATCTGATCTTCTCAACAATCGTCCTGTTCATCCTCTTTGCCAACCCATTCTGTTGTGGCGTCCTCGGGATTGTCCTTTCATGCACTATGCCATGCTCTCTGCAATAAGCATCGAAGGCACCGATGTATTCTCCCCCGTTGTCAGATCGAACTCGCTTTATTTCTTTACCGGTCATCTTCTCCACCTTCGCTTTGAACTCTTCAAACTTTGCTAGAACATCACTCTTCTGCTTCACAGGATATGCCCAGACTTTCCTGGAATGATCGTCAATGAACGTGACGAAATAAGCGGCTCCACCCACAGACTTGGGCTCAATAGGACCACACACATCAGTGTGTATCAAATATAGTAACTCCGCCTTCCTCTTTGGTTCAGATTCAGCAAAGGAAACACGTGCTTACCGGCCAAGCAGTGCACACACGTGTTAGGAATCCCTCCTGATAGCTCCGGAAGAACCTTGTTCTTCACCAAAATCTTTAAGCTCTTCTCACTGATATGCCCAAGCCTGCGATGCCATAACTCCATAGAGTCGCCCTCAGCGGTGTAACATCCCGACTTTTATTGGGCCACTAGACCCTAGTGAGCCCAATAAAAGTAGGCCCGAGCAGTAGAAAACGACAATTTCGGGTATCGTAGCGCGCCACTACCTCATTATTACGAATAATGACCGTACGAACCCCGAATTGACTTCCGTCAGTTCCGTTGGACTCGTATGGACAATACGAGCGCAACGGAATTCGTTGCACTTCGATCCGAGGTCGTTTGGAGAAAACGACCATTTCGGGTATCGTAGCGCGCCACTACCTCATTATTATGAATAGTGACCGTACGAACCCCGAATTGACTTTCGTCAGTTCCGTTGGACTCGTATGGACAATACGAGCGCAACGGAATTCATTGCACTTCGATCCGAGGTCGTTTAGAGAAAATGACCATTTCGGGTATCGTAGCGCGCCACTACCTCATTATTATGAATAGTGACCGTACGAACCCCGAATTGACTTCCGTCAGTTCCGTTGGACTCGTATGGACAATACGAGCGCAACGGAATTCGTTGCACTTCGATCCGAGGTCGTTTGGAGAAAATGACCATTTCGGGTATCGTAGCACGCCACCACCTCATTATTATGAATAGTGGTCGTATGAACCCCGAACTGACTTCCGTCAGTTCCGTTGGACTCGTATGGACAATACGAGCGCAACGGAATTCGTTGCACTTCGATCCGAGCTCGTTTGGAGAAAACGACCATTTCGGGTATCGTAGCGCGTCACTACCTCATTATTATGAATAGTGACCGTACGAACCCCGAATTGACTTCCGTCAGTTCCGTTGGACTCGTATGGACAATACAAGCGCAACGGAATTCGTTGGGCCTCGATTCAAGGCCGTGTGGAGAGTATGTCATTTTAGTCCTATGCAGATCGCCTCAGTGCAACGCACGGGATATAAAGCACACGAACCCGGCATCGGCCCCGGCAACTCTTATCGTGCCCCGGGAGCCAAGGAGGACCCCGCCCTAAGTTGACTTGGTCAACCCCCCCCCCTATTTGGGCAAAGGGGGCAAGAGAGAGAGAAGGGAGGAGAGGGGGAGAAAATATCTCCCCCTCCCTTATCCCCACGTGGGGGGATAAGGAGGGGAGCTCCCCCTTCCTATAAAAGGAAGGGGCAGCCCCTCTCAAACCCACCCCACTCCCTCTCAGCCTCACCCTGCCGACCAGCCAGCCCCCCCCCCCCCCCTCCTCCACCTTGCCGGAGCAAGCCCACCCTTCAACCTCTCGAGCTCCACCACCCCTACAGGTAGAAGGACCTTCCCCTCCTCCTTCCTACTCCCCTGTGCCAGGCCGACCCCCTCCCCGTCGCCGGAGCGCCGCCAGCACCTCCCCGAGCCTTGTAAGGCTCGGGCGGAGGCTGGCCGTGGAAGCCAACCCCCCCCCCCCCCCCATGGTGGCGCTGGGGGGGGGGGGGGGGGAGTAGGTCCCCCCCCCCCCCCTCGGGGACCTTTGCGCCGGCGAAAGGAGGCGGCCGGCGAAAGGAGGCGGCCGGGCCGCCGGAGGAAGCAGCCTCGGCGGCGCCCATGGACCAGCCCCCTCTGCTCTCGTTTCCTGTTCAGGAAACGACCCCTCCCCCGGCGGCGGCCGGCGGCGCCAGGCTGCCGGGCCACCGCAGGAGTAGGCGCCGGCCCCCGGCGCACCGACCGGGGGCACTCCCCGGCGCCCTCTCAGCGGAGGCGGCGGCGCAGCGGGCCTGCATTGTAACATCCCCCAGACAGCTAGACCCCTAAGATGGTTTTGTCATGACAAAACCATAGGAAGAACCCAAGGCCTTGTGAATTGAGGTGAGAAGAAGAAAACCACCTTGGTCTGCAAATAGCAATTTCTTGTGACCAAGCTTAGGGTTGGACTTTAGGGCCTCATCTTGACCTTTTGACACCACCTTAGTATCCCTAACCCTTTAGGGGCCCCCTTAAGGCACCAAGGGCCCATTGGGGTCAACCAAAGAGGCCAAATTGACTAAAGTCAACCCTAACCCTAAAATGGTCAAATTAGCCAAATTAGAGCCAATTAACCTTCACCATGCCAAATTGACCACTCATCTAGGTCTAGAATATCATGAGAGACCTAGTGGACCTAAAAGCCCCATCATGGGACCCCCAATAGTGCAAATTGACCAAAATGCCCCTTTAGGTCAAAAATGGCAATTCTTCACAAAGTGCCCTAATTGACCATCACCATGTTAAATTGACCCTACCCTTAGGGTTACCATGTCATAGGGGACCCAGTGGCCCAAAAAGCCCCATGACTGGGTCAACCCTAGGGCTCAATTTGACCAAAGTCAACTTAGCCTGTTTTGGTCAAATCAGCTTAAATTGGGTCAACCAAGACTCATGTGACCAAATTGACCCGACCAATAGTTTCTAAACTTAATTTGGAATCCAATGGACCCAAAAGCCCCATCCTAGGGTCACCCAATTGGCCAATAGGACCAAAAGTCAAAATTGCCCAATTTAGGTCAAACCTCTTGAACCTAGCCTAATCCATTTAGGCTAAGCCCAAATTGACCTTTTGACCAGCCTAGTAGACTGATATTAAGCATGAGAGAGAGAGAAATTTCGGCCATGGTAATTAGGAGAGAGAAATGGGGGTTTTGGAGGAAAGAGGAAGAGAGAGAAAGGTGGCCATTAATGGCCAAAGGAGACCAAGGGCCATCCTTTCTTCTCCCAATGGATTGGTGCATCTCCCCTCTTCAATTTGAAGAATCTTAACAGTCATGCAAGGCCATAGGGGGGGCTGAATTTCGTGGATTTTCATGGTGGCCGAAATTCCCCATTCATGGCCATTGATGGCATTGAAGCCATGGCTATTCCCCTCCCTCAATTGAAGCCTTTAAAAGCTTCACCAGACAGAGAGGAGCTGTTTCCCCCACTTACCCAAAGGAATCGGGCTCCTCTATGTGGTGGTTGCAGAACTCGGAAACCATGGAGGTCGGCCATGGCAATCCCCCTAACGGCAAGACTTCAAGCCCTAAATCAGGTCTGGTTCTCTCCCCCTCTCTTCAGTGGGTAGATCCCTTCAATCGGCAGCAAGGTTCGAGCCCTATCGGCTCTGGATCGGGCTGACCAAGAAGCTCGAAACTGAGCTTTTTCTTCCAACCTAAATGCCCTGTTCCGGCCACTTCCGGCCGGCCAACCACCGCATCTCGCCGGCCACCACCTCAACGAAGGTGGTGGTGGCATTGGCCGGCCGGGGCGGCGCCTAGGTGGCCGGGAAAATGAGGATCAAGGTGGCCCAGGCGCGGGCGATCCTGGCCGTTGGCCAGAGGAAGATGATGACCAGGCGCCTTTCGATCTGCCTTAAGATTCGTGCGCTTCCTTAATGATATTTCTTATTCCTGTGATTAAAACTGCAGCCTCTTATTAAATCTGGTAAAAATAGTTAGAGGCCGATTCAGAGAAAGTGGTCAACATAGAAAATGTAGCCCTTAGGGTCTAGTTTAATACAAAATTGAGATCACTCAATTTGGAGTCCTGGTTAGAGTTCAGCACTCATTTTAGTGGGGGCTGTCCTTAAGGCTATTCAGAGCTTGATTTTGATGCCCACTCCTTTATAGAACTCCAAATGACTTGATATTTGGGGTGTAGTCTAGTCTTAGGCATATATAGGTCATGTCCAAAGATCAGAAGGATTGGAGAAGTCTTCCCCATAATTTTTGGGAAAGTTCAATAATCCTACTTTAACCTAATTAGGTGCCCTAAACACCTCAAGACCCTTCCAAACTTGGATGGGTGGTCCTAGGGGGTTTGTATAGGCCCTGGTTTAAATATCATGATTTATGGAGTTGTTTTGGTGGGGTATTCCACCAAAACAACCTTAGGCTCCCTAGGTTTAGGCAAAACTTTGGGTGAGTGCCCCCACTCTTCCACAAGGTCTTTTGGCTCCATATTTGGGGTGCACCTCACCCTCCCCCATGCCAACCTCTGGTCCAAGTTTGGTGGCCACTGGAGGAGTTTTGCCCTAGTAAATCAAAAAGGGGCCAAATTGCTATTTGCACCCCAAATAGGTACTCTTTGGAACCCCACTCCTCACCAAGTGTTGGTAGGATCTTGGGTGGTCTTTCACTGACCCATGGTCAGTATAGGGAGTAGTATGGGCTTGGGCAAGGTAGGGAGTCTTCTTGAGAATAGTTTGCTTAAAGGTTAGGTTTAGGGCAAAAGTAAACCTAAGCTAACTTTGGAGTGTGGAGGGGCTTTCCTCCCACTGATTTTGGGGTGACCTTGGTCACTGCCTAGGAAGGTAGGAGACACCCAAGGAGCAACTTTGGATGAGTTAGGGCCTAGTGTGCCCTTAAGCCTTAGTAGTGAAGTGTTTGGTGCCCTTTAGGGTTTGTGAAGGAGGTAGGAGTAAATGTCCATGGAGAGAGGTGCAATGACCCTCTCTGAGTTCTAAGAGTGTTTTAATCCCCTCACAAGAGGGTTGAGTGGAGTTGGGGAAGTTTACACCCTAACCCTAGGCTAAACCCTAATGGGGTGCAATTAGAGGCTAATGAGGGAAGAGCGGTCAAACCTTAATGGTTTGACTTGAAATTTTGGGGAGGTGGTTTTAGTGACCATAGAATGCCACTGTGAGAATTTGAAGGGATTTGGAGTTGTTAATCCTAGGTAATAAATCCTTGGGTAGATTTGTAAATAATTAGGGTTTTTGGTTTTAGAAAGAAATAATACATATTTATTAACCATTTTTCTGTCACAAACTTGGTTTTAATTCTAATGATCACTGGGAGAGTCTGTTAGACCATGGGAAGACTTTTGGGGTTCAAAGTGTAATATTTCATATAGTAGACTATTTTTGGGATGATCAATTCTAGGCTCATAAATTGCTGTAATTGCATGAAACTTTGCTGGTTGCCTTTTCATATCAATATGGAACCACTGTAATTTTCTCATAATTTATGGATCAATAATTTTGGTACCTTTAGTTCATTTTGGAAGAAATTGCAAATATATCCTTGGATGAAATTACAAATGTACCCTCTGTGGAACATGGTAAAACTTTGTAGGACTGAATATTTTATTATGAAGCACCTCTGTATAAATTTGCATAAGGATTGGAGTTCAAATGAGGGTACCTCCTTTGGAATTTATTGGAAATAAAAGTGTTTTGGAATTTTAAAAATTAGTAAATCTTGCTGATTTTTCCTAAAATTTAATACCTACTGTTTATGTGGTACTCTTGATTTATGTAAAAATTGGGAGGGGCATTGGAAGTCAGAAAAGTGCACTTGTAGTTCAAACCCTAGGAAGTTGTCCTTGGGAAAAATGGTTTTAAATATTAATAATATGGGGAAAATTATGGAACTCTGGAATGGATCTTAAACCAGTGACATGGACCCCCAGTGAGATTATTGGGTCATAGAGTTGATTAATTAATGTACTTCCCTTCATGAGGATCAAAACGTTAAGGGTGGTCTGCGTTTAGTAAATTGGCAGTTTTGGAGTTATAGGCCAATTTGGAATACATTGTTTGGAAATGTGAGAATTGAATGGTGATTGTATGGGTATGAGAGGACCCTTGGAGAGATTTAAGGTTGATGAGTTCTGGGATGGTGGGGTGCCTCCCTTGGGGTAGGTCACCTTGGGATTTGGCGAAAGATCGTCTTTTCCCCTAAGTGTCTTTAAGCCCTTAGGATTAATTCAGGTAAGAATATTAAAGGGGTTTCCTTTGGGTAGTCACCAATAATAATTAAGTGTCTTGGGAGTGGGAACTTTGGGGTGTCATCCCATAGTGGTTCCTAGTACCGTAGCGAGCCCCTCACGGGGTAACCCTCGGGAAGTCCAAGACTAACCCTAACTCGTAGGAGTAAGACATTGTACAAGATTAAATAATAACACACTCATCCATACCCTGTGGTTTCAGAAGTTTAGTTGGTTTGGTTGTCCGAGCGGTGGGCTCGGTGGCTGTTGCAGCAGACTAGTTAGTCTGGTGAGCTTATGGCTCGGAAGGTTATTGATGACGGGCAGGTTAGCCCGGGGAGCTTTTGGCTCGGAAGGTTTTGATGACGGGCAGGTTAGCCCGGGGAGCTTTTGGCTCGGAAGGTTTTGATGACGGGCAGGTTAGCCCGGGGAGCTTTAGGCTCGGAAGGTTATTGATGGCGGGCAGGTTAGCCCGGGGAACTCATGGCTCAGAGATAGGAAGTAAAACATGTTGCATGTGCACTGAAGGTGGTGGGTCTTCGGTATTGGACGGTCGTTCACACCGACGTCAATACGTTGACTCGGCGAGTGTGGTTTTACACTTAGCCTTGATAGTCTGGCGGTCCAGTCAGCAAGAGTACGCAGACGCTCCGCGGGTGTAGTGGAGGCGACAATAGGTCTAGGTTGGGTAGTGTGAATACCAACCTAGAGGTGGGCGAGGCCCAACCCACCGCTTCCGTTTGCCACTACGGAAGTATCCTGGGAGTCTAGCCCGCTCCAAAAAGAGGGAACTAAAGGTCTATGCGCATAGAGTCGAAGTGGGTGAGTTGCACTTGTATGAACATAGCATAACAGCATACCTTGCATGTCATAGCATAAACATTGCATTCAACCTACCCCTAACGTATAAGTCGGTTATGGGACTTCTTATACGGTAGGCCCTGCTAAACGACCCCTTGGTCTATAGGTTTGTAGGGGCATTCCTATAAATCAATGGTTACTTTTATATATCACCTTACTTGCTATTTTACTTACTGCTTTCTGTTCTTTATATACTTGTTACCATGCTTTTAATTATTGCTTCAGTTATATACGTACACATGTGTAGAGTAGAATCATTTCATGTACCACTGCCACCTGCTCTTTGATTACACCCCTTGCTGTCCTCCGCTTCATCCTCCCGCACGGTGCCTAGGAACCATTGGGGGTGGGGTGGGGAACATAAGGCTTAGTCTTTTGACTAACGGTCGGTGAACCATATCATTTTAAGAGTTCGAGGAGACGCAGCAACCTTCAAAAAACAGGTACAGCAGGATCCGACATGGGGGACCCCACGGCCATGCTACCATTGTCACCAACCGGGACATACTCGGGTCAGTTGCCCCTTGATGAGTGGAACCCCTCTAGTACAGCGACCAGGAGGCCAATGGCGAAGACGTAGACGTGGATTGCGAGGCAGTGACCGTAGGCCGAGGAAGAAGAAGCATCCAGTGTTGCAGCACCAGTGGAGCACGGGATCTACAAGGATGGGTCAGTCTGGTCAGAGTGCTTCAGTCTCTGTGTCGGTGACGGTTAGCTTTAGCTTTACTCAGTAGATAGCTTCCGCGAGTGATTTTGTAGTGAGGAAATGATGTATAGGGCAAGAGCCCCTTTTATTTGTACCCTTGTTATCTTTATTCAGTTATATCTGTGGACATTTACCTCTATGATTTTAATTCATGTGATTATGTGGACTTGTCTTCTCTTTTATGTACTTTTCTTCGTGATCGATTTGGCCGGCAGGATTGGCGTTTTGTGGTGGTGACCTTCCGAGTGAAGGTGTCACCGCAAAGCGGCGGTTCTGGGCCTAAGACCCGGTGATTTTTGCAAAAAAAAAAAAGGGGTCTTACATGCATGGCCCATGCAGGCCGCGCCCCGCCTCCCGCCTGCTTCCTCACGCTCCCCCGGCGGTGGCCGGCGGCACCAGGCCGCCGGACCACCACTGGAGGAGTCGCCGGCCCCCGGCGCACCGACCGGGGGCGGCGCCGGCCCCAGCCGGCCGCTGCCCGGCGGCGGCAGCGGCGGCCTCCCGATCTTGATCGGGAGCCGCACGATTTTCCCCTAGGAAAATCGTGCGGCTCCTGTATCCTTAACTCCCGCCCCCGCCTCCCTCAAATTGTGCGCCCCCCACAGCGGATCCGCTATGGATCCGCTGTGGGGACCCAAGGAGGGCGCCCGGTGTGGCGCCCCCAGGCTTCTCCTTTCTCTATTAGCACCCCAAAACAGCCCTTCCCCACTTTAATTTTTCTAGGGCAAATGGGGCATTTTCAGGAAAAACTTTCTACATGGAAAATGTGCCCCACTCTGAGGGGCACCTCCAGTAATTTTTTGGGAATTTTAGGAAAAGATTTAATATTTTTAAAACCCTTTATAAGGTTGGTTTCGAGAAAATAAATGCCCAAATAAGTTCGTAAAAATCTCCAAAAAATTATGAGCTCTAATTAAAGGTATTTTGCAACTACTATTAAAGTTAGGAGGTGTGGTTTCTTATTTTGGTCCTCCAAAAGCTTTTACAAGCAAAAATAGACGCCCGGAAAAGAGCGAAATTCATCGAAATAAATCGGCGCTCCCTCGACGCATATTTTAAATGCTTATCAAAATTATGCGTACCAATCTAAAGAATCGACTAAGCTCAGGATAGCAACGCAAAAGCGGAACGACATCGCGGTGCGGCGCCGAAATTTAACCCCGCCGCGACGATAATAAAAGAGCGTAGTTGTCGATCGAAGCCTCCTCTCATGGAGTTGTTGGACTACTAACCATTCCTTCTTATGCTTTTTCTTACTTTCTGTACTTTCAATTAAATCCAGTCTCGCACTGGTCCCCCGCACTTACTTTCTGTACCTTCAATTTAATCCAGTCTCGCACTGGTCCCCCGCACTTACGTTCTGTACTTTCAATTAAATCCAGTCTCGCACTGGTCCCCCGCACTTACTTTCTGTACTTTCAATTAAATCCAGTCTCGCACTGGTCCCCCGCACTTACTTTCTGTACTTAAATCCAGTCTCGCACTGGTCCCCCGCACTTACTTTCTGTACTTTCAATTAAATCCAGTCTCGCACTGGTCCCCCGCACTTACTTTCTGTACCTTCAATTAAATCCAGTCTTGCACTGGTCCTATCATTATGGCCTCTGCTTTCGGCCTACCTTTTTGTTTAGTACATGGCCTTTGCTTTCGGCCTACTTTCTGCTTATCATTATGGCCTCTGCTTTCGGCCTACCTTTTTGTTTAGTACATGGCCTTTGCTTTCGGCCTACTTTCTGTTTATCATTATGGCCTCTGCTTTCGGCCTACACTTCTGATTAGTGTTATGGCCCCTGCTTCGGCCTAATTTACTTGTTAGTGCAGAGCTGCCATGGCAACGAATGCGGTGCTTGTCCTCCCTTCGGCGAGGCCTTAGTTGGGGAAAAACCCGGAGTTGAGTCTCTCCTCCCAGGTTAGTCCCAAACAAGGAGCCCTCATACCGCTAAGCCTCCCGGTACAAGGTCGTGCGACCGGTCGAGTAGAATTGCCACGTGGCCTAAGGGTTTGTTTTATATAAAACGGGTGAAGATTGATTGGAAGTGGCGGGTTGGTCACGCTCGCAGACCGTTCATACCGGTGCGGGTGGGTTGACGACTCATGGCGACAGGGAGACGTGTGCAGTGGGTTATCACCCTCCGAACATACAGTTTTGCCTCCGCTGGTCGGCCTACAAATCGGCTCGCCGGATGTCGCTCACATCCAGTTGGTACACCAAGTTGTACAGGAGGGCCTGAATGATACGGTACGACTACATTCAGAAGTGGCAAGACTGGCCACTGTCACCGACGGCCACATCGGTGAGGCCCGCGGGGTTAGCTCCCCTGCTGGAACAAAAGCGGTCTAAACTGTGTCGACACAGGGTCTTTTGTGTGCGTACAGGTTTGAATACCTGGGTGTGCGTGTCTGCGCGTTATGGTGTTGTGTACTTGCTATACGGCGCGGTTACGAGCTTTGGGGCGGGCAGCCCTATATTTATATATATACAGAGATATAAATGTTTACCTGCTGCTAACCCTCTACCTTGCTTCGGCTATTTCATTTCTGTTCTTTAGCCGCCCCCTGGATATGGATCCGGGGAGGGGATGTATTTTCTACTTAGCTCTGTGACTAACGGTTATTTCTTATAACCAATCACAGGAGATGGGTCAGCAAGGAGCCCCCACCCCGCAGGATGAGTTTCGTGCCTTAGAGATGGCTCGATCGGACACCCCAGCCTCTCCTCCTATCTTCAGAGACGTGAGGGCGAGAGAATGAAGACTAGCCTAAGGCTCCTTATTGTTTTGGACTATGTAGCCTTCGGGCAATATTTTGCAAAACGATAGGCTCCGGCCATGTTTAATTATGTAATATAAGCAGTGTGCTCGTTTTCGTTATATTATCTGCTTCCGCTGTGCGATCTGATGTGATGTAATGATTCTTGTGCCTGACAAAGAGACCGCTCAGTGCTTGAGTGGGTGGGACGTTGCCACCCGTAAAGTGCTGGGTGGTCCTCTTTGGGCAGTAAGATCCCCCCTCCCGGGACCCGGCTCAAGTCTGGGGAGGGGGGGTCTTACAAGCAGCATTCACACTTGGACCACATATCTTGGCCTTAGTGCGATAAAGGCCACAACACTTCCTTCCTCTGGCTACCACCAAAGAGTCCTTCAGCAACCTCCACGTACCACCACCTTCAATGCTAGTGAAACCACCGTCATCAAGTCTACCAACGGAAATCAGATTCATTCTCAAGTCAGGAATATGCCTGACGCCCTTGAGAACAATCTTCCCAAGCTCAGTCTCCAAATGGACATCACCACTGCCAATAATCAATGATTCACCGGAATTAGCCATCCGGATCACACCAAGGTCTCCCGCAGAATAGGTGTAGAAGTAATCCCGGTGAGGAGTGCAATGATAAGATACACCTCCGTCCACGATCCAGTCTGTGTCAACACATTCCTAGCAAGACGACCCACTGCACTGCAAGCATAACGGCTCAGCCTCCACAATCGAAGTCGTCGCATCACCACTGGATTCTCCTGCCTCCTTGGTCTTTCCCTTCAGGTCTCTTTTCATTTGGAAACAATCCTTCTTGAAATGACCCTTCTTCTTACAATAGTAGCACTCAATGTCCTTCTTGGATTTGCTCCTAGACTTGCTCCTGGAAGTGCCCCTGTTCTTCACATCCTTCTTCACAGATCTACCTCTTCCTTCCATGAGGAAAACACCCGAACTGGAAGATCCAGAATCCTTCCTTCTCAACTCTTCGTTCAGGAGACAACTAGACACCATCTCCATGGTTACCACCCCATCAGGTGCTGAGTTGCTCAACGACACTACAAGAGTCTCCCAACTCTCTGGTAAGGAACTAATGACCATCAGAGCTTGGAGTTCATCTCCCAAGGTAATCTTCATGGACTCCAACTGATTGATAATACTTTGGGCAAGGTTCAGGTGCTCAGTCATCTGTGAACCTTCCCGGTACTTCAAATTAACAAGCTTCCTAATCAGAAATGCCTTGTTGCCTGCAGTCTTCCGCTCATACAAAGCTTCCAGCTTTTTCCATAAGGCTTGGGCCGAGGACTCCTTGGAAACATGATGAAAAACAGAGTCATCAAGCCACTGCCTAACGAACCCTACTGCCTTCCGATCCATTTTCTTCCACTCTTCATCATCCTTAACTGAAGCCGGTCTCCCCGACAACGGAGCATGGAGATCTTTACAATATAAAAGATCCTCTATCCGAGGCTTCCAGATGCTCCAATTCTTGCCATTCATACTGACCATCCTTGTGTTCTGTTCCATTGCTTTCTCAAACAACAACTGCTCTAACACGATCCACAAGTCGATTTATTTCAAGAAATTAACAAGAGAGGATAGGGAGTGGACCAATGGTCGTCACCTACCGCACCGAGTTATAAACCGAGAAATAAAAATGACAAGCCAAAGAACCTGGCTCTGATACCACTTGTAGGGAATGAAGATCGCCCGTAACGACGTCTCCCACCGATCAATAGAGCAAACAAACCTAAGAAAAATAAGCCAACAAAACAAACACACAAACACAGAGATATACATGGAAAACCTTCACAACTTGAAGGTCAAAAACCACGGGGCACGGCACAACAAAAAATCCACTATAATAAATAAGGATTACAACGATAATCTAGGTTTGCCCAAACCTAGATTGCCAACCGGATTTGACAACAAATCCAACATTCTCTCCACCACAAAGATGAACACACCACTCCTCTACAATAGGATAAAACCCCTACTCTCTTTTCAAGCAAAATAGCAAGCGAAAACGAGAAAGAGAACACCTTAATCCGTAGACGAAGAAGCCCTTTGAAAACGGTGGAGAAATCTCCAAGCGAACCGGAGGAAACACCTCCTCTTTCCGGCAATGACACCAGCAACGGCAACACGCTCCAAATCAGTGACGGCGGCAGCGACAACGCTCCACCAAAGCAAGAGCAGCCCACTCCTTCACCAACAGAAATGGCGGCAGCGACAACCTCCTTCTTCCAGCGATAACAGCGCCGACAAACTCCTCCAAGCGGCGGCGACAGCAGCCCCCTCCTCCACGCACACCGGCAGCTCTCTCCAAGATCGAGAGAAAAGAGGAAGGGGGCGAAGGTTCTGAATCGTGAGTGAGAGATGGGAGAAGAGGGAGATTATACGGCTGATTACCTCTAGGAATAATAAACCCTCAAAGTATAAATGCTGCCCTAGCAGTTCACGCCTAAGACTGAACCGGCCCGGTTCAGTTGAACCAAAACAAGAAAAATCGCCCAGATTTTTGCTCCCAGAGTTCATGGACAGAGCCTAGCGCGTTTTAACGTGCCTTTTTGCCAGGTTGCAACCTAAATTCCTGCAACACAAATTTTCACAAAAAATTCTCCTTTAGGGGCTGAACCCCAACAATACATTCTATGATAATTGAGTTTTTGCCCAAACTCACCCAGGCAAATAAGCCGCGCCAAACGAATCCTTAGACAACATATTTTTGCCTCTGCGCTTTTTTTAGGCAGATTTAAAAATAAACTTATATAAGACATTGATTCTCCGGTATTTTGGTGACATTCACTCTGATATTTATAAATAAATGTACCAAATTACCATACTCTACGGTCAGTGGCCGATTCAGAAAATTATAAATATGGGTGCATAAAAAAATATGTACATAAAATGTTACATTGGGTGGGGGTGAGTAGGCGGGTCATGGGTCAAGAGTTTAAAATTAATTTTGAGGGTGCACATAGCTGAAATCGGTATGAAAAAAGTCAAATTTGACCTGCGAATAATCAAATTTAATCTACGAATAGCTAAATTTTGGTCTGTTTATAACAAATCACAAAAAATTAGAATGTCAGTGTCCCTTCGGCTCCCCTTTGTATCCGCCCATGCCTATAGACTATAGTCTATAGGTATATCTACATATATACTATTTATAAGGAAGAATTCTTTTTTTTTTTGGTAAAATATTCTTATTTTCAACTTTATCCCTCCTTTATAAAAATATTACAAAAAAATTATAATCATGCTTAATTTATGTGTGTTTTTATTTTATTTTAAGAAGCGTTTTATCATTTCTTCAATTTTATTAAGTTTTGCATTTAACGGCTAAAATAATTAATAACAATCACAAAGAGTATTTTCACAATAGTCTCGCGCCTTTTGAAAATACGCAATGTTAGGTGCATTTTTAGGAAAAGTGTTCAACATCAAAGTTGTAGATTTCGACGAGATCTACAACTTTCATGTTGAACACTTTTCCTAAAAATGCACCTAACAAAGAGTATTTTCAAAAGGCGCGTAATAACTCGTAAAAATTGGGCTGCAAATATCCATATAGGGCCTACAAATATAACCACTCAATAATTAATAACAATCACGAACAACATGCATACTATTGAGTATGCTTAATTTGCATTCTGATCCATAGTCTCGACTCAAAATACAACTAGGAGACATATTAGTTAATAGAATTTGAGTTAAATCATTCAAATGATTTGAATCAACCCCGACTGCCAAGCAATTTACAATAAACATTAGATAACAATTATTTAATAAATTTATTATGAAATTTTGATGCAAATCTATCCTCAAGTTAATTATCATAAGTTAGACAAACACATCTAATTATTGAATGGAAAATAAAGCAATTGTTATTCGCAGGCGTAGATCAATTTTTGTTTCCATTTTATTTGAGTTTATAAATTGTTATCCGCAGATCAATTTCAAACTTGAGCAGTCGATGTCTCTCGACAACGAAGGAACATCTCCGACGATCTTAAGGGCGCTTCAATGTGTGCACGGATCGTGATTCATAAAATGAATGCACAAATTTTTTTTTCTTTACAAATTTGTGGATAACAAAAAATATTTGCGAATAACAAATTTGACTTTCTTTAGAACTGCGGATAGTCAAAAAAATGCGATTAAACACACGATTTGCGAATAACAACGGCCAAAAATATTACATTTGCGAATACATCAAAGCCTAGCCTTCATTCGTCTTTATCTCTCTCTCTCTTAATTATTCATTGACCGACGCATCTCCACCTCCTTTAATAAAGCAAATGGCTCGCCCGACCCATCACCCCAAAATCACCTGATTTTGTCCAATATCATACAAAAATAATAATAATAAAACTATATTATAATCATTCCTATAAATTAATATTATTAGTGATTGAGATTGATGTAGGGGTGCAAGTTGATTTGAGGAGAATCGTAAGCTCGATAACCCTCCCTAAAAAAACTCGACTCGAGCTTGAGTCTGTGGAGCCGAGCTCGTGCTCACATATTATGGTTCATTAGCTTGCAAGCCGGCTTGTGAGTTTTTTATTTATACATTTTTAAAAAATATGAAGAAAATAAGGCTAGGAGCAAAGAAACTCGTGAGCAACTCGAGCTCAATAAATAGGTCTTGATTTTGAGCTCGAGCCAAGCAAAATGAGCTCGTCGAGCTCAAAATGGTTAGCTCGAGCTTGAAAATTTTGCCAACCTCGACTAAAGTTCGACTCGTTTGCATCGCTAATTTAATAATATTGAATTTTATAAGACAGAATTTTCAAATGCATATTTGAAATCCTTAATTTTGTAAATTTTGGAAGGTAATTTATATTTAAAAATAAAACTCAAATCAAATTATCTGATAATTCTTCCCATGCGTGTAATAACACCTAGGCAAAAAACCGGGCCTATTGAGGCACCCTACTTCCGGGCCTTCTTGGGCTTTCCGCGTTGCGGACTCAAGTCGGGCTTTCACGTACGGGATTTTTCCGCTCGATTGAATTTCTTTCTGAAGTTTCGTTTTGGGTGGTGTTATATGCATGTCATTTTCAGCTATGTACAGTCCAAGAATAAATGAAGGTCAAACTAAATAATCATAGAAAGCTATGAACCCGTAGTAAAGACTTCACCTGCACATAACCATTGTGCAATTGTGTGGCATGCACATAACTGAAGTCAGTCTGCATATATTCATCACCTTCGTTTTGTAAACCTATTTGTAACTCAGAACTTTTTTTTTAAAAATAGAGTAAATTGTTGTTAACCCTCTTATCTTTTTCATCATTGTTAATAACTCACCTTATCTTTAAAAATAGGTGTATAACTCTCTTTATCTTTCTCACTAGTGTCAATAACCCCATAATATTTAGAAATAAATGTATAACTCATCTTATCTTCTTCATCGTAGTCAATAACTCTCCTAATCATTTATTTAGAAATACTTATTTATTCAAAATATATTTTAATTAAATAATATGTATGTAAATATTTAAATTAAGTTTTTTTAACTATGAATTCTAATTTAAATTTTCTATAATACATATTTTATTTATCAAATACCAAACTATACAATATTAGATTAGGAGAATTATACAATTATTTGTAAATATTATGGAAGTTACTGACTATGATGAAAAATATAATGAAGGTTATATAATTATTTCTAAATATTATGGGTTATTGACTGTGGTGAGAAAGATAAGGCTCTGTTCGTTTCGTAGGCTTTGATTGAAAGGAATTAATTCTGATCTAAAACCAAAAACTCAAAGGTTTTGGCTTTGAGTCAAACTCAATTATTGTGTTAGGATGATTTCCAGGCACAAGTTTTTGCGAGATTTTAAATCAGGGATAATTAACGTATATAAATCGAAAAAAATATTTAAATTGGCTAAAATAGTAATCATTATCAAATAACGCCGATAAAATAGCTAGTAATCTACTTTACGAGAAAAAAGAACAGGATTTTCTCTCAAAACCGACCAAAATGGAAAAGTTTTCATCATATGTTATTTTCTTAATGAACCCAACCTGATAGATTTTGGAGGAAAACCAATTCCCTCAAATAAAAGACCAAACGAACGCTTGTGAATGGAATTGTATTGTCAAAAATCAATTCGTTCCTACAAAACCTACCAAACTAACAGAGCCTAAATGAAGTTATATGAAAATATAAGTTATTTTAAACTTTCAAAATAAAATTTTAGAAACAAATAATTTGAGCAACTTCATATAAATAACTATATAAATATTATATTTAAATTAAAATGATCTAATTGACTTAAATGTTGAAAAATTAAAAGAATTCAAATATGAATGTGTAAACAGCAAATTCTTCATATATTCCAACATGTTTTACCCTATTAATTATTGTATAATGATAATAGAGAGAGAGAGAGAGAGTGCCTTGTCTCCCGCATTTGGCGACGGTTATGCGGCATTGAGCTCCAACGGAGTCTCGGCTGCGGCGGCAGCTTCTTCTCCTTCCTTCTTCTTCATAGAAGACGTCTTGACAATGTGGTTGTAGTTGCCCTTCTCTTTGAACAGCTGCGCAAAATGATGCTTGCAGTAGAGAATTCCGTCCATGGCGGCGTAGCTCGACTGCGTTAGCGTGCAGCCGCCGTATGAGCACTTGAAGCAGGTCTTGTGGTATGATTCTCCTTCCACATCCAACTGTAAGTTTAATATTCGCAATTTAATCCAAGGTTTGATGAAAAGTAATAGTTTTGAAAATCGGACCATCCGGTTGAACCGTGAACCGGATAGAGAGCCGGTCCGGGCCAGCATCAAGAACCGACTCCGCTAAGATTCGGATTTGAACCGGACAAAACCGGGTTAAACCGGCAAACCGCAGAACCGGTGGCGATTTTGAAAAACAGGGCGGGCCTTAATTAACGTAAAAATTGAGGGTTTAGGGTCTTATGGTATGATTCTCCTTCCACATCCAACTGTGTAAGTTTAATATTCACAATTTAATCCAAGGTTTGATGAAAATAATAGTTTTGAAAATCGGACCGGACGGTTCAACGGGTTGAACCGTGAACCGGGTAGAGAGCCGGTTCGGTCCAGCATCAAGAACCGCCTCCGCTAAGATCCGTATTTGAACCGGACAAAACCGGCAAACCGCAGAACCTGGGGCGGTTTTGAAAAACCGTGCGGGCCTTAATTAATGTAAAATTTGAGATTGTGGGGACGGAACTTAAACAATTTTTAAAGCATGAGAAATAATGACCACTCATGCAACTAGTTCTTGTTGTTTAGCGTGAAACTAATTTATATATACATATATATCTAGCCTTCAAATAAATATTTAAATTATAAACATATCATACTGTATGTAATTATTCGATTATTTAAAAATTATTTTCTTCAATAAAATGCTTATATTTATCTTATTCCAATATAAATTTTTCAAAAAATATCTAATATTTTTTTTAAAAATCTATAAGAATTACTGTAACAAACATAATATGTAGTATATATCATATTTATTTGTATGTATATTATAACTATATTATTTAGTTGCATTTAAGCTCAATTTGATATTTCAATAATACACAATATGTTATGAACTTATGACTAATGATATGTAATATGTTATTATCTGACATCACGGTTCATGACCCTGGTCCGGCCGGTCTAACCGAAACCGATCGGACTTTGAACCTTTGATCCCACCGATTCGTTCTCCGGTCCGGTTCTTAAAACCCTTACATATTAGGGCATAAAAATTTTAAATACTAAATAATTGACTCTCACTTATGTATTTTTCATATCAACACCGAATAGTGTATATCATAGTCGATTGTTGGAACATATGCATCAAATTCAAAGTAATTTGATGTAATTAAGGATCCGTTTGGCACAGTGGTGACGGTCGTGAACAAGGTGTTTACGAACCACCGACAGTTTGGCGTGGCGTCTATATATGCTCCGTTGAGTTTAGACAACAAACAACATCATCATAAAATACGTGTCTTACATGACAAAGGTTATGACCGCCACAAAAAAAAAAAACTAATTTTGAATATAAAAATGGATGAAGTTCGTCGAGTTTGGTCAGACCTTCAAAAACGACAATTCGTAATCACTATGTTCACAAACGCCACCACAAACGACGGTTCGTAACTACTCTTAGTGTTTCCTTGTTCCGGAATTCGTTGTCTTTGCTTTGCGCTTTGTGTAGGGTCTGTTTAATCAGAGGAGAAATTATTTTGAATGCGGAGAACTGATTTTAACTAAATTACATGTAAGAAGTCGTGCTGAAATATTTTATCACATTGATAATCACGTATTTCTTGTGTGGTCTGTCGGACCTCGTGCGTTTTCACCCAGAAAATTAGTTTTATAGCAATGACACCTCTCGTTCGAAATTTGATGTCCCCGTAATTTTGCATGAAGGGCTTTGAAGGTACACATAGTTATGTTGTTGCCTCTTTTGCAAAACTACGCATTAGAGGACCTCATACATGGTTGGTCGTATCTATGTAAGCAATATATCTATACTATTTTAAAAACGAATTTTTTGGCTTTGATATATGGGCATCGAGAAGATCTCATCCGTTCGATTAAAAACCTTCCATTCAATCCATATGTTGACCCCATCTGATTTTGAAAACCTAAACCCTCCCGATTCTCATTCCCGTCAATGCAGTTTCACGATCCCGCTCCAACCCCAGACAACCTATTCATTCAGTCCCCCCCCCCCCCCCCCCCCCCCCCCGATTACATGCAGAGGGGTAGTATAATTGATTACTCGTTGCGGTAGCACAACAGGGTTCCCGCTCTGCGTGATAGATGGATATCGTTGTCATTGCACACTACACACGGAGGACCCACGCTCCCGACCGCTAGTATAATACACTACAGTTTTGGCTATCCGCACTCTTTTTGTATGACTTATTACGCGTCTTTTGAAAATACGTCTTGTACATGCTTTTTTAGGAAAAGTGTTCAACATGAGTTTTCATGTTGAACACTTTCCCTAAATTTTTTTCCCAAAAATGCATGTACAAGGCGTATTTTCAAAAATTCGATGTAGTTACGATCAGTTTTGAAAATACGCCTTGTGCGTGCATTTTTGGGAAAAATGTTCAACACGAAAGTTATAGATCACGACGAGATCTACACGTGTTGAACACTTTTCCTAAAAATGCATTTACAAAACATATTTTCAAATGGCGTGTAATAACTCATAGAAATTGGTGTGCGAATAGCCAAAACTGATGTGCTTATAACAATTGCCAAAAAAAAAAAAAAAAAAAGATTTCGAACCTTCTCGAGCGGATAAGCTGTCTTCCCGCACACAGCGCACTTATCCTGCGTTCCACTGAACATCTGGGAGACTTTACTCTGTGCTCTGCTCTGTAGCGCAATATCTCATTAAATTTTAAAAAGAAAAAAAAAACAGAGCAGCATTCGACAGAGATTAATGCTGCAGAAAAATAATCGTAAGCTGTACCAGTTCAAGCCTCTCCGCAGATTTGCTGGCTGCTCATCATAGAAATCAAAAGCCGGTCATCGATTTGGTATTATAACAGGGAGAAAATTCATGGCGGAGATCAGGGAGACTCACGGGCGTGGAAATGCTTTGTGAAAGTTCCGGTCTCCTTGAACAGCTGCTCGAAGTGGGGCTTGCAGTAGAGAACTCCATCCATGGACGAGTAGTTGCACATCTGAATTAAGCGCATGGAAAATGAAAGAGCTTAATGGCTCGCCTCCATGGATATGGTCGAGAACAGAGGATACTCACGGAGAGGGTGGAGCGGCAGTGGCTGCATTTGAAGCAGGTCTTGTGGTAGGAAACTCCGTCGGCGGTGAGGAGGTCGATGAAATGGACCGTCTTCCCGCAGGCCGAGCATTTGTCCTGCGTTCCGCTGAAAGACATTGCCTCCGCCGATGAAGAGGAAGAAGAAGACGGAGAAGAGACGGGCGGCAGATGGACTCTCCGGCCTCGTGCGGAGGTCTGAACGGGTTCTAATGGGGAAGAAGAGAGAAGAGAGGCCAGAACCGCGTGAATTGAAGCTCTGGGCCTCTTTTATTAGGAGAAGAAAAATGGAGAAAACAGGGGAAAGGAGAAGTTGAGAAGGCGGGGTACAGGGGATGAAATTTAAGAATGGATTTGTTGAGGGAGGAGGGATGGGGAGAGAAGATAGGAGGGAGAGTCGGGGAGACGTGAGCTCCTCACCGCAGATATTAATTCAAATGGTTTTCGCTGGATTTCCTCCATTAGAGTAGAGTAGAGGAAGGAGATCACATTTAAAATTAAAAAGTGATTTTTTTTTGGGCAATGTTATACGCAGTCTTATTCTCGCTATTCGCAATCCAACTTTTTTTCCGCGTTTTTTGAAAATACGCTCTGTACATACATTTTTAGGAAAATTGTTCAACAAAAAGCTGTAGATCTCGTCGAGATCTACAACTTTTGTGTTGAACACGTTTCCTAAAAATGCACGCACAAGGCGTATTGTCACCCTGATTGAAATATGAGCGTATTTTTTATAAATACGTCTTGTACATGCATTTTTAGGAAAAGTGTTCAACACGAAAGTTGTAGATCTCAATGAGATCTACAACTTTCGTGTTGAACAATTTTCCTAAAAAATGCATGTACCGTATTTTCAAAAATCGCAGAAAAACTCGTAAAAATTGGACTACGAATTGCGAGAATAGGACTGTGTATAACATTGCCCTTTTTTTTTTTGGTCTTCAGTTTGTATTTTGAGGGAGACTATTTTGAATCCAAGTTTGAGTTGCTCCACCACTCACCCCACTCATGCACAGTGGGTCCCTTTTTTTTGAGAGAGAGTTGAAATTAGCAAAGTCCAATTCTAGCTATTCGCACCCCAAAAAATGTAAAAATCCTAGTTATATTTTTAATTCAATTCTCGCTAATCGTATCCCATCAAATAACCTCCTCTCCATCTCTATCCTGTTGCCTAAGGATCTGTATCCCCTGGAGTTCGTGCGGGGACTCCAGGGGTGGAGTTCGCGCGATCTCGCTCGTTGAATTTCGAGAGCCCCCTTATTTTTTATATATATTTTTTGTTTTTTTACTTTTACTCTTTTGTCTTCTAGCAGATAAATGATCTCGCGCATTGGATTGATGGAGTTGGGGGGTCTCGTGTCGTTGGATTGAACTCCACCCTGAAGTTCCCGCACGAACTCCAAACTCTAGTCGTAGTTCTATCGGTCGCGTCGTTTCTCTCTCTCTTAGATTTACCTTCAAAAAAGAAGGAAATTATCCAGCGAAAATCTCAAGAAAATAGTCAGTTTTCTGGTTAGAGGAAGGTTTGCATGTCATTTAACTTGGTTTAGAATTAATTCCTCTATGCATCTCATTTAACTTGTTTTCCTATTAGGTTTTTAAATTATTTTAGTCTTTAAGATGTTTTTCTAGACTTCTAGTATTTAATAAATTAGCAAAGTGTTTCGTTTATTTGGGTTAGGAGTGGGGTGCAAATATAATTTTGGACTACAAATAAAATTTATGGACTATGAATAGTGATGGACTGCGAATATCTAGTTCCGGACTGCTAATGTCAACTCTCTTTTTTATTGGCATGGATGGGCGGTGGGCCCATCTATATATGAGAAATGTGCCGGTGAAATCATGTGCGTACGATCTACTATCGGATCAGCAAAATTCAAAAAAAAAAAAGTGATGTCCGGACGAATTTTAACAATATTCTTATTAAAATAAATATTTTATGTGCAAAAATATAATCTTTAAAATGTTTGTAAAAAAGTTTAATTAATGTTCTATAATTTTTCTTTTGAAAAAATTATTATTATTTTAATTAAAAATCATATTTTTCTTTACATATGAAAAAAGTATTCGATTACAACTAGACAAATATTTTGGGCACTGACTCCGGGCATAAGTCGAGTTCAAGGATTCGTGAGATCTTGACACGTAGTCACGACTTTATATAAATACAATGTATTTCTTCTGCTTTTTCTTTAATAGATATCATTTTCGATATCTCTGAGATCACTTTGGGTAGAAAAGATTTATTTTTGGTAGAATTTTGATTCAAAGGTTGAAATTAAGTCTTTTTTTGATTCGGCGGTGGCCGGAGCAAGCGGCGGGTGGAGACGCTGGGTTGGGACCGGAGGGGAGGAGGTGGGCTCGAAATTGAGTGTTTGCTTCATTTTGTAGGGCGCGGCTAGAGGAGACGCGGCAAACACCACCCCCGAGCATTTGGTTACCTGTCTTGCGGCGGCATTTACCGCAAACACCGCCTCCAAACGCCGCGTCAAATGAAACCTAAATCTGAGTTATGATTTTTGATTTATCAAAATCATCTCCTTCGGTAATTTATGATTTCTGTTCAAAATCTCAGCATGGATAATACACAGAGCTTTTTATACAATAACTATATTTTTCTTTTAGAGAAAAAGAATAAAATAATTATGCTTTTTTTTCATTTCAATAACATCTTTCCGAATAATTTAGAGAGTTGATATTAGCAGTCTGGAGCGTTTTATCCTTTCACTTTCATCTCATAACTTCTATCGTGATTTTCGATCGATGCATCATTTATGTTCATTTCTCTATGTTGAAGTTGCATTGAAGAGAGAATGTTGCGTTGCT
The DNA here is from genome assembly GCA_033032865.1 of Dactylorhiza incarnata. NCBI lineage: Eukaryota > Viridiplantae > Streptophyta > Magnoliopsida > Asparagales > Orchidaceae > Dactylorhiza > Dactylorhiza incarnata. Next base: position 1,383,892 of record JAWHQI010000310.1, on the reverse strand, counting down.
GCTGCAGCAGTGAAACACAGATTATTTGTTAGATTGAATGACTCTTTGGTTTTAGATTCTAAAAGTGAAAGCAATATAATTCCCAGCGGAAGCATTGGATTATAGACAGCTTTCAGAATTTCATCAGTGTACAACTCCGTATTCGCCGAGTGGGCCCCTTATTCGCCAAGTTCGTCCCCCAGACTCGGCGAGACGTCGAAGGAGAGGCGAGTGAAGTAAACAAGCATTCGCATAGGCCCAGAGGGGCACTCGCCCGGAGGGCCAAGGTAGCACTCGCCTGCGAGAAGGTCTCAATGCGAGGACACACAGGCGAAGGAAGGTCGGAACCCCGTTCGCGCATGGGATCTGGAAGTGGCGAGTGGTACCTTCACAGACCACTCGCCCAGGCCTGGCGAGTGGCGCCCTCATGAACCACTCGCCCAGTGGGATCCAGAGATAATATTACCTAGATATCCTTTGTGGGCTGCCAATAGCCCTCCAGAACAGCGGAGCTAGGCTGTTAGCAGATCAATTTGGGGTGCGTTTAGTAAAACCAGAAGGCGGATTCATGCTATTTGCAGACCAAACTAGAAAAATCTATAAATAGACCCTTAAGGGCACCTTGGAGGAAATCAGATCTTTTTGAGCTCTCTCCTCCAGACTAGTTTTGGAGTTGGCTGCTAGTGCCCTCCAAGGTGCCCAGCTGAGCATTGGTTTAGGAGGGTGAGCATTGGTTTATGAGGGGGAGCTCTCTAAGACCTTCCGGGTGTGTGGCGGGACCTCCTCGCTACAGCCTTGAGTCTGTTCCAGATTTTTCATCCACAGTCAAGAGAGTTTAGTGAGGGAGGAGTAGGCACAGGCTACACCCCCCTGTGGGTTCGAACTCAGAGACCGGTTGACGGTTTCAACAATCAGGGTTGACTTTTGGCTGAAATGCTAAAAATTAGCAATACCCTCAGAGGATATTCCAATGAAAGTTGAGGCTCGATAGGCCCGCATAGTCAAATTTATTTAAAATGTGAGCGCGAAGGACATCAGAGTGAGACTAAAGGACATCGCAGTCCTCGTCGTCAACTGGAGCATCTACAAACCCACTGTCCCTAACGACGATGTCAACCACTATAAGCTCCGGGAAAATATCCGGAGCTATAACCTCACCGGAGTGGGATGCAGTGCTAGCCTTGTCTCTGTTGACCTCACCAAATGTCTTCTGCAGGTTCAGCCGATAATCATTGACTCTATATTTGTCCGTTACTTATTTCAACTCTTGTTATATCTCCCTCCATTTCGATTTAGGGCTTGTATTTAGCTCCTTCATTTTGATTGCAGTGTAGATCTTCTTGAAAAACTCCGCAGCTTTCAATTGAGACTAATGATGCATTGTTGTGTATTTCTAAATTATCAAATTCTACTTGTTAATTATTAGTGTTCACGCAAAATTTTTTAAAAAAATTTACAATGTTTTTCTATGCCACCATCATAAACTAAAGTAATGTTTCCATTTGACAGGGTTTAAGCACTGGAATATGTATCAAGTTTGAATCAAATTTTATTAAATTACGGTACTAGTATAGCAATTCAAAATGGTTGATCTGTGTCACGAGCGGAATGTTTGATATTTTTGCATCAATGTTGTTAGGGAATCAAGCAAAACCGAAAGCAAACAAAACATAGAAAATATAGGCTTTATGTGGTTCAACCTAAGATGGCTTATATCCATCGGAAGCAGTAGCACAACATTGAAGAATATAGACTGTTATAAGTTTTTGTATTCGTTAGATCAAGCGAATCCTACAGTCAGGGGGTTTATATATTTTGATGTACACTGTAAAGTCCCCAAAAATGCCCTCCTAAAAAAACCCAAATCTTATGCAAATGCTCGACTTTCGGACTCAAGATGGGTTATGATTCGAGGCATATTTCAAACAAGTATATATTTTATTATAAACTAAGGCTTCGTTTAGCACGGTGGCGGCGGTCGTGCACGCGGTGGTCATGAACCGCCGTTCATGAACGTCTGACCTCACCTAAAAAAATTCATGCATTTTATGCTCAAAACTAGTTTATTTTCTTGGTAGCGGTCATAACCTTTGTTTTGTCAAACAAACATTCTATGATAATAAATGGTGTTTTTGACCAAACTCACCTGAGCAAATAAGTTACGCCAAACGAAGTCTAAGGCTCCGTTTGGGGGGGACTTATTTTTACCGGTCAAGCGGTTACAACCGCATGAACCGGATCTTAATTAAGGGCCGGTTCATGCGATCGTAACCGCTTGACCGGTGAAAATAAGTCTCCCCAAACGGAGCCTAAATTATGAGTAGATGAGAGGACCCAGCGCAACCAACTACACCAAAAGCCCGGACTGTTGGTGAAGGCGCAACTTGATCTTTATATTAACGGAAGGGCGCTACGGGTCAAGTGAAGGAACGTTGGACCCAACAATCCCCCCCCCCCCCCCCCCCCCCCAGCGTCCAGCACGACCCGCAAGCTCAGAGGTGCTCCACATGGCCCGCAGGCTCAGAGGTGGCTTGACACATGGCTCCGGCCGCCTGACCCGCCAGGACCCACACAGGTAGAGAGAATTTCAGGAATTATCAGCGCCCCCCCCCCGGTCTCGAACCCGCAACCTGCTTTGATACCAATTGAGAGGACCCAGCGCAACCAACTACACCAAAAGCCCGGACTGTTGGTGAAGGCGCAACTTGATCTTTATATTATCGGAAGGGCGCTACGGGTCAAGTGAAGGAACGCTGGACCCAACAGTAGAGAAAAGTTTGTTTCCTTAATAAAGGTTTTGCGATCGTAACCGCTTGACCACCGATGTCTTGTCGTCGTTGTTAACCCGTCTTTCACCCTGCAACCATTGTTCACGAATGGCGACGCATTTCCGAAGCAGAACAACATTTTCCTTGTTTGATTTTTTCGGGAGGATGAAGACAAAGCCGCCATTGAGGAAAATCATCCGCAAATTTGTACCCGGGGCTCGGAGCCTCGGACCAGGATATTTGCAATTGGGTTTAGATCTTTAGGCTTTATTTGGCGCGGCGTTGGCGGGCGGAAAGAGCGGGAGCAAATGGCGGTGTACAACCCTGAATTCGCCGAGCGAACCCCCTGTGTACAACCCTGAATTCGACGAGTGTTTTTCTGAGACCCAGGAGTCCTTTAGAACATTGTGTGGTAACATAGTCTCAGGCGGGAAGAGTAGGGGCATAGGGGGACGAGCAGGGAGGGGGGCCAGCCCCCTGGCTCGCCCCAGAGCCCTTACGGGGCGAGCCGGGAGGGGGCCAGGCCCCTGGCTCGCCCCAGATCCCTTAGGGGGCGAGCTGGGAGGGGGCCAGCCCCCTGGCTCGCCCCAGAGCCCTTGGGGGGCGAGCCGGGAGGGGGCCAGGCCCCTGGCTCGCCCCAGAGCCCTTGGGGGGCGAGCCGGGAGGGGGGCCAGGCCCCTAGCTCGCCCCAGAGCCCTTAGGGGGGCGAGCAGGGAGGGGGGGCCAGTCCCCTTGCTCGCCCCAGCACCGAAGTAGGGGGCGGTTTGCGTTTAGCGTCTCAGAACAGTGGGACTTGGCTATCCGCAGCCACTTTCGGGGGTATGTTGGTATTTTCAGGGACCGGTTTTTGGTTATTCGCAGCCCAACTTCAGAAATCCTATAAATAGGACCAAGGGGGCACCATTTGGAGGCAGACTCATTCTAGGCTAGCTCTCTCCCTCTCTCTCCCTCCCCAAATCTCCCTAGGGGGTGAGGAGAGCCTCCAGTGGTGTCCAATCTTAGTAGTGGCTTGGGAGGGGAAGTTCCTAAGGGGCTTCCGGGTATGTGGCGGGACCTCCCCACTAGGCCCTTGGTCCAGTCCATAGTTCCTCAACCTTCAACCTAGAGCTCTCCCTTGGGAGGAGTAAGGGTTGGTCGCCCCTCAGCTTGCTGAGGGCCCCGAACTCCACAGAGACCGAGAAATCGGTTTCAACAGGCGGGATCGAACCAGAGGCGGGGAGGAGGGGTTACAGACGGAGCGTTTTGCTCCTTTCCTCGGGCGCGGCGGGACCAGACGCGGAAAACGGAGCCGCTGAGTCGTTTGTTTTGCCGCCGTGCGACATCGTTTCGTCAAAACGCGGGACGCAAACGCTGCGCCAAATAAAGCCTTAATACATTTTTTTTATATAAAATCAATCCTTGCATTTTTTTTTAAATCAGTTCATATACTCTCACTTGAATGAAATTAGTGTCTTTGTGGGGCACCTTTATGATATCTTTGTGTCACCAATGTAGTGGATCAATTAGTGTAAAAAAAATCATGAAAATATATAAAAATCATCAGAATTATGTTTACCATTATTTAGATTATTCACACAAAATTAATTCATGAAATTATGATTACTGTTGTCGAAACTGTATCGTCTTAGCCCGGGAACGGTCGAGCGCAATCAGTCATAGAAAAATGAGACGGTTGGCAGGAGATTTTTTTCACCGTGAAAACCCCCGAAAAGAAGTGAAAAATCACGTGGCCGGTTCGGTGCCGAACAAACTTTACTATTTGTTGTTGCTTTACGGGACTTCGGGGGAAATCGAGGGCGGCAGGTCGCTCCTCATTACAACTTGTAAGGGGGGGGGGGGGGGGGGGGGAGAGAGAGAGAGAGTTGCGTTCGGAGGGTGGCAGATCAGCGCTCTCGAAGCTAAGTCTTTTTCCTGACCGCGGTGAGGAGCACCGCGCTCTGGGGCCCGGACGGCCTTCTGCTTTTGCTTGGGATCTTGAGTGGCGAGATCTGCGCGTCTGGATGTCTTTGAAGTGTATATTGCAATTTGTGGCATTTCCTAGAACGCGGAGCTTGTCGTTGGCTTGATGACGATGAGCGTTGAGCGTTCTGCGCTCGGAAGGAAGCTTAAAGGCGGATGGAGATCTTCGAACGCCCTTCGAAGATGCTTGAAGAATCTTCAAGGGCGTCTTCGAAGGAGATGGAGATTCTCTATGAGCTCTCTTGCACGTATGAGGAGAAAGTCCCTCGAGAAAAGGATAGAAATGAAGGAGAGACTAAAGTCTTATTTATAGGCCTCATGGGTGATTACGGTAGTTATGAGTTATTCGCAAGTCGTAACCACCATAATTGTTATTTACAGGCCAAGATTACATACTTTAGGAAGCACATTATTTAAGTATTTTTCTATGCCCAAATCGATGTATTTTCGAATATTTACACCCACCCATAATGGGTGGTTACGTAGGTGGTTACGTGCTCATCGGAGGGTGGGGATTGCGTAGGTGCGATTTGTTGAAACCGTCAACCGGTCTCTGTGGAGTTCGGGCCCTCAACAAGTTGGGGGGTGACCTCACACTTACTTCTCCAAAGGGAGAGCTCTAGGCTAAGAGGCTAAGAAACTAGGAATGAGACCAAGGGCTTAGCGAGGAGGTCACACCACACACCCGGAAGATCTTAGAGCGCTTCCCCTCCCAAGCCAATGCTAAGTTTGGGCACCTTTGGAGGCTCTCCTCACCCACTAAAGAGACTTGGGGAGAGAGAGGCCAAAAGAGAGAGGTCCCACCAAATGGTGCCCCCTTGGGCTTATTTATTGTTTTTGGAACCGAGTCTGCAAATAGCCACAATCTGGCCTACGAGATTGCGAAAATACCTCCAGATTTGGCTTGCGAATAGCCAAATCCCGCTATTCTACGGTGCTAAACGCAGACCGCCCCCCCCCCCCCCCCCCCCCTTGGGGCTGGGCGAGAGGGGACTGGCCTCCTTCCTGGGCTCGTCCCCCTGCTGGGATAGGGAGAGACCGCAGGGCTGCTCCCTGGGCTCGCCCTCCTGCTCGGGCGGGGCGAGACCGCAGGGCTGCTCCCTGGGCTCGCCCCCCTGCTGGGGCGGGGGCGAGACCGCAGGGCGGCTCCCTCGGCACACCCCCCATGCTGGGGCGTGGGCGAGACCGCAGGGCGGCTCCCTGGGCTCGCCCCCCTGCTGGGGCGGGGGCGATACCGCAGGGCGGCTCCCTCGGCTCGCCCCTCTTGCTGGCTGGGCGAGCGGGAGGCCTCCACCGCTCGCCCTCTCTCTTCCTGCTTGAGATCACGCTAAAATAAAGTCCTAAAGACCCCTTGGGTCCCGGGGGCCCACTCGACGAATACAGGGTTGTACACGATCGGTCAGCGGTGGTTACGGGGATGGCCGACAGCGAGGAGGCTGACCGGCGGCGAGATTCGGTCAGTGAGGGTCGCCTAACCGGTCGGGAGGGTGCGCACCGGCGTGGCCCCCGCACGACAAGGGCGGTCGTCCGGACGCGGGCGCGCCTCCAAGGGCGACCGACCGCTGGGAGCCTTGCGGCGGTCGTCTAGTGGACAACGCGGCGACGACGTCCGGTTGGCCGGACGCAGGCGGTTAGCATGGCGGTTGGGCGCGGTGATCGCTCGTGTGGTGGTTTTTCCCATAACCTCTCACTAAGTTAGTGGGGGTTATGGAATTCCAGCTAATCACAACATAAATATCTCAAGCGGTTTTGAAAATTTCAGACCCAATCTGGACCGGACCGAAACAGAACCGAACCGCAATCTGTTTATTATTATTATTTATAATATATATGTATATATTTATTTTTAATATTATTATAATATTGATAACATATATTTATTATCTCTATACATATATTAGTCGTCCAATTGCAGTGTCGCCCGATTGCAGTGAGATTCAAATACACATACACAGGCCGCACACATGCATTAGGTCATTTCCCTGCTCCTCTGCGTTGAAGTCTTCCTTCTCGCTCTGCTTGCTTGATTGCTGAAGACGTTATTCTCCCCATTCTGGCAGTGTTCGTTCCGACGACATTCTGTTATTTAATTTCATTGATAACTATATTCTACATTTTGTTGATGTCTATGATTGTCATTTCTCAACTACTTCATGAGTAAGACAACTATTTTTGCTGAGCACCAATATTACAGACTTACGGTGTTACTTGTTGTCCACCATGCTAATGACATATTTATGTTAAATTTTTTTATTAAGGTTTATTGTAATCATACAATATTATCCATTCTTTTTCTATTCAGTGCGCCAAATCATATATTATTGCATGCATATCTGTATTTGTTCAATTTTAACATATTTGTACTTAAAACTATGAAATTATTGTTCGAACCATTTGAATTCAATTTTTTTCAAATATGCATTTTTAAAAAGATAATAATTTTTGTGAATACGACTAATGACTCAAATTATAATTAAAGTTATATATAAAATGATTCAAACTATGACGCATAACCGATTGGAACCGGACCGAACCGCATAGAATCGGACTGAACTGTTAGTGGGTGATTTGGTTATGGTTGTTGTTGAACCGGGACCGGAGCCGTTGGCACGACGGTTCCAAAAATTATCTTGGAACCGGAAACGAAACCGGAACCCTTCAAACCAAATAAAGTTTTGGTTCTACCTCGACGGTTGTCTTAGAAGAACCGGAACTGTGTCAGTTCTAGTCAGAAATGTGTAGTAAAAATATTTCCATTAAAACTCATAACTAAATATGGTGAATAACTGTAATTTGAATATTAGCGACTTATTTTATAATTTAGTCCTTTTTGGCTAGTGATCTCTTATGTGCTTCGCGTGGCGGGAGTGTTGTTGTGCACGGGTAAAGTTTGTGCACCCAAGAGCAGACGGACACGGGTGGAGGTACTATCGTGATCGAAGTACTATAGTGGTCGAGGTACTACAAATACACACACAAGTGACATGCACCTTTAGCACGCCACCCCGCGCACAAAGGGGAGCCCGAGTGTGTGCGCAAAGATGAGCCTGAGTGTGTGCGCAAAGGTGAGCCTGAGTGCGTGCCCAAAGGTGAGCCCGAGTTCGTGCGCAAAGGCGTGTGTGGGTGTGCATGCGGGTACACATGTTGTCGCGCGCGACCTTACGCGTGTAACACCATTCTTGTAATTCGTTGTATGTTATGGGTCCGACCGGGCCGCACACGCTACAACTTATACAAATAGAAGTATTAATAAATGATAATCAACAACGATCCATCTCAGAGTGCGCATTAAACTAAATGGAAGCTAAACAAAACCAAATCCTAAAAAATGAATGTCCACTACAATATATAGTCCATTAATAAAGTTACAATGTAACAAATAAAAATCCAGAAATAAAAGAAATGAAAACAACCTCCCAAAAAAGACTCGCACGTCTCAAAGCTAGCGATGCAAATAAATACTTGGAAACCAAGCATCAAGATAAACCACCACGCTCATTTCTTATTTGGCAGCAAGCACTTCCAGCGTGCGCACGTTCCTGCAACCAAGTACAAATGAGCGGAAAACGAGGGTCAGCCGGAGCTGACCAATCATTGTGTAACAATCTCCCTCTCCCCGGGCATCCTAGCCGATCCTGGGGAGCAGGAGCCCTACAGATCAGCGCGTCACAACATGCAAATAAAACACAGCAACAAACAGACAAGTATATGACACAATCATCAAAGGTCTCACTATCAACCTAGGCCATACACAGATTCTCATGGTCTCAACTACCGTCGATTCTCAACCCATAAGCGAACACGACAAAAGAAACACGGATAATTATCCGGTATAAAATATACAATCAACATCACCAATTCGGGCTTATCGCCACAGATAGGCTTCACACAGCATGCCTAATCCGCAATCGTTCATTAGATATTTCTAATGCAAAATATGTCAATCACATCATAACACACATGCACAAACAAATCCTAAACCTGGGGAGAAAGAGATCGTTACCTGCTCCCAATCCTTCCCGACCATTCAAGCATCAAGGATTTGGGTGGAGAGTGGTCGCAGCGCGATTTCCTTGCATTGGCGGCGACGACTCGTTTGTTGGAGCTCTCCAACTTTGGCAGCAACACGTTTCTTCTTCTTCCCCTTCCTCGATCGGCAATGACAAGCTTTAGGTGAAAGCTTTCCCGGTAAAGAACGCCCTCAGTGGTTTCGACTTCTTCGGCAAGAGAGGGCTCCACCAAGATTTCCCTCTTCAACCCTTCACGACAACAATCTCTTCTATTGGCAAGCCAAGCTAAGGAAGAACAAAATCCGGCCAAGAACAATGTTCCAACCAAAAGGGGTCGACTGAAACAAGAGAGGAAAAATGAGGTGTTCTCATGCAGTAGAGAACACGGAGCAAAGTGTTGGCTTGTAAAACTTGGCGAGGACTGTTCACGACAGCTAGGGCTCGCCCTTACATGTCCTTCTTGACAACACAACCAACAATATCGCACCAGGGCAACGCGGAATGGAGCATCAAGCTCGGGTCAGACGGATCTCGCAGCAGGGAGGCTTGTCGAAGGGCGCTCGGTAAGAGATCTACACGGTAGTTGGTAGGAGCTCTTTCTCCCTCACGATCGACGTCGGGTCGTCGACGTCGACCTCCTGGACACGCGAAGAGGAGTGGGGATCAGGAGAGGGGCAGAGGTGTGATCTAGAGAGGGGAGACGTGAGCTCTGCTCGGGTATCCCGCGAGAGGAGATCGGGAAGAGAGGGGGGCTAATGTTGTAACATCCCCCAAACGACTAGACCCCTAGGACAGTTTTGTCATGATTAGGTCATGAAAAAACCCTAGGATGCGCAAAGAGAACATAAGAGTTTAAGCTTGAGGCGAAAATCGCCATGGTCTGCGGAAAGTGATTTCCAGTTACCAAGCCTAAGATTGGCCTTAGGGCATCGCCGTGACCCATGACCCCACCATGACGTGTCTAACCCAGTAAAGGGGTCCCCTCATAATACCTCAATTACCCAACCGTATAAAGAAAGGGGTATATTGAATGCGGCGCTGGCGCCGGCGGTAGTGGCTAGCGCTGACGGTAGTGGCTAGCGCTGGCGGTAGTGGTGGTTTAGGTGAAACGCTGAGACGAATACTGAACCGTTGAGACAAACCAAATACCGTCGAAACGCTAGCGCAGACGCTAGCGCTAGCGCTGGCGGTAGCGATAACGCCTGATGGTTGCCAAAACGGCAAGTGTTACGTCGTCGAGGGGCTAACGCTGGCGCTAGCACTAGCGCCGACGGTAGCTAAATCGACGGGTGACGGTCGGGACTCGTTTTGCTGGACAAATTCATGGCTAAGGGAGTCCAAAAGTTCTCCCAATTGATGGAGGTTCATTTCCCCTATCAATTAGAAGAATATTAAGAGTTTTTCTAACCTTTAAGGAGGGTGAAATGAGTGACCTTTGGAGATGGCCAAAATTTTCACCATGAATGGTGTTAATGGAGGAATCCCAAGCTTCATCTTTCCCCCTCCAGGATTTGGCTCTATTAAAGGGCTCAAGGGGTGGAGGGAATGAGTTTTCCCCATTTTCTAGAAGAATTCTCTTATATAGGCACCTACCGGCATGTCACCCAAGAGCTCTCGACCAACCATGACGGACCGGCGATCGCACGACTACAAGCCGCAATTCAGGTCCTCCCCTCTCGTCTATTTCTTAGTGGGTAGATCTAATCATTTTGGCCACTAGATTTGGAGTCAATCGGTCTTGAATCGGCATGGCCGGAAGTTTGTGATCAAGCTTTCTTCTCTCGTTTAAATTTATGATTCTGGCCGCCTCCGACCGGCCAACCACCGTACATCGCCGGCCGCCACCTCGACGAAGGTGGTGGAGGCATTGGCCGACCGGGAGAGCGTCTAGGTGGCCGGGAAATCACCTCCCAAGTTGTTACTTAACGGGCCAACCGTGGCCGTTGGCTGATTGGAGAAGATGAAGAGATGCCCTTCGTTTGTGCTTTAAGATCTATGCAAGTTATGTAGTGATATATTTGATATTCTTATTTCTGTCTCTTTACTGAAAGTAGTTAGAAATAATTATAGAAAATACTTACTCTCCCCTGATGAAAAAGTGGCCAACACCAATGTTGTAGCCCTTGGTGTGTACTTTAATTTAAAATTTGTTTCAGCCCAAGAGGAGCATTGTAGCTCCCTGTAGAGCCATTTTGGTGGGGTTGGTCCGTAGGGTGGGACAACCACTATTTCTTAAATAACTTTTGATGGGATAATGATATTGGCTTGAAATTTAAAACATAAGCTATTTATACCTACACCCTTAACATATCCAAATATTGGAGTTTTTGGAGAACATTTTTCTAAGGATTTTGTAAAAATTTAATAAATAATATATTAATTAATTTTAGGGTCTAATGACATCCAATCTCCTCCACATTTTTGTGAAAGGTCCTTGGGGTCATGATATGACACTGGTAAAAATTTCAGCACAATTGGGACTGATTTGGTTGGCTAATTTGTTAACCCAAGTTTGGTCGAACTAGGTTAAAAGTGCACGTGATGGAATTAGGTGGTCAAATCTCATCAAAGTGGTGTGAAACTTTATCCACTGGTTTAGGATCACATAAGACACCCCCATGAGTAATTTGGGGTGATGTGGGGTGGATATGCCCTAGAACCCTAGTTCTAACCTTAGGGTTGCACTTTAAGCCTTGCGAAGGACATATGTGCATATTTCCTTGAATGAACATGAAACTTGGTAGATAAATTCATAGGGTGTAAATATGCCATAGAAAATTTTATGAGAATTTTAAGAACAATTGCCTCCTCTGAATTATGTTATAACCTTTTTAGGGAACCTTCTTATAAAAGGAATTTACATGCTCAAGTTATCTTGGATGTTGATGAAAGTTTGATATATTACTTGAAATTATGATATAGACCTTTGGTAATTTTTGTGTAATTATTAAATTGATTTAATTAGCACTTCATTCATAAGGCATCTATTTTGTCTTAGGAATATGTTAAATAAATGAGGGTCAAATACCCTCTGGAAAATTATGAAACTTGGTGGTAGGACATTTTAGGGCATTATAGATTTTTGTGAATTTTTGTATAATTTTTGGAATTATTTATCAGTATGTTACTTCTCAATTTTCCCTAGTATGAGTTTACTTGGAATAGTTAGCTATGTGACTAATTAGTTTTGATAAATTCTGAAATTAGGCCAGTAGACTTTTTTGATTAATATGAGGGTCTGGTAATTTTCCCATAGTTTTGGACAAGTATTTTTGGTGGTTCCTTCTTAAAATTCTAATTTGGGGTAATTATTCAATATTATATTTAGAGGCTAGCCCCTTACTGCAAAATTGTGATATCCTGTATTTACTGTTATTTTGACATCATAGATGTACAACCCTGAATTCACCGAGCGAACCCCAGAGACTCAAGAGGTATTCAAGACTTGTTTTTCCTACCATGGCCGAGGACAAGAATAGGGGGAGATAAATCAATCATCCCTTGTTACCCATGCCCGGCTCGGACACGGCCGCTAGCGCCGGCGGTAGCACTACCGCCGGGCGCTATCCCCCCTCAACCGTCTCAACGGCACCGCTGAGATCGCTCGGTCGTCTCGCAAGTATGCCGAGATGAGTCACTAGCGTCGGCGGTAGCAATACCGCCGGGCGCTAGCCAATCTAGCTCAGGACCAAGGCAAGGGGGGCGAGCTCCTCTCGCTCCCATCCCCTCCAGGGGGACGAGCTCCTCTCGCCCCCCGCGCCCCCAGCAGCAGGGGGCGAGACCCCAAGGGGGGCGAGCTGTAACATCCCAACTTTTATTGGGCCACTAGACCCTAGTGAGCCCAATACAAGTAGGCTAGAGCAGTAGAAAACTACCATTTTAAGTAATGTTGCGCGCCGCAACTAAGTTATCGGGGTATAGTGACCGTACGAACCCCGAATTGACTTCCGTCAGTTCCGTTAGACTCGTATGAACAATACGAGCGCAACGGAATTCGTTGCACTTCGATCCGAGGTCGTTTGGAGAAAACGACCATTTCGGGTATCGTAGCGCGCCACTACCTCATTTTTATGAATAGTGACCATACGAACCCCGAATCGACTTCCGTCAGTTCCGTTAGACTCGTATGGACGATACGAGCACAACGGAATCCGTTGCACTTCGATCCAAAGTCGTTTGGAGAAAACGACCATTTCGGGTATCGTAGCGCGCCACTACCTCATTATTATGAATAGTGACCATACGAACCCCGAATCGACTTCCGTCAGTTCCGTTAGACTCGTATGGACGATACGAGCACAACGAAATCCGTTGCACTTCGATCCGAGGTCGTTTGGAGAAAACGACCATTTCGGGTATCGTAGCGCGCCACTACCTCATTATTATGAATAGTGACCATACGAACCCCGAATCAACTTCCGTCAGTTCCGTTAGACTCGTATGGACGATACGAGCACAACAGAATCCGTTTCACTTCGATCCGAGGTCATTTGAAGAAAATGACCATTTCGGGTATCGTAGCACGTCACTACCTCATTATTGTAAATAGTGACCGTATGAGCCCCGGATTAACTTCTGTCAGTTCTGGTAAACTCGTACAAACAATACGAGCGCAACGGAATTAGTTGGGCCTCGATTCAATATCGTATGGAGAGTATGCCATTTTACGACTATGCAGATCGCCTCAGTGCAACGCACGAGATATAAAGCATACGAACCCGGCAACTCTTGTTGGACCCCGGGGACCAAGGAGGACCCCGCCCTAAGTTGACTCGGTCACCCCCCCCCCCCCCGGCTTGAAATTTATTGGGAAATGAAAAGGAAATGGGGGGGGGGAGGAGAGAGAAAGCCCCCCCAAAAAAAGGGGCTGCCCATGAATAGGGAGCCCCTATTTGGGCAAAGGGGGCAAGAGAGAGAGAAGGGAGGGGAGGGGGAGAAAATATCCCCCCCTCCCTTATCCCCACGTGGGGGATAAGGAGGAGAGCTCCCCCCTTCCTATAAAAGGAAGGGGCAGCCCCTCTCAAACCCCCCACCCCACTCCCTCTCAGCCTCACCCTGCCGACCAGCCCAGCCCTCCTCCTCCTCCACCTTGCCGGAGCAAGCCAACCCCAAGCCGCCACCTCCTCCTCCTTCCTCATGGCCGGCCACCGCCCCTCCACCTCTCGAGCCCCACCTCACCTCCAGGTAGAATCGCCCCCCTCCTCCTTCTTACCTCCTGGAGGCAAGCCGCCCCCTCCCCGTCGCCGGAGCGCCACCAGCGCCACCCCGAGCTTGATCGGGTGGCGGCGCTGGCCGTGGAAACCAATCCCTCCCCCCCCCCCCCCCCCCAGCGCCGGTGGTAGCGCTGGGGGAGCAGGTCCCCACTCGGGGACCTCTGCGCCGACGAAGGGGAGGCGGCCGGGCCGCCGGAGGACGCAGCCCCGGCGGCGCCCGAGTCCTCCTCCCCCTGCTCTTTTCCTGTAGGGGAAACCACACCAACCCCGGCGACGGCCGGCGGCGCCAGGCCGCCGGACCCCCGCCGAAAGTCTGCCCCCTCCCCGGCACGCCGACCTGGGGTGGCAGGGAGGGCCCTCCCCGAGGAGGCGGCGGCGCGGCCAGCTTGCATGGCCCATGCAAGCTGTGCCGCGCCTTCCCGCCGCCTCCTGCCCTAATTTCCGGTGGGGTCCGGCGGCGCCAAGCCGCCGGACCACCACCGGAGTGGTCGCCGGCCCCCGGCGCACCATCCGGGGGCGGCACCAGCCCCTCTACCCTCGGGGGCGGTGGCGCGGCGGCATGCATGGTGCATGCAGGCCTCCGCCTCCCGCCCCCTCCCCCCCCTCTTTCGCTCTAATTCCGGCGGTGGCCGGCGGCGCCAGGCCGCCGGACCACCACCGGAATGGTCGCCGACCCCCGACGCATCGACCGGGGGCGGTGCCAGCCGGCCGCTGCCCGGCGGCGGCAGCGGCCGCCTCCCGATAATAATCGGGAGCCGCACGATTTTCCCCCAGGAAAATCGTGCGGCCCCGATATTCTTAACTCCCGCCTCCCGCCTCCACTTGTGTGCCCCCACAGCGGATCCGCCGCAGATCCGCTGTGGGAGCCGCAGGAAGGCGCATGGTGCAAGACCCCTGCGCCCCCTCCATTTCCCTAATCGCACCCCAATTCCCCCCCCCTTCCTTTTCCTAACCGCACCCCAATCTCCCCTTCCCCTTCCGCATTTTTTTGAGAAAAAATGGGGCAGATTTGGGAAAAGTTTTCTAAATGGAAAATGTGCCCCACCCTAAGGGGCACCTACTGTAATTTTTTGGGATTTTTAGGAGAAGTCTTACTATTTTTAAAACCCTTTATGGAGTTTATTTTGAGAAAATAAACGTCCAAATAAGTTCGCAAAAATCACCAAAAATTAAGGGCTCTAATTAAAGATATTTTACAACTACTATTAAAATTGGGAGGTGTGGTTTCTTATTTTGGTCCTCCAAAAGCTTTTACAAGCGAAAATAAACGCCCAAAAAGAACGAAATTCATCAAAATGAATCGGCGTCCCCTCGACGCATATTTTTAAATGCCTATTAAAAATTATGCGTATCTACCCAAGGAATCGACTAAGCTCGGAATATCGACGCGAAAATTGGAACGAAATCGCGGCGCGGCGCCGAAATTTAACCCTGCCGCGACAATAATAAAAGAGCGATTGGACTACTAACCCTTTCCTTATGCTGTTACTGCTTTCCGTACTTTCCTTTAAATCCAGTCTCGCACTGGTCCCCCGCATTTACTTCCCGTACTTTCCTTTAAATCCAGTCTCGCACTGGTCCCCCGCATTTACTTCCCGTACTTTCCTTTAAATCCAGTCTCGCACTGGTCCCCCGCATTTACTTCCCGTACTTTTCTTTAAATCCAGTCTCGCACTGGTCCCCCGCATTTACTTTCTGTACTTTCATTTAAATCCAGTCTCGCACTGGTCCTGTCATTATGGCCTCTGCTTTCGGCCTACTTTTCTGTTTATTACCATGGCCTCTGCTTTCGGCCTACTTTTCTGTTTATTACCATGACCTCTGCTTTCGGCCTACTTTTCTGTTTATTACCATGGCCTCTGCTTTCGGCCTACTTTTCTGTTTATTACCATGACCTCTGCTTTCGGTCTACTTTTCTGTTTATTACCATGACCTCTGCTTTCGGCCTACTTTTCTGTTTATTACCATGGCCTCTGCTTTCGGCCTACTTTTCTGTTTATTACCATGGCCTCTGCTTTCGGCCTACTTTTCTGTTTATTACCATGGCCTCTGCTTTCGGCCTACTTTTCTGTTTATTACCATGGCCTCTGCTTTCGGCCTACTTTTCTGTTTATTACCACGGCCCCTGCTTTTGGCCTAATTTATTTGCTAATGCAGAACTGTCATGGCAACCATGCGGTGCTTATCCTCCCTCCTACGAGGCCTTAGTTGGGGAAAAACTCGGGGTTGAGTTCCTCCTCCCAGGTTAGCCCCAAGCAAGGAGCCCTCATACCGCTAATCCTCCCGGTCAGAGGTTGTGTGCCCGGTCGAGTAGAATTGCCATGACACTTATGTGCTTGTTCTATATAAAGCGGGTGAAGATTGTTTGGGAGTGGCGGGTTGGTCACGCTCGCAGACCGTTCGTACCGGTGCGGGTGGGTTGACGACTCATGGCGACAGGGAGATGTGCACAACGAGTTATCACCCTCCGAGCCTGCAGTTTTACCTCCTCTGGTCGGCCTACAAATCGGCTCATCGGATGTCGCTCACATCCAGTTAGTACACCAAGTTGTACAGGAGGGCCTGAATGATACGGTACGACTACATTCAGAAGTGGCAAGACTGGCCACTGTCACCGACGGCCACATCGGTGAGGCCCGCGGTGTTAGCTCCCCTGCTTGAAATAAGCGGTCTAAACTGTGTCGACACAGGATGTTTTGTGTGCGTACAGGTTTGAATACCTGGGTGTGCGTGTCTGCGCGTTATAGTGTTGTGTATTTACTATACAGCGTGATTACGAGCTTTAGGGTGGGAAGCCCTATATATATATACGGAGAGATATATGTTTACCTGCTACTAACCCTCTACCTTGCTTCGGCTATTTCATTTCTGTCCTTTAGCCGCCCCCTGGATATGGATCCGGGGAGGGGATGTATTTTCTACTTAGCTCTGTGACTAACGGTTATTTCTTATATCCAATCACAGGAGATGGGACAGCAAGGAGCCCCCGCACCGCAGGATGAGTTACGAGCCTTGGAGATGGCCCGTTCGATTACCCCAGCCTCGCCCCTATCTTCAGAGACGTGAGTTCGAGAGTATAAGGACTAGCCTAGAGCTCCCTTTTGTTTTAGATTAT
This sequence comes from Dactylorhiza incarnata, assembly GCA_033032865.1. Taxonomy (NCBI): domain Eukaryota; kingdom Viridiplantae; phylum Streptophyta; class Magnoliopsida; order Asparagales; family Orchidaceae; genus Dactylorhiza; species Dactylorhiza incarnata. The sequence goes on along the minus strand of JAWHQI010000310.1, from coordinate 1,366,848 downwards.
GTAGCCCTCGAGGCAATGTTTTGTAAAACGATAGGCCCCGACCATATTTAAATATGTAATATAATCCGCATGCTTAGCTTTTCCTATATTCGATTGCTTCCGCTGTGCGTTCTGATGTGTTGTGATGATTCTTGTGCCTGACAAAGAGACTGCTCAGCGCTTGAGAGGGTGGGACGTTGCCACCCGGAAAGCGCTGGGTTGTCTTCTTTCGGCAGTAAGATCCCCCCTCCCTGAACCCGGTTCAGTCTGAGGAGGGGGAGTCTTACAAATGGATCAGAGCCACCACGATCCGTCCACATGGGGCAGTCTTTCGATCCTCCCTTCCCCCGGTTCCGTTTCTTGGTTCGGGACGAACCAAGCAGCGGAAGCCTGGTGGACCCTTTAGGTTTAAGGTTAAGGATTCGAGACTGCACGGTAGTACACCCACACGCTTTCCGCTTCCTTTTCTTTCAGTCCTGCAAAATTCCCTTATTTTTGCAAGTTCTGATACCCGTTTGTTACTTCTCCAGATACCGGAGTCGAGTAACGGAAGGTCCTCCTCTCGGGACCAGTACCACCCTACCACTCCACCACCAGCCCCGGCCGCTCCAGCCACAGTTCCGTTCGGAGAGACAGAGCTCGGACAGACCCTGGTAGCCCTGTTAGCCGCCTTCCAGACAGCCACCTTACGACCACCACAACAGGCCACCGTACCCACCGATCTGCTGATAACATTCCGGGGGCTAAGGCCCCCCACCTTCCGAGGTACCGAGTCAGCCATCCAGGTCGAGGAGTGGGTGGAGATGGTAGAGGAGCTTCTAGTAGGGATGATGTGCCCCGCATTAGCCGCAGTATCCCTGGTGGTGACCATGCTGGAGGGCTATGCCCGGGACTGGTGGAGGGCCGCTAGCCGCTCTACCTTTAGAGGACGACCACTCAGCACGATCTTCTGGGGGGAGTTCTCAGAGGCCTTCTTAGAGCATTTCATTTCGGATGTTGACCGGATGGCACTCCAGGAGCGGTTCCTGCAGATCAGGCAGGGAGATAGGACGGTTCCAGACTACCAGAGAGAGTTTATCCACCTGGCCCGCTTCGCCGGGACCTTAGCAGGTACGGATAAGGACAGGGCAGCCAGATTTTACCGGGGATTACGAGACGACCTCCGTCAGGCCCTGATCATGATTTCCCAGGCATCCTTCCACACGATCGCCTCACATGCCACCGCTCTAGAGATGGACCAGCGGATGGTAGCTCAGCAGCGGAGGGGACACGTAGGTGTTCCCCGGACTTAGGGCCGAGAGAGAGGAGTAGGTCCTCGCAGGCAGGGCCGAGACGGGAGACAGTGTCAGCGTCACCAGCCATATAGGCAGGCACCCCAGCCCCGACCAACACCCCAACCCCGACCAGCACCCCCAGCCCCAGCACCTCAGGTCGTCCCAGCCGCACGACGAGATGTTCCCTTCGCAGGGAACTGCTACCTTTGCCAGCAGCCTGGGCATATACGAGCCTTCTGCCCACAGGCTACCGGGAGACCCGGTTTAGGAGCAGTACAGAGAGCGGCGGAGAAAGGATGAGGTGGACGCAGAGGACGTCCCGCAGGAAGGAGGGAGCCGGCTAGGCAGGGCAGAGCAGCACCGATCGAGGCATACGCGTTGGATCTTCAGCACGGTCCTGCTCCTGACGTAGTGATAGGTATCTACTTCCGATAGTACGATATCCTAGGAGATGTTATAGCTTTATATATTGGGACTTTTGTATATGTCATCCCTACTCCTGTATATTTATGAAAAGCTTATGATCATGATATATATATATATGTTATCAGGTTTACTTTTGGTAGAACGTCATCCCGCTAAAACACTGTTCGATACCGGTGCCACACATTCTTTCGTTGCACAAAACTTCATCGCTGACAAGGAGAACACGGTGCGATCATCCGGGATGTCAATCCGAATACGACTCCCGGATGGATCAGATATGACTTCCACCAAAAAGTGTTCCTTCCAGGCAATGCTAGGAGGCATAGAATTCGAAGTCAACGCAACCGTTTTGGCAATAACCGAATTCGACATCATTCTGGGGATGGATTGGTTGGCCGAGCACAGCGCCCAAATCAATTGTTCAACTCGAGAAATCCGCCTCCAGAATTCGAATGGGCAATTTATCACGCTAGCAGGTATACCCTCTGTCACCCGCATTATCTTAACATCTGCACAAACCGTCAAGGCAGTTCGACGGAAGGACGAGGTATACCTAATCTACTTTGAGATGGAAGACACGACACAAGTACTCGCTAAAGTGCCTGTAATCAGGGACTTCCCAGATATCTTCCCAGAGTCCCTTCCCGGGTTGCCCCCGCAACGGGAAGTGGACTTCCGAATCGAACTTACTCAAGGAGCCCGACCAGTATCCCGAGCATCGTACCGGATGGCCCCGAGGGAACTGGCCGAGCTCAAGATTCAACTACAAGAGTTAGTCGACGCAGAATTCGTACGTCCTAGTACTTCGCCCTGGGGAGCCCCAGTACTGTTTGTTAAGAAGAAGGATGGATCTCTGCGTCTCTGCATTGACTACAGAGAATTGAATAAACTCACTGTCCGGAATACCTATCCCCTACCCCGGATAGATGAATTGTTCGATCAGCTGCAAGGCGCGTCCGTCTTTTCCAAGATGGATTTAAGATCCGGCTACTATCAACTCAGAGTGCGAGAAGAGCACGTTCCCAAGACCGCCTTCAGCTCCCGCTACGGACTGTACGAGTTCATGGTAATGCCATTTGGGTTAACCAATGCCCCGTCCGCCTTCATGGCTTTAATGAATACCGTATTTAAACCCTTCCTGGATCTTTTCGTAATAGTCTTCATAGATGATATCCTCATCTACTCGAGGAACAAAACCGATCACTCCAGGCACCTCCAAATGGTTCTGCTTAAGCTAAGAGAGCACTCGTTGTTCGCCAAGTTTAGCAAATGCAAGTTCTGGATGGAAGAAGTCGGTTTTCTGGGACACACGGTTAACAAGAACGGGGTAGCAGTGGATCAAGCCAAAGTACAAGCAGTACGAGATTGGCCGCCACTTAAGACAGCGGCAGACATCCGAAGTTTCCTTGGCCTCGCCGGCTACTACCGTAAGTTCGTCGAAGGATTCTCCAAGATTGCGTTACCGCTTACCTCCCTCACCAAAAAGGATGTGACATTCCATTGGTCTCCCGAGTGCGAAGCAGCGTTCATCGAACTGAAGAACCGGCTGATATCGGCCCCGATCCTGACTCTCCCCTCAGGAACTGAGGGCTTCCAGATCTATGCTGTTGCCTCTCTGAAAGGATTGGGAGTCGTGCTTATGCAACATGGCAAGGTAGTTGCCTACGCCTCACGTCAGCTCAAGCCGCACGAACTAAACTACGCCACCCACGATCTAGAATTGGGGGCGGTAGTTTTCGCATTAAAGGTTTGGAGACACTACCTCTACGGGGTACGATGCGAGATTTTCTCCGATCATAAGAGCCTCAAGTATGTCTTCACCCAGAAGGAGCTGAACCTCCGACAACGCCGGTGGTTGGAATTTCTCTGCGATTACGACTTCGCCCTTCAGTACCACCCCGGCAAGGCTAATAAGGTTGCAGACGCCCTGAGTCGGCAGCCTCCAAGGACCGGGAATTGGTTAGAAATGGTACCGGAGGAATTAGTCGAATCTTTGGCAGAACTGGATATTATCCTCATCACCCGTAGGAATCCGATGGAATATCGGGCCCAACTCTACTGGATGGAGATTCAGTGCGACATCAGGGACAGGATAAGAGAAGCACAGAAGATCGATGTTGAAGCAGCACCGATCATTCAGGCCTTGCAACACGGTGCACAAGAAGACTACAACTTGTACGATGGCATCCTGCAATACAGACACCGCATATTCATTCCCGCTACAGAGGGGATCCGGGAGGAGATACTCCGTGAAGCACATCAAACAAGGTATTCAATACACCCAGGGGTAGTGAAGATGTATACAGACCTACGAAGGACTTTATACTAGCCAGGAATGAAGAGGGACGTCACCAACTATGTTGCGCACTGCCAGACCTGTCAACTGGTCAAGGCAGAGTGTCGAAGCCCAGGGGGCCTACTACAACCCCTGCCCATACCAGAATGGAAGTTCGAGGATATTTCCATGGACTTTGTCCATGGCTTACCCCGATCTCGTACAGGTAACGACTCCATATGGGTCGTAGTAGACCGCCTTACCAAGGTAGCCCGATTCATCCCGAACCGGCAAGGCGACGGTGTCGACATTTTAGCCCGACTATTTATTGAGCAGGTAGTCCGATTTCATGGAATACCCAAATCAATCATCTCGGACCGCGACGGGCGCTTTACATCGAAGGAATGGAGAAGAGTGCAAGCTTATCTAGGAACCAGATTGGCATTTAGCACCGCCTTCCACCCCCAGACCGATGGGCAGACGGAAAGAACAAACCGGACGATGGAAGATCTTCTCCGATTATGCATAGTGGAACACAACGAGCCATGGGAGCAGTTACTACCTCTGGTGGAATTTTCATATAACAACAGCTTCCAGGCAAGCATCAAGATGGCACCTTACGAAGCCCTCTACGGAAGACGCTGTCGGACCCCACTATCTTGGGCACTGGATGAGGACCCCGAAGCCTTAGGGGTCACCTACATAGACGATACCACTGCCGCAATAAGGTTAATCCGGGGACATATGCTAGAAGCGCAAAGCCGGCAAGCCAAATATTATGATGCGCGTCATCGGATGGTGGAATTCAACGTGGGAGATATGGTTTTCTTGAAAATTAAGCCGATGCACGGGATATCCCGAATAAAGAAGCAGAAAAAGCTGGACCCCCGCTACTTAGGCCCATATCAAGTCATCGAAAGAGTTGGCCCGGTGGCTTATAGGTTAGCTTTGCCAGCCGAGCTGGGAAACCTCCACGACGTGTTTCACGTCTCCTCGCTGAGACGCGTACTCCGCCAACCCGAGCAACATCTCCCCGTGTCACTGGCATTAGTACAATCTGACCGATCCGTCCAACTCGAACCAGTGAAGATAGTGGACTCCAAGATCAAAGAATTGCGGAACAAAACCATCACGATGGTCAAGATCTTGTGGTCAAACTGTGGACGCGAAGAGTTTACTTGGGAACCAGAAACGCTCGTTCGAGAAAAATACCCGGCACTCTTTCCCCCAGGTATATCCTTTAAACCCCTACTTTAGCCAATTTTCAGGGACGAAAATCTCTTTATTTTTATTGGATTGTAACATCCCAACTTTTATTGGGCCACTAGACCCTAGTGAGCCCAATAAAAGTAGGCCAGAGCAGTAGAAAACTACCATTTTAAGTAATGTTGCGCGCCGCAACTAAGTTATCGGTGTATAGTGACCGTACGAACCCCGAATTGACTTCCGTCAGTTCCGTTAGACTCGTATGAACAATACGAGCGCAACGGAATTCATTGCACTTCGATCCGAGGTCGTTTGGAGAAAACGACCATTTCGGGTATCGTAGCGCGCCACTACCTCATTATTATGAATAGTGACCATACGAACCCCGAATCGACTTCCGTCAGTTCCGTTAGACTCGTATGGACGATACGAGCACAACGGAATCTGTTGCACTTCGATCCGAGGTCGTTTGGAGAAAACGACCATTTCGGGTATCGTAGCGCGCCACTACCTCATTATTATGAATAGTGACCATACGAACCCCGAATCGACTTCCGTCAGTTCCGTTAGACTCGTATGGATGATACGAGCACAACGGAATCCGTTGCACTTCGATCCGAGGTCGTTTGGAGAAAACAACCATTTCGGGTATCGTAGCGCGCCACTACCTCATTATTATGAATAGTGACCATACGAAACCCGAATCAACTTCCGTCAGTTCCGTTAGACTCGTATGGACGATACGAGCGCAACGAAATCCGTTGCACTTCGATCTGAGGTCATTTGAAGAAAGCGACCATTTCGGGTATCGTAGCACGCCACTACCTCATTATTGTAAATAGTGACCGTATGAGCCCCGGATTAACTTCTGTCAGTTCTGGTAAACTCGTACGAACAATACGAGCGCAACGGAATTAGTTGGGCCTCGATTCAAGGTCGTATGGAGAGTATGCCATTTTACGACTATGCAGATCGCCTCAGTGCAACGCACGAGATATAAAGCATACGAACCCGGCATCGGCCCCGACAACTCTTGTTGGACCCCAGGGACCAAGGAGGACCCCGCCCTAAGTTGACTCGGTCAACCCCCCCCCCCCCCGGCTTGAAATTTATTGGGAAATGAAAAGGAAATGGGGGGGGGGAGGAGAGAGAAAGCCCCCCCAAGAAAAGGGGCTGCCCATGAATAGGCATCCCCTATTTGGGCAAAGGGGGCAAGAGAGAGAGAAGGGAGGGGAGGGGGAGAAAATATCTCCCCCTCCCTTATCCCCACGTGGGGGATAAGGAGGAGAGCTCCCCCCTTCCTATAAAAGGAAGGGGCAGCCCCTCTCAAACCCCCCACCCCACTCCCTCTCAGCCTCACCCTGCCGACCAGCCCAGCCCTCCTCCTCCTCCACCTTGCCGGAGCAAGCCAACCCCAAGCCGCCACCTCCTCCTCCTTCCTCATGGCCGGCCACCGCCCCTCCACCTCTCGAGCCCCACCTCACCTCCAGGTAGAATCGCCCCCCTCCTCCTTCTTACCTCCTGGAGGCAAGTCGCCCCCTCCCCGTCGCCGGAGCGCCACCAGCGCCACCCCGAGCTTGCTCGGGTGGCGGCGCTGGCCGTGGAAACCAATCCCCCCAGCGCCGGTGGTGGCGCTGGGGGAGCAGGTCCCCACTCGGGGACCTCTGCGCCGATGAAGGGGAGGCGGCCGGGCCGCCGGAGGACGCAGCCCCGGCGGCGCCCGAGTCCTCCTCCCCCTGCTCTTTTCCTGTAGGGGAAACCACGCCAACCCCGGCGACGGCCGGCGGCGCCAGTCCGCCGGACCCCCACCGGAAGTCTGCCCCCTCCCCGGCGTCCCGACCTGGGGTGGAAGGGAGGGCCCTCCCAGAGGAGGCGGCGGCGCGGCCAGCTTGCATGGCCCATGCAAGCTGTGCCGCGCCTTCCCGCCGCCTCCTGCCCTAATTTCCGGTGGGGTCCGGCGGCGCCAAGCCGCCGGACCACCACCGGAGTGGTCGCCGGCCCCCGGCGCACCGTCCGGGGGCGGCACCAGCCCCTCTCCCCTCGGGGGCGGTGGCGCGGCGGCATGCATGGTGCATGCAGGCCTCCGCCTCCCCCCTCTTTCGCTCTAATTCCGGCGGGGGCCGGCGGCGCCAGGCCGCCGGACCACCACCGGAATGGTCGCCGACCCCGGCGCATCGACCGGGGGCGGTGCCAGCCCAGCCGGCCGCTGCCCGGCGGCGGCAGCGGCCGCCTCCCGATAATAATCGGGAGCCGCACGATTTTCCTGGGAGGAAAATCGTGCGGCCCCAATATTCTTAACTCCCGCCTCCCGCCTCCACTTGTGTTCCCCCACAGCGGATCCGCCGCAGATCCGTTGTGGGAGCCGCGGGAAGGCGCAGGGTGCAAGACCCCTGCGCCCCCTCCCTTTCCCTAATCGCACCCCAATTCCCCCCTTCCTTTTCCTAACCGCACCCCAATCTCCCCTTCCCCATTTTTTTGAGAAAAAATGGGGCAGATTTGGGAAAAGTTTTCTAAATGGAAAATGTGCCCCACCCTAAGGGGCACCTACTGTAATTTTTTGGGATTTTTAGGAGAAGTCTTACTATTTTTAAAACCCTTTATGGAGTTTATTTTGAGAAAATAAACGTCCAAATAAGTTCGAAAAAATCACCAAAAATTAAGGGCTCTAATTAAAGGTATTTTACAACTAATATTAAAATTGGGAGGTGTGGTTTCTTATTTTGGTCCTCCAAAAGCTTTTACAAGCGAAAATAAACGCCCAAAAACAACGAAATTCATCAAAATGAATCGGCGTCCCCTCGACGCATATTTTTAAATGCCTATTAAAAATTATGCGTATCTATCCAAGGAATCGACTAAGCTCGGAATATCGACGCGAAAATCGAAACGAAATCGCGGCGCGACGCCGAAATTTAACCCCGCCGCGACAATAATAAAAGAGCGATTGGACTACTAACCCTTTCCTTATGTTGTTACTGCTTTCCGTACTTTCCTTTAAATCCAGTCTCGCACTGGTCCCCCGCATTTACTTTCCGTACTTTCCTTTAAATCCAGTCTCGCACTGGTCCCCCGCATTTACTTCCCGTACTTTCCTTTAAATCCAGTCTCGCACTGGTCCCCCGCATTTACTTCCCATACTTTCCTTTAAATCTAGTCTCGCACTGGTCCCCCGCATTTACTTTCTGTACTTTCATTTAAATCCAGTCTCGCACTGGTCCTGTCATTATGGCCTCTGCTTTCGGCCTACTTTTCTGTTTATTACCATGGCCTCTGCTTTCGGCCTACTTTTCTGTTTATTACCATGGCCTCTGCTTTCGGCCTACTTTTCTGTTTATTACCATGGCCTCTGCTTTCGGCCTACTTTTCTGTTTATTACCATGGCCTCTGCTTTCGGCCTACATTTCTGTTTATTACCATGGCCTCTGCTTTCGGCCTACTTTTCTGTTTATTACCACGGCCCCTGCTTTCGGCCTAATTTATTTGCTAATGCAGAACTGTCATGGCAACCATGCGGTGCTTATCCTCCCTCCTACGAGGCCTTAGTTGGGGAAAAACTCGGGGTTGAGTTCCTCCTCCCAGGTTAGCCCCAAGCAAGGAGCCCTCATACCGCTAATCCTCCCGGTCAGAGGTTGTGTGACCGGTCGAGTAGAATTGCCACGACACTTATGTGCTTGTTCTATTTAAAGCGGGTGAAGATTGTTTGGGAGTGGCGGGTTGGTCACGCTCGCAGACCGTTCGTACCGGTGCGGGTGGGTTGACGACTCAAGGCGACAGGGAGATGTGCACAACGGGTTATCACCCTCCGAGACTGCAGTTTTATCTTCTCTGGTCGGCCTACAAATCGGCTCGTCGGATGTCGCTCACATCCAGTTAGTACACCAAGTTGTACAGGAGGGCCTGAATGATATGGTACGACTACATTCAGAAGTGGCAAGACTGGCCACTGTCACCGACGGCCACATCGGTGAGGCCCGCGGGGTTAGCTCCCCTGCTTGAAATAAGCGGTCTAAACTGTGTCGACACAGGGTCTTTTGTGTGCGTACAGGTTTGAATACCTGGGTGTGCGTGTCTGCGCGTTATAGTGTTGTGTATTTACTATACGGCGCGATTACGAGCTTTAGGGTGGGAAGCCCTATATATATATACGGAGAGATATATGTTTACCTGCTACTAACCCTCTACCTTGCTTCGGCTATTTCATTTCTGTCCTTTAGCCGCCCCCTGGATATGGATCCGGGGAGGGGATGTATTTTCTACTTAGCTCTGTGACTAACGGTTATTTCTTATAACCAATCACAGGAGATGGGACAGCAAGGAGCCCCCGCACCGCAGGATGAGTTACGAGCCTTGGAGATGTCCCGTTCGATTACCCCAGCCTCGCCCCTATCTTCAGAGACGTGAGTTCGAGAGTATAAGGACTAGCCTAGAGCTCCCTTTTGTTTTAGATTATGTAGCCCTCGAGGCAATGTTTTGTAAAATGATAGGCCCCGGCCATATTTAAATATGTAATATAATCTGCATGCTTAGCTTTTCCTATATTCGATTGCTTCCGCTGTGCGTTCTGATGTGTTGTGATGAGTCTTGTGCCTGACAAAGAGACTGCTCAGCGCTTGAGAGGGTGGGACGTTGCCACCCGGAAAGCGCTGGGTTGTCTTCTTTGGGCAGTAAGATCCCCCCTCCCTGAACCGGTTCAGTCTGGGGAGGGGGGGGGGGGGGGGGTCTTACACGAGCTCTTTTCGCCCCGCCCCAAGGCAAGGGGGGCGAGCTCCTCTCGCCCCCATCCCCTCCAGGGGGGCGAGCTCCTCTCGCCCCCCGCGCCCCCAGCAGCAGGGGGGCGAGCTCTTCTCGCCCCGCCCCAAGGCATGGGGGGCGAGCTCCTCTCGCCCCCATCCCCTCCAGGGGGGCGAGCTCCTCTAGTCCCCCCCCCCCCCCCCCCCCCCCCCCCCCCCCCCCCCCGCGCCCCCAGCAGCAGGGGGGCGAGACCCCAGGGGGGGCGAGCTCCTCTCGCCCCGCCCCAAGGCAAGGGGGGCGAGCTCCTCTCGCCCCCATCCCCTCCAGGGGGGCGAGCTCCTCTCGCCCCCCGCTGTCACAACCCGCATTTTCCCAACATTTAAAATGCGATCAGAGTAGGGAAAGCTACGCGTTGTGATGCCACGTCACGTAGGGGACGCCTACTGACGTTAAGGCAACGTATCCTTCATCGCAGTTCAAGCAATTATTATTATCAAATCAAAGTGATTCAAAAATGATTTATGCAGAAAATTAATAAACTGCGTCCCTCGGCTAGGTGGATCAACTAGTCCACACTTTTAAAATATAGTTTTACGCAGCGAAAATAAAATACTTGATTTAATTATATAGTGGTCTAAGTGAACATGAAGACCTAGTGAGGTGCACCATGCAAGATCGAATGTGTGGATTTATTATATATAAAGGTAGATTTATCACGCGCTGAAATTAGTGAGCTTAACATTTCAAATCATGATGCACAATGCTACAAATGTCTTAGCATATCTAAGCAAAGAGCTATAAAGCCAACTCGCAATTAACCATTCCAGAACAAGTGTTCAAAAGTGAACAATAAATAACAGCAGCAGTGAAACAAAAGTTTAACCAAACGGCACCACGGGCGTCAACACCTGACACGAACCTATGGGCCGGCAAGATCGCAGAATACTCTACCTCAAGAGGGTCAGAAGACAACAACTAAAGCAACTTCGCACTAACACCTGCTACCGTCCAGAACCTGAGGCATTCAAAGAAAGAACACCTCAGAAGCAAGTTACAAGTGGTGCGGAAAACAAGAAAGTAAGCAAACCTCCGCGAGACCGGAGGGAAACGGTATCTGCAAGGATTAGTGATGACAAAGCTAGCAGCAAATAGTCACAGGAAAAGAAACAGCAGAAGAATCTAATAAACAACCAAAAAGGAAGCAGCAGCAGAAACTAAAAAGTCAGCGGAAAAAGCTCACCAAACAAAGGTGAGAACACAGGCGATGACGAAACTCGCCATAAGCAAAAGAAAAGAACCATCAACTTTCAAATTATTAATTATGTTACTCTTGTTCAGAATTATAGAGACTGATCAGCTCATCAGACAGACAAACAGAAAAAAAAAAAGAGAAGCCGTGCGGGGATAAATTCCTATCGCATCGTCACGACCCTCAGAGCACCGCACCGGTGGCACTGCCAACATCGTGTACGACCTTCAACAGAATTTATTAAATTAAAAGAGCATCGCACCGGTGGCACCGCCAACATCGTGTACGACCTCCAACAGATCATTCACATTTTTTTCATGGTTCTTTCAAGGAGCAATGGGCGAGGCCCAACAGATCATATCACACTAAATTGCAAGCAGAAATGGAAAATACAAGTAGATATAATGCTAACAAAAGTCTTTTTATTAACTGACAAAATGTCCAGTTATTAGCAGCAATAATTAGAGGATAAAAGAATGGAGATATGACTCAGTTAGATCAAGAGCACCGGCTTGGAGCGGTTATATGGCAAAGAGAAAGAGCAAGGGCAAGAACACCACTTGCCTTAGGTTTTGCTGGAAAAACTCTCCGAATCGCTCCCCGTTTTAGATCGGGTTACGAGAAGGCGAGAGGAGTCAAGATCTACAAGAGATCGGGCTAGAAAAGGATAGGGTACAAAAGACCTAACGAAAAAGTTTCACGAAGTGGAAGGAAATTACCACGAGGACGAAGCTCTCGTCGAGAGCTTTCCGAATCTATGCTCGGCTCGCGATTTCGACCACCGGAGCTCCGTCGGCGGCGTCCGAAAGATTCACGAAATCGCCACTTCCGTCGCTCGCTTTTCTCTCTGGTTCAGACAGAATGAGGAAGAAGCAGGTTCGTTTTCTTTTGGCAACATCACATAACTTTAATAATAATAATAATAATAATATTATTATTATTATTAATAATAAATAAATGAATGAAGGGGTCGGCGCATGCATGCAAAAGGAAGTCGACGCATGCTGCTAAGGGGAGTCGACGCACGCTGCTAAGGGAAGTCGACGCACGCTGCTAAGGGAGGAAGTCGACGCATGCGTCGGGCTGTCGAAATCGACGCAAGGCTGGAGGTGAAGTCGGCATGAAAGGGTAAATAAACGCATGGGGGGGGGGGGGGAGGTCGACGCATGCTTCTAATGAACCGTATATATATACATTCATAATTTTTATAATAATAATAATATTATTATTATTATTTTATCACTAAAAATAAACGAACGCCGAATCCAACGAAAATCTCGTCTAAGGTGAACGGCGGCGCTACAAATCCAACGGCGAAGTTGGATTCAAAATCCGACGTGCCGTTTTCGAGATATGAATGGCGGAAGTTACGGCGAGCTTTAAATATATATAAAACTTCTAAAATACGCTGATGCTCCAAAATGGCTCGGATCGCGACGAAACTTGATAGGCATGTCTAAAATTAAATAATCAAATTTCCTAACGTAAAATTTTCCAATTCCGGGTCGTCGCAAAAAATTGGTCGACTTGACCCAAACGGACGCGAAAACGCGCAAACGGCAACGCGCCGCTAACTCGACGTTAGAAGTAACGCCCCGACGTCATTAACACGTCATCACTGAATTAAACAAATACCGGGAAATCAGGGGCGTTACAGTCACTCCCCCTAAAAGAAAGTTTCGTCCCGAAACTTGACGTAGAGCAGAAAAGGAGATTTACCATCACATTAAAAATAGACACATGGTGCAGGAAAGGAAATCTAGGATAGATAATCAAATGGTGCAGGACAAGGAATGGAGGTTTTTACCCGAGCCATTAAAAGAAGAGGTGCGGATGAGATTCCCGCATAGCCGATTCCAGCTCCCATGTTGCGCTCTCGACGTCATGATTTCGCCAAAGAACTTTTACCATGGGGATGGATTTCCTACGCAACACCCGCTCTTGGGTTTCCAAAATCCGAACAGGCTCCTCAACATAAGATAAATTGGGCTGAATCTGAGGCACCGAATCGAGGACTTGACGATTGATGCGGACACACTTCCTTAACTGACTCACATAGAACACATCATGGACGCCAGGGAAGGTAGCAGGTAACTCCAATCTATAAGCGGACACTCCGATGCGCTCAACGACCTGAAATAGCCCAACATATCTGGGATCCAACTTGTGGTTCTTCCCCAAATCTTTTAACGCCTGGCATCGGAGAGACCTTCAGAAACACGCTGTCCCCAACCGCAAACTCCAGATCTGCCCTTCTTTGATTGACATACTTTTCGTTCCGCTCCTGAGCAACGCGGAGCTTCTCCCGAATATTAGTCACCGCCTCTTCCATTTCCATCAAAGCTTCCGGCCCAAAACAAGGGAGTCCTGTAGCGCCTCCCATACAACGCTTCAAAATTGGCCATCTGCAGACTTTCTTGAAAACTATTATTGTAAGCAAACTCCATGAGTCTGAGGCGCTCGTCCCAAGCTCCACCAACTCAACTAGATACGCGACACAAAAAAAAACAATTCCTGGGGTTTCGATCTGACTCAAAACTTAAAGGTATATTTTATCCATTTATTCACGATAGCTCACACAATTTGTGTCTTCGGAAATACCTCATCAAACCGATAACAAATCTAATACTAGCAACAATATGATTCAAATCTCTACACATCCTAGTAGGATCCGGGTGGTAACGAATGCCAATACCAGAATTCGCAATATATTTTATTCATTTTCTCTGGCGCAGAATCAACTCCTTCTGAGCGAAGATATGCTTCAATTCTTATGGTCCGTAAACCTTACACAATACGTCATACCAAAATAATCTCCAAGGCTCAATGCCTATATTATTGGGGTAATTCCAAATCATGCGCACTATAATTCTCGTCATGAATCTTCAATTGACTCGAATCGTATGCGATCACATTTTTTTTCGAGACAAACCTGGGCTCAACGTACAACTTATCTACATAAATAATACACCACTCCTTCGGTAGGTATGATCCAAAGCTGGAGCAGTGCTCATCTTCTATTCAATTCCTGAAAGGCTCCTTCGCACTAGTCACCCCAAACAAAATTTGGATTCTCCTACATAAACCTAACCAAGGACGCAAATAATCACATGAATCATTACACAAGCCTTCTATATCGTCGTGCCAACCCTACAAAATTCCCTATTCTCTCGGATGTTGTAAATATCTTCCCAATCAATCACTCAGCGATCTATACTGGGTCCGTCGAAAACTCATCCTCATTAATAACATGACCCAAATAGGTAACTAAGGATGTAAGATCTCTTTTTCCAAAACCCGATCGGGGACTTGAAAACTCGAACCTCTCCCGCATCGCACGGTTGAGGTGGATCTTCGCCCAGAATCGCTGCCTCGCGGTGTCGCCAACACTCGGGTTGACCAACACCGCTTAGCACCAACCCTGCCGGCTATACGATCATAAGTAAAATATGCCAAAGAAGTAAGAACAGAAGAAAAGGCATGTCCACAGTGTCACAGCATCATATATATATAATGAAAACAGCAGTCCAAAAGAGAAGTACAAGCAAAAAGGGGCTTATGCCCGATACATAACCAAAATAATGTACTATCTCTCTCTCACTACAACATGCGGAAGACTACATCAAAACTCTCAAAAGTGCGGAAGACTAGCTATCTAATCATCAACCTGTGGCGTCGTGGTAGTGCGTTGCATCTGCTGCTCAGGTCCTGCCATCTCGTCCTGCTGCGCGCGGAACAATTCCATCTCCTCGGACTCCTGCGGTCACACCGACCGTTAGTCATTAAGACTAAGCCGTTTTGTCCTCGCCTCCCCCCACAACTCCTAGGCACCGAGCGGGAGGAAGAAGCGGAGGACAAATAAGGGGTAAACAAGAAGGTGGTGGCATGGCATTACTCTAGCAGGTATAAGTAAAGCAGTAAAATCTAGCTAGCAGTATAGTGCAGGTAATAGGCAGTAATGTAGAGCAATGAAGTAAGCAGTAAATGGAAAGAAAAGCAGTGCAATAAGTAAATCTAAACTACCATCACAGATTCGTACCTTAACTTATATGAACGCCCATACGACATATAAGTTAAGATGTCCAGGAAACCCATCATATAAAAGAGCCCATACTAATTTATATGATGGGGGTATGCTATGTGTATGTTATGTTATGCTATGGTTATGATGTTTTAATGAATTTATGCAATGTGACTCACCCACACGACTCTATGCGCACAGACCTTTATAGTTCCCAATTTGTTTGAAAGGAAGCCAACCTTTCGGGTACCGACCGTCGTGGCTCACGGTGGCAGTGGATCGGGCACTCCACATCCTAGGCGGGTGTGGTCACTACCAAGCCTAGACCTCATGTACGCCTCAACGCTAATAACACAACAGCGGAGCTCCTGCGTACTCTTGCTGGAATCCACCAGACTTTAAGGTCGGGGTGGGTTATTAGGGGTTGTCCTCCAGACCGCGGTACTCAAACTTACCGGCCCTCTAAACCTCACCCTCACCTGAGTCAACGTACTACCGTCGGTGACACGACTAGCCTAGTACCGGAGACTCGCCACTATTTGAATAAGTAATAGGTGTTAACCTGTCCACCCGAGCTTCCAGCTCAGGGACTAACACACCAGCTGATCCAACCCACCTCCTTCACTGAGGGGATCCATACCAGTCTGCATATCCACTTAGGCTACTCTTGCCTACAATTTAGTTCTTGTTATATTTAGAGTGAATCTTGGACTTCCCGCGGTGTACTCCGTAAGGGGCCCCTAACGGTACTACAGACCAATGGGCTCAACCCCACAATTCTCTTCAAGATAATTATTTTAGTTGATGGATAACACTTGGTTCACCCTTAATCATTTCATATTGTAAAGTGATTTAGCTCATCCTCCCGTCCCACTCAATTGGGTTGGACGTACCTCCTTTCCTTCTACAATGACCTCAGCACAACCTCACAACTATCCCTAGAATTGACCCTCCTTGAATCCTGGTGGGCTATATCTCAATTACTGATTGGGTATAACACCTACCCACTACTTAGGGATCTAAATTGTCAAAAACTCCAAATTCTGTTTTTGCTAAACGCAGTCCATCAAATTCAGTTTTTACTAAACGCAGTCCACTAATTTGAACTATCCCTCAACCCCCATAAGGGAATTCCTCTAAAAACTCATCTCCAGGGTCTGGTATAATTATCCTAGGCTACTACTGACCTTAATAAGGTATTGTCCAGTTTCCATAATTTTCCATATTAATTTAGTATTTATTTTAATTCAAAATAGTTAAGGACTTAAGCCAAATTACACATGAACAACCCTCAAAATGATTCCTCATGTTACATGAAAATTCTCAGTAAAGTAATATCCCAAATAAAGGTGGTTCACTGAGTATCATGACCCTAGGATGTCATTTGGCCTACCATAACATCATAATTGTATAATTACCAAAATGCCACTATAATTAGGAAAAATAGTAATTTCACTTCTGAAAATTCTACAGAAATTACCCAATGTTCATATGGGGACCTAAAGTCCTCTGCAAAAAGAATGTGTCATTACCAAGTGATTTGATATTTTAAAAAGATTAAATACTCAAGTGTTGTAAATCTCAATTTCTACATGAAGTATATGAAATACAATTCCAATAGCTTCCAAACAATTATCATGGGTATAGGTTAACTTAAAATCACAGATAACCAAATATCACATTTTTGCCCCATGATTTGATATTTTTTAAAATTAAATTCACCTAAGCTAGCAAGTACTTAAAATTTCCTACACAAGGAATAACACCTCAATAAATTATAACAAAATTACTATAGTACAATTTCATCCCGAATAAGCCACTGATGTAGTTTCCACACCATACAAGGTCCTATGACCATGAATTTCAATTTATTAAGGAAAGGGGTGGCTATTTCATTTATTAGGTAGAAAATACTTAAATGCCTCTAAAATTCCCATTTAAATTTCTTAAGACATTTTATGCCCCCACAAACATATCCACAAAGTCTTAAGCCATGGCAAGAACATTTGATCCTAGGTTCCTCTCAAACCCCACCTTGCACCCTTAAGGGTTCACCCTTAGGGTTTTAGGTCACACCACCCTAATGGCTCCAAATGGACCATTAGGGTGAGCCTCAAGCATTTTCATGTCCATACCCACATATCCAATAGATGGGAGGAGGCTAACACACTCAACTCCTCAAATTGATGCAAACCCTACCTTGACCCTTAAAGGTCCTCATTAGGGTTTCAAATTTACCATAGCAAATCAACTCCAAATGGAGTGAAATTTTCGGCAGGCACTACACATATACCAAAGAGCCATCCACCAAAGTTTGGTGTCATTTGGACATCATATGCTCCAAAAATCAACATAATTTAAATAATCTAATTACCACAAAAACCCTATGCAAAGGTGACCACCAAGGGCTGCCCCTTTGGCAGGGGGTGCCCCTAGGGTATACCAACCCATGGTTAAAAGCACAGCTCCAAAGATGGAGGGGTTTGACCTAGGCAATTTTTCTAATGGACTGACCTAGTGTAGGACCAGTCCTAGTAAAACAGCTCCCTAGGGAGCTGTAGGTCACCAAATGACCTAAACTTAAGGCCAAATGAAAGATAATACCAAGGCCTACAACTTTCATGTTGGGAACTTTTTCTAGTTCAGCCCTTACGATGCCCTAATTTCTGTTTGAAGATGACTGAATATTTGAGGCAGAATATCAAATAGAGGGAATTAATTAAATGTAAGAAATGGAAATCAGCACGGATCTTAAAGCACATCCAACCCCCTTCCTTCATCTTCTTCCTTCAACCGACGGCTGGGATCGAACCGACCTGGGCCATCTTCCTTCCTCCTTTCCCGGCCACCTGGTGGGCACCACGGCCGGCCACCACCTCCACCACCTTCGTGGTGGTCGGGGCTACGACTCCCAGCGACATGGCGGCCGGAGGAGGCGTTTCCCGGCGGTTATGGGTGTCACAAATCGAGCCGAAATCCATGGATTTCGGAAATGGATCCGGGCTCAATTGAGCCCGATCCTTCAGCATTAAGGGATGGGAAGCTAGCATGAGGGGAGGGGAGGAGAAATGGACCCTTGTTGGCGCGTGGCGGCGGCTCCGGCGGCGGTTTGCCATGGATGTGTGCAGCTCCGACGATCCTGCTCCCGATCCCGATTCTCCACCAAAAGCTTAGCTCTAGGTATCGTTTCCGTCTGCTCTCAGAGCTCTGAAGCTAATGGAATGGGTAGATTGTCGTGAGGAGGGCTCCTTGGTTGGTTTTGAGCTTGGGCCTCCTCGGTTCTCCCATGGCTGCCACCCTCCTGCAGCTGCCAGCCTCCCTGCTTCCACTTGGGTCAAGGGCAGACCCCCAGCAATCAGGTAAGGGCCCTAGGTTGATTGGAGATTGAGTGAGGAGGAGGGGATGATAGCTTTTTTCCTTTTTTGCTTTTACTTTTGCTTTTAGATCAAGCTTTTGGTCCCCCCCCCCCCCCCCCTCCATTGATCAATCCTACCATAGTCTAGGGTTCAGTCTAAGGGCTGAATGCAAGGCCTAAGGTCCATGATTAATGGTTTGATGATGGTGCTAAGGTTCATTTCAATTTAGGCTTGAAATTCACCTTTAAAGGCCTAAGTTGACCATGGTTAGTTAACCATGGTGAGTGGGTTGACCCCACTTGGGGTTCATGGGTCCCTTAACCTCACACAACATAGGTTGGTCCATGGTGGGGCTCCAATTGGGTTAATTTTGCCTTAAGGTGTGATTTTGACCTAAATTGAGCTAAAGTTGGCTTTGGTCAAATTGGTCAAAAGGGTGACCAAGGGATGGGGCTTTTGGGTCCAATGAGTTCCTTAAAGTGTTTAGAGTGTGGGGGTAGGGTCAATTTGAACATTTGGGGGTCAATTGAACCCTAATTGACTTGGTTTGGTTAATGTTGACCTATAGTTGACCATGGTCAATTTCATGCAATTGGGTCCCACCCAAGTTCACTTCTCATCCTATAGGTCTCCCTTAGTGGTTAGGGTGGTATGGGGGAGGTCAATTTGGTGAATTGAGGGTCAATTGGCCTAAGGGAGTGGTATTGGGCTATGTTGATTTTGTGCCCTTGGGGTGCATTTAGCACACTCCACTTGGCCCAAGGGCCCTAGTGGCCACTCTGCACACCACCCATGCCCTAACAACATTTAGGGGTCTAGAAGGATTGGGGATGTTACAAAGGACATCCAAAACTTGTACTTGCTCATCTTGGCAAACGAACTTGCGCTCTCACAATGTAGACCGCACCGAATCACAAATGCTCAACAAGATCCTCTGTACTCTTATAGTGTATCAAACACCACTTCTAAGGACAGACACAAGATGGTTTGGAAAATCTCTTAACACTATATCCACCAAATTCATGAAGGCAGAGAAGACATTAGCTAAAACAAAGGCCGCCACTAAGATCTCAAAGTAAAGCCCCTTATGGGAACGAACAGGCAGTCCATGGAACTGTTGAAATTGTTGAAGTGGAAGTTTGGAGGCTTTTTGGACCTGGGCGGTCTGGGCGGAGGTCGGGCGGTCTGGCGTGACCGCACGACTTGGTGGTCTGCCTCTGCGGTCTGGCTGGTAGTAGCCTAGCTGCAGTCTCCTGGCTTGATCGCTGGTATAGGTCCAAGTCGGCTGGAGGTGAGGCCGCGCGGTCTGTCTCTGACCGCGTGGCGGGTTGATCATCTTCAGGTCTCTTCCAGGTTCTCTCCGGAATGCGGTCTGGTAGCTGACCAGGCTTTCTGGGAGTATTCGCGGACTAAGGGACTTAGTCGCGCGGTCACAGTTCGCGGTCTCAGAAGGAGACTGGTATGCGAGCTGGTTGCTGTTCATGGTCTCAGGAGGAGATCGGCATGTGGACAGGAGTTCGCGGTCTGATGGCGAACTGGCTGTGTTCGTGGTCTCGAACGAACACAGGTGGTGAAGGGCTTCGGGCGGTCTGGCGATCTCTTTGGAGAGTCGCGGTCTGCTGTGAGAGTGGCGGTCTCTCATAGCGACATTGAAGCTGGCGGGTTCACCAAAATGAAGCAGAAGTAATATTGCTGATCGCGCGGTGTGACCGATCAGGTCGCGCGGTCTGGGGGTGGTGATCCTATCTCATAGGGCGGTGACTGGATCAGGTCCCGCGCCTATAAATAGGAGGCCACTGTAGCAGCAAATATAACACACCAAGTGTAAGCTGAGTTCGCTTGTTTCCTGCGGTCTGGTTTATTCTGACCGTGCGGTCTGCTGATTGAATTCCTCTTGTGCAGCTTCTGCGGATAGTGTGGGCGGCAGCGATCACCTCTTCCTCTGAAAGTGTTCGGGCGGTCTGCGGCTTGGAGTTGTGGTGCTGGAGTTCGGGAGAATCAGGAAATCGGAAGAAGGGAGCGGTCTGTGCAGCGGGTTTGGTGGTGTGCTGTGATCGGCAAGGCGCTGCGGTCTGGCAGTGTGTTGAAGTCGCAGGGAGGTCGCGCGGTCTGGAGCGGTCTCAAGTTATCTTCAACTTGTATCTTTCCTTTGTGTTTGTGCTGACGAAATCATGTCTCGTCAAGCATGCCTCGCCTTGTAATTTTGAAGTGCTGCTATCAATAAAGATCAGTTGTTTGCCTTCATTTGTTTCTGGTTGTTTTGGCTTTGATCTCTAAGTTGACTAGCTCCTGCTTGCTCCATAAAGATTCGAAAAATTTTCACATGGTATCAGAGGGAGGTTGGAGTGGTTGAGCAGTGAGTAACTTAGAGTAGCCATCGCCTTTGTGAAGAAAGGAACCAGTGGAAGAACAATGGAAGGTGGATTTGCAAAGGGTCTTGGGATTGAGGTGCTTACATCGACCAACTTCAAGAAGTGGAAGTCGTGTATGCAAAGCTATCTTGTAGGTGAGGACCTCTGGGAAGTTGTTGGAGGAGATCAGACGCAGGAAGTTGTCCCGGAAGGGGATAATGGGGCTGAGGTGAGAACTTGGAGGAGGACGAATGCGAAGGCAGAGTTCACTTTGAAGAGGGCAATCTCACCTGACCTATTTGATCACATCTTGGGGTGTGGTTCAGCTGCGGAGATCTGGAGAGCCCTGGATGGGCTGTTTAACAAGAAGAATGTGGCGAGGCTGCAGTTCTTGGAGAATGAGCTGGCAAGGTCGGCTCAGGGTGATCTTTCTATCTCCACCTTCTTTCTGAAGTTGAAGAACTTGTGTGCTGAAATCTCAGCATTGGACCCTGATGAGCCTATCTCTGAGGCGAAGCTGAAGAGGCACATCATCCGCGGCCTGCGGAAGGAATATGTTGCCTTTGTGACGTCGGTGCAGGGATGGGCAAATCAGCCGTCTCTGTTGGAGCTGGAGAACTTGCTTGCATCGCAAGAAAGTTTGGCAAGGAAGATGGCGGGGGTGTCGGTGGCTGGGGGAGATGGCGAAGTTCTCTTCTCAGGGAAGAAGAAGAAGTGGGACAAGAAGAAGAAGACCGCTGGATGTGGCTATGGGCCTTCAACTTCTGGGCAGCAGGAAAGGGGGTATGCTCCCAAGGCTGACGGGAAGAAGAAGGGTGAAGGTCCGAAGTGCTACAAGTGTGGCAAGTTTGGCCACATCAGGAAGGATTGCAAGGTGATCACCCAAGCTGGGCATGCTGCGGAGAAGGAGGAAGCTGAGGCCAGGCACATTCAAGGAGGTTGGGGAGGAGCTTTTTCGGCTTCTGTTGGAGCTTCTGCTCCTATCAACTATCTGGAGGATTGGATCGTGGACTCGGGGTGTGGTCATCATCTCACCGGAGACGAGACCAAGCTTTCTTCTGCACAGCCCTATACAGGTAACAATGCAATCATTACTGCTGATAATACTGTACATCCAGTGGAGAAGGTGGGGGTTGTTTCTTTGGGCAGTGATAGAGGGCCACTTACTTTGAAGAGTGTCTATCATGTGCCCGGAATGAAGAAAAACCTCTTCTCCGTGACCAACGTTGTTGACGCTGGGTATCACGTTCTGTTCGGCCCAACAGAAGTGAAATTTCTACGTAATGTAGAGGCCGTAAAGGCCGAGGTCGTCCATGTCGGGAGACGGGCAAAGGACTTGTTTGTTTTATCAACAAGTTCCTACGTCGACAAGATGAAGACGAATGATGGTGCCGTTATATGGCATGAGAGGTTGGGGCACGTGGGGATGGACAAGCTGAAAGCTATGGCGGTGAGAGGCCTGGTCAAGGGCCTGCCAAGTCTATCTTCCTACGGAGAAGGTCATGTTTGCGCAGGATGTCAGTTCGGCAAGTCTCATCGACTACCGTTTGACAAGTCGCAGACAAGGAGTAGTGTGCCGTTGGAGTGCATCCACGGTGACTTGATGGGACCTACTGCTACCCCAAGCCTCGGAGGCAGCAGATATATGCTGGTGTTGATCGATGATTACACCAGATATGTCTGGGTTTATTTCCTGAAGGAGAAGGCGGAGGCGTTTGCCAAGTTTGTGGAGTTCAAGGAGCTCGTGGAAGGTCGGATGGGACTGCGGGTGAAGAAGCTGAGGACTGACAACGGAGGGGAGTTCACCTCCAGTGAGTTCTCTACTTTTTGCAGGAAGGCGGGCATCCGGAGAGAGCTCACTTGTGCTCATACTCCACAACAGAACGGAGTTGCAGAACGGAAGATCCGTCATCTGACGGAGACCTGCAAGTGTTGGCTGCATGCCAAGAGTATCCCAAAGTCCTTCTGGGCGGAGGGAATGTCTTGTGCTGCCTACGTCATCAACAGGATGCCTCTGAGCCCTATCAACATGTTAACTCCGCATGAGTTGATGTTCAAGGAGAAGCCAAGCGTGGCACACCTTAGGGTGTTTGGCTCCACCTGCTACGTGCATGTTCCAGATGCTCTTCGGACGAAGCTAGATGCGAAAGCAAGGAAGCTAGTCTTCGTGGGATACGATGAGCGGAAGAAAGGGTGGAAGTGCATGGACCCGGAGACGCGGAGATTTGTTGTATCTCGCGACGTCGTGTTCGATGAGGTGACATCTTACAAGGGGTCTTCTGATGTGGAGTTACCAGAGAGCAGGGTGGAGATGCCAGAGAAAGCTGTGGAGAATCTTCAGGTGGAGCTACCTGTGTCACCAGGTGGTCCATCTCCTTCTAGTTCCGAGACGGGGGCTTCTGGTTCAGGGAGCAGGGGGAGCGATGCTCCTAGCACGTCTGGAAGGGGAGCTAGGGAAGAAGCAGCGGATGACATTGCAGTTCAAGGGAAGGAGCTGAGGAGGTCGAAGCGAGCGATCATCGCCCCTGATCGCTATACAGGAGGAAACGCAGTGAGCTTCGTCTCATGTTTCTTCGCTGGTCCCTTGGATGAGAGGGAGCCGTCGAGCTTTGAGAAGGCCCAAGGCGTGAAGGAGTGGGACGTTGCGATGCAAGAAGAGATGGCAGCTCTTGAGAAGAACGAGACCTGGTCTCTTGTGCCCAAGCCCAAGGGCATCACTCCTGTGACATGCAAGTGGGTCTACAAGCTTAAGAAGAAAGCTGACGGCAGTATCGAGCGGTACAAAGCTCGTCTTGTAGCTCGGGGGTTCTCGCAGCAATACGGTGAAGACTATGATGAGACATTCAGTCCGGTGGCAAAAATGACTTCAGTTCGGTTCATCATTGCCTTGGCGGCGTTCAGTGGATGGGAGATTTGGCAGCTCGACGTCAAGAACGCTTTCTTGTACGGCGAGATTGACAAGGACATCTTCATGGTCCAGCCACCAGGTTTTGTGTCTGAAGATCTTCCAGAGCATGTCTGCAAGCTGAAGAAGGCCCTGTATGGGTTGAAGCAAGCGTCGAGGGCGTGGTACGGGAAGATCGCAGAATATCTCCTATTCTGTGGATTTGTTGCTTCAGACTCAGACTCGAGCTTGTTCGTCAAGAAGAGCGGGGAGCTTCAGGTCATCGTGCTGCTATACGTTGACGATATGATCGTGACGGGGAACTCGAAGGAGGAGGTAGCACAGCTTCGGGCTGAACTATCTATCAGGTTCGAGATGAAGGATCTTGGTGAGCTTCACCATTTTCTTGGACTTGAGGTGCAGAGGAAGGAAGGTGGAGTGTTGGTGACCCAAGCCGGATATGCGGAGCGGATCGTGGAGCGATTCGGCATGAAGGAAGGGAAGTGCACTTCCACACCTCTGGAGAAGGCTATGAAGCTTCGGAAGGATGAGGGAAGGATCATGCAAGATCCGTTGGTGTTCCGAGCTCTGGTTGGGAGCTTGATTTATCTGACGATCACAAGGTCGGATATTGCATATGCAGTAGGCAGGGTGAGTCGGTTTATGGCGGAACCACGAGTACCTCATCTGCTAGCGGCCAAGAACATTCTGAAGTATGTCAAGGCGACCTCGGACATGGGTCTCCTATACAGGAGGGATGCGGGATTCGAGGTGCATGGATACATGGATGCTGATTACGGGGGAGATTCGGATGATCGGAAGTCGACATCTGGATTCGTCTTCATGGCGGGCCCTACGGCTATATCATGGTGCAGCAAGAAGCAGGATTCCGTATCGGTCTCTACCACGGAAGCGGAATACAAGGCTTCGGCCTTGGCAGCTCAGGAAGCCATCTGGCTTAGGAGGTTGGTTGGAGACGTCCACAAGGAGGTTCGGGAGCCGACTCTGCTACGCGGTGACAATGAGAGTGCTCTCAAACTGGTGACCAATCCAGTTTGTCACGCGAGAACGAAGCATATTGAGATCGAGCATCACTTCATACGGGAGAAGGTGCTGGAGGGATCTCTTTCGGTCGAGCATGTGCGGAGTGCGGACAATGTCGCAGACATCTTCACAAAGGCGCTGGAAAAGGGGCCGTTCACACGGCTAAGGAGCCTATTGGGGCTGGTTTCAACTTCCCACTTCAAGGGGGAGTGTTGAAATTGTTGAAGTGGAAGTTTGGAGGCTTTTTGGACCTGGGCGGT
Source organism: Dactylorhiza incarnata (assembly GCA_033032865.1). Lineage (NCBI taxonomy): Eukaryota > Viridiplantae > Streptophyta > Magnoliopsida > Asparagales > Orchidaceae > Dactylorhiza > Dactylorhiza incarnata. Next base: position 1,341,792 of record JAWHQI010000310.1, on the reverse strand, counting down.
CTGGGCGGAGGTCGGGCGGTCTGGCGTGACCGCACGACTTGGCGGTCTGCCTCTGCGGTCTGGCTGGTAGTAGCCTAGCTGCAGTCTCCTGGCTTGATCGCTGGTATAGGTCCAAGTCGGCTGGAGGTGAGGCCGCGCGGTCTGTCTCTGACCGCGTGGCGGGTTGATCATCTTCAGGTCTCTTCCAGGTTCTCTCCGGAATGCGGTCTGGTAGCTGACCAGGCTTTCTGGGAGTATTCGCGGACTAAGGGACTTAGTCGCGCGGTCACAGTTCGCGGTCTCAGAAGGAGACTGGTATGCGAGCTGGTTGCTGTTCATGGTCTCAGGAGGAGATCGGCATGTGGACAGGAGTTCGCGGTCTGATGGCGAACTGGCTGTGTTCGTGGTCTCGAACGAACACAGGTGGTGAAGGGCTTCGGGCGGTCTGGCGATCTCTTTGGAGAGTCGCGGTCTGCTGTGAGAGTGGCGGTCTCTCATAGCGACATTGAAGCTGGCGGGTTCACCAAAATGAAGCAGAAGTAATATTGCTGATCGCGCGGTGTGACCGATCAGGTCGCGCGGTCTGGGGGTGGTGATCCTATCTCATAGGGCGGTGACTGGATCAGGTCCCGCGCCTATAAATAGGAGGCCACTGTAGCAGCAAATATAACACACCAAGTGTAAGCTGAGTTCGCTTGTTTCCTACGGTCTGGTTTATTCTGACCGTGCGGTCTGCTGATTGAATTCCTCTTGTGCAGCTTCTGCGGATAGTATGGGCGGCAGCGATCACCTCTTCCTCTGAAAGTGTTCGGGCGGTCTGCGGCTTGGAGTTGTGGTGCTGGAGTTCGGGAGAATCAGGAAATCGGAAGAAGGGAGCGGTCTGTGCAGCGGGTTTGGTGGTGTGCTGTGATCGGCAAGGCGCTGCGGTCTGGCAGTGTGTTGAAGTCGCAGGGAGGTCGCGCGGTCTGGAGCGGTCTCAAGTTATCTTCAACTTGTATCTTTCCTTTGTGTTTGTGCTGACGAAATCATGTCTCGTCAAGCATGCCTCGCCTTGTAATTTTGAAGTGCTGCTATCAATAAAGATCAGTTGTTTGCCTTCATTTGTTTCTGGTTGTTTTGGCTTTGATCTCTAAGTTGACTAGCTCCTGCTTGCTCCATAAAGATTCGAAAAATTTTCACAGGAACATCCTACTCACGGATCCTTTACAGACAAAAGTCTATACGGAGGCCGATCTCCGAGAACATGGATCCATCTCGCAACTGATTAAGAAAATCATCTATTCGAGGTGATGAACATTTATCTCGATAGTCATCTCATTCAACTATGCTCAATTTGCTCAAAATCTTCTAGAAACATTCTTCTAGCTCACGCAGGGCCATGCAGCAAAGTGCCCTCGAAAAAAGACAAGTATCTGGCTCAAGACCTTAAAACAAACTCCGTCTTTTTCTCAAGGGGAAGACCGAGAAGACTAGCCGGAGAAACATTTGAAGCTCTCACACAACAGAATGCACGGCACAACGAGAGCATTTTTTCTAGAACAGAAATAGAGATGAGAAAAGACTGGCTGCCAGACTCTAAAGATTGACGAGCACGAACCGCAGAAATAACCAGAGAATCTTGATACGGGAATCCAACACTCAAGGGTTGGTCAATATCCAACGAGAAGTCCAGGTGCTTATCCTCTCACATGTCTACAATACCAAACTAGATCTCCAATCCAAGCCCAAGAAATCATACTAACCTCTTCCAAATCTGGTACTTTCAATCGACATACTATAGAAATCAAACCCAAGAAAAGGTTCAACGCTACTGAGTCACCCGAGGGAAAACTTAGCACGAAACAAATCACTAACTCGATCGGGAGTCAAGAAATGACCATTACAAAGATCCTAGCCACGAACAAGTGGATAACACCAAAATCAAAAGAACGCGTGCTCATCGATTAATTATCTTAACTTCCTTAAAAAAATTGCACGCATTGCCAGCTAAACAGAAATTGAGATAGCGAGGAACTATTAACTGAATCAGAATCTAACTTAAGATCACCAGGGTTGAAGATTGAGCTTCTCCCTCGCTCACCACGATCAGTTTATCCTTCCCTTCATCCGACACTGGATCTCATCGTGCCCCTCTTTATTACTTGCAGTGCAACCCAATCACTTTTAGGTGCGTCTTGAATTATGCTTACCCGTTGTTGCTTCTGAGCTTTTAGTTTCTTGAAACATTCTCCGAGCGAATGGCCTGACTGGCCACAGAAATTACATGCTTTCTCCCGTCCTTTCTTTGGTGTGGGGCTAGATGCCCATTGGCTTTCGCCATCCCCAACCTTTCTCTTTTTCTGTAACGAGGACATACCGCGATCTTTGGCATTTCCAATAGCCTCAAACTTCAAGGCAGCTTCAACTGCTTTCGCATCAGTCTCGGATTGGTAGGCGTTAGTAAACTGCTGGATGTTACCTTGAGGATCACCCAAGAATTACTGACCTTGCACTCCTCAGCAGCTATCAACTCAGGAGCGAATCTATTCGATTTACCGATCTCACTCTGGTATTCAACCAACACAGGAAACTGCACACCAGGCCGCTGCCTCAAGGTGGCAGTAAGCAATGCCTGCAACTGCGTTTGCATTACAAACATCTGCCTTGACATTGTTTTAATGCTCTGACGCAGTGCATCTAGTATCGCTTCGATATGAGAATCTGAAGACTCACCCTCAAACTGGGAAAACGCCTCCATTGCAAAATGCTTCGGGGTCATCTTCTACAATTACAAACAGCGACTCATCAAGACCTAGCTTAAGACACAAAAGCTAGCAAACTCGACCACGTCACTCTCCTACGAGGCATGTCTACAAGATAGATGGACATCCAATCAGAAACAGACTTAAGACGCTTATGCCAAATAGACTCGGAAATATCCCGGATCAATTCGGAATAGGAAAGAAAACAACCTGCTATTGCTGTTACCATCATCCTATTGACTCTTGTGCTATGACATGAGTGCATGAACATTTAAATTTCTTTTCAAATCATGTGTGTGCATATGTCATCTGGTATGTCTTTAACTTGGCACGCGTGCTTATGCGATGATATGAATGTATGCAGTGCTATGCATTCTAGAAAGAGGCCTTAATGTATGTTATGAGCGGCGTACACATATAATGTTATGCATCCCATACTACATAACATTACATGTAACGAAAAAAGAAAATGTGCTAATGGGCATCCATGTAATGGTGGTTATGCATCTCATACTACATAACTGTCACATGTTGCCACCTATGGTGGATCCATATACAAACACATATTATGCATCCCATACTACATAATATGCCCCGTATACTTCTTATCATGCTATGCGTGTTGTGTCCATGCTTCAGTCAAGATATATTGATGACATATCGGTGTGTGTATACAATGAAATGGTCTTATGAGGTTCTGCTTAGGATAGCGGTTGTTTGGCTCACACGCCAAACCACCCAACTACCTTTTTCACAGAACCTCCCTCTGATACCAACTGTCACAACCCGCATTTTCCCAACATTTAAAATGCTATCAGAGTAGGGAAAGCTACGCGTTGTGATGCCACATCACGTAGGGGACGCCTACTGACGTTAAGGCAACGTATCCTTCATCGCAGTTCAAGAAATTATTATTATAAAATCAAAGTGATTCAAAAATGATTTATGCAGAAAATTAATAAACCGCGTCCCTCGGCTAGGTGGATCAACTAGTCCACACTTTTAAAATATAGTTTTACGCAGCGGAAATAAAATACTTGATTTAATTATATAGTGGCCTAAGTGAACATGAAGACCTAGTGAGGTGCACCATGCAAGATCGAATGTGTGGATTTACTATATATAAAGGTAGATTTATCACGCGCTGAAATTAGTGAGCTTAACATTTCAAATCATAATGCACAATGCTACAAATGCCTTAGCATATCTAAGCAAAGGGCTATAAAGCCAACTCGCAATTAACCATTCCAGAACAAGTGTTCAAAAGTGAACAATAAATAACAGCAGCAGTGAAACAAAAGTTTAACCAAACGGCACCACGGGCGTCAACACCTGACACGAACCGATGGGCCGGCAAGACCACAGAATACCCTACCTCAAGAGGGTCAGAAGACAGCAACTAAAGCAACTCCGCACTGACACCTGTTATTGTCCAGAACCAGAGGCATTCAAAGAAAGAACACCTCAGAAGCAAGTTACAAGTGGTGCGGAAAACAAGAAAATAAGCAAACCTCCGCGAGACCGGGGGGAAACGGTATCTGCAAGGATTAGTGATGACAAAGCTAGCAGCAAATAGTCACAGGAAAAGAAACAGCAGAAGAATCTAATAAACAGCCAAAAAGGAAGCAGCAGTAGAAACTAAAAAGTTAGCGGAAAAAGCTCACCAAACAAAGGTGAGAACACAGGCGATGACAAAACTCGCCATGAGTAAAAGAAAAGAACCATCAACTTTCAAATTATTAATTATGTTACTCTTGTTCAGAATTATAGAGACTGATCAGCTCATCAGACAGACAAACAGAAAAAAAAGAGAAGCCGTGCGGGGATAAATCCCTATCGCATCGTCACGACCCTCAGAGCACCGCACCGGTGGCACTGCCAACATCGTGTACGACCTTCAACAGAATTTATTAAATTAAAAGAGCATCGCACCGGTGGCACCGCCAACATCGTGTACGACCTCCAACGGATCATTCACATTTTTTTCATGATTCTTTCAAGGAGCAATGGGCGAGGCCCAACAGATCATATCACACTAAATTGCAAGCAGAAATGGAAAATACAAGTAGATATAATGCTAACAAAAGTCTTTTTATTAACTAGCAAAATGTCCAGTTTTTAGCAGCAATAATTAGAGGATAAAAGAATGGAGATATGCCTCAGTTAGATCAAGAGCACCGGCTTGGAGCGGTTATATGGCAAAGAGAAAGAGCAAGGGCAAGAACACCACTTGCCTTAGGTTTTGCTGGAAAAACTCTCTGAATCGCTCCCCGTTGTAGATCGGGTTACGAGAAGGCGAGAGGAGTCAAGATATACAAGAGAGCGGGCTAAAAAAGGTTAGGGTACAAAAGACCTAACGAAAAAGTTTCACGAAGCGGAAGGAAATTACCACGAGGACGAAGCTCTCGTCGAGAGCTTTCCGAATCTATGCTCGGCTCGCGATTTCGACCACCGGAGCTCCGTCGGCGGCGTCCGGAAGATTCACGAAATCGCCACTTCCGTCGCTCGCTTTTCTCTCTGGTTCAGACAGAATGAGGAAGAAGCAGGTTCGTTTTCTTTTGGCAACATCACATAACTTTAATAATAATAATAATATTATTATTATTATTAAATAAATGAATGAAGGGGTCGGCGCATGCATGCAAAAGGAAGTCGACGCATGCTGCTAAGGGGAGTCGACGCATGCTGCTAAGGGAAGTCGACGCACGCTGCTAAGGGAGGAAGTCGACGCATGCGTCGGGCTGTCGAAATCGACGCAAGGCTGGAGGTCGACGCATGCTTCTAATGAACCGTATATATATACATTCATAATTTTTAAATAAACGAACGCCGAATCCAACGAAAATCTCGCCTAAGGTGAACGGCGGCGCTACAAATCAAACGGCGAAGTTGGATTCAAAATCCGACGTGCCGTTTTCGAGATATGAATGGCGGAAGTTACGACGAGCTTTAAATATATACAAAACTTCTAAAATACGCCGAGGCTCCAAAATGGCTCGGATCGCGACGAAACTTGATAGACAAGTCTAAAATTAATTAATCAAATTTCCTAACGTAAAATTTTTCAATTCCGGGTCGTCGCAAAAATTTGGTCGACTTGACCCAAACGGACGCGAAAACGCGCAAACGGCAACGCGCCGCTAACTCGACGTTAGAAGTAACGCCCCGACGTCATTAACACGCCATCACTGAATTAAACAAATACCGGAAAATCAGGGGCGTTACACCCGCGCCCCCAGCAGCAGGGCAAGACCAGCAGGGGGGCCGCCCCTAGCTGGGTCTCGCCCAGCCCCAGCAGGGGGGCCGACCCCCGGGTCTCGCCCCACCCGGTTAATGGGCTCGCCGAGCCCCGCGATGTACCCCCCTCGCCCAGTTCCGGGGGGAGGGGGTCGGTCTGCGTTTAGCGCTTTAGAACGGCGGGATTTGGCTGTCCGCACGCCAAATCCGGGGATATTTTGGTAACTTCAGGGACCAGTATGTGGTTATTTGCAACCCAAATCCAGAATCTTATAAATAGGACCAAAGGGGCGCCATTTGGGAGGAGGGATTTTCTAGGCTAGCTCTCTCCCTCTCTCTCTCCCCCCACTTTCTCTCTCTAGTGGGTGAGGAGAGCCTCCAGTGGTGCCCAAGCTTAGTAGGGCTTGGGAGGGGAAGTTCCTAAGGGGCTTCCGGGTATGTGGCGGGACCTCCCCACTAAGCCCTTGGTCAAGTCCATAGTTCCTCAACCTTCAACCTAGGGCTCTCCCTTGGGGGAAGTAAGGGTTGGTCGCCCCTCAGCTTGCTGAGGGCCCCGAACTCCACAGAGACCGAGAAATCAGTTTCAACATTATGGTGCGGTGAGCGTGGAGTGTGACCTATTCAAGAAACTCTCAAGATGAGCTCCATGGACCGAGGTGGAGGAAGTTCTGACCCGGGTCACTCGCAGCCCCCGGTGGCTGGGGTGACGTTGGAGATGTTCGAAAATCTCAAGCGGGAGGTCATGCAGACCTTGCAGCTAACCTTCACCTCGATAGGCGCAGGTAGGAGAGAAAGTGGTCTGGAGGCCTCGCCTCAGCAGGTTGGCGAGAACACCCTCAGCTAGCCATCCGGGAAAGAGGTGCTGGAAGGGGGCGAGTGGGGGGGTCCTCGACCCCCACTCGCCGAGACCCTAGTGGGCAAGTGGGGAGGTCCTCGACCCCCTCGCCGAGACCCTAGTGGGCGAGTGGGGAGGTCCTCGACCCCCACTCGCCGAGACCCTAGTGGGCGAGTGGGGAGGTCCTCGACCCCCACTCGCCGAGACCCTAGTGGGCGAGTGTGGAGGTCCTCGACCCCCACTCACCGAGACCCTAGTGGGCTAGTGGGGAGGTCCTCGACCCCCACTCGCCGAGACCCTAGTGGGCGAGTGGGGAGGTCCTCGACCCCCTATCGCCGAGACCCAAGTGGGCGAGTGGGGAGGTCCTCGACCCCCACTCGTCGAGACCCAAGTGGGCGAGTGGGGAGGTCCTCGACCCCCACTCGCCGAGACCCAAGTGGGCGAGTGGGGAGGTCCTCGACCCCCACTCGCCGAGACCCAAGGGGGCGAGTGGGGAGGTCCCAGACCCCCACTCGCCCAGCCCCAAGGGGGGAGTGAGAAGGCTGTCGGCACCCACTCGCCCAGCCCCAAAGGGGGGCGAGCAAGGGAAGTCCTTTTTGTGAGCATATCCTCTCAGCCCCGGTTCCAGAAGGATTCAGGGGGGCGGAGACGTCCCACTACTCCGGCAGGAATGATTCAGTCATGCACCTGCAGTGGTTCGAGGACATGGTGTAACATCGCATTTCCTACTAGACCCCCTAACTCCAATTTAGGGTGAGACAAGAGGTGAGAGTGGTGAGTTTGAGCTAGATTGCAGCCTTAGGGCACATAGAGTTAGGTGAACTCACCTGTGGTCTACTATAAGGCTCAAGTCAACCTAGGTCAAACTAGCTCAACATGAACTCACACTTGCAAATTGACTCCACCAATAGATGATAAACACTCCAAGGAATGCCATAGACCCAAAAGCCCCATCATGGGGTCACCAATTGACCCAATTTGACCAAAGTCAAACTTGGGTCAACATATGTCAAATCCTCCCCAATAAGTTCAATTGAACCCCAAAGCATGAAATTGACTTCCCCCCTAGTCTTCGGACATCATGAGGGACCTAATTGACTCAAAAGCCCCATCATGGAGTCTTCAATTTGGCCAAATTGACCAAAGTCAACATTTCCCCAATTTTGGTCAAAATCACACCTTTGGGTCAAATTGGCTCACTTAGGTCTTCACCATGACTCAACCAACCTTGGGCGGTGTCAATAGATCTCAAGACCATCATATTGGACCAGCCAACACACCCAATTGACCAAGCCAACCCAAAAGTCAACATAGGGTCAATTTTGCCTAAATTGGGCTTATTTGGAATTAATCCAAATTCCAATGGATTAAGGCCCTCACCCAAAGCCCACTCTGAAGCCCATAGGTCTAATGACCAGCCTTGCCCCCTTATTTCCAACATGCAAAGACATGCATGGGGGTAAAGGGGTATTTTTCCCCATTTTAGGAGAGAGAGATGAGGGAATTGAGGAATGGAGGCCACATGGCCATCCATTCCTCTGTCCAAGATCTTCTCTGAGCTCCCCCCTTTATTTCCAGCAGGAAATGGGGCTGGAGAGAGACCAAGTGGCAGCTATGGTGACACAACCAAAGTGTGGCCGACCACCAAGCATGAGAACTCCTTATACATCCCTCCACACACCTCTCACGGGGTTCCATTAGCTTCAGAAGTGTGAGGGCAATCGAAATCGACTACTGGAAGGCTCATTTTGGTGGAGAACCGAGGATTCGACTTGGAGCTTGGAGCAGGTGGTCGGCCATGGCACACCGCCGGGAAAACCGAGATCGAGCTCGGTTTAGGTACGATTTCTCCCCCTCTCCCTCTGTGCTTGTTATCTAAGGTCATAGCAGGGGTAGCCGAGCTCAATTGAGCCGTCAGCCATGGGAATTTACCTCCCGTTTTTCCGTTTGGGCTTCCTCCAGGGATCGCCGGAAAACCCCACCTCCGGCCACCATTCCACCGCCAATCGACGGCCAACCCCTCAACGGAGGTGGTGGCGGCGGCAGATGGCCGGGGAGGGTGGTGGTTGGCCCGGATCAAGGGCCTTTTCCTCTGGGCCGTCGGCTAGAGGTAGGAGACGAAATCACAGCCGTTGATTTCGTCTCCTTGATCTCTATTGGCAGACCACCTTAATCCTGCCTAGGATTTTTCAGTAGATTGCATGCAGTATTTGAAGGCCTTAGATGCCGTTTTTGCAAAAAGGGGAAGAGACAACTTTTGTAGCCCTATGGGTCTACTTTCATTTGCCACTTGAATCATCTGATTTGGTACACTGTGGACACCAGGGCACTCTTTTTCCTAGGACTGCTCCTTGTGTAGGGCAGAAATTAAAATGGCTATAACTTTCAATTGGCTTAACCAAATCACTTGAATTTTCTACCATGCATGCATGGTATGAAGACACACATAGGGTTTTAATTTGAGAATTTTTGGATGTGTATCCATTGAGATATTTCATTTATTAGTAAAAGTAAATTTTTGATATTTAAGGAGTTGTATAACTCCAAACACCCCCTAATTTTGGGGGTGAGCTCTTCATACATATCTAAATCACTGGTTAAAATCTCATCTCATGTGCATGAGTAGTTTTCTCTGAACTTCAAAATGAAGTTAGGGTTTAAGAGGAAAAGTGGGGTGCTAATAGTCAATTTGGGCTTTTGAGCTTTTTGATGGAATTGAAGGTGGGGATCACCTTGCATGCCTCTGAAACCTTGGGGTTAGTGTATGTCATGAGGATATACATCTTTGTCATAAGTTTCATGATTTTTGGAAGTTATTTTCCTAAGGTTTTTAATTAAATGAAAATTGTCACACTTTTAAATTAATGGAATAATTTGAATAAAAAACTTAGGGTTAAATCCAAAACTCTGGAAAATGGATCTTTGACTGGAAAGGCACATTTAGGAATTTTGTTGGAATTTTTGGACCTCATTTATTTCTCTGAATTTGATTTATTTGGTTAGGTCAATTTATTCAAATATGACATTTAGGTCTCATAGGCATTTGGAGAATTATGAAATTATTCTAGTAGGTTTCCTGGGTGATTCTATAACTCTGTAAATTTTATCATAATTTGGTAATTATCAATTTATTGAGGAAAACCCCTTTTGTAATTAATTAATTTAATGGGGTAAAATAGTTTGAAAAATTCTAAATCTCTGGATTTAGTGTTTTTAGATGATTATTATACTAGGATAATTTTCTCAGAATTTATAGAGACATATTAATGGTAGTTGTAGTGTAAATCACTATTTGCACCCCATTTATGTTAAATAGAAATTATGGTCAAAAATTTTTGTTAAAAATGTGAAACTTAGGATTTGATGTTCTTAGACCATTATTATGCCATGATAATTTTCCCAGAATTTATTGAAGTCTTAACATAGCACTTTTAGTGTAAACCCTTATACGCACACCAAATATAACAAATGATAATTAAGGGTAAATACTCCTTGGAATAATATGAAACTTAAGCATTGCTGTTTTTAGGTCAATAACATACTTATGTGATTTATTCAGATTTTATTGAGACCTGTAGGTGGTGGTTGTAGTGTAAACTCTTATTGGCACACCACTTGTATTAAATGAATATTGTGGATAAATATTACCTGAAATATTATGAAATCTTGGATTTGGTGTTTTTAGAGGATTAGTATGCTAGGTTAATTTTCTTAGAATTTTTGAAATTCTTATTTTAGTACTTGGTGTGTAAAGTCACGTCTTCATCTTTTTCATGATAAATATAAATTATGATTATAAATTTGCTGGAAAAAATATGATTTTTCTGGAAATAGTGATTTTATGTTCATATGAAGCTACTGTAATTTTTCCAGAATTTTAGGAAGTCAAAATCTTGTACTTGATGTGTAAAAATTATTTTTCCATTCATTAATTGAAAATTAGGGATTAGGGTTATTTAATTGCTGGAAAATATGAAATCTTGGAAATATTTTTATCATGTCACCCCTCATCTCTGGAAGGATTTTTGACAAGTTTGAATTCACTAGCATGATACCTCCTTCACTTTTTAGATTCATATTAGTAATTAATGAATTTTTGTAGAGGTCAAAATTAGATGAAACATGCTTGGATTTTGATCATCCCTTATTTTATCCACTATGAACCTAAAATAAAATTTAGAAGTCATTTGGAAGTAATTTGACCAAGGTTCCATCATAGGAATCTAAGTTAGTTATATGTCGTGGTCTGCGGATAGTGAAAACTCATTATGATGAATAGGTCAATATAATCACAAGGAAATCGGTGAGAATTTGATTATAACAAGAGATGAGTATAGACCACTTAGAGGACTAGAAGTTTTTAGAGTTGAGTCCAAAAGATTGATTGCATAGGAGCAGGGTGAAACATAAGGCGTAAGTTATAAAGGGTAATGAGAGGGAGGAAGGTTAGGTCAAAGTAGCCGCCAAGAATGTTAAATGTCCTGGAAAGGGGTTGGGCATCATCCCATCATATACCCTAGTACCTTGTGAACCCCTCACCGGGTAGCCCTCGGGAAGTCCAGGATCCAACCTAAATTTCCAAGTATAATAATATCTAAACAAGAGTAGTCTAAATAGGAGTTTAGACGATGAGAGTGCTTAGTGAGCTATGGGTAAGGCTGTGCTCGGGAGTGACGAAAGATCATCCTTCCCCTTAGAAAGTCATAAAGCGCTGAGGCTTAATTCAAGTGAAATGATAAGAAGGTAATCTTTTGGGTAGATACCAATAATACTAAGTGTCTTGAGTAAGGGAACTTTGGGGTGTCATCCCATTGTAGTTCCTAATACCATAGCGAGCCCTTTACAGGGTAACCCTCGGGAATTCAAGATTAAACGTAAACTGTATGGATAAGATGTTACAAGAATAATTTAATAACACACTCACCCACAACCTGTGGTTACGGAAGCCTAGTCTGTTTGGTGCTGCGAGCAGTAAGCTCAGTATTTGAAAGAGCGGATTGAAAGTCAGGTGAGCTTGCAACTCAGTAGAGTTTGTTGGTACGGACGGGTTGGTCCGGGGAGCCGGTGGCTCGGAAGGTTATTAATGACGGGCAGGTTAGCCCGGGGAGCCTATGGCTCGGAGATAGATTGTAGAACATGTTGCATGTGCATTGAAGGTGGTGAGTCTTCTGTATTGGACGGACGTTCACACCGACGTCAATACGTTGGCTCGGCAAGTGTGGTATATACACTTAGCCTAGGAAGTCTGGCGGTCCAGTCAGCAAGAGTACGCAGACGCTCCACGGTTTTATGTTGAGGCGTACGATAGGTCTAGGTTAGGTAGTGTGAATACCAACCTAGAGGTGGGCGAGGCCCAACCCACCGCTTCCGTTTGCCACTACGGGAGTATCCGGGGAGTCTTGCTAGCTCCAAAAAGGGGGAACTAAAGGTCTATGCGCATAGAGTCGTAGTGTGTGAGTTGCACTTGTATGAACATAGCATAACAACATACCTTGCATGACATAGCATGAACATTGCATTCCAACCCCTACCCCTATCGTATAAATTGGTATGAGACTTTTTATACGATAGGCCCTGCTAAACGACCCCTTGGTCTATAGTTTTGTATGGGCATTCCTATAAATCAATGGTTACTTTTAAATTACCTTACTTGCGTCGCACTGCTTCTTTACGCTCACTTCTTTCTCTGCCGCGATATTACTTTACTGCTTTTAGTACTGTTTACTGTTCATATTGCTAGCATAGAACTTATTTGTTATACTCTTGATAGCGTAGAATATTTGTCACCTGCTTTTGATTACTCCACTTTGATGTCCTCCGCTTCTTCCTCCCGCACGGTGCCTAGGAGTCGCGGGGGGAGGCGAGGACAAAATCGTCTTAGTCTTTATGAATAACGGTCGGTTGTGACCGTAGGTGTCCAAGGAGCTGGAGCTCAGCTGGCACGGGAGATAGGACCTGAGGAACATATGTCGTGCATTACTATCGTTACTGGACAGGTGTTGATGAGAGATGTTTTGTTGTAGCTTCCGCATAGATGTATATAGTGAGAGAGAGAACTGTACTTCTTTTATTCTTTCGGACTTGTACTGGGCATAAGCCCCTCTTTCTCTCTTTTTTTTATTGTACTCATTGATGGACAGTTACTTTTGGATATATTTATATATTCATATGCGTGTGATTGTGGACTTATGTGCTAGTTTTACTTCTTATCTCTTATTGGCCTAGTTGATCGTCCTTGCCGGCAGGATCGGCGTCTTGCGGAGATGGCTAACTTGTGTGCTAGCATCACCGTAAGGCGGCAGTTCTGGGCATAAGATCCGGGAACTCTCCTGGTGCGGGAGAGGGATCTTACACATGGTCTCCATCATGCCCATGTCAGACGCTTTCAAATGTCGACTCTTTGCGACAACTCTGAAGGAGAAGGCTAGAGATTGGTTCCACCAGCTCCCTGTGGGATCCATCTATTCCTTCGATGACTTGCGTCAAGGCTTCCTGCTACGCTTCTCGACATCAAGGAAGAGGAAGAAACATGCCGAAGCACTTTTCCAGATCAAGCAAGCGCCAGGGGAGTCACTGGCTCACTACGTGGATAGGTTCCGGGAAGAGGTTTTGCTTGTCCAAGAGGTACCAGGGTTCACCCTCCAGCTCACCTTCAGGGTGGGGATACGGGAGGGGTTCTTCAAGATGAGCTTGAAACAGAGGTCCTCTATATCTTTCGAAGAGCTGATGGAAAGGGTGGCGGAAGAAATTGAGAGTGAGGAGGCCAACCCGGAGTTCGCAAGAAGGTTAGTCAGGCTGAGTGAGCCGGAGGCAAGGCAGCAGGGGGGAGGGTAGGGGCTCCCGAGAGGAAGTTCGACCAAGAGGAGGACAACTTCCAGGGAGAGGCACCCTCTCCACCACCCCAGCAAACCATGGCGATCGACCGAAGAAGAAGAAGGAATCGTAAGGGAGGAAGAAGAGGAGTCCAGGCGGAGTTACCTTACTGTGACTTCCATGATGAAGAGGGTCACACGACATCCACCTGCCCCGAGTTCTTGGAAATGAGGGAGGCAAGGCGTCCGAAGTCGCAACGTCAGCAACCAGAAGAGGTCGAGGAGGACCATGCCTGGGAATAGAAGTCCAAGTCCCGATCTTCGTGCTTAGCTTTTTCAATAAATCCATGTAGTATGAAGGTTTATTTCCTTACTTAGTTTTTCTTGCGTGTAACCGGATGACTAATGTAATAAAAGTTTGTCAAAGTTCTTCACCCCTCGGATGGTTCCGCTGACCGGGCTCTCACTAGCTGGCAGGTGCAGGTCGACCTCCCAGAGAGGCTATGTTCTTCACCCCTCGGATGGTTCCGCTTACCAGGCTCTCACCAGCCGGCAGGTGCAGGTTGACCTCCCAGGGAGGCTATGTATTTTCCCCTCGGATGGTTCCGCTGACCGGGCTCTCACTAGCCGGCAGGTGCAGGTTGACCTCCCAAGGAGGCTATGTTCTTCACCCCTCTGATGGTTCCGCTGACCGGGCTCTCACTAGCCGGCAGGTGCAGGTTGACCTCCCAGGGAGGCTATGTATTCATCCCTCGGATGGTTCCGCTGACCGGGCTCTCACCAGCCGGTAGGTGCAGGTGATAACTTCGCAAAAAGAAGTTATCTTTATCCCTATTTTTATCATTTTAGCCTTGTTGTGTGATATTTATATATGAAAAGTAGATAAAAATCCAATTGTTGCATGATTTGAAGTCAAAATGATAGTAACTCTCATTTCTATATCTTTTTATGATAGGATTCGGAGAGAATTTAAGTCAAGGATTGAAGACCAAGTATTGTGAAAAATCTGGGAAAAATGTTGCAACATATTCTCAACAAATCTGGCATGTCCTATTGTGCAGAAATGCAGAGCCAGAAAAATGTTGCAACATATTCATAACATATATGGCAGTTACAGGAAATTCAAATCCGAATTTACTAAGTTTTCAACAGTTGCGAACTACCTTTTTTGGCATCCGTTCAGCAATTAATTATGCCAACAAGTGGGGCCCACGCACAGGAGAGAGAGGGCAGTTTAAAAAGGAAAATTCGGCCATTTGAAGGACATTCATCATTTTCGGCCATTAGAGAGGAGGAGGAAATCTGAGAAGAAATTCTGCCAAGGGAGAAACCAGTCCAGATCTGGCATTTGGGCTGAAGGAAACACTTCTACGTCACTGGAGAAGGGAAGATTCGCATTTCTTTCGAAATGTTTAGTAAGATCTCTTCAGTTTTGTATATTTTCCCTCAACCATGAACTAAAACTCTCTAGTCTTGCATGATGAGAGTAGTATGTGTATGTTGATGATGAACATCTTTGATTTCGATTTTGTTTTGTGAGTATCTTTATAGATCTTGTAATTTTTATGGTGAAATTGTTGGATCATGTCTTTTTATTATATTGCGCCGCGAGAATCGAGAGATGAGCGTCGTAATGTTAATTTAAGGACTAGTTTATCGCAGTGCGAGAATCGAGAGATGAGCAGTGTGAATCATTAACCAATATTTCTATATTGTCACTACGTTACGAGAATCGAGAGAGGAGAAACGTATGTGTACCACAAGATCTCTTTAGTTTTGAAAAGTGAAAGAGATTTCCTTTTCATGCTAGCAAACTAGATTTTTGCACTACATAATATTTGCGTTTCGCCTAAGTTAGAGATAACTAGGGTTGCGTAGATATTAAGATTCCTTGTATCAAGAGATAAAGGTCTCTTCTTTTACAATCATCGCAAGATAATTCAAAACTCAATCGAATGAAATATTTATTTTATCATCATCATAGTATACATATGAAATCAGAAATGCAAGGCTATTTTCTCTAATTGCTAAAAAGTATTTTAAGATCTAGTTAAGTTAATTTTAATATTTATCTAAGAGTTTTAATCTAATTTCAGAAAATCAATTAACTGTTTTACTTGGATTCATAGAAACAGTGTAGCTAGTAATTGTAAGCACTAAACTAGTCACTTCTCCGTGGGAACGATCTCACTTACTCTGTATTACTTGTACGACACGTATACTTGCGTTTTCAAGCTCTATTTTGCGCGTATCAGCAGGTTGACCTCCCAAGGAGGCTATGTTCTTCACCCCTCGGATGGTTCCGCTGACCGGGCTCTCACTAGCCGGCAGGTGAAGGTTGATCTCCCAGGGAGGCTATGTATTCACCCCTCGGATGGTTCCGCTGACCGGGCTCTCACCAGCCGGCAGGTGCAGATTGACCTCCCAGGGAGGCTATGTATTTTCCCCTCGGATGGTTCCGCTGACCGGGCTCTCACTAGCCGGCAGGTGCAGGTTGACCTCCCAGGGAGGCTATGTTCTTCACCCCTCGGATGGTTCTGCTGACCGGGCTCTCACTAGCTGGAAGGTGCAGGTCGACCTCCCAGGGAGGCTATGTTCTTCACCCCTCGGATGGTTACGCTGACCGGGCTCTCACTGGCCGGCAGGTGCAGGTTGACCTCCCAGGGAGGCTATGTTCTTCACCCCTCGGATGGTTCCGCTGACCGGGCTCTCACTAGCTGGAAGGTGCAGGTCGACCTCCCAGGGAGGCTATGTTCTTCACCCCTCGGATGGTTTCGCTGACCGGGCTCTCACTAGCCGGCAGGTGCAGGTTGACCTCCCAGGGAGGCTATGTTCATCACCCCTCGGATGGTTCCGCTGACCGGGCTCTCACTAGCTGGCAGGTGCATGTTGACCTCCCAGGGAGGCTATGTTCTTCACCCCTCGGATGGTTCCGCTGACCGGACTCTCACGAGCCGGCAAGTGCAGGTTGACCTCCCAGGGAGGCTATGTATTCACCCCTCGGATGGTTCCGCTGACCGGGCTCTCACCAGCCGGCAGGTGCAGGTTGACCTCCCAGGGAGGCTATGTATTTTCCCCTCGGATGGTTCTGCTGACCATGCTCTCACTAGCCGGCAGGTGCAGGTTGACCTCCCAGGGAGGCTATGTTCTTCACCCCTCGGATGGTTCCGCTGACCGGGCTCTCACTAGCTGGCAGGTGCAGGTCGACCTCCCAGGGAGGCTATGTTCTTCACCCCTCGGATGATTCCGCTGACCGGGCTCTCACTAGTCGGCAGGTGTAGGTTGACCTCCCAGAGAGGCTATGTTCTTCACCCCTCGGATGGTTCCGCTGACCGGGCTCTCACTAGCTGGCAGGTGCAGGTTGACCTCCCAGGGAGGCTATGTTCTTCACCCCTCGGATGGTTCCGTTGACCGGGCTCTCACTAGCAGGCAAGCCAAGTCGACCTCCCAGGGAGGACAAGTATTTTCCCCCCGAAATGGTCTCGCTAGCCGGCAGGGTTGGAAGAACTCTCGGGGAGGCAATGTGTTCTTTCCCGAGATAGCTCCGTTCGCCGGATTCCCAGCGACGCTCGTCGAATATGCAGGGTTGGACGTTTCTTTCCGAGCGCGTACCTCGCTCGAAAAGAGCGGAGATTGTGTACAACCCTGAATTCGCCGAGCGAACCCCCGGGACTCAAGAGGTATTCAAGACTTGTTTTTCCTACCATGGCCGAGGACAAGAATAGGGGGAGGTAAATCAATCATCCCTTGTTACCCATGGCCGGCTCGGACACGTCCGCTAGCGCCGGCGGTAGCACTACCGCCGGGCGCTAGCCCCCCTCAGCCGTCTCAACGGCACCGCTGAGACCGCTCGGTCGTCTTGCAAGTATGCCGAGATGAGTCACTAGCGCCGGCGGTAGCAATACCGCCGGGCGCTAGCCAATCTAGCTCAGGACCAAGGCAAGGGGGGCGAGCTCCTCTCGCTCCCATCCCCTCCAGGGGGGCGAGCTCCTTTCGCCCCCCCCCCCCCCCCCCCCCCCCCCCCCCCCGCGCCCCCAGCAGCAGGGGGCGAGACCCCAAGGGGGGCGAGCTCCTCTCGCCCCGCCCCAAGGCAAGGGGAGCGAGCTCCTCTCGGCCCCATCCCCTCCAGGTGGGCGAGCTCCTCTCGCCCCCCGCGCCCCCAGCAGTAGGGGGCGAGATCCCAGGGGGGGCGAGCTCCTCTCGCCCCGCCCCAAGGCAAGGGGGGCGAGCTCCTCTCGCCCCCATCCCCTCCACGGGGGCGAGCTCCTCTCGCCCCCCGCGCCCCCAGTAGCAGGGGGGTGAGACCCCAGGGGGGCGAGCTCCTCTCATCCCGCCCCAAGGCAAGGGGGGCGAGCTCCTTTTGCCCCCATCCCCTCCAGGTGGGCGAGCTCCTCTCGCCCCCCGCGCCCCCAGCAGCAGGGCAAGACCAGCAGGGGGGTTGCCCCTAGCTGGGTCTCGCCCAGCCCCAGCAGGGGGGCCGACCCCCGGGTCTCGCCCCACCCGGTTAATGGGCTCGCCGAGCCCCGCGAGGTACCCCCCCTCGCCCAGTTCCGGGGGAGGGGGTCGGTCTGCGTTTAGCGCTTCAGAACGGCGGGATTTGGCTGTCTGCACGCCAAATCCGGGGATATTTTGGTAACTTCAGGGACCAGTATGTGGTTATTTGCAGCCCAAATCCAAAATCCTATAAATAGGACCAAGGGGGCACCATTTGGGAGGAGGGATTTTCTAGGCTAGCTCTCTCCCTCTCTCTCTCTCTCTCTCCCCACTTTCTCTCTCTAGTGGGTGAGGAGAGCCTCCAGTGGTGCCCAAGCTTAGTAGTGGCTTGGGAGGGGAAGTTCCTAAGGGGCTTCCGGGTATGTGGCGGGACCTCCCCACTAAGCCCTTGGTCCAGTCCATAGTTCCTCAACCTTCAACCTAGGGCTCTCCCTTGGGGGAAGTAAGGGTTGGTCGCCCCTCAGCTTGCTGAGGGCCCCGAACTCCACAGAGACCGAGAAATCGGTTTCAACAATAGATTTTCCATAATTTTATGGGGGTCATATCATAGGAAGATCTTACACTTCATGTTCAATTTCATGCTTGACCAATGTTGGATAAATTATAATAAATGTCAAATAATTAAGGAAAAATATGATCCTCTGGATTTAGTCTTAGAATATCATGATAGACTCACAGTAATAATCTTGGATCAGTTGGATGAATATTTGTGGCACCTCCTCTTATGCAACTCATGTAACTCATTTGGTCTGCGTATAGTAAAACTGTGAAACTTGGGTAAATTGAAGACCAGTGGGTGAGAATGGAAGGTAGATGGTGTACCAAGTCTGGTTGAGAAGGTGTGAGGTCACCAAAAGGAGTTTATGTGATGAGAGTGTGCTTCGTGAGTTAAGGGTTAAGTTGTTCTCGGGATTGTCGAAAGATCGTCTTTCCCGTGGGGAGTCAGAAAACACTTAGGAGGTTAATTCAAGTGAGATGTTAAGAGGGGTAATCCTATGGGTAGTTACCAATAACACTAAGTGTCTTGAGAAAGGGAGCATTGGGCTATCATCTCATCATAGCTCCTAGTACCGATGCGAGCCCCTCACAGGGTAGACCTCGGGAAGTCCAAGACTAACCCTAAATTGTAAGAGTAAGTTGTTGTGCAAGATTAACTTAATAATACACACATCCACACCCTGTGATTACGGGAGGTTAGTTGGTTTGGTATTACAAGTGGTAGGCTCGGTGGTTGTAGGTGCGGACGGGATGGTCCGGCGAGCCGGTGGCTCCGAAGGTTATGGTGACGGGCAGGTTAGCCCAGGGAGCTTATGGCTCGAAGATAGATGATAAACATGTTTGCATGTGCATGAAGGTGGTGGGTCTTCGATATTGATGGTCGTTCACACCGACATCGATACGCTGACTCGGCAAGTGTGGATTTGCACTTAGCCATGAAAAGTCTGGTGGTCCAACCAGTAAGAGTACGCAGATGCTCCGCGGTTTGCGTTGAGGCGTACGATATAGGTCTAGGTTAGGTAGTGTGAATACTAACCTAGAGGTGGGCGAGGCCCAACCCACCGCTTTCGTTTGCCACTACGGGAGTATCATGGGAGTCTTGCTAGCTCCAAAAAGGGGGAACAAAAGGTCTATGCGCATAGAGTCGAAGTGTGTGAGTTGCACTTGTATGAACATAGCATAAACTACATAACTCTACATGTCATGGCATAAGCATTGCATTTCAACCCCTACCCCTATCGTATAAATTGGTTTGAGACTTTTTATACGATATGCCTTTTTTAAACGACCCCTTGGTTTAAAGGTTTGTATGGGCATTCCTATAAATCAATAGTTACTTTTCTACTCTTACTTACTATCCTTTACATGCTCTTTATTATTCTTTATTTACTGGTTTAATTATATATGCACATCTGTGTAGTGGTAGTTGTTCCTGTAGCTAGGTCACGCCATCTGCTTTGTTTATACCCCTTGATGTCCTTCGCTTCGGGAGGGAGGGGGGGGGGGGGGGGGAACAAGGCTTAGTCTTTTTTACTAACGGTCGGTGGACCATATCATTTTAGGGGATCGAGGAGACGCAGTAGCACTAGAGGCCGGTGCTGATGGAGGCGGGTCAGTCTAGTACAGGTGTTGAAACCAGTAACCCGGTTTCAGCGTTCGAAAGGGGGATGCGGCTAACTCTTACTTGACCCAAGCTAAGACCCTTGACCAGTCACTAGGAACTGAAGAACCTGACTCTTAAAGATCATCTAAGTCCACAAACGGACCCCTTAAGCTGCAGCGTGGAGGTCCCACCACACACCCAGAAGCTCACTCAGAACTTCCCCTCCCAAGCCAATGATGAGCTTGGGCACCTTGGAGCGCACTAAGGATCACCTCACCGACCACCTTCAACGACAAGGGGAGGGGGAGGGGTAGTGCTTGCTCACACGTGAGGGAGGGGTAGAGACCAACCCTTCTCAAGGTGCCCATGGAGGTCTATTTATAGACTTTCCCAAAAAATGGACTGCGAATAGCCAAAATCGGACTGCGGATAACAAAATTCCTCCGAAAGATGGAGGTCGGGCGAGTGCCCACTCGCCCATGGCCGGGCGAGTGGAGCACTCGCCCAAGGCCGGGCGGGTGGAGCACTCGCCCAAGGCCGGGCGAGTGGAGCACTCGCCCAAGGCCGGGCGAGTGGAGCACTCGCCCAAGGCCGGGCGAGTGGAGCACTCGCCCAAGGCCGGGCGAGTGGAGCACTCGCCCATGGCCGGGCGAGTGCTCACTCGCCCAAGGTTGGGCGAGTGCTTACTCGCCCAAGGCCGGGCGAGTGGAGCACTTGCCCAAGGTCGGGCGAGTGGAGCACTCGCCCATGGCCGGGCGAGTGCTCACTCGCCCAAGGCTGGGCGAGTGCTCACTCGCCCAAGGTCGGGCGAGTGCTTACTCGCCCAAGGCCGGGCGAGTGGTGCCCTTCTCACTCGTCCGACACGCTTTCACCTTAGCTAGTTCTGGTTGCTTGTGAACGGTTATTCCCCTTAACCACCTCGATTCCGCTGAGTCTAGGTTAACCAAACCAGCTCGGCAAATATGAGGGTTGTACACAATCCCCGCTCTTTTCGAGCTTGCCTCAAGCTCGGAAAGAATGTCCAACCCACCTATTTGACGAGTAGGTAGAGTTTTTGGGAGAATCTTTGGGGGGCCCCGCTCGATGGCTATAAAAACCCCGAAGAGGAGGTGAGGAGAGCACCATTCCTGAGGGCTTCCACCACTTCCCCAACCGACTAGGATGGATCCACCCCGAGATTTCAGGGCTCGTTTCAAGGCTCTTTCTGGGAAGGGTCAAACTGACCTGTCGGAGCTTAGAGCTTTGGTTCGTGGACCTCCGCCTTCCCCCACTCGGTCAGTGGTGCGATCACCACAGAAGAAATCTCGTCCCGACCCGGTGAAGGAGGCGGCATCGTCATCCTCCCATGGGATGACCGAGTTCGTCCGAGGCCTGGAGCTAGATGGGGTAGTGATTCTCCCCCTCCTTTCCGCCTCTCGTTTGCGATGATTGTGTGACGATTGAGACGCGTTTCTTAACTTCTCACAGCTTCTTTCGGACGGAGGCGAAGGGGGCCAGGACATGATGGAGATGATGGGTGCGGTTGCCCGGGTGAGCCCTGCCACCCTTGGTCCGGAACCCGTCGCCTTCTCGATCACCCACGACGATCCTTCCTCGAAAGGTGGAGGGCTCGAGGATTCGCAAGGTAACGCTACTTAAAGGTACTCAGATAAACTGACACGTTTGAGAGTCTAACCCGATTTCTCTTGCAGGAGGGGGGAAAACTTCAACGGGGCAATCGAGCCGTAGGGGGGTTTCCCCACCGATCCGATCCCCCACCCTGGTGGAGGAACCCGCCGAGGACCAGTCCAACCTTCTCGAACGCCTGAATCTCTTGGCCGAGACAGTGCGGAGGCAAGAGGCCAATCTTCTCGAGCTGCATGACGGAAGGTGGTCCGCTTGACCTGACCCTCTTGCCCGCGTCTGCGCGCTGGAGCGCCGGTCGGAGAGATTGGAGAATGAGCTTATTCAGCTGAGGGGGGAAGTCCGGCTCACGTCCGGAGGCATAGCTGCGCCACTTGCTGACCACCTGCGCCGCGTTGAAGCTAGCTACCGCACCACTGGTGTGGAGATCGATGCAACGAAAGAATGCATCGGGTCTATGCAGGGGGTGTTGGCGAGCACCCAGGAACAGGGTTTCTGGAAGTGGATGCCACGCTGAGCGGTTTTTATTTATGACCTTTCGTTTGCTATGTAATAATAGGGGTTGGCCTCGTATGGTGGTTCAACCCGTCTTGCGATCAAACGCTTCGGTTTTTGTTGATTCATGTTTTGCTTACATCGTTGCTCTCTCACTAACCAATATGCCAAGGTAAGTGACACAACGCTGCGGCCACCGACCAACGGATGGGAACGAGAGGCAACGAATGGATTATCTCGGGACGAAGTGGTTGGGCGGCGTGAGTGGGTGGCACGGGTGAGTGGACCTCTTGATCTTCATCCCCATGCTAGACGAGCGGAGCACAAGGTCCGCCCATCTCTGTCGGGCGAGTGGACGATGAGGTCCACTCCCATGCCTCGGGCGAGTGGACCTCGAGGTCCGCTTGCCTGTGCATGGGGCGAGTGGACCTTGCGGTCAACTTGCCCGGGATGAGTGGACCTCGTGGTCCACTCCTTCCCATGCCCTGGGCGAGTGGACCGAGTGGTCCACTCGCTTTTCTTTTGCACCCCTCCCCCTATAAATACACCTCCCCTTCCTCCTTCTATGTCCTCACACTCACCTTTTTCTTGTCTTGCCTTCTCTCCGAAGCCTACTCCTCCTCTTCCTAACGATCCTGTGACATGGCCCCTAACCGTCCCCCTGTTGTGAGTAATGGTCGAGAACAAAGCGCGGCCAATTTTTCAGAACACTCCTTCCCCGAGGGGAGGGTGTCCAAGGAGGACTTCCTAGCCTTTAAGAGTTCTTACCTTCATGCGGGGTGGTCGTCCCGACGTCCATCGTCGGGCAAGACCATTAATTACTTCTACGAGGACTGGCTCTCATTCCCCCTTCCTCACTTTGAGGTCGGGCTACGACTCCCCCTGTGGCCCGAGGTGAAGGAATTTTTTAACTACTTTGGCGTAGTCCCAGCTCAGGTTAACTCGAACACGATCTCGATGTTGACGGCCTACGCCTGCTACTTGCGGGAAGAAAGGGTCGAGTTCGACCTGAACGTATTCCGCAAGGTATTTGTCTTCCGAGCGAATCCTGATGGAGCTTGTTTCTTGACTGGCTCCCATGTGAAGGTAAGTGAGACCTCCAACAAGGTGCGCCATTGGAACCACTCCTTCCTGTTCGTTCGGGGTGACCTGGGCGACATCCCCTTCTCTCCCATCCAGAGGTCCGAGAAGGTCTGCCGAGCCCCTCCGCTACATGGAGGGCCGCTGAGCTACATAGTCGCCTTGAGGGTGTGAGCTTTGAGGTTGAGCACCTCCTGAGGAACATCGATCGACTCGTCTATGTGGAGCTGGGAACAGGTATTCGGATCCCACTAACGTCCTTTCCCTTCTTTTTACCTCCACTTAACGTTGGTCACCCCCTCTTAACTTGTGCAGGTGAACGGTCCCTCCCGCGATACCCTCCCTTCGCAGGGGGAGGCTCCTCCCCCGCCCGTTGGTTCATTGAGGAGGACGCGGTTGCCCGTGTTTCGGGCCCGAAGGTTCCCGAGCCGAGGCAAAGGAGGGACAAAGGTCCGGCGTCAGAGGAGGGAGCACCTTCTTCCCCCCCCCCCGAAGGGTCCGAGGATGCGACGGGGGAAGGTCATCCGCCGGAGGGATTCTGGGGTACCCCCTAGGGAGAGAGGAGAACCGAGCGATCCCCACGCGTTGGCGAATCATCCCAACTTCGGGATGGGGGAGAAAGCTATGGACCCCTTTGACGACCCCATCGTTTTCTGGGATGAAACGGTGCCGAATCTCGCTCACCTCTCAGCTCCCTTCATGGGCCGAGGGGGGTGTTATCGATGACGCCGCATATAACTTCTCCTTCGGCATCTATGGCCGGCAGGATGCTGTCTCCTACAAGGAGAGGTCCATGCGCGACCTCGCGTGCGCAAGCTCTCAGGCCTTGCTTCGTGCAACCGAGCTCTCTCACATGGCCGCCCGTCGAGGTCTTAGTCTCTCGAATAGGTGTAGGCTAGCCGATGCGTCGATGCTGGCGGCGAAAGAGAAGGCTGCCGACCTCGCGACACTTTTGGGTATTGCTGAGAGACTCCTGGAGGAGTCGTCGGGAGGCTTGGTTCGTGCTTGTGTTGATGGCTTTCCCTTTCCTAACGCCTTCACCTATACATGATCCAATCATTCTGCTTTGCCTACTTGCAGGGACCTGGCGCCGCCGACTCGCTTAGGAGACGGTGCGAGGAGTCGGATAAGTAGGTGCATGACCTGAGGGCTCATCTAGCTGGCGCCCAAGGACAGTTAAAAGAGAAAGGGAGGGGAAGAGATGGACCTTCGAAAGCATCGACGTCCGTCCCGCCTCGCCCGGCTGAAGCCGAGCGTGCTCGGAGGAAGATCGTGACATCAACAGCTCAGGCCTTGGTGAGACGCCTTCACGAGGCGGATGCTCTCCGAGATACCTGGAGGGGGGTCTCTGCCGATGATATCCTGCACGAGTTCTTCCCTTCTCCCGGGCGTCCCGACTCATCTCCTTGCAGCGGTGGTTATTCCCCCTGAATGTCATGGTTGTCGGGGGCCCCTTCTTACTTGCTGCTCCTTATAGGAGTCACGTATCTCTTGCATGTGCTCTTTTCTTCATCCTGCATATATCAGTAAGGGTGAAGCAACAGTTTATGTAATATATGTCGTTGCCGAACCAGCTATTGTTCTAATGAATTTCTTAGCTTGTTCTCCCTTACTTCGCTTCTCTACCGCTTAGGAACTCGATACCCCCTTGAGCCGATCCACGTCCTAGGTGCTTTGCTTACCTGGAGATGGGGGAACTCAACGCCCTCCCAATCCAATTGGAGGCGGAAGTACCCACCCGCGTCCTAGGTGCCTTGCTTACCTGGAAGCGGGGGAACTCAACGCCCTCACAATCCAATTGGAGGCGGAAGTACCCACCCGCGTCCGAGGTGGCTTGCTTACCTGGTGACGGGGGAACTCAACGCCCTCCCAATCCAATTGGAGGCTGAAGTACCCGCCCGCGTCCTAGGTGCCTTGCTTACCTGGAGACGGGGGAACTCAACGCCCTCCCAATCCAACTGGAGGCGGAAGTACCCACCCGCATCCTAGATGGTTTGCTTACTTGGAGACAGGGGAACTCAACGCCCTCCCAATCCAAATGGAGGCGGAAGTACCCACCCGCGTCCTAGGTGGTTTGCTTACCTGGAGACGGGGGAACTCAACGCCCTCCCAATCCAATTGGAGGCGGAAGTACCCACCCGCGTCCTAGGTGCCTTGCTTACCTGGAGACGGGGGAACTCAACGCCCTCCCAATCCAACTGGAGGCGGAAGTACCCACCCGCGTCCTAGGTGGTTTGCTTACCTGGAGACGGTAGAAACCTAACGCCCTTCTAATCAGTTGTTGGGCCGCGAGTCGACCTGACGAACCCCCAATCTGCTAGCATGACCAAGCCGGGCGAGTGGAGCACTCGCCCAAGGCCGGGAGAGTGGAGCACTCGCCCAAGGCCGGGCGAGTGGAGCACTCGCCCAAGGCCGGGCGAGTGGAGCACTCGCCCAAGGGCGGGCGAGAGGAGCACTCGCCCAAGGCCGGCGAGCGGAGCACTCGCCCATGGCCGGGCGAGTGCTCCCTCGCCCAAGGCCGGGCGAGCGGAGCACTCGCCCATGGCCGGGCGAGTGCTCCCTCTCCCAAGGTCGGGCGAGCGTAGCACTCGCCCATGGCCGGGCGAGTGCTCCCTCGCCCAAGGCCGGGCGAGCGGAGCACTCGCCCATGGCCGGGCGAGTGCTCACTCGCCCATGGCCGGGCGAGTGCTCACTCGCCCAAGGCCGGGCGAGTGCTCACTCGCCCAAGGCCGGGCGAGTGCTCACTCGCCCAAGGCCGGGCGAGTGCTTACTCGCCCAAGGCCGGGCGAGTGGTGCCCTTCTCACTAGTCCGACCCGCTTTCACCTTAGCTAGTTCCGGTTGCTTGTGAACGGTTATTCCCCTTAACCACCTCAATTCCGCTGAGTCTAGGTTAACCAAACCAGCTCGGCAAATATGAGGGTTGTACAACAGGAGCACCAGTGACAGGATCAGTGAGTGTTCTATTAGATATGCTTCCACGAGTGAAATTGTAGTGAGACTATGATGTACTGAGCATGAGCCCTTCTACTGCAATCTTTTATTTCAGTTGTTGAAACCAAGACTTGAGAACAAGACTTAGTCTCTGTGGAGTTCGGACCCTCAATAAGTTGAGGGGTGACCAACACTTACTCCTCCCAAGGGAGAGCTCTAGGCTAAGGGGCTAAGGAACTAGAAACAAGGCCAAAGGCTTAGCGAGGAGGTCCCACCACACACCCGGAAGATCTTAGAGCGCTTCCTCTCACAAGCCAATTTTAAGCTTGGGCGCCATTGGAGGCTCTCTCCACCCAACAAAGGAACTAAGGGAGAGAGAAGGCCAAAAGAGAAGTCCTATGAGAACTTGCCTCCAAAGGGTGCCCCTTTGGTCCTATTTATAGGATTTTGAACTTGGTCTGCCAATAGCCAGATTCTGGCCTACGAGATTACGAAAATGCCCCCAGGATTGGCCTGCGAATAGCCAAATCCCGTTGTTCTGAGATGCTATATGCAGCCCAAAATGCCTTCCCGGGGTCGGGCGAGAGGGGGATGACCTCCTCCCCTGCTCGCCCCCTCACTGGGGCGGGGGTGAGACCAGGAGGCCGCCCGCCTCGGGTCTCGCCCCACCTTGCTGGGGCGGGGCGAGAGGGGCCTGCGGCTCCTCCTCTCGCCCCCTTGCTGGGGCGGGGCGAGAGGGGCCTGCGGCTCCTCCCCTCGCCCCCAAGCTGGGGGGGGGGGGGGGCGAGAGGGGTCTGCGGCTCCTCCCCTCGCCCCCAAGCTGGGGCGGGGCGAGAGGGGCCTGCGGCTCCTCCCCTCGCCCCCAAGCCGGGGCGGGGCGAGAGGGGCCTGCGCCTCCTCCTCGCGCCCCCAAGCTGGGGCGGGGCGAGCTGGGAGGACGCCTCCCTCCTGAGCTCGCCCCCTTGCTGGGGGTGGGCGGCGAGAGGAGCTCGCCCCCCTTGCTGGGGTGGGGCGAGAGGGGCCTGCGGCTCCTCCTCTCGCCCCCTTGCTGGGGCGGGGCGAGAGGGGCCTGCGGCTCCTCCTCTCGCCCCCAAGATGGGGCAGGGCGAGAGGGGCCTGCGGCTCCTCCTCTCGCCCTCAAGCTGGGGCGGGGCGAGAGGGGCCTGCGGCTCCTCCCCTCGCCCCCAAGCTAGGGCGGGGCGAGAGGGGCCTGCATCTCCTCCTCGCGCTCCCAAGCTGGGGCGGGGCGAGCTGGGAGGACGCCTCCCTCCTGAGCTCGCCCCCTTCCTGGGGGTGGGGGCGAGAGGAGCTCGCCCCCTCCTTGGGAGCGGGGGCGAGAGGAGCTCGCCCCCTTGCTGGGAGCGGGGCGAGAGGAGCCCGCCCCCTCCTTGGGAGCGGGGGCGAGAGGAGCTCGCCCCCTTGCTGGGAGCGGGGCGAGAGGAGCCCGCCCCCTCCTTGGGAGCGGGGGCGAGAGGAGCTCGCCCCCCTCTTGCTGGGAGCGGGGCGAGAGGAGCTCGCCCCCTCCTTGGGAGCGGCGGCGAGAGGAGATCGCCCCTCTCTTGCTGGGAGCGGGGCGAGAGGAGCTCGCCCCCTCCCTGGGAGCGGGGGCGAGAGGAGCTCGCCCCCCTCTTGCTCGCCTCCTGGAACATACTTAAAAGTAATGTCAAAAATACCTCATGGGATCTGGGGGGCCACTCGGCGAATACAGGGTTGTACATCAGTTATATCATGTGGACATTTATTTTGTATATAACATGTGATTTGTGGACTTGAACTTCTATTTGTTCGTTTATTCTTTTCTTCTTTTGTGATCGATATGGCCGGCAGAATCGGCGCTTTGTAGTGGCGACCTTCTCGAGTGATGGTGCCACCGCAAAGCGGCGGTTCAGGCATAAGACTCGGTTTTGTAGCGAAAAAAATGAGATCTTACAAATGTTGAGGCTGGACGAGATGGAATGAGGGGGATTTAGATTTAGGTCTTAACCTAATAGATATCAGCTATCCGCACACCGAAGTTCACTATCCACACACCAATAATCAATACATGCACATCAGTCGTAGCTATCCGCACACCACATTCATTTTAATAATTTTGGGGGAGTTACAACGCGTCTTTGCGTGTGCCCCCGTGCGCACCCTAAACACTAAAACGCTAAACCATAAAAAAACATATAACCTTAAAACATATAACCCTACCTCCCCCCCCCCCCCCCCCCCCCAACCCCCGAACCATAAAATCCCTAAAATCATAAAATGGAAAATGTGTGCACGCGCATGCGGAAAATATGTCAGAGCAAAAAAAGTGCGCACTGATGAAAAACACGGGCTCGGACGAAAAATGAGTGCCCGGGCGAAGGTGCGCGCCATGGGAAAAATGCGTGCCGTGCCAAAAAATGTACCCCAAGAGGAAAATGTTATCCCAAGCAGAAAATACGTGTGTGGGCCAAAAATATGTCCGCTGCGAAAATTGCTCGCCCGGGCGAAAATTGCTCGTCTAGGCAAAAATGGGGTCCCTGGAGAAAATGTCCCCGGGAGAAAATGTGCATCGATGCGAAAATGCGCACCCTAATGAAAACGCTCACTCGATCGGGTGAGCTCCCAGTTTCGAAATGCACAATCTTAAAACCGATGACAAGACCTAAACATTCGACGAAGGCTTGAGAAGTTTACTTCAATAACGATATCTTTGAAACCAAAAAGCCAAATTCTATCATAAAACCATTCAATCCAATTGCAGCGATTATTTTCATATTTTCAAACTTAATTCTTGAATATCAATATCTTCCAAACAAACCGACAGTAAAACAATTTGTTCTCCGAGGCTCAATAAGTGAAACAATAGAGGGCAGTACCGTCAAGTCATCCCCGACGACCGGCTGGCGAGGCATTGACGATGGACGAAACCCGACACGTGCCCCCGCGCCTTAATTTCCGTCTACAACTAGTCAAACCCTGCTCAAAGCCTTCAGTCGCTATATACCCAAGCCCGAGAAGCATTCAATTCTTCAATTCCAAACCCTAATAACACTGCCCCCCAGCACGCTCTCCTTCTCTCTCTCCCTTTCTCTCCCTCCCTCCCCGATCTTTGCTCTTTCTTCAGAAAACTGAAAACCCCATCAATGGCGATGGAGCCGCAGGACTAGGGGCATTTAATTCCCACTGTTCCTCCTCTGGGACCGCAATAACTCCTCCCGCCCCGCTGTTCTACGTAAGAATCTCAAAAAACTCGGTTTATTTCTTCCATTTAAAGCTTCCCTGTACTGTTTTTCACATTAAATCCGGGAAAGAGGGCGGAGGGAGAGAAAGGGAGAGTGAGCTCTTGGGTTCTTCTCTGAGTTTCTCTCTGATGCATTGCAGGTGAAATACCGGCACATATATCTCTACTATTGTAGCTCCAGATCGCGCCCGCCGGATTCCTCTTATCCCCTATAAAGATCCGATCGTTCTCCCCTATTCACCCCTTTCCCCATTCAAGATTATAGGGTTCGGCTACAAGAGCGATCGTCTCTCTCTCTCTCTCTATCTATCTGTGTGTCTGTGTGAGAGAGAGAGATAGAGGGAGAGAGGAATGGGAAGAACCCCTTGCTGCGCGAAGCAAGGGTTGAAGAAGGGGCCGTGGACGACGGAAGAAGATAAAATTCTCGTCGACTTCATCCAATCCAATGGCCACGGTAGCTGGTGTTCACTCCCCAAACTCGCAGGTTCGATCCATTCCTCTTCTTCCTCTTCTCCGCCCGTCTATCGTCCGTAAGACATTTTTCAATCGATTCTTCCACGGAAGAAGACGAAGCTGCGCTGGAGAATTTTGCAATCCCACCATCGGCGCCGTAGCATTAAAGAGATCGGCCCACGATCTCTTTCGTGCACCGGCTGCCCATACGCAGCCTCCTCCTCCTCGCTCTCAGCCGTCCAGAACGCAATCAAGGGCGGTGATTCGAACACTAGTGTTATTATGATTGCAGGATTGCTGCGGTGCGGGAAGAGCTGTCGGCTTCGGTGGACCAATTATTTACGGCCTGACATCAAGCGGGGGCCGTTCACTCCAGAGGAGCAGAAATCCATCATCCAGCTGCACGGGATCGTTGGTAACAAGTATATATATATATCACCGCCGTCCATTTACCTCCATCATTATTAGCGCGTTGCTCTCTCTCTCCCGTCCTTTTCATTAATTCAGCTTCACTAATTATTTCCCTCTTTAAATAAATCTGTTAATTAAGCTCCGTTTGGCACGATGGTGGCAGTCCGGAACGCGATTGTTATGAACCTTCGTTCGCGAAAGTCCAATCTCACCTAAGGAACTTCATCCTTTTTTATGTTCAATACTAGTTTTATTTTCGTCGTTGCATACATTTGGTAGCATTTTTCTCAAACTCACCGGAGCAAAAAAAAAACCGCCCAAACTCTTAGGGTTCATTTGGCGCGCATTTGGAGGCCACGTTTGCGGCAAACGCCGCCGCAAAGCGGGTAATCAAACGTCCCAGCGGCGGCGTTTGCCGCGGCTCCACCCCCGGGAGGAACCGCCGCTCCCTCCCTCCCGTTCGAATGCTACGGTTCCTCCCGCCAGTTCCGCCCGCCACCGCCACCGCCGCGCCAAATAAAGCCTTAATTACTTGATTTTGTGTGTGCTTTTTAATCGCAAAATCAATAATTATCATTATTTTCAAATTTGGACTAATATTAATATATTATGGTTGACTTATGGCTAGTTTCAAAGACCCAATCTCACTTCACCAAAAATATGCCTATATAGATGTCCTGCTTAAGTGGTATATTTAGATTATAGTTTCATATCAAATTCATCTATATAATCAATTGATAGATATATAGATCCTAATAGACTAGGGGTCCGTTTGGCACGGCGTTTTTTTTTCTCCAGTAAGTTTGCACGAAAAATCTTCCGTCACGGTGGTGGCTACGAAAAGTCGTTCGTGAATGCCTAACCTCACCTAAGTAACTTCGTCCATTTTATATTCAAAAATTATTTATTTCTCTTGGTAGAGGTCATAAGTACTCATAGCCTCTGTCATCTCAAACACTTAATTCATTACGTTTTTGTCCAAACTCACTGGAGCGAAAACGCGGCCCCAAATGGATGATGATTCGTAATCACCATGTTGATGATCTCGAACGCTGTGCCAAGCAGACCCTAAATGTGTTTGACATGACAACGGTTGTGACGTCACCCGGAAAAAAAAACTTATTTTAAACACAAAAAAGTTTATGAAGTTGATGTTGGGCGTTCATAACCACCGCTTTCCCGATTGTCACCATCGTGCCAAACACGTCCTAAAACGCCCGAAGAAGCTTATATTATCGTCGGAATTGGATCGATTTTGTTGCGTGATATTTGTTTTTCTTAACCCAAAAATATTCATTACACGAACTCTAAATCTTTTCATAATTAACTTGCTATCAATGATCGAATGATTTCTTTCTTATATAGTGAACCGTACGTTCGAGGATTAATTTTTTCTTGCGAGTAACACACTTGCGGAGATTAAAATTTGTCCGTATATCTTCTGTCCAACAAAATATCCACGGTTAAATTATGAGTATACCGTCAAATTTTCTCTCGTACCTTGAATCACATAGATATTTCTCGATAGCATGATCAAATTAACAATGTAGCACCAATCTAACAATTTTATAACGGTATTTTTAATGAAAAGGCATTTTTATTATGCTAACACTCAAAATCGTGCATTTATTTTGAACCGTGCAAAATCCTGTTCGTCCAATTTTAATCATGCGGCATAGAGAGATGTGAAGTGCAATGCACTTTTGTGCAGGCACATTAAATGACATATATTATTATATTATAAAATTGCTTGATGTGGTCTTAGGCTATATAGCCTATGAGACGTGTTATTGGCCGAAAAGTCAATTCCATATTTCCATGAGACAACTGTGTGAGCTGCATATTATTATTACTGCTGGACAGGTGTCACCTTTCTACTCGTCTAATCCGGAAAATGGTGTCCCAAATCCCAACCCTATCATTCACACTAGATATTATTATAATATATTAATTGCTTTAGGAAGATAATGTGTTAAGACTCGTTTATCGAGAAATAGGATAAAGAAAAACAATGAAAAAAATTAAAGAGATGGACCATTTGATGCTCTAAATTGCATAATTACTGAAATTTCGTAGGCAGTATTTCTCCTCTATACCTAATGTCTAGGTCTCCGTTTGACATTGCGTTTTTGCTGATATGAGTTTGGACAAATATATTCATAGAATGGAATTTTTGTTTCCTCCGCTACCCGGACGCGGTCCGGGGAAATTTCTGGCCCTCCATTGTGCTTTGTATGTCGTGCATTTCCATTTATTTTTGGTATTTTAGTTACTTTACTTTTTACAACCGTTGGATCTAACGTTGAATGTTTGCGATTTTACCCGGAGGAAGAGCAGGAAACGATACCCGTACGTAATTATTACTCCATAGAATGTATGTTGGCATGACAGAGCCCAGATCTCAACGAAATGAATATGATAAAACTTTTGAAGAGTCATTATATAACTTAATTTTGAAGTTATGTTTAAAAAAACAAAGAGATATTTACTCATATTTAATGATTACACAATGTGCGAAATTAAATAAATAAATAAATAATTTGGAAAAAAGGGGGAAGCAAAATCATTACTCATGAGAGATCCTAAATACAGCGGCTGCAACATTTATTGCCTTTTGGGTGTTTGTTTTTGTTTCGGCTCATAATTTCAGTATTGGGGGTGGCGGGGTCCACGGGCATTAAAGCCTACGTGGTACTGGCAGTCTCATGGTAGTCACTAATATTGGCGGGTCCCACATCGTCTCCCTCCTTATTAAATGCCATCCCATCTCCATTAATGAAAGGATTCGTCCATGTCTTGTTTCTTCTGTTTTTCTTGCAGCGCATGTCAGAAACAGTAGCGAGAGAGAAGAGAGAGAGAGAGAGACTGAACTCTGAATGCACTGCAATTTTAATTTTTGGCCACGTTCTTTTTTTCTCCGCGTATTTATTGATGGGAGGAGACCTGCAGGTGGTCCACCATAGCCGCCCAGCTCGCCGGACGAACCGACAACGAGATAAAGAACTACTGGAACACCCACCTGAAGAAGCGCCTTCTCCGCATGGGAATTAATCCGGACACCTACGCCCCCGCCTCTCCTTCCTCCTCGGCGGCCGGCGCGGCACCCGATACATTCCCGGCAACACGCCACATGGCGCAGTGGGAGAGCGCCAGATTGGAAGCCGAAGCCCGCCTCTCCCGCGAGTCAATCCTCTTCTCGTCATCCGCCGCGGCCGCCGCCGCACTGTCTGCCGCAGATCATTCCACCGCTGCCGCTGAGGACACTCTGTCTGCGAGGCCCGAATCCGACTTCTTCCTCCGCATGTGGAACTCGGAGGTCGGCGACTCTTTCAGGAAGCCATTGATGCGGTGCGGCGTGGAGACGCCGGTGCCCGCCGGTGAGGGTTCGCCGCCGGATCCTCCGGCGGCTGCGGCGTTGACGGAGGGGGAGAGCAAGAGCTGCGTGTCCGCGGGAGGAGAAGCGCCTTCCGGTCCGGACTCGTCGAGCTCCAACATGGTCGAGGAAACGTCGGAGGAGACGTACCAGATCTATCTCAACCTCGCCGGCGACGAGTTGAGCCTATTCCACGGCCATCTGGGAGGATTCTCCCTCTTCTCCGCCGACCTCAACGACGTATTTCTGGACACGGCGTTCAAATGACCATGTTGCCCCTATTGGGCCGACGTTTTGACTTCAGGCCCACCAGGGGCTGTAAAAATGGCCTTTCGTTTTTTGGCGCGTTTGGTAGTTTAGATGCATGCTTTAAGATTTGTATTTTTCGTGTTTGTATTTATTTTGATTAGCCGTGGCTCCAGAGCGCTTCCGTTTTGAAGGAAGAAAAGCCGTTCCTTGATTCCGCTGTTTCTGAAAACCCATCTCGAGCAATGCTGGAGAATCGTATAATGTTTTGGTTTTAAGACATTACTCGGTTGTTAGTAGCCTAGGTGGGTTTATCATTCTGATACAGGACACGTGTCCCAAAATCAAAATGCTCTCTGCCGCCTCAGAAATTCGTCGAATTTTCAAATGTTTTTGGAAATTTATTTATGGGTGCAAGTTGTCGATCCTGCAAAACGCTTCACCGAATCAGCGGTTTGTTGCGTCCGACTGGTGTGTGTAGGCATTTGTTTTTTTAGGCTCTCCGTTTGGCGGGGCGCGTTTTGCTCCGGTATGTTTGAACAAAAACTCCACCGTCAAAGAATGTATGTTTGACATGACAACGATTATACTCTTTTAAATATAAAAGTGAATGAAGTTCCTTAGGTGAGCTCGGGCGTTCATGAACAATGGTTCATAACATAACCAGCGTGTTCACGACCGCTATTGTCGTGCCAAACCGAGCCTAAGTTTTAACAATGTGGAGTGTTTTCTTTTTTATACACGACTAATAATGCACGGGAAGTCAAATATGATCTTGACATTATATTGATCGCCCGTGTCGCTTATAGACAACTCGACGCAATGAGAGTACTTGATTGGGTTCCCCTAAAATTTATGGGAATCATACTAGCATTCTGAGATCGTAACTCCGATCGGATCACTGATAAGGGAAGCCTCGATCGTGCGAAGCCTCGCCCCGGTTGAAACAAGCCCAACGACAAAACACCACGCACGCGAGCGCGGTAGCACGCTCGTCCATACACGTGCGTTGGTCGCGCTTGCGCCCCTCCTCGAGCGCGCCCCTCTTCCTGTGCGCCTCCGTCGCCTCGCCGACAAACCTACCTGAGCTGCCTGGGGGGCATGTTCGTTATTTTTATGAAATTGGTAAGGCAATTGTTAACCGCACCCCAGTTTTGGCTATCCGCAACTCATTTTTATGAAGTATTACACATTTTTTTGGAAATACGCCTCGTACAAGCATTTTTAGGAAAAGTGTTCAACACGAAAGTTGTAAATATCGTCGATATCTACAACTTTCGTGTTGAACACTTTTGCTAAAAATGCACGCACAAGACGTATTGCTGCTCGAATTGAAACATGAGCGTAACTATAACGAATTTTTGGAAATACGCATTGTGCATGCATTTTTAGGAAAAATGTTCAACACGAAAGTTGTAGATCTCGACGATATCTACAACTTTCGTGTTGAACACTTTTCCTAAAAATGCTTGTAAAAGGCGTATTTCTAAAAAATGCATAATACTTCATAAAAATGGGTTGCAGATAGCCAAAACTGGGGTGCGGTTAACAATTGCCAATTGGTAATCCAGGTGATCGAAATCGTGCATTCATATTCGCACAGTCAAATCTAGAAGGGCGCAATTATCAGTGCGCCCTCCAGAAAAATTGTAAAAATGGGCTCAGGACTTCATTTTCAATGACAACAAAAAATGATAAGACATAGTTCTGAAATTTTTCGGCGAAGTATTGGCTCTCTGCTCATCCTCTTCTTGCTCAGAGTTCGTTTAGCTTGGGACGAATCTGCTCTAGCAACAGCTCTTGTCAATGCTTCTGAAAACTTGGCTTTATTCGAAGAACTTGTAAAAGAAGCTGTGACATGATACCCTCCTAAAAACTCTAACCCTTGTAACATTCTACAACTAGTGGATTCTGCCAGAACTGAGACTGACCCCGTGGTTTTTTCCTTTTCCCGGTTGTTTCACATAGAAATGTCTCATTGTTTAGCTGTTGGTTCTCACTGTGAATGTTTATGCGCTAGGCTCACTCTCAAGCTAAGACAGTCTATTTTCTCCCGTCCGTGAGAACGCTAAGCAACCCACAACAGTACTACTAATGTTACATGCATTCTTTGCACTATCACTCATGCATATCTTTGAAAAATTATTACCTTATCTTGCAAAAAAAAAACCATAAGTGTTGAAATCAGTTTCCCGGCTTCAGCGTTCGAAAATAGGGGTAGGCAGTTTGCCCTTACTTATCTCAGGTAAAGTTGAACGGCTAGTCACTTAGAGCCTAAGAACCTCTCTACTGGTGGATTCAGGTGAAAACAGACCCCGCGAGCTGCAGCGAGGAGGTCCCGCCACTAACCCGAAAGACCCGAAGATCTTCCCCTCCCAAGCCAATGCTGAGCCTGGGCACCTCGGAGAGCACTCGCAACACCTGACCGTTGGCCTGAAAGACTTGGCGAACGGAAGGCAGGGTCACTAGCTAACCGAACACACTAAGGGGGGTGGAGGTAAGGAGATGCCAACCCTCCCCAAGGTGCCCATGGGGGTCTATTTATAGAATTCCTGGAAATGGTCTGCGGATAGCGCAATCCTGCTGTTTGAAAATACTATCCGCACCCCTGCGAAAACATCCGGGCAGGTGAAGAGAGAGGTGAGAAGGGTCTTTACCCAAAAATAGGGGGGCGAGTGGGCACTACTCCCACTCACGCGCAGGGGAAAGAGGAGAGGGGAGCGGGTGCTCGCCCCACTCGCCCGCAAGGGGGTGAGTGGGCACTCGCCCGCAAGGGGGCGAGTGGGCACTCGCCCTTATGGAGTGCTCCCCCACTCGCCCCCAAGGGGCGAGTGGGCAATCCCCCACTCGCCCCCTAATGGGCGAGTGGCCACTCGCCCCCATGGGGTGAGTGGGCGTTCCCCCACTCGTCCTTAAGGGGCGAGTGGGCGCTTCCCCACTCGCCCCCAACGGGCGAGTGGGTGCTCCCCTTTCGGTCCTGCCGCACCCTTTTCCTCTCGTCCGGATCCGTTTGTGCCTTGGCTGATTTCGGGCGCTCCCGAGCGGGCACTTTCCTTGTTCACCTTGATCTGCCTGAGTCCGGGCTGATCAGACCAGCTCGGCAAATATGGGGGTTGTACACAATCCCTGCTCTTTTCGAGCTTGCCTCAAGCTCGGAAAGAAAGTCCAATCCGCGTATTTGACGAGCAGGTGAACCTTCCCGAGAGTCTCCGAGGGGCTTTACAAGAGAACTTGGAAACAAAGAACCCCCTAAAGGGGGGAGGGGAGCACCTTCTTTGAGAGCTTTTCCCCTTCCTACCTCCTGAACAAAACGATCCCTCCTTAGGGTTTCTAGATCTGCTTTAAGGCTCTCTTTGGGAAGAGTCGGGGTGACCTGGCGGAGCCCCTTGCTCTGGCCAGGAAACATTCCCTCCCCTCTTTCTCGCGTGTGTTGCGTGACTATTGTAAAAGATACATTGCCTTAAGTTATACACAAGAATGAAAACTCTTTTTTTCGCTCAACGTCTCTCTTGGGTCGAAGGCGGATCCCTTGACGACACCGCGTGCGACCTTACCTTCGGCTCATACGACCGTAAGGATCCGACTTCCTTTTAAGAGGACTGCCACGCACGATCATGCCTGCATAAGTTCGCATGCTTTGCTCCTGCGCAACCAACCTCTCACATATGGCTGCTCATCGAGGTCTTAGTCTCTCGAATACACTTGAGCGAGTCGATGTGGTGAGATATGTTGCGGGGCCGAGGACTGCTGATCTTGCTGCGCGCTCGGGAAGTGATGCGAGTAGTCGGAGCATGGGGTCGAGGAACTCAACACTTTCCAAGGAGCCGAGCTCAACTG
Source organism: Dactylorhiza incarnata (assembly GCA_033032865.1). Taxonomy (NCBI): domain Eukaryota; kingdom Viridiplantae; phylum Streptophyta; class Magnoliopsida; order Asparagales; family Orchidaceae; genus Dactylorhiza; species Dactylorhiza incarnata. The sequence goes on along the minus strand of JAWHQI010000310.1, from coordinate 1,303,926 downwards.
GATGTGGAAACAACCTAACACCTTCCAGGGAGCCGAGCTCACCTGGAAGTAGAAATAACTTAACACCTTCCAGGGAGCCGAGCTCACCTGGAAGTGGAAATAACTTAACACCTTCTAGGGAGCCGAGCTCACCTGGAAGTGGAAATAACTTAACACCTTCCAGGGAGCCGAGCTCACCTGGAAGTGGAAATAACTTAACATCTTCCAGGGAGCCGAGCTCACCAGGAAGTGGAAATATCTTAACACCTTCCAGGGAGCCGAGCTCACCTGGAAGTGGAAACAACTTAACACCCTCCAGGGAGCCGAGCTCACCTGAAAGTGGAAATAACTTAACATCTTCCAGGGAGCCGAGCTCACCAGGAAGTGGAAATATCTTAACACCTTCCAGGGAGCCGAGCTCACCTGGAAGTGGAAACAACTTAACATCTTCCAGGGAGCCGAGCTCACCAGGAAGTGGAAATATCTTAACACCTTCCAGGGAGCCGAGCTCACCTGGAAGTGGAAACAACTTAACATCTTCCAGGGAGCCGAGCTCACCAGGAAGTGGATACAAATCAACACCCTCCAGGGAGCCGAGCTCACCTAAAAGTGGAAATAACTTAACATCTTCCAGGGAGCCGAGCTCGCCAGGAAGTGGATACAAATCAACACCTTCCAGGGAGCCGAGCTCACCTGGAAGTGGAAATAAATCAACACCTTCCCGGGAGCCGAGCTCAGCTGGAGGTGGATACAAATCAACACCTTCTAGGGAGCCGAGCTCAGCTGGAGGTGGAAACAAATCAACACCTTCCAGGGAGCCGAGCTCAGCTGGAGGTGGAAACAAATCAACACCTTCCAGGGAGCCGAGCTCAGCTGGAGGTGGAAACAAATCAACACCTTCCAGGGAGCCGAGCTCAGCTGGAGGTGGATACAAATCAACACCTTCCAGGGAGTCGAGCTCAGCTGGAGGTGGAGGCCTTAACCGTCTTTTCGACTTTTCGACTTTTCGACTTTATGCCTCTCCGAGTGAATTCTCCTGCCCTGCCGGTATCAACTAGCTCGGTCAGCGGAACCATCCCAGAGCAGAAATTACTTACCCCCTACAAGAGGTCAACCTGCCCTGCCAGCTAGTGAGAGTCCGGTCAGTGGTCTCTTCTCGGGGCCTTAACTGAAGTTTCATCTGCCTCTCCGAGTGAGTTCTCCTGTCCTGCCAGCTTCAACTAGCCTGGTCAGCGGTCTCTTCTCGGGGCCTTAACCAACATGAATCACCTCGCCTCGCCGAGTGAGTTCTCTTGCCCTGCCGGCATGAACAAGCCCGGTCAGCGGTCTCTTCTTGGGGCCTTAATTAATATGAACATCTCGCCTCACCGAGTGAGTTCTCCTGCCCTGCCGACATGAACAAGCCCGGTCAGCGGTCTCTTCTCGGGGCCTTAATCAATATGAACATCTGCCTCACCGAGTGAGTTCTCCTGCCCTGGCGGCATGAACAAGCCCGGTCAGCGGTCTCTTCTCGGGGCCTTAACCAACATGAATCACCTCGCCTCGCCGAGTGAGTTCTCCTGCCCTGCCGGCATGAACAAGCCCCGGTCAGCAGTCTCTTCTCCGGGCCTTAATCAATATGAACATCTTCCTCACCGAGTGAGTTCTCCTGCCCTGCCGGCATGAACAAGCCCGGTCAGCGGTCTCTTCTCGGGGCCTTAACCAACATGAATCACCTCGCCTCGCCGAGTGAGTTCTCCTGCCCTGCCGGCATGAACAGGCCCGGTCAGCGGTCTCTTCTCGGGGCCTTAACTGAAATTCCATCTGCCTCTCCGAGTGAGTTCTCCTGTCCTGCCAGCTTCAACTAGCCTGGTCAGCGGTCTCTTCTCGGGGCCTTAACCAACATGAATCACCTCGCCTCGCCGAGTGAGTTCTCCTGCCCTGCCGGCATGAACAAGCCCAGTCAGCGGTCTCTTCTCGGGGCCTTAATCAATATGAACATCTGCCTCACCGAGTGAGTTCTCCTGCCCTGCCGGCATGAACAAGCCCGGTCAGCGGTCTCTTCTCGGGGCCTTAACCAACATGAATCACCTCGCCTCGCCGAGTGAGTTCTTCTGCCCTGCCGGCATGAACAAGCCCGGTCAGCGGTCTCTTCTCGGGGCCTTAACTGAAATTCCATCTGTCTCTCCGAGTGAGTTCTCCTGTCCTGCCATCTTCAACTAGCCTGGTCAGCGGTCTCTTCTCGGGGCCTTAACCAACATGAATCACCTCGCCTCGCCGAGTGAGTTCTCCTGCCCTGCCGGCATGAACAAGCCCGGTCAGCGGTCTCTTCTCGGGGCCTTAATCAATACGAACATCTTGCCTCACCGAGTGAGTTCTCCTGCCCTGCCGGCATGAACAAGCCCGGTCAGCGGTCTCTTCTCGGGGCCTTAATCAATATGAACATCTGCCTCACCGAGTGAGTTCTCCTGCCCTGCCGGCATGAACAAGCCCGGTCAGCGGTCTCTTCTCGGGGCCTTAACTGAAATTCCATCTGCCTCTCTGAGTGAGTTCTCCTGTCCTGCCAGCTTCAACTAGCCTGGTCAGCGGTCTCTTCTCGGGGCCTTAACCAACATGAATCACCTCGCCTCGCTGAGTGAGTTCTCCTGCCCTGCCGGCATGAACAAGCCCGGTCAGCGGTCTCTTCTCGGGGCCTTAATCAATATGAACATCTTGCCTCACCGAGTGAGTTCTCCTGCCCTGCCGGCATGAACAAGCCCGGTCAGCGGTCTCTTCTCGGGGCCTTAACCAACATGAATCACCTCGCCTCGCCGAGTGAGTTCTCCTGCCCTGCCAGCTTCAACTAGCCTGGTCAGCGGTCTCTTCTCGGGGCCTTGACCGAAGTTGAATCTAACCGACGAGCCTCCCAGCGACCGGCATCAACAAGCCCGGGCGAGTGGTCTCCGGTCGGGAACTTAGCCTAAAAGCTCTATTTAACTACATTCGATACATTATAGATAGATTACATTACAATGCGCTTCCTCGCGCTTGCTCGGCTACATGCGTCTTGGCCATCCCCTCCCTCACTCCCTCCATCTCTTCAGCTCCCTCTTGCTCCTTCCAGGTGAAGTTGTCTTCCCTCTGCAAGGCTTCTTCTTCCTTCCCTTACCTCCAGAAATTCTGGGCAGGTGGATGTCACGTGACCATCCTGCTGATGGAAGTTACAGTACGACAGTGCCAGCACCCTTGTTCCCTTCCCTGCACGACCCCTCTCCCTATTTCTTCTTCTTCTTCTTCTTCGACCAATCGTCACGGTCTGCTGTGGTTGGGGCTGCAATGGCCTTGGGTCCGGTTGCCACTCTATTGGGCCTGACCGTCCCTGACCCTCTTGAAAGCTTTCTCTCCCTTGGAAGTGGCCTCTTCCTTGGCCTTTAGAGGGTCCTCCTGGCGGCCTCCAGGTTGGTCGGACGACTGGTGGTTGAAACCCCCAGTCTTGCTCCTGCCCAACAGGGGGTCCCTGGTGCCCATGACTTCCTGCTTCCTCCTTCCTTGTGCAATAGGAGATCGATAGCTCACTAAATCCCTCCGGAACTGGGGCGGACAAGATCAACTCACAGAAAGGGCTTACCCTTCCTACCTGTCGGGTCGGCATTGCTCGCATGACCTCTTCGCTAGGATGCAGTGCACTCACCGGGCTAGGAAACAGTACCCGTGCGTGAAGAGTTCTATCATCTTCCACCTGCACTTCCTTGCCGGGTCGCCCGACTGGTGCCGTCTCGCCCAGAGAAGGCGGGGCGAGAACTGGAACCGGTGGAGTTAATCACTCGCCCGTAGGGGTGAGTGCCAAGCGCAGGGTCTCCATGATTGACTTCCTGAACTCATCGAAATCGCTCTTCCGCACTTAGTCGCCGGGAGGGGATGAGTTCCCTAGCTCTTCACTTCCAGTCATTGGACTTACTCAAGATTTTTCCGAACAAACTGCGCTTCACGCTCACCGCACCAGAATGTTGAAACTAGTTTCCCGGCTTCAGCGTTCGAAAATAGGGGTAGGCAGCTTGCCCTTACTTATCTCAGGTAAAGTCGAACGGCTAGTCACTTAGAGCCTAAGAACCTCTCTACTGGTGGATTTAGGTGAAAACAGACCCCGCGAGCTGCAGCGAGGAGGTCCCGCCACTAACCCGAAAGACCCGAAGATCTTCCCCTCCCAAGCCAATACTGAGCCTGGGCACCTCGGAGAGCACTCGCAACACCTGACCGTTGGCCTGAAAGACTTGGCGAACGGAAAGCAGGGTCACTAGCTAACCGAACACACTAAGGGGGTGGAGGTAAGGAGATGCCAACCCTCCCCAAGGTGCCCATGAGGGTCTATTTATAGAATTCCTGGAAATGGTCTGCGGATAGCGCAATCCTGCTATTTGAAAATACTATCCGCACCCATGCGAAAACATCCGGGCAGGTGAAGAGAGAGGTGAGAAGGGTCTTTACCCAAAAATAGGGGGGGGGCGAGTGGGCACTACTCCCACTCACGCGCAGGGGAAAGAGGAGAGGGGAGCGGGTGCTCGCCCCACTCGCCCGCAAGGGGGCGAGTGGGCACTCGCTCGCAAGGGGGCGAGTGGGCACTCGCTCGCAAGGGGGCGAGTGGGCACTCGCCCTTATGGAGTGCTCCCCCACTCGCCCCCAAGGGGCGAGTGGGCACTCCCCCACTCGCCCCCTAAGGGGCGAGTGGCCACTCGCCCCCATGGGGCGAGTGGGCGTTCCCCCACTCGTCCCTAAGGGGCGAGTGGGCGCTTCCCCACTCGCCCCCAACGGGTGAGTGGGTGCTCCCCTTTCGGTTCTGCCACACCCTTTTCCTCTCGTCCGGATCCGTTTGTGCCTTGGCTGATTTCGGGCGCTCCCGAGCGGGCACTTTTCTTGTTCACCTTGATCTGCCTGAGTCCGGGCTGATCAGACCAGCTCGACAAATATGGGGGTTGTACAATAAGTATTGTTTTTAATCTTAATTTTAATCATTGTATTGCTTTTCCATTTAAATTTAATAATAATTTCAATTAATCTATTGTTTTTTATTATTTAATAATAATTTTGGTTTATCATTTCATTCCCTTGGGTTATAATTTATACATAATTTATTAAATATTATTTAATTACATAAATTCATAACCAAGTTTTGACTTTTTGATCTCAAGTGCCGAGGAATACAGTAACCCCTGAGCAAGTGGATGAAAATGCGGTTGATGAGGACTACATTATACCAATGAGATCTAATCATTACGTAGGGAAGTCGAAAGAGGACTATACAATGCCTAAACACACTGGGGCACGTGCCATGGTGTAAATATCGCGTAACTGCCTATAGGTTTATCTTTCCCATATTTTGCCCCTTGTTAAGAGCTTGTCCTATTATTCGCGTGTTTGAGCTTCTTCTATCGCGATTCCTTGGACAATTCCCGAGCAGTGAACTAGCATTGCCCACTGACCTCAGCAAATCAGCTCAGCGATCTCAAAAGATTGCTCGCCCACTTCATCAGGTCAACACACCGAACTAGCATTGACATTGCTTGGGGATCAGGTCCACCTTCTTACAACAAGGTACCCACTTGTCTTTGCTAATAAATATGACTTCATTGTAACAGTTGGGTGGTAGTTCACACCTCGCGAAGGTCTCCAATTTGATGATTTGGCGACCTCACCTGCCTTCCCCAAACTCGCACAATAATTGATTCAGAAGGAGAGTTCTTATGTACTCTTGGGTATGTAGCGGGACCTCCCCAATGTAACACAATCATTGTTGAATAATTTAATATATGTTTGTATGTGTCAAGAGTGACTTGGTAGTATCTAATGAGTTTTGTGTCATCCTTGCGCTAGACTCTACGCTGGAGGTACCATATAAGGTCATTCCAAATATGATGGTCCTCAGTAGAATAATTTGAGCAAAGCATCCCTAACATTCTCAAAGTAATGTGTGTTAAGGTTCCTCTTCCGCTCCTGTCGCGCTCGCGATTTTCGCAGTTGCCGTCGCTCCCGTGCAAGATCTGGTCGTCGCTGTTTGATCGAGGAAGCGAGAACGTCGATTCATCGTTCTTGGTTGTTCTTGCTGCTGATCGAAATGGAGAAGGAGATCTGGTGTCTTTGTTCTCGTCGCAGCCGCCAAGAGAAGGCCCTCAAATCCTTGCTCACGCTGTTGTTGTTTCTTTTGCATCTGCTGGAGGAGATCTTTCTCAAGATCTCGCCGCCGCCGCCTGGAGGAGAACCTTTCTCGCTCTCTCCGTTGTTGATCCCGTCGTCGACGCTGCAAATATGCTGCCATTCAGGAGGTCCCGTCGACATGATTCCTTTCCTAGTCCACAGCTGAAATTGTCGACTTAAAGTCACGTCGATATCAGGAAGTGTTCTCGTCGACAAGTAATTGTGTCGACCGGTCTTGTGTCGACTGCTTTTCTCGTCGACAAGGTTTGTTGGCGACCGGTCTTCTCGACGACAAATCTTTTGTCGATCAGTCTTCTCGTCGACAAACCTTTCGTGTCGACTGAAGGTTCTCATCGACAAACTTTCTCAAGTTTGTCGACTTGTGGTCTCACAGATAAGCTGCAGTTCTCGTCGCCAGTGGCATGCGTCTTGCCAATATCGATCAGTCTTCTCGTCAACAGTGGCAGAGCTTCTCGCCGACATTGGCAGAGCTTCTCGTCAACATTGGCAGAGTCTTCTCAACGACATTTTTGGCAGTCATATTTTTCTTTGTGTTGTTCTCAACCAGCTGGAGGAGCAGACTTATCTCTGGATTGGATCTGTAGTGAATTGACTCGTCTCTACTCTGATGAGGTGAAATCCTTTCATTTTTCTGCTTATTTTTACAAGATGTCGAAGCAAATCATATACGACATTGCTAAGTTGCAGTCCTTTGATGTCGTTGACTCCCACGGTTGGAAATTGTCTGTCCCACTGAGAATGAAAGAACGTGAGATCATCTACACAATTTGTAGTGATTTCGCCATGACTCGTGAAAACGTGGACGAATATTAGTGGAGCAAATATGAGGATTTCTACATTGACTATCTTTTGAACTCTCTGAATCCTCAACTTGCAATGACCTGTGTATAAGACCGCAAAAGAGATTTGTCATCGTTTGAATGCACACTTCCAGAAGGAAAAAAGGACTGTCGAAAACTCTCCACGGAGAGAAGTTTTTCAACTTCAAGTTTAATGTGAACTCGTCTATCACATACCAGCTCATAGAATCAGAGAATATGCGTCATAAGCTGGAAGACGATTAGCCTGAGATGTCTGAGAATCTTTTTGTGAGTCTGATTCTAAGCAAGCTGCCTTCTGAGTGGATCACCTTCAAGACTGAAACGCACAGACTGAATGAGAGGATCACACTAGACGAACTCAAAAGGTTCATCCACATTGAGGATCAAAACCTTGTTAGTAAAAGCTTGGAGCAAGTTGTTCAATACGACATGGCTGCTCCCAGGCTTCTAGGGGAAATCCGGGCTCTGCATACGACACGGTGGCGGCCAAAATGAGAGCAGTACTAAGAGCGCAGTATCGGTACGACGGTTGCGGGAAGAATAGATAAGTGTTTCGAGGGAAGAAAAACAAAATTCGCACGACCTTCATTTATCGTAAGAAAAAAGACATTTTAATCGTATTTTATGGTCTGCATAAAATCAAAAACAACCCATATAAAATAAAAAATGACCTACATAAAGCAAAAAACGAACTGCATACAGCAAAAAACGACCTGAATATAATATCACTCTTTTTATCCGCTGCACGTATGAAATGCTTTTCGCGAGCTGAGCCGGTTATTAGCTGCTATAAAATCATTCGAAGCTGCTCCTAGGTTTCTTTCCTAGCAAAACGAAAACCCTAGTGGCGTTCCGCTGCCGCCATGCCGCCCAAATTCGATCCCGCGCAGGTTGTCGACGTTTACGTCCGCGTCACCGGTGGTGAGGTCGGCGCTGCCAGCTCCCTTGCCCCAAAGATCGGCCCCCTCGGACTCTCCCCGAAGAAGGTTGGCGAAGACATCGCCAAAGAAACGGCTAAGGACTGGAAGGGGCTCCGCGTCACCGTCAAGCTTACCGTCCAAAACCGGCAGGCCAAAGTCTGCGTCGTTCCTTCGGCGGCGGCGCTAGTTATCAAGGCCCTCAAGGAGCCCGAGCGTGACCGCAAGAAGACGAAGAACATCAAGCACAACGGAAATCTCTCGCTCGACGATGTCATCGAGATCGCACGGGTTATGAAACCGAGGTCAATGGCTAAGGATCTCTCCGGTACCATAAAGGAGATTCTCGGGACGTGCGTCTCCGTCGGCTGCACTGTCGATGGCAAGGATCCCAAAGACTTGCAGACGGAGATCACTGAAGGGGACGTCGAGGTCCCGCTTGAGTAGGTAATGTTCGATCATTGACATCTATCTCAACATTCGGACAATTTGCCCCCCTTTTGTCATCTTAGAGTATTGTAACGTAAGAAGGATTTTGATTTTTGAGCGAATGGTTCTTAGAATTAATAGCCATTTGATCTCGATATGGATTAATAATCTTATTCTTATTTTGAAAAACTTGTTTATGCTGTTTCACATTTCAATTTTCATCATGTTTTTTTCCAACAACCTGCTATAACTTCAATTTCACTCTTTCATTTATGTGTTAATTTTGAATTTCCATTGGGATGCGTTCTTGTGGAATGTTTTCAGTGAATGGAATTGGGATTCTAGCGTTTGTTTTCTTTCGTCACACGGTGGAATTGTAATTCAACAAAAAACCATCGTTTTTCATTTCCTTAAGGGCCTGTTCGTTTGGTAGGTTTTCAAAGGGAGGAATTGGTTTTGGTATCCCAATTCCAATATTTCTGTTAGTTTGGCATTTTTTGGGGAAGGAATTGGCTTTCTGTCAAAACCCATAGGTTTTGATTTTTAGAAAAATGACCTATCACCAAAACCGACCACTTTTGGTCGGTTTTGGTCGGTTTTGGGGCTCGCTCGACAGCGCGCAAGAGGAGATCGGCAGTTCGCGACTTCTTCTCTTCTCCGGCGACAGTGTCCAGCTCTCCGGCGACGGCGTCCAGCTTTCCGGCGACGGCGTCCAGCTCTCCGGCGACGACATCCAACTCTCCGGCGACGACGTCCAGCTCTCCGACGGCGACGTCCAGCTCTCCGGCTCCGGCGCTTCCAGTTCTCCGGCGCTTCCAGTTCTCCGGCGTGTCCAGTTCTGATCTTCAGCAGGGTGCAATCACAAAGAGGATGACTCTCTTGCTCATGTAATGTTTCTGTTAAGTGAGATTGAAAAGCATTCCTAAATGTCCAGTTCTGATCCATTGATGTTTCATATAAACGAGAAAATGCTCAACTGTTGAAACATACAGAATAACATCAAGGACATCCATTCGCCATTTCATCAATGGCAGTCATCCTCTTTTGCATTCTAATTATCTGGCTTGTTGAATTCTGATCTTGCATTTATTTATAATGACTATGTATAGTGAAGGATAAGGTGATTTAGAAGTGACAAACGTAATATTTTTAGGGTTATAAAGTGTCAAAACTAAAACATCTAATATGTAATATCAATTCCTGTCTCTGAATTCCAGCCTGCAACCGAACAAAAATATTGGCAGATTCAATTCTTATGGCTGAAAACCTTCTTGCAAACGAACACATCAATTGGTTTTGGCCCAATTCCAAAACCTCTGCGCCGTAGGTTTTCGACCAAAACCAATTCCTGTCAATCAAAACCTACCAAACGAACGCACCCTAAAATACTGCGGAGAAGCATTTCAATTGTTGCTCAAGCCTTTACTGCAACTTTATTGACACTCCCTCCCCATTCTCATCGCACCTTCACTGTTTCCGCCATTGTTCCCCGTTCTTCCCCCACATCCCATCCATCCTCCGCTTCAGTCTCTCCCGTGCCAATTGCGTGAATATGCGCCTATTCCTTTCCAGAGAATTAATCCTTCTTTGGTGCGGTATAACCAAATCTGATGTTCTGCCTAAAGTTGTAAACTATACTCAAAGCAAAGATGATGTTTAGAAACTCTTCATGGGCTACAATTTTTTGTCTATGTATGTTTAGTTTTGCATATTTTAACACATTTCTATAATTTTATAGCATCATTCAAAAGTGCAAACTTTGTGTAATGTTCTTCATTTTTGGTTGCCCGATTGTCTAGTTACTAGTTTGTATGTAAATAATTGTTCTGAAAATTTAGCCCATTCCAATAGTTGTGACTGCATGTCAACTTGCAGACAAACAACGTCATTGGAATTTGTACCAATTTTAATTCCTATGGGTATTGGTTTTGGACCAATCTCAATTTTGTCCTGCCAATTTCCCCCCCCACCCCTCCCAACACACACACAGAGTTTCTGCTCCAGTTGGGTTAATTGCATAGTTTTTGTAATAAAATTCATCTGGAGAACAATAGATGCTTTCGTATTAGAATTTCAATGTGGACTCCTAGTTGATGTCAGGTATATCCTGAGTACTAAATTGGGTATGTTTTTATGGTTCGATCAGTTTTCGTGTGTTAAGTTTGTATATTATAACTGTAATATAACTTGTGAGCATGCCGCAATTGGGTTCAATAGTTAATTTTTTCATCCATGAGAAATTTCTTGAATGAAGATATGAAGTTAATAATTTATAACTTCAGTTGATGCTGTGCATTTTATCTGTATGCACAACATATCATGAGTAAGCAAAAAGAATTTGCTATGGTTTCTCTAGTATATGAATCCTAAATATGTCATTTTTATTTATGCACATAACAAGAATTAAAGTTTTATAATTTTTTTTGTTTTATTGAATGCATTAATAGCAAGGGAAATCCCACAAAGAGAGAAGATTTTCATAGGAGGAGGCTTTAATGGACATATAGGAAAGAAAAATACAGATTACACAGCCATTCATGAAGTACTTGGGTATGGAGGAAGGAATGAAGAAGGAAGAACAATTTTAGACTTTGCCATAACACATGAGCTAATTGTGATAAATATGTTTTTCATGAAGAGGGAAGAACATTTAATTACGTTTAAAAGCAGACCAAATAAGTCACAGATTGATTATTTTATGACTCGCAAAATGAATAAAATGATTTGTAAGGATTGCAAAGTCATATCAGGAGAAAGTTTGACCACACAACATAAACTAGTGGTGTTGGACGTGCAAATTAAATATAATAAATTTAAGACAGACAAATAGGTTGCAAAAAATTCGGTGGTGGAACTTGAAGATGGAAAAACAGGTTGCTTTCAAGACAACAATTATGGAACAACTAGTTGATGACCCTTATGTTGACCCTAGTGTCTCATGGGAAGTTATGTCTTCACATTTAAGGATAAGTGAAAATAATGTACTTGGAGAATCAAAAGGTCGTGCGCCCCCAAATAAAGAATCTTGGTGGTGTAAAGAGGACGTGCAAGACAAAGTGAGGGCAAAAATGGTCAGCTATAAAATACTCTACGCTTGTAGGAATAATGAAAATTTGGCAAGATATAAAGTCGCCAAGAAAGAAGTTAAACATGTAGTAAGTAAAACAAAAAGTCAAGTTTATGAAGAATTTTATAAGCGACTAGATATCAAAGATGGAGAGCGTGATATATATAAAATTGCTCGAGCTAGAGAGAGGAAGAAAAGAGATTTAAGCCAAGTTAAATGCATAAAGGATGAAATAGATATAATTTTGACGGATGATGTGACTATTAAAGAGCGATGTAAAAGATACTTTTACCAACTCTATAATGAAACAAAAGACAATGAACTGAACTTGGAAGAGTTAAGTAAATCGGAGGAGTATAATAACATAACGTTTTATCGTAAAATTCAAGTATCAGAGGGAAACGATGCTCTAAAGAAGATGAAAAATAGAAAAACGGTTGGGTCAGACGATATACCCATCGAAGTATGGAAATGTCTAGTGAAATAAGGAATTTTGTGGCTTACATATTTCTTCAATAAGATATTGAAGTCAAAGAGGATGCCGGACCAACGAAGGGAGTATCTTGGTACCTTTGTATAAAAACAAAGGAGATATATCAAATTGTGTTAATTATTGAGGAATTAAATTAACGAGTCATGCCATGAAACTATGAGAACGAGTAATAGAAAGAAGAGTAAGACGGGAGACTAACATCTCGGAGAATCAATTTGGATTCATGCCAGGGCGGTCGACCATGGAAGCTATACATCTCTTGAGGAGACTCATTGACAACTATCGAGAAAGAAAACAAGATTTGCATATGTTGTTTATCGATCTTGAGAAAGCTTATAACATGGTTCCAAGAGAGATCTTATGGAGATGCTTTAAAAAGAAAGTTGTAAATGTATCTTACATTGACATAATCAAAGATATTTATACAAATTCAGTGACGAGGGTGAGGACATCTGGAGGATTAACACAGGAATTCCTTATCACTGTTGGCTTACATCACGGTTCAGCTTTAAGCCCTTATCTCTTTACCCTTATCTTAAATGAGCTCACCAGACATATCCAACAAGCAATACCTTGGTGTTTATTGTTTGCGGATGATATCGTTTTGGTCAATGAGACGCGCGAGGGTGTAAATGCGAAACTTAAATCTTGTCGAGACACTTTAGAAAAGAAGGATTTTAGGTTGAGCAGGGTAAAGACGGAGTATATGGAGCTTAAATTTACAGTGCAAGAAGGACGGATGACTTCATTATTAAGTTGGGTGATTAAGATATTTCCTGCAGTGAGTGCTTTAAATATTTTGGATCGATAGTTCAAAAAGATGGAGGTGTTGATAAAGATGTGATACATAAAATCCAAGCAGGTTGGTTGAAGTGGAGAGGCGCGTCAGGGATCTTATGTGATCGTAAAGTACCATTAAAACTTGAAGGTAAGTTTTACCGTACTGCAATTAGACCAGCGATGCTCTATGGTTCTGAGTGCTGGGCAGTGAATTGTGTACATGAGCAAAAAATGGGAGTTGCGGAGATGAGAATGCATTAATATGGAAATTAAAATTAGGAATGATTGTATCAGTGATAAGACATGAGTGACACCAATTGCAAAGAAGATGCGAGAAGCTCAACTAAGATGGTTTGGACACGTAACAAAGGAGACCATTAGAGGTACCTGTTAGGCGTTGTGAGAGTTTAGTCACTAGGCATGTTAAACGGGGGAGGGGTAGACCAGTAAAGACTTGGAATGAGACTATAAGGAAAGGCATGATGTACATAGGCATTAGTGAGATTATGACTAAAGATAGGGCACAATGGAGACAAAGTATCCATATAGCCGACCCCACTATAGTGGGATAAAGGCTCGAGTTTTGCTGTTGTTGTAATGAATGCATTAATAGTTTTATTGTTGCAATTTTCTTCATGAGAATGGGAGAGATTCATGCCGTCCTACCTTCGAATTCTTGCAGAATCACAATCGGAAATTAAAATGTGTTGAAAACCTCGGTAGAAATAACTATAGACCCCTTCATAGATAAAGTTGCATTATCAATGTAAATATAATACAAGAGTTTGTCCCCTTAAGTATTTTGTAGGAACATCTTTATCATTTGATGGAAAATAGATGGAAGGCTGATGACAATGATGCGGGGAACCATTAATAACAGCCATGGGCGTCAACTCCGAGTGCAATATCGAGACATGATTACATGCACGACAGCATTCTAAGCAATGCCAACATGATCGATGACATTACCGGGTGGTGTCGACATGAGAAACAATGTGTAATCTGCAACTTCACAACAACAACAATTTTTGATGTCAATAATGAGCAGCCTTTTGTTTTTAGCAAATCCTCAGTTAGATACTATGGTAGGGCACCAGCCCCTTAATAAAAATTTCCAATGAATTAAACTCGAGGTCAATTTAGAAATATGGAGATGGATATTTTAGTGTTGTACAAAATCAAATTTCATGTTTATTCAGAGTAACCCCTAACCCTTATCATTGTACTTTTTTTTTCAAATATCTTTCTCTGTATCACCATTGCAAAACACATTATTTTGGGGCATTAATTTTGATGCATTTTCGAGCATACTCTGGCGTATCCGGTAATATCGGAAAGTATTCGTGAGTATCCAAATTTTTATATATCTAAAATTAAAAGAAGTTTCCTAGAATTTCGAGAGTTTCCCGGCTCCGAAACGCTTCATATACGATACGTATGACCGTTCTAAGTATCCGTGATTCATAGATAATCGTAAGGGTCTACATGCGTCGAACAAGGAAGTGATGTCCGAGATCTTTCATTTCGAGCGGATTGCCGATCTAAGAATTTTAGTGATTATTTATTTATTTTATGTATTTTTTTAGTATTTCAAGGATTTTGTAGACCATCATGATCGAAGAATCATAACCATTAACTTACCTCACTATCCAGGGCTACCCACTCACCACCATTAACCACCATGACATCCACCTTTCCCTACTAACTCCACAATAAATTCATTAAATTAATTTCTTACCCAGCCATCCACATTCATTAACTGTGCAACCCCACTCCCTCCAACAGTTACGGTTGAGTTTCCCCCGCCAAGCCACGCCTCCCCACCATCCAGAACTCCACGCAGCCCATTCCCATACTAAGTTCCCAAGTTTCCCACTGCAGACATTGCTTCAGTCCATTCGACGGGGCTCCCATTCCAAGTACTACCAATTCTCTCAGTGTATGCACGGGAATTACCATCCACTTAACTCTTCCAGTATTCCTTACTCAGACCCGCACACCGACCACCACCCAAAATCTTTGAACTTTCCCTTCCTAAACTATCAAGTAGCCCAAAGACTGACATCCAGTTCATCACTACTTTTCCGGTCACTGGTTGCAGAATTTTGCCTACAGCCCTTCTATCCAGGAGCATTTTAGTCATGCGAGCTCCTTTATGGTTGTAGATTTTTCAATGTTGAATTTTGCATCAATTCACTGCTTCTTGTGAATATTATCCTGTAATCAATATGCCAAGGCATCTTGTCTCCCGCCGGGTTGTGTTCGTGTATGTATTTATTCTTTTGCACTCTCATGTATGCACAACTATATTTGTTTTCTTGGTTGGAACTCTACTTTGAATGTGGATTCTCTTGCTGTATTATTTACAAGCCTTTATGGTTCATACAACCATTCCAATTAACCTCCTGATAACTCGTTATAACCTACACCCGCGCTAATCTGCAACAATGTAATTTGGAAAAAAAAATATTTTCATAGAAATCTCTTGACAAATGAAACATGGAGGATGTCAATAGCTAGTCTTTGTAAACACGTCGTAGTGGAGCCCAACATGTAGAAGGGGTTGCAACGATCCCTTTTGCCATTCACTCTTGTGACTCCTACTCTTATAACCCCATAAGGCAGTTAGGTCGGTGGTGATTTGGTTTATGTTTTTGATTGAGATTAATCTCGACATTTTTGGCCATTTTTGGCATTGGATTGATAGACTTGTCAAAAACTTGGTATGAGCTTCCAGAACTAGCGTGGCGGTTGATCACATCATTTTAGGGTTGTGTGGCAACATCTGGGTGAAAATAAAGTCGGATTCAATTTTTATAATTCGTGTTGTATAAGAATTTATCCTGAATTAGGCAAATCTAACAATCTTAATAGTTTCTTTTATTTGGACCCTTCTTTACATTATTCCATTACTATTATTGTAGTATTCATGAGATTTGTTTATTACATTTCGTATTGGTGATGCATCACAACTCATGTTAACATTTCATGGGCCATAGTTCTTTTTTCACAGATATTAATGTTGCCATCATCTCATGTTATAATTATCCAGCGGATTGCGAATTTTTTAATAAGTCAGTTTTTAAGTATGACTCTGACACACTGAGAATGAAGTGAATCGGATTAAATTGTAATCAAATGGCTGAAATATAAGTAACTAGAATGGTTTGGTCTAACCTTAGAGTGGTCGATAGACCGAGGCTTCGTTTGTCGCGGCTTATTTTCTCCGGTGAGTTGGGTCAAAAACTCCATTATCATAGATTGTATGTTTGGCAAGACAAAGGTTATGATGGCTACCAAGAAAATAAACTAGTTTTGAGCATAAAATGCATGAATTTTCTTAGGTGAGGTTGGGTGTTCACGAACCACGGTTCATGACCACCGCGTTCACTACCGCCACCACCGTGCCAAAAGAAGCCTGAGTCTGTCTCATATGTGAATTTATGAAACATTTCTCAAATAATATTCTCATTTTCTCCTTAGTCTTTTGACTTAGTTTTACTTGTTCGTCTCTGTAGCCCAAACACACCCAATCAGTGATGTTGATCTAGTTAACCAGATCCTGTATTAGCGATTGTTGATTTGGCCAAACAGTCTCGATATATAATGCGAGTTCAGCCGTACAAACTTGAATGGTAATGCGACTTCTTAGATAATGGATACCATACATTCTATAATGGATGGCGTTGCATGGATGAGAATCTTTTGTGGTGGTCGTCTTTGTTGCGGGTGCAAGGACACAGGAAACATCCGGACAGAAGAAATCCTTCTCTAGAAGTTTCACATTTAGCTCTTGAAGTATAGTTGCTGCAACATCATAAGAGACTTTGGGCATAGTTGATGTCTTCAAAATCTCAACAATGGAGAATTCGAGTTTGTAATCAGGAGGATTAGGAAATTCCTTGTTGTTTCAGATGGATGTACGTGTAATCGAAATAAAAATGAAAGCCGAGGAAGCTTTACCCCCAATTCCCATTGATGCATAAGCTCGCATCTCGTAGATGAGAGTTGTACTTGTCTCCCGATTGATTTTAGTAGGCATCGTGGAATAACTAATTCATGATCACAGTAGCATTCTGGGTTAACTAATAAGGCTCTGTTTGGGACATACTGTGACTGCAGAAAAAAACATTGTTGGGAAACCGGTGTTGGGATTAGAGCTGTTAGAAAACAGTGGTAGGAAAACATTAGGAAAATAATGTTGACCTACGGGAAGAGAAGTATGAAAATCTGAAAAGCTCCTTTTAGCTTTTCTGAAATTGGGAGGGTTCAATGCTTTTCAAAAAGTTTCGAAAAAACCCTTTTTGGCAAAAACATTTTTCCCATCACCGTGAAATCAAACATCTCCAAAAACAATGGGGACAGTGAGAATAAAGCTTTGCTTAGATGAGATATCAACAGCCTGTTTGAGAGACTTCTTTAGGAGCTGCACGGCGCACCCCACCCATTTTACACAACAGCCCCCAAAACCCCTAAAGACCCCAAGCAGTAGGAAAATTCATTGGGCCTAAGGAACGGCATATGGACAGTGCTAGGAAGCACAAAGTGCGGAACACGTTGAAGTTGGTTTCCTTCGGGTGCTCACTCCGAAGATTTGGTCGTCTCCTGGCCTCGAACCTCCCAAGTTCACCCCTTTTTCGCCGTGTTAAAGAATCCGCTCAGATCTGATACCAGCTACTCGCTACGCCACGGCACCAAGCGATTTCGCCTAGATCTAATACCAGGTGCTCAATCCAGCGCTGTTGTTGTGTTGAGTTCACTTTTCTATCCTTCTCTTCTAGCCGGATCAATACAGGCTTCCTCATTTCTGTCATTCCTGCTGCTTCTATTCCATATACTCTCTTCAATACCAAATGACTCAATTCTTCATTATTATAACTCGAGCTTTTTTCCCGTTTCTGTTACATGATCAAACACCAAATGTTCATATTTGCATCTACCCTTTATATCCGCCAACATATGATTAGATCGATTAGAAATTCGTCAGCCATACGATTTACATGATTCTTCATGGGTATACAAAGTACCGTTATCATTTTTTCTTGCATAAAATTTATCCAAACAATTCTCAGATTTTCACCCCCGCTTGAGCTGCAGCGGCCACAAACGTCTAAATCGGGTAGCGCACAAGCTTGAGATTCCATACATTTGTAGCAATTGTTCTTCACATGGAACGCTAATTATAGTATCATCAAATATTTCCGCTTAATTATATTATTGCGTGCCTCACCTCCCGCTCGATCTTGAGTGAAGGTTGTGTTGTTTGGATACTTTCAAACACAATATGATTACAGAAGAAAATCACATCATATAATATTATTATATAAGCTCAAGCTAGATTATAAACAATGATACAAAATTAACATATTATTTAAAAGAATGATACTCATGTATTCTGCTTGCTGAACCTTACTGCCATTACACTTATCCTCGAGCGGTCTTCTAGTGTACCTAAAATAAAGAACGCCGGCAGTGAGCCTCTCGGAATCATATTCCTTTGTTGTACATGATAAAAATTCCTCTGTTGTGGAAGCCTCAAACAAAAGATTGGTGATTTTATAATTATTTTATAACTGCCTAAATGAGTAGATGTGTATGTATAATTATTTCGTTTGTGCATTTTATTCGCGCTGCATATGCAACTCTTGTTTGTTTCATTATTAAATATTATGTTTCATCAATTGTATGATAGTTTTGTAAATGTGAATGAATGATTAAAATGAAGGAAAAGTATTTGAAAATATTAATGAAATGGTTATTCTGACTTCTATGGTGGGTGTGAAAAGTTCCAGTGTCCTTATGAGTAGGCTGCACCTATGAACAACCCGCATTCATGAAAATGTGGAAAGGAGCTGATTTCATGTTATGTCTGCGAATAGCCCGCGCCTCTTAATCGCCCATACCTGTTAAAAAAGGTATGTAAAGTTTCGTTTGAAAATTGAGTGTGGGTCGATACCAATAGAAATCTGTCATGTTAAAACCTTCCATTGCGTGCAGAGTTACGATCACAAAAGAGATTACAAATGCATTTTATCTTCTCTTGACAAAGTTACAAAGAACTAGTGCATCACGGTCTTTCAAATTCGCAGAGCTACAATAAGCTGCCATGTCCATGAATTTCCCCCCTCTAACAATAAGCCGCATAAGAAGTAAATACATGACGATATGCTTGTTGTTCTCATACTGGTTGATGCAGTTAATGAAATGGCATGTGTAACGCTGCGGGAGTGATGCGCTCCAATGGTGATAATGCGTGGGAAAGCCGTACACACTAGTTGCGTACAAATATGGAGATTTAGGAGCGAGGAAAACCAAATTTAATGAGGTGATGTGGGCAATGAAGCCCATGGAGAGAGAATGCTCATAATTTAATGTTAATGCACATGAAAATCCACAATTATCGTCTTCCTTGCGAGGAATTATTTGTGGAAAAGACCATAAAAATGAGTTTTACGGAATTCGGTCATTTATTTTGTCACTTAAACGATGCAATTGGCATCGATTACTCGGTTTTTAATTCTAAGAGCTCAATTCCATTTGTACGGAGCGCAAGGGTTTTGAAGATTTCAGTTCATCACTACTCACAAAAAACTCAACTCTCTATAATGTCAAGGCAAGTTTAATTGCAATTGGAATATAACATACTTAACAACAACATTGATTCAAATAGTTTTCATATTGTAGGCCTTGATTTGGACTATGTTGAGTACGACTATAAGTCATGACCGATTTCACACGACTTCTCCATTTGCGCTATATTACCGTATAATCTTGTCAATCATGATTGATATGCGCATGGTGACTGTTGGAGCCTATGTTCCGCATCTCTTGGTTTGAGAATAACAAATACCGTGTTGTATTTGATCTATTATTTTGTGTGTTTATAGTGTGCAGGTTGTACAAGAACTATAGCTACACATTCCTATGAATAGTTTGCTGATTGGAAATGACTCTCTGGAAAGATAGCTAACGCCCCACGTGTAGCAGTACTGGCTAGCCAGACCCGGGCCCCTAGCCCAGTACTGCCGGCACCGACGACCCAGGCCCAGCCCCCTAACAGGGACCGACTGGGACCCAGCTGGCACCGCCGGTTCAGCCTCACCCCGAAGGGTTAACCACAAGCCTGCAGGCCGTACACCCCAACGCCTCTCTGGCCCTGTTTCTCAGGCGCAGCGCGTTGTTGGAGGGGGGTCTCGAACCCACAACCTCCCTTGATAAGAACCTCTTCAAACAGGTCTCATCACCAACTGAGCTGAGTGCACTTTTTGTAACAGTACTGGCTAGCCAGACCCGGGCCCCTAGCCCAGTACTGCCGGCACCGACGGCCCAGGCCCAGCCCCCTAACAGGGACCGACTGGGACCCAGCTGGCACCGCCGGTTCAGCCTCACCCCGAAGGGTTAACCACAAGCCTGCAGGCCGTACACCCCAACGCCTCTCTGGCCCTGTTTCTCAGGCGCAGCGCGTTGTTGATGGCGGGATTCGAACCCGCGCCACCCTTGATAAGAACCCTTCAACAGGTCTCATCACCAACTGAGCTGTAGAGAGGCGTTGGGGTGTACGGCCTGCAGGCTTGTGGTTAACCCTTCGGGGTGAGGCTGAACCGGCGGTGCCAGCTGGGTCCCAGTCGGTCCCTGTTAGGGGGCTGGGCCTGGGCCGTCGGTGCCGGCAGTACTGGGCTAGGGGCCCGGGTCTGGCTAGCCAGTACTGTTACACCACGTTAGTTGTTAACGCCCCGCGTTAACTTCCGTTGAGAAGAAGACCGCTGAGAAGGAATGCCGTCGAGAACAAAGTCGTCGAGCTGCGGTCGATGAAAGAGAGCTAACTGTCACGGACTTGTCTTCTTACAAGCTCCCGTGCGGCCTTAGCTCCTCCCTGCCACTCCGCGTAGCCAAGCTAAGTCAGCCTCTCCTGCAAGGACTAGGTGGTGATGATGAAAGGATGCAAGGTAGAACTCAAGAGAACACACAATTGCAAAGGAAACTCAAAGAACTCTTATTGCTTCTCCAAACTTGGATGATTACAAATGAGGGGCCTTCCCCTTTTATAGGCCCCAAAAGAATTTCCCTCCAAAAGATGGAAGGATCTAGAATGCCTAAGTTTCTAGACTATTCTACAACCCTCATGAATATACAATCTTCCTGAGTTCTCTAGAATGTTCCCAAGAGATCATTCTAGAATGTTCCCAAGAGATCATTCTAGAGAGCTTCCACATTCTTCCAGAGTTCTCTATGTACATGTTCTTCAAGGACCTAAATTTCTCTAGAATCCTCCTGGGTATTAACCCCGGGCGTGACATCCTCCCCCACCTAGCCTGGCGACGCCCTCGTCGCCTCGTACTGTAGGATGATGTCCTTGAATCGCTAGAGATCCTCAAGTGTCTCCCAAGTAGCTTCAGACTCTGGTCTTCCTTTCCACTTGATCAAATATTGTGTGCTAGGTTGCACACCTCTTCTCCGCACTGTCCTCTTGGTGAGCAACTCATCCACCTCTCGATCAAAAGACTTGGTCATCACTGGTGGTGCTCTATGCAATGCCCTCCTTTGAAGGTCTTCATTGTCTTCACGATATGGCTTCAACATGCTGACATGAAAGACTGGATGAATCTTCAAAGAGTCGGGTAGGTCAAGGCGATAGGCTACCTTGCCCACTCTTTCAATCACCAGAATTGGGCCTTCGTATCCACGAACGGAGTCCTCGTGCAAGCTGCCCAAAGCCTTGAGTTGTTGAGGGAGAAGTCTTACCATTACCTTATCCCCAACCGTGTATTCCGCCATCCTTTGCTTTGAATCTGCCCATTTCTTCATCCGCTTGCGTGCCTTCTCTAAGCACGCTCTGGCCAGGTCTACTTGCTTTTCCCAAGACTTGGCCATCCTCCAAGCTCCTGGGCTTCTTCCGTCATCTGCTGTGGTTGCCAACTTATGCGGAGTGAGTGGTTGCCTTCCCGTGGCAAGCTCGAACGGACTCCGACCCGTAGCTTCACTCCGTTGTAAGTTATAGGAAAACTGCGCCACATCCATAAGCTTCGCCCAATCCTTTGGATTTGCGCTCACAAAGTGCCGCAAGTAGCACTCCAATAGTGCGTTCACCCTCTCTGTCAGACCGTCAGACTGATGGTGGAAGCTGGTGGAAAAAATTTCAACTCCGATCCAAGTAACTTGAATAGCTCCATCCACAACTTCCTTGTGAAGCGAGGGTCCCGGTCACTCACAATGTTCTTTGGCAACTCCCAATACTTCACCACATGTTTGAATAAGAGCCGCGTCGTCTCTTCTGCGGTAGTATCCTCCACGCTTGGTATGAATGTTCCATACTTGGAAAAGCGATCTACCACCACCAAGATAGATCCGCAACCTTCAGACTTGGGCGGTGCGTTGATGTAGTCAAGTGTCACTGTCTCCCAGGGAATCTCTTGCACAGGTAGTGGCTCTAAGAGTCCCTCTAGTTGCTTGTTCTCCACCTTGTCTTGTTTTGTTTCAACCTCTAACTCGTTCGTATGTCTTACTTCCCCACGGGGAGGCAACTTTATTTGCAGCTCCGCAGACATAACATCCTTGTTCTCCTTAAGTACTTCCGCAACAAGTGGAGGTACCTCCTTGGACCCATCTGCTTTCTCCTTCAAAGTCACCAAGGAAGTAGGCTCACCTTCCTTTATGCCCTTGGCTATTTGCATGGCTGATAATTGTTTTGTTGCATCAATTGGTGGCCCTTCCACCGTAGGGACCATGCACGTCGCGCCTTTCTCCATGATGCACACCGAGCGACAAGTTGGCATGACAATTGCACTTACCGTGTCAAAGAAGTCCATGCCCAACACCACCTTGTGATCATCCATTGTTGCGACCGAGAAGTTCACATGTCCTTTCCATGTTCCCAGGCGAATCTCCACACAAAGAGCCACTCCTGATATCGGTCTCGCTGTCCCGTTCACGGTCTTGAGCCATCCATCGCTCTTTGCCACTTGAAGGCCAAGCCTTCGAGCTTCTTCCTCCGTCACGAAGTTATGTGTTGCGCCTGTGTCCACCAGTGCTTTGGTAGACTGATTGTTGATCCTGACCTCGACGTACATCAATCCCTTGCTAGCTACCTTCTTCGCTAGATTCATGTTCAAAGCGTTTAGAAGTTGCAAAGAACATATTTGATTTGTACCTTCCTCATTTTCGGATTCGCTTGCATCCTTTTCTTGTAATGATGCGAGTGAACCAAGCTTTGGGCATTTGCTCATCATATGCGGTCCCTTGCATATGTAGCATCCTCCTTTTGGTGTAAATTTCTTGACTCCCCCATTCGTGTCCTTTTCATAGTTAGGGTTTCAATCTCCCCTGGGTGGTCTCCGCGACCCCGGCCCCTCTCCCACACCTTTTGTGTCGTCATTTTTGTAGCCTTTCTTTGTAGCAGTATCCATTGGCCTTTGGAATTCTGTCATCGCCTCGGCTGCCGCAATAGCTTCATCAAGCGTCTTGACATCCCTCCGATGCACTTCTTGCTTCACCCAATTCTGAAGACCATCTTTGAAGTTAAAAAGTTGATCATCCTCGGACATACCTGGTACCATCAGTATCAAGGTTTGGAACTCCTTCACGTACTCCGTGATTGACCCCTTCTGCTTGAGTTCCTTTAGCTTCTTCCTTGCCTCATTTGCGACGTTCTCCGGGTAGAAGTGCCGCTTAAGCTCAGTCTTGAACTCATTCAATGTGTCCAAGTTACATGTTCCCTTCTTGATATCTGCAAGCTTTCGTTGCCACCAAAGAGATGCAATATCCGAAAGATAGTAGCTAGCTGTTTTTACCTTGAGTACTTCATCAGTGAGGTTACATCCTTCGAAGTAGACCTCCATTTGATAAAGGAAGTGTTCAACTTCCTTAGCATCCCTATTCCCCGAGAAGGGTTTTGGCTTAGGCACATCGATCCTTTGGTTTGCCACAACCCCACTATTTCCTCCATTTGCAATGGCCCTCTTGCACAAGGCCAATTCTTCCTCTAATTTGGCGATCCGCTCCTCATAGTCATTCTCAAGCTGATCACACCTTTGAGTAAGCTCCGCATTTGCACCAAGACATGCTTGGACTTGGGCCTTCAAAAGTTCCAGCTCTCCGCGAGCCGGTAGCGCTTGTTTGACAGCTTCTAGTTCTCCGCGAACATATGAGTGGTCTTCCTCCACCGCCGTCATGCGCTCCTCCCATTCGGCCAGTATGCGGTCCACGTGCGCTTCATCCCGAGATTTGCTATGGCTCCGCCTCTTCTTCTCGGACTGGGGATGCATCTCTCTTCCGCGCTCATCCACCACGCTTGGGTTGTTGTTCCCTTCAGCAGCCATCTAGTCTTCTCCGACCCCAACCATGAACTTGAGCAACTTGGCTCTGATACCAACTATCACGGACTTGTCTTCTTACAAGCTCCCGTGCGGCCTTAGCTCCTCCCTGCCTGTAACATCCTCAATCCTTCTAGACCCCTAGTTGGTATTAGGGCATGGGTTCCACTAAGACCCTTGGACCAAGTGGAGTGTGCTAAGTGCACACCAAGGGCATAAAATCAACATAGCCCAATACCACTCCCTTAGGCCAATTGATCCTCAATTCACCAAATTGACCTCCCCTATACCACCCTAACCACTAAGAAAAACCATTACCTTGAGAATTGCACTTGGGTGGGACCCAATTGCATGAAATTGACCAAAGTCAACAATAAGTCAACATTAATCAAACTAAGTCAATTAGGGTTCAATTGACTCCAAATGTTCAAATTAACCTTTACATCACACTCTAAACACTTTAAGGAACTCATTGGATCTAAAAGCCCCATCACTTGGTCAACCAATTGACCAATTTGACCAAAGTCAACTCTAGCTTAATTTAGGTCAAAATCACACCTTAAGGCTAAATTAGCCCAATTGGGGCCCCACCATGGACCAACCAAGGTTGGGTGATGTTAAGGGACCCATGACCCCCAAGTGGGGTCAACCCACCCACCTTGGTTGAGCAAAGTCAACCATGATCAACCTAGCCCTTTAAGGTGAATTTCAAGCTTAAATTGAATGGAACCCCAACACCAATCAATTAACCATTACTCATGGACTTAGGCCTTGCCCATATCAGCCCTAGACTGAACCATATCATTGAGTTTGATTAGCCAAATGAGAGGGGGACAAAAAGGTGATTAAAAGGCATAAAGCAAAAGCAAAAGCAAAAGCAAACAATCCCCCCTCTACAATCCACCCCCAATCAACCTAGGGGCCTTCCCTGATTGCTGGGGGTCTGAGCTTGACCCAGGTGGAAGCAGGAGGCCTGCAACTATAGGAGGGTGGCAGCAATGGGCATAACCGAGGAGGCCTAAGTTCAAAACAACCTATAGAGGCCTCCCCACTCCAATCGAACCACACCATCACCTTCAGGAGGTAGAGAGCAGTCGAGAACGACACCTGGAGCAAAGCTTTTGCTGGAGAAACGAGTTCGGGAGCAGGGTCGCCGGAGCAAGGCAAATCCATGGCCAACCGTCGCCGGAGCCGCCGCCACGCACCAATAACAGTTCGTTTCTCCTCCCCTCCCCATGCTAGCTTCCCATCACAAAACGCTGAAGGATCGGGCTCAATTGAGCCCGGATCCACCTCCGAAATCCATGGATTTTGGCTCAAATCGAGACACCCGGGATCACCGGAAAACGCCTCCTCCGGCCGCCATGTCGTCGGGAAGTTGTAGCCCCGACCACCACGAAGGTGGTGGAGGTGGTGGTCGGCCGTGGTGGACACCAAGTGGACGGGAAATGGAGGAGTAAGTCGGCCCAGCGCGGTTCAATCCCAGTCGTTGGCTGGAGGAGGAAGATGAGCCGATGCCGCTGGATGTGCTTTAAGATCTGTGCTAGATCATTTCTTTAATTAATTTTAATTCAATATATTAGCTATTCTGCCTTCATTTAATCAGTCTACTTCAAATGAAAATTAGGGTCTCTTAATGGCTGAATTAGAAAAAGTGCCCAACATGAGAGTTGTAGGCCTTGGTCTTAACTTTCATTAGGGCTTGAGTTCAAGTCATTTGGTGACCCACAGCTCCCTAGGGAGCTGTTTTTCTAGGACTGGTCCTACACTAGGTCAGTCCACTAAATTAATTACCTAGCCCAAACCCCTCAAGCTTTGAGGCTGTGCTTTTAACCATGGGTTGGTATACCCTAGGGGCACCCCCTGCCCAAAGGACAGCCCTTGGTGAACACTTTTACCTAGGGTTTTTGTGGTAATTAGGATATTTAAATTAAGTTGTTTTTTTGGAGCATTTGTTGTCCAAATGACACCAAACTTTTGTGGCATGCTCTTTAGTACATGAGTAGTGCCTGCCTAAATTTTCACTCCATTTGGAGTTACATGTTCCCTTCTTGATACATGAGTAGTGCCTTTAAGGGTCAAATTAGGGTTTAGGTCAATTTGAGGAGTTGAGTGTGTTAGCCTCCTCCCATCATGATGGTTATGTAAGTATGGATATACAAATGCATGTGACACACCCTAATGGTCCATTTGGAGCCATTAGGGTGGTGTGACCTAAAACCCTAAGGGTAAACCCTTAAGGATGCAAAGTTGGGATTTGTGAAGGACTTATGACCAAATGTCCTTGCCTTGACTCAGAACTTTGTAGGTATGTTTGTAAGGGCATAAAATGTCTTAGATAATTTAATGAGAATTTTTAGAGGCACTTAAGTATTTTTCTCCTAAATAATGAGAGTGCCACCCTTTTCCTTAAATAAATAAAATACATGGTCATATGACCTTGTATGGCTTTGAAACTTCATCAGTGGCTGAATATGGATGAAAATGGAGTATAGTAATTTTGTTATGATTTATTGAAGTATTATACCTTGTGTAGGTTTCTTACAGTGCTTACTAGCTTAGAGGAATTTAATTATGAAAAATGTCAAATCATTGGGTAAAATTATGATACTTGGATATCTGTCATTTTATGTTGTGATATGCCCATGATAATTGTTTGGAAGCTTGTAGATTTGTATTTCATGTACCTCATGTAGAAATTGGAATTTACATCACTTGAGTATTAAATCTTTTTAAAATGTCAAATCATGGGGCATTGATATGATACTTGGTGATCTGTAATTTTAGGTTAATATATGCCCATGATAATTGTTTGGAAGCTTGTAGAATTGTATTTCATGTACCTCATGTAGAAATTGGAATTTACATCACTTGAGTATTAAATCTTTTTAAAATGTCAAATCATATGGTAATGACACAATCCTTTGGTAGAGGACTCTAGATCCCCATATGGACACTTGGTAATTTTTGTAGAATTTTCAGATGTGAAATACTATTTTTCCTAATTATAGTGGCATTTTGGTAATTATACAACTATGATGATTTAGTAGGCCAAATGACATCCTAGGGTCATGGGACTCAGTGAACCACCTTGATATGGGATATTACCTTACTTATAATTTTCATGTAGCTTGTAGAATCATTTTGAGGGTAGTTCATGTGTAATTGGACTTAAGGCCTTAACCACTTTAAATTATAATAAATACCAAATTAATATGAAAAATTATGGAAATTGGAACATACCTTATTAAGGTCAGTGGGAGCCTAGGATAATTATACCAGACCCTGGTGATGAGTTTTTAGAAGGATTCCCTTATGGGGTTGATGAATAGTTCAACTTAGTGGTCTGCGTTTAGTAAAAATAGAATTTTGAGTTTTAGACAAATCAGACCCCTAAGTAGTGATTAGAAGTTATATCCAATCAGTAATTGAGTTATAGCACACCATGACTCAAGGAGGGTCAATCCTAGGGTTGGTTGTGAGGTTGAGTTAGGGTTAGAGTATGAGGTGGGGAGGCACGTCCATCCCGATTGGGTGGGACGGGAGATGAGCTAAGTCACTTTAACTATATGAAATGATGAGGGGTGAACCAAACGTTAATCACCAACTAAAGTAATTATCTTAAGGAGGATAGTGGGGTTGAGCTCATTGATCCGTAGTATCGTTAGGGGCCCCTTACGGAGTACACCGCGGGAAGTCCAAGATTCACCCTAAATATAACCCTAACTAAATTGTAGGCAAGAGTAGCCTAAGTAGGTCTGCATCTAGTATGAGTCTCCTCTGGGAAGGAGATGGGTTGGATCAGCTTGTGTGTTAGTCCCTGAGCCGGAAGCTCGGGTGGACTTGTTAACACCTTTTACTTATTCAAATAGTGGCGCGTCTTCGGTACTAGGCTAGTCGTGTCACCGACGGTAGTACGTTGACTCAGGTGAGGGTGAGGTTTAGAGGGCCGGTAAGTTTGAGTACCGCGGTCTGGAAGACAATCCATAATAACCCACCCCGACCTTAAAGTCTGGTGGATTCCAGCAAGAGTACGCAGGAGCTCCGTTGTTGTGTTCTTAGCGTTGAGGCGTACATGAGGTCTAGGCTTGGTAGTGACCATACCCGCCTAGGATGTGGAGTGCCCGATCCACTGCCACCGTGAGCCACGACGGTCGGTACCCGAAAGGTTGGCTTCCTTTCTAACAAATTGGGAACTATAAAGGTATGTGCGCATAGAGTCGTGTGGGTGAGTCACATTGCATAAACACATTAAAACATCATAAACATAACATAACATAACATTCACATTAGCATACCCCCATCATATAAATTAGTATGTGCTCTTTTATATGATGGGTTACCTAGACATCTTAACTTATATGTCGTATGGGCGTTCATATAAGTTAAGGTACGAATCTGTGATGGTAGTTTAGTCCTGCTTACTGCACCGCATTTTCTTTCCATTACTGCTTTACTTATGCTCTACCTTACTGTCATTTACCTGCACTATATTGCTAGCTAGTTTTACTGTTTTACATATACCTGTTAGATTAGTGTCATGTCACCTCTTCCTTTGTTTACCCCTTGTTGTCCTCCGCTTCTTCCTCCCGCTCGGTACCTAGGAGTCGTGGAGGGAGGCGAGGACAAAACGGCTTAGTCTTTATGACTAACGGTCGGTGTGACCGCAGGAGTCCGAGGAGACGAAGTTGTCCCGCGCGCAGCAGGACGAGATGGCAGGACCTGAGCAGCGGATGCAGCGTACTACCACGACGCCAAAAGTTGATGTTTAGATAGTTAGATTTCCGCATTTGAGGGTTTTGTTATTGTTTCCGCATGTTGTAGAGAGAGAGAAAGTACATTATTCTGGATATGTATCGGGCTTAAGCCCTTTTTGCTTGTACTTCTCTTTGGACTTTCTGTTTTTCATTATATACATATATATGATGTTGTGACATTATGGACATGCCTTTATTCTGTTCTTCCTTTTTATGGCATATTTTACTTATGATCGTATAGCCGGCAGAGTTGGTGCTGAGCGGTGTTAGCTAACCCGAGTGTTGGTGACACCGCAAGACAGCGATTCTGGGCGAAGATCCACCTCAACCGTGCGATACGGGAGATGTTCGAGTTTTCAAGTACCCGAACGGGTTTTGGAAAAAGTGATCTTACACTGCCACTCCGCGTAGCCAAGCTAAGTCAACCTCTCCTGCAAGGCCTAGGTGGTGATGATGAAAGGATGCAAGGTAGAACTTAAGAGAACACACAATTGCAAAGGAAACTCAAAGAACTTCTCCAAACTTCGATGATTACAAATGAGGGGCCTTCCCCTTTTATAGGCCCCAAAAGAATTTCCCTCCAAAAGATGGAAGGATCTAGAATGCCTAAGTTTCTAGACTATTCTACAACCCTCATGAATATACAATCTTTCTGAGTTTTCTAGAATGTTCCCAAGAGATCATTCTAGAGAGCTTCCACATTCTTCCAGAGTTCTCTATGTATATGTTCTCCAAGGACCTAGATCTCTCTAGAATTCTCCTGGGTATTAACCCCGGGCGTGACATAACGCTCGCGTTAGTTGTTAACGCCCCGTGTTAACAAGAGGAGGAATGCCGACGAGTTGAGGTCGACGAATCTGCGTTCGACGAACTTGGAGTCCCGTTCGACGAATTTGCCTACGTTCGACGAAAATTCCGTTCGACGAAAAATCCGGTCGACGAAATGCGAAGGCCCCTCGACGAATTGGAGTTCGACGAACTGAGATCCTGCACAACAATATTGTGTTCGACGAATTTGAAGGAGAACAACTCAACTCCAGCGTTGACACGTAACGCCCACGTTGAATCCACAAACTGCCACGATCCTGACGGTTGCAGTTTTTCTGTTCGACGAAGGATGCGTTCGACGAATGCGTGCTCGACGAAATCAGTTCCGTTCGACGAAATTGGTTCTGTCACGCTCCCGACTTTATGCACGATGTCAGCAACTGCCGTACACGATTCCCTAACGGCGGGCGTTAGCCTTAACGCACGTGTTAGCTTCCGAGGCTATTTAAAGTACAACCCCTCTCATTCCAAATTGAATAAAGATGATTCCAGAATTCTGATACTTTGGAGAGAGGTTAGTGTACATCAATTAAGAGATCTCCCTTGGGCTAACATGAAGATCTAAAGAAGATTTTGAAGGAGAAAGTCTACAATGCATATTCCATACGAAGGACGATCGTTTCAAGAACGCCAACATCTACATCGGCTTTCATCTTCACCTTCAGCATTGAGCATTGAGATCGTTTCAAGGACGATGACGATCGTTTCAAGGACGATGGTTTAATACTTTAATTCCATCTTTGTGGCAACTGTCGGAATGGACTAGTAACTAGTTACAAAATACTTGCAAATTCTTCTCCCCGTCTTCTTCTCGGTGAAGCGAATGGCCGATCGCTCACGTTCCTTGAAGTTCTCTCGTCTCCTCGCCGCCGGTGAGAGTAGAGAAACTGGCGGTGCACCAAGTATGTGACAATAAATGGTGAAAGGCGGTTCTCGCTTCAAAGTGTTTCGCAGAGCAACAAAGACCAGAGAGTCCCAGCAACAGGGATCGACTTATCTCTTCTTCCGGCGAAGATGGTGTTGTGGGAGATAACGGCGGCGACGGCGTATTTTTTAGGGTTGAAGCGGACCTACAGGATAGCTCTCAGACTCCAGCGGAGGATTTTTGGCCCGAGACACAACAAGATCCGACAATTTCTCCACAGGTATCTTCCTTGCTTAATTTTCGGAAATATGGTTTTCTATTGCCCAGATCGTTGACAGTGAGGGATTGTTTGATATTTGTGTGCCCAATATGCTGGCAAGTCAGGTTTCAGAAAATTTCAATGCAACAAAACATGAATTCTCACCCCTGGATTGGTGTGAAATGTGGCTGCTCTTCAACCTTACCCCAACTTCCTTCAAGATGAACTCAGATGAGAGAAAAAGTTAGAAACTTATCTTTGACTTTTAGAGCCACTTTGGTTGCTTATAGATAGAAAATAGGTTTTGAAGATGAAATCATCTGAAAACATTAGAAACTTGTGTTTGACATTTAGAGCTCATTTGTTTGCTTATAGATAGTGTTGGATCTTAGGGTTTAGGTCTCTCACACCCCGCACCTTTGGGTGCACCTGCTATGTCCACATCTTGGGATCCTCCACGGATAAGCTGGATCCTCGTGCTACCATGTCCATCTTCGTTGGCTACTCTCGAACTCAGAAAGGTTACGTCTGCTACCTCCCTACGACCCGTAAAATAACGGTCTCTGCTGATGTTACCTTCTGGGAGGATCAACCGTTCTTTTCTGACCCTGGATCCCCCCTTGCACCACCACCCGCTCCGCGACCTGTCATCCCGGTCAACGACACTTCCGTTCCCGTTCCTCCGTCTCCGGTTTCTGATATTGCTCCCCCTCCCACCTCCATTATCTCTAAACCACCGATTATCCGAGTCTACACTCGTCAACATCCTCGTTCCGATCCGACTCCGCAGTCCGACTCGACCTCCGGTGCTCCGTGTTCTGCTGATCAGGTAACAAAATCGACTGCCCATCCTTTGGCGAATTATATGTCCTTACATCGCCTCTCACCCCACCTTCATACTCTGGCCACTTCGTTATCGTCTGTTGCAGTCCCTAACTCTGTGCAGGAGGCTCTTCAACATCCTGGCTGGCGTGCCGCCATGGAAGAAGAAATGGCTGCGTTGTGGGCAAACCAGACCTGGCAACTGGTGGATCTTCCCCCTGGCCAGAAGACTGTTGGTTGCAAATGGGTCTTTGTCATCAAGCATGCTGCGAATGGGACCATTGACCGGTTAAAAGCTCGACTGGTGGCTCGCGGCTACACCCAGCAACAAGGTTTAGATTACGATGAAACCTTCTCTCCAGTCGCCAAGCTGAACACCGTACGAGTTCTTCTCTCCGTCGCTGTGCACCGCCAATGGCCCTTACATCAACTGGATATTAAGAACGCCTTCTTAAACGGCGATCTTACTGAAACAGTGTACATGCAGCAGCCGCCCGGGTTTGAGACCACGGGGGAGTCTCGGACCCCGAAAGTCTGTCATCTTTTGCGGTCTCTCTATGGTCTCAAACAGTCTCCTCGAGCATGGTTCGACAAGCTCAGCAAGGTCCTTCGTGAAGCAGGATTTACTCGGAGCTCGGCTGACTTCTCCCTGTTTACTCGCCACCAGGCAACAGGCACTGTTCTCCTTCTAGTCTATGTTGATGATATCATTATCACAGGCAACGACTCAAAAGGAATTCAGGCAATCAAGCAACAACTCAGCTCCGTGTTCCAAACAAAAGATCTGGGGAATCTTCATTACTTCCTGGGCCTGGAGGTAGCCAGGCGACCAGATGGCCTTGTTCTATCTCAGAGAAAATATTGCCTCGATCTTCTTCATGATGCAGGCTACTCCGGCTGCAAACCCATCAATACTCCAATGGACGCAAATCACAAGATTTGTGCTCAGTCCTCTGACTCTGATCTCTTGCTCCAGAACCCGGAGTACTATCGCCGTCTGGTAGGAAAATTGATCTACCTGACTGTTACTAGACCAGATATCTCATTCGCTGTCGGTATTGTCAGCCGTTACATGCACGCCCCTCGTTCTTCTCATCTTCAGGCTGTGGAACGGATTCTCCGATATCTGAAAGCTGCTCCTGGTCAAGGCTTGGTATACAAGACCTCATCCTCAACTCCAACACTGGTGGCATACTCTGATGCTGACTATGCCGGATCTCTGGATGATCGTCGGTCAACCAGTGGCTTCTGTACGTACTTTGGAGGACATTTGATCACCTGGCGTAGCAAGAAACAAGCAGTGGTTGCGCGCTCCTCAGCAGAAGCAGAATACAGGGCAATGACATCTGTGGTCTCTGAACTTACCTGGCTTGAAAGTCTTCTCACGGATCTTGGGGTAAAACTTCCTGCTCCTGCTCTTCTACTCTGCGACAGTCAGGCTGCTATACATATTGCCAAGAACCCGGTCTTCCACGAAAGAACCAAGCATATCGAGGTCGATTGCCACTTTATCCGGGAGAAAGTACAAATGAAGAAGATCGAGCTAAAACATGTCCCTGGTACTGAACAAGTTGCGGATGTCCTCACAAAGGCACTGTCTAGTACCCTCTTCTATCAATGCTTATCCAAGCTTGGTGCATACGATTTGTACGCTCCAGCTTGCGGGGGAGTGTTGAAATAGCCCATATAGAGGGCCCATATTTGGGCCCGTGTATTCTTCCTCTCTCTTTAGTCCCACATCTTGTATAGGATTTTTTCTCTCCTCCTCTCTCCTATATATATGTGTATTCCTCTTTGTATTAAAATGATGAGAAATACAAACAAGCTTTTGCTGTTTTCTACAGATAGAAATTGGGTTTGAAAATGAAGATTTCATTTTCGCTCATAAAGATGTCTTCGAGAATGCTGAGTATGTGTATACAAAGATGATGGAAAATGCATTGGGAGCACGAAAGGGTTCGGAGGAATGTTGAAGTTTGTTCAATGGTTGCTTAGTAGAGAGTAGATCCTAACAAGAAACAATTATCAAGCCAACACATCTATGATGCGACTTTGAACATTCAGAGAAGATCATGTTGATTCAAAAGATGCCATCTTCTTGCACAACTAAAGATGTGTAAGAGTTGTCAAGTTATTTTACTGGATTGAGTGAATTCATATCAAGGCCGATAAGAGTGCTCCTCTTTTTATGCATTGAAAAATGTGGAATATTTTGAGTGGATACTACATTGTAAGGATTCCTCTGCAAATTTTAAGGAATATTTGGATGCACCTCGGTTCTTTAGTCCCATGTTGGTATGCCATATTATTTTTTGGGAGTTAGTGCAACGACAATTAGTTGGATAAGAAGAGGAAAGTAACTCACAATATTCTTTATGATCGAACCTTATAGATTCCCTAAGATATCTAGTTATAAAGAAATTGGCATTTGTAATTATATCAATTGCAATGAGACTCTACCCTTATTTCCAAATATAGGTTGTGAGTGCATTTTGCTCTAGTAAAGGCCATGTGTTATGGTAGACTTTTGAAGTGGTATGTGGTGTTATGCTGATATGAGCTATAGCATATTGCATGGGAAATAATTATGTGAGGTGATTTGGAGGATTTTGCTATAGGATTTTGCAGAAAACATAAAAGGCGAGATTGAGTAACAGTCAATTGAAGATTTAGTAGATGTATTTTGATGAAGCTATGAATAATGGTGAAAGTATTGAAGCGATGTTACGGTGTCCTGTAGGAACCTTTCTCAATTATAAAATGATGATTCGAGTTGAATTTACTAGAATCCAAGCAGAATGTAAGCTATTTCGTGTGTGCTTAGCTTTATACAAGTGTTGGGGTGTGAAGAAGTTAATTTCATGTTCTCATTCTTAACTAGTGGTGCTATGTTATGTTCGTTTTAACTAGTTGTGAATCAAATTTCTGTAACTTTGAAATAATAGAGCAATATTTGTTCCAGTTGTTATGTAGGGTTAGAGCATAATTGTGTGTTGAAAAGTTTCAAGTAGATCAGATGCACTAAGAAGAAAATCAAGTGGGATATTTTGTGTGGTTTGTCCATATGCATGATATTTCTTTTGTAAAATTGCTAGCATTGAGCATAAAAGTGGAGTAAATAGTGATTGACACACAATGAAACATATATATCACTAGTAACTTGATGATTTCTTTTAATTGATGACATGTTCTACGACAATACTTCCTTTGACCCTACTTTAAATCCAACGGGTCATTAAGCGTTGAAAAATATTCATATCGGAGAATGCTTTGGTTGCTCAGCTGGCTGAATTTTAGCTCGAAGGGTAGAGGCAAGGGTAGGGTACTTATATTGAACCAAGATGTGGAAGATTGTGTCACGCATGTTTGAAAGATCAAAAGTACGGTTTTAGAGAGTCAGTATTAGAGTTGATATTGAATTTGATCACTAGTTGTGCCATACTGCCATGTATGTTTGGAATATCAAAAATATGGTTTTATAGAGTCGTTATTAGATTTGATATTGAATCTGATCGCTAGTCTTGACCTTTTATGATTTGGGGACGGATTCATCGGTCCCTTGCCTATTTCATAAAGTGGACGAGGCCAACTCCTTAATAAGTAGGATGTCGTCAATACTAATTAATTTTGTGGGCAAACATCATTCACCAATATTTGGCTGCGATTTCAATATAGTTGGTAATATGCCCCAAAACCAGATAATAAAAAGTTTCGAGGGGCAAAGAATTAATATCAATATGCATTACTCAATCCTTCCAAACTTATTAGTATGCTGCTTAACCTAATATAAAGATTTCTTTTCAGTAGATGAAGTAAAGAATTAATGAGATCATCAATTCCCATACTTAATCAACCCTAAACCAATTGGCAGGCATCGTCTATCAATAAAATTATTTTGAGTTTGTTGAAGAAAATACTTGATGGTATGAAAAGAAATTGTGTAAAAGAATTTCTACTCCTGTCATAGTCAATGGAGTACTTTTTTCTTTGGCATTTGGAGCCAAGTCTATGTTGACAAAGCTAGGGGATAATCAACACGTGGAATCTTGATGATGTATTTTTTTCAATAGGAGAAAATATCTTAAAGATTTCCTACAATGTCAAGTTTAAAACTTTATAGGAGTATTCACATGCATGAGGCTTGCGGAGGTGTGCTAAGGATGATAATCCTAAACATTCTCTTGATTTCGTTTATAAAGAAAACATTGTGGAGCACAACCAAAAAAGAGTATATTCCTTTAATAACTCATTTTTGGTTGTCTAAAATTCTATTTTTGCTCCAATGATTGTATTTTCTAGATTGAAGATTGATTGATTATTATCGGGACTCTAAATTATATGGAAGAATGAAGCTCGAGTTGCAAAATAACTCATTTTTTTCTTTTGAATAAGTCAATTGATATTCAAGCTAAGTTGAATGGAGAGCCAAAGGGGCACAATAGTTTTTCATGGTCCACAACTCTCCCCCTCTAAAGTCCCCGCTAGACAATCGTTGTTCGGTCTCCGTTGTATCTCTGTTGCCATCTCTACTCCCGATCGCCTCCCCGGCGAAGCCTCCGACGAGTTACAGCTAGTCTCATAACAACTTGGTATCAGAGTCTGATTATCAGCCAAGATTTCCGTTGAAATCCACCAACAGTAACACCCTCCTGCCCAAAGCATACTCTCTTGTCAACAGCCGGAGTGCATGATTAACACATGTAATCTGACACATCAATGAGGACTCTTTTTCGCGCTAATCGTCAGTTTCTAGTGTCTCTCTTAGTTCGTCTTCTGCAATTAAGCTCATAATCACGCAGTGCATCATCGTCACCCAATTGACCGAGCCTTCCTTTGATTCAATCACCATAGTTATGGCGATGAGAACCAGCTGAGCATCCCGTCCAAACGTGATTGGAACTTTCTGACGCGATCATGAATCATCAGCTGAATTGCACCCCCGTTGTGAAGCCCTCTGTTATCATTTCCCTTCATGATCATTTCCCTCTAAATGGTGCGAGTGTGCCGCCCTGCATCAGTCGCCTCCCTCTATATGTGACACTTCCTTGCAGTGAAACACCCTTCGAAGGACTGCTCCCTCTGATAGGCGCTCCTTCCCATTGTCTCGATCTATTCATGACAGTCTCCAACGCCAATCCCCAACAGGATCGACACCTGTTTGGATTTTTGTTTTGGCAACTAGCTTGCTAAGAGTGTTGAATACCCCTCATGGACGCTAACATCAACTTCCAATTAATGTGTGTGCAATTAATGAGACTTTTTGAAAAGTATGAAGAACAACTCAAGGCCTCCAGGTCAGGTGTTAGACACAGACCTGGAACTCAAGCAAGATGGTATCAACAAGTGCAACCAACCCCCTCATGCGTATTGGGAAGTCGTGCCCAACATATAATCTGGCGTTGTCAAGGGCTATGTCAATCACCTACGCTTTGAGACGCCAATTCCAACGGCCATCATCGCACTGTCATCGACCTCGATTGTTTTTATCCAACCAGCCGTTTCCCCGACACAACATGTGTTACCATCAAAGAACTTTGTTAATTCCATTTCACAGGCTCACCATTGAACCTCGATGTCCTTATCCAGGGTCTCTCTCTGCGTTGACATAAGTCGCCGAATCGTTTCCCTCTAAATGGTGCGAGTGTGCCGCCCTGCATCAGTCGCCTCCCTCTATATGTGACACTTCCTTGCAGTGAAACACCCTTCGAAGGAGTGCTCCCTCTGATAGGCGCTCCTTCCCATTGTCTCGATCTGTTCATGACAGTCTCCAATGCCAATCCCCAACAGGATTGACACCTGTTTGGATTTTCGTTTTGGCAACTAGTTTGCTAATAGTGTTGAATACCCCTCTTTGACACTAACATCAACTTCCAATTAAAGTGTGTGCAATTAATGAGACTTTTTGAAAAGTATGAAGAACAACTCAAGGCCTCCAGGTCAGGTGTTAGACACAGACCTGGAACTCAAGCAAGATGGTATCAACAAGTGCAACCAACCCCCTCATGCGTATTGGGAAGTCGTGCCCAACATGTAATCTGGCGTTGTGAAGGGCTATGTCAATCACCTACGCTTTGAGACGCCAATTCCAACGGCCATCATCGCACTGTCATCGACCCCGATTGTTTTTATCCAACCAGCCGTTTCCCCGACACAACATTTGTTACCATCAAAGAACTTTGTTATTTCCATTTCACAGGCTCACCATTGAACCTCGATGTCCTTATCTAGGGTCTCTCTCTGCGTCGACATAAGTCGCCGAACCGCCCAGTCAGTCGACATCAACCACGTACGTACCTTGTCAATGCGCAAGCGCTTTCCGCGGCACGGTCCTCTTTTACCTTAGTAATGCACACTAGTTGAGCCCATTGTGGAATGATGCATCTACCTTGGAGATTCGTTGTCAAACGCACTTCTGGAGGGAAATAAAGGAACCAGAAGATTTTATTGTCCGAGTTACCTTCCGAGCTTGTGGGCAAGCTCGAATTGAATGATTGTTGGGATACTATGAGTCTATGACCCACAAGATCACTTATTATGTGTGTTGCCTAATTAATTAAGTGTCTTGTAGGTGTGGTTACTTAGAGGTTAATATGCATGTTGTGTAATTTATTTTCATGCACGAGTGTTTTTGTATTTAGTCTGAATATGTGGACTTATCCATAAATATGAATTGTATTCTCTATTTAAAGACCCATTTGGGTCGTAGAATAGTAGGAAACATTATAATCTCTTTCTTCCCTTGTTATCTCCTCCCCTTTTAGGGTTAGGGGTAGGAGCTCTTCTCCTTCGAGCTCCCCGCTAGGCAGCGGCTCTGACTCCGTTGCATCCCTGCCACCATCTCTACCTCTTGTCACCTATTCGGCAAAGCCTTCGACGAGTTACAGCTAGACACGTAACATAGTTTCTCTCGAATAGGAATCGTTGTCATATCTTGAACTTAAGGAAGGCAAAAAGTGCCCTATCTGTCTTGTTGCGATAGGGGGCAGTGCCAGTTGTTTGTTTTTAAGCCAAGCTCAGTATCCTTATCTCTTTTTAGGTTAACATAATAAAGAAAGAGAATGCCAAGAAACAACACATACCTATCACTTTTGAAAGGTTCGGTAGTCGATCGAGATTTTTTGGGCAGGCTGATTGGCCAAGGTATAACAACATAATAACTAGGCCTTGTTTCTGAGCAAGTGAACTTACTCTAAGAATATGAGTGTGTGAGTAGAAGAATAGTTCATCCTTTTCGTATAAGGTGATCAAAACCCAGGTAGTATGACAGAGCCTGAATGACATAGTTTCTCATCATTATGAACAAATCCAATTTGATTATGTGATGAGACAAATGACAATATTCAAGTGCCACAATAGCTCAACCTTGCTTTCTAGCAATCCAAGCAAAATTTGAAGCTAAACCAAACAACAAAGTTGTAGTGATAACACATCTCTGCTTCTTTGCAAATCGATTGGATTATTGAGCTGAGTTGAATGGCAGAATTATTTAGTAAATATAATTTACTAAATCCACGCGCAGACAATCAATTGTTTACTTACACAATTCTAATTGGAGTAACAAAGAATTCTTGAAATAAATACATTTGATCTCTGATTTCGGCCAATGTACTTTATGCCTGGTTCAGAAAATTGTTTCCATTAACACTATCAGTTTTTTTCCATGGAGCAATTTATCAAGCATACAACATAACCTACTATATGTTGCGGAAATGCTAATCTCTTATAGCTTAAAATTTCAACAGTCGTTTAGTTCTTTTATATGAACTTATTTTAAGCTGATTCAAATGCAAAAGAGATCCCAAACATAACCTACTTGTCTTATAAAATAATAAATTCTAAGCATATTATCTTTCTGAATCTAAGAGCTCTCTGTTATGTCTAAGAAGTCTAGGTTCTATTTCATCTTTATTTATTTTTCTTGCAGGAGGACGCGTGGCATTTTCGATGTGGCAGTTAGCGTACACAAGAACATACAACATAGGGACTTAGAAGCGGGGAGGAACATTGGAAACCGCATCCTTCGTTTACTAGACCGCATCAAGCCATCTGCCGAGATCCGTGGTTCTGTTGGGAAACAGTCCAATGTAAGCAGCAGCACTGAGATTAGTACCAAGTCACCAAACTTGAATTCTGTTGGAAAACATCCTGATACCAGAAGCAGCAGCAGCAGCAGTGCTGAGACTACTACCAAGTCCTTAAATTTGAACAATTCTCTTGCTGGTGTGCATAGGCCAAGCAATAAATCCTCAGTTCAAGGAGGGGATGATGGTCGGCGGCACTTTACCTCATTATCCACGAATTCTGTACCAGCCATCATGATGACGAAGAAAGTAAAGCAAACTGGGATGTATGCTCTGCGGCACCGCTATAATGGTGTTCTCAGGAAAGATATTGCATTGTGGATGTATGGGAAATGAGGGATTCATTCTTCCCGTTGAAAAAGGTAATACTAGTTCCGTCCTTTCCTTTTTCACATAAAATAGAGTTCCATTCTCCACAAATTTCTGCTTGCAAAAATAAGAAAGTGATTATTGTTATTATTGCTGAGAATGTTTGTTTTGGATGTGATATGACTCTTCCATGTGCTACTTTATTTCTTACAAGAAAACAATACCATCATATTGAGCCTATTCATGGCTCTGCAATTGTATGTTGGTTGTGATGATCACTATTCATTGTTCAGTTAGAAGACTCTTATATTATATTTAAATAGGAAAACTGTTCTCTTAAGCAAAGAAAAAAACAAATCTTTTTGAAGCTAAAATAGTCTCTTAATATCATATAATGGTAGAGTTGTGGCTGAGCGCCAGGCATTGTGAGATTCCTAAAAGAATGTTACAACAATGGAGCCTTTGATCGCAACGAGTTCTTATTCCTTAACTCTGTAAGCGTCTATGATCCTCCTTGTCATTGCAGTTGCTCCGTCGATGCATCTACTTCTCGGCGATTGAGCATCCATCTTCTCGGCGATTGAGCATCCATCTTCTCGGCGATCCTCGTCCTCCCCTTCTTGGAGTAGCTCTTTGTCATCCTCCTTCTCATCGATGCAGCAACACCGCTTGATGCAGTAACTTTTCTGCAATTGAGCCTTCATCTTCCTTATGATCCCCATCTTACCTTAACCCAACAAGTTACCAGCTGTGATCCTCCTTGATCAACACCAGTTGTGCACTCAACTGCAACAACAGTCATTGTCGAGTGTCGACAAAAACAGAGTCCCTGGGCTATAAACTGCTTTAGTACCACTTTGCCACATCCTAGATTTGTCACACCCAAATCCATTAGCTTAGGGATTGTTGGAGCAAGTTTTAATTAATTATCTTTTCATGTTTTTTAGTATTATCTGATGGAGATAGTTCGCGCGACATTGAACACGATGGTTGAATCGACATTTTTGGATTGTCAGATGGACGATTGGAGTCCATGATCTCGTTGGACTCATTTTTTTGTATTTTTTTCATGTATATGTTTGTATTTTTCGGGCGTATATTGTGGGAATTAGGTCAAGTATGTGATTGACCTATTTGAGCCATCAGACCATTTAATCTAATCACCCCTTTATATTATGATAGCAGTCGGTCCTTTACAAGGGTCGGGAGTTTAGGTTTTCCAAAGAAGCTACTCGATCCTCACTCTCGGTGCGCCGTCGAGAGCCACCTACGGTGCGACACCACAGGTTCCCTCCTCCGGGGTGCCGACAACCCCGTCTGTCGCCTGCTTTGCCTGCGGCGCTCAGTTTCGAGCCCGCCGCCACTTTCCCCATCCTTCCCGACCCGTCAGCCACGCCCGATCTCATCCAAATCGTGTGTTGCCGACATCCCAGCCTCCAACGACCACAACCTCACTGACAACCCCCCCCCCCCCCCCCCCCCCCCCCCTCCTTCTTCGACTGCGCCACCACCTTCTATGACCCCCACCAGCGCCGCCTGAGCCCCTAGCCGTCGGAAACCTCTTCCTTGGCTCGTCAAATCACACCCCCTCCTCCACCCCCCAAGTTTCTTGAAGCCCTACCAGCCCCTCCGATCTCCAGCAGCCCTACCTCCACCTCTACAACCCTCTCCCAGCCCTAAACCTATCCATCTCCAAGCCTCCAAGCCCCAACCAGCCACCCCAGCCCCCCAAACAGCCACCTTCCCTCCTGCATCCTCCGTCCAGCAATTGTTGTTTCTCCGGAGTACCTGGACCACCCACATCTGTAACCGCCAGATTTCTTCACCTGCGCCGATAACCCTTGGTGAGTTCCGTATTTATTTTCAAATTCATCACTTGTGTATGGATGTCTTCTTCATTGCTAATAATATGTGACTCTCTTTAGTTTGACTATGCTCTTTATTTAGACGCATGCTATTTATTCGCCCTGCATTTTTAATTTCAATGTGCTCTTAATTTAGTTTGCAATCGCATAATTACTAATTTCGGATGTTTGTGCTTAATTGAGGTTAAATGCACGAGTATTTTAATATTAATATTTGAGTGCACCTGTTTTTTAATAAATGCAATCGAATATTTGGGGCCCCTCCTAAATTCCGGATAGGCTGCATGATAGATGGAATGCCTTATTTATTGATCGCGTACTACTTCAGTTTATGTTATGAAACAAAAAATAATAATTTACAGTGCTACCAAATCCTTTTATTATAACAAGTACCAAGTATGAATACTAGAATGAAGATCTTAAGAAGTGATAATGGGATGAACTACTTTGATAGTTGCTTTCAAAGTAGTTCTTAGATGACAAAAGGATCTCAAATCAAGTTTTGTATCTCAAAACTTCAACAAAATAGGATTGCTTAACACAAACATCAACATTTAACTGAAGTTTGTTGTTCCCACCTTTTTTTTAATGAGTGTCCTTGAATGCTTTTTTGGTTGTTTC
Organism: Dactylorhiza incarnata; assembly: GCA_033032865.1. NCBI lineage: Eukaryota > Viridiplantae > Streptophyta > Magnoliopsida > Asparagales > Orchidaceae > Dactylorhiza > Dactylorhiza incarnata. The sequence goes on along the minus strand of JAWHQI010000310.1, from coordinate 1,261,556 downwards.
ACCAACCTGTGCATTCTTTAATTAATGGACTTTCCTCCCGATTTTGAAGTATAATGTTACAGGCAAACTTGTAGAACATCAGTAGAGTCGTTAAAGGAGTGGCCACAGGCGGAATCATGGAGGAGGATACTATGGAGCTGGAACCGCGGTTGCGTAAGTGGGGTGTGCTTGAGAGAGAGAGAGAGAGAGAGAGAGAGAGAGAGAGAGAGAGAGAGAGAGAGAGAGAGAGAGAGAGAGAGAGATGCCAAAATATCTTACAAGGAGGACAATGAGAATATATTAATTCTCACATATCATTTCACTAGCCCAAGGGGCCTTTAAATAAGAGAATATAAGATACTCGGTCCGAGTCCAAACTTGCACAAAATCTAGTAAGTTAGACAAGATATAATTACGCGAATAAGGCGAATACTTGTCATACAACAATACTCGATTAACTTGTGCATAATAAGTTAACTCGGTCTGAAGCCCATAACATCACTCCCGTCTTTCGAGATGAACTTGTCCTCGAGCTCAGAGGGAGATTCGGTTCTCGTGCCATCTTCACCCAGTTCCTTCTTCGTTAGAGTCCTACACTTCAAGATAAAAAAGTTGTTTATAGTGATGGCCGCGAGTATAATGTTCATCGCAATTATAACACAACCCTTTTGCGTGACGTTCAACGAGTGCATATACAACATGCGTCACGTGTTGGGCACCTCGGGATGGGTTGTTTGGGGTGACGCATGTGGGTCTATAGTCAATGCGATCAATATGCAGTCGGCATCGGCGTTCATAAAGCCTAGCCAAACTCACCCAGTAACTAACTTTTGTTGGTCTTCAAACTTGACGTTCAGTCACAGATGTTCTTGAAGTCCTACCTTAAAGATTTTGGCCTGCTGCTCCAGGTGTATCGTAACATGAGCTAGAAGAACCTAAAACTGTTCCATATATGCATCCAACAAACTTGTTTGTCGTGTGGTAGTGAGTGCGCCATGAGGATTGCTACAAATGAGAGGACCGAATCGCATGTTGCAGAACCTATCGAAGTCGTCCCAAGTTATCCCTGGTTTTCTGCTTGCAAACAGGTAAACCATAGTTGAGTTGAATCGAGAAGGTGGAAGGATGTCGACTGATCCATTCCGCTATCGGTGTTTGTTGGTTGCCAAAAAATTACTCATACCGGGTGAGCCATCCCAACGGATCTTTTTTCCCATCATAGGTTGGAAAATATGAGCTTCCTGTCGTACAAAAGTCAGGGGCTCAGTGCATAGGAGGGGTGATGGCGGTCTTTGGCTGCTACTAACTTGATCCTTTGTTAGAATGGTAGGACGGCTGGTGTGAGACCATCAAGCCTTGTCTGAATGGCGTCAAGTGTTTCTTGGCGTCATTTTTCAGCGTCAGTCTAAGTCGCGGCGATAAAAGTTGATTTATTTGGTCTGTGGCTTCTCCTGTTAGAATTACCGAATCTAGAGCAATCCCTAGAGCGCAGCGGAATAACGAGGATCGAGTATAGAGGGGTTATACCTCCGGCCATTACGACCATTTTTGGACGATCGGCTTCGACTACGGAGAAGGAAGACGATGAACCCTCAATGTTGGAGATCTGCTCTGCTGGAGACCGGCACTACCGGAGATCGATCGACAACGCCGGAGAAGATGAGTCCGGGCAGGGCAGTGACAAGATCGGCGACTAAGGCCGGCGATGGCGCTGTAGCTCTGCTACGAGATCCGGCGATGGCAGAGCAGCGGTTGGCGACGAGATCGGCGACGGCACAACACTTCCTCGTCTGGCTCGGCGAGGACGAAGGTAGCGAGTGGCGACGCGTAACCGGCGGCGACGACACTGGGCTTTCTCGGCGAGCTCGGCGACGGCAGACGCGAGAGGCGGGATTTGCGATTCGCGAAGTTAGGGCACGGGCTGTGTTGCGCTCGCTCGGCTTCTAAATGGTGGGAGAGGGATTGAACCGGATGAGTGTTTGAGATGGGTTAACACTCTCTTACTTATACCCCCCATTTAGGGCCTGAACAAACCCTGATCGATCGGGGCCGTCGATCCTCCCATCTAGAGGATCGGGGTTAAAACCCGATCTAATGTAATAACGCGCGCCGCTTTGAGTTAATTGAGTCACCCCGAATACCGGTCACCCTATCGGGTTCCCTCGGGTTGAATCACTTTAGGATAATTCTTACATTCTCCCACTTGATTCAACACAGGGAAAAAACCCACCTATTATTTGAAAAATAATTATTTTACTTAATAAGAAAAAAAAAACTATAGACTCATAGGGTGACGGTGAACTATGAAACTTCACGTATGACCATACTAAATAATTATAACTTCAGTGACTCTTGGCCCAAAACTTTATGCGACGGCTTTATACTTGCATAGGATATCACTACCATATGAACTGCAGCGGTTGTGCCTTGATAGTAGGTACTTCCCTTCCGCAATCACAATGTAGTTGTTAAACCCAATCAAGCGCTTTATGCGGCATTAACTCTTTATGAGTGGACGCTCCCACTCTTTAATGCAATATTTAATCTCTAAAAAAATACCTTAGTATGCGCATAAGAGATATTAAACTGAAATACTGCATTAATCAACAACAACAAGAGAATAATATAAAATGTCATGACAACTTAAGCATCAAACGATTCCACAAGTCCCATGCTTTCGACATGAGCTTTAAATAACTTAGGTGGGAGCCCCTTAGTCATGGGATCTGCTACCATAAGCAGTGTGCCTATATGCTCGATGATGACTTTCTCCTCCTGCACATTTTCTCTGACCACCAAAAACTTTATATCTATGTGTTTGCTGCGGCTCCCGCTTTTATTGTTCTTTGCAAAGAACACTGCTGCAGCATTATCACATAGAAGCTTCATTGGCTTAGGAACTGTATCCATCACCCTAAGCCCTGAGGTGAAGTTCCTCAACCACAATGCTTGCTTCGTTGCTTCATAGCATGCAATGAATTCTGCCTCCATAGTCGAGGATGCTATAAGAGTTTGCTTGGTGCTTTTCCAAGCTACAGCACCACCGACCAACATGAAAATGTAGCCGGACGTGGATTTCCTCGAATCTTAGCAGCCTGCAAAGTCTGCATCTGTATATCCGACCAAATCCAGATTGTCGGACTCTCTGAATGTAAGCATGTAATCTTTTGTTCCTTGGAGATATCGCATGACTTTCTTGGCAGCTGTCCAATGCTCTATCCCAGGATTACTTTGATATCTTCTCAACATCCCCACAACAAATGCAATGTCTGGTCTAGTGCAAACATCTAGATAGACCAAACTGCCAACCGCAGATGCATATGAAATATTCTTCATGGATTCAAGTTCCAGAGAGTTTTTGGGGCACTGTGACAAACTGAATTTGTCACCCTTCACTATGGGAGCTATAGAGCTTGAACAGTTTTTCATGTTAAATCTCTCTAGAATTTTGTTGATATAGGCCTTCTGAGATAACCCCAAGATCTTTTGAGATCTATCTCTATGTATCTCAATTCATATAACATAGGAAGCCTCCCCTAAATCTTTCATATCAAAATTCTTAGAGAGAAACTGTTTAGTCTCCCATATCATGGCCCGACTGTTACTCGCTAGCAAGATATCATCAACATATATGACTAATATAATGAAAAAGCTCCCACGGACCTTGATGTATATACATTGATCCACAATGTTTTCTTCGAAGCCAAATAAGATAATGACATTGTGAAACTTTGTATACCATTGTCGCGAGGACTGCTTTAGCCCATATAGTGATTTCCTTAATTTGCATACGAGTCTAAGATGACTCTCTGAAACGAAACCTTCAGGCTGACTCATGTATACTTCCTCTTCAAGATCCCCATTTAGGAATGTCGTTTTGACATCCATCTGATGTAGCTCTAAATCGAAGTGAGCTACGAGGGCCATGATGATTCTTAGTGAATCCTTCTTAGAAACCGGAGAGAATGTGTCATGGTAATCTATGCCCTCCCGTTGAAGGAAACCTTTGGCAACAAGTCGTGCTTTATATCTTTCGATATTACCAGAGGCATCTATTTTGGTCTTATAGACCCATTTACAGCCAATCACACGACAGCCTTCTGGTAATTCTACTAGAGTCCATACTTGATTGTTTGCCATCGAGTTTAATTCATCCTTCATGGCTTCGTGCCATTTTTCAGAATCCGTATGGCTCATAGCCTCTGAAAAAGTGATGGGATCATGATTGAGTCCAGACATATAGTCGGTCTCTTGTAAGTATACAACAAAATCAGCCGAAATTGCCGACCTTTTGACTCTTGAGGATCTCCGTAGATCTGGTTGATCAAGTGGTTGTGGGGCGGTCTGAACCACTGGAAGCGGTTCCTGGATGACTACTTCACTAACCACACCTTCATGAGAGCTCTGGATATGAGGATCATCGATCACTCCATCATATGTTGGGATCTGAATAGGTAGGTGTTGAGCCATAGAAGGTATGAGCCCCCCAGGTTCAACACCACTACCTGAAGGTGCAGTCTCCTGCACCTCTTCTATCACAACTCTATGGGAACTACTCTCACCAGTATTGAATTCTTCAAAAAATCTGGCATTTCTTGATTCAACTATTTGTAACGTGTGAGAGGGACAGTAAAAACGGTAACCCTTTGACTTTTCTGCATAGCCAATGAAAAAACCACTAACTGTCCTTGGGTCTAACTTCTTTTCATGTGGGTTGTACACCCGAACCTCTACCTGACAGCCCCATATGTGCACATGATTTAAACTGGGCTTCCATCCATTCCATAATTCAAAGGGTGTTTTAGGAACCGATTTAGATGGAACCCTGTTTAAGACATACACAGCTGTTTTCAAGGCTTCACTCCACATGTTAGGAGGTAGATTGGAGACACTTGTCATGCTTCTGACCATGTCCATCAGAGTACGATTCCTTCTTTCAGCTACACCATTTTGTTGTGGCGTGCCAGGAGTCGTATATTGGGCTATGATTTCATTTTCCTGAAGGAATCTAGCGAATGGACCAGGTCTTTGGCTTCCATCTATGAACCTACCGTAATATTCACCACCCCTGTCAGATCTCACAATTTTGATATTCAGACCAAATTGTTTCTCTACTTCTGCCTTATAGACTTTGAAAGCATCTAGTGCCTCAGATTTGTCATTCAGAAGGTAGAGATACATATATCTTGTGAAATCATCAATAAAAGTAATAAAATACTCTTGACCATTCAAACATGGGGTGGTAAACGGTCCACAGATATCAGTGTGAATTATCATTAATTTAGCATCGCTTCTTCTAGCTCCTTTGCTGGACTTGCTAGTGTGCTTTCCCTTTATGCATGCTATGCAAGTCCCAAAGTCAGTGAAGTCAAGTGTCTGAATGACACCTTCCTTCACTAATCTCTTAAGGCGCTCTATGGAGATATGACCTAGTCTCCTATGTCATAAGCTTGATGAGTGATTATTTTTCACACTTAGATTGTTGCTATTTTCATGTGTCGTATTAAATGATTGCATATAATTTAAATCTAAATCAAGACTATATAAACATCAGTTAATTTACCAGATCCAACAGTTACTGCATCTTTAATAATCAGAAAAGAAAAGTTCTTAAACTGAAAATCAAAGCCCATATGCGATAGTCTTGATACAGATACTAAATTTTTTGAAAAGCTAGGAATAAAGAAGGTCTTCTCTAAGTCCAAAATGTATCCGGTCTGAAGGACGAGCCTGTATGTCCCAACACCTTCAACAGAAGACGACATCTTGTTCCCTGAATAGACGCATAGTTCTCCATCATTTGGTTTCCTTAGAGTTTGAAACCCCTGCATGACAGTAGAAACATGGATTGTAGAGCCTGAATCAATCCACCATGTGTTATGAAAATTATGTGAATTGACAAAATTTGATTCATAACACACTAATGACGTCGTACCTTCATGCTTTGCGCGCCAAGTTTTATACTTGTTGCAATCCTTTTTCATGTGACCCTTCTTGTGGCAGAAGAAACAAGTTGGTAGCTTTATGTTATCCGGTTTCTTAATGGAAACAACTATCGCCTTGACTTTTCCCTTTGGGTCACCCTTGGACTTGCTTGATTGGCCTTTCTTGTGATTCACAAGATTTACAGATTCCAACTTTTCTTGCTTCAGCCTGCCTTGCTCTTGAACACACATGTTCAACAGCTCGTTCACTGACCATTTTTCCTTATGTATCATGTAAGACACCTTGAAGGCAGTGTAGCCGGCAGGTAATGAAGTCAAGATAAAGTGGACTAGAAATGACTCCGAAAAGTCAACGTCCAAGGCCTTCAGCTGAGCAGTTATGTCTCTCATTTCCATTATATGTCCTCGTACACTCTCTGTCCCTTTGAGCTTCATGGTGCAGAGTTTTGCCATTAGGGTGCTGGCCTGAGCTTTATCAGAGCTGACAAACTGCTCATCAATGGCCCTCATCAGTTCTTTAGCAGTTTTGCATTCAGGGATAGGTCCCCTTATGCTCTGACTGACGTGGGTCTTGATAACCATTATACTGAGACGATTGGATCTCTCCCATCGCTCGTATAAGGTGCAGTCAGTTGGAGAGCTTTCGGCCGTAGGCACAGCTGGCTCCTCCGTGCGAAGAGCCAAATCAAGGTCCATGCACCCTAAGGCAAGAAGCACCTTATCTTTCCATATTTTATAATTATCCCCGGAGAGAGTGGGGATAAACTGTGTTGGGTCGATAACAGTATTAAAAATTGCAAAAACCATAAACATACACGCTTACAATTGATTTTAAAGCAACGAAAATAGTAATTTATTACGCATTGAGGTATAAAACTTTATTTAACAATTAACCCATATTAATTGTTAATGATAAAATTCAGTCTCCCTTTGGGCAAAGACCGCTACCGCATAAGATTTTATCTCGCTTAATTCAATTATATAGCTAGTAAGAAAATGTATCACGAGTGATGAAATCTCGTATCTGTGGGTATGGAGACTCATTAATCGAGGTACACACTTACCAATACAAGCCAATTAAAGTCTTTCGTTGTTATCAATTACTTCTCTGTGGGGCCGAGTAATTTTTAACAACCTCAGAAAATAATTGCAACGTCAATAATTAGATTATTTTGTGATTTGTTAAACACACCCCATGATGTGATCCAGTATAATCACTTTATCGGGTTTATCAAGATGCTTTGACTATTCTTAGTAAACTCGATAAAACTTTATTATAAATTTATAATTAGTGCACTAAAAGCTAACAAATGTTTGGAGCTCATAAAACCAAAAAGAGGACCCGAATCTTATTTCCAACCACCTTCAGCTGCAACGCGTCAAAAGCCGTATGGCACGTTACTCCACCCTGCCAAATGTGAAGTTGAAGGAGTTTTTCTTCGTTTGCACTTCCATCGCCGCATCGGAGAGCTCCCAGGAACACTGGATTGGAAACTTGAGGTCTCCACCAAGAAACGGTCACGGAGATCGGATTCGGGTCAAAAATGTCGGAGTTTCCGTTGCCACCATTTACATTCCAGAAAATTAAATAATAATTACATAGCCGAATTGAAAAAATATTACACCATCATAGAACAATGGGCAACGGGCAACCACAACATTTTTTTTAAGCACACAATAATGAGCATCCAAACAAATTTAGCAACGCGTATTTTGGAAGAAATCACCACAAAAATTTTGTTTGAAAACCAAAAATCAAAACAATGTTTTTGGGAAGAAATCTTCACAATTTTGAAAACAGTAACCAAAAAATTTTGGGATGAAATCGTCACAGAGATTTTCAAAACGATCTAGGCATTCCTCTCTATATTCGCTCTGATACCAAATGTTAGAATTATCGAATCTAGAGCAATCCCTAGAGCGCAGCGGAATGACGAGGATCGAGTATAGTTGGGTTATACCTCCGGCCATTACGACCACTTTTGGACGATCGGCTTCGACTACGGAGGAGGAAGACGATGAACCCTCAATGTTGGAGATCTGCTCTGCTGGAGACCGGCACTACCCGAGATCGATCGACAACGCCGGAGAAGATGAGTCCGGGCGGGGCAGTGACAAGATCGGCGACTAAGGCCGGCGATGGCGCTGTAGCTCTGCTACGAGATCCGGCGATGGCAGAGCAGCGGCTGGCGACGAGATCGGCGACGACACAGCACTTCCTCGTTTGGCTCGGCGAGGACGAAGGTAGCGAGTGGCGACGCGTAACCGGCGGCGACGACACTGGGCTTCCTCGGTGAGCTCGGCGACGGCAGACGCGAGAGGCGGGATTCGCGATTCGCGAAGTTAGGGCACGGGCAGTGTTGCGCTCGCTCGGCTTCTAAATGGTGGGAGAGGGATTGAACCGGATGAGTGTTTGAGATGGGTTAACACTCTCTTACTTATACCCCCCCCCCCCCCCCCCCCCCCCCATTTAGGGCCTGAACAAACCCTGATCGATCGGGGCCGTCGATCCTCCCATCTAGAGGATCGGGGTTAAAACCCGATCTAATGTAATAACGCGCGCCGCTTTGAGTTAATTGAGTCACCCCGAATACTGGTCACCCTATCGGGTTCCCTCGGGTTGAATCACTTTAGGATAATTCTTACATCTCCATGTTACGAGACGAACGAGAAAAGGAACTGGTTTCGGTCCGTCTCGAGTTTCTGAGAATGGATGTGGATAGCGTGCTCGGAGTGCCTTGAGATCCTCGATACTTCCTCATCTCAAGATCATGCATCCAATGAGATTCACGAGCGCCGCCCACCTGTCATTGACGGGTCATTAATCTTTGAAACTCTTGTAGCTTCTCCTACTACAGCTGCAGAACCGTTGGATCTCAATATCCCGCAATCCTACTCCAATTCTATCATTCAAAAAAAAAAACTTCAGAAGAGCAAGAAAGAAAAAAACTCCTTGTCCCCGACATATTACTGATCCCAGCAGAGCCATCTTCTTCAATCAGCCCAGATCTTAGAAAATAATTAGGTGATCGAAATAATGAAGTTGGTGAGAGTTTTGATTTGCTTCCACGAGTGACAGCCACGGGGCTTCACCCCTACGGCCAATCGCGACAGTACCTCGACTGCGATAGGTTCCGGGCTCCGCCCCTATCAATTATTTGATGCAGCTTAAAATAAATACAATATTAATTAATCAATTTTAATAAAGCTGATTGGTTTAATGGTAGCTCCTCGAAAATACCGTTGATATGTCTGATGACAACCTTCCTCGAATAGACCGCTGACATGCCTAATGACAGTCTACCATAGTAGGTATATGAGCTCTACTAAAAACTTTTTGGATTTTAATGGATTTTCATCATTACTTTTAATTTTGAGATAGTGTAATTACTTGAATAGACATTGTATTTTATTTTTTTTAAAAATAGATTAAAATATATGAGGGCATAATTGACATTTTTGAATGTTTAACCAAATGCAACTTTTCACTTTTAATATTGTAAAGATATGTTATAAGCACATCTTTCAGTAATTTTTCTGCTGTCTTAAAGAAAAAGGTACCCCAAAATGCATTCAACATCTAATTGTCTCCATCTTTTTTGTACTTTTTCTTTAACTTTGTCCTATATCTTCTATGTTCTATAGAATTGGCAGGACATTGCTACCATATTTGACTGGAATGACTTGTGTTCGAAGAGATGAAGGCTCTAAAAGAGAATCTCGGTCGGAGGCTTACATCTCTTTCAAAGTAAAATAAAAAGAGGTTGTGGGATTTTTTTTTTCTACCGATCGTCTATCAGATGGCAATATTGTGGATTTATTGAATCATTACCTGGAGGCACACTACTATGTTGCCAAATTGAGCTACATTAGGGTTATCTCACGATGTGTTGCGAATGTTAATTACCTTTGCATCAACTTGATATTAAGAATGATATTATTTATGGGAATCTGCACGAAGCATATTTGGAAACTTTTCTCAGCTTCTACGTGTTAAAAAATGCAATGTATGGTCTAAAACAAGCAATCACCAGGAGATAAAGGCTCTGTTTGGCATGGCGGCGGTGGCCATGAACACGGTTGTTATGAACTTTCGTTCTTGACCGCCCAATCTCACCTAAGGAACTTCCTTCATCCACTTCTATGCTCAAAACTAGTTTTTTTTCACGGTGATGGTCATAACCATTGTCATGTCAAACATACATTCTATAATGGTTGAGTTTTTGTCCAAAATGTCGCGCCAAATGGAGCCAAAGTTGAGAGAGTTTAAAAAATGATTGTGAAATATGACTAAGGAATGATTATAATTTTCCATTTGGATGAAATCTTGTGTGGGCGGAGTTCGAACCTTCCCTCCCAATAGTTGAAGGGGAAGTTTTCGCTCCCTCTAGGTGCTAGTCATCAATTTTTGTGTTGTTTATTGGTTGGTTGTGTGCATTTGTAGGACCCTTTCCATTTTGATGCGCTCCAAGATTTTTCCTTGATCGTGCGAGAGGAATTTGATTGTTTTCAGAAAACTTCTCGCACCGTCGGAGAATTAGCAAGTCCATCTTGCACATGGCCTATAGTGAAGCGAGGCGCTCGCTTAGATTATTAGAAATGAACGGAGAGTGACATCCGCTCTTCCTGCCCTCTCGGGCACGGTTGGACTAGGGCGAAATTTGCTAATGGGGAATATTGCCCTAGCCGCAAGGGCCATCGATAAATTTACATTATTTTTTTAATATGTTAGAATACTATGTATTAATTATCATCTTTGTATTTATTTTCATTCTGTAAAAAAAATCTTTTTGCCTTTCTTGATAATAGGACCTAATTTATGGACATTTCATATAGGGCTGGCACGATCATTTTGTGCGGGGGAAATCTGACTGGAATTTAGATCAGACTGGATTTTCCGATTGGAAAAATTTGAACTCGATTTTCCAGATGGATTTCAACTCAATTTTTACGGTCAAATTTCCCCCCGAGCAAGAAGAATCGTGCGCCGATTGAACAACAATGGGCCAATTGAAACAACAAAGAGCGTTAAGGCTTAACCAAGGAGGATTTGACAAAAAGAATCAAATAGAAGTTAACAATGTCAAAAACCAACAATCTCCCCACATTCTAGAGAGGAGATCTTGCATACAACATTATTACTTTCTCATTTAAGGTAATATGGATTAATAAAATGCAAATAAATTTAAAACGTTAAAAATTTAAGATAAAAATAGATACATATGAAGTGCGGCATTTTACATCAACTAGTAGAATAATTTAAGTACAGGGCTAATTAAAGAACCAATTCAGCCGGTCTCAGATATAAATAAACTGAAACTAATCAAAATTATTATAAATAAAAATAAAAATAAAAGATCATGGGAATGTGAAGGAACCACCTATCTGCGAATTTCCGGAGGGGGGATTGATGGCAACCCAGAGGAGGGAGATGGTTATGGCGATGAGTCCGGACCAGACGAACACGATCGTCGGAGTCCGCCCTCTCCTTCCCATCAATCCCTTTGCGAACGGGTAGAGGTGGGCCAGCACCCACAAGCTGAAGAACACGCCGCCCACCAGCTTGCTCCATTGGGGAACCGGGCTGTAGATTGTCCGGCTCACCCCCACCGCGATCCCGATGAGGTTTACCATCATGATGGTGACCGGAGGGATCATCAGCGACGTCCACTTGACCACGTACAATTCGGCATAGTCGTCGTCCTCTTCGTCTCCGGCGGACTTCGAGGTGAGGGTGAAGGAGATCTCGATCCCAGCCATCACCTTGAGAAGACCCTGGAGGACGGCCGCAAAATGGGCGCTGGTGCCCCCGATCAACCAGAACTGCTCGTTCCGCCACCATTCCTCCAGTTCGATCCCCGACCACTTGATCTCCAGCACGGCGAGCAGGCACAGGGTTATGGTGATGACGAGAAGATAGGCGAGGAATGTGACGTTGAGGGTCTGGACGATGAATTGGCCCGAGAAGAGCGAGAGCGCCGGGAGAAAGCAGTACACAATGAGGAAGATGGAGGTGAAGGGGTAGATGCCGACGTTGAGGTACGCGATCCTTTGCAGGAAGTTTAGCCTCGTGCTGGAGACGAGGGCGTTGTTCCTCGAGAAGAAGATCTCCACGGACCCCGTCGCCCACCGGAGCACCTGGTGGAGTCTGTCCGTGAGGTTGATCGGCGCGGTGCCGCGGAACGCGTCGCGTTTCGTCACGCAGTAGACTGACCTCCAGCCACGATTATGCATCCGGTATCCGGTTACAACGTCCTCGGTGACGGACCCGTATATCCAGCCGACCCGCTGCCCCCACTCGGTCTTGTCTTCGTACCAGCACGAGATGACACTGATGGCCTCCGCGACGGTGGATGCATCGAGAAGGTCCCGGGGGACGACAAGGGCCCCGGGCGGGCGGCCATTCTTCACGGCGGGATGGTCGGCGAGAGGGCGGCCCTGAAACTCCGCCACAGGTATGGAATCTAGGAGGATGTTCGAGTTGCCGAACTTCTTCGAGAAAGTTGAAAGATTCATCATGCTGTCTTCATCGTCTTCATCGGCCATTCGCAGGGCGCGAGTCTCCTCCGCAGAAGCGGAATTCGATTTCTTTTTACTCCGAAAACAGGCTGGGAAGCATGAGCCACGGGGATCCTGGCGAGGGGGGTCGAAGCCATAGAGAGCGAGTCGTCGGAACAAGCAGCCGGTGCCGACATAAACAGGCCCTTGTAAGCCATCGAGAGCGCGCATGTTGACGTCGAAGAAGACTGTGTTGTGGTTGGCGTAGCGATCAGAGGGGTCGATGCCCTCGAATCTCTGCGGAAACTGGACGTAGCAGATGCGGTCGCCCCCGCCGTCCATCATGAAGCACATGCCCTCGCGCAGGGCCTGAGAGTTGTACACGTAGTGATCGCAGTCGAGGTTGAGGATGAAAGGGCCATTGGACATAACCGCAGAGGCGCGAACTAGGGCATTCATGGCGCCAGCCTTTTTGTTGTGGTCATATCCTGGGCGCTTCTCGCGCGAAACATAGACCAGCAATGGCAGACGGATGTCGATTTCGGAGAGATCAAAGGATTTGGTTTCTTCGTTGCTGCCCAACAATGGCTCGTCGCTTGGGGATTTCAGCATCACCTTGGAAGAAGAAAGACAAAAGAGAAAAATCAAGATCTATGGCAAAGAGATCATGAAGATGAAGCATGATTCAAATGAGGAACAGTCAAGAGAGGAAAAAAAACCTGAATAATTCCGGCATGATCGCCTCGAGAATGCTCTGGGGCGGAGTCAATCCAAGGCCCGGGCCAATGAGTCCCATCGGCCATCCATGTCGCCTTCTGGATCTTAACAGGTTCTATGGGACCGACATAAGCTGCATCACGCTGGCGCTTCATCGCCTTGATCTCCTCCCTCGCGTGGTAAGCATCAGATCGCCGGCGGATGGAGTCGGAGAGGCCATTGATGCGGACTTTGAACTCATCGTACTCTCGCTTCAGTCGTCTCCTGTCCTTTACGAAATCCGATCGAACCTTGTTTTTGTACGGGTCTCGTTTCAAGCTGAAATAGCTGTCTGGGTTTCTAGGCTCGATACCATGCTTCCGGCAGAAAGGAACCCAAATATTGGCGAAGCTGGCAGCCTCGGCCATTGCTTCGAAGGTGAGAAGGGCGCCACCGTCGTCGGAGACATAGCAGGCGAGCTTCTCAACTGGGTAGTCGGCAGCAAGGATGGATAGGATGGTGTTGGCAGTGACCAGAGGCGGCTCTTTTTCGGGGTCGGCGGTGGACACAAAGACATCTATTCCGGGAAGATCTGATTTCCCGGTGGGGTTGGCCGGGGAAGGGGATTCAAACTTATCTTTGAGGACGAGTAGGTCGGTGGCCCGGTTAATGGGGGAGAGCTTCGGCAGCTGGTCCAGGAGCCAGGAAAATGCAAACCAAATCTCACAGACGACTGACATGCCCCAAAGCCAAATGGCATCCGGATTCTTGTGCTTGATTCTCCATGCAAGAAAAAGGCCTAGAACCGCCATTCGAATAAAGATGAGCAGCCTGTAATAAAAGCATTTAAGAACGCAGTGTCAAAATAAAAAAAAAATGGTATGCAGTCTTTTTGTTTTGTTAACGAGATTCAGGCACAAAACAATTCAGAATTCTGAGAGAAGATTATCGCGATTTGATTTACCTATACGGGCTGAGAACTGCGGCAGGTATCTTCAATATCCTGGTGAGCGGCCTCCATGGCTTGGTCACGAGCTCCGCAGGCTGCCCGGCCTCGCTATCATCAACGTTATACTTGGGCCAGATGGCGTTTCCATACCCATAAGTGCCCTTGGTCTCAAACAGCCAGCGGTTGTGATCGAAGTTCTCTGTCTTGCTCCTGGTCAGACTCATGCTATAGTTCATCGATTTCACTCGGGACAGCCGCCTTTCCATCCTGGACATCCCCGACGGAGTAGTTGGCAGCGACGGCTGGGGGGAAGCCGGAGCATCCTGGTTCCCGTTTACCGAGGATTCATTTTTCTCCGTCGCCTTGTAAGGTTCCTTGCATCCGGGGCATGTCGCATTGGTCCTCAAACCCTCGACGAAGCAGTCACGGCAGATCTTGTAGTCGCACTCGCACGGGAGAATATCGTTCCCGCGCTCATCGCACATAACTTTGCCGCCGCAGCCATGGGTGGCGCACGCCGAACCCTTGGCTCCGGCCATCTGAGGATGGGTTGTCTCGGAGTCGATGACCTTGTTCATGAGCTGTGCGCGGGTAACACTGTTGAATCCGCCGGTGAAGAGGGAGTTCGAGACGTACTGCTCCTCCACGCGGGCGGAGATAGAGGGATCGAGATCAGCGGAGGCATCGGGGTCAACCGGCAACTGGTTGTCAGGAGTGGGAGGGATGTAGACGTGGTAGCTGGGAAACTCCTTGGACGGAGTGGCACATCCGAGCTCATTATCCAGGCCATCGCCGGAGGAACTGATGTACCGACCAGATTTCGAGCGACGCCCAAATGACGCCGTTTGTTTTCCTGTAGCAGCGGTCGGCGGCAGGATCCGGGCCGACCAACTTGTTCGCAGAGCTTGGTTCGAAACCATGGGCGCGGAAGAGAATGGAAGTGAAAAGGGGCTTAGAACAATCGGATCTCACGTGTAAAATAACCACACAAAAAAACAGAAGTAAGTTTGAGTGGACGGTGGCCGGAAAAATCAAAGATCGGACACTCTCTAGAACGGATCTGATGAAAGAGATTGCAATGGAGAGGAGTGGTCAGATAGACGAATGCCGGGACAACAGATGGACACACCTCCCGTGAACGCTAACTGACGACTGAAGTTTTCGAAGGGGGGGGGGGGGGGGGGGGGGGGGGGGGGGGGGGGGGGGGGTGGTAGATCCAAGTTCTCTGCCAAGGACTGTAAACCCTAGAATCGGGGGAGATTTCTCTGTAGACGATCTTCTCCCGTAGACGGAGGAGGGAACTGCACGCTGGTCAGTTTTGGCGGCACTTCGGAGACAGTGCGGTTAGGGTTTCTCTCCCGACTTCAGGTGCCAGATTTGGGAAGAAGAAGATAGATGATGAGGTTTAACAGTGATTGAGAAGGTGGAGAAAAATGAGAGCTGGCGGTTAGTTTGTATATTTGCCAGCGCGGATCGTCGCGTAACTCCGGTATATGCGGCGGGGTCGCATGCGAAAGAGAATAATCGCAGTTTGTTATGAATGCGACTTCCTCGCAAGTATCAATGTGCTTACACGTGTCCCAATTGATTCCTCACCAGTCGCTCCCAGAGAAATTTTCGGGCCCGGGCCAAAAAAAATCGCCATATTGGAAGCCCACTAGAATAATTTGTTTAATTATATTAATTAATAAATACGAAAAATAATTATACATCAGTTTTAAATTTATTTAAAAATTATAATTATCATTCATATATTATTTATTTTTCATCATTAATTTTTCAAATAAAATTGATTAGTTTTTATCATTATTTTTTAAATCAACTTTAATAAAATTAAAATGCCTAATGATAGTCTACTATAATATAATAAGGATAAAAGCTGTGCTAAAAACTTTTTAAATTTTATAAATTTTTATTATTACTTTTAATTTAAGAATATTATGTAATTATATAAATGTGCATTTATAATATATATTAAATCATTAAATAAAAACAATAAAACTATATTTGACAATTTTTAATGTTTCACCAAAGATAGCTTCTTCCAAAATAAATATCACATTGAAGATAAATATCATATTGAAAAATAAATTTAAAAAACATTAAAAAATAAATATTATTATTAGAAAATATAAAGCAAATATAAACTCTGTTTGGTGCGGTGTTTTTGCTGTAGTGAATTTTGACAAAAACAATACTATCATAGAACATACGTTTAGGATGTCAAGGTTATGACCGCCGCCGAAAAAATAAAACTATTTCTGAACATAAAAGTAGATGAAGAAGCTCCTTAGGTGAGATACGGCGTTCGCGAACGACGTTTTATAATCACCGTCGTGCCAAATTGAGTCACGGCAACAACATGCTAAAGTTTTTTTGCTCAAAATTCTGTTCTAAATTGTAATAAAAAAATTAAAGTTCAAAATTTTTTTTATCGACTGTTTTTTATCAGAAAATTACATTTCAAATCATAGTTGTTTTATCGAGTCATTTTTAATTTCAAAATATATATATGAGCATTTAAAATGATCATAAAAATACCATAAATTATATTCTGTAAATTTTTTTTTTTAAATAAAAATCAATTTTCGGCTTAAAAAGGCCCTAATATGAAAAATTCAAGGTCAGAATAACAACAAAAGTCACTCAAAAAAATCCAGCAAAAATTAATTTTAGATGTCTGAAATTTAATAATATTTTAAATATTTATTATTTAGTTCAAATATTTACATAGGCTAAACATTGAGAAACTCAATCAGGCATGCCAGCAAGGTACTTGAATAGAAGAGTAAGAACTCAATGTACAACAACCAGTAGTGGAAGAGCATGAGTCGTCTTACTTATGTTAGAAATTTAGTAATTATTTCATTAATTTTTAATGGAGTATTTATGTGTCTGGTGTTTGAGCTCAACATCAATTGATGAAAAAAAACTCAAAAATAAATAGAGGGAACTCAAATATTTGAAGGGAAAACCTTTTGTACAATCCCGTATTCGTCGAGTGGGTCCCCGGGGCCTAAAATGTCTTTAGGCCCAGCAGATTTTTGGCACTGACCCCAGGCAGGAAGGAAGGGCGAACGGTGGAGGCGGAGGCCTCCTGCTCGCCCAGCCCGTAAGAGGGGCGAGCCGGAGGCGTGCGACCTCCTGGGCTCGCACCCACCCCAGCAAGGGGGGGGGGGGGGGGGGGGGGGGGGGGGGGGGGGGGGGGGGGAGCTCCTCTCGCCCCGCCCCCAGCAGGGGGCGAGCTCCTCTCGCCCCTGCTCCCCAGCAAGGGGGGCGGGCCTAGCTCCTCTCGCCCCGCCCCCAGCAGGGGGCGCGCTCCTCTCGCCCCTGCTCCCCAGCAAGGGGGGCGGGGCGAGCTCCTCTCGCCCCGCCCCCAGCAGGGGGCGAGCTCCTCTCGGCCCTGCTCCCCAGCAAGGGGGGCGAGCTCCTCTCGCCCCGCCCCCAGCAGGGGGGCGAGCTCCTCTCGCCCCTGCTCCCCAGCAAGGGGGGCGAGCTCCTCTCGTCCTGCCCCCAGCAAGGGGGGGCGAGCTCCTCTCGCCCTTCCCCAGCATGGGGCAAGATCCTCTCGCCCCTGCTCCCCGGTAGGGGGGGGGGGGGGGGCGACCTCCTCTCGCCCTGCCCCCAGTAGGGGGAGAGCTCCTCTCGTCCCGCCCCCAGAAGGGGCGAGCTCCTCTCGCCCCTGCTCCCCGGCAAAGGGGGGGGGGGGGGGGGGCGAGCTCCTCTCGCCCCTGCTCCCCAGTAAGGGGGGGGGGGAGCTCCTCTCGTCCCGCCCCCAGCAAGGGGGGCGAGCTCTTCTCGCCTCGCCCCCAGCAGGGGGCGAGCTCCTCTCGTCCCTGCTCCCCACCAATGGGGGGGGGGGCGAGCTCCTCTCGCCCCGCCCCCAGCATGGGGCGAGCTCCGCTCGCCCCGCACCGAGCAGGGGGCGCGCTCCTCTCGTCCCGCCCCCAGCAGGGGGCGAGCTCCTCTCGCCCCTACTCCCCGGCAAGGGGGGGGGGGGGGGCGAGCTCCTCTCGCCCCGCCCCCAACAGGGGGCGAGCTCCTCTCGCCCCTGCTCCCCAGCAAGGGGGGCGAGCTCCTCTCGCCCCTGCTCCCCGGCAAAGGGGGGGGAGCTCCTCTTGCCCCGCCCCCACCAGGGGGCGAGCTCCTCTCGCCCCCCCCCCCCCCCCCCCCCCCCCCCCCCCCCCCCCCCCCCCCCCCCCCCCCCCCCGCCCCAGCAAGGGGGGCGAGATCCCAGGCGGGGGGAGAGCTCCCCGCGCCCCCGCCCCCAGGCGGGGGGGGGGGGGCGAGCTCCTCTCGCCCCGGCTCCCAGCAGGGGGCGAGACAGGGAGGAGGTAAGCCCCCTCTCGCCCGGCCCCGGAAGGATGTTCGGTCTGTGTATAGTGCCTCCGAACAGCGGGATCTGTCTGTTCACAGACCAAATCCGGGGGCATTTTCGTAATCTCGTAGGCCAGATTGTTGCTATTTGGAGGCAGTTCTCTCTGGACTTCTTCTCTCTGGGCCTTCTCTCCTCCTATGTTCCCTTGTTGGGTGGAGAGAGCCTCCAGTGGTGCCCAAGCTTAGCATTGGCTTGGGAGGGGAAGCGCTCTAAGATCTTCCGGGTGTGTGGTAGGACCTCCTCGCTAAGCCCTTAGCCTTGTTCCTAGTTCCTTAGCCCCTTAGCCTAGATCTCTCCCTTGGGGGGAGTAAGTGTTGATCACCCCTCAACTTGTTGAGAGCCCGAACTCCCCAGAGACCAAGTTATTGGTTTCAACATTTATGGTGCGGTGAGCGTGGAGAGTGACCAACTCAAGAAACTCTCAAGATGGGCTCCATGGCTGGAGGTGGAGGATCTGGCCCAGGCCACTCGCAGCCCCCGGTGGCTGGAGTGACGTTGGAGATGTTTGAAAGTTTCAAGCGGGAGGTCCTGCAGGCCTTGCAGCTAACTTTTGTCACGATAGGCGAAGGTAGGAGAGGAAGTGCTCCGGAAGTCCCGTCTCAGTAGGTGGGCGAGAGCCTTCCAGACCAGCAGCCCAGGAAGGAGGTGCCAGCGTCGGGGTGTGGGGAGGCATTCAGCCCCCACTCGCCCGGACCCTAGGAGGGGGCGAGTGGGGAGGCACCAGGCCCCCACTCGCCCAGCCCCAAGGGGGCGAGTGGGGAGGCGCCAGGCCCCCACTCGCCCAGCCCCAAGGGGGGGAGTGGGGAGGCGCCGAGCCCCCACTCGCCCAGCCCCAAGGGGGCGAGTGGGGAGGTCCCAAAACCCACTCGCCCAGCCCCAAGGGGGTGAGTGGGGAGGGGTCATACCCCATCTCGCCCAGCCCCAAAGGGGGTCGAGCATAGGAAGCCCTTTATGTGAGCTGATCCTCTCGGCCCCGGTTCCAGAGGGGTCCAGAAGGCTGGAGATGTCTCACTACTCCGGCAAGGATGACCCCGTCCTGCACCTGCAGTGGTTTGAGGACATGGTCTCCATTAGGCCCATGTCGGACGCTTTCAAGTGTCGACTCTTCGCGACAACTCTGAAGGAGAAGGCTAGAGATTGGTTCCACCAGCTCCCTGCGGGATCCATCTATGTCTTTGAAGACTTGCGCCGAGTTTTCCTGCTACGCTTCTCGACGTCAAGGAAGAGGAAGAAAGATGCCGAAGCACTTTTCAAGATCAAGCAAGAGTCAGAGGAGTCACTGACTCACTATGTTGACCGGTTCCAGGAGGAGATTCTCCTCACCCAAGAGGTGCCAGGCTACACCCTCCAGCTCGCTTTCATCGTGGGGCTGCAGGGGGGATTCTTCAAGATAGACCTCAAGAGGAGAGCTCCTTTGTCTCTTGAGGAGTTGATGGAAAGGGTGACAGAAGAAGTTGAGAGTGAGGAGGCCAACCCGGAGTTCGCAAGAAGGTTGTCCAAGCTAAGTGAGCAGGAGGCAAGACAGCAGGGGGAGGGTAGGGGCTCCCAAGAGGAAGTTCGACCATGAGGAGGACAACTTCCAGTAGCGGGACTCGACCTCCCAGGGTGGAGGCAAGGACCGAAGGTACCCTCTCCACCACCTCAGCAAACCATGACGATCGGCTACAGAAGAAGAAGAAAATGTAAGGGAGGAAGAAGGGGAGTCCGGGCGGAGTTACCTTACTGTGACTTCCAAGATGAGGAGTGTCACGCGACATCCGCCTGCCCCGAGTTCTTGGAAATGAGGGAGGCGAGGGGTCCGAAGTCGCAACGTCAACAACCAGAAGAGGTCGAGGAGGACCATGTCTGGGAGTAGGAGTCTGAGCCCCGGTCTCCGTGCTTAGTTTTTTTTCTCTAAATCCATGTAGTATGATGGTTTATTTCCATACTTAGTTTTTCTTGCATGTAACCGGATGACTAATGTAATAAAAGTTTTTCTAAGTTCTTTTCCCCTCGGATGGTTCCGCTGACCGGGCTCTCACTAGCAGGTATGGCAGGTTGACCTCCCAGGGAGGCAAAGTTTTCTTCCCCTCGGATAGTTCCGCTGACCGGGCTCTCACTAGCCGGCAGGGCAGGTTGACCTCCCAGGGAGGCAAAGTTGTCGTCCCCTCGGATGGCTCCGCTGACCGGGCTCTCACTAGCCCGCATGGCAGGTTAACCCCCCAGGGAGGCAAAGTTCTCTTCCCCTCGGATGGTTCCGCTGACCGGGATCTCACTAGCCGGCAGGGCAGGTTGACCTCCAAGGGAGGCAAAGTTCTTTTCCCCTCAGATGGTTCCGCTGACCGGGCTCTCACTAGCCGGCAGGGCAGGTTGACCTCCCAGGGAGGCAAAGTTCTTTTCCCATCGGATGGTTCCGCTGACCGGGCTCTCACTAGCCGGCAGGGCAGGTTGACCTCCCAGGGAGGCAAAGTTTTCTTCCCCTCTGATGGTTCCACTGACCGGGCTCTCACTAGCCGGCAGGGCAGGTTGACCTCCCAGGGAGGCAAAGTTCTTTTTCCCTCGGATGGTTCCGCTGACCGGGCTCTCACTAGCCGGCAGGGCAGGTTGACCTCCCAGGGTGGCAAAGTTCTTTTCCCCTCGGATGGTGCCGCAGACCGGGCTCTCATTAGCCGGCAGGGCAGGTTGACCTCCCAGGGAGGCAAAGATCGTTTCCCCTCGGATGGTTCCGCTGACCGGGCTCTCACTAGCAGGCAGGGCGGGTTGACCTCCCAGGGAGGCAAAGTATTTTTCCCCTCGAATGGTTCCGCTGACCGGGCTCTCTCTAGCCGGCAGGGCAGGTTGACCTCCCAGGGGGGCTAAGTGTTTTTCCCGCTTATGGTGTGGGTTTCGGCACCACTCGCCGAATATGTGGGGTTGGACTTTCTTTCCGAGCTTGTACCTCGCTCGAAAAGAGCGGGGATTGTGTACAACCCCGTATTCGTCGAGTGGGTCCCCGGTGCCTAAAATGTCTTTAGGCCCAACAGTTTTTTGGCACTGACCCCAGGCAAGAAGGAAGGGGCGAACGGTGGAGGCGGAGGCCTCCCGCTCGCCCAGCCCGTAAGAGGGGCGAGCCGGAGACGTGCGACCTCTTGGGCTCGCACCCACCCCAGCAGGGGGGGGGGCGAGCTCCTCTCGCCCCGCCCCCAGCAGGGGGCGAGGTCCTCTCGCCCCTGCTCCCCAGCAAGGGGGGGGGGGGGGGGGGAGCTCCTCTCGCCCCTGCTCCCCAGCAAGCGGGGGGGGGGGGGGGGGGGGCGAGCTCCTCTCGCCCCGCCCCCAGCAGGGGGCGAGCTCCTCTCTCCCCTGCTCCCAAGCAAGGGGGCGAGCTCCTCTCGCCCCTCCCCCAGCAGGGGGCGAGCTCCTCTCGCCCCTGCTCCCCAGCAAGGGGGGGGGCGAGCTCCTCTCGCCCCTGCGCCCCAGCAAAGGGGGGGGGGGGGGGGGGCGAGCTCCTCTTTCCTCGCCCCCAGCAGGGGGCGAGCTCCTCTGGCTGGGGGGGGGGGGGGGGGAGCTCCTCTCGCCCCGCCCCCAGCAGGGGGTGAGTTCCTCTCGCCCATGCTCCCCAGCAAGGGGGGCGAGCTCCTCTCGCCCCGCCCCCAGCAGGGGGCGAGCTCCTCTCGCCCCTGCTCCCCGGCAAGGGGGGGGGAGGAGATCCTCTCGCCCCGGCCCCATGAGGGGGCGAGCTCCTCTCGCCCCTGCCCCCCAGCAACAGGGGGGAGGGGGCGAGCTCCTCTCGTCCCGCCCCAGCAGGGGGCGAGCTCCTCTCTCCCTTGCTCCCCGGCAAAGGGGGGGAGGGGGGGACGAGCTCCTCTCGCCCCGCCCCCAGCAGGGGGCGAGCTTCTCTCGCCACTGCTCCCCAGCAGGGGGGGCGAGCTCCTCTCGCCCCGCCCCCAGCAGGGGGCGAGCTCCTCTCGCCCCTGCTCCCCGGCAAAGGGGGGGGGAGCGAGCTCCTCTCGCCCCGCCCCCAGTAGGGGGCGAGCTCCTCTCTCCCCCGCCCCCAGCAAGGGGGGGGGGGAGATCCCAGGCAGGGGGCGAACTCCTCTCGCCCCCGCTCTCAGCAGGGGGCGAGACAGGGAGGAGGTAAGCCCCCTCTCGCCCGACCCCGGAAGGAGGTTCGGTCTGCGTATAGTACCTCCGAACAGCGGGATCTGGTTGTTCGCAGACCAAACCCGGAGGCATTTTCGTAATCTCGTAGGCCAGATTGTGGCTATTTGCAGACCAAGTTCAAAATCCTATAAATATGACCAAGGGCTCACCATTTGGAGGCAGTTCTCTCTGGACTTCTTCTCTCTTGGCCTTCTCTCCTACTATGTTCTCTTGTTGGGTGGAGAGAGCCTCCAGTGGTGCCCAAGCTTAGCATTGGCTTGGGAGGGGAAGCGCTCTAAGATCTTCCGGGTGTGTGGTGGGACCTCCTCGCTAAGCCCTTAGCCTTGTTCCTAGTTCCTTAGCCCCTTATCCTAGAGCTCTCTCTTTGGGGGAGTAAGTGTTGGTCACCCCTCAACTTGTTGAGGGCCCGAACTCCACAAAGACCAAGTTATTGGTTTCAACACCTTTAATGAGAAAATATCAAACTTTAGTCCCACATTACTATCATCCACTAGTGGGTATATGAAACAATTCTCTCATTCTTATTATGTTGAAAGAAACATGAGGAGAATTCATGTACCACACATACACGCGTGCGCTCGCTCGCACCAGAGGGGATTAGATTCGGATTTGAGATTTGAGGAATACGGATTTGGGGAATAATTGAATTGTATTTTTTGTACCAAATATTTTTATCAATTTAAAAACCATTTCTATCTGTGATATTCTATTTATATTGAAATCTGAAATTTGGACACTGCTGTGGATTTTGAGCTTCAGCCTTTGTGTTTGATGGCGATTTTGAGCTTTTGCCTTTGTGTTCTGCTCGCTAATATCATGTTCATTTTCATGCATTTCAAATCCCCAGGAGTATTAACGTTGTAAGCCGCATAGTACATGCAGAAAAAGGTATTGTCTTCAGGGTTATGATATTAGAATTTCCAATTTAAATTTGTTAAGCGGGAAAAAACATAGTAGGAAAAGACATAGCAGGTGGAAAGCTAGTTGGTGCCAAATATGTATTCTGTAATTATTGCTTGCTTTACAGTGAGAATACAATGCTCTATTTATATCTGAAAATAGAAACTAGAAGAGAAGGCTAGAAGGTTGTAGAAGCTACGACTGAACACACTCATAACAGACAAAACAGAAAAGGTAAAACTATATGAAAACATAATATTCCAACACCCCCCTTCAAGTTGGTATTTGCAGCCAATTGAAAATTCCCAACTTGTTAAGAAATGCTTGTAATGAGGCTCTTCCAATTGCCTTAGTAAATAAGACAACAAGTTGTTTCTTGGTTGAGATATAACTTGGTGCAATTATTTTGGCTAGAACCTTCTCTCGCACTAGATGACAATCAAGTTCTATGTGTTTGGTTCTCTCATGATAAACAAGATTTGAAGCTATGTGTAAAGCCGCTTGGTTGTCACGATGCAAAGGAATGAGAGTTAAATCTGTAATCTGAATATCTGCTAACAGATTTACCAACCAAATAAGTTCACAATATACAGCAGTCATAGCCCGATATTCTGATTCTGCTGAGGATTTAGAAACTGTTTGTTGCTTTTTAGTTTTCCAAGAAATCAATGATTCTCCCAATTTGACGCAAAAATCTGTGGTTGATCGACGAGTCATGAGACATGCAGCCCAATCTGCATCACAAAAGGCTTCCAATTTCAGATTATTATTAATTGGGAATACCTGTACAACCCGTATTCGCCGAGTGGGCCCCCCCCCCCAGCCAACTGGCGAAACCTGGGTCGTCCGGATCATTCGCCGGGTCACTCGCCCAGGCTAAGTGAGGTAAAAATGCCCTCAAGATGGTGGAGGTAATCTATAGGAAAGAAGACACTAGGCGAGTGGTGCCCTCACGGACCACTCGCCCAGAAGTGAGGGCATTCGCCCAGCCAGGGGACCACTCGCCCAGAAGCGTGGGCATTCGCCCAGCCAGGCGGGTGCCCAGCGAATGGTGCCCTCACGGACCATTCGCCCAAATGGGTGTGAGGGGAAAATGACCAGGATACCCCTGGTGGGCTGCAAATAGCCCTTCGGAACAGCGGAGTTAGGCTGTCAGCAGACCAATTTGGGGTGCGGTTAGTAAAATTAAAAGGCGGATTCAGGCTATTTACAGACCAGCCTAGGAAAACTATAAATAGACCATTAAGGGCACCTTGGAGGAGATCCAATTTTAGAGAATCCTCTCCTCTAGGCTAGTTTTGGTGGGCAGCCAGTGTCCTCCAAGGTGCCCGGTTGAGCTTTGGTTTAGGAGGGGAAGCTCTCTAAGATCTTCCGGGTGTGTGGCGGGACCTCCTCGCTTCAGCCTTGGGTCTATTCCGTTTCCAGCATCCACCGTCAAGAGAGTCTAGTGAGGGAGAAATAAGCATCGGCTACACCCCCAGTGGGTCCGAACTCAAGAGACCAGTTGCTGGTTTCAACATTTTTGGTGCGGTGAGCGTGGACCGTAGCCGGTGAAAGAAAATCCCAAGCTGGTTCCAATGACAGGAGATGGGGGAAATGGTTCTGACTCAGGTCACCCGCAGCCACCAGCGGCAGGCGAGTGGCTGGAGATGTTTGAGAAGTTCAAGCGAGAGGTCCTGCAGACGGTTCTCGCAGCAAGGACCGAGTGCGAGACCCCGGTGGTCCAGTGGTCCCGCCTTTGCAGATTGGCGAGAACGCACCGGGGCAGCGGCCGGGGAAGGAGGTGCCAGCAGAAGGAAGTGCGCGAGAGCTCCCCGGACGGCAGCTGTTCAGCAGTCCGGCGAGTGCTGAGGTGTGTGAGTTGGTCCCGCGCGAGAGGACCACTCGCCGAGCAGGGGAAGGGAGCCCCTTTTGCGAGATGATCCTCTCGACCCCAGTGCCAGAAGGGTTTCGTGGGCCGGAGATGTCCTACTACACCGGCAAGGAGGATCCAGTTGTGCACCTGCAGTGGTTCGAGGACATGACTTCAATCCTTCCCATGTCGGATTCTTTCCAATGCCGACTCTTCGCGACCACCCTGAAGGAGAAAGCAAGGGACTGGTTCCACCAACTTCCCACAGGTTCCATCTATGCGTTCGATGATCTGCGCCGAAGCTTCCGATTGCGCTTCTCGACGTCAAAGAAGAGGAAGAAGGATGCGGAGGCTCTCTTCAAGATCAGGCAGAGGGAGGGGGAATCCCTGGCCAAGTACGTGGACAGGTTCCAGGAGGAGATACACCTAGTGCAGGAGGTGCCGGGATTCGCCCTCCAGATGGCATTCATCGTAGGGCTGCGAGAGGGGTTCTTCAAGATGGACCTTAAGAAAAGACCTCCTGTATCCTTCGAGGAGCTGATGGAGAGAGCCGCGGAGGAGATTGAAGGGGAGGCAGCCAACCCTGAATTCTACAAAAGGTTGGCAAAGATGAGCGAGCCCGAGGCGAGGCAGCCAGAGGGAAGAAGGCGAGAGGAGCCCAGGGGCCAGGGGTTCGAAAGACCACCTCGGGTTTGGAGGAACCAAGAACCCAACAACAGGTTGGGCTGGAGGAACCAGGAAGGACCGGCGCGAGGTCAGGATGAAAGGTACCAAGGAAGGGAGGCAGGAGGAGTGAATCAGGGGTGGAGGCAGGGTCCCAGACCCCCTCACCCCCCGAGGGAGCAAGCCATGGCGGTAGGCCGAGGGAGAAGAGGTAGAGGAGCAAGAGGAGGAAGAGGAAGAGCTGGAAGAGAGGACAGGGTGGCGTTGCCTTACTGTGACTTTCATCAGGAAGAAGGTCACGCGATCGCCACCTGCCCAGAGTTCTTGGAAATGAGGGAAAGAGGACAGCCATGGCGGCAGCATGCCAGAATTGAGGAAGTGCTTCCAGAGGCAGAAGAGGACCGGTGTGAGGATAGGGCAGATACAGGAACCAGGGGGGAATCGGGGTGATTCACGGTGGGGTTGGGATAGAGGCCTCTCGCAAGAGAAGCTTCCAGGCCATGTTCCGAAGGGACGTCGCGTCGACTTCCCAGACCCCACCCCCCTCCGAGAAGCTCACCTTCTCCTCAGAGGATATGCCAGACTACGAAGACCCGTTCTGCGACGCCCTGGTGATCCAGACGGCAATAGAAAACTTCACGGTCTCTCGGATCCTGGTGGACAACGGGAGCTCGGTGAATGTGATCTTCAAAAAAGCTTTCGACGCGATGGAGGTAGAGAAGAAGAGAGTGCAGGCCTCCGACGGACCACTGTTTGGTTTCTCGGGAGAGCGGAAGGAGGTCGAGGGAGGCGTAGGTCTCCAGGTGACGCTAGGAGGAGTCCCAAGAAACTGCCGGTTCGTCATCGTGGACGCTCCGAGCAGCTATAACGCCATCTTCGGCCGACCCCTCATCAGCGCCTTCCGGTGCGTGCCCTCATCATACCATCAGTGCTTAAAGCTCCATAGTGGAGGAGTCCAGATCCGCGTCCGAGGAGATGCTAAGGTGGCGAGGCAGTGCTACGTGACTGCCGTCAACACCATTTCATGGATGGCGGATGCCGAAAAGATGGATGAAGAGATGGTGAGGCCGGAGGGGCCAGGAGGGGAAGTGGAGAAGGGAGAAGTAGGGGGAGGGGGCGATGCCCGAGAGGAGTTGATGGAGGTTGCTCGTGAGGAGCAGGAGGTCGAGGTGTTGGAGGTCGCTCATGAGGAGCAGGAGGTCGAGACGAGGGAGGTGGAAGGAGCTGCAGAGGGGAAGGTCCGGGAGGAGGGGCGAGAAGCAAAGGGCCAGTGGGAAGAGCCAGCCCGGCTCGAGGCGACAGAAAAGGTGATAGAAATGGAGGTTACCACCCAGGCAGGAAAGGTGGAGAAGGTACGGATCAGCGGGGGCCTCGGCCCGGAGGACCAGAGAAGGATGCTGGAGTGCATCCAGAAGAACATGGACATCTTCGCGTGGAGCGCAGCGGACATGCCAGGCATCGAGGCGGACGTGGCTTGCCATCGTCTCAACCTCGATCCAGAAGCCCGCCCCATCCGGCAGAAGAGAAGGACTATAGCTGACAAGCTCGAAGGACCGATCCGCGAGGAGGTGGCGAAACTCCTCGAGGCAGGTTTTGTAACGGAGATCCAGTATCCAGGCTGGGTCTCCAATGTCGTAATGGTAAAAAAGGCCGATGGCCGCTGGCGTATGTGTGTGGACTTTTCATTGTTAAATAAGGCCTGTCCTAAGGATTGTTATCCCTTGCCTCGGATCGACGCGCTGGTTGACTCAGCCGTCGGTTTTTCTGTGATGAGTTTTTTGGATGCTTTTTCAGGTTATCACCAAATAAGAATGCACCCCCCGGACGTCAAAGATGTCTCGTTCATCACCAGGGAGGGATGCTACTGCTATAAGATGATGCCCTTCGGGCTGAAAAATGCAGGAGCAACCTACCAGAAGATGATGGATCGGGTATTTAAGAAGCAAAGGGGAAGGAACCTGGAGGTCTACGTGGATGACCTTATGATAAAGAGCAAGTGTGTGAGCTCTCACATCCGGGACCTCGAGGAGACCTTCGCCACCCTACGCAAGTACAAGATGCGTCTGAACCCCCTGAAGTGTGTGTTCGGGGCCAGCAAGGGGAAGTTCCTCGGGCATCTTCTCACCCCCTGGGGGGTAGAACCTAACCCGGACAAGGTTAGGGCTATAATAGAGCTGGGGTCGCCGCGGAACGCCAAGGAAGTTCAGCGCTTGACCGGAAGACTCGCCGGGCTGAACAGGTTTCTATCCCGGGCAGGGGAAAAATGCTCCCCCTTCTTCAAAGCGCTACGAGGCAATCGGAAGTTTGAGTGGACGAGAGAATGCGAGGAGGCCTTTCATGCCTTGAAGAGACAACTCACCAAGGCTCCGCTACTGCAAAGTCCCAAAGAGGGGGAGGATCTACACCTATATCTCGGGGTCGGGGCGGAGGCCATAAGCTCCGTCCTGGTTCGAGAGGAAGGAAAGAAGCAGCTGCCAGTCTACTACGTAAGCAGGGTCCTGAGGGAAGCGGAGCTCAGGTACCCAATTTTAGAGAAGTTGGCCTTTGCCCTGGTCATCGCAGCAAGGAAGCTCAGGCCATACTTCCAGGCCCATTCGATCCAAGTAGTGACGGACCATCCACTCCGCCAGATCTTCGAAGGAGTGGAGCACTCGGGAAGACTCGCAAAATGGTCAATCGAGCTAAGTGAATTCAACATTACCTTTGTCCCTCGATTATCTATGAAGGCGCAGGTGGTGGCTGATTTCATGACAGATTTCGTGGTTGAGATGAGAGAAGACGGAGCCCCTCGTCACGTTCCATGGAAGCTGCTGGTGGACGGGGCTTCGGGCAAGAATTCTCTCGGAGGAGGGGTGGTGTTGGAGAGTCCCCACGGAGTAAAGATAGAGCAGACGCTAGTGATACACTTCCCAATCACCAACAACCAGGCGGAGTATGAGGCTGTAATCGCCGACCTGCGGTTGGCCCGGGAGCTCGGGGTCCATGACGTGGAGGTCCTCATGGATTCCATGATAATAGCTTCTCAGATAAGGGGAGAGTTCGAAACAAGGGAACCTGTGCTCATGAAGTACTTAGCAAAAGTCAAAGGTCTCGTGGGGACGTTCAAAACTTTCTCCATCCGGCATGTCCCTCGAGAGGAGAGCACCCCGGCAGATCGGTTGGCAAAATCTGGTCCTCGAGCCGGAGGGACCCTGACGGACCTATTCTGTCCTTCGATTGAAGAGGGAGAGCTCATGGAAGTAGAACAGCGGCCCTCCTGGAAGGATCCCTTCATCACCTTCCTTGCAACGGGAAAATTTCCGGAAGAAGTTCCGGACCAGAGGCGCTTCCGGTATAAGTCTGCCTACTACGTGCTCCATGAGGGTGACTTGTATCGGAAGACCCTCTCGGGCCTCCTGGCCCGATGCATCTCGGAGGAAGAGGTCCCAAGAATTTTGGAAGAAGTCCACTCCGGCGAGTGTGGCAGCCACTCAGGGAGCAGGATGTTGGAGGCAAGAATAGTGAGGCAGGGGTACTTCTGGCCAACCCTAAGCAAAGACGCGGCAGCCTTCGCCAAGAGATGCCAGAAGTGCCAAATGTTCGCCCCGCTTCAGCTCATGCCAGCTCAGAGGCTGAAGAGTATCACGGCGCCCTGGCCATTCGCCATATGGGGAATGGATCTGGTAGGACCCTTCCCCCAGGCTAGTGGGCAGAGGAGATTTCTCCTAGTCATGATTGACTACTTCACAAAGTGGCTGGAGGTCAAGGCGTTGGCTAAGGTCACCTCCCAGGTAATCCGCAATTTCGTATGGGGGGAGATCATTTGTCGACATGGGCTTCCGCAGGCCATAGTCACGGATAATGGATCGCAGTTCGCAAGCGAGGAATTCATCAGCTTCTGTGGCCAGCTGGGGATAGACCTTAGGTTTGCGTCCGTCCACCATCCCAGGAGCAACGGACAGGTAGAGGCGGCGAACAAGGTCATCGTAAACTTGCTCAAGAAGAAGGTGGAAAATCTCAAAGGCAATTGGGTGGAACAGCTCCCTTCGGTCCTATGGGCTTTAAGAACCACCCCCAACACCGCCACGGGAGAGACCCCCTTCAGGCTCTCTCACGGCTGCGAGGCGGTCATCCCCATAGAGTTCGACATTACGACACCACGGGTAACGGTCGCCGCAAATGGAGAGGAAGATTGGAGAGCCGAGAACGAGGAGGAGTTGCGGCTCTCCCTCGACCTCATCGAAGAAGCTCGGGATCGAGCAGCCATCCATCAAGAAGAGGTCAAGCGGCGGATGGCCAAGTATTTTGACAGGCACGTCAGGATCAAGCAATTCGAGAAGGGAGATCTGGTACTCAAGAAGGTCGACGCGGCTGGGAGATCCGCCGCGGTGGGAAAACTTAACCCCAACTGGGAAGGCCCCTATGTCGTGGAAGAAGCACTAAAGTCTGGGGGGTATCACCTTCAGAATGTGGAGGGCCAACTCCTCAGCCACACATGGAGTGGCGATGACCTTAAACGCTTTTATCCTTAGTACCATGTAATAATGATGTTTTTTGAATGAAAGCATTTTGTTTAAGCTATGTGTATGAAAATGATGCTACAGCTCGCAGGAGAGACCCTGGATGTTCCAGAGGTTGGCCCCGAGCAGACCCGCTGTCCAGGCTCTCATCTAGCTGGCAGGTCCGAAGGCTCACTCGGTGGCAGGTTCTATGTTCCAGAGGTTGGCCCCGAGCAGACCCGCTGTCCAGGCTCTCATCTAGCTGGCAGGTCCGAAGGCTCACTCGGTGGCAGGTTCTATGTTCCAGAGGTTGGCCCCGAGCAGACCCGCTGTCCAGGCTCTCATCTAGCTGGCAGGTCCGAAGGCTCACTCGGTGGCAGGTTCTATGTTCCAAAGGTTGGCCCCGAGCAGACCCGCTGTCCAGGCTCTCATCTAGCTGGCAGGTCCGAAGGCTCACTCGGTGGCAGGTTCTATGTTCCAAAGGTTGGCCCCGAGCAGACCCGCTGTCCAGGCTCTCATCTAGCTGGCAGGTCCGAAGGCTCACTCGGTGGCAGGTTCTATGTTCCAAAGGTTGGCCCCGAGCAGACCCGCTGTCCAGGCTCTCATCTAGCTGGTAGGTCCGAAGGCTCACTCGGTGGCAGGTTCTATGTTCCAAAGGTTGGCCCCGAGCAGACCCGCTGTCCAGGCTCTCATCTAGCTGGCAGGTCCGAAGGCTCACTCGGTGGCAGGTTCTATGTTCCAAAGGTTGGCCCCGAGCAGACCCGCTGTCCAGGCTCTCATCTAGCTGGCAGGTCCGAAGGCTCACTCGGTGGCAGGTTCTATGTTCCAAAGGTTGGCCCCGAGCAGACCCGGTGTCCAGGCTCTCATCTAGCTGGCAGGTCCGAAGGCTCACTCGGTGGCAGGTTCTATGTTCCAAAGGTTGGCCCCGAGCAGACCCGCTGTCCAGGCTCTCATCTAGCTGGCAGGTCGAAGGCTCACTCGGTGGCAGGTTCTATGTTCCAAAGGTTGGCCCCGAGCAGACCCGCTGTCCAGGCTCTCATCTAGCTGGCAGGTCCGAAGGCTCACTCGGTGGTAGATTCTATGTTCCAGAGGTTGGCCCCGAGCAGACCCGCTGTCCAGGCTCTCATCTAGCTGGCAGGTCCGAAGGCTCACTCGGTGGCAGGTTCTATGTTCCAGAGGTTGGCCCCGAGCAGACCCGCTGTCCAGGCTCTCATCTAGCTGGCAGGTCCGAAGGCTCACTCGGTGGCTGTTTCTCAGTTCTCAAGAGATGATCTCAAGAGCATTCGCATAGACCACGCGCCGGAGAGAGGATCACACCCCACTCTCTTGACTACTTAAGCGAAACCCCGTGATACGCGAATGGTAAGGTTCACTTGGTAGCGAGAGATCGAAGGGGAGCGACCGACCTAAGTCATCTTCGAACATTCGCGGGGTGGCCAAGACAGTCGCGTCACGACCCGACATCCTAATGAGCCTAGCGAGATGTGGCAGCGAATAAGAAGAATCGACGTCCTGATGAGCCTAGCGAGATGTGGCAGCGAATAAGAAGAATCGACATCCTAATGAGCCTAGCGAGATGTGGTAGCGAATAAGAAGAATCGACGTCCTAATGAGCCTAACGAGGTATAGCGGCGATTGAGAAAAAAGCTGAGAATAATGCAAAGTGTAATCAATGAAGTACATCTTTTACAAGCACTCGCCGGTTCAAGATTACAATCAAAAGTATAACTGCAAAAAGAGGAAATACAAAAAGCCCTTCTCAAGGATCCACAGACTTCTCGCTTGAAGATCCGCCGCTCTCGTCAGAGTCTGGAACGAGTGCATCTTCTCGCGGCTCGACGTGGTCATCCTCGGGAAAGGGAATTGGGATGTAAAGCTCGGGGACGACTTGACGAGCGGAAAGGCGTTCGGCCTCCGCCTTCAGGTATCCCGCTCGCCTCAGCACCTGCAGCGCATGCTTGACGGCATTCTGCGCATTCTCTTGCATCAGCTGCTCCAACTCGTGATGGGGATAAAAATGGCCCCCGCTCCCCGGGTCGAGTGCTGACGCACCGGCCTCTCGCAATCGCTGGACCTCGGCTTTGGCCAGACGGATCTCATCCTCAAGGTCGGCCACCCGAGCGCGGAGCATCTCGGCAACCGTGGTATCCTGAAAATAATAGCAAAGTGGGTAAGAACAAAGTTTGTCAATCGGCGACAAGTCATTCGCGAGAAGGGAGCAAACATACATACCTCTGCGACAGGGCGGTTGGCGAGAAGGGTCTCCGCAGCTGTTAGCTTGGTCCTGAGCTCCATCGCCTCAGCAGAGGCAACGGACCGGGACTCCTCCACCGCCGCCAAGTCCCGCGCCAATTTGATGCTCCGGCGCGAAGACATGTGCGCGAGCTCGAGCGCCCGCAGCATGGCCCTGGCACTCTCGTGGGCGAGAATCTGGGTCGTCTCGGCATCGTATACTTCGGCGTCTTCTCGGCCATAGAGGGCATACGCGATGGCGTAAGCCTCCCCGTTAGCAAGGTCGCTCTCTATCCACGACGGATGGAGGGTGGAGAGCGAGACCCGGTTCGCATTCCTGTCCCACTTGACCAAAGGAGCCCCCGAGGGGTCCAAGTACTTCTCGCCGCTGGGGAAGTTCCGATGGTCCCGGGGAAGTGGGGGCGGCGGCAACGACGGTCCCGCGCGAGGGGTGGTCTCTCCTGGCGCACTCGTCCCCACTGCTTGGATCTGAGCACTCGTCGCGAGGGTCTCGCCCAGGACCCCCTTCCCCTTGGCGGAAGGGGGGTTTTTGGATTTCTTGGAGGTGGAAGGGGTCGGCGCCGCTGGCTTGCGCTTCTTCCCGCCAGGCTTGGAGGAAGAAGGTTCCTCCCGGCAGGCATCCGCGGCGTCCTGTGCGAGAGAGAGGGTAGATCCGGAAGGACGCGGCGGATGGAGAGGGAAATGGCGCACACCTGTACAATGTAACGAACGGTTCTAGCGAATGATGTAAAAATTACAAAGCGAAAGCGAATGAAGTCTCGAACACTTACCCTCGCCCTGCGGAATAGGTGGAAGCGAGTTGACATTCCGCCGGAGATGGACGAGATCCATCCCGTGCTCCAGGATGTATTGGTGGAGTTTGGCCTCGTGCCCCCCTAGGGTCGGGGGGCGGAAGGTTGACTCCTCCTCCTGCACCGGCGCGAGGAGGGTGTTCCCTAGGCTCCCGCTTACGAAAATAAAGCGGCGAACCCAGTCATGGTTCTTGTTCGGGAGCCCGTAGTGCTTTAGGGGGCTCTGTCCCGAGAAGAACGAGATACCATGGGTGCAGCGGAAGGTATAGAGCTTGCGGAAGACGGGTAGCGAGAACTCGATCCCCTCTTCTCGCAGGTAGCTCGCGTACCCGACCAGCATGGCGATGGAGTTGGGGTTGAGCTGGTCGGGCACGACCCCATAGTATCTGAAGGTCTGGCGGAGTTCTGGCCAGATCGGTAGGCGAAACCCCACCTCGAAGTGCTCTAGCGGGATCGCGAGAGCACAAGGCGAGATGGAATTCAGGCGCTCATCCGGCCTGGGCTTTCGCGCCTCGAAACCCGGCGGGACGTAGTCGGCGATGGCATACAGGTAATCCTCCTCAGAGAGGTCGCAGGAATTGAAGACGTGGTTGGCGAATGCGCTGGCGCACTTGGCTCTGCCTTCCGCATCGCCGCCCATTTTTGCGAATGAAGAAGAAAAGAGGAGCAGCAGACGAGGAAGAAGCGCGAGTGCTAGCGCAGGGAAGGAAAGCGGATGGTTAGGTATTTAATACGGTGGTTGAGAGACCTATTTATAGAGGGACTAAACGGCGTTTGGACTTTCGAGACCTCGGGTGTGCGGATAGCCATCGCGCCCTCCCGACGCCTCGAAGCCCGAGCCGGTCCCTCTCGCCCATTAATGGCAAATGCCCTATGTCTATTCATTCCGTGGCTACGCAACGAAATAGGAAAAGCATCCGGCTAAAGGTTATCACTCGGCAAAACCCAAGTAGAGTTATGAGATACGAAAAATAAATAAAGAAGCATTCGCAAAGCATAGAAAAATTATTACAGATAAAAACAACGTTCGACATTCGCAGCATGATGTAAGAAAAGAAAACAACAAGAGGGATGGACGTTGGGTAGGTCAGATCTCCTCCCAGACCCACCGACCTCGCTTTCGCGACCCAGCTTCCGTGGGCGCTCGCGGGCGGTAGTGCGCGAGCATACTGGTGATTTCCTGGGAAGCAAGGTGGAGTTGGTCCCGGGCTCGCGCGGCATGCCTTGCGGGAGACAACTCCCCTCCTTCACCCCCCAGCCGCTCCACCGCCGCGAGAAGATGCGAGTGACTTCGTCGAAGGTCCTTCAGCTCCCGTGTGACTCCCAGCCGCACCTCATCCACCTGACCGGCGACGTTTCGCTGGATATGGATAAGCTTCCCCAGGACCTCCGAGATCCGATCCTTCAGGGTCGCGTGATCCGAGGAATCACCCAGGAAGTCAGCGAGATCCCCAGGGGAAGGGAGAGGCGAGAGCATTCCCTCTCCCCCCTCGTAGTAGGAGTCGAAGGGGGAGGCTTCTCGATAGCCTGCGGAATCACAACTAGGATTAGCGGTGATAAAGTATGCGAGTGCAATAGAGGCGGGTGAGTGAACTGACCTGGGATGGAATCCGGGTGACCCGAAGGACGAGACGAATGCGGGTGCGTCCCAAACAGCCAGGCGGGAGGTAAGACCTTTCCCTTTCCTGGACGGTAAGGCTGTGAAGAAGGGGCTGGAGCCTCCGCACGGTCGTCAGCACAGAGATGCTGATCCAGCTCTCGCTCAGGGGAGACCCTCCGTTCGTTCGCAGTGGCAGAAAGGTTCACCTGAGCAGGGGGACTGGGAGGAATGGAGTCCCGCAGCGGGACGCTAGTGTTGAGGGCTGCGAAAAGATAGTGGTTAGTAGCCGACAACATAAAAGGGAGTAGCGAGAAGGTTCACAACTCACGAGATTGGGGTACAGTCTCCCCAGGAGGAGGCGGAGGAGCAAGATCCGAATCGGGAGGAGGTATCTCGTCCGCGGGAGGTGGCACCACCACACTGCTCAGAACGGCCCCATGGCCGTCCTCAGGTACCAAAGCCCCCTGCGAATGGTCGGAATAAATGCAGGGTAAGGGACAGGAACCAAATGGAGACAAGAAGAATCCTCATACCAGCACCGCGGGGTCCGGAAGGGCATCCGCCAGCGTATCCGCCGGTGGAGTATCCGCCGGAGACTCCGAAGCAGTCTCGCCTCTCTGACGATTCAGCCGAATCGTCTTGGCTCGACGCGAGACATAGGGGGCGCTCGGATCCCGTTTAGACATTAGCCAGGGAGCAAATTTGGATGCTCTGGGGGCAGTCGCAGCTTGGGCCGCAGCTAGGCGGTCGATCATCTCTCGCGAGAGGGGTTTCGCAGAAGGTTTGTGGAAAGACATTGGGAAGTGGAGGAACTCCGAGCCGAGATGAGAGAGTGGTCCAGGAAAACCTGACATGAGGATATATATATAAGGTGGCGGTGGGACCCACGGAATCTTATGGATCCAGTCAGCGGACACTCACCGAATACAGGGTTGGACTGTTCTTTACGATCGTAGGAACCGCTCGTAAAGAGCGGGGATTGTGTACAACCCGTATTCGCCGAGTGGGCCCCCCCAGCCAACTGGCGAAACCTGGGTCGTCCGGATCATTCGCCGGGTCACTCGCCCAGGCTAAGTGAGGTAAAAATGCCCTTAAGATGGTGGAGGTAAGCTATAGGAAAGAAGACACTAGGCGAGTGGTGCCCTCACGGACCACTCGCCCAGAAGTGAGGGCATTCGCCCAGCCAGGGGACCACTCGCCCAGAAGCGTGGGCATTCGCCCAGCCAGGCGGGTGCCCAGCGAATGGTGCCCTCACGGACCATTCGCCCAAATGGGTGTGAGGGGAAAATGACCAGGATACCCCTGGTGGGCTGCAAATAGCCCTTCGGAACAGCGGAGTTAGGCTGTCAGCAGACCAATTTGGGGTGCGGTTAGTAAAATTAAAAGGCGGATTCAGGCTATTTACAGACCAGCCTAGGAAAACTATAAATAGACCCTTAAGGGCACCTTGGAGGAGATCCGATTTTAGAGAATCCTCTCCTCTAGGCTAGTTTTGGTGGGCAGCCAGTGTCCTCCAAGGTGCCCGGTTGAGCTTTGGTTTAGGAGGGGAAGCTCTCTAAGATCTTCCGGGTGTGTGGCGGGACCTCCTCGCTTCAGCCTTGGGTCTATTCCGTTTCCAGCATCCACCGTCAAGAGAGTCTAGTGAGGGAGAAATAAGCATCGGCTACACCCCCAGTGGGTCCGAACTCAAGAGACCAGTTGCTGGTTTCAACAATACCAATCCTTGATTGGAGTACCCTTTATATATTGGAGTATCTTATGAAGCATATTGAGATGAGAAGTTCTTGACTTTGCCATGAAATGACTGATGATGTGTACATGATATGTAAGATCTGATCTTGAAACTGTTAAGTAGATGAGTATTCCAACCAGTCTTCTGTATTGAATATGAACATCAAGTTCCTCTCCATCAGTATCATTTGTCTTGTGATTTTGCTCCATTGGAATGCTGCTTGTTTAGCAATTGAGCATTTCTGCATCTGCTAAAATATCATGTGCATATTTTTGTTGACTTAAATGAATCCCTGCTTCATTTCTTTTGAATTCCAGACCTAAGAAAAAATTTAAATTTCCAAGATCTTTGATTTTAAATTTGATGTGGAGAAAATGTTTGGAAGTTACAATTGCTTGAGGACTTGTTCCTGTTATCATAACATCATCAACGTAAACTAATAAAGCTGTAAAGTTATATTTGTTGTTTCTGGTAAAAAGGGAATGATCTGACTTTGATTGAACAAAACTCATGCTTTCTATAGTTGAAGAAAATTTCATAAACCATTGTCTTGATGCTTGTTTCAAGTCGTATAAAGATTTGTTCAATTTGCAAACTGGGTTTTAATATTTTTTCTGTTATGATAAATCCTTGTGGTAGGTGCATGTAAACCTCTTCGAGTAAGTCGTCATGTAGAAATGCATTATCAACATCAAGTTGAGCAATCGTCCATCCTTTGGAAGCAACAACAGTGAGTAAACTTCGAACGGTTGTCATTTTAACCACGAGTGCAAACGTGTCTTGGTAATCCAAACCTTCAACTTGTGCAAACGTGTCTTGGTAATCCAAACCATCGACGCGACCTATCGTTTTTTGCTTTCTCTTCGCAGTTATAACATGTATTTTCTAACCGTTCGTTTTACGCGATTTTCTCGGCATTACTCTTTTACGTTGGAAATTTTCCACGTTTATCTGCACGATTATCGCCTATCGATTATAACCATTGGAATTAATTACATGTTAATTTTCCGAGACTCCTATATAGGAGATTTTTTCTGAATCATTTCTACACTTACGATACACGCTTTCAGAAATCTGCTCTCTTGCACTCCCTCGTTCTTGCGACTGTTTTTGTGATTCCTTTTCTTTACATTTGCTTCATCAAGTGGCAGTTCGGGTGCTCTGTGCTTCTTCGGTGTCCGCGCACATCAGAGATTTTGGGATCTAGCCGGGTGTTGTACCTTGAAGGAGTGAGCATCGGTTGAAAGCCCTACCGGAGGGTGGTGCAACTTCTTTAGGGCAGTGACCACACGCCTTGTAACGGCCCAAAATGGTGAAGTGACCCAAATTGATAATAAAATGAAATAAAAGTTTGTCCCCTATGATGAAAAATAAATCAGTGTCGACATGGTCCTTCACAAATAAATTTGTATGTTGGCAATGAAGTGCGACTTCATACTGAATTGTTCGCCGGTGGCAGCATAAGAACAAAGGTGACATTAATTTAGTCACTGATTTATGTTGTATTCATGTGAGCTGCGAATAAGGAAAGGATGATAAATGGTGTGCTGATAGCAGTTGCTTAGTTATTTATAATTGGATGCTTTGGTTTGGGAGTAAAATATAATAAGTAACATGGTCTTAATATAGCTGGCCGGTTATGTAAGGCGGTGGGCTGTTGGCTCTTATATGCTTATCCACGGTATTTGCCCTCTGGATTTTTTTCTCTCTTCCCAGTCGGGAGCTCTTGCCGAGCACGAAACTGCTAGGGTTTCTGCGATTCTTCTCCCCTATGCTCAACGACTACTTCTCCATGGTCGATAGTGCTGGGAGAGTGTTATTAGGGCTGTGATCTTGTCCTTCTTGCGCAGCTACAGCTGTGCTGGACTGGTTTTGAATTTTGGCCGGCAGTTTAGGGCTGATATCATATCACTGTGAGCTCCTCTTTCCTCTTTCCCTCTTCTTCTATTTAATTCCTGGATTTTGATTGTTGACTATGGCTTTATCGATTCCTTTTTATGGGGGAAAATTTATGAATTGGGAAAATATTGGGGGAGTTCTATTATTGTGGTCGGCTAGGGTTCTGATGAGGAAACTTTGATGCTTTGTGAGTGTTCATGTTGGTTCACTGTTAATATGAGAAGAAGCTTAAATGGGGGGGGGGGGGGGGGGGATCTCTGTACCATTAACTGATATCATTTCTTTCTTTGGGGGTTGTCGTTCTTGCTAAGGTTGGCCAATTGTTATTGCTTCTTATCTTTATTATGGTGGAGGTTATAGAAAAAGGGGGGGGGGGGGGTTGAGCTTTCTCCTGTATGTCGATTAAAGTAAAGCATTAAGAGAAGGATGGGGCCAAATCCTTTAATACCTCATAGTCATTTTGGGGGGTTTTGGCTATATCATGCATGCTGATTTTGAATTACCTGCTACTTGTTTTCATGTTCTGTTAACTACCATGGCCATGTGGACTTTACTTTTGGGTAGTGGGTTTATACTTGACTAGATGAGTTCAATGGAGAAGCTATATGAATTATTGCAGTTAGTCGGCTATCCTATTTAAATTGGGACAGGCATTAGAATGGTAGTTTGGGATTAAGTTTTGTAAATGTCTTGAGCTTGTGTCTTTTATTTACGTATGCAAAATAAAAGACTAGTTAAGTAGCTTTCAAATGAAGTATGATCGAAGTCAATATTGTAGCTATAATGAGGTGCAACCCCAAAATAAATAACTCAAAATGATATGATTCTGATACAGATACCACGGAGGATGGCACCTCAAAATAGACATGACAATGCTATGAACACTGATACTGATGGTGAGAGCTACTTGTTTCATTTAAGCTTTATTGCTTTATGTTCTTTTTACA
Source organism: Dactylorhiza incarnata (assembly GCA_033032865.1). NCBI lineage: Eukaryota > Viridiplantae > Streptophyta > Magnoliopsida > Asparagales > Orchidaceae > Dactylorhiza > Dactylorhiza incarnata. The sequence goes on along the minus strand of JAWHQI010000310.1, from coordinate 1,221,877 downwards.
TATGCACTCTTATGCTACTGAATGTTAAATGCATGGATGATATTACTGATAATTGATGTCGCTATAATGTATGGCTTTGATAAAGGCAAACATGCGAATGATTTCTGAGGGGATTATAAACTGAATAACTCACTATTATGAAAACGTGTCGACACGAGGTTTTATTATGGGCGAATTGAAGTGTGTGCACACGAATGAAATGAATGAAATATGATAACCCTTCGGTGTGGGCCTTTGGGCCCTAAGGAATGAAACATGATGAGTCATGTAAAGGAAAGAGGAAAAAGGATTCAAATCGCCCTTAATATTACCTAAGGAACGAAACATGCATAGAAATACTGATAGTGAAGGTTATATGGGTACATTGATAAATGCTTATAAACATGAAAACTGACATGATGTTATGTATTCGTACTACTTCCATGATATAAATACAGTTATGATACTTGCACTGCTTACATGTTCCATAACTTATACGAATGTTAATGTTTCATAGCTGCTTATACTGTTTATGATTACCGCCATGTTTCTACAGTTATTATGTTCTTTCACAGATACTAATACATAGAAATACTGATATACTGATATACAGAGACATTGATATATTGATATACTGCTACACTGATATACTGATACATGGATTTATTGCTTACACGGATACACTACTTTAATGTTACATTGTTACATGATATGGTTATGAATGATCCTATACTGCTCATACTGTTTTATGATTACTAACACGTTCATATAGTTATATGTTTCATAAGTTCACTACTGAGACAGAAAACGGTTAGTATGAAAAATATGTTTTGAAATGCGTAAGTTTTTCTAATTGTATATAGCAATGAAAGAGGTATATCCTCACTTAGTCATATTTTTATGACTAAGCCCGTCGCCAATTTTGTAGGTAACGGAAGTGACTTGGGCTGCGTAAAACCAAAAGAATTGATTATGATAAGACAACGAAGATTCGACGAATAATACAAGGTATGAGAGTAAAATTCTTATTATGTGTTTTATTTTGTATTCACTAGCCTTACTTCAACATGGGACACATGTTATGAACATAGCTTAGATACAGATGTATGTGGGGTCTAAATGGGGGCCTCACAATTTGGTATCAGAGCCAGGTTTCGAAGAAGTTCGGTTGTAGTGAGTACTGAATAAACACACATGATATGTAGGTGAGAAGATCGTTTATCGACAAATTGTCTAAACCGAGTTACGTTGAAGGGGTTTAAAAGGTATTCATGAAAGGATATAAAATAAAGGTATTTTACACGAACATAAAAGTGAAATGATGTCAAGTAGACATTGATATTGTTATGTGTGCACGAGTCAACCTAAATGTTTCCAAAGAGAAATGTCCCTGTATTGTTTGAACTAGATAGCTGAATATGATAAACATGGAATAATTGAAAGATGAACGTGCTTAGAAAGGAAAGAAAGATCAATGTACATCGTTGTATAGTATATAATGCGAAGACGGATGTATGTAAATTAGTTGAACACGTAAAGAAGGATGTAAAAAATTTTTAACGAGACAAATGGTTATTTGTTTCATGAAGATATTGCTAAACATCCGTCGAAAAGTTAAAAAGGGCGAGAATAAATGAATATGCATTGGGATTGAAACTACTTAGTGTAAAAACAACGTGTATACAAATATATAAACAGAAAACGTCATAAGATTACAACTAAAATTGTTTCCAACATATGTCGTTTCAATACTATGTTATGACTTGAAGAAATGTCAAAATAAGTGATACGTTACAAGTTATAAATGAAACTGAGATTGAGGTAAAGAATGATAAAAAGGAAGTTACAAATGACAACAACATAAATATGAAAATACGTTGCTACAGAAAAGACAGTCTACTGACACCAGATGTAATTGTAAGTAAGAAACAAATTCTTCATACGTGAAATTAAGCAAGGATTAAAGTAATGTTACAAAGCTATGAAAATTAAATGATAAAATAAATATATATCACATTGTACTTTCATGACTTAACGTAGTGGAAATGGACTGGATGAAACTATCATTTCTAGTTTATGGTATTATGGTGGGAATCAAAAAGGACATTATCATTATAAGTTCTATATATGCCTTACTTTGTATTTCAAGAATGATTATGTATACCAAGTAGACAAGTATAACATTTATCGACAAGATTTACTATGGTCAAAACATTCCGACATGACCGATTGCGTCATATAGAACATTAGCAAATACTTGAGATAACTATTTTGTTTCCAAGAATTAATTCTTCTATGTGTAAAAGTAAGTAGTATCTTCGCAAAGTAAGTTTATATGAATGTGCATAAAATGTGACATGTTAAGACGGACACATGAAAAGTGAAGGTCAGTAAACAGTAAAGCGAAGGTTGATTGTGTTACAAGCTTCAACTTAACAACAACACCCAAAAGGAAGGATTCAGTGCTTATGCTAAGTATTGAATTAGGTTCCTTAAAAAAAATGAAATCATTCGATTATGATAAGTAAGGATAAAGAAGATGCATAATCTTGACAAGCATGAAATGAATTTACTACATAAGACGAGAAGATGAAAAGAAGATATCGTAGTATAAAGGGAGAAAGAGACCAATAAGTTTTATAAACAATTTACAGTGAATGAAACAAGAACTTATAAATGAGAAGTCCATAAATGAGAAAAGATATTATGTTTAGATGAAATGATAAATATCAACATAGAATTAAGAACTAAATAGCAATGCTGTTGAAAGAAAAGCTATTAATAGTTGATGTTCTTGTGGTATCATCGAAGACGTATGTATGATAGAGACGAATCACCTGATCCCTCATATGGAGCTACTAATATAGTGTTTGCGATAAAAAGAAAATATAAGTGATGTCTAAGTCCATAAATGAGAAAAGATATTATGTTTAGATGAAATGATAAATATCAACATAGAATTAAGAACTAAATAGCAATGTTGTTGAAAGAAAAGCTATTAATAGTTGATGTTCTTGTGGTATCATCGAAGACGTATGTATGATAGAGACGAATCACCTGATCCCTCATATGGAGCTACTAATATAGTGTTTGCGATAAAAAGAAAATATAAGTGATGTCTAATGGGGAAATGTCAAATGAGTATAAAGTATATTTTCTCTCAGATGAACGTATAACCTTGATAACGAAGGCACATGAAGTGTATCAGAGATGGAAACTCTTCCCTTTCTAATATAAGATGACTAACAGTTGCAAATTATTTGTTAAAATGACAATAGTCTTATACTTATGTTGCATCATAGTAAAGGAAAAATAATATATGACAGTGGACGAGTGAATGAAGAATGCACAGATAAAAGTCACGATTGTTTTCAATATAAGCCCGCTTAAATATCCGTAGTAAGTTTAAATAATGACATTCGATGTAAAAGCTATGAAGACCATATGAATTATAAATAAAGATCATGAAATACTTATTGCTAAGACAAAAAGGAGAATGTTATGATGGGTATGTAACATTGAAGAAAATGAATAAGCAAAGTAAAGACTATAATGAATTGTAATTTCACTTTCACTCGATATAATATATCTTGAATTTCGGCCGAATCATTGATATGTTATATGGATTTGAAAGAGGTGTTACAAAGATAATGTTAGAAAGATGAAGGAAAAGAAACAAGATAAAGAATTACAACATGGTAAATATCTGACCCTTAGTTCACAAAAAGTTTAAGGGGTTGAAAAGTTAACTTCGAGTTACACATCATATTTTGTTGCATGGAAACACTGTTAAACGTCCGTAGAAAGGTTACATGACCATATTCATTGTCAAAGCTTTGAAATCATTTGCAAGCCATAGTTAAGGAAAGGAATGTGGATTAAAGTTTATCTTCGTCTTATATGGCATATAAATGAAATAAGGTCACCAAGTACATCGTTTCGCTATTATGTACTAACTTCGAGGAATGAGAAAGTAAGTAATACGTTATAAACTATAACTGAAATCATGATTGAGGTACAACGTGAATAAGAAAATACGAGGCTAAGGAAAACGAAATATGTTATGGAACGTTCTGATAGAAGGGTTACAAAGAGGGCCCGATCGAATAATCAACGATTTAGAAATTCAATGCAGGATATTGTTATGAATCATAATTATGCTTCGAGTGACGAGTTGAAAAAGACATGGGAAAGAAATGAAACTAATAAAAATGAAAATAGGGTAAACAAAGTATGTAAAGAAGGTGAGATAAAAAGTTCATTTGATTACACTAATATATAATATGTCATATTGAAGGAAAGTTTAAAATGTAAGGAACGAGAAATGATGAGTGATGACATGTGCGTAGGTAAAATGGTAACGTAAGAGAGCGCAACGTGCATATCATGTCATGGTTTACGAATTGTTGCGAATAATAAGGTAAACTGTCAATATTCCATTAACGTGAAAAGTGAGATATCGTTTGATACACGGCTAAAGATAAAAGTCTAACCAGTGGATAAAGAAAGATATATGATAGTGTTTCACGACAAGGTTTTATTGAATAATGTACATGCTGCATGGAATGCTAAATTTTTTCTTCTTCTTTATAATTATAACGGTTTATCAATCGCTTTAATTCTAGGAGTTCGGAAGACGGGAAAGCGAGTGAAAGTTTGAATGCATGGGAAAGTAAATAATATAATATTTGAGATTTTATTTGTGTCCTATTTTCGAGGACGAAAATTTCATTAAGAGGGGAAGAGTTTGTAACGGCCCAAAATGGTGAAGTGACCCAAATTGATAATAAAATGAAATAAAAATTTGTCCCCTATGATGAAAAATAAATCAGTATCGACATGGTCCTTCGCAAATAAATTTGTATGTTGGCAATGAAGTGCGACTTCATACTGAATTGTTCGCCGGTGGCAGCATAAGAACAAATGTGACATTAATTTAGTCACTGATTTATGTTGTATTCATGTGAGCTGCGAATAAGGAAAGGATGATAAATGGTGTGCTGATAGCAGTTGCTTAGTTATTTATAATTGGATGCTTTGGTTTGGGAGTAAAATATAATAAGTAACATGGTCTTAATATAGCTGGCCGGTTATGTAAGGTGGTGGGCTGTTGGCTCTTATATGCTTATCCACGGTATTTGCCCTCTCTGGAATTTTCTCTCTCTTCCCAGTCGGGAGCTCTTGCCGAGCACGAAACTACTATGGTTTCTGCGATTCTTCTCCCCTATGCTCAACGACTACTTCTCCATGGTCGATAGTGCTGGGAGAGTGTTATTAGGGCTGTGATCTTGTCCTTCTTGCGCAGCTACAGCTGTGCTGGACTGGTTTTGAACTTTGGCCGACAGTTTAGGGCTGATATCATATCACTGTGAGCTCCTCTTTCCTCTTTCCCTCTTCTTCTATTTAATTCCTGGATTTTGATTGTTGATTATGGCTTTATCGATTCCTTTTTATGGGGGAAAATTTATGAATTGGGAAAATATTGGGGGAGTTCTATTATTGTGGCCGGCTAGGGTTCTGATGGGAAAACCTTGATGCTTTGTGAGTGTTCATGTTGGTTCACTGTTAATATGAGAAGAAGCTTAAATGGGGGGGGGGGATTTCTATACCATTAACTGATATCATTTCTTTCTTTGGGGGTTGTCGTTCTTGCTAAGGTTGGCCAATTGTTATTGTTTCTTATCTTTATTATGGTGGAGGTTATAGAAAAAGGGGGGTTTTGAGCTTTCTCCTGTATGTCGATTAAAGTAAAGCATTAAGAGAAGGATGGGACCAAATCCTTTAATACCTCATAGTCATTTGGGGAGTTTTTGGCTATATCATGCATGCTGATTTTGAATTACCTGCTACTTGTTTTCATGTTATGTTAACTACCATGGCCATGTGGACTTTACTTTTGGGTAGTGGGTTTATACTTGACTAGATGAGTTCAATGGAGAAGCTATATGAATTATTGCAGTTAGTCGGCTATCTTATTTAAATTGGGACATGCATTAGAATGGTAGTTTGGGCTTGAGTTTTGTAAATGTCTTGAGCTTGTGTCTTTTATTTACGTATGCAAAATAAAAGACTAGTTAAGTAGCTTCCAAATGAAGTATGATCGAAGTCAATATTGTAGCTATAATGAGGTGCAACCCCAAAATAAATAACTCAAAATGATACGATTTTGATACAGATACCACGGAGGATGACACCTCAAAATAGACATGACAATGCTATGAACACTGATACTGATGGTGAGAGCTACTTGTTTCATTTAAGCTTTATTGCTTTATGCTCTTTTTACATATGCACTCTTATGCTACTGAATGTTAAATGCATAGATGATATTACTGATAATTGATGTCGCTATAATGTATGGCCTTGATAAAGGCAAACATGCGAATGATTTCTGAGGGGATTATAAACTGAATAACTCACTATTATGAAAACGTGTCGACACGAGATTTTATTATGGGCGAATTGAAGTGTGTGCACACGAATGAAATGAATGAAATATGATAACCCTTCGGGGTGGGCCTTTGGGCCCTAAGGAATGAAACATGATGAGTCATGTAAAGGAAAGAGGAAAAATGATTCAAATCGCCCTTAATATTACCTAAGGAACGAAACATGCGTAGAAATACTGATATTGAAGGTTATATGGGTACATTGATAAATGCTTATAAACATGAAAACTGACATGATGTTATGTATTCGCACTGCTTCCATGATATAAATACAGTTATGATACTTGCACTGCTTACATGTCCATAACTTATACGAATGTTAATGTTTCATAGCTGCTTATATTGTTTATGATTACCGCAATGTTTCTACAGTTATTATGTTCTTTCACAGATACTAATACATAGAAATACTGATATACTGATATACAGAGACATTGATATATTGATATATTGCTACACTGATATACTGATACATGGATTTATTGCTTACATGGATACACTACTTTAATGTTACATTGTTACATGATATGGTTATGAATGATCATATACTGCTCATACTGTTTTATGATTACTACCACATTCATATAGTTATATGCTTCATAAGTTCACTGCTGAGACAGAAAACGGTTAGTATGAAAAATATGTTTTGAAATGCGTAAGTTTTTCTAATTGTATATAGCAATGAAAGAGGTATATCCCCACTTAGTCATATTTTTATGACTAAACCCGTGGTCAATTTTGTAGGTAACGGAAGTGACTTGGGCTACGTAAAACCAAAAGAATTGATTATGATAGGACAACGAAGATTCGACGAATAATATAAGGTATGAGAGTAAAATTCTTATTATGTGTTTTATTTTGTATTCACTAGCCTTACTTTAACCTGGGACACATGTTATGAACATAGCTTAGATACAAATGTATGTGGGGTCTAAATGGGGGCCTCACATGCCTTACCCAGGCTCGATTCTAAACTATATATATTCTGTTTTGATCTCTTTTATTTCTCACCCCTCTGCTTTAAATCTTGTCAAAAGTTATTTTATAAAACTTAAGATTTTATCAGAATCATGTTTCCAGATCTGTATTTACTTTTCAGTGTTTTTCAAAAGAAAAAATATATAGCATTATTGGAATATAAGAAAAAAAATTCCCACACAATATGTGTGCTTTAGATTGTTCACTGTATCCTACAAAAAGCATGTTTCATATTTTTTGCATCTAACTTTTCTCTTAGATGAGCTGAAGTTTTTTTATGAAACAATACCTCATATGTAGTAGCTCCATTTGTTGCTTTAGTGATTGTTCTGTTTAAAACATATAAATCAATACTTGTAGCTTCATCCCAATAACTCTTGAACATTGATTTTTCTTGCAACATAGCCCTTGGTATTTCTACAATTGTGCAATTTCAACGTTCTACAACCCTATTTTGTTGTGGAGAATAGAGGGCAAATAAATCTCTTTTGATTCCGATTTCTTTGAAGAAATTTAAAAGTCCTTGGACATGAATTCACCTCCACGATCACTACCCAATAGTTTTATTGGAAATTCCATCATTTTCTCTACATAGATCTTAAACTATTCGAAGATTTGACATGCTTCATCTTTAGTATGTAGGAAATAAATTCACATAAATTTCATGTAGTCATCTACCAATAGGAAGTAGTATATGTTATTTCCAATTGAATTTGTAGATGCTGGACCTCATAGATCACCATAGATTAATTGCAGAGGTTGTGAACTTCTTTGAGCATCCTTTGGAAAAACTTGTACATGGTCTTTTCCATATGTATAGTTTTCATAGTTTTTTTTTTTAAATTGTATGGAAGGAAGTCCCTTTACCAACTTTTCCTTTTGCATTATCTGAATTGATCCTATTTAATATGTCCCAGTCTATGATGTCATAGCTGGCCAAGTGATCTGCAACTTGTTTTGAACAAGTGAGGGTAGTGTTTTTGAGATTAGACATGTCTAGGGCAAAGACCCTATTGTCAGACATATGTGTTGAGGCCACAATGGTTTCACTATTTTTTTTATCTTTGATATCGCATGCATTATTGGCAAATAGAATATAGTAGCCTTTCTCTATTAACTGACCCCCACACTTAACAAATTTTGAGCTACTTGGGTATATAGTAAACGATTGGAATAATTTTTGCATTACTTGTGCTTGTTTGAATGCTTATTGCACCTTTGCCTTCAACATTATTCTGAGTCTTCCGATCTCCAAGATATACTAAAAATTTATATGAATCATCAAAATAAATGAATTACCCTTTATTGCGGTCATGTGATAAGAACATTCACTATCAATAAAACAAATATTTCTTTTGGTTTTAACTAGCTGCTGATTGGAATAAAACATTTCCTCTCTAAGTTCTTTATCATTTTCAACTAGTTTTAGTTCTTTTTTTTGTTGCTTATGCCAACAATCTCTAGCTGAATGATTTGGAATTCGACCTTGCTGGCATTGGAAAAAATAGTCCTTGCACTCATGGTTTTGCTTTTTTTTTTTACAAATGATGCACTGATTGCTCTTGAAGGAATTATGGAGTTTTTTTTTTCAAAATTTACCTGAGAAGTAGATTGTCTTTGTTGTTTGCCTTTTTGTTTTGTTTCTTAGGAAGTGCTTGTTTTAATCGAGCGTCACCTTTTTTTTTCATTTTTGCTTTATTAAAAGTTGATTTTGCTTGAAAGACACACTCAACTGATGGTTGTTGTGCTCTTTTAACTCTTTTTTCATGTGTTTTTAATGAGCCCATTAGCTATGTTGGAGTGAGGCGTGATAAATCTTTAGCCCCCTTTATAGTTGTGGCAGCCTGATCAAAAGATGGAGGTAAACTTCTCAAAATTTCAGTGACAACCTTGTTGTCTTCTATTAAATCATGAAGGTTTCGAATTTGATTGGTCAAATTAATGATTCGGGTCATAAACTCATCTAGTGATTCACCGATTTTCATACTAATACCGTCAAAGTCTCTCCACAATCTTTGTAACTTGATACTAATGCTTTTTGATGAACATTGATATTCTTCTTTGAGGGAATATCATGCTTGTTTTGCAGTTGTAGCTTCCATTATATGAGAGAAAAATACTTTCTGCCACCTCTTGATGAATCAACATCAAAGCTCTAGCATCCTATATTATTAATTCTTCTTTTTGTTTGCTTTGAAGTTCTGTTTCAGTACCTGCTTCTAATACTTTGCCTTGAATAGGAAGTTGAGGGGCATGTTGCACAATATCCCACAAGTCTTGTAAGATAAAGACTGGTTTCATTTGTATGCACCGGAATTCATAATTTTCTCTAGAAAAATAGGAACTGAAACTTGAGAGTAAGCATGTAGCTAGAATTTGAAGAGAACGGATTCATAAGGCCAACTGGTCGAAGAATGAAATGTTTGTCAACAAAGCTCTGATACTACAATGAATGTAGAGGATGAGAAAACTCGAAGCTTAAACTTACAAAATTTATTGATTCTTTTATATATATATATATATATATATGCAGAAGTTGAACTTCCTTACATTTGCTTAGCTTAGCTTGTATAGAGTTTACAATCATAGTGCATACAGAACACCATGCAGCAGTGAGGCTTGCTTTGTCATGATGTAGGTCCCAGTTTAATCACCAACATTTTCCATCCTCCACTCACGTGTCACGATTTCATTGTAGTACGGTGCGGTTTTGTTCACTCCAAAACCACTTACATGTCTACTTATTAGACAAAGCAGATCAATTTTCAATACTAATAGATTATTTGAAAGACATGAAATAACTAATATTTTATGAATCTTAGCATATAGATCCCTCTCATTACTAACACGGTATGTATGTTGAAATAAATATTCTAAAAATTTTGAAATTCGTAAAGGTGATTTGCTGATAACCCCCTCAGGTTTTACATCATTGTCAATAACCTTTCTAGACTTTAGAAATAGGTAGATAACCCCCCTTAAGTTTATTTTTTCATCATACTCATCCAAAATCATCATATAAATTAAGTATAAGTTAATTAAGAGGAAAAACAAAATTTCTAATTAAAATACTTGAAAGTAATTTTTAATATATTGCTTAAATACAAAATGATGCCCATATAATTAACGATAGAGTAAAATTTAAAAAAAAAGCATAAAATTTAGTTTTTTTCATAATAAAAAATATTTTTTTAATTAAAAGTTAAAAAATATAAGAGTTTTAAAAATATATTTAAAGACTTATAATTTCAAATATTTTTGTTAAATACGAGAGATTAAATATATTTGAAGTTTTTCTTTATAACATATAATTTTCATAACATATTTTCACTATATATTTTCACTACATAAACATAAGTCACGTGTCAACATTGTTTTAATTTTGAGCCGCATTCATTCTCTTGAGTGAAGTGAAAGAAAAAAGTCTTTGTTCTATGGTCACCGAGATTGCTCACATGCCCCGGTGTGACGGTGTAACATCCCCCAGACAGCTAGACCCCCCCAGGTGAATCTGTCTTGATAAGGTCGTGACAAGGCCTTGGTAGTGTAGAAATCCCTTTGACTTAGGCAAGATTAGGGTTGAAAGTGCCTTGGACTGCAAATAGCAATTTCCAGTGACCAAGCTTATGGTTGGACTTTAGGGCCTCAACTTGACCATTTGGCCCCACCATGGTATCCCTAACCCTTTAGGGGTCCCCTTAGGGCACCAAGGACCCATTGGGGTCAACCAAAGAGGCCAAATTGACCAAAGTCAACCCTAACCCTAAATTGGTCAAAGTAGCCTAATTGGAGTCAATTAACCCTCACCATGCCAAATTGACCACTCATCTAGGTCTAGAATATCATGAGAGACCTAGTGGACCTAAAAGCCCCATCATGGGACCTCCAGTGGTGCAAATTGACCAAAATGCCCCTTTAGGTCAAAAATGGCAATTCTTCACAAAGTGCCCTAATTGACCATCACCATATTAAATTGACCCTACCCATAGTGTTACCATATCATAGGGGACTCAGTGGACCAAAAAGCCCCTTGACTGGGTCAACCCTAGGGCTCAATTTGACCAAAGTCAACTTAGCATGATTTGGTCAAATCAGCTTAAATTGGGTCAACCAAGACTCATGTGACCAAATTGACCCCACCAATAGTTTCTAAACCTAATTTGGAATCCAATGGACCCAAAAGCCCTATCCTAGGGTCACCCAACTGGCCAATTTGACCAAAAGTCAAACTTGCCCAAATTAGGTCAAATCTCTTAAACCTAGCCCAATCCCTTTGGGCTAAGCCCAAATTGATCATTTGACCAGCCTAGTAGACTGATATTAAACATGAGAGAGAGGGAAAATCGGCCATGGTGAGTAGGAGAGAGAAAAACCCAATTTTGGAGGAGAGAGGAGGTGGTATTCATGGCCATTAAGGTGTTACACCCCTTGGTATCCCTCCATTACTCTTCCATTCATCTTCTCTGATGAATTTGAGAAGATTCCAGCAGTTCCCAGGAGTTATTGGGGGGTGGGGGAGTGAATAGGGTCGGCCAAGGGAGGGAGACCAAGAGGCCATTAATGGCTCTCTTGGTTAAAGCCTCCCTCCCCCTCAATTGAACCTCCCTTCATCTTCACAACCATCAGAGGAGTGGAACCCCTCATTTTCCCGAAAGTTTAGAGCCCCCTATGCACAAGAAGCCATGGCACCCAAAGCTTGGAGAAGGAAAAATGGTGGCCGGCGATTGGAGCCACCAAAACCCCCAAACAAGGTCCGATCCTCCTCCTCCTTACTCGTGCTAGCATCTTAGATCGAATTAGGTGAGAAATCGGGCTCAAAAGAGCCCGATCGGAGAGTTGAAAATTCAGATTTTCCATGGAAAATCGCCCCCTTGAGTTCGCCGGAGACCGCCGCTCCGGCGGCCGTGCCGCCGCCCGGCGATAGCCCCCACCTCAACGGAGGTGGTGGCGGTGGTAGCCGGCCAGGGAGGTGGCTGGGTGGCCGGGAAACGGCCTTGGAAAAGCTACAGGAAATGGCTTTCTTTTTTATGTTTTCGGCCAAATGAAGAAGATGAACAGTGCTTTTTTTTTATAGTAAATGCTATTATGTGATTTATTGGGTATTTTTTAGCAGAACTTGCTTTTAATTACTAAAAATACTAGATGCCCTCTACAGAAAAAGTGCCCAACATGAAAGTTGTAGGCCTTTACCCCTAGGATCATACAAAATTGAGTTCACCCAATTTGGAGTCCTGGTTTGACCTCAGCACCCATTTTAGTACAAAGTTTGACTGAACTTTGAATGGATGCCCACGCCAGTCCACAACTCCAAATGACTTGAAATTTGGTGTGTAGGCTATTCTGATATACATCTAAGACATATCCAAAAATGAGAATTTTTGGAGAACATTTTCCTAAAGTTTTTGTAGAAATTTAATAATCCTTGCATAAATTATTTGGAGGGTCAAATGACCTCCAATCACCACCAAATTTTGGTGGGGTGTTATTAGGGTCATGATAAACCCCTGGTTAAAATCTCAACTCACTTGGAGTTCTTTTGATTAGGTAATCATTAGGCCAAAGATTTGTCCATTTAGGGGAAATTTGTGAATAAGGGCTATTTGGGACATTTCATGGTCAAACCACCTCCAATTGGAGTGGGATTTTGGCAACTGCCCTAATATCACCCAAATCACCTCCAAGAGAGTTATGGGGCCATGGGGAGTTGGATTGCCCTAGGTCATGGAGTTGGGGCACCTTGGGGTGCATTTAGCCAAGTAGTGATCCATTGGCCAAATGGGTTCATAGAGACTTGAGTCTTCTTGGAAAGGTCAGTGGGATCAATTTGAAACCCCATGAGGAAGATTTGTGAGCATTGGAGTTGTTTTGCTCAAGGCCATAGGGTTGATCCCTATGGAGTGGAATTTGGGGTTGTGAAGGACATAGGGGTGATTGTCCTTGGAGAGGAGTGAAGTAGATTCCTATGAGTTCTATGGGTGATATAATACCCCCACAAAAAGTTTGGGTGGATTTGGAGAGGTTTTGACCCTAACCCTAGGCTAAACCCTAATGGGGTGCAATTAGAGGCTATTGAAGGAAGAAGGGTCAAACCTCAATGGTTTGACTTGAAATTTTGGGGAGATGGTCTTAGGGACCATAGATTGCTACTGTGAGAATTTGGAGGGATTTGGAGTTGCCAATCCTAAGTAATAAACCCTTGGGTAGATTTGCAAATAATTAGGGTTTTGGATTTTAGGATGAAATAACACTTAATGTTTAACCATCTTCTGTCACAATTTTAATTTTAATGTTATTAATCCCTGGAAAATTCTGTCAAACCAGGAGAACTTTTGGAGGTCCAAATTGTAATATTTCATAATGTTGGCAATTTTTGGGATGATCAATTGTAGGGTGTTAGATTTCTGTAATTGCATGAAACTTTGCTGGATGCCATTTCATACCAATATGTACCCACTGTATTTTTCTCATAATTTTTGGATTAATATTTTTGGCACCTCTAGTTCATTTTGGAATTAATTGCAAATATATCCTCTGTGGGAATTACAAATGTACCCTCTGTGGAACATGGTCAAACTTTGTAGGACTGAATATTTTAGTATGAATCACCTATGTATTAAATTGCATAAGGTTTGGAGATCATATGAGGGTACCTCCTTTGGAATTTACTGGTAATAAATGAGTTTTGGAATTTTGAAAAATAGTAAATCTTGCTGGTTTTTCCTAAGAATTCATATCCACTGATTTTTAGGTACCCTTTATTTATGTAAAAATTTAGGCAGGCATTGGATGTCAGGAAAGCATACTTGCAGTTCAAACCTTAGGAAGTGGTATTTTGGGAAAAAAGATTTAAATACTATTATTATTTGGAAAATTATGAAACTCTGGGTTTGGTCTTAAATATGTAGTATGGACCTCCAATAAAATTGTTGAATCATAGGATTGAGTATTTAGTGTACTCCCCTTCATGAGCATCAAAGCGTTAAGGATGGTCTGCGTTTAGCAAATTGGCAATTTTGGGGTTGTAGGCCAAATTGGATTATATTGATTGGAGAGTGAGGGCCTCATGGTAATTATATGGATATGAGAGGACCCTTGGAGAGAATTAAGGTTTGATGAGTCACAGGGTGGTGGGGTGCCACCCTTGGGGTGGGTCGTCCTGTGGTTGACGAAAGATCATCTTTTGTCTATTAGGACCTAAAAGCACTTAGGTTTAAACCAGGTGAAATGTTAAGAGGGTTTCTTATGGGTAGTAACTAATAACATTAAGTGTCTTGGGAATGGGAACTTTGGGGTGTCATCCCATAGTGGTTCCTAGTACCGTAGCGGGCCCCTCACAGGGTAACCCTCGGGAAGTCCAAGACTAACCCTAACTCATAGGAGTAAGACATTGTACAAGATTAACTAATAACACACTCATCCATACCCTGTGGTTTCGGAAGTTTAGTTGGATTGGTTGTCCGAGCGGTGGGCTCGGTGGCTGTTGCAGCAGACTAGTTAGTCTGGTGAGCTTTTGGCTCGGAAGGTTATTGATGACGGGCAGGTTAGCCCGGGGAGCTTTTGGCTCGGAAGGTTTTGATGACGGGCAGGTTAGCCCGGGGAGCTTTTGGCTCGGAAGGTTATTGATGGCGGGCAGGTTAGCCCCGGGGAACTCATGGCTCAGAGATAGGAAGTAGAACATGTTGCATGTGCACTGAAGGTGGTGGGTCTTCGGTATTGGACGGTCGTTCACACCGACGTCGATACGTTGACTCGGCGAGTGTGGTTTTACACTTAGCCTTGATAGTCTGGCGGTCCAGTCAGCAAGAGTACGCAGACGCTCTGCGGGTATAGTGGAGGCGTACAATAGGTCTAGGTTGGGTAGTGTGAATACCAACCTAGAGGTGGGCGAGGCCCAACCCACCGCTTCCGTTTGCCACTACGGGAGTATCCTGGGAGTCTAGCTCGCTCCAAAAAGAGGGAACTAAAGGTCTATGCGCATAGAGTCGAAGTGTGTGTGTTGCACTTGTATGATCATGGCATAACAACATACCTGCATAACATAGCATAAACATTGCATTCAACCCCTGACACCTATCGTATAAATTGGTATGGGACTTTTTATACGATAGGCCCTGCTAAACGACCCCTTGGTCTATAGGTTTGTATGGGCATTCCTATAAATCAATGGTTATTATTGTATTACCTTATCTGTCTATTTACATACAGCTTTTCTATACTTTACTTGCTCCTTACTATGCTTATTTACTGCTTCATATATATATACACATGTGTAGAGTAGAATCATTTCATGTACCACTGTCACCTGCTTGTTTCCACTCTGCCTTTGGTCCTCCTTTTCATTCCTCCCCGCTCGGTGCCTAGGAGCCACGGGTTTAGGGGCGGGGGATTGTTGACTTAGTCTTTTTGACTAACGGTCGGTGGACCATATCATTTTAGGAAATCGAGGAGACGCAGCAGCACCAGAGGCCGGAGCAGACGGAGGCGGGCCAGTCTAGTACAGGAGCACAGGATTCAGGATCTGTGAGTGATTAGTAGTTAGCTTCCGCGAGTGATCTTGTAGTGAGGAAATGATGTACAGGGCAAGAGCCCCCCCTTTATTATTGTAACCTTTGTAATATCTTTTATTCAGTTATTATCTGTGGACATTTACCTTTATGGTTTATAATTCATGTGATTCTGTGGACTTGTCTTCTCTTTTATGAACTTTTCTTGTGATCGATTTGGCCGGCAGGATCGGCGTTTTGTAGTGGCGACCTTCCCGAGGGAAGGTGTCACCGCAAAGCGGCGGTTCTGGGCCTAAGACCCGGATGTTTAAAAAAAAATGGGGTCTTACAAGTGGTATCAGAGCAAACCTCGATCCGAAGAAAAGAAGTCCACAAAACCCCGCACGAGCTTAGTTTGAGGACAAACTAGCAGCGGAAGCAGTGGTGTGCCCAGATGGGAATCACATTGAGAAAGGTCCACTTTTAACTGAATCTTCTTAGTCAAATCTCTTTACGAGTGTCAAGTTTTCTTTTGTAGCCTGTGGCGAACCCTGCCCCCAGCAGGAAATACCTCCGGCTACAAAGATCTCTTTAGATAGTCTTTTAGTCAATGAGTTAGACTCAACCCCACTAGGACACGTGACTTACTTTGACAATTTATACCATGACCTAGTCTGAAATAGATCGTAGGTATAGCTTTTGTCGAAGGTACGAGGATACCCCAAAGAGGCTAGAGAAAGGAAGATTGATACATAAGTAGAACGGTAAGAGACTCTTAGACTCAATCCTCGTATATGTGCCAGGATTACATTAAGACAACCACCATGACAAACACCAAGGGTCGGATAAGAATTGAAGTTCAGAAGGGACCCGTTTGGGATTGGGTGACATAGTGACCCTGATAAGGTTGTCATAGAAGGTACCTAGAAGAGTCTAAAGCGTGGAGTACACCAGTGAGCCCCAAGATAGAACCCCAAGTTTAAGGATTTGTGCCCAAAGAATTGTTTGCATACTTGGGACGAATATACCTTGGTGATATTGAAGATACTCAGCCCCAAAATAGATAGTGGCTTATCTTTTGTTTATTGGGGGCTTGTCTTTTGTTTATGGGGGGCTTGTCTTTTGTTTATTGGGGGCTTGTCTTTTGTTTATTGGGGCGTACCTTTTGTGTATTGGGCAAACTAGTGACAGACTTGGATTTCCCTTAAACTTAAGTTAGAAATTTTGTGTCGTGAACACTATGATTTTGAAGTCGATCTTACTCAATGTTACTTGAGAGAAGATGAGACGGTGTAACAGTACGTTTGGAATGATGACCGCTAGAAGTACTAGGGAATGAATAGACATCATTTGGGTTGGACAACAACTTGCCCTTAGTTGAATCATTGGAAATATAAAGTCGCCAGGACCAATCTTTTAAGGATGTTGATGTCCTAGTATAGAAGTTAAGGGCGGAAATTAGATCTTACAAGTTGTAGTTAAATTTGAAAGCTCTTGTGGTTGGGGGGAAATTCGGAAGTGATTAACTTTTAATTTGTTAAAAACCACGCTCTGTCATGGTAGAAAATTTTAACTACAATAATAATGCTTAAACCTTGGAAACTTTGATGATGAATAACCAGAGATCTTAGTCGATGACTTGTTAGATTTGGAATATAATGTTTGATTTCACTATGATAAGAACGATCTAAGTTTATCTTGCTTAAGACCATTTGAGAGGGATCAAGATTAGCATAAGTGGAAGTGACAGGAATTTGATGAAATAAGCGTGATGATACTTCCTTGATGAAATTGACTTGTGAAAAATCCTAAGGTATCAAAATTTTGCCCTTATGAATCAAACTTCACGTAGAAAGTGATTGGGAGTCATCTTACCATTATGATTGGTTAGCATATACTCATAAAAGTTCACAAGTGCACCCCCAATAATATTTAAGGATGATTGGGACGCTAGCCGATTTTGATTAGTCTCATCAATAGTAAGAACCAGAAAAGTTGTAGATTGGAGACGATTGATTACTCGGACGTACCTGAAGGAGTAAGAATTTGAATGCGAGAAGAAAACTTTAGAGGCATAAGAGTCTGCCCAGGTTAGAGTGGAAGTTCGAGGATAGATTGACCAAGGTAGCTAGGTCGCCCCGGTCAGGATAGATGATACGACGGTGCGAGTCTTGCGGCGCAAGAAGATTACAGAGGTTAAGACATGTGAAAAAAAAAAATTTAGGGTTAGGAGGAGCACAACTTGGAGCCACTAGAGCTGGTGTGGCAGAGATAGTCAGTGCTCTCCGAACCGAGAATAACTTCAATTCTTAGGGGATGTTACGTTCAGTCACTCTCGGTGAAAACCCCGCAAGCCTAACCTGAATTTCGAGGACGAAATTATTATTTTTTGTTTATTGGGATTTGTAACATCCCCCAGACAGCTAGACCCCCCAGGTGAATCTGTCTTGACAAGGTCGTGACAAGGCCTTGGTAGTGTAGAAATCCCTTTGACTTAGGCAAGATTAGGGTTGAAAGTGCCTTGGACTGCAAATAACAATTTCCAGTGACCAAGCTTAGGGTTGGACTTTAGGGCCTCAACTTGACCATTTGGCCCCACCATGGTATCCCTAACCCTTTAGGGGTCCCCTTAGGGCACCAAGGACCCATTGGGGTCAACCAAAGAGGCCAAATTGACCAAAGTCAACCCTAACCCTAAATTGGTCAAAGTAGCCTAATTAGAGTCAATTAACCCTCACCATGCCAAATTGACCACTCATCTAGGTCTAGAATATCATGAGAGACCTAGTGGACCTAAAAGCCCCATCATGGGACCTCCAGTGGTGCAAATTGACCAAAATGCCCCTTTATGTCAAAAATGGCAATTCTTCACAAAGTGCCCTAATTGACCATCACCATATTAAATTGACCCTACCCATAGTGTTACCATATCATAGGGGACCCAGTGGACCAAAAAGCCCCTTGACTGGGTCAACCCTAGGGCTCAATTTGACCAAAGTCAACTTAGCATGATTTGGTCAAATCAGCTTAAATTGGGTCAACCAAGACTCATGTGACCAAATTGACCCCACCAATAGTTTCTAAACCTAATTTGGAATCCAATGGACCCAAAAGCCCTATCCTAGGGTCACCCAACTGGCCAATTTGACCAAAAGTCAAACTTGCCCAAATTAGGTCAAATCTCTTAAACCTAGCCCAATCCCTTTGGGCTAAGCCCAAATTGATCATTTGACCAGCCTAGTAGACTGATATTAAACATGAGAGAGAGGGAAAATCGGCCATGGTGAGTAGGAGAGAGAAAAACCCAATTTTGGAGGAGAGAGGAGGTGGTATTCATGGCCATTAAGGTGTTACACCCCTTGGTATCCCTCCATTACTCTTCCATTCATCTTCTCTGATGAATTTGAGAAGATTCCAGCAGTTCCCAGGAGTTATTGGGGGGTGGGGGAGTGAATAGGGTTGGCCAAGGGAGGGAGACCAAGAGGCCATTAATGGCTCTCTTGGTTAAAGCCTCCCTCCCCCTCAATTGAACCTCCCTTCATCTTCACAACCATCAGAGGAGTGGAACCCCTCATTTTCCCGAAAGTTTAGAGCCCCCTATGCACAAGAAGCCATGGCACCCAAAGCTTGGAGAAGGAAAAATGGTGGCCGGCGATTGGAGCCACCAAAACCCCCAAACAAGGTCCGATCCTCCTCCTCCTTACTCGTGCTAGCATCTTAGATCGAATTAGGTGAGAAATCGGGCTCAAAAGAGCCCGATCGGAGAGTTGAAAATTCAGATTTTCCATGGAAAATCGCCCCCTTGAGTTCGCCGGAGACCGCCGCTCCGGCGGCCGTGCCGCCGCCCGGCGATAGCCCCCACCTCAACGGAGGTGGTGGCGGTGGTAGCCGGCCAGGGAGGTGGCTGGGTGGCCGGGAAACGGCCTTGGAAAAGCTACAGGAAATGGCTTTCTTTTTGATGTTTTCGGCCAAATGAAGAAGATGAACAGTGCTTTTTTTTATAGTAAATGCTATTATGTGATTTATTGGGTATTTTTTAGCAGAACTTGCTTTTAATTACTAAAAATACTAGATGCCCTCTACAGAAAAAGTGCCCAACATGAAAGTTGTAGGCCTTTACCCCTAGGATCATACAAAATTGAGTTCACCCAATTTGGAGTCCTGGTTTGACCTCAGCACCCATTTTAGTACAAAGTTTGACTGAACTTTGAATGGATTCCCACGCCAGTCCACAACTCCAAATGACTTGAAATTTGGTGTGTAGGCTATTCTGATATACATCTAAGACATATCCAAAAATGAGAATTTTTGGAGAACATTTTCCTAAAGTTTTTGTAGAAATTAATAATCCTTGCATAAATTATTTGGAGGGTCAAATGACCTTCAATCACCACCAAATTTTGGTGGGGTGTTATTAGGGTCATGATAAACCCCTGGTTAAAATCTCAACTCATTTGGAGTTCTTTTGATTAGGTAATCATTAGGCCAAAGATTTGTCCATTTAGGGGAAATTTGTGAATAAGGGCTATTTGGGACATTTCATGGTCAAACCACCTCCAATTGGAGTGGGATTTTGGCAACTGCCCTAATATCACCCAAATCTCCTCCAAGAGAGTTATGGGGCCATGAGGAGTTGGATTGCCCTAGGTCATGGAGTTGGGGCACCTTGGGGTGCATTTAGCCAAGTAGTGATCCATTGGCCAAATGGGTTCATAGAGACTTGAGTCTTCTTGGAAAGGTCAGTGGGATCAATTTGAAACCCCATGAGGAAGATTTGTGAGCATTGGAGTTGTTTTGCTCAAGGCCATAGGGTTGATCCCTATGGAGTGGAATTTGGGGTTGTGAAGGACATAGGGGTGATTGTCCTTGGAGAGGAGTGAAGTAGATTCCTATGAGTTCTATGGGTGATATAATACCCCCACAAGAAGTTTGGGTGGATTTGGAGAGGTTTTGACCCTAACCCTAGGCTAAACCCTAATGGGGTGCAATTAGAGGCTATTGAAGGAAGAAGGGTCAAACCTCAATGGTTTGACTTGAAATTTTGGGGAGATGGTCTTAGGGACCATAGATTGCTACTGTGAGAATTTGGAGGGATTTGGAGTTGCCAATCCTAAGTAATAAACCCTTGGGTAGATTTGCAAATAATTAGGGTTTTGGATTTTAGGATGAAATAACACTTAATGTTTAACCATCTTCTGTCACAATTTTAGTTTTAAGGTTATTAATCCCTGGAAAATTCTGTCAAACCAGGAGAACTTTTGGAGGTCCAAATTGTAATATTTCATAATGTTGGCAATTTTTGGGATGATCAATTGTAGGGTGTTAGATTTCTGTAATTGCATGAAACTTTGCTGGATGCCATTTCATACCAATATGTACCCACTGTATTTTTCTCATAATTTTTGGATTAATATTTTTGGCACCTCTAGTTCATTTTGGAATTAATTGCAAATATATCCTCTGTGGGAATTACAAATGTACCCTCTGTGGAACATGGTCAAACTTTGTAGGACTGAATATTTTAGTATGAATCACCTATGTATTAAATTGCATAAGGTTTGGAGATCATATGAGGGTACCTCCTTTGGAATTTACTGGTAATAAATGAGTTTTGGAATTTTGAAAAATAGTAAATCTTGCTGGTTTTTCCTAAGAATTCATATCCACTGATTTTTAGGTACCCTTTATTTATGTAAAAATTTAGGCAGGCATTGGATGTCAGGAAAGCATACTTGCAGTTCAAACCTTAGGAAGTGGTATTTTGGGAAAAAAGATTTAAATACTATTATTATTTGGAAAATTATGAAACTCTGGGTTTGGTCTTAAATATGTAGTATGGACCTCCAATAAAATTGTTGAATCATAGGATTGAGTATTTAGTGTACTCCCCTTCATGAGCATCAAAGCGTTAAGGATGGTCTGCGTTTAGCAAATTGGCAATTTTGGGGTTGTAGGCCAAATTGGATTATATTGATTGGAGAGTGAGGGACTCATGGTAATTATATGGATATGAGAGGACCCTTGGAGAGAATTAAGGTTTGATGAGTCACAGGGTGGTGGGGTGCCACCCTTGGGGTGGGTCGTCCTGTGGTTGACGAAAGATCATCTTTTGTCTATTAGGACCTAAAAGCACTTAGGTTTAGACCAGGTGAAATGTTAAGAGGGTTTCTTATGGGTAGTAACTAATAACATTAAGTGTCTTGGGAATGGGAACTTTGGGGTGTCATCCCATAGTGGTTCCTAGTACCGTAGCGGGCCCCTCACAGGGTAACCCTCGGGAAGTCCAAGACTAACCCTAACTCATAGGAGTAAGACATTGTACAAGATTAACTAATAACACACTCATCCATACCCTGTGGTTTCGGAAGTTTAGTTGGATTGGTTGTCCGAGCGGTGGGCTCGGTGGCTGTTGCAGCAGACTAGTTAGTCTGGTGAGCTTTTGGCTTGGAAGGTTATTGATGACGGGCAGGTTAGCCCGGGGAGCTTTTGGCTCGGAAGGTTTTGATGACGGGCAGGTTAGCCCGGGGAGCTTTTGGCTCGGAAGGTTATTGATGGCGGGCAGGTTAGCCCCGGGGAACTCATGGCTCAGAGATAGGAAGTAGAACATGTTGCATGTGCACTGAAGGTGGTGGGTCTTCGGTATTGGACGGTCGTTCACACCGACGTCGATACGTTGACTCGGCGAGTGTGGTTTTACACTTAGCCTTGATAGTCTGGCGGTCTAGTCTGCAAGAGTACGCAGACGCTCTGCGGGTATAGTGGAGGCGTACAATAGGTCTAGGTTGGGTAGTGTGAATACCAACCTAGAGGTGGGCGAGGCCCAACCCACCGCTTCCGTTTGCCACTACGGGAGTATCCTGGGAGTCTAGCTCGCTCTAAAAAGAGGGAACTAAAGGTCTATGCGCATAGAGTCGAAGTGTGTGTGTTGCACTTGTATGATCATGGCATAACAGCATACCTGCATAACATAGCATAAACATTGCATTCAACCCCTGACACCTATCGTATAAATTGGTATGGGACTTTTTATACGATAGGCCCTGCTAAACGACCCCTTGGTCTATAGGTTTGTATGGGCATTCCTATAAATCAATGGTTATTATTATATTACCTTACCTGTCTATTTACATACAGCTTTTCTATACTTTACTTGCTCCTTACTATGCTTATTTACTGCTTCATATATATATACACATGTGTAGAGTAGAATCATTTCATGTACCACTGTCACCTGCTTGTTTCCACTCTGCCTTTGGTCCTCCTTTTCATTCCTCCCCGCTCGGTGCCTAGGAGCCACGGGTTTAGGGGCGGGGGATTGTTGACTTAGTCTTTTTGACTAACGGTCGGTGGACCATATCATTTTAGGAAATCGAGGAGACGCAGCAGCACCAGAGGCCGGAGCAGACGGAGGCGGGCCAGTCTAGTACAGGAGCACAGGATTCAGGATCTGTGAGTGATTAGTAGTTAGCTTCCGCGAGTGATCTTGTAGTGAGGAAATGATGTACAGGGCAAGAGCCCCCCCTTTATTATTGTAACCTTTGTAATATCTTTTATTCAGTTATTATCTGTGGACATTTACCTTTATGGTTTATAATTCATGTGATTCTGTGGACTTGTCTTCTCTTTTATGAACTTTTCTTGTGATCGATTTGGCCGGCAGGATCGGCGTTTTGTAGTGGCGACCTTCCCGAGGGAAGGTGTCACCGCAAAGCGGCGGTTCTGGGCCTAAGACCCGGATGTTTAAAAAAAAAAAATGGGGTCTTACAGACGGTACATTTATCGTTCGTTATTCTCGTAATTTTTTGTCTCGTTAAATACAATTTTTTTTAATTAAAACACCATTTTAATTAATTTTTCTTTTCTTTTGACCATTTAATGTATTAAAATGATGTTTTAATTCAAAAGAAATAAATTTTAATGAGAGAAATATTTTTATAGTTAAACAAACTAAATTGATGTTTTACTCATACATTTTATTTTATCTTTAATTATAGTTGATACTAGTTATATTTAAGAATTTAATATAGACAATATATTTTAAAAAATTATTTCAAGTATTTTAATTAAAATTTTCATTTTTAACCCTTAATTAACTTATAGCTTGATTTTTACGATGATTTAGGATGATTATGATGAAAACATAGAGATAAGGGGGGTTATCCACCTATTTCAAAACTCTAGGGAGGTTATTGACATATGTGTAAAATTTGAAGGGGTTTATCCACCTATTTCAAAAGTCTAGAGGGGTTATTGACATAAGTGTAACACTTGAAAGGGGTTATCAACAATTTACTTTTTTTTAATAGCGCGGGCAGCCAATAACATGTGGTCAGTCATTAAATTTTGGTGATTGTTATCCGCACTACAGTTTTGGCTATCCACACTCTTTTTGTACGAGTTATTACGCGCCTTTTGGAAATACGTCTTGTACATACATTTTTAGGAAAAGTGTTCAACACGAAAGTTGTAGATCTCGTCGAGATCTACAACATTCGTGTTGAACACTTTTCCTAAAAATGCATGTAAAAGGCGTATTTCCAAAAATTCGCTATAATTACACACATGTTTCAATCAGGGCGACAATACGTCTTGTGCGTGTATTTTTAGGAAAAGTGTTCAACACGAATGTTGTAGATCTCGATGAGTTTTACAACTTTTGTGTTGATCAGTTTTCCTAAAAATGCACGCACAAGACGTATTTTCAAAAGGCGCGTAATAACTCATACAAAAAAAAAATACGGATAGCCAAAACTGTAGTGCGGATAACAATCGCCTTATTTTTTTCCTTTTTTTTACTTAAAAAAAGATAATAATAAAAAGTATTATTATAACGACTATATCGGGAAGCGTGATCCGGTCTCCGGTCTTCTCCTTCATTCCGCAGTCTTCCACCTCTTCTTCTTCATGGCTGCAGTCTTTGCTTCCCTTGGAAGGTTGTTTCCTGTTTCCTTCACTCTCGATATAAAGGGTTTCGATTAGGGCTCAGCGGAACACGTTTCTATCCGCATCTCTGTCCTGGTTGTTCGTGTGCGCATCCGCTATGTCGGTGAGTGAGGCGCTCGACGCTCCCTAATTACTTTTTTTCCCTACAATTTTCTCGGATAATCGATACCTAAGTTTGAATCGGTAAAAAATCGTTTTGGTTTTTGTGCTTGGGAATTAATTTGTCCTCTTGATGCTAGAGAACCCCTTCAATGTTTATTTCGCTCTGTTGATTGCATGCAATATATTCTTTCCCTCAATGCTGAACACTAGATTTTAGACCTTGATCCGTTGACGCGCAGAAACTCCATAAATGGAAATTTTTTTATGAAGATGCAGGATTTAATGTTTTTTTCCTTTCTTGTAACTTGTGTGCGTCTAAATTTGTGACTTAAATTAGAGCCTACAATGATTCCTCTACTGTTGAGCTATATTTTTTAGTTGGTATGAGTTCTAGAGTAAAGCATTCTACCCCCAATCTTTAATTTCTCCCTCTTTGTGGATCAAGCTACAGATTCTTTCTTCTGCGGTGTCCGATGAATAATTTTCCGTGATCAAGATCATGAAGTTGAAAAGGAGAATACACATGAGTACAAATCTAGCCATCGGGATCCATCTTCTTTTGGACTTGGAATTGATTTCCCTTCCAAGAGGAGATGAATACTTCAAATCTACAATTTTTACTTAGTTTGTTCCCTGCTTGGAGTTCAATCCTTCTAGCGAAATACCTAGGTTTCTATTTTACTTTGTTTTTGTCGTAGGCATGTTAAACTTCTCAACCGGTGGTCCAACCGATAATCTATGTATATAGCCATTTCTTCTTTAATAGCGCAAATGGCGGGGAATGTGGATTGAGATTTTATTTATGGATTTAGGGGGTTTGGAATTGTGAATTTTGGTTTAGTAATGGGATATAAGGGAGGTGGCGAGAGAGTGCCCGTGACTATGATGGGTACTCGAGGGAGGGTGGAAATGGTTGTGATGTTGGGAGGTGGCTGGGGAAGGAAACTATGGGGGTGGGGAAGGGGAGAAAGGGGATAAACAGGACTAGAGGGTTGCTGGGAGGGGAAAAAGGGGGATTAGGTAAAGTATATATATTGTCTGGTTGCAATCGCGACTTTGATCATCCATCTGACGATTCTAAAAGTGTCTATCTCCGAAATCTATCTAATGATGCGCTATCAATCCTCACCATTCTCTTCGACTCAAAGACATTGTAAATTGTAACTCATGGTAGAAAATATCTCTGTTAAAGGCCCTTGTGTCACATAAGCTGTCGAGAATCCGACACATAAAGTAAGATGCTATAAGGGTGAAGGATAAGACAATAGTGGGGGTTGGGGGTACATGTGAGGTTATGGTAGGGGTAGAGGCTTAGATTGAAGCTGCAGGGAATGTTGATGCCTTGATGGTCCCAAAAATTAGGTGACACCACATCTAAAATTAAATTATCTACCTTGAATATAAGATGAATACCCATATTAATAGAATTATTAAGCTCATAAAAATTTGACCAATATTCTCTCATGATAGTATAGGGACCTATTCACTTAGCACTCAGATTCATAGTTGTCCCCAATGAGAACCTCTCAAGTAATGTGCAAATTGTTGAAACCAAGACTTGAGAACAAGACTTGGTTTCCGTGGAGTTCGGGGTCCCCAAAAGAAGGGGTGACCTCACACCTACTTCTCTCAAGGAAGAGCACTAGGCCGAAGACTTAGGAAACTAGGAACAGAACCAAGGGATTAGCGAGGAGGTCCCACCACACACCCGAAAGATCTTAGAGCGCTTCCCCTCCCAAGCCAATGCTAAGCTTGGGCACCTTTGAAGGCTCTCCTCTCCCACTAAAGAGACTTGGGGAGAGAGATAGCCAAAAGAGACGTGCTCCAAATGGTGCCCCCTTGGTCCTATTTATAGATTTCTGGACTTGGTCTGCCAATAGCCAAATTCTGGCCTACGAAAATACGAAAATACCCTCAAGTTTGGCCTGCCAATAGCCAAATCCCGTCATTTCGAGGCGCTAAACGCAGACCGCCCCCCCCCCCCCCCCCCCCCCCCCCCCCCTCTTGGGGCTGGGCGAGAGGGGGCATGCCACCCTTACTGGAGTTGGGGCGAGAGGGGGCAGGCCAAAGGAGGAGGAGGGGCGGCCAGCCCCCCTCTCGCCCCCGCCCCAGCAAGGGGGCGAGAGGAGGAGGGGCGGCCAACCCCCCTTTCGCCCCCGCCCCAGCAGGGGGGCGAGAGGAGGAGGGGCGGCCAACCACCCTCTCGCCCCCGCCCCGGCAGGGGGGCGGGAGGAGGAGGGGAGGCCAGCCCCCCTTTCGCCCCCGCCCCAGCAGGGGGCGAGAAGAGGAGGGGCGGCCAACCCCCCTCTCGCCCCTGCCCCAGCAGGGGGCGAGAGGAGGAGGGGCGGCCAGCCCCCCTCTCGCCCCCGCCCCGGCAAGGGGCGAGAGGAGGAGGGGCGGCCAGCCTCCCTCTCGCCCCCGCCTCGACAGGGGGGCGAGAGGAGGAGGGGCGGCCAGCCCCCCTCTCGCCCCCGCCCCGGCAGGGGGGCGAGAGGAGAAGGGCGGCCAGCCCCCCTCTCGCCCTCGCCCCGGCAAGGGGGGGGGGGGGGCGAGAGGAGAGGGTGGCTTGCCCCCTCTCGCGCCAACTCCAGTAAGGGTGGCCTGCCCCCTCTCGCCCAGCCCCAAGAGGGGGGGGGGGGGGAGGGGGCGGTCTGCGTTTAGCGCCTCAGAATGACGGGATTTGGCTATTGGCAGACCAAACTTGAGGGTGTTTTTGTAATCTCGTAGGCCAGAATTTGGCTATTGGCAGACCAAGTCCAGAAATCTATAAATAGGACCAAGGGGGCACCATTTGGAGCACGTCTCTTTTGGCTATCTCTCTCCCCAAGTCTCTTTAGTGGGAGAGGAGAGCCTTCAAAGGTGCCCAAACTTAGCATTGGCTTGGGAGGGGAAGCGCTCTAAGATCTTCCGGGTGTGTGGTGGGACCTCCTCGCTAAGCCCTTGGTCCTGTTCCTAGTTTCCTAAGTCTTCGCCTAGTGCTCTCTCCCTTGAGAGAAGTAGGTGTGAGGTCAGCCCCTCTTTTGGGGACTCCGAACTCCACGGAGACCAAGTCTTGGTTTCAACACAAATCATCACCCAATGATCTTCTTTGAATATTTTCTCCCTCGTGGGATTATCTGCATAAAATTTAAAAGGTTCGTTATTTAATACAATTTTATGTCGGAGTATGACATGCAAATCATGCAACAAATGATAAATGAATGACTTGACAGACTTACTAAGCGTAAACTTTACAGGGTGGTGAAATCCCCTAAGAATGGGCGGTTTATCAGGAGCCTCTTTGGATAGGGTGTGAAAATATTCGTTGCTTGTGTGATGACCAGTCAGGTGATAACTCTAGACATTGTCACTAAGGTACGACTCCATGGCGTGTGAAGCATCTCGCATAAGACGCGACTCATCGGGAGGCTCACTAAGAGATATATAGAAAATGTGTCATAAATACAACGATCACTAGAACGAATACCCAAGACATCGACATTAGGATGACTGTCTCCCAGAGGGGAAAACTTGTCAGGTGGCTCACCGGGAGGAGTATAAAAAAATTCGTCAATAGCAAGATAATCCTTCAGATGGGTATTATCGATGATGGTATTGTCCTAAACGGTAGGGAAGGCAGCCACTGTAAGGACAACGCTACACTCTCTACTCCCACTTGAGACAGGATTATGACACTACAAAATTAAGAGACTCTAAGGAACATGTACTCAAATGCGGGTATATGATCGATCTAATAACTATGCCTATGCAACGGGAAAGGGGAGGACAAACTACTACGAGCTTATTAGGTCGCTCGTAGTCACTCTCAGTCGATGCAAGAAGGTCTGGGTAGGACTCAAGTGGCGGACCACTCATCAGACGCTGAACCTCGCTGGAGTGAGATAACTCAGTATCAGGTGTCCCATCCTGCGAGTCCATAGGGGCACGAGTAGATCCGGTGGTGACCTCGGACCATGGATGAACCCATGGTTATACACACCCGGGCATGTTCCCGGGTGTGCTTTTTCGTGAATCCCGCCTGACAGTGCGATAATGCGATGCCCTAGCAATTTTTTCCCTCCTGTTTCCCCCCTCACGTAGTGTAGAGGTGCAGAACGACGGAAAGCCATGGGGAAACTTTATTCCAGAGGTGAGAGGCGTGAGCAAAGCTGCAAAGCAGTCTTCTTCTTCTTCCGTTCTTACTTCTCCCTGAGTTCGTCTTCGAGAAGACGTGAGGGCCGCCGCCCGCGACGGAGAGGCTCGCGACGGACCAAGCGAGAGGCGACATCACACGATTTTTCTTCCTTCCTTCGGCTTCGCGGAGACGAGGACTCTGTTTGCAGTGGCGGAACTAGGATTTTTACTTAACCCGGACACTTAATAAAAAAGTAATTGTAAATGATAACTTTTCATAAAAAAATGGCAAAATAAAAAAATACTGAATACGTAAACTCTAATCAAAGTATATTATGGTTCAACAAGAATTTCAATGAGAAGACGAATTATAAATGATTATGAGGAATACCTGATAGGCTAGAGCCGAAGACCGGATGCCGAAGGGGCTGGCGGCAGTCATGAGAGACTGAATTCCAGAGCTGATAATGGATCCAAAATAAAATTCAAAAAGGCTAAAATTTGTGCACTAAATGAGCATACCCAGACAAGTTCCTTCTGCCCTACACACCATGTACACGTGAGAAGAAACTATTATCAAAGAATAGAGGGCTTCTATATCTGACTTGATTTCTCTTTAAGCTCTTAAGATTTTCATTTCCTCTGCAGGAACACTTGTAAAAATAGATAAACATCATGAATTCCCAAAGTCTGGATTTCAAAACTAGAAGGGCACTAGGAACTAGCAAAAAGTTGGATTCAATAACCAAAACAAATATAATAACATTTGATGCCTTGTTGGATCCATTAGAACCATATGCAAATGACCTTTTACTGGAAGGAAGAGCTGTCGGTGGTGAGGAAGACCTAGTTAGTTTCGTCGGGCTTGGATCGGACGGAGAGAAAGTGCCGTCGCTGGGCGCTGTCGGGTGTCCCTTCACGCGAACCGCATGGGTAGGGTTGCGGGAGATTCGCCGCCGAGGAGGAGACCAACGGGTGCCCTTCAATAGATTCGCCGGTTGGAGGCGGAGGAAATCGTAGAAAATCGGGAGGAAGCTGTTCACACGGCTAGTGTTAGGTTTGAAAATAGAGATACCTAAAAGTTTAAAGGAATTATAATAGCATAAAAAGTGGGTAAAAATGGGTTTGTGAATAGACTAGCATGGCCTGCGAATAACATTTCCTTTAACTTATTGTTTGATCTGATGTGGTAAAAGTTGCCATCTTAAGAATGATGGTGGCTTCATTGGATAGGGTATTTACTATTACATCGTGATTGATGAAGGTGAAAGCACACAACAACCATGACAAACAGTTACTTTTACAGTGTTATTAGGAAAACAATGTCTTTCTTATAAACAATTTACAATGCAGGTTAGGACTGTCAAAGTGAGCAATGTTTCCCATAGCGCAACTGAGCAAGATATCAAGGAGTTCTTTTCTTTTTCTGGAGATATCGATCATGTTGAAGTGAAGAGGTTTTTTTTTATCTTGGTTATTTTATAATGATTTTGTGGTCTAATTTTGTTTTTATTTATGCATATACCAATTTGATTTTTTCAGTGTTGATGAGTGGTCTCAAGTTGTATATATCACTTTTAGAGATACCCAGGGAGCAGAAACTGCGATGCTTTTGTCGGTATGTTTCCATATCTTAAATTTCCCATCATCTGACATTTTAGAAGTTTTTAGTCATTTTTGTGTGTGTATTGGTATGTTTCCATATCTTAAATGAGCAGTCACGCACGAGGTTCTCATATGTGCCGACATGGTACTTATACGACCTCCTGGACGCACGTCTCCCTCTGCATATGTAGCTCAAGGGCATTATCGTACTTTGTATGTCACTCCCATATATATAAGAGTGGTAGAGTGTCTCTTTATGAGGATCTTTTGAGATATTGTGAGTGTTAAACTCTTCTAGGCGAGAGAGACTCTTAGAGGGAACCTGCCCTTAAGATTTGGTATCGAGCATGTCTTGATAATTTGTATCTCACATATTCCTTATGATATTTTGTGACCGATAGTATGCATCTATCACGACAATGACAATGCCCCCGACGCTCGTCGCCAGGGTTCCCTTTTACCCCGGTAACGACAATACCTGTACCGCCCACTGCCCCCATGGAAAATTTTGATTTACTAAATATAAAATGGGGGACAAGAGCAGAGGGGGCACTACCTCAGTGGGGGTACTGGGAAACCCCGTGGGCAAGCGATCGAGGTATTGTCATCACACAGGAGGAATCTCATGCACTACTGTTCATATTATTAAGAAGTGACTACAAAAAATTACAGAGGGGCTGACAATCCCCGAACGTAATAGTTGTATTGGAAGCGGGCTTCGACCACAACGGACGGAAGGGAAAAAATGGAATCGCAAAAAAAGCACGAGGATACTACTCCCTTTTAATATAGTATAGATATTGTCGATGTTCTGCTCCAATTTTTTCCCAGTACTACCTGGAGCTATGTTGTTAAAGGCGCGCCTCAGGAGCGCCTAAGGTTCAAGGCTCACCAGACTCAGTGGTTTGCGTCTTCATGCGTCTTATTTGTGTCTTTGGAACATAAAATGCACGCCTGAGTGAGATTTTGTTGTAATTTAAAAAAAATAAAGAAAGAATTAATATAAGAACTCAATATTTTTTATTGATTTAGTGTTTGTGAAAAGGGCTTGAGTGTTGTTGTTGTTGTTGTTGTAGTGTTTGTGAAAGATAATTGTGCTTTCAGACTTAGATATGATGCAAGTGATCACATTAATTCTATTTTTTAAGAGATATAAATGATAGTAATGAATGATTAATTAGTAGAATAGACGAAGAATCTGATCAAAAAGATGAAATGATTTTTGATGTTGATTATTTAAAATAGATGTGGTTGCGTCTTGCCTTCGCCAGACGCGCGCCTACGCCTAGGCTTCAAGACTTCTTTGCGTCTTGATGCGCCTTGCTCCTTTAATAACTAAGACCTGGAAAACTATTGAAATGTAAGTTTGAACTTTCATCTAATTTTGATCATATTAAAAACTTTTGAGGTGTAGGAAACTTCCATTTTGTAGAAAATCATTTTTAATTTTGTTTGAGATATTAATTTCTTACTTGAAAAGTTCTTATATTCCACAACAATTGATTTTAGATAAATAACAGTGTATTAAATCATATGCACCAAATTATTTGGTATTAGTAGAGGGGTACACAATCTATATTGATTGCACAATATTAGATGTATTCCTTGATGTGGGACTATATTTTCAACATGCCCATTCTTTATAGAGTCTTTATCATCAAACACTAATAAGAGTGAGGTATTTACCTGCTTCCGAGATTTCCATAAGCTTGTTCAGACCCAATACACTAAGGTGATCATGGTACTAAGGTCAGATAATGAGACAGAATACACTAATAGGACAATGGAAGAGTACTTATCAGCTCATGGGATATTGCACCAGACCACTTGTGCATACACACTGGCACAGAATGGAGTGGCGGAAAGGAAGAACAGACACCTTCTGGAGGTGGCAAGAAGTATGATGCTTAACATGAAGGTTCCTCAGAGTCTGTGGGGATATGCGGTGTTGACAGCAGCACAACTGATCAACAGGATGCCATTACAGGTTCTGGGGTGGAAGTCTCCATGTCAGTTATTGTAGGGACATAACAGGGGGATCCTTCCGTTGAAGGATTTTGGGTGTGTGTGCTTCGTGAAGGACAACAGGCCAGGTGTTGGTAAGCTTGATGCGAGGGTAATCAAATGTATCTTTGTGGGCTACTCTCGTACTCAGAAGGGGTACGTGTGTTGGAGTCCAGTGGAGAAAAGAAGCTTTGTGAGCATGGATGTTCACTTTAGAGAGTTGGAGCAGTACTACCAACAGGAGGGAGCCCCACCCACACTAGATTCATCTGACAACGAAGATATGAGGCGAGAGAGGGAGAGGTTGGTGACAGATCTGGGAGTATGGCAGGGAGGACCAGTGGAGGAGGAGCAAGAGAGTGATAAAGAGCAGCTGGAGGAGGAGAGGCGAGGTGTTAGACCTACGGCTCAAGGGAGCTACTTACATACAGTAGGAGGGGGAAGCTACCAACCGTATCAGCCCCTGTGCCTGTGCCCAGTCTAGCTCCTAGTCCCTTGGCTACGCTTGTCCCTACTCTTGGAGCGCCTACATCACCGCAAGCCTCAGGTGATATCCTTCCCCCTCACTCTCCTTGTCCAACTGTCACCTTACGGAAGACTACCCGTAGCAATGCGGGAAATCCTCCAAATAGATACGGTTGGGACCTTGCTTCTCTTGTCTCTTATGATCATATCTCCTCTTCTCACGGAGCATTCATTGCATCGTTGGATATTATTATTGTACCTAACAATTGGCAGGTTGCCAAAGAAGATCCGAAGTGGAAGACAACAATGAAGGAGGAGATGAGGGCTCTTGAGAAGAACAAGACTTGGGAGCTAGCACAGCTGCCAAAGAATAAGAAGGCCGTCGGGTGCAAATGGGTGTTCACTGTGAAGCAGAACCCAGAGGGACAAGTCGAGCGCTACAAGGCTCGATTAGTTGCCAAGGGGTACAGCCAGACCTATGGCATCAATTATGATGAGACATTTGCACCCGTCGCAAAGATGAGCACCGTCAGGACTCTGATCAGCTTGGCGGTGAATGGTGGATGGATGTTGCACCAAATAGATGTGAAGAACGCTTTTCTTCATGGAGATCTAGCAGAGGAGGTGTACATGTAGATACCACCAGGGTTTGGCACAGCCAAGACAGAAGACAGAGTCTGCAGGTTGAAGAAGTCCCTCTATGGGCTGAAGCAGTCACCTCGCGCGTGGTTCGACAGGTTCAGGAAGGCGATGATTGGAATGGGATATCAGCAGATAAATGCCGATCACACAGTGTTTTTTAGGCAGAATGGAGGTCACATCACCATGCTTGCGGTGTATGTGGACGACATGATCATCACAGGGGATGATGAGCGGGAGATTGGTCGCCTCAAGGGGGCTCTGGGCAAAGAGTTTGAGGTGAAGGATCTGTGTCTTCTTAGGTATTTTCTAGGAATTGAGATTGCTTACGAAGCAGAAGGGATAGTCCTTTCCCAAAGGAAATATGCTTTGGATCTCCTCACAGAAATTGGGATGTTGGGGTGCAAACCTGCTGCGACACCAATCGATCAGAAGTGTAAATTGGGTGCTGAGTTTGGGGAACCGGTGGATCGTGAGTTGTATCAAAGGCTAGTTGGGAGGTTAATTTACTTGAACCACACTCGCCCAGACATATCATTTGCTGTGAGCGTGGTGAGCCGCTACATGCATGACCCAAGGAGGGCCATATGGATGCAGTGTACCAGATTATGCGGTACTTGAAGAATGCCCCTGGCAAGGGGCTGACGTTCAGAAGGAACGGGCACATGAAGATTGAGGGCTACTGCGACTCTGACTGGGCAAGCTGTGCGGACGACAGGAGGTCCACTTCACGTTATTGCATATTTGTGGGAGGTAACCTGGTATCCTGGAGGAGCAAGAAACAGTCAGTAGTGGCTAGATCAACGGCAGAAGCAGAGTATGGAGCCATGACATTAGGGGTGGATGAGCTTCTGTGGCTGAAAGGGATGCTTGTTGAGTTGAAGCTGGATCACAGAGATAAGATGAAACTGTGGTGTGACAGTCAGTCAGCTATTAGTATTGCAAATAATCCAGTCCAACACGATCGAACCAAGCATATAGAGATTGATAGATTTTTCATAAAGGAAAAACTTGATTGTGGGCTACTGGAGTTGAGTCACGTTTCGACCATGGGTCAGGTAGCAGATTGCTTGACCAAGGGACTCAATTCAGAAGATATGATCAGGGGTTGTGACAAGATGGGCTTAGTGAATATTTTTCGCCAATCTTGAGGAGTGTTGTAATATAAAATGTTGTAGGCTATAAATAGCCACTTGGTTTTACCCTAAATAAGATTTTACGGTTCATTTTGCAACTGTACTTATACGACCTCTTGGACGCACGTCTCCCTCTGCATATGTAGTTCAAGGGCATTATCGTACTTTGTATGTCACTCCCATATATATAGGAGTGGTAGAGTGTCTCTTTATGAGGATCTTTTGAGATATTGTGAGTGTTAGACTCTTCTAGGCGAGAGAGGCTCTTAGAGGGAACCTGCCCTCAAGATTTGGTATCGAGCATGTCTTGATAATTTGTATCTCACATATTCCTTATGATATTTTGTGATCGATAGTATGCATCTATCACGACAATGACAATACCCCCGACGCTCGTTGCCAGGGTTCCCTTTTACCCCGGTAACGACAATACCTGTACCGCCCACTGGCCCCCATGGAAAATTTTGATTTACTAAATATAAAATGGGGGACAAGAGCAGAGGGGGCACTACCTCAGTGGGGGTACTGGGAAACCCCGTGGGCAAGCGATCGAGGTATTGTCATCACACAGGAGGAATCTCATGCACTACTGTTCATATTATTAAGAAGTGACTACAAAAAATTACAGAGGGGCTGACAATCCCCGAACGTAATAGTTGTATTGGAAGCGGGCTTCGACCACAACGGACGGAAGGGAAAAAATGGAATCGCAGAAAAAGCACGAGGATACTACTACCTTTTAATATAGTATAGATATTGTCGATGTTCTGCTTCAATTTTTTTCCCAGTACTACCTGGAGCTATGTTGTTAAAGGCGCGCCTCAGGAGCGCCTAAGATTCAAGGCTCACCAGACTCAGTGGTTTGCGTCTTCATGCGTCTTATTTGTGCCTTTGGAACATAAAATGCACGTCTGAGTGAGATTTTGTTGTAATTTAAAAAAAAAATAAAGAAAGAAATAATATAAGAACTCAATATTTTTTTATTGATTTAGTGTTTGTGAAAGATAATTGTGCTTTCAGACTTAGATATGATACAAATGATCACATTAATTGTATTTTTTAAGAGATATAAATGATAGTAATGAATGATTAATTAGTAGAATAGACGAAGAATCTGATCAAAAAGATGAAATGATGTTTGATGTTGATTATTTAAAATAGATGTGGTTGCGCCTTGCCTTCGTCAGACGCGCGCCTGCGCCTAGGCTTCAAGGCCCCTTTGCGTCTTGGTGCGTCTTGCGCCTTTAATAACTAAGACCTGGAAAACTATTGAAATGTAAGTTTGAACTTTCATCTAATTTTGATCGTTTTAAAAACTTTTGAGGTGTAGGAAACTTCCATTTTGTAGAAAATCATTTTTGTTGTTGTTTGAGATATTAATTTCCTACTTGAAAAGTTCTTATATTCCACAACAGTCGATTTTAGATAAATAACAGTGTATGAAAACATATGCACCAAACTATTTTGTATTAGTAGAGGGGTACACAATCTATATTGAGTGCACAATATTAGATGTATTCCTTGATGTGGGACTATATTTTCATCATGCCCATTCTTTAGAGTCTTTATCATCAAACACATTTTTTTTTTAAATTTGATGATGCGGGAGCGAGTCATTTGGCCTATATTAGAACATATACGTCCAATCTAAAACTAATTGATTATAGGTGGAGAGGCCTGTGATCTCTCAACACCGTGATTTCTTGCGCTACTGATATATTTTTTCCGAATTTTCAGGGCGCAACAATAGTAGATCAATCCGTCATCATCACAATCGCTGCTGATTATCAGCCACCGCCCACCATCCCACTTCCCCCAGCGGTATGAATCCATATATATATGCTTCATAATCTACCGTCATGGTCACCGCCCTCCAACTCCGATCAAATGCCCCGAACAATTAAAATTTTCTTTCATGCCGCAGTACGAAGAGAGCGGGCCAAACGGTGGCCACCAATCCGTCGTCCAAAAGGCCGAAGATGCCGTCGCGTCCATGCTCGCCAAAGGCTACGTCCTGGGCAAAGGCACGGTGTCCAAGGCGAAATCATTCGACGAGAGGCACCATATAACATCGACGGCCACGGCGAAGGTCGCTTCATTGGACCGGAAGATTGGGCTGAGTTCCAAGATGAGCGCCGGCGCCTCCGCGGTCAACGGAAAGGTCTGGGAAGTCGACCAGCGATTCCAGATATCCGGGAAGACCCAGTCGGCCTTTTCAGCTGCCGAGCAGAAGGTGAGCGGCGCGGGATCAGCTATGCTCAAGAACAAGTATATCTTCACAGGGGTGTCCTTTGTGAGTGGAGCTTTCAACAAGGTAGGGCAAGCAGCTGCTGATCTGGGCTCAAAGACCAAAGCAAAGGTTATGGCTGAGCAAATGAAGAAGGGGACTTTTTGATGAGATCTGGAAGTTTTCTTAAATCTAGGAATTTTTACTGGTATACAAACCAAAACTATTACAAGTGCTCATATACCCCACTCTTTAAAATTACTGGCATGCCACCCATATATATTTTTAAAGGTTTTAGTGTTACAATGGGGGTGGTTTGCACTAGTAATTCTGAGAATTGCTGAATGGTATACCTGTAAATGTAGAAGTTTATGGTGGTATACCTATCTATAAGGGTCCGTTCGGCGCGCAGGTAATGGCTTTCTGGAATTGGCTTTGGCCAGAAAATCAATATCTGTAGGAATTGGTTTTGTGCATAAAACCAATTCAACTGTTCGGTTGCAGGATGGAATTCAGTGAACAGAATTGGAATTGATATCTGTAAGTTGTTCGGTTGCACGATGGAATTAGCTTTCTGGAATTGAAATTTTTTAAATTCAAATTTTTAAAAGCGCGCGCCAGGGCGAAAAGCACGCGCCCGGGCAAAAAACGCGCGCTCGGGCAAAAAATGCGTGCCCGGGCGAAAAAAACCGCGGTCGGCGAAAAAATCGCGCACGGGCAAAAAAATTGAGCCTAGTCGAAATAAATGCGCATGGGCGAAAAAATCGCGGCCGGCGAAAAAATTGCTCCCGGGCGAAAAAATCGCGGCCGGGCGAAAAAATCGCACTCCGGGCGAAAAAATCGCGCCCGAGCGAAAAAATCGCGCCCGGACGAAAAAAAAGCGCCCGACCGAAATAAACGTGCCCAGGAGAAATATAACGCGCTCGTGCGAAAAAATCGCGCCCGGGCGAAAATATGCGCCCGAGTGAAATAAACGCTCCCGGACGAAAAAATCGCGCCCCGGACAAAAAAATCGCGCTCGGGCGAAAAAATTGCGCTCGGGCGAATAAAAACGCGCCCGGGCGAAAAAACACGCCCGGGCGAAAAAATCGCGCCCCGGCGAAAAAATCGCACTCGGGAGAAAAAATCGCGCCAGGGAGAAAAATTCGCGCCCGGGCGAAAAAATCGCGCTCGGACGAAAAATCGCGCCCGGGTGAGCGTCCGGGCAAAAAAATCGCGCCCGGACGAAATAAACATGCCCGGGAGAAATAAAACGCGCCCGGGCGAAAAAATCGCGCCCGGGAGAAAAATTTGCGCCCGGGCGAAAAA
This sequence comes from Dactylorhiza incarnata, assembly GCA_033032865.1. Classification (NCBI taxonomy): domain Eukaryota; kingdom Viridiplantae; phylum Streptophyta; class Magnoliopsida; order Asparagales; family Orchidaceae; genus Dactylorhiza; species Dactylorhiza incarnata. Next base: position 1,183,446 of record JAWHQI010000310.1, on the reverse strand, counting down.
ATCGCGCCCAGGTGAAACAATCGCGTCCGGGCAAAAAACTCCCGCCCGGCCGAAATAAATGTGCCCGGGAGAAATAAAACGCGCCCGGGCGAAAAATCGCGCACGGGCGAAAAAATCGCACCTGGGCGAAAAAATCGCGCCCGGGCGAAAAAATCGCGCCCGGGCGAAAAAATCGCGCCCGGGCGAAAAAATCGCACCCGGGCGAAAATATGCGCCCGGGTGAAAAAACTGCGCCCGAGCGAAAAAATCGCACCCCGGGCGAAAATATCTCGCACAGGCGAAAGAATCACGCCCGACCGAAATAAACGCCCCCGGGAGAAATAAAATGCGCCCGGGGGAAATAAACGCGCCCGGGCGAAAAAATCGCTCTCGGGCGAAAAAATCGCGCCCGGGCGAAAATATGCGCCCAGGTGAAAATATGCGCCCGGGCGAAATAAACGCGTCCGGGGGAAAAATTCGCGCCCAGGGGAAAAAATCGCGCCAACCTGGGAGAAAAATGAACGTCCGATCGAAAAGCACGCGCCCGACCGAAAAACTCATGCCTGACTGAAAAACACACCCTGCAGGAAAACAGACGCTCGGGCGAAAAACCCGCGCGAATGTCGAAAAACCCGCGCGTAAACATTTGATTATGAGGAAAATCTATGGGCGGAGGTAAGAATTGCTATTTGATTTTTTTAGTTCATAGTAAAAGCCATGGGTTTTCATATGAAAGCCAATATCCGCTTAAATTTCGTTGCGCCGAACACTGGAATTGGATTTCTAATCTCCAATGCCAATTCCAGAAAGCCAATTCCGTCCAAACGAACAGACCCTAAATGTATTATAAGTTTGATTATTTCTCATATGTTTTCATTAGTTAGGTTTACTGATAGATTTTTGTATGTTTTGGGTAGGTTTAATGATTGATATTGTATTGTGCAATATGATTATCCTATGGTAAAATCTTATAAAGATGGTGCTTATTACCATATAAATATGGTTTTCTTATAATTACTAGTATTTTTGCAAGTTCCATGAGTTCTCTCTTCATGATAAAAATAAAAAAAAATAAAAAAAATAAAAGATATGAGAAACCCTATTGAAAATTGATTACTTATGCTCATGGTCCATTCATTCTCTTCATCTCTTCTTGTTTCTTCTCTCTCTTTTTACGAAGGGCAGCCAGGTGCGCAAAGCATCCTCGTAGAGCGAGGTCCCACCACAAGGGTGAAAGGTAGGTAAACCTTATCCTGCATTTTCGCAAGAGGCTACTTCCAGGAAGCGAACCCGTGACCTCAAGCCACACGACAACACATTATGTGTGCGCCAAGACTCCTCTTCAAAAAGATAAAATAAAATCCAACATGAAACTCTATTTTTTTTTACTATGGATGATGTTTTATTTTTTTTATATAAGAGGTTGTTCGGAAAAAATGAAGATAAAAAACATGTAATTAGATAGGATTCAATGATTTTGATTTTTTAGTTGCAAAAATATTGAAATAAATTCATCATTTTCAGGGCAATTTTTTAGGCGGTTGTTATTCGCAAATCATAAATGTCTATTTGCAGACTAATTCGCAAATCATAAATGTATTGTTTATATTAAAATTAAGAGTGAATGTTGCATTTTGCAAGGTATCGATGATTAATAAGGTTATGATGTCATAGACATTTTATTTTAGACGATTTCTTCGTTGTTCATGCGATTTTGATTTCAGAAAATGTTTGTGAAGATTTAGAAAGACGATTTCTTCAATGTTCATGCGATTTAGATATTCTTTTCTTGTGGTAAGGCAAAGTGGATTTCTATACTAACAGAATAACAAAAATATCTACGAATAACAAATTTGACTTTCTTTAGAGCTGCGAATAGACAAAATCTGCGAATAGACAAATGTAATTTGCGAATAACAACCGCATTTTTATAACCACGAGCAACTTAATGCCCATATAACTGTAAAAACATATCACAGGTTTAATTAAGTTAGAAAATGACAATAGAAATTATATATATAGAAAATATTTAAACTATCATTTTTATTTAGGTGCTTGGTAATGTTTAATTAATCTCACATAGAAGAGTATGTAAAATATGTTGATATAAAAATACCATGCAAATATATTATTGACATTTAATCATGTGCTTAAGAGCAATGACTAGTGTATTTGGCTAATTTTAGTTTCTCTTAGTTTTCGCTCCCCTGCGGGTGGTATCGTAGTCGATGGCTACGCTACGAACAAGTATGTTTACGCTCTCTATGACTCTACAAATCTAATTACTTTCAATCACGGTTGAACAAAATTTAATAGCAATTGACTCTGAAAATTGGTTCAGTGTGTTGTGAGATGGAGACTCGTGATATTGACACTCTGCACCAATCGAATATCATGCTTTTGACACGTTGCATTCCGAATTTTTTAATTTGACGCATTGCACCCTTTAAATACCTTTAAATTTGTATTTTGCACAATATGTTGAATTTTGAGATCTATTAAAATTTATTCAAGTTGCATGATCAAACATTAGATAAATTAAAAAAAAATTTGTATAAATAAGTTAGAATATGAAGATATTTAGAGGGTGCAATGTGAAAAATACCCCTTAACTCAACTAGGGTGTAAAATATCATCTTAAAGATATTTGGAGATTCAATGTGCCAGATTTAAAAATTTGAAATAAGTGTAAAAAATATGATATTCTGAGGGGCAAAATATCAATTAGACTTAAAAAAATAATATTTGAGAACTAGTAATTATTGATATGCTAGCTGGATATTTAATCCATATTGAATAACCCTAGGATATTAGTGCAAACATATTAAGATGTTTTTTGAATGATAATTTTCAGTTTTCACATAACTGGTTTTTCGATGTATAAGTTTTTTCAAACACTTTACCTAATTAAATATAAAAAAGTGATTTCAGGAAAGCTGCGCAGTCAATCTAGAAAAGGGCGCTGATATTCACACTGCAGTTTTGGCTATCCGCACTCTATTTGTGTGAGTTATTACGCGCCTTTTGGAAATACACCTTGTACATGTATTTGTAGGAAAAATGTTCAACACGAAAGTTGGAGATCTACAACTTTCGTGTTGAACACTTTTCCTAAAAAAACACGCATAAGACGTTTTGCCGCCCTAATTAAAATCTGGGCGTAACTATAACGATTTTTTGGAAATATGCATTGTACATGCATTTTTAGAAAAAATGTTCAACACAAAAGAGATCTACAACTTTCGTGTTAAACACTTTTCTTAAAAATACATATAGAAGACGTATTTACAAAAGTCACGTAAATAAAATGCGGATAGCCAAAACTTTGGTGCTAATATAAGCGCCCCCTAGAAAATTTGGATTTCTCCGGAATCTGATGGCTTCTCTTTCTCTTCTCTCGTAGCAGTAGCCTTACGAATCTTCCTCATTCGGATTTCGGACCTCCGATAGACCTCGAACTCTGGCGATTCCCGAACTCTGATGGCAGGCACTCACACCAACCGGACATTCAGCGGCTCCGGGAAAAACTTTCTCCCCCCTCAGGAGCTCCTCGACGATCTATGCAGGTTAGCACATGTATACCATTTCTGCCTCTAATTTCCAGGGCTTAGATAAGTCTCGTTATGTATGGTTCAGTTCCAAACTACTTTTTTGATTGTTTGATGAACTGCTCGCTGTATGCTACTGGCTAAATGACTCGTAAATTTGATAGGTAGGTCACTGATACTTGTTGGCAAAGGGCATACCCTAGCTGCGCTCATTTACAATTTAAAAGTTAGAAAACTTTTCCAAATGGCATAGAAGTTATGCAAATATCCACGAATGATCTTATTTAGATTTTGTTAATGTTATAGAGCATTTATTGAAGGTATATGGATATATTGTGGTGACAAATGGGAAGCTTTGATTAGGTCTAAATCCAAGGTCAAATTTACCACATCAGTTTGAGGTCATTGAATGCAAAATAAAAATACTGTTAAGATAAATATGAGGGAGGTGTGGGTACCTGATGCACGCTAAATGGAAGAAAGAAGCAGAGGATCTTCTTACCAGATAAATTACATACACAAGAGGCACCAACCAAGAGGAATGCACTGTTGATGGAAGCATGAAACAGTTACAGCAATACCCAAAACCAGCCCTAAGGGAACTCCCTGAACAGGCGGCAAAACCCAGCCAGAGGAAAGCTTTCCCTGCTGCTATCGGACTCCAAAAAACGCATGAAACATAACATAACCTAAACAGCTCCCTAAAAGACTAATATAAGAAGCACAACATTACCAAAATACCCCCAACAAACACAGGAATTACTCCCGCCAAAACCTGGAACGCATCAACTACCCTTCCCTCCGCCACATCCTTGTCCTCAAGGATGGAAATTTGGAAACCTCTTCTGAATCTTCCACAGATCCTCCCAAGTTGCCTCCTCTGCTGTCCCCTGAGCCCACTGGATCAACAACTGTGTCACCACCTGGCCTTCACGGGGAATGATGCGGCGATTTAGTACTGCTACTGGCTCCACCATTGCATTGCCTTCACTATTAACTTCTGTTGGTAGGGGAATGACTTGAGATGGTGTATTCCCATGGTGTTCCCGTAACTGCGAGACATGAAATATATTATGGATCTTCGCCTCCTCCGGAAGGTTTAACCGATATGCCACGACTCTAATCCTCTCCACCACTTGAAATGACCCGAAAAACTTAGGTGATAATTTGTGTCAGTCCATTGAGCGAATGAATGTTTGTTTGTACGGTTGTAGGCGGACATACACCCAGGAGCTCACTTCTAGCACTCGTTCTCTTCTCTTATCCTCCAACACTCGCATGCGATTTTGAGCGGCCGCTAGATTCTCCTTCAAAATTTGAATGACTTGCTCCTGCGCGGCTAAGGACCGGTCCACTGTCTCCACCTCAGCTAGTCCCGGATTATAGGCCACATGTAATGGAGGTGCTTGCCCATAGACCACCTCGTAAGGGGTCATCTTGATGGCGCTTTGGTACGTCGTGTTGTACCACCACTCCGCTAGAGGTAACCAATGCACCCAATTCTTTGGCCTTTCAAAACACATACACCGTAAGTAGTTTTCCAAGCACCGATTCACCACTTCGGTTTGGCCGTCGATTTGGGGGTGATACGCCGTGGATAACATGAGTTGACTTGTAGCACCCGGAAGAGCTCTTGCCAAAATTGGCTTACAAAAGTGGTGTCCCGATCACTCACGATCGACTCGGGCAACCCATGCAACCTGAAGATCGAGTCCAAGAAAACTTGAGCCCCACTCTCGACGGTATACGGATGGGCCAATGCCATGAAGTGTGCTTGCTTGCTAAGTTGGTCAACCACTACCAATATTGTGGTCTTCCCACTACTCTTGGGCAGCCCCTCCACAAAGTCTAATGAGATCTCTTGCCAAATCTTCTCCGGTATCGGGAGGGGTTGAAGTAGCCCCATCGCCTTCCGGTTATCCGGTTTACACTGTTGGCACACGGTGCAACGTTGTACATATTCATAGACCTCGACCTTCATTTTTTTTCCAAATGTACATCCTCTTTAAGCGTTGGTATGTGACCGTGATCCCCGAATGTCCCCCCCAAGTGCTTTCATGGTACATTTGCAATAACTTCAACTTGATGGTATCTTCGTCTCCAACCACCAATCTGCTCTTCCTCTTCAACAATCCCCTCTCCCACTGATACTTGGGTTGAGTAGTGTTGTCCGCTGTTTTTTGGGCGATGATATGTTGTATTTTGGGGTCCCGTTGCCACGACTCTTTTAGCTCCCGCATGAAGTTTGAAGTAATCGTGACGATGGCGCATAATTCCACTTCTTCCGCCCTCCCTCCTGGATAACGCGTCCGCACAAAGATTTTCCTTCCCCTGCTTGTATTGAATAGAGTAGTCATAGACCAACAACTTTGACAAATATTTTTGTTGCGCCGGTGTCGCCAACTTTTGGTTTGACAAGAACTTCAAGCTTTGTTGATTCGTGCGTATGGTGAATGAACCGGTAATTAAGTAGTGCCGCCAATGTTGTACTGCAAGGACCACCGCAAGTAACTCCTTTTCGTAGACGGAAAGCATCGCGTTCTTCTTGCCTAACGCCTTGCTGAAATAGGCCATTGGCCGGCCTTGTTGTAGAAGAACCGCCCCTATGCCTTTATCGGACGCATCCGATTCCACCACAAACGGCTTAGTGAAATTCGGCAAGCATAACACCGGCGGTTGAGAAACGACCATCTTGAGTTGGTTGAATGCTTGTTCTGCTTCCGGTGTCCACTGTAGGCGGGCTGATTTCAGGAGCTCCGTCAATGGCCTAGCGAGGCCGCCGTAGCCCTGAATGAACCTTCGATAGTACCCCGGTGAGGCCTAAGAAGCCCCGCACCTGTTTGATCGTCTTGGGAATCGGCCAATCCAATATCGCCCGAACCTTCTTCGCATCCGTGGCCACCCCGGTGTGGGATATGATGTGGCCGAGATAATGGACCCGTCGTTGTCCAAAGCTACATTTGCTCCTCTTTAGAAACAAGCTATGTCGGCGTAGTGTCTCAAGTGTGAAGGTGAGATGCTCCAAGTGTTCCTGCCATGATTGACTAAAAATCAATATGTCATCGAAAAAGAGTAGAATGAACCTTCGGATTTGGTCCATGAAGATCTTGTTCATCAGGCTCTGAAATGTCGACGGGGCGTTGGTCAACCCGAACGGCATGACCAAAAACTCGTAGTGGCCATGATGGGTCCGAAACACCGTCTTGTACACGTCTTCCTCCGCCATCCGGACCTGATGATAGCCGACACGCATGTCCAGTTTTGAGAAGAAAACCGCCCCGTGTAATTCGTCGATGAGCTCCTCGATGATAGGAATTGAGAATTTATCTTTCACCGTTTGGAGATTGAGCTGACGGTAATCGATACAGAGCCGCCATGTCCCATCTCCTTTTTGTACCAACACCACCGGGGATGCATAAGGGCTGCTACTCGGCCGAATGATTCCCGCCTGCAACATCTCGTTTACCAATTTTTCGATCTCGTTTTTTGTAGCGGTGGGTACCGGTAGGGCCTCAGATTGATGTCCCCGTGTCCTTCGGTTAGAGGAATCCTGTGTGTATGTTCCCGATGTGGTGGTAACCCGGTCGGCTCCCTGAAGGTATCAACAAACCTTGCTAAGACCCCCTCCAGCCGTGCTAATTCTTCCGATGACCCGCAACCCTGTTCCGGCCGGCTGTTGTTGTTGCTGCTATCTCCCTCCCCGTGCGTGAGCAGGAGTTAATCCTCCCCTTGCCCAGCTGGTGTGAACTTGAACTGCTCTGTCCCTGGCCCAGCTGGCCGGTCGGTCTCCTCTTGCTCGGCCATGGTTACAGCCCGGTGCTCTCTCTCTGCCGAGATTTCCTGGACCCGACGGAGAGTGCATAACGACAACATGTTCAAATTGCCCTCCTTAGCGATCAATTTCTCCAAGCTGTGTTGCGTTATCCAAGTCCCGGTCGCCGTCTTGGTGCCCCACAATGAAATTTTCCTCCCTTGGCTCATAAAATCCATGCGGAGATTTCCGAAGTCCCAGTGTATAACCCCCAAGGTGCTCAGCCACTGGACGCCGAGAACCACATCACACCCCTCAGTGGCAACACCAACATGTCCGTTGTGAAAAACACACCTTGCATCCTCCACGTAAAGCCGGCGACCTTATTAGAGCTGGATATGCGCCGTCCATCCGCTATGTCAACATTAAAGGAAGGTATTGGTGTCAAATGGCATTGCAATCGACGAGCCGCCTCCTCGTCCACGAAATTGTGGGTGTTCCCGTAGTCGATGAGAACTTGAATGATCTGTCCTTGATGGGACGCGGTGACCTTCATGGTGTGGTATTGGGTGACTCCCATAAGGGCGTGCACCAACAAATGTGGAACCTCCTCGCCCTCTCCACCTCCCAACCATTCCTTCGCCGTGTTCTCTTCGCCTTGTTCCGGTTCACCGTCCTTCTAAGTTATCAAAGGCGCACCGAGGCGCAAAGGGGTCCTGGAGCCTAGGCGCAGGCGCGCGCCTGAGGCACGTGAGGTGCAAAAATAAATTGGGTGCCCAATTCACTGAAAATCAGCGAATTGGGCACCCAATTCACTGAAAATCAGCTAATTTGGCATCCAATTAATTGATTTTCAATAAATTGGGTGCCCAATTCACTGAAAATCAGTGAATTGGGCATCAAATTCGCTGATTTTCAGTGAATTGGGTGCCCAATTCGCTGATTTTCAGTGAATTGGGTGCCCAATTCCCTGAAAATCAGCGAATTGTTTGCTCAATTCGCTGATTTTCAAGGAATTGAGTGACAAATTCACTGAAAAACAGCGAATTGGATGCCGAATTCGCTGATTTTCAGGGAATTGAGTGTCAAATTCACTGAAAATCAGCGAATTGGGCATCCAATTCGTTGATTTTCAGTGAATTTGACACTCAATTCACTGAAAATCGGTGAATTGGATGCCCAAGTGCGCCTAGGTGTGCCTTGGGTGCGCCTGAGATCATGTTTTTGCCCCCCTCCCAAAAAAACGGGTTGAAAAAACAGCTTGAAAAGCCCAGGCGCGCCTGGGAGTTGCTAAGGCGCGCGCCTAGGCGCGCCTGAGGCACCTCGCCCGCCTCTGCCTTGCAGAGGCGCTGGCTGGTGCGCCTGATGCGCCCGACGCCTCAGGCGCGCCTAGGCGCGCGCCTTGATAACGTAGCCGTCCTCTTCATCCAAAATGAGCTCTAGTGCGTAGGATTTCCTTCGGGCCGCACAACGGTGATCCGCCGTGTACTTGGTATCACACCAAAAACAAAGCCCCTTAGCGCGCTTCTCCGCCATTTCTGCCGCGGTCAAGCGACGGTGATTACTCTGATTGCCTCCTTACGGTGTAGCTGGAATACGTGACGAAAGCGGTTTGGTAGTTGATATCCTCTTCTCGGTTGCCCAACTTGTCTCTACCATCCCCCCACATTACGCCGTTGGGAGGATGTCGTCCGCCTCTCCTCCATCCGTGCTAAGGAAAAGACGTCCTGGAGGGTTTTCGGTTGGAACATGCGGATGGCGTACCCAATTTCATCCTTGAGACCGGCGTGGCAAAAACTCATCGCATGCGCCTCCGTTATGTTGACCCGGTGTAACAACACATCAAATTCATCTAGGAAGTTTTGAACCGTGCCCTTCTGCTTCAGATTTTTGAGTTCCGCCATGGGATCGTCAAAGAGGACCGACCCAAATTGTTGTGCCATAGCTTGCACGTACTCCTCCCATTTCGGCCAGTGCCGTGTCAGGCGCGATTTCATGAACGCTTGGTGCCAATATAAGACCTTCCCCTCCACATGGGCAACCGCGATCTTCACCTTGAAGTCGTCCGGGGTATCATCGAGCTCAAAAAATTGCTCCGCCTTGTAGATCCATTCTTGTAGTTCGTCGTCGTAGAAACGCGGAAACTCGAAACGGTGCGAACGGCCATTGAACTGGTTGTCCTGGTGCGGTGAACTGGTTGTCCCGGGTCTCTCGGCTGCGGAGGTGCGACCGTCGGAGTCGCTGGTGTTGCCCTCCCTCGGTGAGAGCAGCGTCGCCATCATGGTCCGCAACTCCTTCATGGTTTGGTTGTCTTTCGGACCGCGCAGTGAGGGCGTGGACAGTTTGTGCTAGGGAGGCCTGTTCTTGGCGCAGAAGTTCCAGATCTGGGGTTGAATCCTTCGAACGGGTACCGTCGGAAACCGGCATGACGTCTCCTACCCGCGCTGGTTCTGATACCAGTGAAGACAGTGATGCACGCTAAATGGAAGAAGGAAGCAGAGGATCTTCTTACCAGATGAATTACATACACAAGAGACACCAACCAAGAGGAATGCACTGTTAATGGAAGCAGGAAACGGTTTCAACAATACCCAAAACCAGCCCTAAGGGAACTCCCTGAATAGGCGGCAAAACCCAGTAAGACGAAAGCTTTCCCTGCTGCTACCGGACTCCAAAAAACGCATGAAACATAAAATAACCTAAACAGCTCCCTAAAAGACTAATATAATAAGCACAACATTACCAAAATACCCTCCAACAAACACAGGAATTACTCCCGCCTGAACCTGGAACGCATCAGTACCGGAAACCATTATTATGGTTTGAGGTCATCGAGTTTTTCAGATAAAGATTCAAGAAGCCGAGCACTTCTAATGTTGAGGGTAGATACAATGCAATCGTGCTTCGAGATGCAAGTTAATGAAGTAAAAACGTTATATTGCTTTGAGAATCATGCCTTAGTTGCAAGTTATCCTTTGAGTGCTTGCTAATCATGGGTATGAAAGAAACACTGATTTTTTTATTTATGAAAAAACTATTTATTAGGATAGGAGAGAGAGAGAGATGAAAATTCAGGACACTGACTGAATCAAGAATCATTATCATATGTTTGCAAGAAACTATAAGATAATGGGAGGAATTTAGGGACTTCTACTTCGAGGAAATTAATAAGTTGTTTTTGCATTGAGGGGGTTAACAGCACAAATGAGGCTGTGGTAGTTGTAGGTGGAGAGTTGATAGACAACAATGCTGAGATGAATAGACTTAGTGACAGATTTGAATAAAAGTTAGTTTTCGGTGAGAATGTGTTATGGGCCTAGTCGGAGGGCATGTCAGAGGCGATGATGACGACGACAGAGGAGGATACCATGGAGCAGGAACCGCGGCTGCCTAAGCGGGGCTTGCTCGTTGGAGGAGAGAGCTACCAATATCTCACAATTTTAGAGGAAGGAAATAGACTTTATTTCTTGCATACCAATACAAGACCCAAAGTGTCCCTTAAATAGGCTTACAATCGATGCCAAAGGAAAATACAATAAAGAAAATACAACAAAGGAAAGAACGATAATGGAAATACAACAAAATAGGAATGCGCCATAAAAGCGATATTTAGGAAATAAAATAAAAATAGATCCCATAACATCTCTCCCGCCCTTGGAAAAGAGCTTGACCTCAAGCTCGAGAGAGATCGATACGTTGGTTGCCTTAGCCGACGCTTTCATCATCATAGTCCTCGACTTGTAGATAGAAAAGCCGTTTGCACCTGTAGCCGCGAGTGTACTGTTCGTCGCAGTTGTAACATAAGCCCTGTGCGCGCCGTTTCATCATATCAGCCTGAGATAGTCGAAGAACTGGTGGGGCTGGATGACCCTCGGGACGGTCTTGCTTAATGCCTATGTGGGTGGGTGGATATGCCTCTTGTGCCAGTTGTAGGCGACGGTCACATAGCCTGGCCAGATGGTGGAGACTAGCCCCGACCAAGTCGACGCAAAAGTACCCGACGCCGCACCTGACCGGACCACTATCGGCTCGGAGTCCAGCACATTTCATTTATGTCACTTTTGGCCTTTGTAATTTGTCTAAGTTGCAATTTTTGTGTGTGGAAATATATATATATAATGTATAAATATATATTTCTTAAAAAAAAAATTTCTGTTAAAGTAAATATATATATATATTTAATATCTATAAGTGTATATATATATATAGAAGTGCGTAAGTCTCCTCCCCGTCACATTCCGGTTCAGCAGAAAAGAAAAGGGGCGCATCTTCTCCGGTCCAGCTCCAGCCGCTGTTTATCTTCCCCGACTTTGGCGCTGCACCAGAAGGAGCTCCCGCGTCAACCACCCACGACACCGCCGCAACCTTCAGAGCTACAAACCGTCCACGATCCAGCCACGTTCAAGCTCCGCCATGGCTGTTCTTGGAGGTTACCTGTGTGTCTTTTCCTTTTCCGAAACCCTATAAATAGGGATTTGCTGTATTTTAGAAGTGGTGAATGTGAAGAAGAAAAAAAGAAGAGATTTGCCGTGTGTTTCCCGTCGATGAAGACGATGAACAGTGTTTAGGAATGTTAGGTATTAGGTGAATGATTTATAAAGAAGTTTGCTGGTTTTGTTGGTGAGTGAAAGAGACGATGAATAGTGTTAGGAAGATCTTGTTATTTTCTGTGTGAGTACTTTACCGTGAGAGTTTATAATGATGGCTGTTTGGTTTCCCGTGAGAAGAGGGTGAAGAAGTCAGTGTTATAAACTTGCTGTTTTTTTTGGAGAAATGAACAGTGTGTTATATATATATTTTTCTTCTTCCTGTTAAACGTGCTTGCTACTTGCTGATTACTGTTCCATGAATAGTGAGTAGAGAAGAAAACTATGTTACTTGTTAGAGATTACGTGGAACCACTTTCGTGTGAGAAAGTGAGTGAGTTTAGGTTGTTTAGTTTGTGGCCTCCTTACACTAGTGAGTGTTTGAGATTCCGTGGAACCACTTAGCGTGAGGGTGAGCGAATTTATTCCGTGGTGCCCTTGTGCGACAGCGGCCGTCCACGGAGCGGGAGATCGAAGGTGACGAGGAGTTCCTCGCGTGATCGCCGTCGACTTCATATACGGAAAGACGCCTCTTTCCGTGGGTAACTTGTTTCTTTCTCCTCCTTTGTGTGCACCTAACCTTTCTCTTTAGGATATTAGATTCATTGTTGGGTCTTCGCCCGAATTTTGTCAGCGAACGCTACGTCGAAAACTCCAAACGGAAACGTATTTGGAGTTCACGATTTCCGTTTGCTACGACAAGGGGAACGGAACGAAAGTTGCGAACTTCCTTCCACGGATTTAGAATCGAATCATTTTTTTAAGAAAATCCATTTTTAAAAAAACAAAATAGTATTTTTGTGCTTTATAAAAATTTAGTTGCTCAAAGTCGTGCGACGCCGCTCAAATTTCAACTTTTATTTGCATGCATTTAGGGTTTCCTAGAAATAGCCGACAGGCGCGCAAACCCTACGCGTCGTCCTGCATCAATTTGGTATCAGAGGTAGGTTCCGAAATTTTCTAAATTTCGAGATCCGCGCTGCGTAGATTAGGAACCCCGCATAGCATTTGCTAATTTTATTTTAAAAAAAAAAGAGAGATTTTTTTATTTTTTTTAAGCATTTCATACACTTGCATATTTGGTACTTCGAAGATGAGTCGAGCTGGATATAGACAACCGAGTCGTGGAGACGACGAGAGTGAACCACCCCCGTGGTTTTTATCTTTTGTCCACCAAATGACAGAGATGACTGAAAGTATGCATTATGTGCGAAAGGGGTTCAGGAACCTCAGTGTTAGGTTGAGTAGTCTAGAGGATTCTCCCCGAGCGTCAGTTCCACCTCCAATTGGAGATGGGTATTTCGTTGAACCCTATCACGAAACCCCACACCACTACTCCGAAGGACCCACACTTAGGAGAAATCCTTTATTTGAGGATCACGAGTCCACTTACACCCACTCTCCTAGAGTTCCTTACCACTCATATCATCGATACTACACGTCTCCACTGTATGAGGAGTCTGAGTCCGTATATGCGCATCCACCACCTTGCGATCGTAGGACTCACGTCCAACCTCGAGCACGTGATTATGTTATGGATGAACGTCGCGATGACCCTCGAGTATCCTATGTAGGACACTCTCGTCCAGTTACCACACTTAGTGATCCTCCTAGTACGAAAAAGAACTTGACGAAGGTCGTTAAGGGACAGGAAGAGCACCCTATTTCCCAAAGCAGGGAAACCTCGCCTTCTCTGTCACTTACTCGATCTGATATTTTAGTACAGGATGTGTGGAGTCGATCCCCACGTGAGTCTACTCCACCTAGTGAGCATACCCTTGAGTCTATATCTACTAGCTCACTATTGAGTGTAGATTCTTTGCACACTTCACCCGATGGCGCATCGAGTCACATCACTTCACCCGATGACACATCGAGTCGCTTTACAAAGCTTAGTAGTGATCTCGAGCGTAGTTGTGATCTCGAGGTAGCCACTCCTACCCTATCTGTGAGCATGACCCCTTCTGAGGGTTCGCTTCTGGAGGACCATCACTCCACTGATGGGTTCTTTGATGACCCTCCTATTGAGCCTCCAGATGAGCCACCTCAACCACATGTAGATGAGATTCATGTGAGTGACGCACCTATATATTTTAAAACTTGGATACCGTTTTTCTTAGCTCCCTTGATGTCGACAGTGCACCAGAGAGATGATTATGAGCGTGACATCCATATAGTAGGGCTTGATTGTAGCCCTCTGGATACTAGCACTTTAGTTGAGATATGGGACACACCACTTGTTGATCATCGTATTCACGATGAGTTTTATTATGTCCCACCCGGTGAGCCCCCTGATGCCTCACCTGACTTTATTATATTTGTCACTGATGTCACACTGCACGAGAGTTATCGTTTATATGAGAGCACTTCCTATGTATTAGGAGTCAACGTCTGTACTTGTCGTATTTGCGACGAATTTTATTATACCCCTCCCGGTGAACCCCCAGATGATCCACCTTTGGGTTCACCACACATTTGGGATGTATCTATCCTTAGTTGCACCGTCGAGCTTGAGGGTGCACTCACTGTATCACTGATGTTATATCTTATCACCCGCACTTGTAGAGACAGTTCGCGCACACTGTTGATAAATCTTATCACTGATGTCTCTGCATTGCACTTGAGTGTTCATCGCCCCCGCGATGAATTCTTTTATGATCCACCCCCTGAGCCTCCTGATCATGTACCTCTTTCAGGAGTTGTTTCTAGTATCTGCAACCATCAGTTTGTGGAGTCTGTCGTGTTGGTAGTTCATCTTTGCATTTGCATGATTTGCATATAAAATTTTTTGAGCGAAAAATTGTACGATATTTGTGACTTATATGCAACTCAATCTAGAAAACATGAAAAAGCTACTTGTTTTAAAATGGATGACTTGGTGATGGTTCGGCTAAATCCGGAATGGTTATCTTCGGGTACCATAAAGAAGTTAGCTGACCGTAGAACTGGACCCTTTCGAGTGGTCAAGCGGATTGGGCAAAACGCGTATGAACTTGAGATGCCTTCCGTTTGGGGAGCAAATCCGGTTTTTAACGTAGCCGATCTGACCTTATTCCACGATTATCCACATGAATCGTTAGATTTTCCATTGCCTTCTCCTCCGTTTGATTCTTCTGGGTTGGTGAGTGCTAGTGAGGAGCCACATTCAGGACACCCCGACACTCATTCAGTTACTGACACACCATCTGCAGTTCTATCGTTTTCCGCTGACAGTTTTCAAAGATATTTGGTTTGTTGGCATGGCAGAAACCGAGACCAGCTGGGTCTTGGCCGATGAGTTACAGTGTATGGATGCCGATCTTCTACAACACTACCGCTCGGAGCACTCACCAGAGATGAGTGATTTCGAGAGGGGGAGAATTGGTGGAGACTAGCCCCGACCAAGTCGACGCAAAAGTACCCGACGCCGCACCCGACCGGACTACTATCGGCTCGGAGTCCAGCACATTTCATTTATGTCACTTTTGGCCTTTGTAATTTGTCTAAGTTGCAATTTTTGTGTGTGGAAATATATATATATATATATAATGTATAAATATATATATTTCTTTAAAAAAAAATTTCTGTTAAAGTAAATATATATATATATTTAATATCTATAAGTGTATATATATATAGAAGTGCGTAAGTCTCCTCCCCGTCACATTCCGGTTCAGCAGAAAAGAAAAGGGGCGCATCTTCTCCGGTCCAGCTCCAGCCGCTGTTTATCTTCCCCGACTTTGGCGCTGCACCAGAAGGAGCTCCCGCGTCAACCACCCACGACACCGCCGCAACCTTCAGAGCTACAAACCGTCCACGATCCAGCCACGTTCAAGCTCCGCCATGGCTGTTCTTGGAGGTTACCTGTGTGTCTTTTCCTTTTCCGAAACCCTATAAATAGGGATTTGCTGTATTTTAGAAGTGGTGAATGTGAAGAAGAAAAAAAGAAGAGATTTGCCGTGTGTTTCCCGTCGATGAAGACGATGAACAGTGTTTAGGAATGTTAGGTATTAGGTGAATGATTTATAAAGAAGTTTGCTGGTTTTGTTGGTGAGTGAAAGAGACGATGAATAGTGTTAGGAAGATCTTGTTATTTTCTGTGTGAGTACTTTACCGTGAGAGTTTATAATGATGGCTGTTTGGTTTCCCGTGAGAAGAGGGTGAAGAAGTCAGTGTTATAAACTTGCTGTTTTTTTTGGAGAAATGAACAGTGTGTTATATATATATATTTTTCTTCTTCCTGTTAAACGTGCTTGCTACTTGCTGATTACTGTTCCATGAATTGTACAACCCCGATGTTCGCCACTCGCGCTCGAGGGGGCGAGCCCAGCGGAGGGGAGTTAACCAGCTTCCTTGAAGCTCGCCGAGGTGGCGCAGGCTCGCGAGCTCCACTCGCGAGGAAGGCCGTCTTGGGGTACAGTTAGCCATTTTGGGGTGCGGATAGCCATTCTGGGATTCGCCGAGGAGGCGCAGGCTCGCGAGCTCCACTCGCGAGGAAGGCCGTCTTGGGGTACAGTTAGCCATTTTGGGGTGCGGATAGCCATTCTGGGATTCGCCGAGGAGGCGCAGGCTCGCGAGCTCCACTCGCGAGGAAGGCCGTCTTGGGGTACAGTTAGCCATTTTGGGGTGCGGATAGCCATTCTGGGATTCGCCGAGGTGGCGCAGGCTCGCGAGCTCCACTCGCGAGGAAGGCCGTCTTGGGGTACAGTTAGCCATTTTGGGATGCGCCGAGGTGGTGCGGGCGAGCGAGCCAGGCCATGTGGCGATAGTAATTCGGGGGCTCACTGACCCAGAGGCTTGCGAGCTCCTCTCGCGAGGAAGACCTCGGGGCAGGCCGGTTCGCCCAGTAAAAGTCCGGGAAGGGATTTTTACCAAGAGGCCCCTGGTGGTCTGCGGTTAGCTTCCTCAAACAGCGGAGTTTGGCTGTTAGCAGACCAATCCGGTGTGCGGATAGTAAGATTGGACAGCGGGATTTGGCTATTGACAGACCACAAAACTAAAATCTATAAATAGACCTCGAAGGGCACCTTGGAGAGGGACCGGTTCATTATCTGAGCTCTACTCTCCCTAGGTCGCTTTGGTTTGGGCTCTCCAGCTCTCCAAGGTGCCCGAGTCTTAGCTTCGGCTTGGGAGGGGAAGCGCTCAACGATCTTCCGGGTTAGTGGAGGGACCTCCTCGCTGAGACTAGGGTCTTTGTTCTTTGCTCGAGTCGTCAACCTTACCTCTCCCGAGGGACCGGTAAGGGCCAGCTGCCCCTCATCTCGGTGAGGGCCCCGAGCTCCACACGAGACCGAGAAATCGGTTTCAACATTTTGGTGCGGTGAGCGTGGAGCGCGGCTGGTTCAAGAAAGTCCCAAGGAAGAGTTATGGCTGGGGATGAAGAGCAGGGCGAGGAGTTCGGCGAGACCCCTCAGGAAGCAATGGCTAGGATGTTCGCGGATTTCAGGAAGGAGGTGCTCGACACCTTGGGGTTCACGGTCACGGCTCTGCGGAGTGAGTTCGCGACCCCGGCACCTCAGGCGACCACTCCCCCAACAGCAGTCGGCGAGAGGGCACCAGGAGGAAGGGCTGGAAAAGAAATTGCCATTGAACCAGGACATGACAGGGAAGGGCGAGTGTTGTTCGCCAGTCCGGCGAGCCCGGTGTTAGCGAGCTCCGCGCCGGCGAATTCGGTGCCGACGAGCTCTGCCCCAGCGAGCACGACACAGGCGAGCGCACGCCAGGAAAACGCGACGACAGTCGGGGTGGTTCAGGCGAGCGTCGCCCTCGCGAGTGCGATCCCAAGCTTGGCGAGCGAGCTGGGGCCGCGAGCCGAGCGAGAGAAGATGGTAGGAGGGGGAAGCCCCTTCTGCGAATTAGTGTTGTCTGCACCCGTTCCGGCGGGATTCGGAGAATGGGATAGAGTGTACTACAATGGCAGAGATGACCCAGTTCAGCATCTGCAGTCTTTCGAGGACTCGGTCTCCATCAGGCCGATGTCCGATGCCTTCAAATGTCGGCTCTTCGCCGTCACTCTCAAGGAGAAGGCCAGGGACTGGTTTCACTCACTTCCGGCAGGCTCCATCTACGCGTTCGAGGACCTGCGCCGTAGTTTCTTGTTGAGATTTTCAACTTCAAAGAGGAGGAAGAAGGACGCTGATTCCCTCTTCGCGGTGAAGCAGGAGTCCAGGGAGACGTTGGCTCAGTACGCGGATCGGTTCCAGGAGGAAGTGCAGCTCACTCAGGAGGTGCCCGGGTTTGCACTTCAACTCGCCTTCACGGTCGGGTTGAAGGAAAGTTTCTTCAAGATGGCATTGAAAAGAAAGGCCCCCGTCTCTTATGAGGAGCTGATGGAGAGGGTGGCGGAGGAAGTAGCAAGCGAAGAAGCCAACCCAGAGCTCACCAAGAGGCTGGCCAAGCTCGGTGAGCCGGAGGTGAGGCAGCAAGAGGTCAGAAGAAGAGAAGAGCCCCGGGCCCCGGAGGGGGGATGGAGGCCGCAGGGTGGAGGAGTGCAGGGGCAAGGAAGGGGTTATGGCCCAGGAAGGGGTAACCGTTTCGAGGGACAATGGAGACCCCCCCAGTTGGGGTGGAGGCAAGGCCCAATGCAGTTGCCTCCCCCACCTCAACAGGCCATGGCAATTGGCCGGGGAAGAGCAAGGGGAAGAGGAGAAGCGGAGGCGGCGGCCGCTAGGAGAAGAAGGAACAGGATAGCAGAGACCGGGGCAAGGGAAGCGGCGGTGCCCTATTGCATCTTCCACGATGTGGAAGGCCACTCCACGGACACCTGTCCGGAGTTCCTGGAGGTGAAGAGGGGCCGAGCACCCGCGCCACCACCGCAGCAGCCATTAAGGATCGTGGAGGTGGAACCTCGGGAGGAGGATGAAAGATGTGAGGATAGAGCAGATCTGGGGAACAGAGGAGGGATCGGAGTGATCCATGGGGGGGTAGGGGTGGAGGCGACCCGCAAGGCTAGTCTCCATACCATCTACCGCCGGAGCGTGGCGTCAACATCCACCGCTCCACCCCCGACCGAGAAAATTATTTTCACCCAAAAGGACATGCCGAGCTACGAAGACCCGTTCTGCGACGCGCTGGTCATCCAGACGGCGATCGAGAACTTCACCGTCTCCCGGATCCTAGTGGACAATGGGAGTTCGGTCAATGTCATCTTCAAGAAGGCATTCGACAAGATGGAGGAGGTAGCCGAAGCCGGGGGTCTGGAGGTGGCTGAAGAGAAGAAGGGAGGTGAAGTTCATGCCCAGGAAGGGGTGGCTGAGATACCCCGGGCGGAGAGAAAGGAAGAAGAGGAGAAGGCCCAGGAGGAAAGGGCGGAAGATCTGATGGTGTTAGGGGAGGGAGTCGAGGAAGAGATCCCGGCTCCCGCTCGTGCCGAGGAAGAGAAGGCTTGGGGGGAGCAGTCCCGGTTGGAGGCCGTGGACGAGGTCGTGGAGCTCGAGGTCGTCACCCGGCTGGGGGTGGTGGAAAAAGTCCGGGTCAGCGGAGGACTCAGCCCAGGAGATCAAGCGGAGATTCTGGCTTGCGTGCAACAGAACGTGGACGTCTTCGCTTGGAGCGCCGCCGAAATGCCCGGGGTCGATGCAGATGTGGCATGCCATCGCCTCAACCTCGACCCCGGTGCCCGCCCCATCCGCCAGAAGAGGAGAGCCGTCGCGGACAAGCTAGAAGGGCCCATCCGCGAGGAGGTGGGAAAACTCCTGCAGGCCGGATTTGTATCGGAGATCCAGTATCCAGGCTGGGTCTCCAATGTCGTTATGGTGAAGAAGGGTGGAGGTAAGTGGCGTATGTGTATCGATTTTTCACTTCTTAATAAAGCATGCCCGAAAGATTGCTACCCCTTGCCCAGAATCGACGCGCTGGTTGACTCAGCCGTCGGTTTTACTGTAATGTCCTTCTTAGATGCTTTTTCAGGTTACCATCAAATCCGCATGCATCCCCCGGACATTAAGGACGTTTCCTTCATCACGGGGGATGGATGTTATTGCTATAAGATGATGCCCTTCGGGCTCAAGAACGCAGGGGCAACATACCAAAGGATGATGGATAGGGTCTTCCGCGAACAGAAAGGAAGAAATTTAGAGGTCTATGTCGATGACCTCATGGTTAAGAGCCGAGACCTCGGGACCCACCTCCGAGACCTCGAAGAGACATTCGGGACCCTGCGGCGGTACAAGATGAAGCTCAATCCCTTGAAGTGTGTCTTCGGGGCAAGCCGAGGGAAGTTCCTGGGCCATTTGCTCACCCCCACGGGAGTGGAGCCCAACCCGGACAAAGTTAAAGCGGTGATGGAGTTAGAGTCGCCGAGGAACCCGAAGGAGGTCCAGAGCCTCACAGGGAAACTGGCTGGGCTCAGTAGATTCCTCTCCAAGGCGGGAGAAAAATGTGCACCTTTTTTCAAAGTACTGCGGGGAAACAAGAAGTTCGAATGGACCCCGGAGTGCGAGAGGGCCTTCCAAGCCCTGAAGGAACAGCTCACTCAAACCCCTCTACTCCAGGGACCGAGACCAGGAGAGGACCTATCTCTATACCTAGGGGTAGGATCCGAGGCAGTAAGTTCCGTGCTAATCCGGGAGGAGGGGAAGAAACAGTTCCCAATCTACTATGTTAGTCGAGTGCTGAAGAAGGCGGAACTCCGATACCCAATCCTAGAAAAGTTAGCCTTCGCCTTGGTGGTATCGGCCCGGAGGCTCCGACCTTACTTTCAAGCCCATTCAATTAAAGTAGTGACCGACCATCCGCTCCGCAAAATCATGGAAGGGGTGGAACACTCAGGAAGGTTGCCAAAGTGGTCCGTGGAGTTAAGCGAGTTCAATATCACCTTCGTACCCAGGACATCCATCAGGGCTCAAGCAGTGGCAGACTTCATGGCCGACTACGCGGCGAAGTGGGGGAGCACGAGCCACCTCCCCCGGAAGCATGGAAGATGTTGGTGGACGGAGCGTCGGGAAAACACTCCTTCGGGGGGGGGGGGGGGAATAGTCCTAGTGAGTCCTCAGGGGACTCGGATTGAACAAGCCTTAAACATCCATTTCCCAATTACCAACAACCAGGCGGAGTACGAAGCAGTGATAGCGGGCCTTCGGCTGGCCCGGGAACTGGGTGTGCAGGACGTGGAGGTCTCCACAGACTCCATGGTGGTGGCATGCCAGATCAAAGGCGAGTTTGAAGCAAAGGATCCAACCCTCCTACTATACCTGGAGAAGGTTAAGGGAGTCATCGGGCAGTTCCGCACCTTCTCAATCAAACATGTGCCGAGGGAGGAGAGCACCCAGGCGGACTTCCTAGCCAAGTTCGGTCCTCGAGCGGGTGGAACGACTTCGGAACTCTTCCGGCCCTCCATCGAGGAGGGAGAGTCGATGGAAGTGGATCAGCAGGCCTCATGGATAGATCCATTCATCACCTTCCTATCCTCCGGACAGTTCCCTGGAGAGGATGTGGACAAGAGGCGCTTCAGGTACAAGTCCGCCTATTACTCTTTGCATGCAGGGGGGCTATATAGAAAGACTCTCTCAGGACTTCTGGCTCGTTGTGTCTCCGAGAAAGAGGTCCCGAGGGTGCTGGAAGAAATCCACTCCGGGGAGTGCGGCAGTCACTCCGGGAGTCGGACCCTGGAAGGGAGGGTGTTGAGACAAGGCTACTTCTGGCCCACTCTCAGCAAGGATGCAGCAGAGTTCACAAGAAAGTGTCAGAAGTGCCAACTCTATGCTCCGCTCCAACTCCTCCCCGCTCAGAGGCTCCGATCCATCACGGCTCCCTGGCCTTTCGCCATATGGGGGTTAGACCTGGTCGGCCCCTTTCCCCAAGCCAGCGGTCAGAGGAAGTTCCTGCTAGTCATGATCGACTACTTCTCCAAGTGGGTAGAGGTGAAGGCGCTAGCTAAGGTGACCTCTCAGGTTGTAAGGAATTTTGTGTGGGGGGAAATAATCTGCAGACATGGGCTCCCTCTAGCCATAGTAACGGACAATGGGCCACAGTTTGCGAGTGAAGAGTTTGTCGACTTTTGCACTCAGCTCGGCATTAACCTCAGGTTTGCTTCAGTCCACCACCCGAGGAGCAATGGGCAAGTGGAGGCGGCGAACAAGATAATCGTCAACCTGCTAAAAAAGAAAGTGGAGAACCTACGAGGAAGTTGGGTGGAACAACTACCCTCCGTCCTCTGGGCCATGAGGACTACTCCGAATACCGCCACCGGGGAGACTCCGTTCAGGCTCTCCCACGGGTCCGAGGCCGTTCTCCCCATAGAGTTCGAGGTAAAGACCCCCCGGGTGACCGCTGCATGCGAGGGGGATGAAGAGTGGCTAGAAGGTAACAGTGCCGAGCAGAGGCTATCCCTGGACCTGGTGGAAGAACTCCGAGACTTGGCCACCATCAGGCAGGAAGAGGTCAAGAGGCGGATGGCTCGATATTTTGACAAACATATCCGGGTCAAACACTTTCAGAAGGGGGACCTAGTCCTGAAGAAGGTCGATGCGGCCGGCAGAGGGGCCACAGTGGGCAAGCTTAACCCCAACTGGGAAGGCCCATATATCGTAAGCGAGGTGCTCAAGTCGGGGGGGGTATCACCTCCGGGATGTGGAAGGGATACCCCTTGACCGAGCTCGAAGTGGGGATGATTTGAAACGATTCTACCCTTAAAAACTTTATTATGTCATTCAATCAATATCTTACTTTCGTTTGTTGTGTTTTTGACTGCTGCGGTGCCAAGGTTGGATATGTTGGTGCTGGAATGCCCCAGATCGATTCCGCTCCCGGGCTTTCACCTAGACGGGGGGTTCTGGTTGATCTCTGGAGAGGCTGGCAAGGTTGGATATGTTGGTGCTGAAATGCCCCAGATCGATTCCGCTCCCGGGCTTTCACCTAGACGGGGGGTTCTGGTTGATCTCTGGAGAGGCTGGCAAGGTTGGGTATGTTGGTGCTGGAATGCCCCAGATCGATTCCGCTCCCGGGCTTTCACCTAGACGGGGGGTTCTGGTTGATCTCTGGAGAGGCTGGCAAGGTTGGATATGTTGGTGCTGAAATGCCCCAGATCGATTCCGCTCCCGGGCTTTCACCTAGACGGGGGGTTCTGGTTGATCTCTGGAGAGGCTGGCAAGGTTGGGTATGTTGGTGCTGGAATGCCCCAGATCGATTCCGCTCCCGGGCTTTCACCTAGACGGGGGGTTCTGGTTGATCTCTGGAGAGGCTGGCAAGGTTGGATATGTTGGTGCTGGAATGCCCCAGATCGATTCCGCTCCCGGGCTTTCACCTAGACGGGGGGTTCTGGTTGATCTCTGGAGAGGCTGGCAAGGTTGGATATGTTGGTGCTGGAATGCCCCAGATCGATTCCGCTCCCGGGCTTTCACCTAGACGGGGGGTTCTGGTTGATCTCTGGAGAGGCTGGCAAGGTTGGATATGTTGGTGCTGAAATGCCCCAGATCGATTCCGCTCCCGGGCTTTCACCTAGACGGGGGGTTCTGGTTGATCTCTGGAGAGGCTGGCAAGGTTGGATATGTTGGTGCTGGAATGCCCCAGATCGATTCCGCTCCCGGGCTTTCACCCAGACGGGGGGTTCTGGTTGATCTCTGGAGAGGCTGGCAAGGTTGGATATGTTGGTGCTGGAATGCCCAGATCGATTCCGCTCCCGGGCTTTCACCTAGACGGGGGTTTCTGGTTGATCTCTGGAGAGGCTGACAAGGTTGGATATGTTGGCGCTGGAATGCCCCAGATCGATTCCGCTCCCGGGCTTTCACCTAGACGGGGGGTTCTGGTTAACCCCTGGAAAGGCTGGCAAGGCTAGCAATAAGGGTCAAGGACTAAGATAACAGGTTGGAATACTAGTCAGGGAATCTCAGCTCACGGGATGACTATCCATACTCACCAAAGTTAGGCTCGCCGGGCAGTGCTCGCGGGCGGTGATAACCCGGGCTCGCGAGACCCATTGAAAAAAAAAAAAAAAAAAACCTCGGCGAGGCGAGCCCAGGCACGCGCGCTCGCGAACTCGCCGGGAGCACCACCACGTGACGATTAGTTATGAGGTTGGAAAAGAAATCCACGAGAAGAAATAAACACAAGCATGATCATAAAGGTTAGCAAAAAGTTATAACTATATGTTCGGCAGCAATCTCGCCAGCCCAAAAAATGATATACATTTGCGAAAAGGGGGAAAGAAGAAAAGAGTTCATCCTAGGGGGCCCTCGCCGTCTTTGCGAGTCCCCAACCAGGGCGCCATGGCGAAGAGGTCCGGACAGACGTCTTCCGCTGTGAACTCCATCGCGTCCTCGGCTAGCAGGCTTGCATCCTTAAGGGTCGTGAAAACAAGGTTGGCGACCTCCTGTGCATCCCGCCGCCTCTGCTCCTCACTCTCGGCAGCCCTCTGTTGAGAGCCGACTCGCCCAGGAGAGGGAGGTAGCACGCCGCGAACCAGCTCATCCACTCGAGCCTTCAACATGATATTCTCCAACTCCAGCTCGCCGTTGCGAGCGAGGAGCTTGGTGGCCACGTCGGCATCCTGAGCATCAAACGAGTTAGGGGAAGGCCAGAGATCGTAAACAGCAAAGAAAAGAAACCCGGGGGTCGCGTACCATCTTGCCCTGCATCCCGGCGAGAAGGGTTTCCGTCACTTCTTCTTTCTCCTTGAGGCCCTTGATTTCCTCGCGAGCCTTCTTCAGCTCTTCCCTGTACGCGCGGATGTCCCTGTCCGCCTGCAGATATCGGCGCCCCGCCATATGTGCGAGCTCCGTCGAGCGGAATTGGGCTCGCATTTCTTCATAGACCAACTGTCTGGGCCCCATCTCTTTGTAGGCGGCGGCGTCCTCGCGGCCATATAAGCCGAAGGAGATGGAGAACGCCTCCTCCCCGGCCTTACCAAGCTCCACCCAGGAAGGGTGAAGGGTGGAGCAGGAAATTCGGTTGGCATTGGGGTCCCAGGCGAGCAGGGGCTCGCCAAGGAGGTCGGAAACTTTCTCGCCTAGACCAAAGTTCCTGTGACCTTTGGGTTGAGGGGTCACGGAGGAACTCCCAGCACCCTGGTTCACCGGGGGGTCAAGCTTTTCCGCAGGGGAAGGAGGCGAGCCGTCGGTCTCGCTCAGATAGACGACTGCGCTCCTATCCTTAACAGCGGAGGTCTTTCCTTTCAGCTTCTTGGAGGACCGCGAACTCGGCTGACTCGCAGAAGGGGGCCGCTTCTTGCCGGACCCGACGGCGGGAAGGTCGCGGCAAGCCTCTGCCGCCGCGGTCGCGAGAGTATCCACCGTGAGGGTGATGCCCTGCGCGTGCGGGGGATTGACGGGGACCTCGCGCTCACCTGTAAAGTAAGCGTTATACGATGAAGAAAGGGAAAAGAAAGTGAGGCGCGAGCGAACCCTACCTTCCCCTTGAGGAACGGAGAGTAACGAATCGACGCTGCGCCGCAGATAGGCGACTTCGAAGTTCTTGCCGGAGAGGTATTGGAGGAGTTTGGCGTCGGCGCCGCCCAGCGAGCTCGGAGGGCGGTAAGTGGCGTCATCCCGCTGGATGGGGGTGAAGTGGAGGTTGCCGAAGGGTCCTTTCACTAGGAGGAACTTCTGGGTCCAATAGTGGCTCTTGTTCACCGTCTCGCAGACGGTGACGTGCTGGCTCGCGAAATAGGTAGTCCCATCTCGGAAGGCGCGGAAAGAAAATACCTTGCGGAAGACGAGGAGGCTGAACTCGATCCTCTCTTCCCGCAGATAACAGGCGAACGCGACAATGTCCGCGATCGCATTTGGGGTCAACTGGCTCGGCAACACCCCATAATATCGCAACACCTACAAAGAACGATGAGAAAGTTGCGATAGCGAACACGAGGCAGCGAGAAGGTCAGGCGAAATACCTGACGGATTTCAGGCCACAGAGGGAGTCGCAACCCATTCTCAAAGTGCGCGATGGGGATCGCGAGCTCGTCAGCCTCGGTCTCGTTTAAGGTGGAGTTCTCGCTTGGACAGCGAGCCGAGTAACCCTCCGGGAGATAGCGGTCCACCGCGAGCTTATACTCCTCGGCTGTGATGTTCGCGCAGTAGAACTCGTGGGCTTGAAACGCTGAGGCGCATTTTGACCGCCCCTCGCTCTCGCCATCCGCTCCCACTTGCTGATTCGTCCGCATCGAGTCAGGAAAAGACAGCCTACGAGCAGCGAACGCGAACACGATCTTGCGAGAACGGAGATGAGCGTAGGCGCGAGAAGACGGGAGAAATAAATGCGACGGGTAGAAGATTGAATCCAAACTATTTATAGAGGGCTCTGATGGGCACGGGAATCGAAGCGCCAGGAGTGCGGATAACGGAAATAAAGTAAAATCCTACCCGATGGTACAGTGGTCTTGCGAACCCAAGCTCGCCGCGGCCAGCCTGCGAGGAAAAAGGGTCTATGCCTAGCGTTGCATAAAAACTCAAACGCTCCACGAGGGCGAACGTATCAAACACAGCGAACGAACTAAACAAACCACAGGCACACCGCCGAAACAAATAGAAGAATAAAAGAAAAACGATAAAAGGCGAGTCACGATAGACTCGCGAGTATTACCACACCAAATATTGTTCATACAGACGTCATAAAAGAAGCAAAAACAGCGGGATAGTAGCATTCAACCCGCGGCGGTCTCAGGGGTAAGGAAGCCACTTCCAGCGACCCCGGCCTCGCTTCCCCGCACGCGGCGGCACTCTCGGATAATGGTAGTCGCGAAGCGCTTTAAACTCGCGCAGGATCAGGTGCGCTTGATCCTCGCCCCGCGAGATGTGCACGCCGGGTGAGGTAACATCGGCGCGAGGCACCGGCTCCGCCTCGGCGATCAAGCGCGCATTCGCGTCCTCCAACACGGCGAATCTCTCGTCAAAGGCAGCCCGATCCGCGTCATACCGCTCTTCCAACTCGCGTAACATCATGCCGTGCTTCTGAAGCACCTCGGACACCCGACTCTTCATCCGCACGGGGTCGCCGGGGTCACCCAAGAAATCTTCAATCTGGCTGGGCGAAGGCGGTGGTGACATCTCCATCCTCCCGTGCTCTGACTCAGGGGTGGCTCCTGGGATTTCAGCGGAGAGAGTTAGTAGGATCTGAAGGCAAGCAAGAGATGGGAGCTCGCGAAAACATGCCAACCTGGCGAGGAGGGGGACTCGCGATGGGGCTTGCACGAGGACTCCGGCCGACCCCGGAAGTTTTCGCGGAATCCCGAGACGTGGGGTTTCCCCAGATCAGGAGGGTATACCACTCTCTCCGCGACTTTGACACCGTCGAGAAGCGAGCCGCCTGGACTTCGCTTCCCCATCAGACCGAAGCCAGGGGTCACCACGCTAACCTTAGGCGGGACCGGCGAGTTCGCCGGTGTAGAGCCTTTCTCCTTGGGGCTCGGCGATGGGGTACCTACATGGACCACAAACGCGTAGATACCGCCTGGACTTAGGCAGGAATAATGGAGGAGGCGAGCGACTTACGAGGTTGCGAGAGAGGCGCTTGTTGGGACGAGGTCCCGACCCCAGCATCTAACGATCCCAGCTTCGCGGGGGACGGAGCATGGGAAGTTGTCAGCGCGAGGCTCGCCATGCGGTCCTCAGGTGGAAAATTCTGCGAAAAGGAAGAGAATGAGCAAGGAGTCGATGTAAAGGCTTTAGGCAAAGGATACCTGTTGTGCAAGCTCGGTATTCGGCGGAGGGGACGAGTCAAGTGGCGATGTCGCGTCCTCCTCCGGCGACCTCCTAACCGACTTAGCTTTCTTAGTCTGGGGGGAAGAAGAGGCGGCAGGGTTGAATATCCAGGCGTTGTGCTCGGCGGCCCGAGCTTTCGCCATCTCCCTGGAAGCCTTCAGCCGTTCCAACGCGCTCTGCTTAGTAGACATCCTAAAGGAAGAAGGATTTCGGCGAAGAGGAAGGGGAAGGAAAGGCTCGACCACTAGCCACGGTGGACGGTATTTATAGTTTCAGGCATGGGGCCCACCGGAAAGATTCCCGCCACGTCAGCAGAATCAGCGAACATCATGGGTTGGATGTATCTTCGCGAGCTTAGAACAACCTCGCGAAGAGCGGGGATTGTGTACAACCCCGATGTTCGCCACTCGCGCTCGAGGGGGCGAGCCCAGCGGAGGGGAGTTAACCAGCTTCCTTGAAGCTCGCCGAGGTGGCGCAGGCTCGCGAGCTCCACTCGCGAGGAAGGCCGTCTTGGGGTACAGTTAGCCATTTTGGGGTGCGGATAGCCATTCTGGGATTCGCCGAGGAGGCGCAGGCTCGCGAGCTCCACTCGCGAGGAAGGCCGTCTTGGGGTACAGTTAGCCATTTTGGGGTGCGGATAGCCATTCTGGGATTCGCCGAGGAGGCGCAGGCTCGCGAGCTCCACTCGCGAGGAAGGCCGTCTTGGGGTACAGTTAGCCATTTTGGGGTGCGGATAGCCATTCTGGTATTCGCCGAGGTGGCGCAGGCTCGCGAGCTCCACTCGCGAGGAAGGCCGTCTTGGGGTACAGTTAGCCATTTTGGGATGCGCCGAGGTGGTGCGGGCGAGCGAGCCAGGCCATGTGGCGATAGTAATTCGGGGGCTCACTGACCCAGAGGCTTGCGAGCTCCTCTCGCGAGGAAGACCTCGGGGCAGGCCGGTTCGCCCAGTAAAAGTCCGGGAAGGGATTTTTACCAAGAGGCCCCTGGTGGTCTGCGGTTAGCTTCCTCAAACAGCGGAGTTTGGCTGTTAGCAGACCAATCCGGTGTGCGGATAGTAAGATTGGACAGCGGGATTTGGCTATTGACAGACCACAAAACTAAAATCTATAAATAGACCTCGAAGGGCACCTTGGAGAGGGACCGGTTCATTATCTGAGCTCTACTCTCCCTAGGTCGCGTTGGTTTGGGCTCTCCAGCTCTCCAAGGTGCCCGAGTCTTAGCTTCGGCTTGGGAGGGGAAGCGCTCAACGATCTTCCGGGTTAGTGGAGGGACCTCCTCGCTGAGACTAGGGTCTTTGTTCTTTGCTCGAGTCGTCAACCTTACCTCTCCCGAGGGACCGGTAAGGGCCAGCTGCCCCTCATCTCGGTGAGGGCCCCGAGCTCCACACGAGACCGAGAAATCGGTTTCAACATGAATAGTGAGTAGAGAAGAAAACTATGTTACTTGTTAGAGATTACGTGGAGCCACTTTCGTGTGAGAAAGTGAATGAGTTTAGGTTGTTTAGTTTGTGGCCTCCTTACACTAGTGAGTGTTTGAGATTCCGTGGAACCACTTAGCGTGAGGGTGAGCGAATTTATTCCGTGGTGCCCTTGTGCGACAGCGGCCGTCCACGGAGCGGGAGATCGAAGGTGACGAGGAGTTCCTCGCGTGATCGCCGTCGACTTCATATACGGAAAGACGCCTCTTTCCGTGGGTAACTTGTTTCTTTCTCCTCCTTTGTGTGCACCTAACCTTTCTCTTTAGGATATTAGATTCATTGTTGGGTCTTCGCCCGAATTTTGTCAGCGAACGCTACGTCGAAAACTCCAAACGGAAACGTATTTGGAGTTCACGATTTCCGTTTGCTACGACAAGGGGAACGGAACGAAAGTTGCGAACTTCCTTCCACGGATTTAGAATCGAATCATTTTTTTAAGAAAATCCATTTTTAAAAAAACAAAATAGTATTTTTGTGCTTTATAAAAATTTAGTTGCTCAAAGTCGTGCGACGCCGCTCAAATTTCAACTTTTATTTGCATGCATTTAGGGTTTCCTAGAAATAGCCGACAGGCGCGCAAACCCTACGCGTCGTCCTGCATCACCAGACTCATAACAGTCACTAAGTCTGGAGGATCTTCAAATTCGACATCAAGTCGCAGACGATCGCGAAGTCCGGCGGTGAAGATGGCGACCTGCATATCTGGAGAGAGCATGACCTGTGCCAGGAGAAACTGAAACTGGTCCAGGAACTCATCCACGGATCCTGTCTGACGCAATGTCGTGAGGGCACCAAGAGGATAACTGCGGATGGGAGGGCCGAAGCGTAGGCTGCAAAAGCGTTTAAAATCTTCCCACGTCAGTCCTGGTTGATCGTTGAGGAGACGAGTGACCCATAGTAGAGCAGAGTCGAGAAGATGGAAGGAGGCCAGGGATAGCCGTTCAGCCGCCGGAATGTGTTGGTGGCCAAATAATAGCTCGCACCTGGTGAGCCAAACTAAGGGGTCCGTCTTCCCATCGTCTGTTGGGAAGTCCAACCGCGTGTAGCGCGGTGGGGCAACAACCTCAGGGCGTACAAGGGCCGTTGGTGGTTGCAGTGCTTGACTGCTGCAAGCATGGTCGTTTGTGGGAGCGGTGGAGAGATCATCGAGGCGCTTGGAGAGTGCATTAATGGCCTCTTGATGACGTTCCACAATTGCAGTTTGTTGCGCCATGAAGGTCTGCACCATGGTCAGAAGTTGGTTGAGTTGATCCGATGAGTCGCCCATGTTATGTTGCGCCGAGGTTATTGAGCGAGTGACGGGTCAGTTTGAGTTCGGCTGAATGAGTGGCGCGGACGGCTGTGAATTTGGTGTGCCACGTGACCCGCGACGTTTCCCTATGTTTGAGAAGAAGGAATTTCCCGCGGTGGAGTCCGTAAAAATGCAATAATTTCTTCCTGAATTAAGTACCTCTATTTCCAACTTGATTGGAATGTTTGACAATATAATTTGGAAAAATATTGCTGCCCGCTATTATTGCTGCTCGAAGACGGACTGTCGATTGGATTTTGCTGTAGATGGAGATGCGGCTAGACGCGCTGGAGAGACGCGAAATATACGCGTTGGAGAGACGCGGCTGGACGCGCAAATCTGGGACGTCGTCGATGTTGGGAAGATCGACGACTGGCTGTCCTCAGTCACGGGAAATACGCGAAGAATCTCCGGCAATCCGTGCGTTATGGTCAACGGAAATGATCCCGTATGCGGACGGAGATCGGCGTGGAGGAGAAGCAGAGGGGTCAGTGTCGAGGAAGATGCCGGGTGTGGGAGATGTTCTCGGCGGCTCGCGGAAGGAGTCGACGCAGAGGGGTCGACTTGCAGGCCGTGAACGTCGACGATCCAGATGGGGATGGGCTTCGACGAGCTTCGATGGCTGTGCTGGGGTTGCAGCGGCGAGTGCCAGGAGGCGGGTGGAGATGCGCAGGGATGGGGAGACGCCAGTTGGAGATGCAAGCAGAGGTACGAGATCGAGCCCGACTGGGATCGATCGACGGAACGCGTCGGAGAAGGAACGTTCGAATCTGTCGACGGAGACGGAATCGTTCGAATTTGTCGCTGCTAGCAGAGGAGCTCCGTGGATGCGGGGAAGGTGCGGTTGTTTAGACTGGATGCCGATGTTGGCGTAACCTGTCGCTCTGATACCAAGTTGTTATGGGCCTAGTCGGAGGGCGTGTCGGAGGCGATGATGACGACGGCGGAGGAGGATACCGTGGAGCTGGAACCGCGGCTGCCTAAGCGGGGCTTGCTCGTTGGAGGAGAGAGCTACCAATATCTCACAATTTTAGAGGAAGGAAATAGACTTTATTTTTTGCATACCAATACAAGACCCAAAGGGTCCCTTAAATAGGCTTACAATCGATGCCAAAGGAAAATACAATAAAGGAAATACAACAAAGGAAAAGAACGATAATGGAAATACAACAAAATAGGAATGCGCCATAAAAGCAATATTTAGGAAATAAAATAAAAATAGATCCCATAACAGAATGCTATGAATATGGCCATTCCTTATGTTTCTTAAGTTGGATTAGCAAATAATTTAAAAGAATTTAGGAAGATATTGATGAAGTATTATACTGTATATATATATATGTGTGTGTGTGTATACATATATTATTGTGGCGATGGATTAATTGACATACAGATTCTAGTGGGACATTCATGATGGGTATGATAGACAAACGGAGAGAAGAGAAGCTTTACTTTCGAATAACATAAGAGTATACAACAACAACAACAACAGAACCCATATAGTCCCCAATCATTGGGGGTATGGGCGGGGGAAGATTGGAAACAGACCTAACCTTTGGCACTATGCACAAAGTGGCTTCTCTCAGAGGAGAAAGACCTAACCTTTGACAATAAATGCACAAAGTGGCTGCTCACAGAGTACCACTGAAATAGTGGCCCCCTATACAGTTGCGTTTGCTGCGGAATCATGCCCTCAAATCAAAGCCAAAGACATCAGAGAGGGCAGACCCAAGAATCCATTTTGATTTATGTGCACATACCCATGCTTCCTTCATTCAACATCCAGAGCATTGGTGAAGCACAATAGAATAACATAAGAGTATATGACCTTATAATAGTGAACACATGAATCAAAGAAATGAAAAGATCATTTAATTATTTCTAGAAGTGGAGTGTTCGTTTCACACGTATACTTTTATTTTTACCAAGAAGAAAGATTCTTCTACAAAGATATCAAGGTGATTTCAAGAGAAGGCTGTCACCCAAAATAGAATTATAGATATATAGTTTGTGTATAAAAGAGGGTTCTATATCATTCACGTCAGTGGGTTATGGATCACACTCCTCATTATTCATCATCAATAGCAATATATAGGGCTAGTTCATTTCATTCATATTGACGTGAGTTTTATGATTGATTGTCAACCCAATGAACCCTTAACTTTTCTCATTCAAGCTTGAAATTGTAAATGATGCATATGACTAATCAAAACTTAAATTAGCAATATATTCAAGTAGTAATTATGTGTAAGATATATTCATGTACATCATAATCAAATAATATATTTAAAATCAAGTATATAGGACAAGTATATGATACATTGTTAAGATGCCTTGAATCCTAAAATGTTTGAAGCTTGTTCAACTTATGTCCCATTCACAAATGTTATCGGGTGTCTTGCCGCCCGAAGAACGAGCGGCGTGGTACTTTTTGATGTATTTTATTTTGGATTTCTGCTTAAATTTTCATTTTGCGGCTCTTTGGCAAATTCATCTGTAATGCAGAGAAATATACAAATTCAACTAGTTGTGGGGTTTGAGATGTACTACACTGCCTCTTACCTTTGTTTCTCTTCTAACCCGAATTCTTCATAGTGAATGAACATCTATCACCGCCCATAGATGTTGTTATGTAGCCCTAGTTTAGGGCTTGGGGACAGAGCCATTGACCCCCAAAATTTTGTTTTGCTATATATTTTATTCGGATTTCTTCTAACATTTTCTATTTTGGGGTATTTTGAGAAATTCATTTGTAATGCAAATAGCTATATAAACTCCTCTATTTTAGTTAACATCTGTCGCCTCCCGTGAGCATAGCACTAATATTGGGCAAAGCAAGCATATTCTCATGCTACGTGATTATGCGATTTATGTGATTCTTTTTCTTTGTTCAAAAATGGCCCAAATGACTAATTCATCCCAAAGATGCCACCAAATAAACCTGATATATCCTTAGAAAATTGATCATTCACTAGGTTAGAACATAAAAAAAGCTTTGTATAACAAATATAAGTTAAAATATTGCTCCAAATTTACTTCCTACATTGGAAATATTTATAGACTTAGAGAACTCATCATGTGACATCATCATCTTCTTCATTATCCTTATCCCTTATTTAGAAATCCTCTACCTGGTTTCCAACAAAAAATTAATATATAAATTGTTATATGAGGTTAAATTTTGTTCAAGTATACTCTTTCTTAATAATCACGTTACAATTTTCTATTAATCGTGTTCATTTGATACAACTATTGATTTAATTTTGAATGATTAAATTGAGGGATCACATTCATAGTTCAAGATTGATTTTTAAAATGAAAGTTAAGTCTTCGCGATGGTCCTTCTGTCCTTTGTACACTGGTATGCAAGCTTGTGTTTTCATGTAAATTTGTCAGCTCAAGGTAGGACTGCAGGACTCGAAGACAGTCACTCCATGGTCAAAAGTCTTGCAAGTTTGACCCATCATCGTCTTGTTGCCAGCATGAGATGCACCAAGTTTATTATTGGGTCTATTGGGTATTTTGACAAACATCATGTAATTATCATCAAATATCATAGTTCCTGATTTTTTCATGACAATAGAGGAATCAATCATAATTTCTCGAGGGACCATAATGGAACTTCATGAAGGAGAACAATCATAATTATTACCTTCTTCAAACTCGTGTTTTCTCAAAAGAGAGCAATCTTAAGTACCTTGTTAAATTTAAAAAGAGTACAGTGGTTAGAACAAAAATAAAGAAACACTTTTTGTTTCATAGGACTTCGGAGTAAGGCGTGGGTGGAGGAAGGTCGATGACTAGGTCACAAAGGGCATTCATTGACATGTATTCATCCCTTACAACACTTTGGGGGATAATGATGCCAATATAGATGTACTTCATAAGGTTGCAGATGTTTGAGATCTCCAACCTCTGGTTCGACATGCTGACATTCTCGAAGGTCAACATGGTTGAGCATAAGGTAGATCTATGCATGGGCCGGAGGACCAACTTGACCCGAAAGGGCCGATTGACTCGACCTGAATGACGGTGAGTTTTGTGAACTATTTTTATCCAATACCTAAATCTAACTAACCTGACTTGACCCAGTGGTGTTGAATTGCATGTGAATGTGGTTTGATGTTTTTTATTTGGCTCAATCTAGCAGATTTCATATTATAGTTTTTTAAACTAATTTATTCTTACTTTTAATAAATTTTCAAGTGGTTAGTATCTTGAATTATTTTTAAATGATATGAGAACTTGGATGAACTTGAGTACAGAATAATATTCTATAACATGAAGTCAAGTGGTCAAATTCTTATGATTATGTACACCAACTGCTTTGAGCTGAACCTATCACTCTGCATTCCCGCGCTACAAAACATGTCCGACCTTGAGCCGTGCTGGTATGGGAATATTTTCGGAACACAACGACCTTCTAACCTGCCTGAAGATGACCCAACCCAACTTTAAAGTCTACTCACGGCATCAAGCAATGAAATTGTTGTTAATGTCTATTTCTCGAGCCGTATTCCCTTCACGAAAAAGGTATAGCTGCTGATGTGGTATGACTGCGTGCTCTTTCATTGGGGGAGGACTTATGTTGGTGGATTTCTGTTCGCAGAAGGACCAGAAGATTATGCAGACTATAGCCCTAGCTATTTCCAAACCAAATAATATCAAATGAAATGTGATAAACTCCTAGGTATATTATTAGGCTTAGGCCTCGCCTTGAAAAAATTATATGAAACTGAAAATGCCTGTGTTTTATTCCATGTTAAGTACCAGGGTTGAAAGGCAAAGGAAAGTAAATGCGCAAAGTGGATGGTCTATTGTTTTTCTGTTTCTAGTTACGAAGGCCATTTATTTGTCTAAGCCTTAACTTTCACGTTATTTAGTGGATGTTTCATCGAGAATTACTAACATGATGTTTACTACCTATTAAAAATGATGAGATCTGAACTTCAAATTTTACTACATCAGGAATCTTACATTTGTACAACCTAGTTTGAGATGTTTTTTCTCTCTCATTTATTATTGTTACTAACAAACTTGTATATTTTGCAGCCGATTTGTTTTGAATGTTCCAAAAGAAGATCTGGAGTCATTTGAGAGGATTTTATTTCTTCTTGAACAAGCACATTGGTTTTATGAGGACAATTCAGTTGAACAAAATCCATCTCTGAAGTCGCTTTCCTTCAAAGAGTTTACGTCTTTGAGTATCCAGCTCATTCACCTATCTATCTAGTTTCTTCAGAATTCATTTTAGCACTAGATGCACTCCTAGTATTCATCATATATTTTTGTTCAAAATATGGAAATACAGCTAAATTAAAAAAAAGCAATTAATCTCTACCCATACATGATAATCTCATGCTGCATTATTGTGACTAAAGTGAACAACCAAGGAAATGCATGTTAAAAGGATTGGAGTTGAGTTCTTTGGTTATTGTGGAGATCACTATGTACACACGGAATAATGATAATTTAATTGTCAAATTGACTTGCTGCTTCATTAGATGAGATGCTAATTATGTGACTAATAGAAAACTACAGCATTTGAAGCACTTTAAACATATTCATACTGTTTATGTATGAGATTATTACTCACGAGTTTTCAATCAGTTTAACATGTGTTCTTGTCATCGTCATCATCATAAGGTTTATCGCAACATTTTGTTGTTGTTTTTATAAATCTTCATTTTGCATGTGGTGTTAAACATGCTCATCACAAATATTTTTGAAAAACTTCATTCCATTTTACGTTAGGTCTGTCCATTTCCTTACTAGTCCTTTGACACTAAACTTATGTAGTTGTCTTACCCTTTGTTGCACATGCAAAAACCACCTAGGTTCTACCTCGTTAACATATACCACTTCAATCTTCCCTCTAATATAATGTCTTGGATTTGTACTTTCTAGTTTTTCTAAACAATCATCATAGGATGATAGGATATGTTACGATTAAGAAAGAAGAACGAGACAAGATTGCATTAATCAAGAACACGGATACAATCCGGAGTGAACTCCGGCCAAGATCAAGGAGGCTGGGTCCTCCTATGATCCCTCTCTCAAATGAGAGCCCAAGACCTTAATGATCCAAAGATACCTTCTACTCCCAAACCACCTCCTTATATAGGGAGGGGGGCTCACATGTCCAAAACCCTAAAACAATAAGTACAATAATAATACGCGCGTACGCGTAACAATCCATCCCGCCAGAAAATCGAACTTGACCCCAAGGTCGAAGTACCGCCCGCCATCTAGTAGTAATGTGCCCGCTGGTGGGTCGCCGCAGAGGTGCCCGGATCTCCGTCTGGCGGTACATCCGTGAGCAGAAGGGTGTCCAAGGCAGCCGCGCCGATCTCGTCCAAATCATCCCCGATGAGGGACCGGAACTCCTTGGCAGGACAATTATGATTAGGGGAGTAGGGTTGCTTGCATCGGTAGCACAGACCCTTGCTCCGCAAATCATTGTACTCTTGGTTGGAAAGACAGAGAGTGGGGATATGACGGTTGTTGCGTGGGCCCATAATGGTTGGCCGAGGAGGATGAGGTGGTAGTGGTGGAGGTTTAGGCGGGGGAGGAAAATATGGTTGGTAGGGAGGGTTGGACGGAGGCGACGGGAAGGGAGGGTCCCTAGACGCTGCCATGAATTCGGCCTCCACTAGTGGGGAGAGGTTCAGGGCTTGGTGGACAGTTGACGGTTGCAGGGTGCGGAGGCGGGCTCGGATGTGGGGTTGTAAGCCGTGCATGAAGTAGGCCAAGTAATGGTCCGGTGGGAGACCAGGAACATGAGTGACCAACTCGATGAATGCATCAACGTACGAATCAATGGGGTCGGTCTGACGGAGTCCGCAAAGGCGTTCGATCATGGAGCCGGGGTAACGGTGATCAAACCGCTGAATGAGGGCCTCTGTAAGAGCTGTCCAGGTGAGGCCGGGAGAGGATTGGCGGAGCCAGCGGACCCAGTGGAGGGCGGAGCCCTCCATGCCGATCAAGGCCGTGCTGACCTTCTGTGGCTCCGAGATCTGCTGTATCTCGAAGAACTGTTCGGCCCGAGCAGCCCATCCCATAGGATCGGTGCCGTTGAAAGAGGGGACATCTAAGGAACGAGGTCCCGATGAGCACACCCCGGGCAGGGGGGCTGTTGCATGGAAGAGTTCCGGGGGGGGTCCCGAGGAGGGGCGGCAGATCCGCCACCGACGTTGCAGAGGTGGTAAGGCGGCCGGCCAGGAGGGAGTCGAGCTTAGCATCCATGCGTAACATGAGGGCCTGCAGCGACGCGATGGAACTGTCGTGGTCATCCAAGCGACGAAGAATGACGGGATCGGTGGTTGGGTGAGAAGGCGTAGGATCTGGGTTGCCCATTAGACGGCTGGAACGACGTGGCATGCACGTAAGAAACCGCAAGGGCGGAGAAGGACGCCGGATGGAGGGGGGGGGGGCGTGCTGGATCGGCAGCAGGGCTGCTATCCGGCAAAGGCGCTGGAGCGACGGCAGGAGCGAAAGCAGAAGGAGGCGTCGAAACGGGAGGAGGCGCTGGATCGACGACAGTAGCGGAAACAGGAGGAGGCGCTGGATCGACGACAGTAGCGGAAGCAGGAGGAGGCGCGTGATCGGGGATCGGAAGCGGGATCAGAAGCGGGATCGGGGATCGGAAACGGGAAGAGGCGCGGGATCGGAGATCGGGACCGGCAACAGGAGCGGAAGCACGATGTTGAGCGCGGAACCGGAGATGTACGTGACCGAGATCGGGGATGGAGGCGTTGGAACGAGTTCTGGCGGCGGAAACCGCGGCCAGAAGGCGGCAGGTCGAACCACTTGTTACGATTAAGAAAGAAGAACGAGACAAGATTGCGTTAATCAAGAACACAGATACAATCCGGAGTGAACTCCGGTCAAGATTAAGGAGGCTGGGTCCTCCTATGATCCCTCTCTCAAATGAGAGCCCAAGACCTTAATGATCCAAAGATACCTTCTACTCCCAAACCACCTCCTTATATAGGGAGGGGGGGGGGGCTCACATGTCCAAAACCCTAAAACAATAAGAAGTACAATAATAATACGCGCGTACGCGTAACAGGATATCAATTTTGAATTGCTCAACTTGTCGATCTATCAGTTACTTTTTATTGCCATTTGTCGAATTCATACAACCAATGTTGTGGAAATCAGCTGACTTGCCATTCAACGTGACGTTTTTGAGTGGAGAGTGATACGATACTGACTTTTTCTTCAAAATATCATTTTGTGATGGTATTGCTCGATATATTGAACACCATATACCAGCTAGTGTTTTTTTTACCCTTTTAGACTAATCATTGATTGTCAAGCGAGTACTAATCATTGATTGTCGAGCGACACTCGTTGGTCATCGAGCGATGTACTTCATTCACAATTGTCGAGCGTTGTACTTCATTCATAATTGTCGAGCGTTCTTCACCCATAATCGTTGAGCGATGTTCTTCATTCATAATTGTTAAGTGTTGTTTTTCATTCGTAATCTCTGAGTGCTGATCTTCATTCACCGAGCGCTGTTCTTCACTCGTCGAGATCTGTTATCGTTCAGGCCTATTGTTTGATTGTCGGGCACTTTCTTCATTCACAATTGTCGAGCATTGTTTTGCATTCATAATTATTGAGCGATGTTCCTCATTTGTTGAGCTTAGGTTAGGGATTTTCTTCGTCTCTGTCATTGACGATCTCCTTTTATTATGTGGCTTATTTATGGTTTTCTCTTAGTACGAGTGTCAGCTTCATAGTCTCTGACCCTCTTCGTCTTGAATTGTGAGTTTTTTTATTGTTGCCTTTTTGCCCTAGTTGTCGTTAACAATCTCCATTAGTCCCCTGTTTTTATTGTGGGTGAAATTGTTTTCAAATTTATGTATGTTTTGTGTTATTAGTTATTTGTATATGAGCTTAGTATATTTAGAAGTTAAATAGACGTTAGTTTGTTAATATATAAGCTACCCATTTTATAGTAAGAATAGGTGAAAAAAATGAAAAAAAGTATGTGGGGACCACGTGCATTTATACTAGTTCTAAGAAACCATACTTCCATCCCAAAACTCCGAAGTGATAGGAGTGGGGCGGTGCTTATAAGCACAAACGGGTGTGTTATGGGTTTCGTGCCCGGTTATTATCTTTAGGGTAGATGTTATGGGCTTCGTGCCCAGTTATTATCTTTAGGGTTTTATTAGGTGTTATTGTTGATTGTCATTATGTCATATTTAAGTAAATCCAAGTGTTGAGACTTATTTATATTTATGCCATTTGTAAATCTATTTAAAGCCCCTCGGGCTAGTTGAATGCATGGAAAAATTAGTCTCTTTTCCCTTGTCTTGTTTATGAGATTTCGATAGCTCTCTCCTCCCGAGCACATCCCGCCTAGACATCCGCGGTTCCGACTCCACCATATCCTCCACCTTCAGTCATACTTCGGTGAACACATAACAACTTGGTATCAGAGCAGCCATCATCTTCTTTATCACGAAAGGGCGCCATTTCAAGTCACCTCTGCAGTTGTAGTTCAACGCCGATCGAAGCTATAACATCCAAAATTTACGCGCCGCCCCTTAATAATTGCAGGATTTGATCGCGATTAATTAGGATCGGCATCAACGGCAAATTGAGGTATTTACTCTTTTTATGGTTAATTTTATACGTCAATCAGAAACATAAATAATTCCATCCAATAAGAAGTTTATTTCGATGCGTTTGTCAATGGTGCACGAGAGCACAACACATTAAATTGGCAAATGTTAGAGTGTAATGGCAAACCTTTAATTAAGAGGAACATTCATTTTTTTCAGCTTTAGTTTTTCCCCTCAATATTAAATATGGGCCACGGTTCCCCCCCACTCCACGATTTATTTTGGTAAACCGAGAGCCACACCTTTCAGTTACGCTCACACTTCATTTTTTCCCTCCCACGACCGAGCGAGGAGTTAGGGCTTCTTCTCTCGTTCCAGTCGGCCGATATCTAAAGTGTCGCCTCCTCCCAGTATGTCGACGAAAGCAGGCGCCGGTCCCTTCTTCTTCTCTAGAAAACCTAGACACTGATCCCCTGCTACTCGAGGAGACCTGGCTACTTCTTCGTGTGTTTTTTCGACGCACGACCAACTCCTCAGCCGCTGACTGCGACAGGTAATCGTCAGAACCAATTTCTTGC
Source organism: Dactylorhiza incarnata (assembly GCA_033032865.1). Classification (NCBI taxonomy): domain Eukaryota; kingdom Viridiplantae; phylum Streptophyta; class Magnoliopsida; order Asparagales; family Orchidaceae; genus Dactylorhiza; species Dactylorhiza incarnata. The sequence continues at coordinate 1,143,044 of JAWHQI010000310.1, read as the reverse complement.
TTGAGTTCTATGCTTCTTTCCCCTATTTCTCAATTTAAGACAATAAGATATACAGTCCTCCTACAGAAATTTCAGCAGCCCTCAACGACTCTTATCAGTGGAGTTCCAACAACAATCGACTCCTTTCCGTCGACTTTTACTAGCAGTCGATCTTCTTCCATCATTCCTAACAGGTAACTGCCAAATCTCCTCCTTCCAGTGAGTTTTTCCTGTAGACTTGGTGGTCCCTTTAATTCCTCCAATGATCTTATGTGTTTTTGGATTTCGATTTCAGGAATCGAGGATTTCAACCCCCTCATTCAGAGAACCGAACACTAATTTTGTTTTTCCTTTTTGCCCAAAACCTGTTAGGGCAAGGTGAGTTTTTTACCTTTCATATCGTTTTTCCTCCTCTCCCCTTTCCTCCAGATTCGCTAATAGTTGTTTATAGTACTTTAGGAAATTGTGGAAGAGGGAAATAAGGCTTTTGTGTTATAGATTAGAGACGCCTTGCATAGTCTCCGAATCAAGGTGAGAACCTCTACTCTCATCAAGTGAATAAATTTCCTTTTCCTCCATTTTAGAAAAACCATTTCCCGCAATTTCCAGAAAAAGCCCTAGCTATGGTAAAGAGGGATGTAGAGAGTATTCAGGGGAGGTTTGTACATCAAAGACCTGAGAGCTCGCGAGGGTAGTCACCGCCACGAGATTGGGGTCGGCGCACCAATCGGTCGTGGGATCGCCGCGGTTCGCCTCGACGAGCCTCTCCTCGCCCAAATTTTCCTTACCGCGAGCCGAGGTCCACAACTTCTCGCTCAGGTTCGTATCTTTGATAAACATTTGATTTTACTTATGTTTTTCGTTTTAAGAAATAAGGCTTCTTTCAGATCGCGCCGCTTCCCCTGGCGCTGCTTTTATTGACTCGATCGGTACTCCTTTGAGCGAGTTCCAAACTCGCTTTGCGTCGGCCTACCTTGCCCTCGAGACCAAAGTCGACCGACTTATAGCGTGCGAGCCCAATCGTTGACTCGTGTCGCTGGAGTGTCAAATGACAAGGACGGAAGAGTTCGAGCGTCGGCTGAAGGATGCCGAGTCAAAATATTATGTGATTAATGATCTGGAAAGGCGTGCATTCGACCTCAAATATAGACAGAGTTTGCTTCAGGACGATATCCGCGGTCTTCGCGTGAGCATGGGTGTGATTGACACACTTTCTCGGATGGAGGAGCATATTCGGCAGAGCGAGGAGCACATGGCTAAAGCGGACGAGGAGATCCGGCTGGCTCGCGAGCTGGGGTGGTAGGATCGACATATTCAGACCTCGCAGCACCGCGACAATCAACCCGCATTGTGATGTGTTTTATTTTTAAATATTTGTATATGTTTTCTGTGTAATATTTGGGACTTTATAAATCTAATCATCATGGCAAGTCGCCTTGCATGCGAGTTAAATTTCATATTTTGTTGTTCCCGTTCTCTGTTTTCGGACGTTTTGCGAGTATTCTTATGACTCGTTTATGTCGCATATTTACTTGTTTTAGGCTCGCGTCGTATGTTGATGAGAAGGGATTCCTACTGTGCGATTTAGGCATCAACTCTCGAGGTCTCGGGTGAGCGAGAAGGCCGCCCGCGTCGTCTCCTATAACTCGCTCGCCTCGTGATGAGTGGGGACCCCCCTGCGTCTTTAAATTGAAGGGGTGGGGTTCGAATTTAATGCGCTTTTTTCGGTCGGCCCAGTTTGTGCGAGCAAATCGGTTCTCTCCCTTGTGTTCTCTATGCCAACTTCCGAAAAAGAGAGTGTTGGTCGCTTGAATTGTGCGGCGAAGTTTACTTCTACTAAGTTCAAGAAGCCAATCACCTCAGAGGTCGAGCTGGAGGACTTAATTAATCACTTTCTTCCCCCTGATTACCTAAAGGACATCAAGACATCAAAGTGTTGGAACCAAGAAACCGGCCTAGTGATGTTCTCTTCGGGATTGCGGCGAGATCTTTCAGGAGACTATCTGGACAGATCACGGCCTGACATTGCACATGTTCTTTGACCACTCGAATTTGAAGGCCGCATGTTCGTTCTGTTGGGATGAAAAGTGTCCCCCAAGTTCCACAACACAAAAATCGCAGAGGGGTGGGGGTACTGTGAGTGGTCGGATACTCAGGATGCGCTAGGAGACGCGAGATCTTAGAGAGATGTCGTTGGATCCCTGGCTGCGAGAGGAGTCGCGATATATCAAGGAGGCTGGATCCCTGGTTGTCAAGACCTCTGAGAGAAGAGAGAAGGTGCCATGTGGCGAGACCACATTTCGCACAACGCGAATCTTAGTTGTGCGTGATATTATTGATCAATCAAAGAGGTTACAACCATTACAAAAGAGCTCGAATACCCTATATAGGGGTACTCGCAGGAACCGTCTCGAGGTCGTGCATGTCCAAGGGCCTTTTAGCTCGGATTTCCAAGATGCCTTTAAAGCCATTGTTCACGTCTATTTATAGGCGTGGGGACTCTGCCATGGGCAACCTCTAAAAATACAGGTTGTCCGCTTACAAGGTTAGGGATTTTTATATATATTGTTAGATTAGTGATTTTTTTCGTCTTTGTCATTGACGATCTCCTTTGTGTTGCGTATTTATGGTTCTCTCTTAGTACGAGTGCCTGCTTCATAGTCTCTGGCTCTCTTCTTCTCTCGGTGAATTTTGAATTTTTTATTGTTGCCTTTTGCCCTAACTGCCGTTAGCAATCTCCACTAGTCCCCTATTTTTATTGTGGGTGAAGTTGTTTTCAAATTAAAGTATGTTTTGTGTTATTAGTTATTTGTATATGAGTTTAGTATTTAGAAGTTAAATAGATGTTAATATATAAGCTACCATTTTATAGAAAAAATAGGTGAAGAAAATGAAAGAAAAAGTACGCGCGGACCACATTTATTTATAGCAGTTCTAAGAAACCCATACTTCCATCCCAAAACTCCGAAGTGTTAGGAGTGGGATGAGACTTATAAGCACAGGCAGGTGATGCGCGGTAGCCAATGTGAGACTAATCAACAACACGGGCCACCAGGGACCAGGGATAATCCACACATGGGGCGGTCCCACACGACACGGATCCGTTGGATTCATGTCAACCAACACGCCCCCGCAACGGGTGAAACTTGGCTCTAATACCATCTACGAAACCCACACTTCCATCCCAAACCCCAAAGTTATAGGAGTGGGACGAAGCTTGTAAGTACAAGCAAGTGATGCGCAGTGGGCAATGTAGGACTAATCAGCAACACAGGACATCGGGGATAATCTCCACATGGTGCGGTTCCACACAACCCGGACCCACTGGAATCAGGTCAACCGACACTATTAAATATAAATATAGGAGTGGGACAAGGCTTATAAGTACAAGCAAGTGATGCGTATGTGTATATGCACATATGAACGCACACATGAACAACACACATGCACATACACTTATATAAACTAAGTGGTATTAGCTGTTCGCTTCCTATATATGAAGGTGTAGTGAATCTAATGGTCATTCTTTTAGAAGTCTGTTACGGGTCCACCGTCAGTTATCCTATTATATTAGTAGTATGTTGTATCGAGTCTTTATTAGGTTGAGTCTTTATTATGGTTGAGTCAAGTTAGAGTATTTTAGGTGTTTTAGTGGGTCAAGTCTTATTATATTAGTAATTTAGTATTTATGCATTTTTAATATTTTATATGTCCGATGTAATTACGGGGTTGCCCCCGGGGGTTCTATATATTAGACCCGGTCATGTATTTGGAAGGGAAGAAATGAAATATGAAAGTTTCCTTCATCTCTCTAAATTCCTCTCTCTCTCTCTAAGCTCTTCTCTCCTTCCTCCACCCTCTAGGGTTTCTTCCTCTCTCATCCCCTCCTCCACCATTCTAGGGCTTGCCCTTGTATCTCCGCATCCAACAATCCGGGAACGAACCAAGTCCATAACAACTTGGTATCAGAGCCAGCCTTCCTCGGCTTCGACACTTCCGCTGCTCAGAGCTTCCGGTCCTCCCCTCCGCCGGCCAAGCATTTTCAACCGGGCCAACCACTGTTTCGACGCCAGCCGATGCGCCCACTGTGTTGATTTTCCGACTGTCTCCAGCATTCTCTTCCCAGTAAATCGCTCGTCCTCGACGGAGACCACCTCCACACTGCGTCTGCTTCGTCGACAACCAGCACCTGCATCATCGACGCCACATAACAAGTCTCTGAAGCCACTGCTCTCCCTGCGCCCAAGTCCATTTTTCATCATCTTCGACGGCGTTCCCTCCTTCCTCGACGGCGTTCCCTGCTTTCGCCAGCCGCTTCCTCCTGTCGACGCTGGAAGCCCTCAACGACACAAGCGTCTCCATCCTACCAGACGAACCAGCCCGCCGCCTCTCTCGACGCTCCCCACGCCCGCAACAGACCCTTTTTCCCCACGCCGCAGCAGTCCTTGCGCCGCACGCCATCAAACCGCTGTCCCCCTTGACATTTTTTTAAAGTTTTTCTTTTTTCCTTCTACCGAGGCACATCGACCTCCTATCCCATCCGCCAACATCAAATTCCCCCCCCCCCCCCCCCCCCCCCCCAACCCTCCATTAGTTTATTTTATTTCATTTCCTTCTCTCTTCCTAACCGCACCCCTCCTTCCTAACCCGCTTTGCTACCATGTCGCTTAGCGTTGCCGACCGCATTGAGCTCCTCGCCACCCTCGCCAAGCTGGACCGTCGTATTGCTCATCGGGAGGCTCGACTCGGCCACGTCGATGCTCGACTCGACCTCACGCTCGACGCCTTCCGCATGTCTCGCGACTCGTTGGTGGTTTTTCTGTCACCACCACCACCACTGGAGCTAGACTCGTCGCCTTCCCCTCCAATGATGGTGCCACCACCGTCCTCCGTTGTTCTGACCATCTCGCCGCCGCCTCCGGCCATCTCGCCGCCGCCTCCGGCCATCTCGCCGCCGCCTCCGGCCATCTCGCCGCCGCCTCCGGCCATCTCGCCGCCGCCTCCGGCCATCTCGCCGCCGCCTCCGGCCATCTCGCCGCCGCCTCCGGCCATCTCGCCGCCGCCTCCGGCCATCTCGCCGCCGCCTCCGGCCATCTCGCCACCTCCTCCGGTCATCTCGCCGTCGCCTCCGGTCATCTCGCCACCGCCTATATTGGCCCTTGCTCCGCCTTCCGCTGCTCTGTCAGGCCTTGCGCCGCCGTCACCGCCAAATTCGTTCCTGCTACCGTCCATTGTTCCCTCACCTCCTTGCCGCTGCTGCTCACCGCCACCCTACCAACCCCACCGAAGCCATTACTTCTGTCGCCGGTCATTCCGACATCGCCGCCGCTACTCGCCGCCGCCTCTGCCACTACGTGATATCAAACATTGTTCTGGCGGGAGATCAAGAGGCCAGATGCTCCGACCAGCCACATGGAGTTCGAGCTTGAGGTCAAGCTCGATGTCAAGGACGGATGGAGTGTTACGGGTCCACCGTCAGTTATCCTATTATATTAGTAGTATGTTGTATCGAGTCTTTATTAGGTTGAGTCTTTATTATGGTTGAGTCAAGTTAGAGTATTTTAGGTGTTTTAGTGGGTCAAGTCTTATTATATTAGTAATTTAGTATTTATGCATTTTTAATATTTTATATGTCCGATGTAATTACGGGGTTGCCCCCGGGGGTTCTATATATTAGACCCGGTCATGTATTTGGAAGGGAAGAAATGAAATATGAAAGTTTCCTTCATCTCTCTAAATTCCTCTCTCTCTCTAAGCTCTTCTCTCCTTCCTCCACCCTCTAGGGTTTCTTCCTCTCTCATCCCCTCCTCCACCATTCTAGGGCTTGCCCTTGTATCTCTGCCTCCAACAATCCGGCAACGAACCAAGTCCATAACAAAGTCTTGTCAACTTTCTTGTAGAAGAGTTTTTAGAAGGATCTGGCCTTCAAAACCATTGGCACGAGCATACATTGCGAATTGTATCCCTTGATTTTCTTAACATATTTTCGTGTTTCTGTTAAAATCCCAAATTTGTATCCACCAAGCCTCCTAACATGTTGAGGGTTCCAAATCTCGGCCAACCTGACATGACTGGCAATTACTCCTGCCTACATCAACAATCAAATTTACGTGTGTTTTGTGATGTATCTATCCATCTAATATGTGGCGGAGTGTTCTTCAACTTTGCTAGTCTGGCATGACAGGTTGTTATGCTCAAGGTTGTTTACCGGGCATCAAGCTTGAATATTACGTGAATTGAATTATCAGATAAATATGCATTCATCATGCATATTGGTTAGTCAACCTTGTAAACCTTGACTTACTCCTTTTCCAGATGCATGCATGAGAAGTTGCTTGGAAGTACTTGGAGTATATCATCTCTTTAGAAATCCAAAGCAATTACTTTTCAGCTTCATACCTTCGACAATACTCCAGTTAATTGAATAATTTAAATTTACTCCGATTGGTTGAACGGCTAAATATTATACACTAAAATATCCGATCATTTAGAGTATAGTCATAGATTATGGATATATGTTTTATCTCATGATTTCTAGTTCGTATCTTTTGTAGGCTTCTATTCTCCCTTCCCACATTCTTCACGCTTCAAGAATGGTTGTTACAGATTGTGTGATCATTTTTATTTCAGTATGTTGCGCTATTTCTGTTATAATCATCATCATAATTTAAATTGAATTCATTTCAATAAATTTGGCATTAGTTTTATGATTGATATTTTGCCTAATATTAAGCCTATGAACATATTTGCTAATGTCTATGATTATCATTTTTAGTAGCTGACTATTAAATCCTGAATTTTTAATGACTTCAAATTGTTAATATGACATTTCTTAGATCACTTGGGAATGCTGTTTTCTACCATTTTTGTATTATTTGGCTTCCTTAATACTTCATAGTGTTTAATAGTTGTGTGGCATTAAGACCATATATTGATCATATTGATGACATATACAAGGACTTCACTTCCTACAAGTTTCGTGTTCCAGTTACTGGGGCAATCATATTAGACGAGTCTTACGGAAGGGTTTGTTGATCTGATCATAAAATACTTCTTAATTCTCATTTCCTTTATTTTATTTTTTTATCTGGTCTTTACATTGGTCTCATTGCGCTCAAATCCTTTTTACTCGCTCTACTCCTTGTTAGATTGGTATATGCTAGCACCCAGAAAACGTACACTTCTTGTAATGCTTTATTGATTGCACTTCATAAATATTGAACTATGAACTTATGCCTTCAAATATAAATGCGATTCTAGGAGAAGTCTAAATTTTTTTGCTGTCTGTGACCAGATTACATCACCAATAACCATGCTTTATGAAGTTGTTAATATTAGCTTCAACTATGTAGTTCCGGAGTTAGTCAACAATGTGTCCGGAGTTAGTCAAACCCATTCACCTATCTCGAGATTCATCTCTCGGTGTTGTTCATCATAATGCTACCTCGTAGGCTCCTGAGTCTGAAGTAAGTGTGCATGTCTACTGACAAGGATCTGATCTCGTGTTTGCAAGGCCCGGTCAACCTCTTAGACTTTGCTAGACTCGAGAATATATGAAAATAGCTGTGGTGGATCGAGCCGAAACATCAATTAGAAAGGTGTCATGTGCAATGACGTGTGATGAGAGGTATTGCAACAATACTTTACCAATAGAATCGAACCAACCCAGTCCTTGGGTTTTTCTTCAGTAATGCCCCGCAGGTACATTTTCATGGTCCTGTTTACCACCTTTGTTTGATCATCAGACTGTGGGTGGTAGGCTGACGAGAGTGCCAATTTGGTCCCACCAAACCTGAAGGCTCTTGCCCAAATTAGCTGGTGAACACCTTTTCCCTGTCCGAAACAATGTTCTATGGTAAGGGTGCAATTTGGGTCCATTGCACTCAGAACCAAGAACCGATCCGTGTAGATTTGGTTATGATTTTTTTGGAATCAGAACCGACCCATGCACCTAAGGTATAAAACTATATTTGAACCGAAAAGCTCGATTCTATTCTGGTTCAGTTTCGTTTTTGTTCTCGGTTTTATCAATGCCAAGACAAGTTTCGGTTCTCGTGTTTGACTTTTAACAAACCATCACTATTGGCAAACCCTTAAATTTGAAAATGGATATTTGAAAATCATTTTGTTTTTAGCAAACCGCCAATTTTTTTTTTAAAATCTCCATCATATATTGAGTTACACTCATTTATTCATTCAAAATAAGCGTTTGTATTAAACTATAGTTTTAGTATTACAAAATATTTCTAGCCGTTGTAGGTCTGGAAGGAAGAGGACTCTGGTGACGAAATATGAAGCCCTAGCCGTCTTCGCCGGAGTTGGCTGGGAGGGACAAAATTAAGTATGAAGGTTGTTCTTTAGTGAGTTCACGTGCTGGAAACTGTTTGGGTGCAAGTAGGATTACAAAATCATTAAATCCCACAGCCACAAATCCATTATGTTCTAATGTTGTGCTTAATAAACTGAGCCAAATCTCAGATTAATGAAATTTAGGCTTTAAGAAAGCCTAAATTCACCTCAAATCCTCCGACTAAATGACCCTTTTACTTTTGGAGCGGGCTAGAACAGGAGCAAAATAATGATTTGTGGGTGGTTTGTTAATATAAATTATAGGGATTTGAAAATAATGCAAAATAATAATTTTTTGGTTTGCTAAAAGCGAAACACGATTTGCTAATAACAACACCCTAAAATTGAAGTAAAAATATAATGAGTAAAAACATCAACTTTGGTTATTATTATCCCGATGGATGATTTTACGGGATTGATCTCTTGATTTGGAGGCTAACAAATTACCCATACGAGATAAGGAAGCAAAATGAGTAAAAACAAGATTTGTAGAGGCGAGTTGTGGTAAATCGAGGAGTGGTGAGGGAGAACAAGCAAGGGGAACCCAATTAATTAATAGTCGGTTCTCGGTTTGTTTCTTGAGTACTCGTCCATAAGACCCGAGAAATGAACCCTATAGTCGGTTCTTAAATTTTTGGACCCAGAACTGAACCAAGACCCCTCCCCTGCGAACCGAACTGAACCACATGGTTCGGTTCGGTTCCAATCTGGTTCTCGGTTCCTCGTTTTTTTGCACACTCTAGTCTCTAAGAGCCCGTGAGGCGAAATATGTGCTCAAAGAATGCTCGGGCGACATTGGGAGTTGTATATGGGTGAGCTAGAGGAATTAAATGTGCCCAATTAGAGAAGCGATCAATCACCACAAACAAGAGTGTCTTGCCCTTAAGACATGGGAAGCTCGCCGATGAAGTCCATGGATATTTTTTCCCAGACCTGACTTGGGATGGGCAGAGGTTGAAGGACTCCCGTTTGTAGTAATTGCTCCGCCTTGTTACGCTGGTAGGTTGAACACTGAGGGACGAACTTTTGTACATCTCCTTCAAGCCTTTTCCAAAAGAAGTCCGCATGTATCCAGTGCAAGGTCTTCTAAGCACCATTGTGAGCCTCATTATGCACTGAGCCAATGTTGGTGGGAATTGACTGCAATGAAGGTAGGATATAGATCTTGCCTTTGTAGTGAATAAGACCCTCAATAACCGTCCACGACGCCAAAGTGTCTCCCTTTTGAATACTGTTGTGAAGTTCCAAAAGGGTGGGGGATCCCGCAACCTCATCTCACAAGGTATCGAAGAGACCCACTAAGGGCCGGCCGAGGTAAGACGAATATTCCCCCTGCTCTTCATCCCGACATGACAACGCATCAACCGCCTTGTTAAGGCATCCCAAACTTTATTCCTATGTAAATTCAAATCCTAAAAGTTTGCCCACCCAATACTATTGTGGGGCGGTGGCCTGTTTATGTTCAAGCAGAGTTACTTCAAACTATAATGATCTGTCTGAATGAGGAACCACGCTCACCATTGATATGGCTGCCAATGCTGGATGGCCTTGTAGAGACCAATAAGCTCTTGTTCTTATGCTCGCAATTTCAAATGATTGGATGCAAGTTTGCGGTTGAAGAATGCGATGGGGGTGCCGCTCCTATTGGAGGACTGCTCCAATGCCACACCCTGAAGCGCCACACTTGATCTCAAAAGACTGGGGAAATTTCGGTAAGTTGAGTACTGGGGCCTAGGAAAGAGCATCGTGCATGGCCTGAAAGGCCTGGTGGGTGGTCGGTGCCCACTGGAAGGATCCCGTTGAAGCAGACCCGTCACAAGCACAATGATAATCCCGTAGTCACGAATGAACTTGCGATAGTAGCCCGCTAGACCCAAAAATCTTCGCAGTGCTCTGACTGTTTGTGGAGTAGGCCATTCTTTAAGTGCTCCGATTTTCTTTTGGTCCGTTGAAACTCCTTTTTGGTGAATAGTATGCCCTAAATAGCCCACTTGGCTGCTCTGGAGGTGCATTTTCCCTTCGCGGGAAGAGGGCATGGGCTCTTACGTTATGTAGAACTATTTGTAGGTGTTCGACCCTAGTTTTTCCATATGTAAGAATATCATCTAAGAAAACTAATATAAATTTCCGTGGGTGTGGGCTAAATACCCCGTTCATCAAGGAATCAAATTTGGATGGGGTATTGGTGATCCCAAAGGCATTACAAGGAACTCAAAATTGCTATGGTGGGTGCAGAAGGACATTTTCTCGATATCCTCTGGATGTATCTGTACTTGATAGTAGCCTGAATGATGGTTCAATATGGTAGACACACTGACTTCGTGAAGCTCATCCAACAGCTCGTCAACCACATGGATTTAGAATTTATCCTTCACCGTTTTCTCATTCAACTAGCAATAGTCCACACAAAATCGCCAGGAGCCCTCCTTCTGAACTAAGAGGACAGGGGAAGAGAAACGCAAGACACTCGACCGAATGATCCCTTGTTGACTTGTTGTCACATCTTGTGACACTGCTGTTCAATCTCATCCTTTTGACGGTAAGGGTAACAATGTGGTCGTACTACCAGTGGTAGCATCCTTGGAAGTAAGCAAATACAATGGTTATGCCTGCTAGGCAGTGATAAATTGGATGCCTCGGCGAAAACATTTGCGAAGGACTGAAGTAGCTCATCCAGTCTTTCAATCTTGGGCTTTAGTCCCTGCAGTCTCAATCCCCGCAGAAAAGATTGTTGTTTTTTCGCCCGTCCAAATGATCTATCGTTCTGCTAATTCGAAGGTCATAATGGAACCACAAAGTGCCATAAAATCGGTCCCACCGTACTCAACCATTTGACCCCTCTAATCATATCAAACCTATCTAATGGAAGGACATGTAGGTAGAGTGAGAAGTAGTCTTCAATGACTTGGATTTGTACTCACTCACAGAGTCCCAGGCTAGTAAGTCTCTCTCCATTGGCCACTGTGACATGCATCCCATGCTGGTTTCTGATCTGAAGATTTAGTCGCGTTGCATCACTGACATTGATGAATTTGTGCGTGCTACCGGAGTCCACTGATGTGAGAAGAGGGTCGCCCACCACGGTCGCTCGGATCTGCATGGTGTGATAGTTTCGGATTCCCACGTTACATGGAGGGAGATATCTGTTTCATCCCGATCCGTGTCCTCCTCTTTGATCATTCAATTCATCCCGCTTTAACCAAAAGAGCTTCTTACATTGATTCCCAAGCACATACAACTCAACACAGTTGAAACATAGTCCCCGTACTCGATAGTTTCTTTACTTGAGTGGAAGTGGTACTCTTTTGGTCGGCTCCCAGATGTACGACCCTGCAATGGGAAGTGGTGTCAGTCTTTGTAGGGGTCCCGATCGGCTCCCTTCCGTCTGTCTATCTAGGTGCAACCAACGGTCACAAATGCGAACAAGCGTCATGTTGGTAACCACGTCAGGAGGGTTTTGGAACTGAACTATTAGTCGTTGACATTCCTGTAGGCCGGCTGTGAGGATCGGGATGTGCCAGTTCAACAAGTCACGCTGGCTAACAATGTATGGAACTGTTCTAGGTATTTATCAATTTGCCCAGTTTGCTTCAATCGAATGAGGTCGCCCAAGGCATTACTGCATAGTGGAGGATTGAAGCGCATGTTGCAGAATTGCTTGAAGTCTTCCCAGTGCATGTGCGGGTGTTCCCGCAGGAGTTAGGCATACCATAGTTGGGCTTATTCCACTAAGTGGTAAACTGGTAGGTTGAGCCATTCCGCCCACGTGGTCCTTTGATGGATAAAAGAATTGTTCACAACATGTAAACCATTCCATGTCATCTTGTTTACCGTTGAATTATGGGAAATCCAACTTCACATACTGTGGAACATTGCCCGGATCACCTCAAAGTGGATGGAGATTGACATCGACGCTTCTACGACGACGTGGTCGAGGTGGCGAGAGGATGGGGGTTTTGCGACCCCATCATGGTCGGCAGCCAGGCCACCTGGTGAGGCAGAAGGTGCAGTTGGGCTACGATCCTGCTACAGACAGGATCATCGCGTACAGTCAATCGACGAGGGATCGACCTGAACCCCCGCTGGGAACTCCCTTTAGCTTTGATGACCCCGCTGGGAGTTCCCTTTAGTGCTGATGACCCCGCTGAGAGGGAATCCAAGCGTGCATGCACCGTGGCTATGGCAACTTCATGCCTCACTTCGCTTGCTATGGAATCGACACTGACTTTGTTGAGGACGCGACTCACCTACTTCGGGCCCATTGGGACTTCTCCATTGCTTTGATTTCTTCGAGTTGATCCAATTCAACATCCATGGCGTGTGGCTATGATACCACGATGTTAGTATCCTGAGATTGCTATCTCATCACGGGGTAGTGGAGAACCGGATCGAAGTCGAAGCTCCTTCCCTTGCCCTTCCTCTCGTGGTACCTCTTGGAATGGCCGATGGTGAAAATGCTAGCTATGAGAAAGAGAGGGATAGAGAGGGAAAGAGGAAAATTACGGTAAAAACTTTCTTGCCATCATATGAGTATAAATACCCACGGCCAAAAGTTAGCCAAATTACAAAAAAATTCCCCTTACTAAGAAAATGCAATCAATGTTTAGAATTTGGAGCGGTTAGCTTGTTAGAGTTGAACTCAACAAAGGAAGAGTCGATGATGACAATATGACAAGGGTGATACATGGAACATGGAAGGCATGCTGGTGTGTAGGATATTCCCTTGGAGAGTGCAGTGTCTTTGACGACGAAAGGTGTGTGAAAGGCCTCGAGGGGAGGGATGGACTTGTCAGTGAAGCCGGACATGTTTGACAGATGCACTGGAGACAAATGAATGGTCGGCTCATCAATTGAATTGGATGTAGCGAAATTGGCGATGTGGGGAAGGTCTGTACCGATGATTTTACGTGGTTATGCGACGGGTTCTTGTGAGATGGCAGAAGCAATGAAGGATGTAGTTTAGGGGATGGACTGAGCATAGTCTATGAAGTAAGATTGGGTTTGAGTGGCGACTGGATGAGTGAGACTGGACAGGGTGGTTCTTCGAAAAATGGAGGAATGAGGGATTGGATCAGAGCGGTCGACAAGCTGTGTATGAGCATGCAACAAGTTCGTCGTGCACAATGGTGTGTTGGGCTGAAGGATCACAAACGATTGGTGATGAGCTTGGAGCCTATGACGAGAAGGGGCGATGTAGTTGAGATGATTAGGCCACAAGTGTTGGGGTTGTTGGTTGGTTTTGCGAAGTGGTTGTGGCTTCAAAGGTGAAGGAGGAGGTGTTGTGGGTCACCGAGCATGAAGTTAATTGGTGGCGTGTTGAGCTTTGATCCCATCTTGGGTGGCATGGAAGGAGGCCATAGTAGGTGGGGATGGATCCCGATGAGCAACGTTTTCGGCAGGCGGCGCCGCAGGTCGGACCATTGTTAGGCAAACAAAAGTAGGGTTTGCATTAAACTATGGAAAGAGATACAAACTTGCGTGATAAGCTCGTGCCCCCACTCTCGATGGCAGGTTCCTTTAAGAGTTCCTCTCCCAATGAGAGACTACACAAGATTTCTAATGATAATCAACACACTCATAAGCCTCTCCTTATATACATGAGGATGACATGCCTAATAAGATGAATCATAATAAGACAACTTATTTAATATAATATTAATTAATATAAAATACACCCCTAAATGTTGTGGTGGTCCCCATTGCACTGTGATAGCGCTTAGTCTTTCTTTTCTTGTGGTGGGGAAATCCTCCTAAGATGTATATGTAGCGTTAATTGTTAGACTTTATTGGCTGACTTTAAGAACACTTGATAGAGAAACTATGCAAGACGAGAGAAGTGGGTGCAAGTCTTCCTTTTTAATTTGTCTTTTTTTCAATGGAAAGAGTTGGTTGTGGTGTTCGTGAGGGCTTAGTTTAAGATCTGATTCATTACATTGCCACCATTTATGATCTTTTGACGAGTACATTTTTTATGCACTTCAATTCTAGTGGTTGTTTTCGTAACTTTCTTTTTACCTCCAGGATTCTGTTTCCAGCCCTTTTTAGAATAGAAAAGTGATTTAGTATCTTTAGGTATATTGTGTGGTTCTTGTAAGAAGCATCAAAATTTTTTCCGCGTATGTTCTAGACAATAAATATGTAATATCTTCTTTCAGTGTTTACTTGTGAAAGGTTGGAAGGCTGGATCAAGCTGGAGCTTTCCACGTGGTAAAAAGAGCAAGGATGAGGAAGACCATACCTGTGCATCTCGTGAAGTAATTTCAAACTATGAACTAATGAAATATTTCATTTTTTGTGTACATGTAACTTTAGTACAATGCTGAAATGGATTCCTCGTTAAGCTCATGCAGAACTTCTAAGTTAATTAGTATATAACCACTTTTCACAAAAATTGTCTTATTAGTGCATTAGCTCTATCCTTCAATTTACATGCTCAAATATCTAAAGTTTACTTTTCACTATACCTCAATAGATTATATTTCTCTCGTCCCTCTAGTTTAATCATTTTTTAGTCTCCTTCTTAGGGTTCATTTGGTAAGGCTTTTTCACGCCGTTGCGGGAGCAACTGCCGCCGCAAGGTAGAAAAACAAACGCCAAGCGGCGGCGTTTGCAGCGTTTGCTCCCGCAGCGAAGAGAAAAAGGGGTCGGAAAGCTCCGTCTCCAACCCCCGCCCCCACCTCAGTCTCCAACCCCTGCGGCGATTCCTCCCGCGCCGTCTCCCGCCGCCTCACCAAATGAAGCTTAGTATTTCCTTCATCATATACAACATAAATTTAAGATCAACTTAGGTGCATAATCATTGTTACTTTTTGGAATGGAGATTTTTGTTAAACCTCCCTGATCACATTTTTAGTTGCCTAGTGGTGACAGACTGTATGATTATGAACCTACTTTATTCTGATAATTCTTAGATAGTGCAAGGGGGAGTTACCTTCCATATTCTGCAGTCTGCTTTTGTTATGCTAAGAGAGGGACAGAGGCTAAGGAGAGAAATCTAGGAGAAGACTGTTGGGTTCGGGTTCCCTCCTAGGTGGATA
The DNA here is from genome assembly GCA_033032865.1 of Dactylorhiza incarnata. NCBI lineage: Eukaryota > Viridiplantae > Streptophyta > Magnoliopsida > Asparagales > Orchidaceae > Dactylorhiza > Dactylorhiza incarnata. Next base: position 1,127,679 of record JAWHQI010000310.1, on the reverse strand, counting down.
AAACCCGCGGCGACGGACGTCGAGAGGTTCGTATAATGGATTGGATGAGTGGCTCGTGATTTCTTTTTTGGTACAAATTTTGTTAAATGGTGTGCGGATATCCAAGCAAAGGAGGCAGATTTTGATATATATATTTATATATATATGCCTATATTTTTTGGTCTAAAAAGGAGAGAGAGATCTCATTTGAGGCAAAATTAAAGGCAGCCGTTCTCTCTCTCCTCCCTCCCAAAAACCGTCAGCCTCAAATAGGAAAAAAAAGAGGCGTTCTGTTTTTCGGATTGGACAGCCCCATATAAGAAAAGCCAGCCCGTCACTTTCCAACCTCCTCTGTTTTCTCCTGTAACCGGCGGTACCTCTGAAACTCCCGCTGGTTCGTGTACTTGAAGGAGATCCGGCCGCCTGGGAGGAGGAGGATCCCGCCTGGAGTTGATCTAGCCGCTGCTTTGTGGAGAGATCCGACCGTCTACAATTGAGTTTGAAGGCGGCGTTTGTCGCAAGGGCGGAGACGCCGGAGGACTCTTTGTGCGAGGGCTGTTGCGGAGGCGGCGGTGGTGCCGTGCTTGTGTAGCGGGGCTGTAGTGCTTGTGTGCGGGGGAGCGGCGTAGGCGGAGGCTAATTTGAGCGGAGCCGGTGAGGCGTTGTTGTGGTGTTTGGAGACACCGTTTGGGCTCGGGGGAGCAAGGACCGTTGGGGCTTCGACGGTGTTGTCGGACTACGGTTGTGGTGGTGCAGTGGTGCAGTGGGCGCGTCTTGCGCAAAGGGACGACGGTGTGCAACCGTCGTATTGTACTCGGGCGAGTACATTGGGCCGCATCTGCGACAAGTGGCGTTCAGCGCAGGGAGGCATCTTAGCCTCAAGTGGACGTTGGTGGCGAAGCATCTGGGCCTCGAGCGGGGCAACCTACTGACGGGTTGCGGACTGATCGGAGTGCGCCGACGACGTCGTGTGTCGACGTAGGCGAGACAGCTTGACAATATTGAAAGATCTTCGGAGGACTGCAGACCGTTTAGAGAACCAGTTCGGAGCGAGTCATTCTGACTCGAACTTGGTCGTCTTTGTCGGTATACCTGTACCTTTCTCTTGTCTTTATATTTGTCATATTTGTAGGATCCATCTGGGGATCGCGAGAAAGCCATTGTACTTTCATATCATTTAGTGGAGGCTTTCCGGGTTGGACTCCGATCGTCCCGTGGTTTTTACCCTGCTTTGGGGTTTTCCACGTATACACCTTTGTGTCTGTGTGATTGTGGTTACTCTTGCGTATTTCGCTAACGCTTTTGCAGGTATCTCAGCACTAGTCCGTAAGTGCACTCAGGTCCGGGAAAGCGTTTTTCCCAACAAGTGGTATCAGAGCCAGGTTCAGTCGAGCCGATTGGATATTTTGGGTTTGTGAATAGGTGCGGTAGGTGACGACCATTGGTCCTCTCCCTATCCTCTCTAGTCGCATTCTTTGAAGTAGTCGGCTCCAAGATCAGTGGTCAGTGTTGACAGTGGACTGAGTGCAGATGGATTCGAGTTTTGAGATGTCCATGAAATTGAACGGGGCCAACTATCATGAATGGCATATGATGATGGAGGACTTGATTTACGTCAAGGGTTGGCACTCGCCTATCTTTGAGGAGATGCCCAAAGATACGGATCCTGCAAAATGGGCGATTGAACACCGGAAGGTGTGCGGCTTTATTAGGCGATTTGTGGAGCGCAACGTTTACAATCATGTGGCGAGTATCACTGATGCCAAGGAGTTGTGGAAGACACTGGAGTCTTTATATGCGAAGAGCACGGGAATGAACAAGCTTTTGTTGCTGACGAAGATTAGTGAGTGCAAGTATCAGGAGGGCACTCCTATACTTGATCATGTGAATGAGTTCCAAGGAGTGTTGGATCAGTTGACCGCCATGAAGGTGACTTTTGATGATGAGGTCAATGCTCTATGGTTACTGAAGTCTCTCCCTGCCTCTTGGGAGATGGTTCGAGTTTCACTGATTAACTCGTCTCCTGGAGGTGTTTTGACTATGGAGGTTGTAAAGAGTGGAATTTTGAATGAGGAGGTGAGAAGAAAATCGCAAGGCGGGTCATATGCGACCGCCTCTTCTACCCATTCAGATATTTTCTACTCTGACTCTAGGGGGAGAAATAAGAGCAGAGATGACAGAGGATCCAATAGGAGTAATTCCAGGCCGCGAAAAGATATTGAGTGCTTTCATTGTGGCAAGAAGGGTCACATAAGGAGGAAGTGCAATGCTTGGAAGAAATTGCAGATGCAAGAATCAGCAAAGCAAGATGAGGTCACAGCATCGATAGTAACAACATTTGAAGATGACGTAATCTTTGCAAGTGATGAGGTGGCGTCTGACCTCGCTTGTAGAAATGGTTCGTGGCTAGTGGACTCGGGAGCTTCAGCACATGTTTCAAGTGATAGAGCACAGTTTGCTACTTACACCCCAAGTAAATATGTGGTATTGAAGATGGGCAATGGGGGAGTTTGCAAAGCTATTGGTGTCGGTGATGTGCACCTGAAGACGAGCACGGGTTCTATATTAGTGCTCAAGGACGTCCGTCATGTTCCTGACATCCGATTCAATATGCTGTCTGTTAGTCGATTGGATGCAGATGGTTATGCCAATATATTTGGTGATGGACAATGGAGACTGACCAAAGGTTCTTTGGTCATAGGCCGTGATAGCATGATGTCCGGTCTTTATAGTTTGGAGGCGAGAGCTGTAGGTGCGAGAGAGCACAAAGTCAGAGGTGACAGAGCCGCCAATGTGTGGCGTGGGCAGCGCGGATTCTTCAGTGGGAAGAAATGTTACAGGCAGGTGAGACGAGATGTCTCAAAGTCGACGGTGATAGGACATGAGAGCGGTTCTCATATTGTTGCTGGCCAGCGGCGTCGGGTGACTTTTGATTGTCACGATCCTTCATCGAGTTCGACGATTTGTGAGAGAAAGATGTAGAGTTGCAGTGATGGTTCTCTCGGATTGATCGCCAGTTTGGCGAGTTCTTCCTCCTAGTCGGGAAGGGGGAGATTGTTGGGTTCGGGTTCCCTCCTAGGTGGATAAAACCTGCGGCGACGGACGTCGAGAGGTTCGTATAATGGATTGGATGAGCGGCTCGTGATTTCTTTTTTGGTACAAATTTTGTTAAATGGTGTGCGGATATCAAAGCAAAGGGGGCAGATTTTGATATATATATATTTATATATATATGCCTATATTTTTTGGTCTAAAAAGGAGAGAGAGATCTCATTTGAGGCAAAATTAAAGGCAGCCGTTCTCTCTCTCCTCCCTCCCAAAAACCGTCAGCCTCAAATAGGAAAAAAAGAGGCGTTTGCTCTTTCTCTCTCTGTTTTTCGGATTGGACAGCCCCATATAAGAAAAGCCAGCCCGTCACTTTCCAACCTCCTCTGTTTTCTCCTGTAACCGGCGGTACCTCTGAAACTCCCGCTGGTTCGTGTACTTGAAGGAGATCCGGCCGCCTGGGAGGAGGAGGATCCCGCCTGGAGTTGATCTAGCCGCTGCTTTGTGGAGAGATCCGTCCGTCTACAGTTGAGTTTGAAGGCGGCGTTTGTCGCAAGGGCGGAGACGCCGGAGGACTCTTTGTGCGAGGGCTGTTGCGGAGGCGGCGGTGGTGCCGTGCTTGTGTAGCGGGGCTGTAGTGCTTGTGTGCGGGGGAGCGGCGTAGGCGGAGGCTAATTTGAGCGGAGCCGGTGAGGCGTTATTGCGGTGTTTGGAGACGCCGTTTGGGCTCGGGGGAGCAAGGACCGTTGGGGCTTCGACGGTGTTGTCGGACTACAGTTGTGGTGGTGCAGTGGTGCAGTGGGCGCGTCTTGCGCAAAGGGACGACGGTGTGCAACCGTCGTATTGTACTCAGGCGAGTACATTGGGCCGCATCTGCGGCAAGTGGCGTTCAGCGCAGGGAGGCATCTTAGCCTCAAGTGGACGTTGGTGGCGAGGCATCTGGGCCTCGAGCGGGGCAACCTACTGACGGGTTGCGGACTGATCGGAGTGCGCCGACGATGTCGTGTGTCGACGTAGGTGAGACAGCTTGACAATATTGAAAGATCTTCGGAGGACTGCAGACCGTTTAGAGAACCAGTTCGGAGCGAGTCATTCTGACTCGAACTTGGTCGTCTTTGTCGGTATACCTGTACCTTTCTCTTGTCTTTATATTTGTCATAGCTGTAGGATCCATCTGGGGATCGCGGGAAAGCCATTGTACTTTCATATCATTTAGTGGAGGCTTTCCGGGTTGGACTCCGATCGTCCCGTGGTTTTTACCCTGCTTTGGGGTTTTCCACGTATACACCTTTGTGTCTGTGTGATTGTGGTTACTCTTGCGTATTTCGCTAACGCTTTTGCAGGTATCTCAGCACTAGTCCGTAAGTGCACTCAGGTCCGGGAAAGCGTTTTTCCCAACAAAGACGGCTAGGGTTTAGAGGAGAAGAAGGAGAAGAATACCTGAATAATATGTTTCATGATCACTCCAAGGGACTCCGGGGTATTTATAGCCCCGGGGTCAAGGGGGCTGGCCGGCCCCCCTAGGGGCTGAACCAGTGTGGTTCAGCCCCATGTTGTAGCTTTAATGTTGGCGAGCTGAACCGGATGGTTCAGCCCGGTCTTGCTCCGTGCTCTCCTTTGGCCTGCGCGCATATTGCTGTCCCTTGTAGCGGATCGCCTCAGGAGGCGTAACATTCCCCTCCCCATCAAGAATCAGCTTGTCCTCAAGCGGGAAATCTGGAAACAACTCCTTGAACTCGAGGAGGTCCACCCATGTGTTGTGTGCTGGCGACAAAGTCTTCCATTTGACGAGAACTTCGGGGCGATACTCGGTGCCGCGCTTCTTCCATTTGGACGTAGCTCCCCAGTAGTCGTGGCCTCGGGTAGGAGAGGGCTGACTTGAGTCGCCTCACCCAATTTCTTCTTCAAAAGGGAAACATGGAAAGTCGGGTGGATGCGCGAGCCTTCCGGAAGTGCGAGGGTGTACGCCACTGGGCCCACACGGTGGGTGATGCGGAATGGGCCATAGTATCGTGGTGCCAATTTCTGATTTGCTCGGCGGGAGACGGAAAGCTGCCGGTAAGGCTGTAAGCGAAGGAAGACCTCGTCACCAACTGAGAACTCCTGCTCAGTCCTGTGTTTGTCCACTTGCACCTTTATCCGATCCTGAGCTACTCGGAGGTTGTCGCGGAGGAGGGCCAAGGTCTGATCCCTGTCCCGCAATGTACGATCAACTGCTGGAAGCGCCGTGCTGCCTGCTTCATATGTACCAAGAGAGGGAGGAGGCCGTCCGTAGACCAGCTCAAAAGGAGTGAGCTTGCTAGCCGTATTGTAGGAGGTATTGTAGCATTATTCTGCCCAGTGTAGCCAGCGAGTCCACGAGTGGGGCTCGTCCATAACGAAACACCGAAGATACGTTTCCACGCCCCTGTTGAGAACCTCGGTCTGCCCGTCTGTCTGAGGGTGGTTGGACGTACTCATCCGCAGACGGGTGCCCTGTAATCGGAAGAGCTCTCGCCAGAAGTTGCTGATGAAGACCGGGTCGCGATCGGAGATGATCGACCGAGGTATGCCGTGCAAGCGTACAATCTCCTTGGCAAATATGTCAGCTACTGATTCCCCCATATACGGGTGGCTCAGGGCGATGAAGTTGATGAAATCCATGGAGATCGTCTCCCAAATGCGTTGTGAGATATCTAAGGGGGTAAGCAGGCCGGCTGTGGCGGACGTCTCATATTTCTGTCGCTGACATGTCTCGCACTGTCGCACGAACTGCTGTACGTCCCGGCGTAACCCTTTCCAAAAGACATTGGCTCGCAGTCTCTGAAGAGTCCGGAGTACGCCGACATGACCCCCCGTCGGTGAGGAGTGAATCTCGTGGAGCATGATTGTCTTCCAGGTGGAGGATGGCAGGATAACAACCCTGCCTTGAAAATAGAGGTGCCCTCCTTGGAGCTGATAGCTGGGTAAGGTCGTCTGGCCTTGTCAGAGAGCCTCCCGGATGGAGCGAAGTTCCGGGTCCCGCTGAACCTCCACCTGTATATCGTCAAGCGCGTCTACCAGGGGTCCGAATATGTGAGCTATGGTGCTTTCCGGAAGACGGGAGAGTGCATCAGCCGCAACGTTCTCCTTCCCTTGCTTGTAGATGATCTCATAATCGTATCCCAGGAGTTTGGTAAGCCACTTCTGCTAGAGAGGAGAAGCCAAGCGTTGCTCCAAAAAATGTTTCAAGCTCTGATTATCCGTCTTGACCTTGAAATGGTGCCCCAACAGGTATGGCCGCCACAAGGCCACGACGTGCAAGATGACCAACATTTCTTTCTCGTATGTGGATAACCCCAAAGTCCGCGGAGCTAACGCCTTGCTAAAATAAGCCATGGGTCGGCCCTCCTGCATCAGGACGGCCCCAATGCCTACACCTGAGGCGTCTGTCTCGAGAGTGAACTCCTTGCTGAAATCGGGAAGAGCGAGCACCGGCGTAGTAGTCATGGCCCTTTTAAGGGCTCGGAACGCCTCCTCTGCCTCCGCCTGCCAGATGAAGGCCTCCTTCTGCAGCAACTGTGTGAGCGGCCGGGAAATCTTGTCGTAGTCCTTCACGAATCGTCGGTAAAAGCCTGTGAGGCCCAGGAAGCCCCGTAATGCTCGAACAGTCGTGCGCCGCGGCCATGAGACCATACTCTCTATCTTGCTGGGGTCTGCCCGAATGCCGTGGCCCGAGACCAAGTGTCCCAAATACTCCACCTCTGTTTGCCCGAAAGAGCACTTGGACATTTTGGTGAACAACTGATGTTGACATAATATGTCGAGGACCTGTGTCACATGCTCCAAGTGTTCCGCCCAGCTGCGGCTGTACACTAAGATGTCGTCAAAGAAGATCAGCACCGACCGTCGTAGGAGTGACCTGAATACCTCGTTCATCGCTGCCTGGAAAGTGGACGGAGCATTGGACAACCCGAAAGGCATCACTAGAAACTCATAATGCCCATCGTGAGTCCGGAACGCCGTCTTGTGAATGTCGTCCTCCTTCATCCTGATCTGATGATAACCAGAGCGTAGATCCAGCTTAGTGAACAAACACGCCCCGTGTAGCTCGTCGAGTAGCTCCTCGATCATGGGAATGGGGAATTTGTCTTTGACGGTGGAACTATTGAGGCCGCGATAGTCCACGCAAAACCTCCACGACCCGTCCTTCTTCTTCACCAAGATGATGGGCGAAGAGAAGGAACTCGTGCTGGGCCGGATGATTCCGGTTGCAAGCCTCTCCCTGACACTGCGTTCGATCTCCGCCTTCTGAATGTAAGGGTATCTGTAAGGTCTGATGTTGGTTGGCTCCGCTCCTTCCTTCAACTGAATCCCATGATCTCTGAACCTCGGGGGCGGAAGGCCTTGGGGCTCCTGAAAGACATCATCGTACTGGCCCAGTATCTGTTGCATCTTCTCGGGTATCTCGGTAGCAAGTTGCGCTGACTGAGCGCGTCCCATGACCATAGTAAGCATGCTCCCTTGCTCCTCCAATCGAGCCAGGCTTCTGAGTGATATCTCCTTTAGGGGGGATGTTCGAAGGCCGTGTAAGCAATAATCTCTCCCTTGCTGAGTGAATTCCATAGTCATGTGTTCCCAATCCGTGGTGACTCGCTTTAGCTGACGCAGCCACTGGACCCCCAATACCATGTCAGAGCTTCTGATGGGAAGCAAGTATAAATCCGTCTGACAATTGTATCCCTGGATGTGCATCTCGATCGATACCCTTCATAACCCCTTCGCACCTCAGCCTGCTTCCATCTGCCACCATCACCTGAAAGGCGGCTCCCTGATCTACCTCGTGTCCCACTCGAGCAGCAATTGCTGGGTTGATGAAGTTGTGGGTAAATAGGGGGATAAAAGTTGCAATATATTATTAAGCCCAATAGGGTTATATAAAGGAAACATAACGAGTCCAAACCTCAAACAGGTGAGGTGGGACAAATACCGAAATACATAAAGTAATAAACGCGTATAATAACCCAATACTCCCCCTCAAGCTGGAGCGAAGATATCAAGCAAGCCCAGCTTGCCATAAGTGGAGAGAAGTCGGGAAGGCCCAACAGCCTTAGTAAAGGCATCCGCAATCTGATCATCAGAGGGAACATATGAGGCAGAAAGAATCCCTGAGCGGATGTGCTCCCTGAGAAAGTGAATGTCCACCTCAATATGCTTTGTTCGCTCGTGTAGGACAGAATCAGAAGCAAGCATGAGAGCAGACTGATTGTCACAAGCCAATGTTGAAGAACAGGTAGGAGGAAAACCAAGCTCAGTCAGGAGAGTACGAATCCAGAGGAGCTCAGTGGCGCCATGGGCCATAGCTCTGTACTCAGCCTCAGCAGAGGAACGAGAAACAACGCTCTGCTTCTTGCTCTTCCAGGAAATAAGATTGCCACCATAGAACGTGCACATCCCAGTAGTAGATCGACGATCAGTGAGGGAGCCAGCATAGTCAGAGTCGGTGTAACATGAAAGATCTGTGGATGGCGATGAACGGTAGAAGAGGCCGAGGCCAGGTGATCCCTTCAAGTAGTGAAGGATCCGTAATACAACATCAAGGTGAGCGGTCCGGGGAGCATGCATGAACTGACTGACAATGCTCACAGCAAAGCTAATATCAGGACGAGTATTGGTCAAGTAGATGAGTCTTCCAACAAGTCGCTGGTATCTGCCAGGATCAGTGAGAGGTTCGCCCGATTCGGCGTGCAAGCGGTGTTTCGGGTCCATGGGAGTAGATACTGGGGAGCACCCAAGAAGACCAGTATCATTCAAAAGGTCAAGAGTGTACTTGCGCTGAGACAAAGAAATCCCCTGGTGAGATCTAGCAACTTCAATTCCGAGGAAGTACTTTAGAGGTCCCAAATCTTTGACTTCGAACTCCTTTCGAAGGACTTCTTTGATCTGAGTTATTCCAGAGTTGTCGTCCCCGGTAAGGATGATGTCATCCACATAGACAAGAATAATGACTCTACGGCCATCTGCTGCAGTCCGAACAAAGCAAGTATGATCGGCATGACATCTGGTGAACCCAGCCTGAAGCACAACAGAGCCGAAACGTTCAAACCATGCCCGAGGGGACTGCTTCAGCCCATATAGGGACTTCTGCAAGAGGCACACACGACCCAAATACTCCCCCTGAAGCTTGTACCCTGGCGGCGGGTCCATATAAATTTCCTCAACTAAATCGCCATTGAGGAAAGCATTCTTCACATCCAGCTGATGAAGAGGCCACCTGTGGCAGGTGGCAAGGGAAATAAGGAGGCGAACAGTTGTCAACTTGGCGACAGGGGCAAAGGTCACCCCGTAATCATCCGGAGTCTGGGTGAATCCCTTCGCAACGAGACGCGCCTTGTAGCGGTCCAAAGACCCGTCAGCATTATACTTGACAGTGTAGATCCAACGGCAACCAACAGTCCGCTTGCCGGCAGGTAGCGGAACAAGACGCCAGGTCCCAGTCTTGTGTAAGGCAGACATCTCAGCCTCCATGGCTGTCACCCACTCAGGATGCTGGAGAGCCTCAGTAGTCGACTGGGGAATGCGAATCTGGTCGGTGGCGGAGAGGTAAGCTCGGTAACCCTGTGAGAGTCGCTGATAGGACACAAAACTAGCCAAAGGGTGAGCAGTAACAGGTAAACGCTTACCTTTGCGAAGAGCAATAGGTAAGTCAAGAGAAGAAGGAGTGTCACCTGCCGGAGGAAGCGGCACCAGGTCCCGTGAGCTGGGTGCAACCAGTGGATCTCGAAGGATGGGGTGAATATTGGAAGGACCACGGGGGGCACGAGAATAGTGATGTAGGGGAACGGACTCGGGAATGGGAGCAATGGAGACCGGTGTAAGAGAAACAGGAACGGGCTGTGGTAGTGGAGAGGGTGGCACAACAGGAGAGGAAGGAGGGGAGTGGAACGGAACGTCTTCAAAGAATGTGACATCCAACGTGTGAAACGTCCTGCGAGAGGAGGGGTCAAAGCACCGGTACCCCTTAGACGAGGAGGAATAGCCCAAAAAGACGCAGCGGATCGCTTTGTTATCCAGCTTAGTCCGAGTGGGACTACGATCCTGGACAAAGCAAACACACCCGAATACCCGTAGTGGAACGGGAAAAAGGGGGCGGCTGGGAGAGAGGAGACTAAGAGGCACACGCCCCTGAAGAGGCTGGCATGGCAGCCGGTTAACCAGGAAGGTGCCCGTAAGGAGGGCAGCACTCCAGTAAGACTTGGGGAGATGAGACCCACGAAGAAGGCACCGGGTGACATTCAGGAGATGGCGGTTCTTGCGTTCCGCCAGACCATTCTGTTCCGGGGTATAAGGACAGGAGAATTGGTGAAGAGTGCCTTGGTTGGCAAGGAAATTAGTAAATGAGGACGAAGTGTATTCCCCCCCCCCCCCCCCGTTATCGGAGCGGAGGACTCGAATAGGAGAGGAAAATTGTGTAGTAACCATCGCCGAAAATTGAACATATAAATCAAACACTTCAGATTTAGAACGCATAAGATAAATCCAACAACATCTAGTAAAATCATCAATGAAGGAAACAAAGTATCGAAATCCATCATAAGAAGCAACCGGGGCAGGGCCCCATACATCCGAGTGAACAATATCAAACGGTGCTAAAGTACGGGAAACAGAAACAGGATAGGAAGTGCGTGTGTGTTTGCTGAGCTCACACACATCACACTGAAAAGAGTGCCCGAAAGTGACACTCGGAAACAGAGATGATACAATCTTAGGACTGGCGTGTCCCAGTCTGGCATGCCAGAGAGCAGGATCGGTAGTAGCAGCGGCGCAGGTCGGCGAGGAGAGACAGGAAGTTGGTGGAGGAGCAGGAGGAAGATCCAACTGGTAAAGCCCGTCGCGCTCACGACCGTAGCCAAAAATCTTCCTCGTGGTCAGGTCCTGAAACACACAACCAGAAAGAAAGAAAGTCACCGAGCAGTGTAAGGAGCGAGTCAATTGACTAACAGATAAAAGATTTAACGTAAATTTGGGAACATGGAGGACAGAGTCCAACGAAAAAGAGGAAGATAAATGAACTGTGCCCTGGTGAAGAATGGGTGTCACAGAGCCATCAGCAAGACGAACCTGGCGATGGACACCCGAAGGGACCATGGAAGAGAGTAACTGGGGCTCACCTGTCATGTGATCAGTGGCACCTGAATCTATCACCCAGGGTGAGGTAGGTCCCGTGTGGGTGACCTGAAGGGCCGTCGAAGTACCTGAGGCAGAGGCTGAAGTGGACGGTTTCTGAAGCTGAAGCTGGGACTGAAGTTCCTGGACTTGAGCCATAAGCTGACTCCAGTCAGCAGAGGGGGTCTCAGACGGAGCAGAGGATCCAAGCTGGCTGGTAAAATCAGAAGAAGCAGCGGCCGCAGCGCGCGGAGCAGTGGACTGCGGGCGAAGGTGAGGAAAGAGCAACCAGCATCTTGACTTCTCATGGCCGGTCCGGAGACAATGCTGACACTGAACAGAGGCAAATGGGCTCCCGCGGCCACCAGCGCGACCCCGGGGGGGCAGAAGAGCGTCCCCCCCGTGCCGAGGGAGTGCGGCTCGAAGCAAGGGCCATCTGGTCCGGAGGAGGGGGAAAGGCCGGAACAGGAGGAGCCGTCAAACGAGCCCGGCGCTCATGTTCCTCCACCATGGAGTAGGCATCCAAAATATCCGGTAGAGGGTTCATGCTGACAATTTGAACCCTGATCTGCTCAAACTCTGGTCGTAATCCCATCAGGAACTGGTAGGTCTCACGCTTTTCCTGACGCCTCTTGGCAACCAGCATATCCTCAGCATGAGGAAAAGCAGTGAGCGGCTCAAGATCAGAAAGTTCCTGGAAGCGGTCAGAAAGAAAAGTGAAATACTCATGCACAGAGCGATCACCTTGACGAGCAGTGGAGATCTCCTGGAAGACAGAGTAGATTCGCGTGTCCACACGAGTGTGCCCATAAGTCCGAGTCAAGGCAGCCCAAAGAGACGGAACAGAATCAAAACGCATAAACTGCTCATAAATGCGGGGCTCCATGGAGCATTGGAGCCATCCGAGAATCTTGAAATTTTCAGTGCGCCACTGACGGGCGGCCTTGTCTTCGGCGGGCTTAGGAACCCCATCAGGTTCAAGCCAATCAAGTTTGTCATGTCCGGCGAGATGAACACGCACGGAGTTGGACCAAGCAATGAAGTTCTTCTCATTGAGAAGGGTGGTGGTGATTCGACGGGCAAAGCCCTCATTTGAAGAATCCATGGAGAGGGATCAAGGACAATACTAAAAGGAGGGGAAGAAACCCCAACGGAAGCAAGGGGGGAAAAAAAAACTTTTAATTGGAAGGGGGGAATCCCATCTCCGAAGACCACGAAAAGGAAAAAAAAGGTAGAGAATCTAGGTCATTAAGAGGTAGGGAAGGGCAGCGGGAGGCGGCAGTGGCAGCAGATGCGGATGTAGCAGCGGGAGCGGAAGATGCAGCGAATGCGGAAGAAGCAGCGGATGCGGATGCGGAAGTAGCAGCGGCAGCGGAAGAAGCAGCGACAGCGGGATGCGACAGCGACAGTGGGAGATGGGATCGTCAGCGGATGCGGGAGCGGGAGAGGGAAGCGGGATCGGTCGCGGATGCGGGAGCGGGAAGCGGGATCGGCAGCGGATGCGGGATGTTCACATCCCGACGGAGGAGGAGGAGGCTAGGGCAGATGCGGGATGCGGGATCGGGATCGGCAGAGGGGCGGGATCGGACGCTCTGATACCAAGTAGAAACCGATAGGGGGATAAAAGTTGCAATATATTATTAAGCCCAATAGGGTTATATAAAGGAAACATAACGAGTCCAAACCTCAAACAGGTGAGGTGGGACAAATACCGAAATACATAAAGTAATAAACGCGTATAATAACCCAATAAATACCATGTCAGAGCTTCTGATGGGAAGCAAGTATAAATCCGTCTGACAATTGTATCCCTGGATGTGCATCTCGATCGATACCCTTCATAACCCCTTCGCACCTCAGCCTGCTTCCATCTGCCACCATCACCTGAAAGGCGGCTCCCTGATCTACCTCGTGTCCCACTCGAGCAGCAATTGCTGGGTTGATGAAGTTGTGGGTGCTGCCACTGTCGATCAAAATGGTCACCTTCTCATTTTGTACCTTTCCCGCGATGCGTAAGGTAAGGGGGGCCGTACACCCTTCCATCGCCTGTAGGGATACTCCAAACTCTGTCAAATCTAGCTCCTCCCCAATGGTATCCGCCAGAGCGTCCTCTTCCTCTTCCTCCTCCCGTAACATAAAGACCTGAACCTTCTGACATTTGTGCCCTGGGCCGTACTTCTCATCGCAGTTGAAGCACAACCCCTTCTCCTTCCTTGCTTGCAACTATGGCCAAGTCAACCGCGTCACCGTCGGTTGTCCCGTCACCGGTGGTTCCCTCCTGGCGGTCGTCGGGGCAGGAGTGACCCGGGTAGTGGTACGATTCCTCTGACGGTTGAAACGCTCCTCCTGAATCCGGGCTAGACTGATGGCGTGACTCAAGCTGAGTGGCATGTAAGCGTGTACCTCATCCCGCAAGAAATCCTTCAGACCAGATACAAAATAACTCAGCAGTGTTTTCTCTTCCCAGTTGACCCGATTGGCCAACCGCTCAAACTCAGTACGGTACTCTGTCACAGTCCTCTTCTGTCTCAGCTTCTGTAATGTGGCCTCGACGTCCTCATACTCCAGGGGCCCGAAACGGGAAGAAAAGGCCTCCACAAATTCCGTCCATGGGGTGTATGCCCGTCCACGTTGGAACCACTGTGTCCATTGGTAAGCGTCGTCTTCCAGATGGAAGGCCGCTAACTGCACCCATTGTCCCTTCGAAATTTCCTGGTAATTGAAGAGTAACTCCGCCTTTTGCACCCATTCCAACGCGTCCCCGCCTCCTCTGAACCTAGGAAAGTTCATGTGGGTTCGCTTCAGTTGCATGTAAGCTCTTTGGTTCCATGGGCCGTGTCCCCCATATTCTTGTCCCGGTGCGATTGGTCGCCGTTGCTCCATCAGTGCGTTTGGATGCCCTTGGGGTCCGGGGTAGTACCCGCCTCCGCGACCGTCCGTCGCAGGATGTCCCCCTCCTTGATGCATGGCTGGTGGAGGGCGCTCGGCCCCTTGATTTGCGTTTCCGAACCCTAGAGGGGTCCGAAAGCTCTTGGATTTGGCAAAATCCCCATTTCTGTCCCAATCGGCGCTCCAGAGTTTCCATACGACCGAGGGAATGCTGCCGTTTGCTCCAGAGGGTTCCATCCGAGTGGATTGTCACCCCCATAGGTTGAAAAGGGGGCTGGAAGAGCCCCTGGGCCGTGCGGTACGCGGAACGGGTCCGTCGGCCTGTGCGGAACCGCGCGAGTTCCGCCCGCCTCCCAGGCGCCCGCAGGCTGCCCGCCGGCCCCCTGCCAGCCCTCCGGGCCCTCTCCGGTCCTCCTTGGCTGGCCACCGGTCCATCGGGACCCCTCGGCGTCAGATCCGGTCGGAAAACCCTTTTCCGTTCCCTGGACAGTGCATCCGGGTGGCTGATTTGAGATTTCCCCTTCCGATCCCTCTTGGACTTGCGCCTTTCCCTTCAAACTTTGAACGAGGAGAGCCTTGAGTTCCTCCATACGGGTGTCCAAGCGTTTTTCAAATTGCTCCGAGGATTTCCTCACCCGATCTTCGATGGCGGCGACGGTATCCGTTAAACCCACATAATTTTCTTCCAATGTTGCAGCTTTAATGTTATGCTAAGAGAGGGAGAGAGGCTAAGGAGAGAAATCAAGGAGAAAACGACTAGGGTTTAGAGGAGAAGAAGGAGAAGAATACCTGAATAATATGCTTCATGATCACTCCAAGGGACTCCGGTGTATTTATAGCTCCGGGGTCAAGGGGGCTGGCCGGCCCCCTTAGGGGCTGAACCAGTGTGGTTCAGCCCCATGTTGCAGCTTTAATGTTGGCGGGCTGAACCGGATGGTTCAGCCCGGTCTTGCTCCACGCTCTCCTTTGGCCTGCGCGCATATTGCTGCCCCTTGTAGAGGATCGCCTCAGGAGGCGTAACAGCTTTGTATGGATAGATGACACTGGTTAGGGGGTGAGTGCACAACTCTAGGCTATGTATATGTTAAGGTGCATTGTCGGAGAAAACCTAACTAAAGCCCTAGGATGAGCAATCATGCAAAGACAATTTAACAATTGATTGCAATTAATAATAATTCAAAACAAATCTAACGCCAATAACACTCGTAATCACAGAACAATTAAAGATGACTTTCAAGTTTTGTATCATGCCTGTGAGAGTGTTCAACTTTACCGCACAATAAGATAAGTCCTACAAGTGAAGCAATATTAAGGAGAGCAATATGAACTATGAAAAAACACAAACTTCCATAGCAATATAGTGTTTGGGAGGGCTTGAATGTGGTCAACTGGGGCAAAGGGGGCCTGGTTGTGGTCATGTTTTGTATGGGGAGGGAGCCAGCCACAAGTTTTAGGCCTGATAAAGGCTGTTGCAGGAAGAAACTGAAGGGGAAGGGAGTAAAGATACAAACTTAGGATTCGACACCTAGGGTTCGTAGAGTCGGCACCGCGGATGACCGGTGGATCATGAGATATCTCTCAAAAATTTGCGATAGCTTCTAAACCAGCTCCTATGCTCATATAAATAGACAAGACCACTAGGGCAACCATCATGAGCGACCTTGATTGTGTGATGATCATGATAGGCTTCAAATCTCTATAAATAAAAAATAGAGAACATACATAAAATACATAGAAATATGTCGTTGTTGCTCTAGACGAGATTACCGACTCAAATCGTCTAGATGAAGACCTGATCAACGTCTCCTTCGAACGTATATCCGTGCAGGCCTAGTGGGCGGCGACTTGCTTTCGCACCGTTATCCCCATCGCTTCGATATTAGTAGGACTTTGTTTATGGAGAGCAAAAATTTGTAATCACTTACTATCAACTATGTACCCTCATCCTGGAAGTCCATATGACATTCTTTGTTGAATGAAGTGATATGGACCGCAGTACATCGCTGACCATGACAGTTAGCATGCGCAAATTGAGAAACCATATTCATAGTAGTAAGAATGCTGATATGATCAATTCTTTAGTGGTTCTAATTTTCTATCCATCTAGTTATCCTATAATATTTTGGCGGTTATTCACAGACCAGGTTTCTCTATTCACAAATTTTTACTATTCGCAGCTCTAGAGGGTTCCAAATTTACTATTCGTAGACAGTTATTATTCGCAGACCAGCACAAAAAAAACAGTCCAGAATATATATAACAGATATTAAACTATTGTATGCAAAATTATATTCCCTTCTCGTTTGGTTCTCCTTTGTAGTCATATTGAGAAGCTGCGAGCAAGTTGTAATCGCTTCAAAGCATGAGCATATTAATACCTCAAAATGAGCACTAAATAGAACTTGTTTCAGCGAAAATTAGCACACCTCAAAACTAGGACTAGGATGCGGCATTGCCCTTTCTATAGATCTTTCATACAAAAAACCTATAAAAACATACAGGAAACTGATAATTGAGATTAGAAGAAAACCCACAATTAAAAATGAAAATAAAAACGAGTGACAACCCCAATTGTGGCATCTTAATCGTACAATACACATGGAAATATGCATAATAATCCCCTTCCAAACAAGGCAAGCGATATGGTGGCCGCTGAGATCAAACGCCTTAAACTTGATCTTCCCAATGCCAAGCTCTTCAAAAGTCAAATACTGCAAAAGATCGATGACAAATGGGAGAGAGAAACAAGGTAGAGAATGACATGTCACCCGTCCTTCAGCATGTGTAGCAGCATGGTCGGTTGCCAGAACAGAGAGGGGGGCAGCTGTTTTGTGGTTGGCCAGAGCTAGGATTGGTTGGCCGACCGGATTTGGTAGAGATAGATAGATGGGCGGCGGCGATTTGGAGGTGCGGTGGCTCGATCAACGCTAGAACATGTTGGAGAAGCAGGGATCAGGTAGGAGCTCACCGGCCTTGAAGAAGGAGGTGGAGGAGAAGAGGTTGCGGCTTGGAGGAAGCTCGCAAGAGCTTTGCTTCACTGGAGGAGAAGGCTGCTGGGCTGCTCTCACCGGCGTCAGATTCGCTGGAGAAGAAGGGATCTCGACGGCCTTGGAGGTGAGGGAGGAAGGGCTCGTCGTTTTGATGAGAAGCAGCCTCGATGCGCCGGGGAGGAACTCACGGGAAATCGGTAGGGCTTATTCGCAAGCTAAGGCAGCTGGTTTGTAAAATAGAGAGATCTAGAAGTACAAGAGAATCATAAACTAAAATAAAAGGAGTAGAATTTGGTTTGCGAATAACAACTGCCAATATTTTCATATAAAGATTAGAGAAACTATACTTGATTTTATTATAGCCTATGATCTTGGAAAGCTAACATCTATTTTAAGAAGAAAAACCATTTAATTATTTATAAAAGTAGAGCTGTCATATCACAAATATACTATTTCTTTTTTGCTTAGAAAGAAGAAGAAATTTTCTTGCAAATATTGTAAGATGATTCCGAGAGAAAATTTCATCATGAAACTTAGACTAGTGGTTATGGAGTTATATTTTAGGAGTAAACAAAATAATAAATATAAATTATTTTGCTAGTATTGGATGTTGGAATTTAAAATATGAGAAGTTAATGTTTGGTTGAGGAAAGTTCTGAAGTTAGTATAGAAGGTGATTCAGCTGTAGATGATCTTGAGCCTTTTGCTATTGCAATTGATGAAGATGAGGAAATTGTTGAGGCTGTAGATGAGGTTCATGCGTATTTGATAGAATGATAGGTGCCGAGGGTGTTTTTGTTTCTCCAAACTTTGCCTCTTGTATGAAAGAGGATCTAAGATGAATAAATGTTTCTATGCTGACAGACCGGTTGATAATTTAGTGAATTTGTCTACTTTGGAGTTGTAGCAGTTGATGAGGTAGATGCTAAGATTGTTTTGGTACTTCCCGGCCCTATCATTTGGCTTAAAGAATCAAATTTGCAGGTGGTATTATGAATGTGTTGCCAATTGATGTTGCAGTGGCTTCATATGTTTTTGAGTAGTTGGTGATGACACCATTCTGGAGTTGTTGACAGATTTTTGTATAATGACACGTGAATTTCAAGGAAGATTCTTGGTGCTGCTCTTGATGGTTACAAAGTGTTTAATTGGACTTTCTTTATCCTTTATGTTTTTTGTGGTTCATTTAGGTTGAAGGACCTGAGCCCCAATGTTGTCCTACCAGTTGTTATGAGTGTAGTTGTTATTGGTGACAACTCCTTTGCACCAATTTTTTGGCCTGGTCTATGTCGCTGTGAATTTCATGGGTCAGTTTGTCGAGGGTGAAGGAAAATATTATTATGATATAAGACGGGTACAAGCCAAGAGCATTTGTCTAAATGAGCTCAAGGATGAAGCAAGCTATCAAGGTGTATTCTGACGATAGAAATGTATCAGAGACCTGATGATTTATTTGTGATAGAATTTGTGACTCTATCACTATCTGGGCCCTTGAAACTTGATGGATTGAAGGAGACCGCTAGCCGGATTTACGCTGATCAATGACACTTCTGATGCAAATAACTTGAGGACTTTGGTCGTCAGATTACTTGAGGATGTTCTGACGTTGATAGGTGGTCTACAATTGAGTCATTTGGCCAGAGCACGAGGATCGGTGATGGTTGAGAGTATGTTACCAATTCAGAAATTTGATTGCAATAGAACTCACAAACTGGATGCAATTCATGAGGGGTACTCGTGCCTAACCTCAGGAGGCTTGTTCCTCGAAGTCCCTCTCCAAATGAGAGATTTCAAATCCTAATTACTAAAAGCTCCATAATACTTCCAAGTCTCCTTATATAGAGGGAGACTCACTTACAAATTACCCTAAAACCCCTACAAAATAAAAATACATAGATCAAAACAAAATAAATGCTCAATTTCATTGTCGCCACGTGTGTGTAACAATATATCCCCCCCTGAAAATTGACCTTGAACCCAATGTCGAAGTGTCGCTCGCCGTTTAGTAGTGGTACGCCCGTGCGTTGGTCACCGCTGAGGTGCTCAGAGCTCCGTCTGAAGGCGCGTCCTTGATCCCAAGGGCGTCAAAGTCAGCTATGTCGATCTCTTCCAAGTCATCACCGATGATGGTGTGGAACTCTTTGGCAGGACAACCATGAGTATGAGAGTGAGGTTGCTTGCAACAAAAGCACATACCCTTACTCCGCAAGTCGTGATATTCTTGGTTGGAAAGGCACTTAATGTAGTGAGTAGGGATATGACAGTTTGGGCGTGGAGACGTGATGGTGGGCGAGGTAGAGGTGGTGGTAGTTTTGGAGGTTTAGGAGTATGGGCAAGTGGTAGGGGGGCTTGGAGGGGGGAGAGGGAGAATGAGGGTCTGCGAAGGTCGCAAGGAATTCGGTCTCTACGAGTAGGGAAAGGTCCAATGCTTGGTTGACGGTGGAGGGATGGAGGGTGCGGAGGCGAGCTCGAATATACAATTGTAGGGCATGCATAAAAAATAGCCTAGATAGTGGTCGGGAGGAAGACTCGGAACGTGTGCAACCAACTCGATAAATTCATCCACGTAAGAGTCAATGGAGCCCGTCTGGCGGAGCCGCAAAGGCGTTCGATCGCGTTGCCGGAGGAACGGTGATCGTGGCGCTGAATAAGTTCCTCTGTGAGAGCTGCCCAAGTGAGGCCAGAGAGGACTGACGGAGCTAGTAGACCTAGTGGAGTGCGGACCCTTCCGTACCAATATGGATTGTGGAGACCTTGCGTGCCTGAGGGGTCCGGGGAATGTCAAAATATTGCTCGACGCGGGCAATCCAACTCAGGAGGTCTGTCCCGTTGAAGGTCAGGATGTCGAGGTGGGGAAACGGTGGAGGGTGCAATCCTTCCAGAGCGGGTTCGTCCGAGGACAATTTGCTTGGGGATCCCAATGCATATGAGGCGTGAGTTCCAAATTGCTGATCTGGTTGTAGGTTGTGGAGCATTGCCATAATCAACACAAATTACTTGGCTTGGGCATCAATGTGAGTGTTGATGGTGGTAAGGGCATGTTTCAGTGCCTCCACATGGTTCTCCGTTGATTGTCGGGTCTTGGGCATAAGTGGAAGATGTTGTACACAATACACAGTAGGGCCGATGGTGCTGCTGAGGGAGAGGCCGAAACTAGGGTTTGCAACAGAGAGGCGGGAAGCACCTCGAGTTGAGGAAGAATGCGGCTCGTGGGCCACTACTTCAGATTAAGGTAGCTGGAGAGGAGACCGAGTCGATGCGAGAGAAGGGCGACTGGAGATTGGGGCTGCTGGCGGGCCACCAAAGTTGGGCGTGCGACGGATTTGTGGCTACGACTGACATTGTAAGGATATCAGAAGAGCGCTAGGTTGTGGCGCTTCTAGGTGTCGATAGAGGTGCTACACGGAGGGAATGAGCGATCCGCAGCAGGACCGCAAGGGAGACATTGAACGAGACCACGATGGAAGTGGCGATGGCAGACGTGGCGGGATTGCGCAAAGCGAGCTGAGGCGAGGGAGCGCCGAGCAGAAGCAGGTCGCGTGAGGATCGCATTGTAGGAATGAGTGAGATCCGACAGCTAAAAACGGCCGGAAATGGGCAAGTCGGACCAATGTTACCAACTCAGAAATTTGATTGCAATAGAACTCACAAACTGGATACAATTCACCAGGAATACTCGTGCCTAACCTCGGGAGGCTCGTTCCTTCTTTAAATCTCTCTCCAAATGAGAGATTCCAAACCCTAATGATCAGAAGATCCATAATACTTCCAGGTCTCCTCCTTATATAGGGAGGGGGACTCACAAATTACCCTAAAACCCTTACAGAATAAAAATACGTAGATGATCAAAATAAAATAAAATAAAATGCTTCATTTCATTGTCGCCACGTGTGCGTAACAGAGTACTTCTTTAGGAGAGCTTGAAAACCCTTCAAATTTAATCAAGATAGAGAATTTGATGCATCTTAAAACGATGAGAAATCCATAGAATGATTGTTAAACTGACCAAAAATAAATTAAAATGCCTAAATGCGTAATTAAAACACTGTTATAACACACATAGTAGTATTAAATAACCATGAAATTAGCACTACTACGACCCTAAAACACTGAATGATCATAATACAATCCTAACATTTTATCACCTCAGCAAACACTTGGCAAGAACTATTAAAGGAGGATTCATAAGTTGAGTCTAAATAATTGGGATAAGGATAT
Organism: Dactylorhiza incarnata; assembly: GCA_033032865.1. Classification (NCBI taxonomy): domain Eukaryota; kingdom Viridiplantae; phylum Streptophyta; class Magnoliopsida; order Asparagales; family Orchidaceae; genus Dactylorhiza; species Dactylorhiza incarnata. The sequence goes on along the minus strand of JAWHQI010000310.1, from coordinate 1,106,434 downwards.
TGATAATGGTGGTAATAATGATTATATTGGAGGTTTTGTGAGTGGTATCAATCGAAGATAAGATGATTGTATTAATTTGTGTTTATTATGTGTTAGCATACTCATCAAGAGGTCTCAAAGAATTTTCTAAATGAATTCCAATGTCTTGTTTTTAGAAGATCTGGGAATGAGGCATACCCATCATGGAGTTTTGCAAGTGTCCTAGTATCAGTCATTCTGCCAAGCACCACACAAGGGCCTTAACAATTGTTTGTACTTCATAGAAACTGGGTGTTCATATCCTATCTTTTGGGAGGTAATTTCAAAGGCATTATTTATGGCAAGTGACACGATTCTCTTGGTTGCATGCATGCTTCCTTTCCAACCTTTTGATAGAGTGAATGTCGTTTCTTGGCATGTTAGTTATTATAACGCCCCATACTTAAACATAGACAGTAGCTTCCCTTTAGATGGTAGAGAAATCTTTGCACTTTCTGCCTTAGCATTCTTTAGATCAGTCGATTGGTGCTGTCCTCCAAAGCTAAGTACTTGTCAGTCTTGTCATCATCTTACTATTATTTGCAAGGGAACGTGCTATTATCAGGTTGTATGTAATGTTTAAATAGAGGATTTAATTGTTGATGACCGTGGATTATATTTAAACAGTAGAGATTATTGTTATAGGCAAACTTGTAGAACATCGGTAGCGTCGTCGGGAGAGCAGCCCGAGGCGGGGATGACGTAGGAGAAGAATTCTATGGAGCCGGAACTGCGCCTGCCTAAGCGGGGTGTGCTCGAGAAAGAGAGAGCGTACCAAAATCTCATACATGGGATAAGGGAAATCAATTACTTCTTGCATACCTTCATTCCAACCCTACATATCTTTAAATAGACTCTTACATGAATCCACTCTTACTAAATTTGAGACTAAGATGATCAATATTAAATAAGAACTACACTTTATTTAATTTTTCCATAGATTAGAATACCCTATATTTGAACAATGATTCTGAGAGCTACACGTGCCACCAAGAGTGGTGCCACCACTTTTTGAGAAGGTCTCACTATCCTCTACAACTTTCATGTTGAGCACATTTCATTAAAATGACCAGAAGATATGTATCTTCATTCCAACCTTACATATCTTTAAATAGACTCTCACATGAATCCACTCTTAATGACTCCTAATATTTAACTACCTCCTAATAAAGGACAATTTAATGGATAAATAAAATACAATATTTAATGACTCAAAAATAAAATTCAATTAATAAAAAACTACATGATAACAAAATAGATAACTAGGTTCGAGGCCCGTAATATCACTCCCGTCTTTCAAAATGAGCTTATCCTCAAGCTCCGAAGGAGATTGGATTCGCAGGCCATCTTTACCCAATTCCTTCTTCGTCAGAGTCCTCCATTTTCAGATAAAAAATTGTTTGCAGTGATGGACATCAGTATAATGCTCATCATAGTTAAAACATAACTCTTTTGTGTGATGCTCAACTAGTGTCACATACAACATACGTCGATGTTGGGTGCCCTCAGGTTGGTCTGCTGGGGTGACTGGGGTGGTGCTTTTGGGTCTATAGTTGTTGCGATCCATATGCAGTCGGCGCTCACAAAGCTAGACCAAATGTGAGCTAGAAGAACCTGAAATTGTTGTAGATATGCATCCACATACCTTGTTTGTTGTGATGTAGTGAGTGCGTCGAGGGGATTGTTGTGGATGGAAGGACCGAATCACATGTTGCAAAACGTTTTGATATCATCCCAAATCATCCCTGTCTGTTCGACGTGCAAACGTGCAAACCATAGTTGAGATGAATCGAGAAGGTGGGACGCCGGAAGAATTCATTCCACTATTAGTGTTTGTTGGTGGTCGAAAAATTACTTGCACCGGGTGAGCCATCCCAAGGGACCTGTCTTCCCATAGTAGGTGGGATAGTTCAACTTAGTGTAATAGGGAACGATGCGTGCTTCCAGTCGTACAAAAGTCAATGGTGTAGTGTGTGGCAGGGGGCGCCGAAGGTCTCCATTTGCTAGTGGCCTTGTTCTGTGCTGCAATTATAATGACTTGGACGGTTGGTGTGAGACTATCTAGCCTGGTCTAAATTAAGAATGTTTGCATTAAGGCAATAAGCTGATTCATTTGATCGGTGGAATCACCCATGTTGCAAGAAAAGGAGCGAGTTACAAGCCGGCTGGAGTTCCCGAGAAAAGATGTGTATGGTGTGCTCGAAGTGCCATGAGATCCACGATGTTTCCCTATGATGATTTCGAATAACAAAACACACACCCACACATTCTTTTAAAAATAATTTAATGAATTAATAAATTATTTGATTAATCAGTTATTGAAACCATTATTGTTTATGCTACAGGCGGCTCAAACTGGTGTGTCACAGGCTCGTGATATGTGGCGGGCTCAAGGAAAAAGGCGACTTGCTGCTCTGTCGGGCTCGAGAGAAGAGGTGACACTGCACTAGGCTCAAATGATGGGTGTAGGGCTCGAAAAGGAACGACTCGCGCGGTGCTTGAAAAGGATGTAGGGTTGATCTGAGCTTGAAGATGATGGCATGTTGTAGTCGGACGAGTGGATTCGAGTGGATTTCTGCGGTTACCGGAACTACTGCTCTATAGATGGGAAGAAGGCAAAAGCTTTGTGTTGATATGATGGCTGGGGAAACACGTTGGGGAGGGGATGTGTGCGCTATTGGGTGTGCTGAGTCCTTCGGTTTTGACGGAGAAGAAGATGACTTGTAGAGTTCGTCGTATGACTGTGCTGTAGGCGTGGGAGGCCGATTGTTGGGGGGGGGGGGGGGGGGATTGTGCGTCAGGGTTGGGAGTGGCTGTGAACTTGTGGTGAACCCGACGTGAAATAGTTGGGTTCGGCTGTGAACAGAGATCGGCGAGCGAACTCGAAAGTGCTGAGGTCGTCTGTCCTGTTGGAGAAGGATGAGTCAGAAGCTGAGGGCTCTGATACCAAGTTGTTATGGGCAAACTCGTAGAACGTCGGTATTGTCGTCGGGGGAACGATCGAAGGCGGGAATGATGGATGAGGATACTATGGAGTTGGGAACCTTAATTGCTTCAGCAGGGTGTGCTCGAGAGTGACAAAGAACTACCAAAATCTCATACTAGGGACAAGGAAAATAGATTATTTCTTGCATACCTTCATTCCGGCCTTACATGCCTTTAAATAAGCTTTTACATGACTCCACTCTTAAAGACTCCTAACATCCAACTATCTCCTAATAAAGGACAATTAATTACTAAAAAACGACTTGATAACATAACAGATAACTAGGCTCAAAGCCCATAATAATTACTTTATCCTGTGTTTGATATTTTGGTCGTAAAACTTGGTCTTCCCGTCTAAGATGTCGTTTTTTATGCTCTTATGATAAATGCAGGTGTTAGAGGAAACTGGATTTGATGTTTCCAAACTCTTGAAAATGGATGATTTTCTTGAAGTTGTAATTGGTCCGCAAAGGGTTAGACTCTATATAATACCAGGTGTGAAAGAAGACACTGTATTTGCACCTCAAACCAAGAAAGAGATCAGTGTATGTTCCCTGGATTCATCTTGGTTATTCTATTATATTATTGGAGTTAACATAGTTGGTTTGCAATGATTGCACAATTTTTTTTGCTGTTGGATTAATTTTAATTGACCTCCATGTTTTTGTTTCACTTTTTTTTCAGTGCTTGATAGATTTATGCATGTTTCATGTCTTATTTTTCCTTTTTTCATTGACAGGGAAACAAATACCTACACTCATACCATCTGTAGTTGATACATAACCTTGTGCATAAGAGGCTCATTTGATGTTCTGACGCAGGACGGTCCTATGTGATGAGAAAACACATGAATGAACTCCTACATGCGACCATGCATAAATCCGACGGTTTACTTGCAACAATGAATATTTATAAAACAATAATAATTTGATTGACCACAAAGAGTTAAAACTCTCAAATATGGAAACACGTGAAGTCGTATAAGTGCAAGAGTGCCAGAAAATCAAATACTATTTAGATGGGAGATTACAAAGACTAAAACAATTGAAAGCAAACTTATAAACCACTATCTCTCAAGTAGAGAACAAACACATGATCCAACAGTAAAGAAATCAACAAACAAACCTTGAACTTTGCAAACAATGTAGAGGGGAGGGCTGGAGGTGCTATCAGAAGGCTGTTGGGGCTGATTTTCAGCATTCAGAAATGATTTGGGACTGCCCAAGAACAGGGACAGCAATTGGATAGGTGCATGGAGGTGGCTTTCAGCAACAGACAACTGAAATTTGCTGTTCCGGAGAACTGGACAGCGATTCTGGAGGGTGGGGTGGCTGTGTGAGGGGGAGTGGGGGTGCGGCAAGGGTTGTGGGTGGCAGCAGGATGGCTGGACAGCACCGGGACAGCAATTCTGGAGGGGTTTTCGGCTGCTGAGTGGGAGGCAGAAGGTAAAACAGCCTTTGCAGGCAGGGGAAATAATGTGGGGTGGATCCACGGAAGGGAAATTAATGAGAGAGAGTAACAGAGGTTGGGTTGGGAATTTAGTGGGCTTTAGTTTCACGTGGGAGTTGAGGGAGGTTTGAGCTGCTGTAAGTGGGAATGGTGGGAGGAAGTTATGGCTTGAAGTTAGGAAATAACTCCTTTAATTTAGGAGATGGAGTTAGTGGGTGGTTAGAGGTAGTTATGGTGGTTATGGGTAGTGGTGGCTGGTGGTGGCTGGAGGTGATTTCCGGTGGTGGTGGAGGTGGTTGCCAATGGTGGTGGAGGTCGTCGGAGAGGTTTTCCGGCGATCGCCGGAAAACGTTAAATGTAGGAAATATGTAGAGGTGTGGGAGGTCCACCGGAGATGGCCGGAGACGAACTCCGGTGATCGCCGGAGATGTTCTATGGGATGTTGGGGGCTGTTTTTGGAGGAGAATTGGAGGGGAGATATGAGGGCTGCTGCTAGAAGGTGGAGGAGGGTGGTGGGTTGATGAAGGAGGCTCCACGGCAAGGTGAGGGAGGAGGGAGATGGAGGGCTGCTGTTTGTGGAGGAGGAGGGGCTGTTGGCCGGCTATTGTAGGTGGTGGAGGGGTTGGTTGGCCGGCGGCTATATGTGGAGGAGGAGGGGCTGTTGGCCGGCTGTTGTAGGTGGTGGAAGGGTTGGTTGGCCGGCTGCTGTAGGTGGAGGAGGAGGTGTTGCTGTAGCCGGCCAAAGGAGGTGGGGGAAGGGGAAACCAAGGCTTCACGCCAAGGATGGATGGGGGGGGGGGGGGGGGACCAAGGCTTCGCACCCCGGCTCGGCTTCGACACCGAAATGACCAAAGATTAGGCTTCTATGCTCCAATCTTCAATGCCTAAAATGAGAGTCCTCACCCTCTATTTATAGATTCCTAGGGGGCAACGGACGGTTGTGATTAGCCGAACGTCCCGACTCAAAAATACATAAAATTACAACTCGAAATAAAAAATGACAAGAACAAAAACTGCTACGATCGTCGATCCGCATAAAATGAATGGTTCTGATTCCCCATCATGTTCATAACTTATTTATTTGGAATACAAACTGAAACTTTAAAGCTATTTTATGGACCCATAAATGATGGAGATCTAAATAGGTGTTTCAGATTTTTGAGTTATGGAATGTGATGTTGCATGCTAAACAAAAGCACAAAATATATTTTTCGTTCGACTGTAAGGACATTTACGTTATGTTCAGCAGATATAATTTGATGATTTTCGCCGTTCTGATTAATATGTCTGTATAAAAATGAAAGTTTGATAATGTTAGATACTATGGTTGAAGAGGAGGAGAGTGAAGGGATGAGACGAAGGGGGAAGAGAAGAGAGATGAAACAAGCCCCTAGGGCTCCTTCAAAATAGTTCTTACTCTTCGATACCACAAATGAAAGATAAGCCTAGGCTTATATAGTGCCTCGTTACAATATATGCGAGAGCAAACATTAAATAACCAACGGCTCGAGATACATGCGCGATATTAAAATATAACGATGACGGGTGCGCTATGCCCGTGCGCACTACTGGAGAACGACCGCCCTCGAATTGGGATCCATGTCTGCCCCGCCTTGGTCCCGACGACGACATATGTGTTGTGTTCTCGTGTCCTCATCCCTGACCCTCTTATGTCTTCGTAACAGATAATAAAATGATTTCAAAAAGTTTGGGTGGCATAGAATAAAAAAAAGCAGCCCGGTGCACAAAGCATCCCCGCGCAGCGAGGGTCCAGGGAAGGGTCCCACGACAAGGGTGAAATGTTGGCAAACCTTACCCTGCACTTTTGCAAGAGTCTGCTTCCAGGACTCGAACCCGTGACCTCAAGGTCACACGACGACTTGCTGCTTTGCCGGATCCGAACCCGTGATCTCAGGCATAGAATGATACAAGGAAAATATAATATGGGATGAACTGTCTGCTTCTATTGTACATATTAACAAAAATCGATTAATAAGCTGTTCAAACAATGATTTTTAATTTCTTATATTCAAGCTTATTAATCAATCCTTTGGTTAGGTCACTGTAACAGTCATACGTGAATACATGATGGATTCTCAGGTATGCTGCTTAAATTGAGAGAAAGTGGGTTTAACATTCTCTCAATTTTCATTAAACACTCACCAGCCATCATCATTAGTTTTAATCCCTGTTATCATGAAGACAACTTTTCTTCTTATCATTTGGACCGAATGTTATATTTATACATACAAGGATATAACATCACAACCTAATATTCCCTCTTAAGATGGAGTATAATCACATGCCCAACTTGCAACAAATAAATTGCATTATTGTCTTCACAAGTGGCTTCATAAATAAATTTGCTAACTTATTAATAGATTTTACATATGGTTTTTATCTCCGGAGGCTCATCTCATGTACCAAGTACCTTTTGTCGAACAAGATGACAATCAATTTCACTGTATTTGATTATTATAAAAATGGATTAAAAATTAATATAGATGGCTGATTGATTGTCACACTAATATTCATAATCCATTCCTTGAATATTCGGGTTTTCCTTGAAGTTGATCCAAATCATCTCAAAAGTGGTACTTACTATAAATACTAGAGGTCCTAGAAACTTGACATAAATACTACACTGCTTAAATACTAGAGGTCTCTTTTGGAGATTGAAAATTCCTCCTTATGTATATGTTGGGCTGGGAAGATTAATTGTATGGCTTGAATGTTAATACAATTTTGGCTCTGTTTGGCACGATGGTGGCGGTCATGAACACGGTGGTAAAATCATCATTCGTGAACGGGCACCTAAGGAACTTCAACCACTTTTATGTTCAAGTGGATGAAGATCCTTAGGTGGGCGTTCATGAATACGGTTTTACCACCGCGTTCATGACCGCCACCACTGTACCAAACAGAGCCTTTGTCTTCAGATGCCATATGGAGAGTAGTAACACTGAATTCCATTCAATTGTGGATATAAAGTCAATTCTAAATGTTTGGGATAATGATGATGATGGTGATGATACCACTTGGTGATGCTCCATATCTTAGAATATTTCCAAGTTAGTTTATGAATCAGAGCAAATTTTATGCTTTATTTGGTATACCATCCATTTTCATATTCTAAACCAGTAAAAAACAGTTTTCTGAATGATATCAGGTTCATATAGTGCCATCTTAAAGGGCTGAATTAGTCATTTGGTTCATGTCCGACATTGCAGATGAATACATAGATTTATTAAATAATAGTCTAGGGGAACTTTATGATCTGTCAGTTATCATTCCCTATGTTATGATCTGTCATTTATCATTCCCTGAAACATTTAATTATCTTATACTTTTTTTAAAAATATATTATATCATATATCTTATCAATAATTGTTATTTGATAAGTTGTTTATTTAAGTTATATTTGTCTTCTACACCATTGTCAATTCCTAGTTCGGATGAGAAAGGTTGAGTTTTTTAAGTTTAACAATCAGTCATAAAACTTCTTTCATATCAAATGAAATGAACCAGACTTAAATAGTTGAGATAAGACTATTGATGATGCTCTTCCAGGTTATCAAATTTCCTCAAACTAACACAATATCTCATGATAGATTTCCTATCAATTAATGATCTTGCCAACCTATATCTAAAAAAGATGCTATATGACCATGCTCACAGTCCAAATACATGATTCCACTAGCTGGAGCACTCTTCAAGTATTTCAGTATCATAATTGTTGCATCCCAATGACTTGTGTGAGGATCTTACATAAATTGGCTCACAATATTGACTAGATCTGGAAATCAAGCTACCTTAGTCTCACCGGGGGGAGGGGGGGGGACTATATCCCTTGTTTCGGTGTATTATTACAATGAGGAGTCTATTGGAGAAAAGTGGATCGTAAAGAAGAACTTCAAAACCTAAAGGTGCGTTCTTCAACATCAACATGGTATCAGAGGTGGTAAATCCTCCGCCGACATCGACCTGTAGACTCGATCGTTCGGCTGCGTCCCTGGTTCTCTCGTCATTCTCGATTGATCGGTCTCTGTTCCTCCTCGATCGATCCCTGACCACTCTGCCTTCGTCGTACCGTTGTTCAGCACCCTGTCGAGTCCCCGGGAAGCCTCGCCGAGCAGTGGTGGATCTTCGTTTTGGTTTGAGGAGGTGTTGCCTGCGTCGTCGAGCCCTCTGGAGTTCCGTTCATCTCGCTGTGCGTCGTCGAGCCCTCTGGAATTCCGTCCCGTTTATGCTGCTCGATCATGCGGCGGTTGCTACAGTAGCAAAGCCGCTTGCACCAATAACTGGAGCCAGAGCTCCTAATTATTTCTGTTATTCTTCTAGTTGTTGTAGTTGTCTATCCTTCTACTGTCGCTTCCTATTGCTTGAGCTCTGAGCTTCCTGATGGGAGTTCTTATTACTATGTGCTCTTATGGAGGGTAAATCAAAGAGTGTTAGTGCCCCTGAAGGGGCTGTTGATTAATATAAATACTATGGTGGTGGAAGTTCAAATGTGGATTTCACTCATGACGTGATTCACAGCAAACTGAATGGGAGAAACTACCTCCTATTGGCGCAGTCTACGCGGATATTCATTAGTAGTCGTCAAAGACTTGGGTTTATTACTGGATCCAAACTCGCTCCAAGCAATGCCGACCCCTCTTATGAGGAATGGGAAGGTGAGAATCTTATTGTGATCAATTGACTTGTCAACTCTATGGAATACAAGATTGCTAGTCAATTCCTATTTTGTCAGACTGCAAAGGAATTGTGTGAATTAATTGAACGAAATTATTAAAAAAAAGACTTGGCAATGATCTATCAACTTCAAACTGAACAGATACATATGACGGGTATGAATGACTTTAAGGAGTATTATACCAAGCTGACTTATAAGTTGACAGAAATTGATCAATACTCGACCATTTAGACCATTGAGGATTACAAGACCGAACTTATGCAATGTTGGGATTTTGAAATACTCTCTGCCCTTCCTTCCGGACTTGAATTCCAAAGAGTTCAGATGTTAGGAAAAGATTTTGTTCATAATTTGGAGACTGTTGCCCATTATATTCGAGGAGAAGCTAGTCGTATAAACTCTCTTCGTACTGATGTGCACATGGAATATGAGAAATCTGTCATTGTAGCTGAACAAAGGAAGTGGAATTCTTGAAACATAAAATATGAAGATAAGAATAAGATGATGTGTCCACACTGTGGGAAGAAGAGACACGAGAAGGATAAGTTTTGGGACTTGGATCCCAATTTGGTGCCTTCGGGTTAGAGTCGTGGCACTAATGGAAGGTATGTTAGATTGTTATGGTCGTAACCCCACCCCTGAGTGGGCAATACCAGGTGGGCAATACGTCTGGTTCCGCCCCCAATCCTGGCCCCCAATCTCAGAGCATGGACACCGTAACAGGGCCGCGACCCTATTACGGTGCCCATACTTTGGGATTGGGGGCTAGGATTGGGCGCGGAACCAGCCGTATTGCCCACTTGGTATTGCCCACCCAGGGGTGGGGTTACGACCATAACATAAAAGTGCACTTTTATGTTACGGCAGGGCTCGGAGTCGCCTCAGTGCGTTACCCAACCGGGCAGGCCTCAACCATCATCTATGATACATTATGATGTTTGGACCTCACCTATTTGCTTTGTGAATGGACTTCACTATTTGTTTCTTTCATTGATGATTACTCTTGTTTTACTTGGGTTTTTCTTATGAAAAAGAATATGAAGTGTATGATATATTTCAGATATTTTATCACTATATGTAGACCCAATTTAGAGTTGAAATATTATTCAAGTCGTATCTGTTTTATATTTTTTGTGTTTAGTCCCACACCGCCTATTGATAGGGTTCATGCCAGGGAGGTCAACCATGGAAGCTATACATCTCTTGAGGAGACTCATTGACAACTATCGGGAAAGACAAAAAGATTTGCATATGTTGTTTATCGATCTGGAGAAGGCGTATGATAGGGTTCCAAGAGAGGTCTTGTGGAGAGTCTTAGAAAAGAAAGGTGTAAATGTATCATACATTGACGTAATCAAAGATATGTATACAAATTCAGTGACCAGGGTGAGGACATCTGGAGGATTAACACAGGAATTCCCTATCGCTGTTGGCTTACATCAAGGGTCAGCTTTAAGCCCTTACCTCTTTACCCTTATCTTAGATGAGCTCACCGGACATATCCAGCAAGCAATACCTTGGTGTTTATTATTTGCCGATGATATTGTTTTGGTCGATGAGACGCGCGAGGGTGTAAACGCGAAACTGGAATCTTGGCGAGACACTTTAGAAAAGAAGGGTTTTAGGTTGAGCAGGACAAAGACAGAGTATATAGAGCTTAAATTTAGTAGTGCAAGAAGGTCAGATGACTCCATCATTAAATTGGGTGACCAAGATATTTCCCGCAGTGAGTGCTTTAAATATCTGGGATCGATAATTCAAAAAGATGGAGGTGTAGATAAAGATGTGATTCATAGAATCCAAGCAGGTTGGTTGAAGTGGAGAGGCGCGTCTGGGATCCTATGTGATCGTAAAGTACCACTAAAACTTAAAGGCAAGTTTTACCGTATTGCAATTAGGCCTGCAATGCTCTACGGTTCTGAGTGTTGGGCAGTGAATGGTGTACACGAGCAAAAAATGGGAGTCGCGGAGATGAGAATGCTTAGGTGGATGTGTGGTCACACGAGACTGGATAAAATTAGGAATGAATGTATCAGGGATAAGATAGGAGTGGCGCCAATTGTAGAGAAGATGCGAGAAGCTCGTTTAAGATGGTTTGGACATGTACATAGGAGACCATTAGAGGCACCTGTTAGGCGTTGTGAGAGTTTAGTCACTAGACATGTTAAACGGGGGAGGGGTAGACCAAAAAAGACTTGGAATGAAACTATAAAGAAAGACATGATGTACTTAGGCATTAATGAGACTATGCTTAAAGATAGGGCGCAATGGCGACAGAGGATCCATATAGCCGACCCCACTATGGTGGGATAAAGGCTTGAGTGTTGTTGTTGTTGTTGTTGTCCCACACCGCCTATTGGTGTTTTGGGTGCCTAAGTGTAATGCTTTATATATGCCCCCTTGAGGATGAATTAGTACGTACTCAAATTATTTCCTTTCTCCTATTCTAACTTGGTATCAAACCGAAAATGCCCTAGCCGCCTCTTCGTCCGTCTGCGTTTCTCTCGCCGATCAGCGCATCTTCTTCGATCGGCATCTCTTCGTCCGCCTGCATCCTCTTCGTTCGGCATCCATTCGATTGGCATCTCTTCGATCGGCAGCCTTCCTCCTATATGTGAAGTCTGCGCATCCCTACGATCGACGGATCGACGGATCGACTGAGCCTACGCATCCGGTAACCTCGATCTTCCTCGGCAACACTCGACCTCTCTTCCTACCCCTTCTGCTGCTCCGGCCACCCCTTCTGCCGTCCGTTTGAGAGTCCACCGACTCTCTTCCCTCCTCTAATGCCTCCCTAGGCACCTGTCATGGACGCTAACGTTTAGTTGAGAAGAAGAGTTCCATAGAAGAGAGGAGAGGCCATAGGTTGCTTCTAGGTCAAGACCTGCTCTGATACCATAAACTCATAAATGTTTCTATGACATCAAAAGAATGTTTCTACGACATAGAAATAAACAAAAAAAGTAAAAGTATAAATGAAATGACTTATAAACAGTAAATATTTAGTTCAACAAGTGCCAACAGTAAGGCTTCTTTCCAGCTATTTGTTTCGGTATGCCTGGCTCAATTTAAGTGAAATGGTTGTGATTTGAAGGGTTCAAATTTGGTTTAATCCGTATATAAATTGTCCCCCGTTTAATTTCTCTAAAACATTGATGCGCTTCAGAGTTAAAACATGGTTCTTTGTGATGACGAGATCAATGCATGCAGGAAATCTCATGGCACCGCCTTGATGACCTTCAGCCGGCAAGTGAAGAAGCAATTTCACGTGCTGTAAATGGCTTGAAGCTTTATATGGTTGCGCCATTTTTAGCGTTAGTAGTTCTGAAGTTCTGTGTTTCCTTTATTTTAATATTCCTTATTCTGATAATCTCAAGGCCCTCTGATTCTAATTTTCTGCAGTGCACTAAAAGCATGGATTGCAGCACATCCTCTCCCTGGGGGCCAGAAAGCTGATACATCCACAAAAGGTTACTTTAGTTCTGTTTTTGTTTTTCTATGCTTTATAATCTACTGTGCATTAAAAGTATGTAATGCATAAGTTTCCTTTTTTCCATGCCTGACCAATATTTGCTGATTGTTGGGTTTCCCTCGTATGAGGATGACCAAATTGGTAGCTATGAATTCCTCTTTCCGAAGCCCTAGCTGCAGATATGTGTTCCACCCCTCAAAAATGCTTCACTGTTGTCTGCGCCGATTATTTTCTCTGTCCCAGCTCTGTTAGCAGCCCACTGATCGCTATTCGTTCATGCTCTCCCCTTATTGATGCGCTTCTTAGCTTATATTTCCATCCCCCCTTCCCACATATCGTAGCAAGTGTCTCCCTTCAGATTTGTGTGGGGTTCTTCATCAGTCAGAAATATAGGAGAATGAAATCATGCACAAGTTCTACAAGCTAAACCAATTCCTCTGTTCCTCTTTTTCTTTGGTGTTATCTACTGGTTCAGCTCTTGAAGCCTTGTATATGTACTTCTTAAATATTTGTTCACTGCTTATATTTGGTTATTACTTCCTAATAGTAATGCAAGTGGTTTTGAAGCAAGGTTGTTTTGGGCGGATAGTGGAGGTAAGCACAAGTTGAATGATCTCTCTCAACATCCGAACTGGAAGGTGTGGAAGCCCACAATGGAGTTCCTCCGTTGTAAGGATATATACGCACCTCTGTTAGGTGATGCCAACAAATAATAGAAGATGAGCTCAGAGGAATGCGAGAAACTAGATAGGAAGATAGTCGGATTCAGGTGGTAGTGGTTGAACAGTAGTGTCTTCCACCGTGGAATCACTCTGAAAGGAAGATCGTAAGTAACAAAGTTCTCCTAATCTATGAGTTAGTTAATCTAAAATATGAAAAAGAGTCTTATATTTGTCTAACATTTAAATGGGGTACTAAGTATCACTAATCTAATTCTCTTCCATGAGAATTCTGCTTGATGATGATTGCAGTTGAACTTTTAGTTAGCTCCGTACCGGAAAGTTAGGAGATTTTTTGTTTCCTTAGCAACTGTGCACAAAATGACGTACTCTCCCTTGGTTATGGGTAGCTCGCTGAATGCAGAAATAAGGTGAAATTCCATGGTGTCCTCGTCATCTGAAGCTCTAGTTTGGGAGAATTTGAGGAGCGGGGATGAAGAGCCTCAAATTATCTTGTCAAGCCACGCTAGATTTTAGGAAGGGCAAGGAGTGACTTCATTGCAGCAAGAAGGGCATTAGAATAAGGCGTGACCCAAACTAAGAACATAATAGATTTAGTGAGGATAACAATGGAAACACATTGACACCAACGTCACACTCAAGGCGAGATGATTATAGTATTTAGCAACATTGACTCTTGTGTATTTTTTGGGGGCATGACACAGATAGGGTGATCTATACGGGGTTGTCATATTTTGCTACTCCAAGGCAGGGGATGTTGTTCACTCAAGGTGGAGAAGACCGTGGGTGAGCTCAAGGTGGAGAAGACCCTTGGTTTGGGGAACACGGCGCACGAAGTGGATCCACTTGACAAATTTTCTTCCCAATAAGAGAGAGTGGTAATTTTGAGTTCGTCGCGAACTTCATAGATGGGAGCCAGAGTGAGCGTGGCCGAAATCGTGGGCGAGGTGGATGTTGCGTGCATCCCCATGATAGAAACAGTCTTTGGGAGAGCGTTGTCAGCGATCGCGCAGAGATCGCTAGAAGAGGTCGCAGTGGACTTGGCGAGCACTAGAAAAAATGTGACTTCAAGCTCCACCCGCAAGGGAATGCAAGACGGCGAGTGCTGGAGTCGAGAAGCAGCGGGCTTAGGATGCTGGGAGTCTGTAAGTTAGTAGAGGGAACCCGCCGACAGCCTGAAGGAGAGTTGGTGAGCTCCAACATTGGGCGAGTTCAAGCCTGCTAGCGCTGGAAAGAAGGATCGGCGAGCTTTGGGCGTTGGCATCTGCGAGAAATAGACAGGAGAAACCGCACATACAAGAGTATGCGAGTTTTGCTAGCGTCTGCGAGCTTTGGAGTCTAAAGGAGTGATCGAAGCAGGGGAGAAACCGCCCGCAAGTACAAACACAGGAGCCTGCGAGCTCAGAAAAAGTTGAAGCAGCAACTGCAGAAACGAGCTCCCGTGTGAACAGGAGGCGGCGAGTCTGGGTTGCACTGAGTGCAGGTGCGGAGATGGCGAGTTTAGCGCACGACACGTGGTGGCGAGTCCCGGTGAACAAGTTGCGAGTTCTACAGAGGTGTAAGGCCTATATAAGGCGAAGCAGGGGTGCTTAGTCCAACGACAGACGAAGAGGAGAAATTGCCGAGCTCCAAGGGGCGGCTGCGAGTACCTGAGAAAAGACAGGAAAGAAACAAAAGACTGGCAGCCAATAAAAAAACTTCAATTGGTGAATAACTCTGATATTATGTAGAAAAATGGATTACAGTGCAAAATAATTCTTTATTACTTCACATATTCAATAATAATACAAGAATTTGTACACACACATATATATATATCTACCATATATACAGAAATATCAAACCCATGAATTTTAAACTCATTAAAATGATTACGGCCGTCGAATCTGGTATGATATTTCATCAAACCGCTCCCTCTCTCTCCACTTTTTTGTAGGTCTCCTAAACCTACCAGAAGGTGACCTAAAACTATGAAGGTGTAGGGTATCCTACAACATGAAATTATGATTTTACCCCTAAATTTATTGAAAAAGGAGGGTCATATGACCTGTTTTTTAATCTCACAAAAATTGTCAATGGTGAGAATTGAACCCAGGTTTCCACTATGTTAAGCAAAGATGACAACCATCATACCATATGTTTTTTGTTGAACAACATTGAATTAGGTTTTATATATACGTATATAAATATTGACCGCCCCCGCCGAATGTCGCCGCCCCTACCGAATGTCGCCCCCGCCGAATGTTGCCGCCCCTGCCGAATGTCGCCCCCGCTGAATGTCGCCGTTCCCGCAGAATGTCGTGCCCGCACGGGGGGCCCCATGCCCTGTCACTCGTGTGTATATATATATATATATATAGAGAGAGAGAGAGAGAGGATGGAGTGAAATTCAACTCCAAACCGAGATGTGGGACTAAACTTTATATGAGAAAAGATGGCGCCTTTATATCGTTTTTTTTACATGGGCTTATACAGTTCTTCAACAAATATCATAAACTATATCAAGTCTAATGTGAAAAGATCTTTGAGTTTCCAAATGAGGCGTTGATAGCTTGAAACATCCTCAGTAAGTTCACAAGCTTTTATGTCAATTGACTCAGATGGCTTTGCTTCCTAGCATCCCAGTTTGTTCTAAAAGGATCAGAATATACTTCCTGTGAGATATGGGAATTCAGTACATGTTCTCACTATCTCAATTGCCAAAACAATTTCATGTAGGGCCAATGTCCTTTAACTCAGTAGATGACCATCTCCCTTTTGTCATCCTCATTGGCAATTGAGACATTGACCTAAACAATCAGCGCAATCAACTTATTTCCTTGTGCTTAATGAAGACAATGATTTGCTTGAGCTTGGAAATACTCAGAAGACTCAATTGCAGAATGCTCTCCGACCACACTCATGGTTATTTTTTCAACCTATATAGGAACTCTCTTAACCTACAAACTTTACCTTCTTAATTATTAGAAGTAAATCCAAGAAAAACACGAGGACCTCTTTATCATGCATTATTGAAGATCCCAACCTATACTAGTTGCCTAAGAAAGTAAGACCCAATTGGTGTTCATCTTGGGACATGAGCAAAGGTTCCTAGACAATCTTCTCCTCATATTTGATTGCACCCCTTTGTGACAAATTAGCTTTAAACCGCTCAATAATTTCCTTTAGATTTCATTTAAACCGTAAAGATCCACTTACAACCTACGACCTTATTTGTTATGAACACACTTGAGCGGAAGACAAGAGAAGCATACGGAATGTCGGATCTATTCTGAATGAGTCACAATGAGCGGCGGCACTTTTGAATGGAGGGGATCGCATATCCGCCGTGAAGGTTAATATAATTTCATGTGTTTTGTAATAATTAATTAGTTAAATATTAATTAAGCATTATTCCTTAATATTAATGTGTTAATGTTAGATGACTTAGTAGGGGTGCCTTCCCCATCTATATATACAAGGGTAGGGGTATGAGTGGTTTGGATCATTTGGATCAATGGTCATTTAGGGTCTCATTTGAGAGAAGTTTTTTGGAGGACTTAACGACCTAACCTCCAAGAACTTGGCGGGAGCTTGTCTCCGCATTGTACCTTTTTTTATCGTTTAATGCAAGTTCTTTTTGAGTGTTCCCTCATCTCTCCTACCATGTCTTTCTTGAGCAATGTCACTCCTTTTCTCTCTAGAACCCTGACAATTTTTCCATCGGTAACATTATTCCCTTTCCGAAGAATTACCACCTCTCATGTTTGATTCTTCACAATAGCGTTCATTTCCTCATTCATTACTTCTTTTCACTTTGGATCTTGCAGGACTTTCTGCTAATATGTAGATATGGAGGCAAAAGATTGGGCGTGCATGAATGATTGATGTGAAATAGAAGTGTAGTACGTAAAGTGGGAAAGTGAGTGTTGAGTGCAATAACATATACCTTTTTCCTGGGGAGACGATGCAATCCTTTGGATCTGAGGTTGAGACACGGGTTGAGCTCTCTGGTAAGACTGATTTTTCCTCCCTTGAGTAGGGGGGATTCAGTCCGGGCTCCGTTCTGAAATCTAAGACCGGGATTTTCGGTAGTTTGCCGCATGGAGGAATGAAGGGAGGCGATCAAAAACTAAAGAAGTAAGGGGAGTGGGGAACCCATCGTGGATTGCGCACGATCAAATCGGAGTCCAGGATTCCCGGACTGAAAAATTTCTCGACGTGTAACTCCTCTACAGGTGTTCTTCCAAAGTGTTTTCCTTCAATGAAGAAGTCGCATTACTGGGGAAGAAGATCAGAATTGGACAAGGAAAGAGATAAATTCTCTCCTCCTCTCCTTAACTCTCATCTCTTTGCTTCCACCACCTTTTCCGCTCTGCTGTTCTCACTCCCATTGTATCATTCTCTCCAAAATTCCCTTACTTTTGTCTCCTGCTTGCACGATATGCTACGAGCTTGTGCTGTTAATCAAAATACAATACATAACCAGGGAGAGAACTATGTCCATCTCTTAAGATTTCTTTGACAACTGATATTTAACCTCCAATATACATTCGAAGGGCAAATCCTCAATATTTTTCGGTTGTATTCTGATGGGGTTCAGCTTCTCTGGTTCGTTTGGCGCGGTGTTTTTACTCAATGGTTATGACTGCCACCAAGAAAAAATTACTAATTTTGAACATAAAAGTGGATGGAGATTCTTAGGTGTGGTTGAGCGTTCACAAACGACGGTTTATAGCCACCGCATTCACAACCGTCACCGCCGTGCCAAACGGACCTTTCGTCTCATGGCTATCGTATCTCCACTTGATTGTACGATTAACTAATGTCAACCATCCAATCAACATTGGACGGATGGCATTCAATCCGGAAGGTGCTTTATAAAGCCTTTCAGGCTTTTATTGTTTGAATCTCACCCCTCCAGAGTGGATTGAATGGCTAGATTTTTATAATTAGTAAGAAAGTAAAGAAAGAGGGATTCTTTCATCCCAAGTAGATACCCTAATTTCAATATCAGCCATAAATACATTGCAGACTTCGAAGATCAATTTTGTGGCTTGAGGTTGGATAAGGTATATCTATCTATAGCAGTAAACCCAAAGAATGAACATTTCATTTCTTTCCCGAATGTTCGGTTCAATCATAATTTGTGAAGTTTTTATCACCTGCTCATCGTATATCACTACTATTTCGTCATTTTTTGTTTCTATAAGCATAAATTTGAACTATCTTTCATATTTGATTGAGCGAAATTTGAATCTTAGGTATATCGGTGTGGAAAGCGAAGAGCGGTTCCAGTTCTGGTTCTGGCCCGGCTCCTGGGCCTATTTCGGGTCCTAGTTCTGGTCCTGGCTCGACTAGTGACAACCAGTTGCAGAGGGTGGCATCCGATCATCACAGCGCCGATGTTGGGCCTGGTAGAAGCTTCCGGAACTTCCGGTTCGATGTTCCAAGCATCATGCAGTCCATGGAAGCCGCGTTCGCTGCTGCTAAGTGAGATGCACCTCCGATCCGAGCTTCTCAGACACTATTTTCTGCGAGATTATACAGTTTATTTTGTTCTTGGAATTGCGGAAGAAAACTTTGTATTTCTGTTCAGCCAAACCATATGTCCTCGAACAAATCAAATGCAGGTTTTATGGAATACCTACTGGCTGTATGTGTAATATTTTATCCTAAATTTATTTTAATTATTTTGATTTATATTAAAGTTGGGTTAACTCTATATTGATGTTGGATTATTTTTGGAGGACTGAAATAATAATTAGCTTGATTTAGGCTCTGTTTGGCATGGTGGTGGCGGTGATGAACCCCGTGGTTATGAACCGACGTTCGTAACCGTCCGACCTCACCTAAGGAATTTCATATATTTTTGTGTTCAAAACTAGTTTTTTTTTTCTTAGTGGCGATGCGCGCCCGTTGTTGTGCCAAATATACATTCTATGATGGTGGCGTTTTGTCAGAACTCACCTGAGTAAAAATGTTGGGCACGGCGGCGGTGGTCGTGAATGCGATGGTTATGAATTGTGGTTCGTGAAAGTCCGACCTCCCCTACGGAACTTCATCTACTTTTATGTTCAAAACTAGTTTTCTTTTCTTGGTGACTGTCATAATCATTGTCTTGCAAAACATTTATTCTACGGTGGTGATGTTTTTGTCCAAATTCATCGGAACAAAAAAGGAACAAAAAAATCACGTCAAATAGAGCCTTAGGCCTCATTTGGTTCAGCGTTTTCACAACGGTGCGGGAGCAACCGCCGCCTCAAGGCAAAAAAACAAACGCCGGGCGGCGGAGTTTGCAGCGTTTGCGGCGTTTGCTCCTGCATCGAAGCGAAAAATGATGCGGTAGTTATTGGATTCCTCCCACGCCGACTTAATTAATGGCGGTAGTTATTGGATACTTGAGGTATTATGAGCTAATATTAGCTTGACTTAACAAAGTTACCTGGACACAATTATCAGAATGTTGGGGGGCTTTTTGCATAAGTTTGTAGGGAAAAAATATGCAATTATCCGACTGCCATAAGTTTGATGATGTCATATCAAAAGTCTAGAATCAAAAATTTTATTGGTCGCTAAATATGGAGTGCAATTATATTGATCACTAAATGCCTTTTGTAGCTGAAGTGTACAAAATATTTCATCAATAAAAAGTCAATATTTTGTGTTGGGTTGGATAATGTCATACCGAAATATTAGTATTTTTATATAAATCATAAATAAATATTATTTGATCACAAATGGAGAGGATCCTCTGAAAATTAACTTAATGTTGTTCGTCGACTCATCCTCATTTTGGCCCGATGATTACGGTCGTGAACGTGATTGTTATGAACAGTCATTAGTGAACGCCCGACCATCATGACAGTGCTTTTAGGGGTGTAAACGAGCCGAGCTTGACAAAAATCCCAAAGTCAAGCTCGAGCTAAATATTTCGAGCTCGAGCTCGCCGAGCTCATCCTGCTTGGCTCGAGCTCGAGACCACTATATTGAGCTCGAGCTTTCGAGCTCGCGAGCTCGAGCTGCTCGCGAGCTTTTTGCTCATGAGCCTATTTATATATATATATATATATATATATATATATATATATATAAAATAATCCCAAAAAGAGCTCATGAACAAGAGCAATCGAGCTCGAGCTCAACTGATTCGAGCTCGAGTCGAGCTTTTTTCGAGCCGGCTCATCGAGCTCACGAGCTGGCTCGACTCAACTTACACCTCTAATTGTGCTTTTGTCCAAGCTCACCAGAGCAAAAAAGTTGTGCCAAACGGGGCCTGTGACTGTAATTTCAAAATTAGTTAAATTTGAGCTCAAACTATTTGAGATTAAGCAGAAAAAGAAATTGAAATAAATAATTTTCCATCCTCATCAGAATTCAGACCAACGCAACAAAGGTGAAATTAGTTCAAAGGGTTGTCTTCCGGTCTCCGCCCGCCACCGCCGGACAGCTATCACAGGAAACACAATGCATCGGTGTTTTGTGAAGCTCGCCGGCCCTCTCATTCTCATATCATCTTCCCTCCACCGCCTTTCCCACTCCTCTTCTACTCGCCTCCATGTTCACTCGCTCTTACTGATCAGATCCATGAATTCTTCTGTTACTCCGTCCATTCCAATCTGCCATTCAGGGCTGCGACCCCATTCTTCGCCTGTTTTTCCGGTAAAAAGATGAATACTCCGTTCATTGCTAGTCTTTGCTGAAACACTCGATCTTTTGTACCGTTTTGTCGATAACATGTCGTTCCTTGCTCTGGGGTTTGTTTTGATTTTGGAAAAGGAACAGGTGTTTCAATCCCGGCACTTCGCGACCGCGAAGAAGAAGAGGTCTAGGGCGCCGGACACCCCCATAGTATCGAAAGTTAAGAAGTACAAGATGAAGTCTTACTCGTAGGTTTGATTTCTTTATTGCTGTTGTTTTTCTTTCTCTGCAGCATTTTATTAGAGTTCCCGTTATTGAATCCTTCAAAGTTTCCTTCGGTTGTTTGTATGATTTGTGGTCCGTAGGTCATTCAAGTCCAGGTTTAGGACGTTGAGTGATGGTCAAATCCGGCGATGGCGGGCTGGGAAGAGGCATAATGCCCATTTAAAGGTATGAATTTTATTTTTCTTATGGGTCTTCGTCTTCTTTGAACAGCATACCAGGGGTGTGATTTAGTAGAAGATATCAAGAAATTTACAGACATTGCTAATGTAATGAATTGCATGGTGGAAGATGGACTTGTTGTTAGAAGTAGTTGATACTACTGAAGCAGTGTTCTTCACACCAATAACCAAGAACAAGAGCTTAGTAACTGTAAGAGGAAACCCAATACGTCAAACCAGTTGTGAGGTAGAGAAGTCTCAACACTACTCGAACTCAGGACCGGAGTGTAATAATTCTCGGTTTTTAGGACAATCAGCAAGGTCAGGGGACTTATGTTGTTGCATTTAAAAAATAATTGATGATTGTTTTTGTGTTTATAGAATTTGGAAAACAGACAACATTAATGTTGGAAGTGGCACAACTAATTAATTTTCTTATACTCATTGGGTTCGGAAACATATTTGGGTTCCGAAACATATTTTTATACTCATTGGACGGAGGAGATGTTACGAGTTTTATTATTATTATTATTATGTTATTATCTTTTAGGCCGCCTTCCTATTTAGTCACATTCCAAGTATGTCGTTGATGTATTATTTATTTGCATTTCAAGTTTGTCGTTTGTATTTTCATTATAGTCGGTTGTAAGTATATTTAAAGGACTCATTGAGTCTTGTATTGGTATTGAAGAAAAGAAGTCTATTTCCTTGTCCCTTGTTGTGAGATTTTTGGAAGCTCTCTCCAGTCTCCTCTAACGAGTAAGCCTCGCTTAGGTAGACGCGATTAAGGCTCCACAATATTTCCCACCACCGTCGTCTCCATCTCCATCTCCGGCCACTCCTCCGGCAACCTCTGAGTAGGCCCATAACAGATGCATCAATAAAATTCATATGCAGTATAGCTTGTGTATGTTTAGCTTAGTTATTAAAGGCGCAAAGGGATTTTGGATCCTAGGCTCAAGGCGTGGGCGCGCGCCTGACGAGGGCAAGGTGCAACCACATTCATTTTAAATAATCAACATCAAACATCACTTCATCTTCTTGATCAGATTCATCATCTATTCTACTCATTAATCAGTCATTACTATTATTTATATCTCTTAAAAAATAAAATCAATGTGGTTACTTGCATCATATCTAAGTCTCAATGCTCGATTATTTTTCACAAACACAAAATCATGCAAAAATTATTGAATTCTTACATTATTTCCTTCTTTATTTTGAAAATAAAAAATTTGCAATAGAAATTGCACTCATGCGTGCTTTTTATGCTCCAAAGGCACAAAAAAGACGCACAAATGCGCAAACCTCTGAGACTGGTGAGCCTTGAGCCTTAAGCACACCTTTAACAACATAGATGTTTAGAATGAGTTAAGTTATAAAGAAGCTTTATATACCCGGAGGAATATTCTTAAATATGATATATAAATAGGCTTTAACACTCTCAAAATGAAGTGTGGATTTCCCTTGAATTTATGAAATTGCTTTGGCAGTAATTCTTTCACGAGAGTATCAATAATTTGTTCTATGCATCGAATATACAAGAAAGTAGTAACTTTACTTTCTCATTCATCTCTAACAAAATGACAGTCTACCTCGATGTAGTTAGTACACTCATTCAACACTAAGTTTTATGTAATATGAATAGCAACGTGCTTATCACAAACAGAGGAATATGCGAAGATTAAGAACATCTATTTCTCGAATAAGAGAGTAAATAGACCAATAGCCTGATATTCAACTTACAATGGAATGAGCCATCATATTTTGTTTCTTGTTTTTTTATGCTACAAGATTTCCCCAAAGAACATGAAATAACTACTAGTGGATCTTCTGTTATCAAGTGATCCCTTGTCCCGGAGAGAAGTCATGCATAGTAATTTTTGTGTTTGAATAGGTCATGCCCTGGAGATCTCTTCATATCCGAAAATATGGAGAGCAAATGCCTCATGAGTCTCAGTAGGGGACTGCATAAATTGGCTGATGATACACACAATATATGAAATTCTGGGTCTTTCTACATTAAGGTAAATGAGCTTTTCAATTAGTTGATAATATCAGATAAGATAAAAAGAGAGCATCGATGTTTCTGATCCATAAGAATATTACTCAGCTGACATTCCAACATCCGTGTTTTAGTAAGATGATCAAGAACATGTCTTCATTGTAGTAAGAAGATTTCATCTTTGGTTCGAGCAATTTCAATACCTAAAAAATATCGAATAGGACATAGGTATTTATTTGGAAGGTTTTAATAAGATGTTCCTTGATAACCATGATACAATCAGATTCACTTCTAGTAATAATTATGATCATATATATGATCTGATGATCATATATATGATAAGTATAGTTCTAGCTTACCAAATAAATTCTATTAAAATATTTGAAGTTAAATTTAAATGTCAAACAATGTGTGTGTGAGCTATATTATTTTCTTTTTTTTACTACCAAACTGTATAACAAAAGAAGTAAAATGTTGAGATACAAACTTAAGTGTGGACTTGAAATTTCAATTTCTTCAATGAAATGGCAACATATGCTCGTGACTAAAAATAACCATCAGAGATATCTAAAATATGTTTGTTATCATGAAATGTAGTTTGAAACATCAATGCTAATGGGGTTAACAATTTTCACCCAATGAAGACAAAATGTGAACTCTCGTACCTTGATAAGTATAGTATACCTAATACTTTCCATACTTCCCCTCAAGTTGGGCACTAGATATTCTAATTCCCAGTTTGGATATGATTGCTTTAATTTCATAGTAATCAACCCTTTGGTAAGAACAGCCGGTAGTCACATATGGTGTGTAAATCAATCTGCTTTCCAACTTCTCTTTAAAGAAGTGCTTTTCAATTTTATGTATTGCGCTTGATCATGTTGTACGGGGTTGATCATGTTGTACGGGGTTGATCATGTTGTACGGGGTTGATCATGTTGTACGGGGTTATGCTCGATGCTAGATTTGCTATCATAATTTAGCATCATTGTTCCATCCTATTGTATCTTTAAGTTATCTAAAATGATCTTCATTCATAGCAACACACATATTCCTTGGGCCATTGCGCAAAATTCTACATCAATACTTGACCTTGCCACAACATTCTTTTTTTTTCTCAATGACAAGGTTTTCTCCAAAGAAGATATAGTACCCAGAAGTTGATCTATTAATTTCAAGAACCAACGCATGTCCTTTAAAAAAAACTTTGTTCCTGGAGCATCTTTAAGATATTGCAGCCACTATTTTAAATGTTTTCCGACATGTTTTTGAAGAGAAAATGACATTATTTTCTAAAAAAAATAGATTGCCCTTTTGTATAATATAGTCCGACATATCCGATTTTTTCTGATATATCGTTTGACACGACTTTTGAACATATCATCCACTATATTATTTTATTATGTTAGTAGAATATCAATATCTGTCTAAATCATCTATATGTATCATATTATAAATGCTTACATTGATTAGACTTATTGTTTCGTTCTCTTTAATACATGTTATTCATACTATCAATTTTGTATAATTATTTTACACCATATTTTTCTCATGTCATAAAATGCTAAAATGTTCCCACATTTATTAGTTGATTATTATGTTATCAACATAAATTTATTAAGCTTAAAAAACTTAAAATGACTCAAGGATATATTTAGCTTTTAAATTTTCTTTATTTCCTATAAAATTTGGTGTTAACAAAATTGTTGGGGGTCGTTCAACGCCCTCCTGGATCGGTCGAGCTGAACCGCCCTAGCTCGAGGGTGAGCCGAACGCGCAAACAGTCAAAAGTGAGAACCAACAGTAGACATCGAGGTTTTTACGTGGAAAAACCCGGAAAGGAAAAAAACCACGGGGCCTTGCCCAGTTATGAACGGTCCACTAGTTTTTACGTGTTACAGAGAGAAGTGTTTTTCGAGGGTGACAGACCACCGCTCGTTACAAAAATTTTGTTAAGTCCTTTCCGCACTTCGGAGCCGTTCTCGGTGAAGTGTGCTCGCAGACCACCTTCAACGCGGAACTTGGCAATACTGTCCCTGACAGAGCGTTGTGGAGCAGCCTGGAGCAGAAGTGTTGGGAAGTAGCCCAGAGCTGAACTTTCTGGAGTAGTCTGGTTCCAAGCCATCGAGGTCCTCCCCAGGTTCCTGAAGTAAACCAGAAAGTTGAGGGAGATCTCTAAGGGTAGCTTGAAGGCCGATGAAGATCTTCCAACAATCTTCGTCGGGAAACTCAAGAGCTCCTTCTTCTCCCAATGCCAAAAAGTGTCCTCAAATGGAGGTCTGACCCTCCTTTTATATTTTTTGACGATGACGTTCTGGTAATTGTGTCATGCTGATTCTTGGACGAGCGAATGAGAATGTTTGATTTGGGGCACACAGATCACTAACTTTGAGATTATGTCGAGTTTGCCTCCCGGTCACCCTGGGCAGACTCCCTGGTGGTGGTGTTGGTCGGAGATCGCCGCCGGCGATGGATGATAGTGGCGCGTTCCGTGGAACAGCATAAGTGGGAGCGCTTCTTGCGGACCATAAGAGAGTGGGAGCGCCTCTTGCGGACCATATGAGAGCGGAAGCGCTTTTCGTGGAGCATGAGCGAGCGGGAGCGGGAGAGCGCCTCTTGTGGAGCAGGAGCGAACAGAAGCATTCTTACGGAGCAGGCTGGAGCGGAAGCGCTCTCTGCGTCTGCGGAGTGAGAACGCTTTCTGTGGAGCAGGAGCGGTTTCTGCGGAGCAGGACCGGGCGAGAGAGCGACAGAGCCTCCCGTGGAGGGGAGCGCGCGGGAGCGCGAGAGCGCCTCCCGCATAGCAAGAGCGAGTGGAAGCACGAGAGCGCCAGCGCCTCCTGCGGAGCAGGAGCGAGCGGAAGCACTCTTACGGAGCAAGCTGGAGCGGAAGCACTCTATGCTGAGCGAGAGCGCTTTCTGCGGAGCAGGAACGAGCGGGAGCGCGCGAGCGCCTCTCGCGGAGCAGGAGCGGGCTGGAGCGCGAGAGCGCCTCCCGCGGAGCAGGAGCGAGCAGAACCACTCTTACGGAGCAGGCGGGAGCGGAAGCGCTTTCTGTTGAGCAAGAGCGCTTTCTGTTGAGCAAGAGCGCTTTCAGCGGAGCAGGAACGAGCGGGAGCGCGAGAGCGTCTCTCGCGGAGCAGGAGTGAGTAGAAGCATTCTTACGGAGCCGGCTGGAGCGGAAGCGCTCTCTACGGAGTGAGAGCGCTTTCTGCGGAGCAGGAACGAGCGGGAGCAAGAGAGCGCCTCCCGCGAAGCAGGAGCGGCTGGAGCGCGAGGGCGCCTCCCGCGGAGCAGGAGCGAGCAGAAGCACTCTTACGGAGCAGGCGAGAGCGGAAGCGCTCTCTGCGAAGTGAGAGTGCTTTCTGCGGAGCAGGAACGAGCGGGAGCGGCAACTCGAAGTTGCTTAGTTGCAGGATTTAGATCGGGCATCAGAGTTGGAGCCGTCTTACGAGTCCGGGTGAGGCTGCGATGGGAAACATTTGGTCCGACTCAACCCGAGCTTTTTCAGGGGAACCCCATCAATTGTCCCCTAGTTTTCGGACGCTGAGACTTACGGTCGATAGTACGTAATTTCTTCCGTTCGTCATGAGTCTGCGAGAGTGTCTTGCCACGGCGGCCCCTCGCACTTTACAGCCGGAAACTACCGCCTCTCAATTTCAGGCTAACCAGGTGCTTACTCGGACGCGATCCCCTCAGCTCACTTGGGAGCGTTCATGGAATCAAACACCTTAATGGAATTTTGGCATTAATGAGGATATTTGATTTCTCTTTAATGAGATCTGGGCACTAATGAAAATATTTGATTTCTTTGCCTTTAATGGCGCTACTTCCATAGTTGGAGCCTTCCACCTCCCTATAAATTTCACTAGAAGACATTAGCCGAAATAACAAATTTCTTTGAACACTTGCGAGAGGGGGTCGCCACTGCTTGGACGAGAGCGGATTCTATGGCTACGAGAGAGGAGGTAAAAACTTTTACTTTCTCGCATTTTGCTAGTCTTAAACAGAAAAAACGCGCGAGAACATGCTCGCGACGAAGCACGCGCAAGGGGCGAACGGGAGCACACCCGAGCATGCTACAACTCGAAAAAGGCGCGACACCGCCGTGCTCGGGGCGCTGCGCTGCCGTGTACAGGGCGCGACACTGCCGCGCACTGGGTGTGGCACTGCCGCTCGCGGCCAGCGCGGCCAGCCGCGCACGGACAGAACGGCGCTGCCGCGCCCGAGGCATTGTCGTGCTTCCGGGAGCACGGCTCTGCGTGGTCGCGCCTCCGCATGGGAGACCTGCCACTCCCGGGAAAGCGCGCACCTGCGGTCGGGGGAGCTCACGCCCGTGCTCCACCTTGAGCACGAGACTTTTCGCGGTTCGGAGCGCTGCTCCATCTTGTTGGTGCGTGCGGGATGCCTGTTTTTTGCTTTCTCCTTCCCTTTTCATTTTTCTATACTCATAGTGCCCTTAATTATGCGCAGGAACCAAGACGAAATAGCCAAGCGAGCCCCATGCGTTTGTGTTCGACTTTGAACGTGGACCGGATCGAAGCATGGCGGAAGCGCTTTAACATTCCCGCTAGCATCGAGGTGAGGATCCCGCTGCCCGACGAGTGGGCCCAACTCCCTCCTTTCCGGCTGTATTACTGTGTTCGAGGGGTGCTTCAAAGCAGGGTTTCAGATTCCCCCCCCCCCCCCTCCCGAGTAGGCCGTGGAAATCTTTCGTCACTGCGGGGTGCCGGTAACCCAGTTTACTTCGGCGGGCATAACGAGGATCATGGGGCTCATCTGCTTTTTCCGCGAGCACGACTCACTCTTGTCTTTAGAGATATTCAAGGACTGGTGCGATGTTCTCCTTGGGTCGGGAGGCCGGGTCGATGTTCGCAGACACAAGAGATGGCTTGCGTTCGAGGACAAAGCCGACCACCGCCACAGGGGCACATTTTATGGGTTTGTGGTGAACTCTTGGCGACTTCCGGAGGCTTGGAGGGAGCTCTCTGACCGCTATCGACGAGTGCGGGGCCATGAGGATGTTTTTACTTCGGTACTGGGTTTCGCAAATGCTAAAGATCTTGCGAGGCCTCTGTTCCACATCGGTGTTTTTGTGGACGCAAAGCGATTACAGCTGGTGGGTCTTACGTCCGACGTCGGTCGAGATAGTGCGGTGCCGCTGACCCGGGACAAGAAGAGGAAACTGATTTTCAGGCTCGGTGGGGCTTCCTCTACATCCTCATTTCGTGGCGTTGGAGATGGCGCGGGACCGTCTGCTCCGGCGAGTGAGGTTGCTCCTCACTCCCTTGACGTCGAGGGGACTACTGCGACTCCAGCTGCTAGCTTGCCACCTCCAAATGGCCCACCGCCAAATGTTGTTGGAGACAAAGGAAAAAGGCGTGCATCCTCCTCCCTGCTTGCCACCACGTCGAAGGTAACAGAAAGGTTAAATATTTCGGGTCTCTCCGCCCTTGCCCTTATTTCTGACTTGTGCTTTATTTCGTTCAGATTGGAGAGTTATGCGATATTGCCAATACGTGGAACGAGCACTACGTCGGCCTGAAGGATGAATATTTCGTCCTTTTGGAGAGGCTCCGTGCTGCGGAAGATGCTGTCTCAGAATCGAAGCAGAGGGGTGAGCACGACGCTTCCCGCATCTGGCATCTAGAATCCGAGCTTGCGTCTGAACGTGTCGTGATCGCGATGCTTGTAGCGGAGTCCCATGCGACGGAGGCGACTCGC
Organism: Dactylorhiza incarnata; assembly: GCA_033032865.1. NCBI lineage: Eukaryota > Viridiplantae > Streptophyta > Magnoliopsida > Asparagales > Orchidaceae > Dactylorhiza > Dactylorhiza incarnata. Next base: position 1,077,342 of record JAWHQI010000310.1, on the reverse strand, counting down.
CAAGAGCAGATCGCGGCGCTTGAGGAGGCGGAAAAAGAGATTTCCCGACAAGACAGTGAGCTGGAGAAGCTTGCTTCTGCGCAGCAGGATCCCGAGCAAATTAAAGCCGCGGGGGTGCCTGAGTACAAGGACTCTCTCGAATTCATGCAGGAGTGCTCCCGGATTTCCGAGGAGCTTCGTACTGAGATCATGACTAAGGAGGTTGAGCCACTCCTGGAGGATGAGTGCGGGATTGCTTTCTCGAAGGGCTTTAGGATGACTCTTCGTGCGGTAGAGAGAAGGCTTGGGTGCAACACCGCGGGTCTTGGACTGGGTGACGCTTCAGAGGACGATGCTTCCAAAGTTGACATCGAGGGGTGACTTAGGAGTTTTTCTTGTGTTGTTGAGTTCTTCTTTAGGATGCTTCCAAAGTCAGAAATAAGGGCAAGGGCGGAGAGACCCGAAATATTTAACCTTTCTGTTACCTTCGACGTGGTGGCAAGCAGGGAGGAGGATGTACGCCTTTTTCCTTTGTCTCCAACAGCATTTGGCGGTGGGCCATTTGGAGGTGGAAAGCTAGCAGCTGGAACCGCAGTAGTCCCATCGATGTCAGAGGAGTGAGGAGCAACCTCACTCGCCGGAGCAGACGGTCCCGCGCCATCTCCAACGTCACGAAATAAGGATGTAGAGGAAGCCCCACCGTGCCTGAAAATCAGTTTCCTCTTCCTGTCTCGGGTCAGCGACACCGCACTATCTCGACCGGCGTCAGACGTAAGACCCACCAGCTGCAATCGCTTTGCGTCCACAAAAACACCGATGTGGAACAGAGGCCTCGCCAGATCTTTAGCATTTGCGAAACTCAGTACCGGAGTAAAAACATCCTTCTGGCCCCGCACTCGTCAATAGCTGTCAGAGAGCTCCCTCCAAGCCTCCGAAAGCCGCCAAGAGTTCACCACAAACCCATAAAATATGCCCCCGTTGTGGTGGTCGGCTTTGTCTTCGAACGCAAGTCATCTCTTGTTGCTGCGAACATCGACCCGGCCGCTCGACCCAAGGAGAACATCGCACCAGTTCGTGAATAACTCTAAAGACAAGCGTGAGCCATGCTCGTGGAAAAAGCAGATGAGCCCCATGATCCTCGTTATGCCCACCGGAGTAAACTGGGTTACCGGCACCCCGCAGTGACGGAAGATTTCCACGGCCTCCTCGGGCGGGGGAATCTGAAACCCTGCTTTGAAGCACCCCTCATACACAGTAATAAAGCCAGAAGGGGGGAGTTGGGCCCGCTCTTCGTGTAGCGGAATCCTCACCTCGATGCTAGCGGGAATGTTAAAGCGCTTCCGCCATGCTTCGTTCCGGTCCACGTTCAAAGTCGAACGCAAACGCATGGACCTCGCTTGGCTATTTCGCCTTGGTTCCTGCGCATAATTAAGGGCACTATGAGTATAGAAAAATGAAAAGGGAAGGAAAAAGCAAAAAGCAGGCATCCCACACGCACCAACAAGATGGAGGAGCGCTCCGAACCACGAAACGTCCTGTGCTCAAGGTGGAGCACGGGCGTGCGCTCCCCCGAGCGCATGTGCGCGCTTTCCCGGGCGTGGCAGGCCTCCCCCCGGTGGCGCGACCGCGCAGAGTTGCGCTCGCGGAAGCGCGACAATGCCTCGGGCGCGGCATTGCCGCGGAGCCCGCCCGCGGCAGTACCGCGCGATTTGCGTTGCCCGTGCGCGGCAGCGCCTCGCCCCGTGAGCGGCAGCATTGCTCCCCGAGCACGGCGGTGCCGCGCCTTTTTCGAGCTGTAGCATGCTCGGGTGTGCTCCATTGCATGTGCTTCGTCGCGAGCATGTTCTCGCTCGTTTTTTTCTGTTGAAGACTAGCAAAATGCGAGAAAGTCAAATTTTTTACCTCCTATCTCGTTGCCATAGAATTTCTCTCTCATCCAAGCAGTGGCGACCCCCTCTCGCAAGTGTTCAAAGAAATTTGTTATTTCAGCTAATGCCTTCTAGTGAAATTTATAGGGAGGTGGAAGGCTCCAACTATGGAAGTAGCGCCAGTAAAGGCAAAGAAATCAAATATTTTCATTAGTGCCCAGATCTCATTAAAGAGAAATCAAATATCCTCAATAATGTCAAAATTCCATTAAGGTGTCTGATTCCATGAGCGCTCTCAAGTGAGCTGAGGTGATCGCGTCCGAGTAAGCACCTGGTTAGCCTGAAGTTGAGAGGCGGTAGTTTCCCGATGTAAAGTGCGAGGGGCCGTCGTGGCGAGACACTCTCGCAGACTCATGACGAGCAAAAGAGATTTTTGGACTATCGACCGTAAGTCTCGCCCTCCGAAAACTAGGGCCAATTGATGGGGTTCCCCTGAAAGAGCTCGGGTTGAGTCGGACCAAATGTTTCTTATTGCAGCCTCCCCCAGACTCGTAAGACGGCTCCAACTCTGATGCCGGTCTAAATCCTGCAGCTAAGCAGCTTCGAGCTGCCGCTCCCGCTCGTTCCTGCTCCGCAGAAAGCGCTCTCGTTCCGTAGAGAGTGCTTCCGCTCCAGCCTGCTTCGTAATAGTGCTTCCGCTCTCTCTTGCTCCGCAGGAGGCGCTCTCGTGCTTCCACTCGCTCCTGCTCTGCGGGAGGCGCTCTCGCGCTCCCGCTCCACGGGAGGCGCTCTTGCACTCCCGCCTGCTCCTGCTCCGCAAAAAGCGCTCTCGCTCCGCAAAGTGTGCTTCCGCTCCAGCCTGCTCCGTAAGAATGCTACCGCTCGCTCCTGCTCCACAGGAGGTGCTCTCACGCTCCCGCTCGCTCCTGCTCCACGGGAAGCGCTTCCGCTCTCATATGGTCCGCAAAAGGCGCTCCCACTCTCTTAGTCTGCAAGAAGCGCTCTCGCTTATGCTTGTTCCACGGAGCGCGTAACTATCATCCATCACCGACGGCGATCGTCGGCCACCACCACCAGGGAGGCTGCCCAGGCTGCCCGAGCTGCCCAGCGTGACCGGGGGGGGGTAAACTCGTCATAATCTCAAAGTTGGTGATCCGTGTGCCCCAAATCAAGCATTCTCATTCGCTCGTCCAAGAATCAGCCTGACGCAGTTACCATAACGCCCTCCTCAAAAACTATAAAAGGAGGGTCATACCTCCATTTGAGGACACTTTTTGGCATTAGGAGAAGAAGGAGCTCTTGAGTTTCCCGGTGAGGATTGTTGGAAGATCTTCATCGGCCTTCAAGCTACCCATAGAGATCTCCCTCAACTTTCCAGTTTACTTCAGGAACTTAGGGAGGACCTCGGTGGCTTGGAACCTATGAAGCACCGATACTTCCTTGAGGGTCACGTACCCGTACCGGATATGTATCCGATACTGGTACGTACCTGATACTCACGGATACACCTATTATTCTAGTCTGTAAATACACTTGGACTTGGTAGATTGTTCTGCATACTGTAATACGAGTGTTTTTTTGAAGAAAATAAAAGACTTTTGTGTGTCTTTTAGAAAAGAAAAATTGTGACCCAGAAATGCAACTAGCGATGCTTGTTTATTATGTTAAAGTAATGTTTATATTATGTATAAAGGCCCATTGTTTAGGCCCACTAAGGTTCTTTTAGTCCCACATCTCCTATTCTTTTTGTTGTACTCTACTCTTGTCCTATAAATACCCCTCTTTGGGATGAATAAAGTTACATACTTTATATTCTAACATGGTATCAGAGCTAGGTTCTCCTTAAATTTTTCGTCTCTTCTGCTCGCCAACTCTCAGCTAGGCTCTCCTGCCCACTCCCTCTCGACCTCCCTACCTCCCTCCTTTCGCCCAAACAGCAATACCACTCGCCCAACCCCCCTCGCCCAACCTACCTCCACTCGCCCAACCCCACTCGCCCCTCTACCACTCGCCCTCTCTCACCCGAACCCACTCGCCCTCTATCACTCGCCCCCCCCTCCCACTCGCCCTCTACCACTCGCCCTCTCCCACTCACCCTCTCTCACCCGAACCCACTCGCCCTCTACCACTCGCCCTCTACCACTCGCCCTCTCCCACTCGCCCTCTCTCACCCGAACCCACTCGCCCCTCTCCCACTCGCCCTCTCTCACCCGAACCCCCCAATCAGCAACCCTCCCCCCTATCTCTCTCGCCCAACCTCCTATCCCACTCGCCCACACCCCCAACCAACCCCCCCCCCTATCCCACTCGCCCAACCCCCCCCCAGCAATCCCCCTATCCCATCCATTCCCCTCGCCCAAACAGCAACCTCCCATACCTCTCGCCGAGACCACCTAGCTGAGACCCCTCGCTGAGAATCCGAGCTCTCCTCCATTTATTGTCTTGATGGCCGACTCTACTGTTACCTCTGAGTCCCGTCTCCGCATCACTCTTGATAGCACCAACTACCGGATTTGGTCGTTAGCCGTCAAAAGTCATCTTCGCAGTCGCCGTCTCTGGGGGCATATCGATGGCACCACCCCCATCCCTACAACAACAGCTGACAAAGCAACTGATAAGGCTTTCCTCAGTCTTCTTGATACCTGACACTATGATGAGCATCGGGCAATCGATGTCATCCTTCAATCCGTCTCGCCCTCAATCATGCTACAACTTGAACCTTATGACACTGCAGCCTCAATGTGGAATCACCTCCGTACCTACTTCACATTAACTGACAGTGCGCATGAGTTCCAGCTTCTTCAAACTATCCAGACCACCCGTCAAGGGAATCTCTCCATTCGTCAGTACCATGCCACCATGATTGATCTCTGGAATCAGCTTAGCATCATGGAGCCATCTCCGCTTCCCGGAGACACAAGTCCCTTCTATCAACAGTACCTTGCTCTTCGCGATCGTCGTCGACTACTGCAGTTCCTTATGCATCTCCGGCCTGAATTTCAAACTTTTGCTGGCATACTTCTTCAACGATCACCGACTCCCTCCTTAGATGTCGCGGTAAACGAACTAACTGCAGAGGAAAATCGCCGCCTTGCCCTTGAGAATGGTTCCTCTCTGGAACCCACTGTTTTGGCTACCCCGGTCACCCCTGCTATGGCTGCTACCTCTCGGCCTCCTCCCCGGTCATCACCCTCCCCCTCTGGACATCGCCAATCTCGGGCAGCGCCGGCTACTACCCCTGGGCAAAAATGGTGTAACTGGCACAAACGCTATGGAACTCATACCACTCAAGAGTGTTTTGCTCTTGCCAACCGCAAGGCTCAAGAAGCTGCAGGCCACCGGCCCGCTAATCGCCCCGCTCCTCAGGCCGCTACTACTACTCTCACCCCAACCTTCTCTACAGAACAGATGCAGCAACTTATGGCAATGATGCAGGTCAACAGTTCCCCCTCTGACATAGGTTCCTCCTCCGCTGCTGCTGCCGCCGGTATTGCTCCTGCCTCTTGGATTTTGGACTCGGGTGCTTCCTACCATATGACGAATGATGATAGCCATCTCTCTTTTCTTACACCTCTCTCCTCATCCTCCTCTATTCGCACTGCCGACGGCACTCTTCTCCCAATTCAGGGTCGTGGACATCTCCTAGACCACCCTAACTTCATTATTCCTCATGTCTATTATGTTCCGAAATTGGCCATGAATCTCTTATCTGTTTCTCAACTTACTGATCATAACTTTTCTGTTTCTTTCAATACTGTTAACTGCTCTATACAGGATTCCACTACGGGGAAGGTTGTTGGTAAGGGTCTTCGTCGGAACGGTCTCTACTACCTTACCAGTCTGCATCTCCCACTTCCCCAGTCAACTGTTGCTGTTGCTTCTCCTGTCGTCCTCTCCTCGTGTGATCTCTGGCACCGACGTCTTGCTCATGTCTCGTTACCACGGCTTCAACTCCTGGCCTCCTCCGGTGCTCTGGGTTCTGTCACTACAAAAATGCTTAACCCTTGTACTCATTGTATTCGAGGTCGTCAAATCGCCTCCTCTTTCCCCACCAGCACTTCCGCTACTGTAGCCCCGTTTGAGTTAGTTCACTCCGATGTTTGGGGGCCTTCTCCTCACATTTCCAAAGGAGGAAACAAATATTATGTCATTTTTGTTGATGATTACTCTCGCTTTACTTGGTTATATCTGTTGAATGCTAAGTCTGATGTTTTCTCTAAGTATGTTGAATTTACTTCTATGGTAGCTACGCAATTTGCCTGTAAAATTAAAACCTTGCGTACCGACTCTGGGGGGGAATATCTCTCACACCATTTTCAGCAGTTCCTTCGGTCTCAAGGAACTCTTGCTCAATACTCATGTGCTCATACTCCCCAACAAAATGGAGTAGCTGAGCGTCGACATCGACTCATTTTGGAAGTAGCGAGATCTCTTCTTCTCACCTCTTCGGTACCTGTCCAATACTGGGCAGAAGCCGTTCTTACCAGTGTTTTCTTAACAAATAAAATCCCGACCCCAAACCTGCAAAACATCTCCCCGTTCGAGCGACTTTATCACAAGACCCCAACATACTCCCACTTAAGAGTGTTTGGGTGTACTTGCTTTGTTAAACTCCCCTCCATTGAAAGAGATAAGTTATCACCTCGCTCTGTGGCTTGTGTCTTTCTGGGCTACAGCGAACAACACAAGGGCTACAGATGCTATGATCCTGTTGCCAAACGCATGCGTATCTCTCAACATGTGGTTTTCCTTGAACATCTTCCCTACTATGCCTTTCCAAATCCACCTATCCCATTAACACCATCCACCCCTGAAGATCTCATATTTCTTGACATTTCTCAACCACTTACATCTCCAGTAACCATCTCTGCTCCTCCTAATGTTCGACCTAGTGAGCTCGACCCAGCAAGCGATCAGGCCCTTTCCGAAATCCCTGATTCACACCCCAATAACAGTGATGAATCACACTCTCCAATCCCTCTTCGTTGGTCTACTCGCACCCACAAGCCTCCAAATCGTCTTAGCCTGTTCTCCTCTCTCACTCCTGTTCTCCAAGCTTTTCTTTCAACTACCTCTAACCATCGGGAACCCCAAACATACCATGAGGCAGCTTCTATACCTGCTTGGCAGCATGCAATGGATGAAGAATTACAAGCCTTGAAGAAAACAAACACTTGGGACCTTGTTGTGCCTCCTAAGGGCACTCGACCTATCAGTTGCAAATGGGTTTACAAAATCAAAACTCTGGCTGATGGCACCATCGACAGATATAAAGCACGCTTGGTTGCTCGTGGTTTCCAACAACAATATGGTATTGATTATGATGAAACTTTCGCACCAGTTGCCAAGATGACCACCATTCGTACCATTCTCGCTATTGCTTCTATTCACTCATGGAACATCTCTCAGCTTGATGTCAAGAATGCTTTCCTACATGGAGACCTTTCTGAAAATGTCTATATGACACCACCACCAGGATTTCAACACTCAGCTGGACAAGTCTGTCATCTTCGCAAAGCTCTTTATGGTCTCAAACAAGCTCCTCGTGCTTGGTTCTCAAAATTTGCAACTGCAATGTTGGCTTTTGGCTTTACTGCTAGTCTCTCTGATCCGGCATTGTTTACTCATGTCTCCGGCACTATCCTGCTTCTATATGTTGACGATATGATTATCACAGGAGGAAACTCTCGGCATATCCAAGAAGTCAAGACTTATCTAAATACACAATTCGAGATGAAAGACCTCGGACCATTACGATATTTTTTAGGTCTTGAAGTTGATCATTCTCCCAGAGGATACGTCTTATCTCAACAGAAGTTCATCACTGAGATACTTGACCGTGCTGCTCTAACAGATGACCGCATTGCTGCAACTCCTATTGAACTAAATGTTAAACTGAGTCCTCAGGAAGGAGAGATCCTACCTGATCCCTCCAGATACAGACAACTAGTTGGGATGCTAGTGTATCTCACCATCAGTCGGCCGGACATCTCTCACGCTACTCACATTCTTAGCCAGTTTGTTGCGCAACCACGGGGCACCCATTATGCGGCTCTTCTCCGCACCTTGCGATACCTTCGGGGTACAAGAACAAGATCACTATTTTTTGACTCAACTTCTCCTCTGGAACTTCGTGCCTATTCTGATGCTGATTGGGCTGGTGACATATCTGATCGCAAGTCTACCACTGGGTATTGCATATTTCTTGGCAACTCTCTGATCTCCTGGAAATCCAAGAAACAAGACGTCATATCTCGCTCTAGTACTGAAGCTGAGTACCGTGCCATGGATACCACTACTGCAGAAATAACTTGGCTCCGTCGTTTGTTGCAGGAGCTCCATACCACCGTCCCTGGCGCTACACCACTCTACTGCGACAACACTAGTGCTATACAGATTGCTTCAAATCCAGTTTTCCATGAACGCACCAAACATATTGAAATTGATTGCCATTATGTTAGACAGCAATTCCTCAACAACGTTATCTCATTGCCTCATGTACCATCTGTTTCTCAGATAGCTGATTTCTTTACCAAGTCTCACTCAGTCCAGCGTCACGAATTTCTGATTCGCCAGCTCTCCTTGATCGACACATGTGACAATGTTGTTCCCTGATTGTTCCGCTGCTATTCAAACTTCAACTTCAACAGTTATAAGTTTGAGGGGGGGTGTTAAAGTAATGTTTATATTATGTATAAAGGCCCATTGTTTAGGCCCACTAAGGTTCTTTTAGTCCCACATCTCCTATTCTCTTTGTTGTACTCTACTCTTGTCCTATAAATACCCCTCTTTGGGATGAATAAAGTTACATACTTTATATTCTAACATATTATAGTAAAAAAATTTACTTCAGATTTAAGTATCTTTTTTCGTTTAAACTATAAAAAATTGATTTAAATTTTATTATTTTGTTTTTTTACTGTATATTTAAAGATTAGATGTTTCAAATTGGTATTGTTTCTACTTGTTCAGCATGAATTTTTCTATGTTAAATATTTTGCTAACTTGTCACTAGACGAACCAGAAGTCGAAGATGCGTTAATCTTCAATAATGGGGAAGAAGAGGAAGAAAATGACTGATAAACATCCTTAAATTTGAAATGATTATGAATATATTTTGTTTGAGAACTTCATATTATATTGCATTAACTATGAATTTGTACTTCAATTGGTGATTTATGTAATTATGCTTAATGTTTCAATATTTTGAGGACTTTTAATTACATTTGTGAGATTATATATGTAAATTTATTATATTTAATATAACGTATTCCGCCGACCCGTATTCTTATTTTTTAAATTTTGTCGTACTGCCGTACCGGATACGTATCGTATCCGGTACTCGTACCCGTATCGGTGCTTCCTAGCTTGGAACCAGACTACTCCACAAAGTTCAGCTCCGGGCTTCTTCCCAACGCTTTTGCTCCAGGCTGCTCCGCAGCGCTATGTCTGGGACAGCATTGCCAAGTTCTGCGTTGAAGGTGGTCCGTGAGCACACTTCACCGAGAACGGCTCCGAAGTGCGGAAAGGACTTAACAAAATCTTTGTAACGAGCGGTGGTCTGTCACCCTAAAAAATCACTTCTCTCTGTAACTCGTAAAAACTAGTGGGCCGTTCAGAACTGGGCAAGACCCCGTGGTTTTTTCCCTTTCCGGGTTTTTCCACGTAAAAACCTCGTTGTCTACTGTTGGTTCTCACTTTTGACTGTTTGCGCGTTCGGCTCACCCTCGAGCTAGGGCAGTTCAGCTCGACCGGTCCAGGAGGGCGTTGAACGACCCGCAACAAAAATAAAATTATTATATAATATGTATGTATCTATTTGTATTTGTTAATAATATTTTATTTTAGATATTCTTCGAATTTATTTTATATATATATATCACTCATTGTTCATCTACCTGTTATGTAATTGTTTTACTTTTAGAACATATAATTATACTTGGTATGCAAAAAATTATTATTATTATTTGTAGGATATGGAATTCCATTATTTTAAAATATCCCCGACATGTCTCCTACTTCCGACATCCGATGTTTAAAAACTCAAATTGATATGTCGTCGACATCTGATATTTACAACCTTGATTGCGGCACCCGATTAAGAACATTCAAACGAGGTTCCTTTGAATTGTGTCCAAACTAACTAATCATCCCAACTATATAAGCTATATCATGCTCGAATCAAATAAATAGATGAATTTTCCTACTAGTAGTCGATACATATATGTATCTATAGCAATATCCTTGTCTACCTCCTTGAGTTTATGATTTGGATCTAGTTGTGTGCTAGTAGCTTTGCATGCAAGTTTTCATGTTTTCTTTTGAAGATCTATGATATATCTTTGTTGGTAAAAAAAGATTCCTCCAATGTAGTTTGCGGCATCAATCCCTATGAAGTACTTCTCTTTAACACTTTCTCAAGGACCAACACTCCCTTTCATTATTACTAGTCAGGATGATGTAATCTGCATGCACCGGAAGAATAGGAACTCCCCCTTAATCTGAATGTTTTACTAATAAGGTGTGATCTCCATGCTTTATCTATAACCCATATCTTTCATTACCTTGGAAAATCGTCCAAACATGCTCGTGAAGATTGTTTGAACCTATATAAAGCTTTCTTGTGTTTACACATTTGATTTGTGGTCAGTGTCTTATTGTTCCCAGTTCCATGGAAAATTGTCATATAAATTTCTTCTTCAACTTCATCGGTTTGAGTATATCCTTTCACTGCCAGACTAGTGAACCTACCATCAAAAGAAATCAAGGACTTACTATTGTTTTCATGGTACATACGCACATGCTTAACTTGATTTGTATGTGGAGTTGATTCAATTTTTTTGGGTGGAGTTGACTGAGTTTATGTGGGTAGAGCTGTTTCAATTTGTTTCGGTAGAGCTGGCGCAGGGAGACCCATACCAACTGAGCTCTAGAAACATTAGGAACGTGCTAGAAAGTAGTAAAAAGAGTGTAAGGGGACACTCTTTTTACTATTAACTGGAAAAGTTACATGTTTGCGTTGGATACTTCACAAACATCATAGTGAAGGCTTTCAGCATCAATAAATAAATAAAATTTTGCACGTATGAAATGAGGGATGGCATCTGATGATGAAGCCAAAGTTTTTTCCTTAGTGGGTTGATGTTTTTTTATAAGCATAACGGTGTTGTGATTTTGATAATACAGTGACTGTAGGATCAGCGCATACCCAACCCCAACAGTGACTGCTCGGTTTCTCCAAGTAATACAACTAATTTCATCGGTTAGCATATTTGACACTGTTTTTACTAAATTCTGATTGAGAAAAATACATTGAGTGGAATTAAAAAAATGGCATTACAACCAAAGTCTTGACTAATTTATTAAAGTAGAAATGAGATTTTTTTTACAATTTTAGGAGATGAATTACATGTTTGAGAATGAGGGCTAAGTTGTACATCTCCTATACCAGCCACAATAGTTGATGAACCATTATGTCAATTCTCTTATTATGAGGGCAAGGGCTATATGCACTAGATTTATGTGGCATTTGGGTCATGTGATTAGTGACCCCTGAATCTTCCACCCATGAGTTGGAGAAGGTATCATTCGATATATTTAATCCAACAAGAAATGTGCCTGAATGTGCCAACTAAAATATACCTGAGGATTTATTAAGATATTCCAAAACATGACCCATATTACCTTTTCTCTCAGTCTCAAGCTTGCCAGTTTTCGGCATTAGTGTGAATGACATGAGAATATGCATACAAAACAAGTTGGCTATGATGAAGGCATATTAAAGTGGAAGTAGTCTTGACCGATAATGGAAAGCTTGTGCCACTGGAAGCATATTGCTATACTGGAAACTACAACACTGCTAGCTACGAAATTGCATTGCGGCATTGGAAGGGAGATGTTATGGAGCGTTTTTCGAAAGAAGTTTTTCGAAAGAAGTTGCGACGGACCAGAACGGGCGTTCGATACGCTTAAGAAAGAAGCTGAAACTCTGTCTGGGATTAAGGGCAAACGTTAGCTAGACGAAGTGTGAGACAATTTTAAAATCAGCTAATTATATAGATGATTTCCTAATCATGTAGATAGTTTTGTGAAATTTTCTATTTCATAATTCATGTTAATAAAGTTGAAATTAAATCAAGCATTAGCATCAATATATCTAGTTATAAATAGGGGTGATTTAGTGGACCTACCGACTCTGATCTTTTTTTTGTTTTGATCAACCCATATATAATTTGGGTCAGTTTTGAGTCGTCCTAAAGAGAAGTGAATATAGTTGGGACATGTTCGATTCAGTTTCCTTTTTTTCCATGAAAGCATTGTTAGTTATTTTCAGGTTCGTCTGTTGAAATCAGGTTATCTTCATAATTTTTGTGTAGTCACTAATCGATCTTATTTAATTTACTTATTGTGCTGGGTTAAGTCACGTTCAAGTTTTATGCAAGTCATGTTTGGGCTTGAGATTTTCAACCCATTTAATAAACAGGTTCTTGTTAAAAATATTTTGTTTGGGTTGTTCCTGAGTTATGAATTTGGCCTGTGAACTCGAATTGAACACCTAATTGTGAACTCAAATTATAAAAACATTCTGTTATAAAAGTTTTGTAGAAATGTCTGTTAGGTAATGATCTATTCTATTAAAATCAATAATAGCATCACTCGTCGAGACATCAAAAAAAATATTTGTTTTCAGCTAAATACAATTATAAATCATTTAAGACTAACACAGTGTTCTAAACTAAACGTCACTGAATTGATTAGTTTATATGATCACTTGGAAGCAATTTGAAGTGATCAACTCAAAATAACATTATTAGAGCTTTAGAGCGAGAGTTCCTTTAGGAATAAAGTTAATTTGATGCATAACAAAGGCTTGGTCATGTTGGGTTTTGGGGTCACTGCGGCATCCAGCTAGTGGACTTGAATTTAAACACGTAGTTGTGACCTCGTTGTTACGGACATGAGGTTAACTTGATGGACCGCTCTAGATTTGTCTAGATAAGTTAAGAATGTTCTGGAATATTGCAGAAGCTAACCGTGTAGAATAGTGTGGAAGGATCCAGAAGAATATGGAGTCATCCAACCCCTTCTTTATGTGGAGAACTCTAGAACCTTCCGTTTTGGAGGGAAATGGTGGAGGAGGCCTATATAAGAGAAAGACCTCCTCATTTGCATCCATCGAGGATTTAGGAGCTTCTTTGGGGGTGTTGTTTGGAGAGTCTCTTGTGCGCTTGTGAGCTTTACGCTTGTTGAGTCTCCTCTTGCGAGAGTTGAGAGTTTGTGGGGATTAAGCACTGTTGTGTGCCTTGTTTGTTGTATGTCTCGCTCTTTCGTATGTCTCGCTCAACTGTCTACCTAATTGTCTTGTAACTTTGTTGATAATTATAATAGGAGTTGTTCTCTTTATTCCATTGCTTCATTTGAGGAAGGCTTACTTGGTTAGCCTAAGTTTGTTGGAATTCTAGCCAAGTGCCGCACGTACTTAGTGTCAAAGTGCTAAGTCCGTGACATCGTACTACAGAGATATTCTGCAGCTAAAAGTTTACGGAAATGTTTAATAATGCTGATCTCCTTGTGAGTGCCACCGTCTTTGCCGCGTTTGTGTGAGAAGTCTCCATTGTCCTCTAGATCTTTCTTCTACCTATTTGCCTCCCTCCACCGGTGAGATCTTTTCAATTCCTTTGATTTGCCTATGCTTAGTTTAGATTAATTTTACCTAGGAATTATTTTAGGGTATTACGTTTGAGTGTATGTATTACTTTGCATTTATGGTTGGTTTTTATTCAGCCAATTCTATATTTTACCACAGTGAACAATGATTATTGACATTTGCATATTGTTCATTGCTTTGATATTGTGTGTTGCTACTATGAAAACAAAAAATATTTCTTATTTTTTCCAGTCACTCCAATTTGTGTATGAATTTAGTGTCACATCGGTTAATTCAAATTACACTTACAATTAGATCCTGGTACATTCATCACACCAGGTGCAACGAGTGCATCAATATACTTCTGGCTTTTGCCTGTAAATCGGTCATATTTTATGGATGGTTCTTTTTAAACAACAAACTTGAGGTGTCCTTCAACCCTTGGATTAGATTGACCTTTGCAACCTCCTTGTTTGGTTTGCATACTTGCAACTTCTCATTGTTGAATCATGTGACAAATGCTGAGAGATTTCTACTGGACAGCTTGAGAAGTTAGCAATGTGTGATTTTCTGCATTTTCTGAATTAAATTAGAGATACCTCCCGGCCGTAGTTCGAGAACCACTTCAATACCTCTTCGTCAAGAATCTTAAAGAAAAACCTGATAAGGAATGGAGTGTGTTGACATACATGGTGAGAAAAACCTCAAACTTTGTTATGTGCTCTCTTGGATTGAGAATCCCCTCGTAGAGTCATAGGTCTGGAGGTGAATTGAACTTTGGTCTTCAGGACCTAGTAGCCTAGGTAGAGCTTCGTTGATAAGGGTTGACGATGGTAAGTCTTCATTGGTAAGGGTTGACGATGGTTGTTCTTCGTTGGTAAGGGTAGATTTTTTCTCGGGTCCTCTTATGACGAGGTTTTACTGGAGTAGCTGGAGAATATGCAAATGTAACTCTACATACTTCACTCAAATGGAGGAGTTAGCTCGGCCTTCAATAGTAACCCCATTCTTTGCACGGAAGAAAGTAGAGGTGTCCTGGCTAGTGGACTGCCTACCTCAAGATCATAGTTTGATTACGCAGTGTCAAACAACTTAATAAATTCAGCCTGCAGAACAAGTGCATGTCCAACGCCAGCCTAAGACAGTTTTTGCGTCTCTTAACCATCATTTTTTCTTCTCCCTTAGAGTACCAAACGTTATTATCAAATTTTGGACTGAGAAGGGGAGCCTAATAGGAGAGATACTTCATGGAGTTGAATTCAATATATAAAAAAGAATACACGATGATTTGAGTAATATGGAGTAATTTAACTTCCCATCTCTTGGAGAATCGGAACTGCTGTGGTGCCAAAAGTCAAGGGACAATAGAATGGACAAAATCAACAGTTTGCATAACTAGCTGGACAATGTTCTAGCTACCTGGCACATGAGGACCTATGACCAGTTATCGCACAAAAAGAGTCGTTGATGGAGGTTGACCGCGTGTCCTACGAGGATTGGTTGAACCCAGACAATACTGGATGTTGGATTTGTGTCTCGGTCCTTCAGACAAATTGTTGTGTCCAGGGTGATCGCACATGATCATAATGATTGCGCCTAAGATTGCTCAAGCTAGTTTCAAACCGAAAACTTTTGCCCATAAATGTTGTTAATGTCGGCCGGTCGGTCAACTATGGGATAGGGAGTGGAATTTGTTAGATATGTTGTATATTGAGTAGTAGTGTTAGCATATAGTCACCTCTGGTGTTAGGATCACCCTCCCTTTATTCTTGTATATGTACTTCTTTGTTCAAGTGTGAATACACAGAATATTCATCTCCTAACATGGTATCAGAGCCAGGTTGCGATCCTGGGACCTGTGGGTTATGAGCCCACCACGCTTCCGCTGTGGATATTATTTGGCTCTGTTGGCTTCTTGAGGATCTCATTGTCTCTTCTCCAGATCCCACTCCCCTCTACTGTGATAACACCGGCGTCATTCAGATTACTCTAAACCCGGTGAAGCACTCTTTCTCCAAGCATATCAGGGTGAATGCTTTCTTCCTGCGTGAGCACTATAGTCAGGGCACTCTTGCCCCTTCCTTTATTCCTTCCGAGCAGCAGATTGTTTATCTGATGACAAAGCCGCAGACGAGGACCCAACATGCCTATCTACTGTCCAAACTCTCGGTGTATGATCCCCCGTGAGTTTGTGGGGGGTGTTAGATATGTTGTATATTGAGTAGTAGTGTTACCCTATTGTCACCTCTGGTGTTAGGATCACCCTCCCTTTATTCTTGTATATGTACTTTTTTGTTCAAGTGTGAATACACAGAATATTCATCTCCTAACAGAATTGAGGAGGTTCATAGGTGTCATATGACAAATAGACTCTTGCATGATGGTTATGGAACACATCCTATATTAAACCTATGCGGCCAAATGATAGGTTGTTATCTTCCATCGTTCAGTGCAATAACTTTTATCATAAGGTACAACCAGTATATTGTACCTCTATGAAGCACCGATACTTCCTTGAAGGTCACGTACTCGTACCGGATATGTATCCGATACCGGTACGTACCCGTTACTCGCGGATACACCGCATATTGTAAAAAGAGTATGTTTCTCTGAAGTAAACAAAAAACTTTTGCGTGTCTTTTAGAAAAGAAAAATTGTGACTCAGAAATATAATTTGCGATGCGTGTTTATTATAGTAACAAAATGTACTTCGAATTTAGGTATTTTTTTCGTTAAAACTATAAAGAATTTGATTTAAATTTTACTATTTTGATTTTTTACTATATATTTTAAGGATTAGATGTTTTAAATTTGTACTGTTTCTATTTGTTCAACATGAATTTTTCTATGTTTAATATTTTGTTAATTTGTCTCTAGACGAACCAGAAGTTGAAGATGTGTTAATCTCCAATAATGAGGAAGAAAAGGAAGAAAATGACTGATAAACATCCTTAAATTTGATTCAAATGATTATGAAATTTTTTTGTTCGAGAACTTCATATTATATTGCATTAACTATGAATTTGTACTTCAATTGATGATTTATGCAATTGTGCTTGTTGTTATATTATTTTGAGGACTTTTAATTACATTTGTGAGAGTATACATATATATATATATATATTTATTATATTTAATACAACGTATCCCGTCGCACCCGTATCCTTATTTTTTAAATTTTGTCGTACCGCCGTACCGGATACGTATCGTACCCGGTACTCGTACCCGTACCGGTGCTTCCTAGCTGTACCTACGTTTGGATGATTATACGACACAATTTGGTTATTGAATTCTCATTTTTACTCATTCTTTTGTGTTTATTCCAACTAGCATGCTCTTGTTCTAGTTGAACAATTTTATTTGCTCTTTCCGGATTGATTCCAACTCACACGTGTATTTTGTAAAATAAATGTGAAGGCAACTTGCATTGCTAGTGACGACTGTAAGCTTGCATCTCCACATTAGTTTTGTATACCATGAAAGATATTATATTCTATTTACATTTCCATGTGCCTAACAACACCATCATTATTCTTATTTTTATTTGCTCCTGTCGAGTGCTACTTGAGATGTTAAACAATGCAAATCATTGAACAATTTTCATCTGTCTTCTCCTACCTAATCATTTGCCGCTAACTATATGTACTAATCTATTTTTTGCATTTTCTAATATTCATTACACATGCTCAAACCACCTAATCTATTTACATTTCTATCTACTAATCAATTTACATTTCTATATGTGCCTAATCATGTCATCATTATTTTTCTTTTTTTTGCTCTTCTCGAGCGCTACTTCATCTTGAACAATTTTCATGGCTTCTCCTACCTGATCATTCGCCGCTAACTCTATGCACTCATCTAATTTCTGCGTTTTCTAATATTCATTATACATGCTCAAACCATCTAGGCCTGTCTTGTTCTTTCTTATCTTTGGTATATGTCATTCCACTGTTCCTCTAATATATCATTTCTCAATTTATCTTTTTTACTTTTATCACACATCCATCTTAGCATCTCTTTTCTATAATAACTTAGATATTGATGATTTTTTTACTGTTTAACACCTAGATTCATACTACGGCATAGGCCTAATTGTAGTTGTATAAAATTTAATTATAAGTCTACATTATGTTCTTTTATCGCACAGTCCACCCGAGGCACTTCTCTATTTTAACCACAAGTGGGCCTTAATTCCCACGCACATGCAAGTAGCTCAAGTGCCAATCCTTGTTTCATTTTACTTACCCTATTTCATGAATAAATTTTAGGTGCGCGTAGCGTACGTGCACAGTGTCGTGCGCGTGCACATCCAGCCGTCCAAAATTACATCAAAAATAGTGCAGCTGATTTGATGTTTCTTTGGAAGGCTCTGATGGTACGCGCACCACACTGTTCACGTGCGTTGCGCGTACCCAAAAATTGTTCGCGTGTTCATTGAAAGTATCACCTTCTACTCCATCCTTCAGTCATTACTATCTTCTATTTAGTAGTGTGTATTACTGTTCTCCTCTCTCCCTCTCTCTCCTACTTTCCCTCACTTGCTCTGCTCCCCCTCTCACTTCCTGTCCTGCTCTGTTCCCTTTCCCCTTCGGGTTGATGGAAATTATGCAACAGTAGAGAGTTGGATATATATTTTTCTATTATGATCGTAAATTCTACGGTATATTTATGGATCATAGGATTATGTCATTATGAAGAAGATAATTTAAATATTGTGTCTATGATTATTAATACTAGAGTGGATCATAGGAATATAATTCATATGGAACTCTCTTGATATTAATCTCCCATCTTCTCTTTGGTCAATTTTCGCCCCTTTTGAGGTCATATTCAATAGTTAAGAGTTGCCTCAATTTAGGACCACCCTTTTGTCATGCATCGAAATAGTAGTGTCCCCCCATATGTTTAGTCAACCGTTGCGCCTCAACATATTTTAAGGAGAACCAACTAGCTCTGGGTGTGAGCGGAATTTCACCCCTAACCATAACTCATCCGGTGATTCTTTATGGTTAATCAATTCAGACCTTCACTTAATTTCACCAGAGCTTCATCTTAATCATTACTCACTTTCGTGCACCAAAAAGTCTCGCAACGATGGTTTTGATAAACAAAATTTGAAAATAAAGATTTTTTTTTCTTTTTTGCTTTTGGGGGGGGGGGGGGGGGGGGGGTATAAAGTACTTGCTTGTAAAAGGTATAGGGGATGTATTCTCTTCGGCTTCTTGCTGCATGCTTGTGTCGACTGACTATATCTTTTTGCGTCGCAGTCAAAGAAGGCGAAACGAAGGCTCAGAAAGCCTGCGCTCGTTCATGCAGCCTATGCCACGGTGATGAAGAAGCTCAATTTCGCCGGATAGATTCGGAAACCACTCTTAGAAAAAGTTGTACCTGTTTCTGGTTTTCTTTTTCTTTTTAGATTTGCATGAGAACTATAAATTTTAACTTGTACTGTGCAGAATTTCTTGAGAATTGATGCACAATGTAATAAGTGCATTCATTCTAGAGTTCATATTCTCATGACAGTTGGCAATTTTTCCAAGAATTTATGTACACAATTTAAATACATTCATCCTCAAATATTGTGTATAAGGCGGCGATGCAAGTTCTAGAGGAGATGACTACGCTTCAAGTGAGATGCGTCGCATTTCCCGGGCGTCTTTATGTCCGGCGGGTGATGTTCAATCGATAACATGGCAAGGAATATTCAATCTCTTTTTTCTTTTATGTATCTGCAATTCAATTGGCAAAAGACTCATATGGTGATCTTCAAATTTTGCATCTTTTGTAGCATTTTCATGTGTTGTTGAAATGATTTATGCCCAACATACTTTTAGATGAACATTTGGTGGGGTTCAAGACAGTTTTAAGCATTTGTGTAGGATAAAGCTCATACTCAACTGGTCTATAAGCTCGAACTTACGAAAAGAGTGTTATTATTTCCTTTACGTAGTATAACGCGCCATGATTTTAAGTGAGGGGCGTTGGACTCCAACAATGTCCCCTCCCTTATGGAAAATGCAACTCCCTCTGATCTCGATCTCATGACCAGATGACCTGCTCTGATACCACTTGTAGGATCAACTGCATATTCAATTGGTCCATAAGCTCGAACTTATGGAAAGAGTGTTATTATTTTCTTTAAATCGTACAACACGCATGAATTTAAGCGAGGGATGTTGGACCCGGAGGTGTTCATGAACTGAATTTAATCGAATAGCTCCTCGATCGAATTCAATATTTGAATTTGGTTTCAGATTTGTCCCGAAAGTCTGAATTTGCTTCAAATAAAGGACCAAATAGACTTTGATCAAGTGCCCATGATCATTTATATATTGATATTATTCGTGAATCTTACCAATAGAGATAATATTATTCGGATTCAGATTTCAATACCGCTCAAATCCGAATTTGAAAAAAATGAATCTTAATTAAATATTCACGAATCGATTCCAGAATAATTCACGAACGATTTGATTTACGAACAGCCATAGTTGGACCCCAACAATTCCCATTTTCAATATAGGGTTTTCCAAACCGATAAATGTGGTTACCCAAATTGGCCATTAGAAATCATCTAAATTTAAACCCAGCCGAGCAAACCCGGTTATAGCTCACCTGCTTGGACTCGGGCCAAGTTAGGCGGCCAACTGCCTTGTAATTAGTATAAAATTAACAAGAGAAGCTCTTGTCCAACCAATCTATAATTAATAAGAATACTTAACACTAATCACTAATTAATTCTTGGGTTATTATTTAATGACATTACTAATTAGTTAATTGTGGGCCCGTTGCTCTGTGCGTGCTCCAATGTCAGGCCATAGGATATGAGAGGGATCAGGGGGATTGACACTGCTAACATACACAAACTTAATCTTAAAATTATGTGCTAAATTTCATAGTTTACTCACTTGGAAACCAACATTGTCTACAAAAATAGATTCAAACTTCAACCTATATATATATAAGGGTGACAGGCACGGGTCTCCGCCCCTACGACCCATCGCGGCAATACCCTGATAGATAAATACAACTTAAAATAAATATGCTATAAATTAATAATGTGGAAAGTAGTAATATACCAATTTTTTATTTTTGTTAAAAAATTATCCTGATGCATATATCATCGTGCATGTCAAATCAACTTTAATAAAATTGATAAGTTTAATGGCAGCTCCTCAAAAATACCGCTGACATGCATAATGACAGCTATCCTTGAATAAAAATATCGTTGGCATGCCTAATGAGAGACTACCATAATAGGTATAAGAGCTCTACTAAAAACTTTTTTGATTTTATGAATTTTCATCATTAGTTTTAATCTGAGGATAGAGTGCAATTACTTGAATGTGCATTAATTATATATATATATATATATCAAATAAAATTTATTCCAATAAACTGTTAGTAGAGAAAGCATAAACATGCTACATCAATACATAACAAAAGCATTTCCTTTTTCAACAGTAAAAAGTATGGGAAGCCAAATTTCAAAACAATTGCTTCTGACAAATGTAATTTACATAAGTAGGAATTTACAACTAAGATCCAATAGTTTGCTGATGGATCTTTTCCAAGGAGCCAATTGTACACTTCTTCTGAAAAATGGAAAACAAGGAGACGAGGGGATGTACAGTGAACAAAAGAGGAGAATCAGAGCGAAATCTATGTCAGGCTTCACGACCGACAACTTCGTGAAGCACAAACAGCTCAGTCAGCACGGCGAGAATACCAAAAATAAAAGATGCGCGCATCTGTTTTGAAACTGGCTACTGTTTATGGCTTTTGATGATTCTGAGATCCGGATTGAGCAGGGACATTGCGGGAACCCATGCTTGCAGTTCTTAGGAGCCTGCGGAATTCGGACAAACTGATCTTTCCATCCTTGTCGATGTCCGCCTCCTCCAATAGCGGGTCAATAGAGCCCTTGATCCCGGTGTGCTGCAGCGAAAAAGAATTCTTAAATGAATTTTCCAGTCTCTGAAATAATTTCTAGCATCTAGTTGTATACAACTCCCTTTATAAAAGCTCTAAAATAAAGTTGGAGGGATAAGGTCAGAGATGTGGTGATTCATAGGGCTATAACAATCATGTAATATTGATAAATAAAGTACTTTAAAAAGTCAACTTTACATATTGCTCACTAATATTTTTTACCATTATATTTTCATTTTTCATCGTTACATTTCCAATTTATGCGACAATTGGTCGCACATTCAACATTTAGTTATTTATTGGCAATAAAAAGGGCAGCCCGGTGCACAAAGCATCCCACCACAACTCTACAAGGGTGAAACGTAGGCAAACTTTACACTGCATTTTTGCAAGAGGCTGCTTTCAGGACTCAAACCCGTGACCATCACACGACAACACCTTAACCGGTGCGCCAAGGCTTAGCTTCTTATTTATTTATTGACAATCACAGGGAAAAATGATCCAATTATCACATGATGTTTAATCAGGATTGAGCATGCAATATTTTTTTATTTAACTTTTTCTGATTAGCATAAAATGAAGTAACTTCCATAAAAAACTAAAATTCATGGGGAGATAAATGATAAAATTCATGGGGAAATAAATAAATAGATGGAACATGATACTACATCCTGAAAAGCCAGAAAATTTACAAAAAAAAATTTAATGACCTAAGCAGAACAACTAAAAATATTCGAAAAATTGACATGCAAAAATGACAAATATTAAGTTCCAAGTTGAAAGATACCATTCTGAGTTCCTCCGGAGTTATATATCCATCTCTGTCCACATCAAATTTGTGGAAAGCGGCTTGAGAGCGCTCATTCCACTTTTCGGAGTCGTGTTCCTCCAGCTGATGCACACGCAAAGCTGCTGCAACAAATTCCGAAAAATCCACGAGCCCGTCCGTGTTGCTGTCTATCTGCTCAAAAAATTGCGCTCGGGTAAAGAAAGAAACCACGAATAAAGCAATGGATTTGTGAGATTAACATAGATAAATTAAGCATGGTTTATATGCTTGTTGAATGTAAGAACAGCATGCAAAACCAGAGAGGTGAGGAAGCTAACCCTTATGGATCCTATAGATCAACAATCATCTTCATAATTTTAGCACAATTTCCATGATTGTCATATGTAATTACATGGAAAATCAAAAAGTGTGGAAAGTAGTACCCAAAGTTTTCCAGAGATCAATAATCATTGACATCATTGAGTTGAATCACAATTTTTAGGCTCCGCTTGGCGCGGTGGCGAACGCGGTGGTTATGAACCATCGTTCATGAACGTCTGACCTCACTTAAGGAACTTCATCCACTTTTATGTTCAAAACTAGTAATCTTTTCTTGGTTAGTGTCAACTGTTTATGAATCATCATTCTCCATCCATTCATGTTGAGTGTTGCACGAGTTAAATATTTTTGCACAAATATTTTTGCATAGTGTGCCACATTCCCATTGATCTAGACCTACCCACAGCTCGTGATGAAAACTACCTCAAAGTTCATTATGAGATCTAGCCTAAGGGCATAGGCTTAGATCTACCATGATGAGATTTGCCTGGTGAGAACTACCTAACCGAGATCTACCAAAGGCCGTCACAAAACCAGAAATTCTGAGTTAAACCTTCAAGGATCTAGCGAGGGCATAGGAAAAAAGTCATAGTGTAGGGGCAATCTATGAGCATCATTCTTCTTATCAGCTAGAGTGCAATTATGTGAGTCTGAGAGGCATCATTCCTCTTATCTTCTAGACAGTTGTTAAGCGCATACTATAAGCGCATAGTTCATCTGACGTGCATGCCCGCACATTGTCGAGCTAACTGAGGATGGTCGAGTAGCCGGATAGTTACAACTTGTAAACACTATAAATAGGGAAACATACACTTTTGTTAATGGTCGGGACCATTGTAATCTTGATTTTCAAAGTTCTTATACACTCCTAGGTTATGGCGGGATCTCCATGTTGGAACATGCTTTTCACATCTCTTGGTTTGAGAATAACAAATCTCATTGTATTTGATCATACTTGTCATGTGTTTATAGTGTGCAGGAACTTCATCTCTCAAGCCCCCATGAGTACGAAAAAGAAAGATGACTATTCTCTATCACTACGATGCTCTGCTGCTAACGCGGCGCGATAACACTACCGCTTGCAGTAACTGTGGCTTAATTGGAAATATCGTCGAGATGGCTATATCGTCGAGAATGGAATATCGACGTGACTCATATATAGCAAATTCTACCGCGGCGCGTTAGCGATACCGCTGGTGATAGCATCGACATATTTGGAAACAGTGTCGAGATGGAAATATCGTCGAGAAAGAAATGTCGACGGAACTCAGATATATCAAGTATTACCGCGACGCGTTAAGGCTAACGCCCGACGGTAACTTATGGAAGTCTCGCCATCACGTTGCTGATTGGGCAAAAGAGGAAGGAGATCCGACGGCTAGTAAAGATATATCGCTAACGGGGCGCGTTAGTATTACCGCGGCGTGGTAGGAGGGGCTGCCTATTTTGGAGCAAGAATGTTGCCAAAGATGACTCAATCCGTGTGTCAGCCTATTGCCTAAAGAAGCTATCGTCCGGTGGTAGCACTACCGCTGGCGCTAGGATCCGAGTATATTTAAAGAGCGGTCCTCTTTCTTTTAGCGGGAAAGCTACAACTCTTGAACTTTCGTGAGAGCCTCCTCCTTGCAACCAAGAGGACTTCATCAACGCTCGTGAACGCTAAGAACTTGAAGACGGATCGATCACGCCTACATCATCTTCAAGTTCAACCTTTGAGGGAGTTTTTGATGTTTTAGTTTTTACCTTGTAACTCTTATCCTTTTTATCGGTAGAGAAATTCACCCGTGTTGGCGACTAGGGTCTTGCGATGACTAGAGAGAATTCGCCGCGTGGGTGTGGCGACTAGGTCTAGGGTTAGATCTAGGGGGCGGCTTGAGGTCTCATCTAGGGAGAGATATGTTAGAGCCAACTAGTCATTGGGAGAAGGGTCGGTATAGAAAACCAAAAGAGTTTTTAGGTAAGCCTCAATTCCAAGCGTCATTGGGATCAAATTTTGTAATCATTCTTAAAGCAATAATATTATCGTTTTCTCCAGTATTAATTTGTTGTCTTTAATCCTTGGAATCTAAACGAAAGGGAGTTCTCTGTCACTAACGTCGAGAGATAACTTCCGCTGGCGGTAGCAACAGAGTCTCCATCTCTCTTGCTTTGTGCACTACTATCTCAAAAAAGCATAAAGCATTGTCTTGAGTGAAATAATTGGTAAAATGTATTCAACTTTTTTTGTATAATTTCACTTGAGATTTGAAAAGTTTTAAAACTCTTATTCACCCCCCCCCCCCCCTCTAAGGGCGCCTACAGATCCAACAAGTGGTATCACATCCAGGTTATTCCAAAACGGTCTAACAACCGGGAATAATGACGCTTCATGATCTCGCTTTCCAGGATGGGCAAGGGATAAGTAGACCTCCACTTTTCACTGGAAATGATTACAATTACTGGACAACGCGTATGCGTTATTTTCTAATGAATTTGGATTTAGATGTCTGGACTTGGGTAGAGCAACGTTATACTACTCCTACATATGTAGTTGCCTAGTTGGAGATGTAATCATGGAAAAGCCTAGAGATAAATGGGATAATGGAGATAAAAGTAGATGCAAAAATAACGCTAAAGCAATGAACGCCTTATTTTGCGCTTTAGATAGAACTGAATTTAATCGAGTTAGTGCTTGCGAAACAGCTTACGATATCTGGAATTTATTGGAAATAATTCATGAAGGTACTTCACAGGTTAAAGACTCAATGTTATTCCAATTGGAGTCGGAGTTTGAAAGGTTTAGAATGGATACAGACGAGGACGTAGACTCGATGTACACTCGCTTCACCAAGATCGTCAATGCCTCAAAGATACTCGGGAAAACCTTCTCAAACGGTGACTTGGTGAGGAAAATCCTTCGGTCTCTCCCTCCGAAGTTCAATCCGAAGGTGACGGCTATCTCCGAGTCACATGATCTAAGACGGCTCCAGATTGAGAGTCTCATTGGGAATCTCAAAACTCATGAGGTTGAACTCAAAATCCAAGATGAAAAATACAACAAAGAGCCGAAGAAGAAAGCCTTGACACTAAAGTCAAGAAAAGAGGACGACGAGGAGGAAGAAGAGAGTTTTTTTGTGAAAATTTTCACAAAGTTCATGAAAAACCTGAAAAGGAGGAACACTTTCCGTAAGTATTTCCGAAAAGGCTCGTCATCATCCAAAAAGGAGAAAAAGGAGAAAGCAAGTGACGACGACGATGAGCGACCTTCACCGGAGTGCTTCTACTGTAGGAATACCGGGCATATACGAAGCCAGTGCCCAAAGTACCTGAAAGAACAAAAAGAAAAGCGAACCAAAGGAAAGGAAAAGAAGAAGGTTCTAAAGGCGACAACATGGGATGACTCTTCATCTGAAAGCTCAAACGGCTCTACATCAAGCGACGACGAAGAGGCAAATTTGTGCCTCATAGGAAGAAGCCATAAATCATCAAACAACGATTGCAGTGTCCAAAGCGAGATCATGGATAAGTAGACCTCCACTTTTCACTGAAAATGTTGAAGTTGTTTCTTCATACTCACCTCTGCTACCATTGAAGTCCCTTATAGCTCTTCAAAAAGGTCATCCATCACGTACTCAATATCATATTGCTAGCTACATTTCTTAGGATTCTTTGTTCTCCACATTTCGTGCTTTTTTTTTATTGTGTTGTCCTTTATTAGTGTTCCAAAAATAGTTCATCAAGCTATATCTAACCATGGATGGAAGTAGACAATGGAGGAAGAGATGAATGCATTAGATGCCAATGACATGTAGTAGCTTGTCTCTTTACCTAGAGGAAAAATAGTCGGGTGTAGATTGCAGTCAAGATGAATATGAATGGGTATGTTCTCAGTTGAAGGATTGATTGTTGCCAAGGGCTATAGTCAAATATGTGGATTATGATGATACTTCCTCTTCTGGTGGCTAAAATGACATTAATTTAGGTGATCATATCTCAAATAATGAATCATTGATAATTGACTCAATTAGACATTAGTAATGATTTTTTCATGGAGATCTTGAGGAAGAAGAGTACATGAAGTAACCCCTTGGATTTTGTTGATCAATGTCATGGTTCGGAATGTAAATAAAAAAAATTATATGGGAAGAAAAAGTAAAGTGGAGCATGGTTCGGAAAATTATCGAGTACCTTGGAATAATTTAACCTTCAAAGATGTAGACTACTCTATATCCTAGTGTCATAGGAAAGATGGAAGCATTATCCTTTTGGTATACATCAATCATAAGAGGATCATTGAACTGGAGACATATCTAAATGGTTATTTTCAGATCTAGAATCTAACTAAACTCAAATACCACCTAGGCATAGAAGTTTCTCGTACTTCATCAATCACATGCTTAATGGATCTTCTTTCTGAAGCAGGAATGTTTGGATGCAAGAATGCCATAGGAAAAAGTGTGGTTTGAGAAACTCTCGAGCGCATTAGAATAATTTGGCCTTCAAAGACACAATCACAAGTAGTGATTGATAAGGGATCTATAACCTGAAAATATCTAAATGGTCGTGTTCGGAAGCAAGATTTGGGTAAATTCAAATGCTTACTGCGTGTAAAAGTTTCTCATCATCTTCGACGACATGCTTAATGCAATTAATCTTCTTTCTGAAGAAGGAATAATTTTATGCACGTATGCTAAAAATCACACGGGCATTAACATCAAGTTAATGAATGATGAAGGGGAGTTGGTTGAGAATCCAGCATGATAAAGATGACAAGTGGACAGTTGAATTATCTGATAAATTCAAAACCTAACATTGAAGGAAGCCCCATGACTAGTCTTATGTGCAAGGATAGTGGTCATGTGAAGATAGAAATATTTTATGATGCAAATTGATTTGTTCCTGGTTCGACACGAGATCTAGTGATCTACTATACGGTGTGTGCTCTTAGGAGGTATTTTGGTACTCTACAAATGGCTCATACTATATGTGAATTGATTTGGCTCAAACAATTAATGAAGGAACTGTTGGGTTTCGAGAGCATCAAATGCGCAGCAAAAATACACGAAACCCCCACAAGATCAATGTGAAACTAACTAATCAAGAAATCTAAGTTACATCGGCAATAAAACAATGAAATATGGTTTCATTTCAGAGGAGTTTGTATAGGACCAAACGCAGAAAACTATGTGTCTCTATCGATATCCACATGAACGTCTGGAACTTTGGCAATCCGTCCAACGACCTCGCGGAAGGAAGATCGCATGTCTATGATATGAAGTACAAGCTTCATTTCTATAGAGATTATCTTTGTTTTCTCCTCTTTTCTTTCTCCGTCTCTCTCTTAGAGAAGCTCACGTAAAGAGTAAAAAGCATTTTCGAAAAATGTAATGTTTTATATGTAGAGATACAACAACAACAACAGAACCCATATAGTCCCCAATCATTGGGGGTATGGGCGGGGGAAGATTGGAAACAGACCTAACTTTTGGCACTATGCACAAAGTGGCTTCTCTCAGAGGAGAAAGACCTAACCTTTGACAATAAATGCACAAAGTGGCTGCTCACAGAGTACCACTGAAATAGTGGCCCCCTATACCATCGTGTTTGCTGCGGAATCATGCCCTCAAATCAAAGCCAAAGACATCAGAGAGGGCAGACCCAAGAATCCATTTTGATTTATGTGCACATAACCATGCTTCCTTCATTCAGCATCCAGTGCATTGTTTTATATGTAGAGATAGTGGCTCAAAAATACTAAATGAAGAGTAATGGACATGCAGAATTCAGCAATTCGATTTCAACTAAATGTTACACCTCTTCGGTTCAAAAATCGAATTATTAATTCCGACATTAATTAATTCTAAATTAATTATATCAATTAATACACTTCGGTACTTGGGTTAAATTAAAGTCCGACTTATATTAAACCCAACCCAATCATTTTTTTTCTTAGTGCATTCTTAAAGTCCGACTTAAGTTGGTGCCGAAAATGTTATTCAGGTTATCACTGATAATGCACCGGTGTGTAAGGCAGCAGGAGCAATTGTGGAGGCACGATTTCCACATATTTTTTGGACACCTTGTGTGGTGCATACCCTAAATCTAGCATTAAAAAATATTTGTACCGCTAATAATACAGATCGTTGTGCAACGGTTAGAGAACAATGCGGATGGATAACACAAGTGGCCAATGAAGCTCAATCAATCAGAACTTTCATAATGAATCATCAATACAGGTTGAACATGTATAACTCGTTTGTCTCACTCAAGTTACTTGCAGTTGCGGAAACCTGATTTGCTTCAACTATAGTGATGTTGAAGAGGTTTAAACTTGTGAAGATGAGTTTGCTTAATATGGTTGGATGTCCCGAATGGACTACATATAGAGCTGATGATGTTGAGAAAGCCTTGGAAGTTAAAAATATCATATATAATGACAAATGGTGGGATGATGTTGAGAAAATTCTTGATATAACAAGACCCATATATGATATGCTTAGGGTTTGTGATACAGACAAACCTAACCTTCATTTGGTATATGATATGTGGGATTCAATGATCGAGAATGTAAAGATTGAAGTATATAGACATGAAAAGTTAACGGACTTGGAAGATCATTGCCCTCTTTATGAGGCAATTTATGATGTCCTCGTTGATCGGTGGACCAAGAGTTGCACACCACTACATTGCATGGTTCATTCTCTTAACCCAAGGTAATTTTTTTTTGCATATTTCAGTCTTAACATTTATTATGATTTATTTATTTACTTTGTGTTTTTATTTGTAGGTATTATAGTAGGGAATGGCTTGAAGGAGGGCCAAATAGGGTTGCTCTGAATACGGATGAGGAGATTTCCTTGGAGAGGAATAAATGTTTGAGAAGATACTTTCCTGATGTGTTGGAGAGGAATATAGTCATCAATGAATTCTCTAGGTTCACGGGGCTTGGTCAAGCTTTTAGTGAGACAGATAGTTTGGAGAGTAGAGTTTCATTATTGCCCAAAGATTGGTGGGGTTACTATGAAACTTCAGGACCAAAATTGCAAAAGATTGCTTTGAAGCTTCTAGGTCAACCTTCTTCATCTTCCTGCTGTGAAAGAAATTGGAGCACATACTCATTCATTCACTCATTAAGAAGAAATAAAATACTACCACAACGAGTTGATGATTTGGTGTATGTGCATAGTAATCTACGCCTACTCTCGAGAAGAAATGAAATCTACGATAAAGGGAGAAGTCAAATGTGGGATATAGGAGGAGATGCTTGGGCAAATCCTTTTGATGGAGTTGGCATGCTTGCAATTGCCAACTTGTCTTTAGATGAGCCAGAAATTGAAGATGCATTGATCTCCAACAATACTGAGGATGATGAAGAAAATGAGTGATGGATAGGTCGTACTTCATTCTATGATTATGAACATTTATAATTTATGTCTAAGAACTTCATTCTATGTATTAATTATGATCTTGTATTTCAATTGACTATTTATGCTTCTTGTTTTATTGTTTTGAGAATTTATAATTGTATTTGTGATATATATATATATTTATTTATTATATTTAATACAACGTATCCCGCCGTACCCGTATCCTTGTTTTTAAAATTTGTCGTACCGCTGTACCGGATACGTATCGTACCTGGTACCCGTACCCGTACCGGTTCTTCGCAGCTTCCCGCGTTATAAACTAATATCCTTGAAATAATGGAGAGCAGTGATCAAATGTTTAACGTTTTTCCTCTTTAGGTTACGCGGGGGAATTTGGGATTTGAGAGCTCGTGCCAAATTAGAAGCAATTTTGGCGTGCTCCTCAAAGTAACCTAGACAGCAATGCCGCCGCGCCTTGTGTGCGAGCGCCGCAACGCAACTGTAAGAAACTCTATTTCTTTTGGCTAGACATATCGCATAGTAGCGCATAAATATTTTTTTATGAAGATAAGAAACTGATTAGTATTATTCCCTCATGTTATGCATTTAATAATTGATAGTATGAACTAAAAGATTTTGAACATTCAAGTATATCAGTAGAGCATGAATATGAGGTTCTCTGTTAAGTTAGATTTCTAGGAAAATGGTGGACCTACGCAGAACATCTAGCAGAACATTTTACTAAAATCCAACTATTAACGGAAATCGTTTAGGAGGCACGAATGATGATATCGCTCGTGATAGATTGAGGCACACAATCTTACTCATAGGGCGTAGTAGTCCCTAGGAGCCCCAACTTTTGGGGAGATAGCACATCCTCTAATAGATTAGTAGATGCGAGTCTAAGTCCTTGAGACATAGAACGTGATGCGTTCGTTAGTAAAGACTCGGATCGTTAGAATGCGCATAAAATACAACTCCAAGATTTAAGTGTACGTCGCAGTTTAGAAACCCCTTGAAATTATTATTTGAACGATTTTAAATAGAAATGCATGATCAAATTACAAAAGAATTGTCATTTATGCTTGCGGCATTTTGATAGAAAAACATGCGTGTTAATAAAGTATAATTATTTATTTAGTACAAAATAATTATTTCTGTATTTGCATTGCACTCATGCTTCTTCAATTATTAATATTTTTAGTGTCACTAGGAGAAATGGTTTTTCTTACTCTCCAGTTGGGCTGACCCATTTTTATGGGCTTATTATTACAGGGGTCACAAGTGGGGTGTTGCGCCTAGGATGAGCGTGGTTGTCGTTGTACCTCGTTTAGTTTGTTTTCATTCAGTAGTTTATCCTTCCAGCACTGTTTTGTAATATTGGACAAGTACCAAAATTTGCCTAATGTTTCTTTGTATCAGACTATGTTTAAGATTTCAGTATTTCTAGCGTTTTTGACTCTTTCAATTTTAGTGACTCTGTGAAATCAGATTATGAGGTACACTTTGTCGAGAGAGTTAATGCAGAGATAATAAAGCCACAACAGAAGCCAAGGAGACAGGAGGAGGAAGTAGGAGCTCAAGACATAGAAGAATTAACTCCAGCTGCTGCAGAAAACAAAGAGCCAACTACCTGGAGCTGAAGAAGCCGAAGCAACATTACCTGGGAACCATGAAGACTTTAATGTTTTCTTGCATTTGTAATTGTTTCTCTCTTTCTATATAATGTATGAACCTGCAAGAAAGAAGTAAGAAGAATGATTTGAGGATCTATGAAAGAAAACGCCTTTTCTCTTCACTTCCCTGGTTTCTCCTCTTCTTCTCTGTGGACGCCTCATGTCGCAACATTGGTATCAGAGCGGTTGTGTTTGATGTGAGGCCATCAGAGGGAGTGGGTAATCAAGCAAGCTTCATTTTATATTTCCCGTTATCTCTACTCATCATATGACAACTCAAAATTCCACCCAAATGTTTCAATTCACCCAATCTGGTGTTCTCATCTTTGATGGAGAACATTATGAATTTTGGTCCACTCATATCCGGCTTCTACTTCAATCCCAAGGGCTCTGGCAGCTAGTGAAAGAAGGGAGGAAGGAGGAGACGGCAACTTCATCCAAAGAGAAAGAGAAAGAGAAAGAGCAAGATCCTGCTAAACTCAAAACTGCGGGGGAAGAAGCCAAGCAAGAAGCAAAGGCTCTCCTTATACTGCATCAAGGAGTAAGCAAGAGCATTTACCCAAGGATAATGAGGGCTGATACCTCAAAAATCGCATGGGAGACACTCCAAGAAGAATTCCAGGGGTCAGAGAAGGTAATAGACATAAAACTTCAACATCAATGGAAACTCTTTGAAAACATAGCCATGAAAGAAAATGAAACCGTTAAGGAGTTTGTCTCTCGGTTGATGAGTATAATGAATCAAATTAGGAGCTTAGGAGATAAGCTCAAGGATAAGAAGATAGCTCCAAAAATCCTGAGATGTCTCCCTCCCAAATTTGATCCAATCGTCACCACCATAGAAGAAACAAAAAACCTTAAAACCCTCTCCATCACTGAGCTTATGGGATCTCTCCAAGCCCATGAGGAAAGGCTCAAAAGAAGTAATGATGAGCTTGATCAAGCCTTCCAATCAAAAACCAAAGTATCAGAAAAATTCACCCAAAGAAATCCCAAACCAGGGATGAGGGGTAGGGGGAGAGGTAGAACCAGTGAAGGGAGACCAGCTCATGAGTTTAAACACAACAACAACACACAAATGTTTTGTAACCTCTGCAAAAGAACAAACCATGTAGCCATGGACTGTTTTTACAAATGTAAGAGATGTAAAAAACCCACACATATGCAGAAGGACTGCTGGTCCAAGGATAAAGAAGAAAAGAAGGAGGAAGTCAAGTACACAAACACCACTGAGAAACTCTTTATCACTGAAACCAGCACACAAAAACCATCAAGCCAAACTTGGTTCATCGACAGTGGATGCTCCAACCACATGTCTCCCTGCATACAAAATTTTGTTAAAATATATGAAGCAAGTAAAACTGAGGTGATACTAGGAGATGGAAAGAAACTGGTCATAGAGGGAACGGGAACTGTGGCTGTAAGGGCTAAAGATGGCAACATAAGGCATATAGAAAGAGTACACTATGTGCCATCCCTCTCCCAAAGCCTATTGAGTGTGGGGCAGCTGATGAAGAATGGCTATTCCCTAACATTTGAAGAAAACCACTGCCACATAAGTCACAATGAGACAAGTGTGTGCATAACATCAATTAGAATGACACCAAACAATATGTTCCCATTGAAATTAGAAATCCCAAATAAAGAGGAGGAGGCACTTGTGTGCATCTCACCCCTAATGCTATGGCACAATAGACTTGGGCACTTGAACCACAGAAATCTCATCCAGCTGAAACAAAAGGAGATGGCTCAGGGGCTGCCAGAACTGAAGGAGGAGGACCACAAGTGTGAAGACTGCATTCATGGGAAGAGTCATCGGCTGGCCTTTCCATCCTCAGCTTCCTGGAGGTCTAATAAGCCTCTGGAATTGATCCATGCAGACCTATGGGGGCCAGCTCCAACTCCAACTCCTGGTGGTATGAGGTATTACTTAAGCACAATTGATGACTACTCACGATATTCTTGGATATATTTCTTAAAACAGAAATCAGATGCTCTCATAAAGTTCAAAGAATTCAAACTTCAAGTAGAAAAAGAAAGTGAGCACAACATAAGAAGGCTGAGGACGGATCGTGGAGGAGAATTCACAAGGGATGCTTTCATGGACTTTTGCAAGAGCCAAGGCATCACCAGAGAATTGACAGCCCCTCGATCACCTGAGCAGAATGGAGTTGTAGAGAGAAAAAACAGGACTATAGCAGAAAGAATGAGGGCCATGCTACACCATTTCAATTTGCCTCAAATGCTGTGGGCAGAGGCAGACCATACTGCTGTCTATGTACTAAACCGATCCCCAACCAGAAGTGTAGAAGGAGCAACTCCCTATGAAGCATGGAGGAAGAAGAAGCCTGATGTGCAGCACCTTAGAGTGTTCGGATGTCTTGCATACAGGCATATTCCCAAAGAAGATAGAAAGAAGCTTGAGATGAGAGCAGAAAAGGGAATTATGGTCGGCTACAGCCAGCAATCCAAAGCCTACAGAATCCTAAATCCTGATACTTTACAGCTCTACATCTCCAGGGATGTAACCTTTGATGAGAATACAACATGGGAATGGGATCAGACTCAGCATGGGGTCTTATTTCCAAAAGATTTTCAATTTCTTGACCCAACGGAACTTTCTGACTCTCCAACTGAGGGGTTACTGAAGAAGATCAGCCATCCAAACCATCTGTGGAGGAAGAGCAAGGAGAAATCTTTATCCCTGAAGCTGGTTCAGACGAAGAGTCATCATCTCCCAAAAGGTATAAATACTTAACTGACATTTACCAATATGCAGATACTGTTTTTCTCACCAAGGAGGAGCCCGACAACTTCAAAGCTGCTGCCACTGATCCAAAGTGGATGGAGGCAATGGAAGCTGAAATGAAGATGGTGGAGAAAAATGAGACATGGGAATTAGTTCCCAAACCTGCAAACAAAAAGATAATAAATCTAAAGTGGGTCTACAAAGTGAAGCAAGATGAGCATGGAGAAATTGTGAAGTGTAAGGCCAGAATAGTGGCCAAAGGGTTCTCCCAGCGGCAAGGGATTGACTACACCGAGACGTTTGCACCAGTGGTCAGAATGGAAACCATCAGATCCCTTCTTGCAGTTGATGTACAAGCAGACCTCCCTGTTCACCAGTTAGACGTGAAATCTGCATTTCTCAATGGAACTATAGAAGAAGAGGTGTATGTTAACCAGCCTGAAGGTTTTGAGAAAAAGGGAGAGGAAGAGAAAGTCTATAGGCTGAGAAAGGCTCTGTATGGCCTAAAGCAAGCCCCCCGGGCATGGAATCATAAAATTGATTCCTATCTTATCTCAAATAGGTATGAAAGGAGCAGGAATGATGCAGCCTTGTACACCAAATGCTATCCCAACAATCAGTTCCTGCTACTAACTTTATACGTTGATGATTTGATCTTCATAGGGTCAACAACAGAAATTGTGGATGGATTCAAGAAAACAATGAAACAGGAGTATGAAATGAGTGATCTTGGACTTATGAAATATTTTCTTGGGCTCCAAATCAAGCAAGAGCCAGGAAGTATATTCATAAATCAAGAAAGGTACATTGATAAGCTTTTAGAAAAGTTTGGAATGCAGGAGGCAAATCCAGTCATCACTCCAATGAGCACAAGCACAAAGCTCTCCCAGTTTGATCAGCATAAACCAGTCCCAGAAGCCGACTACAGAAGCTTGATTGGATCACTTATTTACCTCACCAATACAAGACCAGATATAGAAAATGATGTTAGTATCTTGTCAAGGTATCTCTCGACGCCGAGCTCAGAACACCTCATCACTGCCAAGCGTGTTCTCCGTTATCTCAAAGGAACCAAACACCTGGGGCTTCTATATGAGAAGGAAGAAGAAACAGATTTGATTGGATACACCGATAGTGACTGAGGAGGAGATAAAGACGACAGAAAAAGCACGGGAGGTTTCATTTTTCTTCTGGGAAGCAAGGTCATATCCTGGTCCTCCAGGAAACAGAAGGTTGTTGCACTGTCTTCAGCCGAGGCTGAGTTCATCGCCGCGTGTGCTGCTGCGTGTGAAGGATTATGGCTACAGAAGTTGTTCAGTGACTTATATCCCCACAGGAAGACGAAGCCAATCACCATTTGGTGTGATAACCTTGCTGCAATCGGAATAGGGAAGAATCCCATCTTCCATAGCCGCACAAAACACATAGAGTTGCGTTTCCATTTCTTAAAAGAGCTGGTGGAGACTAATCAAGTGAAGATGAACTACTGTCCAACGAACAAACAGCTGGCAGACATAATGACCAAACCCCTTCCAAATCATTCCTATCTTGCAATCAGGAATGTGTTAATCTCAGCATTAAGGGGGAGTGTCGAGAGAGTTAATGCAGAGATAATAAAGCCACAACAGAAGCCAAGGAGACAGGAGGAGGAAGTAGGAGCTCGAGACATAGAAGAATTAACTCCAGCTGCTGCAGAAAACAAAGAGCCAACTACCTGGAGCTGAAGAAGCCGAAGCAACATTACCTGGGAACCATGAAGACTTTAATGTTTTCTTGCCTTTGTAATTGTTTCTCTCTTTCTATATAATGTATGAACCTGCAAGAAAGAAGTAAGAAGAATGTTTTGAGGATCTATGAAAGAAAACGCCTTTTCTCTTCACTTCCCTGGTTTCTCCTCTTCTTCTCTGTGGACGCCTCATGTCGCAACACACTTTTACCCTTAGTTCTTTTATTACTTCCGATGTAAGTACTATTTTAGCATTTTTTTTTCTTTTGTCAGCTGTGTATCAATTTAAATACTGTTACTTAGTTTACTTCTTATCAGTGGGCCCGATCGGACTGCTGATTTGTTGATAAACTAAGTTAGGGTGTTACAGAGATAAGATGGTCACCTCAAACATCTTGCACAATTTGAGAGGAAATGTGTTATGGGCCCATGAAGGGGGTGGCGACGTTCGGCCATGGATATATGTATATATATATGTATATATATACGTATATATATATATGTATATGTATATATGTATATGTATATATATATGTATATATATGTATGTATATGTATATGAATGAAATTGTTTCTTAGCCTCTCTCTTAGTCTCCTCTCCTCATCTTCTCAAGCTAGGCTAGGATTGAGTAAAGGTCTCGCATAAGTTTGGCTCCGATTGCATCATCGTGGTATCCGAGCAACACTCTGATCCAGTTTCCGCACTTCTGCAATTAGTCAATCTCGTCCTGCAGCTCAATCGATTGTTGCTTCCCAGCCAGTAGCTCGATTAAACCCTTAGTACCGCAACTCGATCACTCCCCCAGCCACAAACGATAGACTCATCAAAGCTAGCCGTCGTAGTTAGCCTTGTCGACCCCCTCTGCGACGTCGATCCTGCGTCAATACTGTTGTTTCAAATCACCCCCGCTCAGTATCGCTCCAAGCAATAAGTCGATCATGCGCTAGGACTTTTGTCTACACCCGGTCCTACTCCGGAATGCACCCAGCAACTCGACCGCGGCTCAATGCCCACTCCTAAGCACCTGATTCATCTCAGCATCACCATCGACGACCCTTCCTGCGCACACCCCGACCTTCCTAATGCCCGACCTTCACTCCAGCGGTACTTGTGACACGACAACTCCTATTCCAGAGGATCGACCGACCAATACTTACCTTGAAGGGCTTCTCAGCAATTCTACCACACTCCCTTCTCCCCAGGTCACCTGAGTGCTCAACACTCTGAATTGATCATCCCAGCTGCCGGCCTCTTCTGCTGACACCTCCAGACAACTCCCAGTGCCTCTATAGACTATGGACGAAGGCAGTCTTACTCTCGCTCAAATTATGGAGGCAATGCAAAAGATGATGGCTGATCAAGCTTAACAACAATCCACATTCTATTCCCCAACTGCGCGCCTTACTAGCATGCATCTGCCACCCCAGACGGAACACCACCCTCCGCGATATGTAATGGACTCTGATTCTCATGGACATCAGTCCGCGGGAAGCAGCGTTCTGCGAAACGTGAAGTTGCATTTCCCCCCATTTGATGGCAAAAGAGACCCCCTAGCCTGGCTCACAAGTTGTGAGCACTCCTTCACCAACCAGCTCACGTTGTTGGAGGATTGGATGAGGTAGACTTCCTTCCACATCATGGGCTCAACGCAATTGTGAAACATCCAACTTGCACGGGAGACCCTCAATTTAAATTAAGTAGCCTTCAAATACTCCTGCAATTTGCGCTTGGGCCAACCTTTCTGCAACAATATGTTGGGTGACCTCATCTATCTCAAGCAATTGGGGCCCGTCGAATGATCACTTGGAAAGTTTTCAGATGTTATTAGGTCGTGCCCCTTCTACAGAAACAACAAATGTTTATCTTCACTGTAAGCCTACATGATCAACTGCGTTTGATGTCGAATTTCAAGCCTTACGGGATCTCAGCACAACCATGAGCATAGTTTGTATCTGTGAGAATGCCTCATGGACAACCCGTATGGCAGTTGCCACGTCGGGAACGTGGTAGTCGATGGGAGGACACCCCTTCTCATCCCAATAGCTTTCCATTCCACCTAGGGACAAGGAATTTAGTGGCACCCCAACCATCAAGCATCCATCATGAGCGAAAATAGCAGAACGACACGCAAAAGGGCTTTGTTTCAACTGCGACGACCCATATACAGTCGAAAATAGGTGAAAGCATCTTTTTTATCTAGAAGTGGACAATCCCTTGGACGCGACGAAGACGAGGATGCCAGGATAGCGAGAGCATGTGCCCTTGCCTGCTCAAGCTTAAGGACAAGCTTGATCCGCACATGGGAGGGTGATGTTATGGGCCCACCAAGAGGGTGACGACATGCGGCCATGGATGCATACTTATATCTTTATTTTTCGCATTTGTCTATTATATTTCTTATGTATTGTGTAGCCCAGGTGAGGGATATTAATGTATTGATTTGACAACCTTCTCCTCTCACTATATATAGGTGATGCATTGTGGATACGAATGAAATTATATTTTAGCCTCTCTTTTAGTCTCCTTTCCTTCTCATCTTCTCAAGTTAGGGCTAGGGTTGAGCAGAACTCACATCTTCCTCTTCATCTCTCGGTTGAGCTCGGCTCCCGTTGCATCCTCCTCTATTGGGAAGGCTAAGTCAACGAATGGTCGAGAAGATCCTCTCGTCAAGACCGCGCACCCGCTCACACCCGAAGGTCATAACAAAATGTTAGAATAATATTAAAATATTATCTAATTAAGTGAGAAAACTTTGGTATGCATACCTCCTATTGTATATAGGTATCTATTATGAAGTTAGGTATTTAGAAATCTCAATATCCAACGTCTCTAGAGAGCAACAGCACAATCTACTTCTTCTCCGAAGTACGCGTATTTTACAAGAGCACATATGACTTTATCAAAGATTTTATTAATAAGTCTCTATTGTTATGATATCATCAAGATTTAAAACCTCAAGATTATGATAGTCCATTTTATACCATTGATTTTATATATAAGATATTGTGAGTCTCGTGATCTTTGAAATCAAGAGTAGCTTAAAAGTGCCTAAAGATTTTTTTAGGCCATACTACCTATTGGCTATTATAGTCTATAGATTTCTTTAAATTGTAGCAAAAGGGACTAGCTCCATTGAAGTTATAGAAGAACATGATTTTCTCGTTAATAATCATCTATCAGAAGAATCTCAATTAGATGATGATTTTACACTTTAGATTTACACTTGCTTTTGAACTCAAATCTAATCCTAAACCTGAATTTGCACCTGTGCTCACTTCTGAATCACACCTGAATTTGCTAGTGAACTTGAACATGAATCTGAACTTAAAAAGTTAAAGATCAAACAACATCTTATTGTAAGCATTTTATATTTGCTGCAGTTCTTAATTCCTGAGCCTTCCCTTCCTCTCCCTTCAACGAAATTCCATGTTAAGCTTCCCCTCTACCAGTTATTCATTAAGATATTGACTCCCCTTTTCTTTCTCTTCCATTTTTAATCCCTCCAACTCTTGCTCTCTCACTCTCCTCCCAATCTCGTCCTCCCCCAACTATCTGAACTCTCACTCCCCGTTTTCTCTTCTCCCATATATATGATCGCCTTATTTTCTCCTAAAGCCTAAAAATTTCCCTCGCAACACTTCACTTCATTCTAAATCGAGGATCAGAATGACTTCAATCTCATGTAATGCAGGAAAACCACCACAATCCCACTACATACATCCTAAACACTCAATTCATCCCAGTAAAACCTTCACATAGACAGCATGAAATACTGTCAAAACAAACCAAAAAGTTTTCCTGCACCCTGCTTCTGTACACTGAATTCTTCCTCACAATCTGCTCCGCTGTATCAATAATCGGTGAGTATGGTCGTAAAAAAATAAATCCTATATAAATTGAGTAGAAAGAAGTTCCTTTTATAATTTACACTCAAACAAATCTGATATTACAATTTCATCTGTAGTTGAGGCCTCAAAAGATGTAACTTGCGACAGTTTATCAACAGAGGTATGAGAATTATTTTGGCAAAGGAGGATGCATATGGCATTAGTTTCTGCATGTAAAAGCAAATTGACAAATATGCTCGAGTGCTATTCTGAAGATGTGAACAATTTTAACCAGCTTTCTTATGCCAAAAAACTATTAACATAGTCCACTTGCATGTAAAAATATTTCAAATCCAAATAAAATGTTGTTAAATGAATCAATAGGTGATAGAAGAAGAAGAAAAGGGTAAACTTACAGCTTGAAGGATCTCCAAGGCACGTGGATCTTTCATTCTCCAGGGAAGATCTTTTGCAAGGGCCTGCAGAGAGATCAACAGAGCTCAGTCATTGGAAGTGAAGTAGACAAGAATGGAACAGAAAATAGTGGACATTAAATTTCATGGACAGTAGAAGCAGCATTCCAAATGAACATCTCACTTGATTAAAAGTAATAATTAGCCGGCAATGGAAGATAACAAGTAATAAGCAGGTATAATCTTAAGTGTGATGCAATAGAAGGAACAAAATTAGAAAGTAATGACCATTACAGAAATTGACACATACACACCCAAGTATAAGTATTCGGATGACCGTCCCTAGCAAGTGGAGATTGAGACCACATCGTTCGGGATCAATTAGTATTATTGCATTATGTATAAATGGCATTTTGGTAATTAGTTAGTTGACCGCAACTATGGTCACCACTCTCATGCGGAGAGGGCGTCGGCAGTGAACCGGTCGAAGTAATAATTTAGAACGGAGTATGATCCCCGAGTATCGAACTCATGAGGAACACGGCAAGGTGGATTATTCGAATATGAAAATCTAGATATGAAGGCAGTTTAATGTTAATTTAAGATTGATTTTACTAAGCTACAGATGCAAGAAAATAAAACTAATCACCGGTGAGTGCCACCGGCGCCTCTTCGCACGAACACGATGACTTTACTGAGGGTCGTCGACACCTCTTCACACAAAAACAATGGCTTAATTGAGGGTCGTCGGCACCTCTTCGCACACACGCATTCACAACTTCGCAATCACAAGAGCAATGAACACAAAAGCAAGCTTTCTCATTCAACAAAGCAAGACATGATTAAGCACATGTGTTCACAACAACAAACCATCATCCAAACATTCATGAATATAAAGATTCTCAAATAGAAACCTAAGGAGGCGGAAGTGAGGGGGATACAAACAATGCTCAAGACTGTGCCTTGAATACCAACGGAGCCTCCGAAGCCGGTGCTTTCTCCCGTTGTGATCCTTGTTTGCGTCTGGGTACTCTAGAGAGTTGTCACCTCTAGCAAGAGCTCTTTCCGTCTTCTCGAGATCTTTGCACTTGTCCACGTCGAACTCCTCTTCCTTGCTTGGCGGTTCCAGGAGATGGAGAGAAAACTCTTCTTTGAAGCTTATGAACGCTTGGATGAGGCCAAGGGGACGAAACCCCTCTTTTGGAACCAAAAACGGCGAGAAGGAGCGAAAAAGATCGAATGATCCCGTCTTCTCCGTCAAAACCAACTTAAATAGTTTGTCAGAAAAAAATGGTCGCTCATGGTCGGGCGTCTGATCGTGCGCGAAGGAATGAAATATAGGAGCGAAATTGTGTGCCCTAGCAGACAAAAGTTGACTATATGCGATAAGCCGTGCCCGGTCGTGCGAGTGTAACGACGCACGAGCAACCACAAAACATCAGATTTAGGAGCCACAGAACGTGCACGGTCGTGCATGAAGAAATACGCATGGTCGTGTGACACAGAGGTCGTGCGCGCGTAATGGCGCACAAGTAACCACAAAACGTTGAAAATCTGGGAAGTTGAGGCACAAGAACGTGCACGATCGTGCGCGAGTAAACACACACGATCATGTGAAACCCTTAAATGCACACCAGTCGTGCGTTTAGAACGTGCACAGTCGTGTGCGCCTAAAACGCATAGGCAGACTTGAAACTTAAGATTTTTCAGGGAAATGATCGTGAACGCACATGGTCGTGCGGCAATGACCACACACGATCATGCGTTTCACAGCAGGTTTCAAGTATGCCCCTCAATCTTCCCACAACAGCTACAAATGAAATTACAAGTCAAGCACAACAAACAATAGCAGAAAAACTCATAAAGGGGAGAGATCATCTCCCCCTATCATGAAATACAAGAAATGCACGCAATTAGCTCACAAATACTCTTATATGCACTTTGATCAAAATGAGAAATATGAAGATGAATCCTATCAAATGAGGCGCTAACGAACTTAAATCAAAGCTAAATGGATGCCAAAACACTATATAAAAATCACTCACCAAATACCCCAAGACTTGAACATTTGTTTGTCTCAAGCAAACCACTCTACCCACCGGGGACAAATAGAGGTAAATGACACAATTTAACTATGAAATAGAGGGTGAACCGAGAAGTAGCATGCACATGAAGAATGAAATGAAATTTAAACAATTTACCTAAGTATAACAAAAATTTAAAATCTTTTCAAACATTGCATCAGATGAATATTAACCACTTTTTAATTAGACATATCAATGCGTCCTAGATGTCGTGTAAGGAGAAAGTAACGATGCTACTGAGATCCGCATTATACTCTTGTGACTACGGGGATAGCCTCCAAAGAAATTCATCAATGACAGTGGCCATTGGCTTTCCCGGGCACATCCTCTCGACTACACCGGCTATGAAACAATTTCAACACTTATGCATCACTTGATTTTTTTCTTTTCATTCTTTTAAGACCAATGCTCTGGATGCTGAATGAAGGAAGCATGGTTATGTGCACATAAATCAAAATGGATTCTTGAGTCTGCCCTCTCTGATGTCTTTGGCTTTGATTTGAGGGCATGATTCCGCAGCAAACGTGACGGTATAGGGGGCCACTATTTCAGTGGTAATCTGTGAGCAGCCACTTTGTGCATCTATTGTCAAAGGTTCGGTCTTTCTCCTCTGAGAGAAGCCACTTTGGGCATAGGGCCAAAGGTTAGGTCTGTTTCCAATCTTCCCCCGCCCATACCCCCAATGATTGGGGACTATATGGGTTTTGTTGTTGTTGTTGTTGTTGTATTCTTTTTACTCAAATATTTTTTTCTTCCTTTTCATTTAAAAAACAAATGC
Organism: Dactylorhiza incarnata; assembly: GCA_033032865.1. Lineage (NCBI taxonomy): Eukaryota > Viridiplantae > Streptophyta > Magnoliopsida > Asparagales > Orchidaceae > Dactylorhiza > Dactylorhiza incarnata. Next base: position 1,034,205 of record JAWHQI010000310.1, on the reverse strand, counting down.
ACCCAACAGATAAGAATAGTCAACTTCATCCTCATATCCCATAAGCATTTTCCACTTCCACAATCATTCACTACAATACATCAACCACACCACACAAATACAAATCAGATTTTTTAGTTTAAAGCTAAGGTCTAAGTGTGAATGTAGGATGTGACTTTTGGCTTTGGTGAATTGAAGGTGGGGGTGATACAATAAAATGGTGTAAGGCTCAATTAGGGCATGCAATGGTAGGGAGTGCTAGGGTAGGATGCAAAGGCACAATCTGTCCAAAAGAAGGCCTAAATCATTTTCATGAAATTGAAATGACATATGCACATACTTTGAGGATTGCTAAGGGCAAGTTCTAGACACCGAGAATCGATACTCTTTAATCACAATCATATAATAGCTCTATGAGCTCGTTACACACATCCTACACTTCGTCAGATGCAACCGAATTCTACTTAGAAGTCGTTATTACACACAAATATAATGTAAAAAGATATAAAAACAAGCTATGTAAAGAGAAATAATTTAAAACATTCTATCCTAGAACACGTGCACATGACTAATGCACTGCATGAGTCTACAATTCACTCTCGTGACATAGTTTAATTGAAAATTTACACCTCTAATCGCTAGTGAAAGAAGAGTGGAAAGACTAGAACACGAACAAAGTTTACTACAAAAATTTGTTGGTGCAAAAATTAGAAAACATATGAGTGAAAATGCGCATAATTAAATGAATGATGCAATGGATGTGAGTGAAAGTTAGTGGCAAAGCGATCACACAGAACTACCCCCAAGACTTAAATGATGAATTGCCCTCAATGCATATGAATGAAAAATTTAAGTACGGGAGAAGGGTATAAACGCGTTACTCAATACCAAAGGCACATCCAGTGTATCCATGATATATAGCCCAAAAGAGTGCACAAGCCCGCTCGGACAAAATATGACAGAGACATGGTCCTGCAAGGAAATCAGCTCCAAAACAAACAAGGTGGAAACAAGGATTAACATTAGCTAAAAACAAATATGCAAACACAAATAAAATCAAACTAGGCTGCTTCTGAAGTCCCCGGCTGGACTCATGCACACATACAAGAAAAAATGAAAATAAAAAGAAGAAAAACAGGATAGACCCTGGGTGCCTCCCAAGAGCGCTTTGTTTAACATTCTTGAGCTGGACCAAATCCCTGTATTATGTAGTGTTCAAAATAAAGTAGTTTTTCTACAAAATCCTAATTAATACTTATGCATGCTTATCAACATAATCAGTTATATGTTGATTTGAAGTAGTAGCTACAAATAAATGAAAAAGGTCCGTAGACCAAGTGGTCGGGGTGGATAGAAGGAGTGCTAATCCTTCATCCCCAAGTCTCCTCTTTTTCATACTCGTCTCCCCAATGTTAATTCAGAAATGAAAAACCCCTTGCCTCCCTGCAGTCAATCCTTTAAGGGAAGCACAAGTAATGACGATGAGGTGGAATAAGCGACGTGTTCCATCACTATAAAATGCTTACCCCGCCAAGATTACGTCTCAAGATCACCCAAAAATGGGTCTATAAATTCATGGTCCTGCAGGGACTTATAAGAAATAACGATAAATGCATTGGGAAGAAGAATAAAAAGGGCAGCCCTGTGCATAAAGGCATCCTCGCGCAGCGAGGGTTCGAGGAAGGGACGCACACAAGGGTGAAATGTAGGCATTAGGAAGAAGAATAAACTTAAAAAATTTAGGACTAGCACAGGCAATGGAAGCATCAAATTGAACCTCCTCCGGTGAAGGGGGGCGATCCTCCTCACATAGGAGAGGATTCTTCTCATTACTTTGCAATGTGAGCTCAGATTCTACCTGACAATCCTGTGAATCTGTGATAACTCACTACAATCGTGTTCATTGGATATTAAAGTGTAGTTATCAATAGAATCATTTGAGGAATAATAAAGGATTTCAGGAATAAAATGAAAATCGAAAATAGAAGAATCGGAATCGGAGGGAGTGATCCCGGTGTCACTCCCATCAAGTTTTAAGAGAAGATCACTGTCGGCAATGGAAACATCGATGCAGGAAACAAATGAGCAGCAAGGGCTTTGGTAACGAGTCGGATTTCATCCGCCTGATAAAGCAGAAACCTCCTCGGTATAACTCAACTCAGCTTCGGGCTCCTTCTGCAAAACTAAATAATCGACAGGATCAAGAGACACAAGTGAGGACACTATAAATCTTAGATCATAATTAGGTCTAAATTTATTAAATTTATTGAATTATATTTTAGGGAGAAAATTTTATAAACAATCATATATATATATATCCGATAAGATCAAGAGACACATGTGAGGACACGATAAATCTTAGATCATAATCAGGTCTAAATTTATTAATTTATTGAATAATATTTTAGGGAGAAAATTTTATAAACAATCATATATATATACATATATATATACATATATATATACATATATATATACATATATATATATACATATATATATACATATATATATACATATATATATACATATATATATATACATATATATATACATATATATATACACATATATATACATATATATATATATACATATATATATACACACACATATATATACATAGATATATATATATACATATATATATACATATACACATATATGTATATATATGTATGTATAGATATGTATATATATGTATGTATAGATATGTATATATATGTATGTATATATATGTATATATATATGTATGTATATATATATATCCGATAAGACTATTTTAATGGTTTCATTTTATAAAAAAATGAAAAGAAATATTATAATATTATAGGGGTGATATTAATATAGTGTTGACAATGACTTTCCCAAACCACAACCCTACCTTCCAGGCTTCCGGTTCTTGAGTTCCGATTTCCATTTTTCCCTCTCTTAGCTCAAGCGCCGTCCATGGGCTTTAAGGTTCTAAGTTCCTCATTGCTCCATTGGTCTTGAGTGTCTTCTCGATCGCCGAAGGCTTCTACATTCATCAGAACACCACCGGCGAAGCAATGGCTCGGTACGCCACCGCATCCATCAGTTTTGTTGTGGACGAGGCATCCTCTCATCTCGTCGTCACGCCAGGATGCCTTGTTGGAGAGATCTAAGCTTCTTCATCTTCCTTCTATATCATCAATGGATTGGTTTGGTATACTTTAACATAGCTTAAAAATCTTTTCCTGGCTTGATAATATTAATATGAATCTTCTCATTTATGATTTTTGGTGATCAATATCCTAGAAATTTATTGATTGAACTCATTTATTGAAGATTCCAGTAAATTTCAGAAACTTTACATGCATTTACACACACTCCTTTCAGCGCTTTGGTATTTCTTGACTTTTTTTAATAGCCTAGAAATTAGGTAGTCAAAGTTCTAGCTTGGGGTTGGGGTCCCCTTGGATCATTTTCTCTTTGTTGTAGAAATTTTAATTAGTTTCGAAGGAGTTACTTCAATACTTGTGATCAATTTTATTTTGAGAAATATATTTATAATACTTGATTATTTATTGATTGGAACTTGCAAAATAAAGCATATTTGAGTTCTACTTTACTTATTTTTATAAAGATAATGATAATAATAACTTATTCCCCACTTCAAGGAAAATTTATGAATGCTAGTTTGAGTTGGCTTATAAAATTTTAACTAAAAGATTTAGGCTTAGTCTTGCATTAGATGTTTAGGGAAGCTTAGGTGATAAAGAGTATAAGTATGGTGAGATTTAAGCGAATTTATAATCTATAATATTTTACATCTAGCTTAGGTTGAGGAACGAGTCTCTTAAGCTAAGAATGAAGAGTTGCTATAGTATCCATTCAAAATATACTTTTAAACTCAAAGTAAGGTTGAGTAGAAAATAAAAGCTAAAAATATATTTATCTATGAGTTAGATATTTAACTTTCACGTCTTATATACTAAATCATATATTTGATCTTAGGTTAATCCAAGAAGTATATCGAGCATAGGTGGTGGAGTGACCTTGACCAAAATCACCTTAATGAAGGTGGGTAATATTTAATTTTCTTCTTTATAGAGCTTTTGCACTGTTTGATTCATTCCTTACTCGCATTTCTTATGCTCATTGATGAATCTCATAAATCTGCACTCAAATGATTTATATGTTCAAACCTGCATATGTATGAAATTATATATGTATTTAATGTTTATGTAGAAATGAATCTGTGCATGTGTATGTTGATTGATATTGGAAGTCCTCAGTGGTACGTAGGGGGGTAATATGTACTCGCACGTAAGATTATAGCCTTAGTCTAAGGACTGCCCAAGGGCCAGACAGTCTTCCAAGTTATCGCGAATGGATGTATTCCGAATTTCCTTATGAAAGTTTCAAATGGTATGAATTGTTCTCTATGAAAAATTATGCAAATAACCTCTACAATGTTGTGCATCATCTTCCATTACATGTACTCATGAATGTGATTTCATACATAAGCATGCCATTTTATTTATATGAATATTGATCATATTGCCAGCTTTCTACTTGTTCACCACTATTTTGTAGGAAATTTTATATTATCAACTGAGCCAGTTCACCCCGTTGTTGATAAATTTTTACAGGTTAAACTCGCTTAGTTTTTGACTCAGCACAGTAAGCAAGATCGTGTTAGATGCGACGAGTGAGTATTTTGGGGCACTAGTTAGTTGTATTTTCATGTTTTGGAAGTATGTACATGATGGTTTAAAGCTTAAATTTTGTATAAATATTGGACGAACTGTATAATGATGTAAATATCAAGTTGGATACCTAGAGACTCTCTTTTATTTGATGATTTGATTATGAAGTCTTCCGCTGTAGATTTTTAATTAATTTGCCATTAGCGATAATTTTAGCATAAGTTCCTTGTGATAAATCCGGGTTTCCAGTAAAGCCAAAATCTGGGTCGTCACAACACATGTGAGTCAAGGAAAATTGGAGGATCTACAATACTAGAGATAGAATCAGATAAATTGGAATCCTCCACCAAATTTGAATCCAAAGATAGTGAGGATGCTATTAGGGAAGGAGGCTCCAATATGTCATCAGAAGGATCAATAGGACTGCTGATGAACATATCTACCGTGCTCCCAAGAAAACATGGGGGCACCGCATATGCGCATATATCTCCTTAGTAATTGAAGGAGCCATGACACTGCTGATAGGAACATCTTCACTTCAGTGCTCCCCATGAAGCATGGGGGTACTGAATACATCTCATCAGCAAATGCAGGAGCAGTGTAAGGTGTGGGGGTGGCAAGAAGGTGATTGCCGACTTATCATCCTTCTCTATTTGCAGTTTCAATTTTTCACAATCCTTCGGTGCATGGTCCGAACTTTGACATTGCATGGACCGCTTCCCGGTAGATCTCGGCCTCGAAGAAACCAAACCAACTGGTGATGGCGATGCTCGCATTGGAGCTGCATAATTATAATAGGTAGGTCCATTGCATGAAGAGCCATATAATGTGGATACTCCATACAATGAGTCATACATATTACAATTACGGCTTCCTAAATAACAATCGTCACTAACATGATTATAGTCTCTGCACAATTTACATTGTTGGTAAGCATACATATTGGTGCATGGATGGAGTTAAAATAAATGAGGTAGAAAAGAGACTCACTACACACAATTATGTAATTAAACTTGATGAAAGTATGATTTTAGAAAATACATAGAATAGAGGAAGAATTTACAAATGCAATGAAAATTAAAAGAAAGGAAACCTTAATACCTAAATCTTCAAAATGAAGAATCACACGTACCAGGTTCCCCAGCAACGGCGCCAAAAACTTGACCGCAACTATGGTCACCATGCTCACGTGGAGAGGGGCGTCGGCAGTGAACCGGTCGAAGCAATAATTTAAAACGGAGTTGATCCCTGAGTATCAAACTCACGAGGAACACGGCAAGGTGGATTATTCGAATATGAAAGTCTAGATATGAAGGCGGTTTTAAAAACGTTGATTTAAGATTGGTTTTACTAAGCTACAGATGCAAGAAAATAAACTAATCTACGGTGAGGGTCGTCGGCACCTCTTCGCACTAACATGATGGCTTTACTGAGGGTCGTCGACACCTCTTCGCACGAAAACAATGGAATAACTGAGGGTCGCCAGCACCTCTTCACACACACGCATTCACAACTTCGCAATCACAAGAGCAATGAACAACACAAAAGCAAGCTTTCTCATTCAACAAAGCAAGACATGATTAAGCACATGTGTTCACAACAACAAACCATCATCCAAACATTCATGAATATAGAGATTCTCAAATAAAAACCTAAGAAGGCGGAAGTAGGGAGAGGGATACAAACAGTGTTTGAGATTGTGCCTCGGATACCAACGGAGCCTCCGAAGTCGGTGCTTTCTCCCGTTGAGAGCCTTGTTTGCGTCCGGGTACTCTAGAGAGTTGTCACCTCTAGCAAGAGCTCTTCCCGTCTTCTCGAGATCTTTGCACTTGTCCACGTCAAACTCCTCCTCTTCCTTGCTTGGCGGTTCCAAGAGATGGAGAGAAAACTCTTCTTTGAAGCTTAGAAATGCTTGGATGAGGTCAGGGGGACGAAACCCCTCTTTTGGAACTGAAAACGGCGTGCTGGAGCGAAAAAGATCGAAAGATCCCGTTTTCTCCGTCAAAACTTGCTTAAACAGTCCGTCAGAAAAAATGGGCACGCACGGTCGTGCGAGTGTAACGGCGCACGAGAAACCACAGAACATCAGATTTAGGAGCCACAGAACGCGCACGGTCGTGCGTGAAGAAATACGCACGGTCGTGCGACACAGAAGTCGTGCGCATTAAGTCACACACGGTCGTGCGCGCGTAATGGCGCACGGGTAACCACATAATGTTTGAAATCGGGGAAGTTGAGGCAAAAGAACGCGCACGAACATGCGTGAGTAAACACGCACGGTCGTGCAAAACCCTTAAATGCACACCAGTTGTGTGTTTAGAACGGGCACAGTCGTGCTCTTAAATGCACAAGCAAACTTGAAACTTAAGATTTTTCAGAGAAATGGTCGTGAACGCGCACGGTCTTGCGGCAATGAACATACACTGTCGTGCATTTCATAGCAGGTTTCAAGTATGCCCCTCAATCTTCCCACAACAGCTGCAAATGAAATTACAAGTCAAATACAACAAACAATAGCATACAAACTCAAAGATAAGGGATCATCTCCCCCTAGCATGAAATACAAGAAATGCACTCAATTAGCTCACAAATACTCCTATATGCACTTTGATCAAAGTGAGAAATATGAAGATGAATCCTATCAAATGAGGAGCTAAAGAACTCAAATCACCAAAAACACTACATAAAAATCACTCATCATTAGTAGTCATCCCTCCTATATAGGGAGGGATGACGAATATTAGAGGATATTTTGGAGTCTAGTCTTGTAAAAATCTTTGAAGGGGACTCTTAGGGGGAATTGGTATGGGCCTTCGTGCTTAATTATCTGTTATGGGCTTTCATGCCTAGCAATCAGTTATAGCACTTAGTGCCTAATTATCTTATAGATCCTTATGATTATAAGTATTTTATGTATTGATAAAATGTAGAAGTTGGGTCATAAATACGAGTTGTTGGTTGTTAGGGGTTTAGTCATTAAGTATATCATGTATGTCTATTTAAAGGCAATGGATGTTGAATGAAGGTAAGCAAGTATTGTCTCTTTTTGTCCACTATTATGAGATTGTGGTAGCTCTTTCCTCATGAGCACACTCCGCCCAGGCAACCATGGTTACGGCCTCGTAGCATCTCCACCATTGTCATCTTCACCTCTGACCACCTCTCCAGCAAGCTATCAATCTCTTACAGCGAGGTGGTAATAGGAATTATCCCTCGAGAGCTTGGTGCGAGCATACCTCCAATTATATAGTATTCTTCTATTCTAGAGCAATCCAATTTCAATGCATACCATAAATCAACATCAAATCCTTACATAAACTACATATGTGGATAACTAAAGAGAGGAAGAATTCAAGCATGTACGCATAGAAATAACCATATGATCAGACTTACTTGTCTCATTTCGTCAAGACTGATTGCGCCATTCTTATCAACATCAATTGCATCAAATTGATCTCGGAGATCAGCCAGCTCATCCTCATTTATTGTACTTGCTAGAGCCTGCTTAAATCATGGATATATGATGCTCAGAATTTTTAGCAAAAAATGCTCAAAATATAGATCGGTGTATGAAAAATTCAGGATAATCTTTTACCCTCAGAGCAAACTGTTTCAAGCGACTGTACTTCACAAATTGGCGCATGTTAGATAAAACAGATATATCCAAGGGGATTTCCCTGGCATCTCCCCCCTCTCTAACCCATGGATGCGCTGCACATAAAAAATTCATCAAAACTAGAACTCAGAGTAGACATTTCAACGATATTTGAACCTCTTGACACTTGATAATTACAAACGTGAATAAATCAATCAAAATCATATCAGATATTCAGGATTACAAGAATAATGTCAACAAAGATTTTCCTTATTAACTAATTCATGCACTAATTTATTTATCTTTCCCCTCTCTCCCTGCTCCCTCCTCTTTTCCTCTCCCGCTCTCTCCCTCCTTTTCTCTCTATTTCTAGTGGTAAGAATATGTAAAATAGAGGATAAGATGAGAAGCCCCAAAATATGACACTAAAATGGAGGATTTCATTTTATAAAGTATAGATAAGATGTTTTATACCGTCATAGCTTCCAAAAAAGAAACTTACATAAAGCTTGAGCAGCTGTTAGCCTTGCACGAGGATCTTTCACTAGCAACTTCTGCACAAAATCTTTTGCGCTAGCACTTAAGTTAGGCCAGGGCTTCCTCTTAAAATCTGGTTTACTTTTTAATACCTATAATAACAAAAATGATGAAAACAGAAGATAAATAAAATAAAATATTTGTACTACTTCACTAATTTTCAAGTATGATTTGAGAATAATGGCAGAATAAAAAGGTAAAATTGAAAAACACCACCTTGAATTTCAAGTTAATCAAAGTTACAGATAATGGAAATAACCAATAAGAACAATGATAAAATCCAATCAACCACAAGTAAGGTTGAGATCGAGGTTCCGTTTGGCACGGCGGTGGCGGTCGTGAACGCAGTGGTTATGAACCATCGTTCGTGAACGCACGACCTCACCTAAGGAATTTCATCCACTTTTATGTTCAAAACTAGTTTTCTTTTTTGATGGAGGTCATAACCATTGTCATGCCAAATATACATTCTATGACAGTGACATTTTTGTCCAAGCTCACTGGAGCAAAAAAGCCGCGTCAAACGGAGCCCTAGTCATTTTGAATGAATTGGCTCAACTCTAAATAATTATTTTATTTAAGTCAAACTTGATTTAATATAAAAATCACTTCGTATCAAAATTGATAGTGAGCCTGAAGGTGAAGCTTCAAATCGACTCAAGATTACCTCGAATTTCAAGGGAGTCGAGAACAATTATTTGTAGCATTAACAAAAAAAAGACATGATAGTAATTTCCATTAAAATTGAAACATGAAAATTCAACATCTAATATTAGATAATGGGATAGTATATCAGGCCAAAAGCCCAAAAGTGATTTGCAAAATTTCTCTGATTTAATTTTTTTTAAAGATGTGAGAATTAAGAAACCAGTACTGAAAAGTCCGGTGAAGGTAACCTCGCCAATTCCAAGATATTAAAAACAGCAGCGACAAAACATTGAGACATGGATTACCTCATTCTAACAATCTTTGAAGTTCCTGACGGTGCATTGCAGAATAAGAAGAAAAAAATTTAAATGCTGTTTAGACGTGCTTTTAAGAACTTTGATCGTTTTTCCGAGTTCGATGAATTTCTTATTTTAGAAATTTTTCTTATGAATTTATCCTCTTATTCTAAGAATTTACTACCCACTTTCTTGTAATTATGTTCTTTAAAAGCTAGAAAATAAATATGCTTAACGTAGTAAATGGCATGCATACTGTGGCTATTTCTTAAGAAAATAGTATAGAAACCAAAATATTTTTAAATCATTTGACAATTAAGAGTTATAAGAACATAATGTATCAATCAACAGAATACCTATTTGTGTGCTTTAAGATGGGTATAGACGATGTCAAGGAGTTTTCATCATTGTAAACACCAGCAGACAGCTGTGGATACATGTAAAGCACACATTGTGTACTTGTGCTAGAGATATGTTGTAATGCCCCGGTCTACTGTGGGTGTGCTACAGGTTTGCAAACCAGTGACCCCAACCCATCTCCACGGATCTGATTGGTCGCAGCAGCTAATTCCAATTGCGGATTGTTGAGACTAGGGCTTGAACCTCAGACCTCCTAGATAAGGGAGCTCTAAACTGCACGGGCTGAGAGGAAATCTTAATTCCGCCACTAGATCGAGATATGATGGCTTTCACACGAGGAAGAGGGGGTTGCAAAGGAGTGAATAAGGTTTATGTGACCTGAGGCAAGGAATGAGAAGGGCAGGAAGGAGACATGCAAAAAACAGTTCTAGGAGAGGAAGAGATGAAAATGTCGCCGTTGAGGCAACAACGATGTTAGAGGTGCCTTGGGGAGAAGACCTCAATGGAGTCAACAAAAGGAAGTAAGGGGTGTGGGTGTCGATCTGGAGGGAGGAAACAACATTGTAGGAACATGCTGATGGAAGATGATGGAGATAACAATGTTGTCAAGGTGTTGAGCAAAATTGAGGACAATAACGTCCATATAAGGGAGGCAACATCCACGAAGGAAGTTAAGGGCTTGGCATCAAGGGCTAAACAGATAGGACAACCTGCTTTGATGACATGTTATCGTGAGAGTATATTTGAACTGAAAAACTCTATCTATACATGCATAATTTTAACAATAACTTTTTAAATCTTCCATAGCATCCAACTACTTAGTCATTTTTATATGGTCATAGAGAACATAAACTCATGAAATATAACAAAAGAAATTTATGCACATTACCTCCTTAAAAATCCCATCTTCAGTTTTATCCCAAAATGGGCGACGCCCGCATAATAAAATATAAGTGATGACACCTATACTCCAAACATCAGATTCAGGTCCGGATATGCGTTTCAGTACCTCTGGAGCGACGTAATAAGCACTGCCGACAATATCAGGAAATCTCTTCCCTGCATAATGCAAGTTCTCAATATTATTCGGGTACATTAATGGCCATAAACACTATAATTTAGAAGAAATAAACACAGACCTGGCTTTATAAAATCTGAGAGACCAAAATCTGTAGCCTTAAGAGGAGAGTCCTCCTTAGTCGACTTCAAAAGAAAATTCTGTATAAAAAGATGTTTCAAGTGTTGTAAAATATATAAAATATGACTCATTTCCCAAAAAAAAACTGCTAAAGTCCTGGAATGGTAGAGCCTTACCTCGGGTTTCATGTCCCGATGTACTAGACCATGCAGATGACACTCTGCTGCAACTTTGAGCATCTGCCTTACTACAATAGCAGCATCTTTCTCCGTGTACCTGCTATCCTTTCTGGAAAGAGTATTGACTTAGAGTCAAATCTTACTCCGAATGAACAAAGGAGGGTCATTCTCAATGGCTTCATCAAGAATATTAAAATGCATCCAACAACAATGTAATGTAGCATCATAGACTATATGAATGTAGTACAGTATATAACATGCAAGAGATATAATTACCTGGCTAATATCCGGTCAAGTAGTTCACCACCCTCGCACAATCTGTTATAAGAACATGATAACAATGTCATTCACAATCTTAAAGTATTGAAATTTCTGCACTCCATTTATTTCCCAAATAAAGTACCGATAAAAAAGCTAAGTGAGAGTCACATTTCACCATGGAAGCGCAAAAGGAACTTATGATCCGACATTTAATAGTTCAACAACCCCATAAAAAGTAACTGACGGAATGAAAATCCTGCTCAAGTAAAAGCACCATGACAATATCCTAAAGCATAGTACACAGCTGGAATAAAATGTTTAAGCGAAGTAAACTCTTTCTAGAAATCAGATAACAACCACATATGTTCATATATATCTAACGCAATATTCATCTATTTTAGAAAACTGGCACTTCCCATTTCATATTAATTCATGGCTGGTACAAATAAAGACATCTTAATGGGGATCACGGATCGAGGGCGGACCGACACTTATCGGAGCCCGCACGAGTCTACATACGCACGAGGCGGAGATATGATAATCTAATAGACGATTCGAGCCGGTAGTCGCGTTCAGAGCGACGACGACATAATTTGTGTGTACTTTTTATTTTTATTTTATGCAAAATTAGTATATTTATGTTCCGGAAGATCTTGGTCGTACACAGTGGGCTCTAAGTCAATAAAAAGGGATATAGTGGCTGGTTTTCGGAGATCGCAGATTTTGGACAGAAATTTCGAGCTCTCCTTGTCGTCTCGTGGTGCTTCGTAGATCCTTGGTACCGAGGCCAAGGTAACCTCCTCATCTGTAGAAGAACCATGTAAAAAGGCTCATGCAAAGGGCCATTTTTCTCACGTATAGATTAGTCTCACATCTTGATTTGAAGTTGAGTTTTCACTCCTCTTTCCTATAAATTTGTGTACAAATACATGTATTATAAATTTCTTATGTGAAGTAATAAAATATCGGAACTTCATAGTTTCTTTTTCTACATGGTATCAGAGCTACTCGATTCCTAACATTGGACTCTCGACGATTGAGTTCCCCTCTCACCGATTGAACCCTTCTTTTTCTCCTGAATTTTTTGGTCCAGGTACTCGCCCAACTCTATTGGGAGCTCACCTAGTCTCTGTGCTCTGCCGTCTCCACAAATAAGCTAGCCCACCCCACCTTTTATGGGCACGACGGTGGCCCGTGTATTTGCTTCCTCTACTTACCTCTGTCTCATACTAGAAGAACATTGATGCATATGTACCTGTAGCTGCCTCTGCAAATAGGGCTCGCCGTTTCCTTGAGCCGCTGAACCCACTGCTCCTCTCCCACGGCTTTCCGACTTCCATTTGTTTCCGTGATCGGTGCCATTTCTCTCCTTGGATTCGCAGGAGCTTCCGTTCATAACTCGTCGCACCTCCCGTCGAGAACTCGTCGCACCTTCCTTCCAGAACTCATCGCACCTTCCTTCCAGAACTCGTCGCACCTTCCTTCCAGAACTCGCCGCACCTTCCTTCCAGAACTCGTCGTTTGTCTCCAAAGATTCGCAGCATGTGTGCACCTGTCCTGCAAGAGCTCGCGGCCTCAGACTCGTCACTCCCTTCTGATTTCTCGCGGCCACTGTGCTTCTCAGCTTTCGTCCAGCACTCGCCGCACCTCCTTTCCCAAACTCGTCGTTGCTTCTTGCTGCCCACTCCATCCTGCTCCCGCCTCCTTGGTTTCTTGTTCTCTGCGGTCACTTGCCTCCTGAGCTCGATGCAACTCTCTAATAGTACTCGTCGACCTCCTTGCAGCCTTGCAGGTTGCTTCCTCCTTTCAGAGCTCGCAAACCCCTGCAATTGTCGTCACTTTCTTCCAGCAATGTCTACTCACGTGGGAACAAATGCTACTTCTTCCCCGTCCACCATTCCGCAACCCTTGGTCCGGCCTCTTTCCCTGACGTCCGCAATGAATTGTGCATTTCCACGATCTCCCTTACTGGGAAGAAAAAATTTATTGAATGGGTCCACTCGGTGCGCTATGTCTTTTAAACTAAGAGGTTGCTTCATCATCTAACTTGTGACCCGCCTGTTGAGCCTACCGAGCAATGGCTCAGGGATGATGATCGGGTTTAGTCATGGATTCTGAATTCCATGGAGAGTGAGCCATATCACATGGCTATGTACCACAAAACTGTCAAAGCCACGTGGGACGAACTTCAGTCTCTATACTCTGAAAGGACAGACTCCAACATTTGTTCGATATCTTTACGGATCTACAGACAGTTGAACCTGGTGTGGATGGGGATCTGACTTCCTTTGTTGCAAAGTACAAGACCCTCGTCGAGGCGTGGATCCAACACCAGCCACCGACTTTGTATTTCGCAACACAACGAGCTCAGAAGGAATTTGTTGGCATAGCCCTGATGTTGGCATGAATCCCCCTTATCTATACAGTGACTGTGCCAACATATTATCCTCTCCTACCATTCCCTCTATCTCCAATGTCTGCTCTATGACTTTGAAGGTGACGTAGCCCATTGATGTCTCAGTGACACTGTTACGAACTAGAGGGGGGAAGAGAAGCAATAGAGGAAACTAAAGAGAAGATGAAGAGAAATTAGGGTTTAGGAGGGAGGAAGAGAAATACCTGAGAATAATACTTGATTGCCGTCATGAGAGAGCCCCGAGCCTATTAATACCCGGGGCAAGAGGGGGCCGGCCGGCCCCCTCAAGTAGGGGCTGAACCGGGGTGGTTTAGCCCCACTAGGCCTCTTTTATTGATTGGGGGCTGAACCGGGGTGGTTTAGCCCCACTAGGCCTCAAGTAGGGGCCGGCCGGCCCCGTTGCTTCGCGTGTGCTCCTTCGGTCGTCGAGTGTATTTATGCCCCGAGAAACGCAGGACATTTGTGGGCATAACATTCCCCTTCCCATCAAGAACTAGCTTGTCCTCAAGGTGGAAGCCCGGAAACCTCTCGCGAAACTCCAGAAGATCAACCCATGAATTGTGAACCCCCGCCATATGCTTCCATTTAACGAGCACCTCAGGATGGTATTCGGTGTCCCGTTTCTTCCACTTGGTCAACAGTATGGCCTCCGGTGAAGGACGTAATTCGCCGGAGGTGGTAGCCTCCGGGAGGCATGGACTGGCTTGAATCGAGTCTCCAATTTTTCTCTTAAGAACAGAGACATGGAACGTCTGGTGTATGCGAGACCCCTCTGGTAGTGCCAAGGTATAAGCCATCGGACCCACCCGTCGGATAATGCGGGAAGGCCCGTAGAACCGTGGAGCCAGTTTCTGATTGGCCCGCCGAGAGACTGAAAGTTGCCGGTAAGGTTGGAGCCTGAGGAAAACCTCATCACCGATCGCAAATTCACGTTCGGTGCGATGTTTATCTGCATGTGCCTTCATACACTCCTGTGCTACCCGTAGCACCATTAAGGTGCGATCTCGGTCCTGTAGCGTCCGATCGACCGCCGGGAGGGCGGTGCTGTCCGGCTCATACGAGCCCAAAGTGGGTGGTGGCCGCCCGTAGACGACTTCAAATGGTGTGAGCTTGCTAGCCGTATGAAAAGAAGTGATGTAACAATATTCGGCCCAATCAACCAACGGGTCCACGTGCGTGGCTCGTCCATCACGAAGCAGCGTAAGTAGGTCTCTACCCCCTATTGAGGACCTCCGTTTGTCCATCAGTTTGGGGGTGGTTGGTTGTACTCATGCGCAACGTGGTGCCTTGTAACCGGAATAACTCCTTCCAAAATCTGCTCACAAAAACGGGGTCTAGATCGGAGATGATGGATTGAGAGATACCATGAAGCCGAACAATCTCATGAACACTGCGCTCTATCTCGGCCTTCTGGATGTGCGGGTAACGGTAGGGTCGGATGTTGGTGGGTTCCGCCCCTGTCATCAGCTGAATCTGATGATCCGAAATCTCGACGGAGGTAGTGTGTGTGGCTCCTGAAAAACATCATCGTACTGCGACAGTAAGGTCCGCATCTGCTCAAGTTCCTCTGGGGCGTCCGGTGAAGACGTCGCCAACCCCATGACCATCGCCATTGTGCTTCCCTGTTCTTCCAACCGTTGCAGGCTCCGGAGAGAAATCTCCTTAAGCGGGGACGATCGTATGCCGTACAAACAATGATCTATCTCTTGCTGGGTAAACTCCATGGTAATCCGATCCCAATCCGTGGTGACCCTCCGAAACTGTCTGAGCCACTGAACCCCGAGGACCATGTCGGATCCCCGAATCGGTAGGAAGTAGACGTCGGTGTAGCAGACGTACTCCTGCATCCGCAACTCCACCCCCTTCATCACCCCCTCGCATTTCAGCTTGCTGTCGTCTGCCACCATGACCTGGAAAGCGGCCTCCCTGTCAACTGTATGGCCCACCTTCAATGCCACCGCGGGGTTGATAAAATTGTGGGTGTTCCCACTATCAATCAGAATAGTCACCCGCTCTTGGCCAATCCTTCCGGCGATGCGCATAGTAAGAGGCGAAGTGCACCCCTCCATGGCTTGGAGGGAAACTCCAAACTCTGCTAGGTCCAGTCCTTCCTCCTCATCAGCATTTGTAGGGTTTTCATCATCATCCGCCTCCCTCGGCATGAAAACCTGAACCTTTTGGCAATTGTGACCTGGCGTGTACTTCTCATCACAGTTGAAACGCAAGCCCTTCTCCTTCCTTGCCTGAAGCTCCGGCCAAGTCAGTCTTGTCACCGTAGGTCGAACTGCCGGTGGGGGGTCCCTCCGGGCCGCTAGCGGGGCCGTCGGAGCTCTCGTCGTGGCCTGGTTTCTCTGCCTGTTAAAGTGCTCCTCCTGTATCCGTGCGAGGCTGATAGCATGGCTCAAACTGCGGGGCATGTAGGCATGAACCTCATCTCTCAAGTGGTCCTTCAGCCCGGATATAAAGCAGCTAAGAAGAGTCTTCTCCTCCCAACTAACTCGGTTGGCCAGTTCTCAAACTCAGTGCGGTACTCTGTCACCGTCCCCTTCTGCCGAAGCTTATGTAGCGTTGCTTCGACGTCCTCGTACTCCAACGGCCCGAAACGAGCGGAGAAAAAACTGTAAATAACTATCAACTACCACTTGCAACATAGTAGTAAGAATAAGTACACCATATTCAACCGTGTATATGTACATTGATGTTACATGCTTTAATAAAAATTGTTGCTTGTTTAATTGACTAGTAGACGGAGATCGATCGTGTTGCATTTGAGAGACTTATGATGCCAACATTTTTTATATTCAGATGGAAGATCGGAGTCAGTGATCTCGTCGGGCTCATTTTTCTGCATTTTTCGGGTCTTGATCTCATTGGCAGTCCATCGTCATTGACAGTTGCATCAACTTGACATCGAGAATATCTTTCTTAATGGAGATCTCGCTAAGACTGTCTACATGCAACAACCTCCTAGTTATGAAACCACGGGAGAGTCTCTTGTCTGTCACCTCAATAAATCTATCTATGGCCTTAAACAGTCTCCTCGAGATTGGTTTGATAAGTTCAGTCAGGTCGCTCGAGATTTTAGCTCACCCGGAGCTCGGCAGACTTCTCCCTATTTACTCGTCATCGTCTGGCTGGTACGGTGATACTTCTTATCTATGTTGATGATATTCTCATCACGGTCGATGATCTGAATGGTATAGCTATGATCAAGAAGCAATTGGCATCACATTTTCGAACCAAAGATTTAGGTCGCCTCCGATATTTCTTGGGTATCGAGGTAGCTCGTCGGCCCAATAGACTCGTCTTGTCTCAACAGAAGTACAGTCTCGGCCTTATTCACAATGCAGGCTACTCAGGATGTAAGTCTGCTGACACGCCAATAAAAGCCAACCACAAGCTTTGTGCTCTTGCAGTTGACTCTGATTTGCTTCTCCCTAATCCGGAGTACTATCGTCGTATTGTTGGCAGGCTTATCTATCTGACAGTCACACGACCCGATATATCTTTTGCTATTGGGGTGGTCAGCTGTTTTATGCATGCTCCTCGGATTTCCCACCTCCAAGCTATCGAGTGAATTCTTCGGTATCTGATTAATGCCGGGACAAGGACTTGTGTATAAGCCCTCCTCTTCTTTATAATTAATTGCTTACTCTGATGCACACTATGTTAGTTCCCTCGGTTTACGAGTGGCTACTTCACCTATTTTGGAGGACACCTAGTCACCTGACGAAGCAAGAAGCAAGAAGCAAACGGTGGTGGCACGCACTTCTGCGGAGACTGAGTATTGTTCAATGGTGTCTGTTGTTTCTGAACTCATGTGGTTGGAAAGTCTTCTTACTGATCTTAGTGTAAAACTCCCCTCCGGCCGTTCTCTACTGCATTAGTCAAGCTACCATCCATATCGCCGAGAATCTCGTGTTTCCTGAGCATACCAATCATATCAAAGTTGATTATCACTTCATCCTAAAAAAAGTTCAACTTCACAAACTAGACTTGAGACATGTACCCGATGACGAGCAAGTTTTTGATGTTCTCACCAAAGTCTTACCTCGCCCACTACCACTATACCGACAGTTTATTTCCAAGCTTAGCGCCTGCAATCTGTATGCTTCAGCTTGTGAGGGTGTAGAAGAACCATGTAAAAAGACCCATGCAAAAGCCCATTTTCTCATGTATAGATTAGTCCCACATCTTGGTTTGGAGTTGGGTTTTCGCTCATCTTTCCTATAAATTTGTGTACAAATACTTCTATTATAAGTTTCTTATGTGAAGTTATAAAATATTGGAACTTCATAGTCTCTTTCTCTACATCATCCATACCTTCAAACATAACTACCTTCTTTTCGATATAACCATCAAGTAACTACCTCTCCCCACCCATAATCACCCATAACTCCCCCCACCACTAAAAAAAACCAACTACCTGAATTTATTCATAACTGCTGCAGTCTCTCTCCAAAAATCACCATAACTTCACTATCCATAACTGCCCACTAATCATATAACCACCCACAAACTTCTCATATAACTCCCTAAACAGCAGGTCACTAATTAAACACTCCCTAAGCATCCGTCCCACCTCCTCCGTACCACAAACCACCCCTCCCTACCACAAACCACCCCTCCCTACCAAGTAACTATCTTCTGTTCACGTCCAGCTCCAAATTTCCTGCCCCAGAATACTACCCAGCCCCCTGTTCAACTCCAGGAACAATCCAAAAGGCCATTCCAGGCCCTGGAAATTCTCCAGGCAGCCCTCATCTTCATCCAAGTGGCAGTTCAGCCTCCACAGCCAATATATTCCCTCCGACAACCCTCACCCAATCCAGGACACTCTTCAAACACCCTCCCTGCCTCTGGTTCCTACCCAAATACAGTCCAGAAAACAATTCCAGCCCCTGGAACCCCTGGAAACATGTTTACAGCACCAGGCATGTAGCCCAGTCCCTCCCCTAGTCCTCCCACCATTCCCCAACTTCAGCACCCTGAAAATAGTAAAAGCTGCTGCAGAGTTGCTGTTCAGTCCCCAAATCAGCCACAATTTCAGTCTCCACCTCCTATTTCTTATGTAAGTTCATATGTGAAGTTATTATTCCCCTTTGTTGTTTATTTGATGAAGAGCGTATGATTATGGATGTTAATTTGCATTTGTTTTCCCAAGACTTGTCCTACTTGTGAGATTTATTCTCTTAATATTTAATTGAATTACTTTCTACTTTAAGTCAACTTGATCTGGTTTGTTTTTCTAGTGTCTAATCTCAAATGTGAATGAATGTGGACTATATTAATAATTTCAGCACTTATTATAATTGTTGGCCGGATAATTGTGTGTATTGCATCATTATTAGGTTTCACCACAATACAACACAACACAACGCACACCCACATACATTCATTAGAGTTTTCCGTAGGGCACACTCACTACATTCGTCCTGCATCACATATGGTGTATTCTTCTAGCAGTTATGTTTGGAATTTTCCCCACTTGCTAATAATTTCATAAATCCAAAAAACGTGATTTTTTTCAAATATTTATTTTCTTAATTATTTTCCTTCATAGCAATTCATGGCATCAAACAGTTTAATAATATGTATTCTACATCACATTAAATTGGATATCCAGATAAAGATAAAAATTAACGGAAGAATTTATGTTCCAACCAACTATCACACATAAGGAGAGGTACTTTCTTATGAAATACTTAAAGTGGAGCTTCAGAGGTCAGAAGAGAAATTCAAGTTTATATCATAAAAAGTATGCTGACAATCTTAAGAATATTTAATCCAATTTAATGGAGAGGTTTTATATAAAAAAATACTTCAAGTTATAAATTGGTCGTGTTGATATGATAAGAAAATGGTTCAGGAATTTAAAAATATGTGTAGAAGCTTGAAGCAGTGGTAATGCACTAACTGTAAAGGATTTACTTTGTATATATAAAGAAGTCCAAGAACACTTACTCCATAACAATATATACATAGTTTTCATCTTCAAATGCATTATAGAAGTGGACAATGTTCTCATGGCCTTTAAGGGCTTGGAGTATCTTTACTTCACGCTTTACATCCTGGACAGCAATTGGAAGAACCATCTGTGGCAACAAAACCTTAAATACATTACTTCTTTCCAACACACCATCTGATCACAGGTTTAAAAAAAGGAAGATGCGAAGGAACTAAAAACTTTTATTATATGCAATCTTAACATAGACCAATGTCGGTATTTCTATCAATGGCAAAAAAACAAAGAGAAGCCAAGAAAACTAACTTCTTACTAAAGCTTAAGGATAAGATACAATTTATATGTTTGAGTAACAAGCTACGGGAGATTCTATCAGTTGGAAAAAGAACTCTATCAACCAATTGATACTAACCATTTCTATATAAATATACAGGAGGGATGAAAGACAAGTTTAAAATAAAACACAAGTAATTAATAAGTAATGCTAACACTCTCCCTCAAATTGAGGGTGTAATATTCATCATGCTTAACTTAGCAACAATCTTACCAAAGGCACTCATGATCAACCTCTTAGTGAGAACATCAACAAGTTGTTTGTCGGATGGGGCAAACGGCATACAGACAACTCCTCTTTCAACGTTCTCTTTAATGAAGTCTGTCCATTTCAATGTGTTTGGCGCGGTCATATTGGAAAGGATTGTGTGATATTGATGTCAGCTTTGTTGTCATAGTATAATCTGATAGGTTCTTCCTTAGCAAGATCAAGATCACTCATCATGGAGTAAAGCCATTAACCACATATCTCATGAGTCATGTCTCTGAACTTTGCTTCAGCAGGGCAACAATATGTTGTTTTTTGCTTCTTCAAGTTACAAAATTTCCATCAACCAAAGAACAATATTCGGATGTGGGTCTTCAGCCCTCCACCGAGCCAACCCAATCTGCATCCATATAAACCTCCATTTTTTATTCTTCACTGAGAAAGAATAGAATACCACTTCGGGTGAAATTTTGAGATGTCTAAGAATTATGTGGGCAGCATCCAAATGACGGATCTTTGATGAATGCATGTACTGACTAATTACTCCCGCAGCATAGGAGATATGTGTTCGCATATAGGATAGGTAGATAAGTCTGTCAACCAGTCTCTGTAATACACTGACGTCTACAATGACTTTTTCCGTCATCTCTTCTTAATTTATGATTAGCTTCAATAGGGGTGTCAGTGGGTCTACACCCACTCATCTCTGATGTCTCAGGTCAAGGATGTACATCCTATGTTAGATAAAAATCTCATGCTTTGATCCGACAACTTCAATGCCCAAGAAGTACCTGGGTTCAGTAGGAGAAGTTGTGGGAGGATGATATGGTGGAGGAATAGGGAAAAGAATAGATGAGGAACTCACTTCCAGCATAGATAAAATCTCCCCCTGAAGTAAGGGCAGAAAATAGGCCTCAGATTCACGAAAAATGGCGTTCATGGTGACAAATGCCCAAGAAGACATAGTTCAGGGCCCGAGAATCTAAGTTTTGTTTTGTGATGTACATGAACAAAAAACACACCCAAAGACTCGGGGATGTGGTTGTGTAGGAGTCACCTAAAGAAATACTGCAGGTTGTGATGTTCCTTAAGACACGGGTATGCATACGGTTGATAAGTTAAAGTAAGAACAGTACCCCCCAACACACACACACACACCTTCCCCCACACCCCCACACCCAGTAATATTTAGGGAGGTGCATCTTCAGCAGGGTATCATCGGGACACTTAAGGAAGCTGGAAATTTTTCGCTCAGCAAACTCATTCTGGGTTGTAGAATAGACACGAGAGGTTTGGTGAATAATGTCAAGGTCACTTAAATACCTCTCAAACTAAGAATCAATGTACGCACAACCATTGTCACTACGTAAGATTTTAATATTGTTATGCAAACTGAGTGACTATCATCTTCTTAAATTGGTTGAAGGTAACAAACTAAAAACATCAAGAGATGGAAGCCACGGAACAAGGTCCTCATACATCAGTATGAATAATAATAATAATAATACGAGTAATGTTGGGCAAGGAAACATGACAAACGAAGTACGCGGATGTTTACTAAATTCAGATACATCGCAGTTAAAGTTTTCAAAAAGAAGAGCAGACACAGTAGGAAAAAAATGTTTTGTAATAGACTAATAGAGAGAGATATCCTAGGCAACAGTGCCAGAAATCCAAGATAGAAGACTGAGACGCATTTAACTTTTGTGGAGACGAAGCAGAGCTAGACGAGTCAAACACATATAGGTCATCGCACAAACTACCATAGTCAATCATCTTCCCCGACTTCAAGTCCTAAAACACACAAGAAGAGAGGAAAAAAATTACAGAACAGTTTATAGAATTGGTTAAGTGACTAATGCAAAGAAGACTACAAGCAAAGTTTGGGACATGAAGGGATTGTTTTTTTTCCTGCAATAGAGGAAAAAGAAGTCATATGCAATGCTCACTTTGTCTCTACCAGACAAGGGGAGGTAGGACAAAACCTAAAGCACAGTCAGTCATGTAATCAGTGGCTCTTGGGTCTATGATCCTGTGAGTGTAAGAGCAGGTGGACGCAGAATGAGAACCTGGTATCTCGTGTGGTCGTAGGAAGATGATGATAAAGTAGTCGGCTCAGTAGGGTGAACATGTATTAGACAGCAGAAAGCCTAAATCTCTTCAGCTGAGAGTGAATTGGGAAGGCCAAAATGATCAGGGCAAGTGATGTTCGTGATGTATCCTCGGAGGCCTTAGATAAGTGAGCATAACGGGAGGAGAGTGGCCATCCCTGAGATTGACTATATCCACGGCCGCCCCGTGGTGTGGATACCCCTGGTTGTGGTGGGAATCCATGAAGCTTGAAGCACATGTCCTGGGTGTACGTGCCTTCCCACAATAATCATGAACCAAGTGGTCCTTCTCCATAGATTTATGTTTGTAGTTGTGGCTTGGCCGACTTCCAGAACTATATTGATCAGCAGCAAGAGCAGATCCTTATCGAACAGAGTTTGAAAGTCAAGTCCGACGTTAATCAAACTCTTGTTGCACAAGGTTGTAAACTTTTGAAAGAGGTGTAGTAATGCGCCCAAGGATATGAACACTAATCTAATCAAAATCACGATCGAGTCCATGAAGGAACTCAAAAACTCTATTGTGTTCTTCCCGAGCCTTAACCAAAACTTTGTCCTCCGGAGATACAAGAATAAGCGAGTCAAAGTGATAATATTCCTAGTAAAGCAGAAAAAATTTTAGGTAGTAAACAAAAGGAGGGTGTTCTCCCTATCGTAGAAGGAATATCTTTTGTCTCAAGTCTCAACTGGAATATTTGAGCAGCATTTCCATGGCGAGAGTATGTGGCTTTAACTCTCTTTCAGATATCAATAGTCGTATCCAAGAACAGATAGTTGTGGGAAATAGATTCCAGCATATAATTTGTGGCCCAAGACATGACTAGGGAGTTCTCAAACTCCCACTGAATCCAATCCAGTGAACTAATTTCGAGTTCAATAGTGGCACCATTAATATATCCAAACATTATGCAGTTTTCAGAGCAATAGTGATCGAGCGGGACCATGGTAGGTATTTAGATTCATCCAATCGAATAGTAGTAATCTAAGTGGTGTTGTGATCATGTCTAGCCCAGCTAGATCCCACATGAGCCATGGAAGGAGGAATGCCACCAAGACCAGATAATGCAATGGAAGAGTAAACACTTCCAAGCATGGTGACTTGAGAATAGAAATATGGAGATTACCCAATGATAGGGACAACAAGAAAGAAATGATAAACTGGGCTTTTCTCATACAAAGAGGGAAACCTTAGATTCGGCAAAGGTCGCAATCCAACCACCAGAACCAAGAAGAAATCAAGATATATGATGGAGGAGAGGAAGATCCAACTTCTAAAATATGGTAGAGATTGGGCTTCGAAATGGTGATTAAGCACTCATCAGGTTAATCCGACACCCGACTTCATCGATCGGCACCGCAAGAAATGTGAGAAGGCGTAGGATGGAAGAGTTAGGGATTCAGCGAGATGAGAGGAAGGAAGAAGATCGGCGGCAGAATTGGGTCCAGCGGCGGGCGGAGGAGATGAGATGAAAGTATGTGATATGCACACGGGCGGGAGACGAGTCACAGGTTTGAGTATTGCTCTGATACCATGTTGGAAAAAGAACTCTATCAATTAATTGATACTAACCACTTCTATATAAATATATAGGTGGGATGGAATATAAGGGTAAAACAAAACACAAATAATTAATTAATAACTAATGTTAACACTATCATTAGTGTCACATCCTGAATCCGATGAGGGGCAGAGAGTGTTTTGGGTGCAGTGAAGCCCAGCCAAAGCAGCTTCTGATAGACTTCTAGGATGGCAGACTTATAGCCTTATAGGTGAAAGGAGGTGCTGGAATAAACTGAATCTCACATCGGAATTGGACGAAAAGTTATTGAGCTTAAGTAATTATTTGAATCCTCAAATATCATAGGCGCCTTTTCAGAGCAAGTAGTGAAGTTGTGTTGGAAACTTCATAATTAAGTGTGCTCCGGTGGGAGTAATCCTAGGATGGCGACCTCATAGGAAGTGCTCGTATGTCACTTATGGAAAAGGGCAAAATTATGTGGTTCAATTCAGTATGAGCTACGATGAACCAAAGCGGGCAATACTTCTGATATTGTGAAGGGTGGGTTGGGTCATTACAAATGGTATCAGAGTCAGACCTCCTGCAGTACGTGTGGTTCGGGGACGAACCATGCGGAAGTTGATGGACATGTAACATCTTGAATCCGATGAGATCGGGGAGTGCATTAGGGGCAGTGAAGCTCTGACAAAACAGCTTCTGACAAGCTTCTAGGATGGCAACGTTCTAGGTGAAAGGAGATGCGGGAATGAACCAAATCTCACCAAAGCTCAGGTAATAATTTGAATCCTCAAATATCAGAGGCGCCTTTTCGGAGTAAGTGATGGAGTTATGTTGAAAACTTCATAGTTAAGAGTGCTCCGGTTGGAGTAGTCCTAGGATAGATAACTTCTGGGAAGTGCTCGTAGGTCACTTATGGAAAAGGGAAAAACTGTGCGGTTCAACTCAGTATATGCTAGGATGAACCAAAGCGAATAATACTTCTGATATTGTGAGGGTTAGGTCATTACAATTAGTTTATCAAGAGTAATTGGTAGAGTAGATGACCGATTGGGAAGGATCGAGAGAGGAATAAAGGGAAGAACAAGCCTTAAGTGAGATAACGGATGTCAAAATCCACGAGAAAAGCTCTAGCTTGAGCAATATACTTGTTTTTATGTCTCGGGGAAAACTTTACATAAACACTTGCTTGCAACCATAAATATTTTAAAATAAAATCAAGGCTAATAATAAAAAGTCTCTAAACTACATTAAAAATCTTTCTTGCTTCAAGTCCATCCATTACTAGTCGTAACCTTCGGGAACCATGCAATCCCTCTTGGAATAGACGCACGACCATTGGGTCGTTCAAGAGTTACTTGGTCGTGTTGACGTGTATGCAATGTGCTCACATCAATACTCCCTTGTGAAAAAAATGTCCTCCGACATATTCGCAGACATGTTCGATATTTTAAAATATTCACGATATGTCTCTGACATCCGACATTTAAAAACTCAATCTGACATGTCGCCAACATCCGAGATTTACAACTTCGTCAACCTTATCATTAAAGTCAGAAAAAAGTAACTATTAGTGTTTCTCTCTTTCCTTGACCCATGTTCCCTCTTCAATTGTAACGCGGATGTGCAAGCAAAAGAGAAATTTCCATGTAGATGATGGGTGTCGCCTTGGTGGTTGAAGGCCATTGTGAGCTTGGATCAATTTATCACAACAACCCCTAAATGTTTGCAACCAAGCAACATCGAGGATGGTGTCGATTCTGCCAAGATTAGGCATATTGAAATTTATGTTAAATTAAGTGTCAAGAATCATAAAAAGGGTTGTACATTTCCCTCCAAAAGAAAATCGATGGTTATAAACATGGAATCCTGATGTTGAAGCTACTTAGAGTTGTAATGTGATGACTAAGTCATGAGATAAGAAGTTGTGTGTGACACTACTATCAATCATGACTACCATTGGTTTATTTTAGAATTGCCTGCAGATTTTTATCATGAATGGGGCCATAAAGTCTTCAATTGAATATAAAAATAACATCAATTTGTTGTGGTGCGCAATATATGTCAAAAGGGTGTGACTATCATCTCGTTCAGATTCTTAAAACCAGTCATGCAAATGCCATCTTCATTGAATCATTGTTAAGGAACATGCATGGCTCTTTATTTGAACTCATGGGTAGTAAGGCAACACTATATGTCAAGGAAATAAAGGACTTGATGGAGGAGCTCAAAATACTCTTGATGGGAAAATCATTGGGGCTGGGATTTAGGTTTTGGTGGAGATATGTTAAGCGGGGTAGAAGTGTTGGAGTTGGGGAACACTTCTGATCAGGGTTCGTCGAACGGCGTTCGACGAACGGAGAAGAGTTCGTCGAACTCCGCCTGTGCTTGAAGAACGAAGAAGGGTTCGTCGAACGGCGTTCGACAAACGGTGAAGGGTTCGTCGAACTCCGCCTGCGTTCGACGAACGGGTCCTTGCCTCAGCGGTTCGTGGAACGGGAGAGGCCTGCGCTCGACGCCTGCGGTCGACGCTCGACGCCTGCGGTCGACGCTCGACGCCTGCGCTCGACGCCTGCGGTCGACGCTCGACGCCTGCGGTCGACGCTCGACGCCTGCGCTCGACGCTTGCGCTCGACGCTTGCGCTCGACGCCCGTGTTCGACGCTCGACGCCTGCGCTCGACGCCTGCGTTCAACGCTCGACGCCTGCGTTCGACGCTCGACGCCTGATGTACATGCTGTCTCAGCTGGTTCCGTCTCAACGGATGTTATTGGACCGTCTCAGCGGATGGTTGGTCTGAGCCCGGTCTGGCGCCCTATTTAAAGGGTGCATAACCCTAGTTTAGGGTTAGAGAGGAGAAGGCGATTAAGTCCAAGAGAGTGCAATAGTGTTTTTGCGCGGTGTTCCTTGGCGGCGGTTCCTCTGTTCTTTTCTGAGAGGGTTGTGTGAGGTAGGATCGGATTTGATCATTGTAACCTTGTAAGCTGTAACTGTAATCCATCTTGGTAAATAGAAAGAAGAGAAGAGGAAGGGGGAGAGGGGACGTAGCCCGGCTTGGGTGAACCTCTGTATATCTGTGTCTTCTGTGATTTTCTGTGCTTTCTTGTTTCGCATTTCTGTCGAATTTCTCGTCTCGGCACACCCTGTTTCTTTACATTTGGTATCAAAGCGAGGTTACTGATCCTGGAGATGGGTTCTGGCGGCATGCGGATCGAGATCGAAAAGTTTGACGGAAGTCGATTCGATCTATGGAAGATGAAGATGGAAGATATGTTGATTGATCGAGATCTATGGTCTGCGATCGAAGATGATCTTCGCGTTCCTAAGGTAGCAGAGAAGGATGCGAGCGCATCGAAGGGAAAATCTGCAGACGCGACTGCAGATGGTGCAGCGGAGGCGGCGGCCTGGACAAAAACCGATCGGAAGGCTAAGGGCCTGATCCGGTTATTCCTTGCAGATTCAATCTTGACTAACGTCATGGAGGAGACTTCGGCACGAAGTCTGTGGAGTAAGTTGGAATCCCTCTACCAGAGCAAGTCCCTGGTAAACAAATTGCTCTTGAGGAAGAAGTGGTATAAACTTCGGATGCGTGAGGGTGATTCATTTTCAGAGCACTTGACTCAATTCAACACCATTGTGAGTCAGTTAATCTCTATCGGTGAGAAGATCTCGGATGAGGATAGAGTCATCACCTTGTTGTGCTCACTGCCAGATTCATAGGACAATCTGATTGTCGTGATTGGAGGGAGTGGAGACAAGGAACTGTCATACGATACTGTATGTGCAGCTCTTTTATCTGAGGAGACCAGGAGAGGAGGTTCTGAGGCGACGAGCAAAGGTGCTCTAAGTGTATCTAGATCCCGTCCTCAGCGAAGGGAGAGCAAGCAGGGTGGATATCGAGATAAGTTTCAAGGTAGATCCAAGAGCCAGGAGAGGGAGAAGAGTAAGAAGCTCGTTCGGTGCTGGAAGTGCAATGAGATTGGTCATGTGAAGTCTCAATGTCCGAACAAGGCCGTTCAGAACAAGGAGACACCGACAACTTCTGGTACGAAGAAGGAGGGCGATGGCGGTGACATGTACATCGCTGCTGCGTGCGTTGCTCAGAGAGATTCTGATTTGTGGTATGTAGACACAGGAGCATCATACCACATGACCCCTCGTAGGCACTGGTTCTGTGAGTATGAGAGGTTTGACGGTGGAGATGTCATGCTGGGTGATGATTCTGCTGTGCAGATCATTGGGCGTGGCAAGGTGATGTTGAAGTTGTCTAATGGGACCACAAGGTCTCTTCCAAATGTGATGCCCATTCCTGGGATGAGCAGGAATTTAATCTCGGTGGGTTCCATGGCGGATGCAGGAGTGCACTTCAGTTGTGACAAGCAAACTTGCAAGATGTCAAGGGGGGCAATGGTGATTGCCAGTGGAGTAAGACATGGAACACTGCATACTCTGCTTGCTGATACAGTGGTTCCAAGTGGGGCTCTTATCTCTGAGAGCCAGGAGGTTGACCAGGAGGAGGTTGTCCAGGCTGTGGCATCATCGGCTTGGGCATATCAGTGAGAAGGGGATGTCGGCTATGGCATCTGGTCAGATGGTGGAAGGGGTGCCGGAGTGCTCCACAAGCCTTGGGTTCTGTGAACATTGCCTGTTTGGCAAACAGACCAGGGTAAGCTTTAGTGGGACGGGCACGGGGGCAACTGAAGTACTGGAGCTGATACACAGTGATGTGTTTGGGCCAACTCCAGCTCCATCTCTAGGCGGCACAAGGTATTATGTGTCCTTTACTGATGACCTCTCACGGAATTCCTGGATCTATTTTCTCAGGTCCAAGTCAGAAGTTCTGGACAGGTTGAAGGAGTTTAAGAACCTGGTGGAGAACCAGTTGGAGAGAAAGGTGAAGGTCCTCCGTTCTGATAATGGAGGGGAGTACTGCTCTGATGCCTTTGAGCAGTACTGTACTGAGCAGGGGATTGCATGGCAGAAGACCACACCGTATACTCCAGAACAGAATGGAGTGTCGGAGAGGCTGAACAGGACCTTGATGGAGAAGGCCAGGTGCATGCTCAGTTGGGTAGGTTTGGGGAAGGAGTTCTGGGCTGAAGCAGTGGCGACTGCAAATTACCTGAAGAACAGGTCCCCTACATCTGTTGTGGAGGGATGTACTCCCTTTGAAGTCATCTTCAAGAGAAAGACAAACTTGGCCTATGCTCGTGTGTTTGGGTGTGATGCATATGTTCACATTCCAAAGGAGAAGAGGGGGAAGCTTGATGTCAAGTCTGAGAAGTGCATCTTTGTGGGTTACAAAGATGGCATAAAAGGCTACAAGCTTTGGAACCCTGTGACCAGGACTGTAACATTCAGCAAGGATGTGGTGTTTCATGAAACCAGTCCTCAGGCAGTCACACAAGCTGAGAAGGCCAAAGAAGCAGAAAAAGGGACAGTGGTGGTGGAAGGAAGCTTTGAGAAAGAAGCTACTACTGTTGGGGCTGAATCTGATTCTGAATCAGATGTTTTGGAGGTGGTGAGAAGTGATGATGAGTCAGAGATGAGGCTGAAGAAATTCCACTTCTGAGGAGATCGACAAGGGAAAGAAAGGCACCAGTGAGATATCCTCAATGTGTAGTGGCTGCACAGTGTTGCCTAAGTATGCTTGGTGAAGATCCAATCTCTGCCAGAGATGCTAGATCAAGGGCTGATTCAAATCAGTGGGAGCTAGCCATGGTGGATGAAATGGAGTCTCTGAGGAAGAATCAGACCTAGAGTCTGTGTAAGCTTCCAAAGGGGAGGAAGGTCATTGGAAGTAAATGAGTCTTCAAGCAGAAGGTGAAGGGCGATGGCACTGTGGAGAAATACAAGGCAAGGTTGGTTGCAAAGGGATTCTCCCAGGTAGAAGGTGTTGACTATGATGAGATCTTCTCACCTGTAGCCAAGATGACGTCGATCAGGTTGGTACTCTCTATTGCGGCAGCGCATGATCTAGAGATTGAGCAGATGGATGTGAAGACGGCTTTTCTTCACGGTGATCTGGAGGAGGAGATATACATGAAGCAGCCGGAAGGATTCGAAGCCAACGACAAGGAGGATCAGGTCTGCAGGTTGAAGAAGTCCCTGTATGGACTAAAGCAATCTCCGAGGATGTGGTACCAGAAATTCGACACCTACATACTGGAGTTAGATTTTGAAAGGTCGAATTCGGACCACTGTGTGTACATCCAGAGAAAGGGAGAGCAGTTCATCTTCCTGACACTCTATGTAGATGATATGCTACTGGTGGGCAATAGTGTCAAGATGATCCAACATGTGAAGAAGCTGCTCTCAGCCAAATTCGAGATGAAGGATTTGGGGCCAGCAAGTGTCATCTTGGGAATGCAGATTTTCAGGGATCGAAGCAAGAAGAAGCTTTGGTTGGGGCAGCAGAGGTACATCGAGGAGATGTTGAAGAAGTTCAACATGACGGACTACAAGCCAGTGGGAGCACCAATGGCAATTGGGTGCAAGTTATCTGCAGAGTTGAGCCCAAAGACACAAGATGAGGTCGAGGACATGGCGAAGGTCCCTTATGCTAGTGTTGTGGGAAGCTTGATGTACGCCATGGTCTGCACTCGCCCTGACATTGCTCAAGCAGTGGGAGTGTTGAGTCGGTATATGGCTACACCAGGAAAGAAACACTGGAACGCGGTGAAGCGTGTGTTCAGGTATCTCCGAGGCACTTCAAATTACTCCCTATGTTTTGAAGGAGCTGGTGAAGGAGGAGTCCTGGAGGTGGTTGGGCACGTGGACTCGGATTGGGGAGGTGATCTGGATAGCAGGAGATCCACCAGTGGATACGTGTTTACACTGTTTGGGGGAGCTATCAGTTGGATGAGTCTTAGGCAATGCGTGGTGGCACTCTCGTCGACGGAGGCAGAGTACATGGCTCTTACTCATGCGAGCAAGGAGGCCATATTGCTGCGGAGGCTATGTTTGGAGCTCGGGTTTGAGCAGGGGCCAGTGAAGCTGTGGTGTGACAGTCAATGGGGCTATTCAGCTAGCCAAGAATCCTGCCTTCCACGCACGTACCAAGCACATTGACATCCAGTACCATTTCATCCGGGAGAGGGTGGAGAAGAAGGTAGTTCAACTGGAGAAGGTGGACACGATGGAGAACAGCTCAGATTTTCTTACCAAGGCGGTTCCTGTTGCCAAATTTCAGTGGTGTGCAACGGCCGTAGGGTTGAAGAAGAAGGTTGGAGGAGCAGCTCTCATCGAAGGAAGATGTTCACCAAGTGGGAGAATGTTGGAGTTGGGGAACTCTTCTGGTCAGGGTTCGTCAAACGGCCTTCGACGAAGGGAGAAGAGTTCGTCGAACTCCGCCTATGCTTGAAGAACGAGGAAAGGTTCGTCGAACGGCGTTCGACGAACGGAGAAGGGTTCGTCGAACTCCGCCTGCGTTCGACGAACGGGTCCTTGCCTCAGCGGTTCGTGGAACGGGAGAGGCCTGCGTTCGACGCTCGATGCCTGCGCTCGACGCTCAACGCCTGCGCTCGACGCTTGCGCTCGACGCCCGTGTTCGACGCTCGACGCTTGCGTTCAACGCTCGACGCCTGCGTTCGACGCTCGACGCCTGATGTACATGTTGTCTCAGCTGGTTCCGTCTCAGCGGATGTTATTGGACCGTCTCAGCGGATGGTTGGTCTGAGCCCGGTCTGGCGCCCTATTTAAAGGGTGCATAACACTGGTTTAGGGTTAGAGAGGAGAAGGCGATTAAGTCCAAGAGAGTGCAATAGTGTTTTTGCGCGGTGTTCCTTGGCGGCGGTTCCTCTGTTCTTTTCTGAGAGGGTTGTGTGAGGTAGGATCGGATTTGATCCTTGTAACCTTGTAAGCTGTAATTCATCTTGGTAAATAGAAAGAAGAGAAGAGGAAGGGGGAGAGGGGACGTAGCCCGGCTTGGGTGAACCTCTGTATATCTGTGTCTTCTGTGATTTTTTGTGCTTTCTTGTTTCGTATTTCTGTCGAATTTCTCGTCTCGGCACACCCTGTTTCTTTACAAGAAGACTGGATAAAGTCTAGTTCGGTCTTGGTGTGGGTTCAAATGGTGTTGTGGAAACTCGGTGAAGGAACTTTTGAGATGTGAGATAAATAACGATTTGTCATTTGTGATGAGTAATACCCGGTTGAGGGGTAGAGTTCATGGTGTGAAACTCCTCTTCCATGAATTGCACTTGTAGCCTTGATTTCGAGTCAAATTCGAACGATTTGGGCTCGGCTCGAAATCGAAGTTTTCGAGTCGAACTCGGCTCAAAATCAAATAGAATTTGAAATTATTTTGAGTCGAGTCGAGAAATGGCTCGATTCTGAGCCGACTCGAAATGGAACCAGGTCGGCTTGAAATTAAGCATTTTTCTCTTTATTCTGAATCAGCTCGAACTTAAATTGAGTTGACTCGAAATTGAGCAATTGAAGCCTTTTGAGACTTTAATCATTTAATTTAGGTTTAGACTTTCGTGTTTTTAATTTTAAAATAATAATATCTATACTAATATATAAAGATATCACCTTATGGCGTAACACGGTCGACAAACGAATACGAGCCGTCGGATCAAGATTCAAATGAGCCTATCCATTCACAGGTGGTCTGCAAATAGCTTTTCAGTTTTGCGTTGGTTGGCTATTTGCAGACCACCGTAGTCTGTGAACAGCCAAACAGTTTTGCGCCCGTTGGCTATTCGCAGACCGAAAAATTATAATAAAATACCGTTTAAATAATTTTTAAAAATGCAAAAAATTGAAATAATTTAAAAATAATAAAATTATTTAAAAAAAAAATTAAACCAAAAATTTAAAATAAGTCCGCCGATCGGGGGTGGGCGAAGCACGCCGTCGCGGGGCGGGTACTGTCGCGCGGGGACGGGGGGCCCGTGTACTTTCACTCGTGTTAATAAATACATAATATTTTAATTAATTCGAGCTTATTTGAATCATATTTCGACTGATTCGGGGCTGACTGAAATCTCTCGGAATGTGATTCGAGATAAATTGAATTGAATCAATTAAGTTGAATCAATTGTAACCGACTCCGATTCAACTCAATATCCAAATAATTTTCGAGCGACTTTCGAGTTTCGAATAATATGCTCACCCCTACGCACTTGCTTCATAACTTTGGTCAGAGTGGAGGGGTTGTGCATGTGCAGTGTGCTTGAATATATTGTTAGAGGTAATGCAAAAAATATCTAAGATAGTGTGTTGTGAGGCACTGGATGTGAGTTGCAAACTCAATGAAGTCAAGGATGTGGGCATTGAATGACTATGGCCTGGTTTGGCGTGGCGCATTTCCCGCGGATTTGAAATCCTTGGCGGGGCGGATCCCCGCCGCCTGGCAGCGGCCCCGCCAAACGGCGTGCGGTCGCGGCCGAGCGGTGCCGTGCGCACAACCGCGACGGATCCGCCAAACGAGCCTATGACTGGTGTGCTGCATATAGACATTTGAATGTGGTAGACGACTGGCAGTTTTTGCAGCATTGGATGAGCTCATCGGTCAACAATGATAAGCATGCATGGATTTTCCATAAC
Source organism: Dactylorhiza incarnata (assembly GCA_033032865.1). NCBI lineage: Eukaryota > Viridiplantae > Streptophyta > Magnoliopsida > Asparagales > Orchidaceae > Dactylorhiza > Dactylorhiza incarnata. The sequence goes on along the minus strand of JAWHQI010000310.1, from coordinate 1,000,438 downwards.
CTATCTTGTTCAGGAAACATAAACAGTGCAGACATTACTAAAATAAGACCACTTAAACCCAATCACCACAACTAAACAGTGCAGACATTTCTCCAGTGAGTTTGGAGAAAAACTCCACCCTCATAGAATACATGTTTTGCAGGACAGCGGTTATGACCGCGGCCAAGAAAAGATTACTAATTTTGAACATAAAAGTGGATGAAGTTTCTTAGGTGAGTTCAAGCATTCATGAAGGATGATTCACGACCGCTGCCACCGTCCCAAACTGAGCCTGAATCTCAAAACCAAAACCAGAAGAATCGAAAAGCAAGACATGCAGAAGTTCCAAAAGAAACAAAAAAAGAACAAACTTTTTTCCATAGAGAAAAAGCGCAAATGTTCTAATCACCTTTGCCTTCTCAATCCTCTTGACCGCGACTCTGTCTCCATTGGCCCTATCGGTAGCGACGAATGTGTAGCCAAATTGACCGTGACCTAGGAGCTTCCCGATCGCATACCGAATTTCGAAATCCTTTGCGTAGCCGAAATCCGTCCTCTTCCCGCATGGAATCGCCCCGCTCGGCCTTCTCCTATGTCCAGCACGGCCTCCTTCCTCCTTCACCTTCTCCTTCTGCTTCTCCTTCTCCCCAAACTGATGCTGCGGCTGCTGATCATAACCAGACAACTCACGCGGCTCATGCAGACGCTGATTATGACCGGGACTTTCCTGTCCCGCATTCTGCTGCGGCAGCTCTCGATTGCCGGAGGCGTCGCCGCCGTTAACCTTGTCTGCGGCCGAGAAGCAGGCGCCCATCCTCTCGCTCGCCAGAGTTCGATCGTGGGAGAGCGCCATTGATCAATATATGGGATGGCGATGACAGCAAGCTCGGAGGAGGATCGAACTGCGAAGGTATGTGGAAAGAGAGACGCAGGGGATCGGTCAAAGGAAGGGCTTTCTTTGAAGGAGAGATTTCTCGAAGGCCCGTTGAAAAGTAATTAGTAAAAATTAAAATTACAGCAGAACTAACGATGCAACTAGGAAGAAGTGTTCGGCCTTCCTGCTGAAAAATCTTATTTTTTTTAATCTGATAATCTTTCTAGCTGACCTCGAAGCTTACTACGGACATAAATCCTAAATTACGGACAAATAGTGCTTGTCCGTACTGTCGTGCTCCAGCTGTTCATTTCAAACTTGAGCTGATCATCACGAGCTCGACGAGCTCATTTTCCATGGCGCTCAAGATCGATATAGGGCGCTGCTATTAGCACGGCAGTTTTGGCTAGTTGCACTGTACTTTCTCCTAATTTTTTGCGCTTTTTGAAAATACGTCTTGTACATACATTTTTAGGAAAATTGTCCAACACTAAAGTTATAGATTTCGACGAGATCTACAACTTTCGTGTTGAACACTTTTCCTAAAAATGCATGTACAAGACGTACTTTGGAAATACGCCCAGATTTTGCGCCTTTTGGAAATACTCCTTGTACATGCATTTTTAGGAAAAGTGTTCAACGCTAAAGTTGTAGATCTCGTCGAAATCTACAACTTTCGTGTTGGACAATTTTCCTAAAAATGCATGTACAAAACGTATTTCCAAAAGGCGTGAAAAAATAGGAGAAAGTGCGGTGCGACTAGCCATAACTGCGGTGTTAATAGCAGCCCCCTCAATATATTGAGCTCGAGTTTGACGAGCTCATGAGCCATTTTTTCTTTATATTTTTATATTTTTTTTAACACGTTCAAGTAAAAAGCTCGGCGAGTTCATGAAGTGAGCGCAAATGACATTTTTCCGTGTAGGCTCGTCGAGCTCGCAAGCCGACTCTACATGACTCACACTTTTAGTGTAAAGTTGGCGTAAATGATCGTAAAGTGAACGCAAGTGACACTAAAATGGATGTAAATGGTTGTAAAGTTGTCGTAAATGTGCGTAAATATGAAAGAGTGGTGCTCGAAGCATCCGAGTGAACATCAAATTTGGAATGAACTACTCGTTGCCCCCAGCGGGGTATTTATAGGCGTAACCCTAAATCCCCGACGACCCGTTAACGAACCCGTTAGGGTTCCGTTAAATAATTGATACAGTGCTAAATATACATTAACATTCTCCTCATATATTGTAGCAATTGTATCACATAACGGGTTAAACAAAACATATAAGTTAGATAACGACAGAATGAGTTTCAGATTAAAAACAACAAGAGTTTTAGATCAAACATCTAAACTCAAACAGGTTCCAAACATGCGAAAGCACAAAGCAGAAGCAAGAACAGTAATCTGAAAACAAAACTCAAACTAATAACAGAACGGTCTACTCAGACAGTAGATCATCTGCATCCATGTCGAAATCCACTTTCTCTTCTCCAGACTTCAATTGATCTGCATTTAAACATTTGAATGTCATGAGAACAAACTCAATGAATCCATACATATGCATATCAAAAGTAAAGTGATTAGTTCTTACAATTTTGAACATAATACTCTAACTAGGAAGAAAGACTCACAGGTCCGCATCTCTTATCTAATTTACACAAAATTAGAAATTTGGTTTCATAGAACCAAGCTTTGTTCCTTCGATTATTAAAAATGCAGTCTTAACGTCCATCTGATGAACGACGAAATGTTCAATAGATGCGATAGCGAGAAGAACCCTGATCGTTGCAATGTGACAAACATATGAGTATGTATCAAAGTAGTCAACTCCACTCACTTGAGTGAAGCCTTTGGCAACTAGACGTGCTTTGTACTTAGCGATACTCCCATCTGGATTCAGTTTCTTCGTAAGGACCCACTTGCTCCCAATGGTTTTAGCTCCTTTGGGTAGGTCAACTAATGTCCAAGTGTGGTTCTCCATGAGAGAGTGCATCTCATCATCAATGACTTCTTTCCATAACAGGGAATCCCTGGATCGCATCGCTTCCTGATAGGTGGATGGATCAGCTTCAACGTGGTAAGTCACAAAATCTGTACCGAAGCTTTTAGGAACGCGTTCCCTATTAGATAGCCTAGTGGACTCTAGGGCACTAGTGTGGACTGGCTCAGTGTCAGGGAGTCGTAGTTCCGTCTCAACGAGTCGAGGGTATCAGAACTGGTGTCTGGCAGACCTGGAAGAGTCAGGTTCTTATCTCTAAGAAACTTGTCCTCAAAGAACACAGCATCTCTAGACTCAATAACCGTGTTGGTGGAGAGATCTAGAAATCGGTATGCAGCACTATCCACCGCACATCCTATGTACACACAAGTGTTCATCTTAGGTCCTAACTTAGATCTCCTTATGTCAGGTATCCTAACATAGGCGATACAACCTCAGGTCTTAAGATTATCAAATCTAGGAGGTCTCTTAAACCAAAGTTCATAGGGTGTCTTAGTCAACTTGGCATGAGGAACATTATTAAGAATGTGATTAGACGTGAGGGCAGCTTCACCCCAGTAGGCCACAGGCATGCCAGCAGTCAACAACATGGAATTCAACATTTCTGTTAAAGTCCTAGTTTTTCGCTCAGCAATACCGTTGGATTGGGGGGAGTAAGGAGCAGTCGTTTCAGGGATGATGCCATTGCTGGCAAGGAAATCTCTGAACTCCTCGGAGACGTATTCTTCACCTCTATCACTTCTTAGCCGTTTGATTTTCATGTCAAGTTGATTCTCAACCCTAGTTTTGAATATACGGAATTTTTCAAAAGCTTCATTTTTGGATTTAAGTAGATAGATGTGACTGAATCTAGAGTAGTCGTCGATAAAGGTTATCAGATACTTCCGACCTCCACGTGTGACAAAACTTTTGTAGTCACATATGTCGGAGTGTATTAACTCTAGCAAATGTGTGCTCCTAGAAATCTGACTAAAAGGTGCTCTAGTTATCTTAGTTTGAGCACAGATTTCACATTTGTCAAATTTGGTTTTTGTGTCTAAGGGGATGTTATGAGTTCTAGCTAGCAGGAGTAGTTTTCTATAATTGTCATGTCCTAGTCTGGCGTGTAAAGTCTTAGGATCTATCAAAGTAGAACTAACCTGATTGATTACTTCGTTTGCTAGACTCAATCGATACATTCCGTTGACTACGTACGCACAACCAAAATAATGTGAGTTAACCATTAAGGTCACCCTACCACCACTAATGTTAAAAGACATACCGCATCGCTTAACAAACTAATCGAGATTAAATTAGCAGCTAATGTAGGAATGTATTTAACATCTTTCAAAATTAAATGCGTACCTGAAGAGAGTAGCAGATCCACGGTCCCGGTCTGGAGTACCTCAGCAGTGGCTCCATTTGCTACTGTAACTGTCTCAGAAGCTGGAGTGGCATCCTTCAGCAGAGCGGAGTTGTTGCTGACGTGGCAAGTCGCCCCCGAATCCAACCACCATTCAGTACTGGCTTGTACGTTCCCCACCTTGGCAACAAAGTGGGAGGGCGCAGTCTAATGGAGCATATGAGCTCTGTTATCAGGCTTTGGTGGGTTAACATCGGGCTTCTTGGGTTGCCTGCACTCAGAAGCGCAGTGACCCCACTTGTTGCAGTTGTAGCACTTGCCTTTGAACTTCTTGATCTTCTTGCTGGTGTCTACTACTGCGGGTGCACTGGAGGGAGGTCGAGTCCGATCAGATCTAGGCTTCCTCTTCGAGTGTGTGATCATATTAGCAGCAGATTGCTGTTTGCTCACCACCTCCTTCACATGCCTTGTCTGATTCTCATCCTCAATGCAGATAAACCGCTTGAGTTCTTTCAGACTGACCTGAGTCTTCTTGCGATACATCTCCGTCTTGAAAGAGTATCACGCTGAGGGGAGCTTGTAGATGATGGCACCAGCAACGAACCCATCTGGCAGAGGGACACTTTCAATACTGAGCTTGGCCACCAAATTTTCCAGGTCTACAATCTGGGGAAGGATTTCTCTGTCCTCAGAGAATGTGAAACCCATGAACTTGTCCACCAGATGAGTCTTGGACATGTTCTCCTCCTCTTTAAACTGATCTTCCAGCGCAGTCCAGATCTCTTTCGCTGTCTTCAACTTCCCAAACGTCTCGTCCAGTGAGTTGGAGAGACAGTTGAGAAGATAATCGCGACAGAAGTCTTCGTCGCTGATCCAATGTGCTTCATCGGGTCCTCCTTGGAAGTCTGCGAAGTCAGTCTGCAGGGTATAAAAGATATTGAGATATTTCAGACCAAACTGCGTATTACGCTTCCAGGCACTGAACTCCGAGTGGGAGAACTTCTCCAGCTTTATCAGCGGCACAGGAGAGGAGAGAGAACTGGTCTTCTTAAGAGAGGCCATCTGGAGGTAGCGGCTGAAACACGGAAGAGCGGACCTCCACTAGCAAAAGGTGCTATCGCCTGGCGATAGCGCTGGCGTTAGCTCTGGCGGTAGCAGCAGGGATGGCTAACGCGCGGCGATACCGCTAGCGCAGGCGGTAGCAGCGGCAGTTACGCGCACGATGCATGCGATCGTCTCCTCCTGAGGCGGGATGGCGGGCGCGATCTCCTCGGCGACGGCGGAGGGCGGCGCTTCACTTCTTCTTGCGGGCAAACTCCAACGGCGGCAGCGCTGGGCGGCGCAACAAACCTGAATCGGCTAACAGCAAGTGGATCGGCTACTGCACTGCAGTGAAAATCGCAAGAATGCACTGGAGCGGGAGAAGCGGCACTTCACGATCAGGCTACAGATCTCACAGGATCCGCAAGAATGCACTGGAGAAGCGGGAGAGAATGCACTGGAGAGGGAGAGCAGTGTCGCAACTCCTTTAACGGCGGCGGTGGCAGATCCTAGAGTCGAGATCAACCTAGGGCACGGCGAAGAGCAGCGCAGGGAGCGACCCTTCCTTCGTCTTCTGCGAGCGACGGAATCGACGTCAACAGAGGGATGGCGACGGGAAGTCCTCCTTCTTGCGGGAGACGACGATAAAACCGAACGGGAAGTACTACTTTCACGCGAGAGAGAGAGCAGAAGCGCAGGGCCTTCGTCTCCTTCCTTCTCCACGCTCGACGGGAGGAAGATCGAGAGGGCAGGAACTACAGGGATCGTCGTTCTCCTTCCTTGCTTCGATCGACAGGGACCAAGCACGAACAGGAGCGGTTACGAGAGGAAACCGCTCGGGAGCGACGGGAGAGGGGGGGCTTAGGCTCACGAGAGAAACACTTCGAGAATGAAAGAGTGGTGCTCGAAGCATCCGAGTGAACATCAAATTTGGAATGAACTACCCGTTGCCCCCAGCGGGGTATTTATAGGCGTAACCCTAAATCCCCGACGACCCGTTAACGGACCCGTTAGGGTTCCGTTAAATAATTGATACAGTGCTAAATATACCTTAACAAAATATACCTAAATGGACGTGCACATTTGTAATATCATGATATACATTTGTTCGCTTCTTCTTCTTTTTTTTTTACGTCAAAACACAACATTCTATTCGTTCACGTAAATCAAAAGCCAAGAGTTCAAAAACATCATGTGGCGGGCAAGACGACTCAAGAAAAAGAGATATATAGTCGTAAGAGCATGAGCCACCCGATTCACATCCCGATGCACAAAGGAGAAAAGAGCACGATGTGAGGGCCCTGATAGAGTCCAAGATATCCCTAACAATAGGCCGATCCATCGAAACAGGAACCACACCCTCCAAAATAAACGAACGCCAACCCCAGGATAAAGCAAGATCAACAGCATGACGAGCCACCGCCACAGCCGGGCTACCCACATGCGCCAACCAATCCGCCCACCAAACAAGCATATAACCCCTAGAATCACGTGCAACAACCTCCATCCCCGTCCGGAGAACCGCCGAGAGGGGGAAGCCAATCATCTAATTAATTTTGTTCAGTTCTAATCATCTAATTCAAACAAAAAATTGAAAGCTATCTCAACTCTGCATTTTGGCCTCATTGTATCTCAGCCCTTGAACTCGGCTCAACTGACTTCTGAGCATTTGATCCATTTTTTCAAAATACTTCGGCTTCATTTGGTTCGGCGGTGGCGGGCGGAGACGGCGGGTTGGGATTGGAGGGGAGGAGGCGGGGCTCGAAACAAAGCTGTTTGCTCCATTTCTCAGGGTGTGGCGGGTGCAGACGCGGCAAATGCCACCGCCGGGCGTTTGGTTACCCGCCTTGCGGCGGCATTTGCCGCAAACGCTGCCTCCAAACGCCGTGCCAAATGAAGCCTTCGTATCATAGATGCTTGGATGTCTTGTGATGTTACCGGCTATGGTAACCCTCTAATTAGTAATATCACTTGAAATTTTGGCTCCGGCATTCTTCTTCCAGCACGAAAATTATGAGATTTCTTCAAACATGTAAACTCGGAGCAAAGAAATAGTTTGAGTAATGCATTTCTAACTTTTGTTTTGTGCATTGCATTTGTTAAGAAATCTTAATGCATTCAGTGAGATTGTTTGGGGGCATCCAACGAGCAAGTTCTAATGAGACATCATAATTTATAGACATTACAACGCAATGTGCTCCACTTTTGGGTGAGCATAATAATCGAAAATCGCTCGAGTTTTTATTCGAATCGAACTCGAAATAAAAAATTCTAATCAAATTGAGTCTAATCAAAATTAGCTTGAAATCGATTTCGAGCCTCATATGAATCGCTCTAATATTGATTCGGGCTGACTCGATCTAAATATTTATTAAAAAAAAAACAAATTTCTTTTTTAACTCAAGGCAATATGAATCGCTCTAAGTTTTCAATGTTTCTGTTTCCAAAGCATTGAAGCTGGCATTCTAGCAACACGCCTAACGTGTAAATATTACGCCTCCCAGTGGGTGTCCCACCCCCGTCAAATCGTCTCCAGGGAAGATCTTTTTCCGCTCCTTATGGAGGAGATGGTGATCTTGTGGATGAGAGATAGTTATAATTGACAATAAAGATCATCCAGTACCACAACAAAAATTGTCACAAAAGATTCGACCGATAAGAGAAGTCAAGCATCAAAGGTTATTATAAATTTTATAATAATTTATTTTTTATTAAAAAATAATTAATTTCGAGCCAATGATTCTAGTCGGCTCGGAATCGAGCCGATTTCGAGTCGAGACGGCTCGACACGAAATTGATTTTGATTTCGAGTCGAAAATTTCGAGCCAAGCCAGAATCGATCGAAATCGACTTGATATCAGCCTTAGCTCCACTTAATGTTTAAACTAGAGATTTTTTCGGCGACATCTTGGAGTCTCCAAACAGCGGCGAGGGCAGAAATGTTCAAGGACGGATTAGCAAATATACAATTGTAGGACAAGAGAATTGCGGAATATTTGAATGAATTCGAGTGCCAGCAAAATATGAGAGATTGAAATTCAGATTGCAATAATATTTGAATTGATTTGATTTGTAAATATCTCTGCTTACAAGTAACTTATTACCTCCAAAGGAAACAAGCACATTTATCATTTGATCATCATCTCCTAGCTATTTTGTTGGATTTAGTTGTGTGCTCACTTGTTTTGATCAAGTAATTCAACTTTCCTTCTTTGCTAAAGTAAATTGTCTTATATTGGTTTTCATTATTGTTTATTGTCAGATAATTGTTAACTACACATCCCCATTGGCTATCCACACATCAAAAATAACTTAATTTATTTCCCTAAATCACGCTACTCGCACCCTCAGACACACACAACCCTATGTTCGCCTATGTTTTGTTCGCCACTCCTCACCCTCGACAACAATCGCCGCCCTTGTCGTCGGAGTCCCTAGATGGCTGTGTCTTAGTCGTTGGATCCCCGGTCACCGGAGCCCCAGTTACCCAAGCCACCTTTACCTTCCAGCCGCTCACCGATCTCTCTGCTCGACGGATTTGTGGTCGCGAGCCTAGATGCCAGAGTTGCCTCCCTAGCTGCTTGTTCTTCCTCTGCCCATCATATCCATTGTCAACATGTTTCTCATGAAAACCCACCTCGAAGTCATCACCGCAAAGCCCGTCCTCCATATCACCGGAAAGCTCGGCCTTCGTATCAAACACCTTTATGAAATATGCGCTTCCAGTGCTCCGTTCAACTCCAAGGCCATAGATTTCTTGTTGAAGTTATTCTCAGAGATATAGAGGATGAAGATGTCAAACTTCAAGTTTTGAAATCTCTCCTTACTATCATGAATGATGGGAGAAGAAGGGTCACTAATTTGAGTCATGAGAAGCTCGCGGAGATTTAGTACATTTGGCATGCGAAATTTTTGGAACCGCGCTCCGTTTCCAAATCTAGGTTCGGTTTTAATTCACAAATGACACGTGGCGCAATCCTGTAGTGCACGTAATTCGTGCTATTTCTATCCAAATTTGTGCGCACTAGTTCTCTTTAGGATAATTCACGCTATTTTTCGCTGCTCTTAACATTTCTTCAACACCATGGTGTGCCCTCATTGATTTCACGAACAATCAATACATTTCATTTGCGTTCGACCTCTGTTCATCTTTTTGGTTGCTTGGGTTGCATGTGTTTCTACCTGATAGGAGATAAAAGCTCGGCAGTCGACACCTTTACGGAGAATAGGGAAAATGTAGGTTTGCTGGTAGATTTTGATAGATTCCTTAAGTCATCGCTCTGTTTATCCTGTTGTTGACCCAAGAAATTAATGCTGAGATCATATTGATATCTAAAAAAAAAAGACTGTTTTCCTATTTTTGATCCAGAAAATGTCTGCAGCTCTCTCCAGCTCATTTTTGATCTCCTGGGAGAGCATTTTGATCTCCTGGGACTTGGGAGATCATTTATTATCTCATTTTTGATCTCCCAGGAGATCAAAATGATTTCCCAGGATATCAAAAATGATCTCTCAGGAGATAAAAAATGATCCCTCGGGAGATAAAAAAAGATCCCTCTGGAGAACATTAATGATTTCCATGTAGTATATATCGATTCTGCAATTATTTTTTTATATATTTATGTTATCATGTTTACAAGATGATAATAGTACGACAACTAATGTTTTTCCAATAGTGGATAGTGAAGAGGAAGCTTATGAATTGTAGTGTCAGTATGCCACTAGGATTGGATTTAGTGTGCGTAAAAAGCACATATTATTTTGGACTGGTAATGGAATTTTAAGGTTACATGAGTATTGTTGTTGTAAGGTCGTATCAAAAAGAATGCCAAAAGTTCCAAATTCAGAATTTAAATTTCACCGGCTAGATAGTATGACAAGTTATCTGGCTGTTATTATATTAATGTCAATAAAGAAGGTAAACATTTGACTGCTAGCAAATTTGTGGAAAAACATAATCAGCACATTGCTACGAACGATGAATGACACTGTTGAAACCGAAATCTTGCGAACAAGACTTGGTCTCTGTGGAGTTCGGGGTCCCTAAAAAGGGGTGGTCTCACACCTACTTCCCTCGAGCCAACTCTCTAGGCAAGAGCACTTAGATTTGGAAACGGACCAAGGGCTTAGTGGGGAGGTCCCGCCACATACCCGGAAGTCCCCTTGGAACTTCCCCTCCCAAGCCACTACTAAGCTTGGGCACCACTGGAGCCTCTCCTCACCCTCTCTAGAGAGACTTGCTGAGGAGGGAGAGAGGGGAGAGAGCTAGCTAAGAATGAGATCTTCTCAAATGGTGCCCCCTTGGTCATATTTATAGGATTTCTGATTTGGGCTGCGAATAACCAAAAACTGCCTGCGAAGTTACCAAAATGCCCCCGGATTTGGCCTGCAGATAGCCAAATCCCGCTGTTCTGGAACGCTAAACGCAGACCGACCCCTCCCCCCGGAACTGGGCGAGAGGGGGTACCTCGCGGGTCTCGGCGAGCACCCTGCTGGTCTCGGCGAGCCCCCTAACTGGTCTCGGCGAGCCCCCTAACTGGGGTACCTCGCGGGTCTCGGCGAGCCCCCTAACTGGGGTACCTCGCGGGTCTCGGCGAGCACCCTGCTGGTCTCGGCGAGCCCCCTAACTGGGGTACCTCGCGGGTCTCGACGAGCACCCTAACTGGTCTCGGCGAGCCCCCTAACTGGGGTACCTCGCGGGTCTCGGCGAGCACCCTGCTGGTCTCGGCGAGCCCCCTAACTGGGGTACCTCGCGGGTCTCGGCGAGCACCCTAACTGGTCTCGGCGAGCCCCCTAACTGGGATACCTCGCGGGTCTCGGCGAGCACCCTGCTGGTCTCGGCGAGCCCCCTAACTGGGGTACCTCGCGGGTCTCGGCGAGCACCCTGCTGGTCTCGGCGAGCCCCCTAACTGGGGTACCTCGCGGGTCTCGGCGAGCACCCTAACTGGTCTCGGCGAGCCCCCTAACTGGGGTACCTCGCGGGTCTCGGCGAGCACCCTGCTAGTCTCGACGAGCCCCCTAACTGGGGTACCTCGCGGGTCTCGGCGAGCACCCTGCTGGTCTCGGCGAGCCCCCTAACTGGGGTACCTCGCGGGTCTCGGCGAGCACCCTGCTGGTCTCGGCGAGCCCCCTAACTGGGGTACCTCGCGGGTCTCGGCGAGCACCCTGCTGGTCTCGGCGAGCCCCCTAACTGGGGTACCTCGCGGGTCTCGGCGAGCACCCTAACTGGTCTCGGCGAGCCCCCTAACTGGGGTACCTCGCGGGTCTCGGCGAGCACCATGCTGGTCTCGGCGAGCCCCCTAACTGGGGTACCTCGCGGGTCTCGGCGAGCACCCTGCTGGTCTCGGCGAGCCCCCTAACTGGGGTACCTCGCGGGTCTCGGCGAGCACCCTAACTGGTCTCGGCGAGCCCCCTAACTGGGGTACCTCGCGGGTCTCGGCGAGCACCCTGCTGGTCTCGGCGAGCCCCCTAACTGGGGTACCTCGCGGGTCTCGGCGAGCACCCTGCTGGTCTCGGCGAGCACCCTGCTGGTCTCGGCGAGCCCCCTAACTGGGGTACCTCGCGGGTCTCGGCGAGCCCCCTAACTGGGTTGGGGCGAGACCAAGGGTCTTCCCCCTTACCAGGGTCGGGGGCGAGAGAGGGGGTCGGCCCCCCTCCTCCACTCGCCCCTGGCTGGGTGCGGGCGAAAGGGGGGGCACCCGCCCCTCCCCTCTCGCCCCTAGTTGGGCGAGGGCGAGAGGGGGGGCACCCGCCCCTCCCCTCTCGCCCCTAGCTGGGTGCGGGCGAGAGGGGGGGCACCCGCCCCTCCCCTCTCGCCCCTAGTTGGGCGAGGGCGAGAGGGGGGGCACCCGCCCCTCCCCTCTCGCCCCTAGCTGGGTGCGGCGAGAGGGGGGGGGGGGGGGGGGGGGGGCACCCGCCCCTCCCCTCTCCCCCCTAGCGGGGCGAGGGCGAGAGAGGGGGGCACCCCCCCCCCCCCCCCTCCTCCTCTCTCCCCCTCACTTACCTCTTACTCCAGCTGGGTGAGCAGGAGGTTTTTGCCTCTACCGCTCTCCCTCCTTTCTCCCTGTCCTGGATCATACTACAGACGCGGCCCCGATGCACTCCTGGGTCGTGGCAACCTACTCGATGGATATGGGGGTTGTACACAATCCCCGCTCTTTGCGAGGTTGGCACAACCTTGGAAAGAAAAGTCCAAGCCCAAATATCCATCGAGGGGGGCAGAACCTCGCCCCCGAGGCATGTTTGACTCATCCAGCTAGTGAGAGCCTGGAGTGAGGAGGACATCTCGGCGTTGAACTCACCCATCCGAGGATCATTCGACCCACCCAGCTAGTGAGAGCCTGGAGTGAGGAGGACATCTCGGCGTTGAACTCACCCATCCGAGGATCATTCGACCCACCCAGCTAATGAGAGCCTGGAGTGAGGAGGACATCTCGATGGCGAGCCCTTCCTTCCGAGGATCATTCGACCCACCCAGCTAGTGAGAGCCTGGAGTGAGGAGGACATCTCGGTGTTGAACTCACCCATCCGAGGATCATTCGACCCACCCAGCTAGTGAGAGCCTGGAGTGAGGAGGACATCTCGATGGCGAGCCCTTCCTTCCGAGGATCATTCGACCCACCCAACTAGTGAGAGCCTGGAGTGAGGAGGACATCTCGGCGTTGAACTCACCCATCCGAGGATCATTCGACCCACCCAGCTAGTGAGAGCCTGGAGTGAGGAGGACATCTCGGCGTTGAACTCACCCATCCGAGGATCATTCGACCCACCCAGCTAGTGAGAGCCTGGAGTGAGGAGGACATCTCGATGGCGAGCCCTTCCTTCCGAGGATCATTCGACCCACCCAGCTAGTGAGAGCCTGGAGTGAGGAGGACATCTCGGTGTTGAACTCACCCATCCGAGGATCATTTGACCCACCCAGCTAGTGAGAGCCTGGAGTGAGGAGGACATCTCGGCGTTGAACTCACCCATCCGAGGATCATTCGACCCACCCAGCTAGTGAGAGCCTGGAGTGAGGAGGACATCTCGATGGCGAGCCCTTCCTTCCGAGGATCATTCGACCCACCCAGCTAGTGAGAGCCTGGAGTGAGGAGGACATCTCGGTGTTGAACTCACCCATCCGAGGATCATTCGACCCACCCAGCTAGTGAGAGCCTGGAGTGAGGAGGACATCTCGGTGTTGAACTTACTAATCATATAAACAAAATAACTTCATCCATCTAATGGGGGGATTTCCCTTGTCAAAAACCTCCTGGCCCAACCAGTGAGGGGTAGAGCTTGTTACAAAGGAAAACCACAAAAAACAAAAAATAAACACATCATGCCCCCCCATGGTACTCGCCTCTCCGGCTGCTCGCGCGAGATGATCATTCCTCTGCTTCTCCTGCCACTCCCATCTGGCTCATGCTCTCCATGATCTTCTCCATCTCCTCCGCCCCCGCTTGCCAAGAGATGCTGTTGACGGCTGTGACGTAGCAGTGCCTCTCCATCCTGGGGTCTCCGCGGATCCTGACTTGGATTCCTCCAGCGTTGAGCTTGAGGCATTGGTGGAAGGATGATGGTACGCATCGGAAGGCGCTGATGAGGGGTCTTCCGAAGATGTCATTGTAACTGTTAGGAGCGTCAACTATGACGAACCGACAGTTCCTTGAGCCTCCCCCCATCGTCACTTGGAGTCCAACTCCACCCTCCACCTCTTTCCTTTCTCCGGAGAATCCAAACAAGGGCCCATCTGAGGCCAGCACCCTCCTTGGCTCCACCTTCAACTCGTCAAATGCCTTCTTGAAAATGACGTTGACTGAGCTCCCATTGTCAATGAGGATCCGAGAGACAGTGTAACCTTCGATGGCTGTCTGAATGACTAGCGCATCACAGAATGGATCCTCGTTATCTGGCATGTCCTTGCTTGAGAAAGTGATTTTCTCCTCGGGAGGTGGGTCCTGTGACGTTGAAGCGACGCTGCGTCGATATACGGCGTGGAGGCTTGCCTTACGGGTGGCCTCGATCCCTACCCCCCCCCCCCCCCCCCCCCCCCCCCCCCCCCCCGTGGATCACCGCCACCCGTCCTTTGGCTCCTATGTCAGTTCGGTCCTCGCAGATGTCGTCGTCCACTACTGCTCCAGGTGGGACTTCTTCAATCCGCACCGGCGGCTGCTGTTGTGTCTGACCTCTCGCCTCTCTCACCTCCAAGAACTCTGGGCAGGTAGTTGTTGCATGCCCCTCTGCTTGGTGGTAGTCGCAGTATGGCACCGCTCTTCCCCCCCCCTTCTCCTACGGGCTGGGATGTCTCTTGCTTCCACTCCTCCTCCTCTTCGAATCGCCATGGCTTGAGCTGGTGGGGGTAGGAGCTGCCTAGGGGCCTGCCTCCAAGGAGGAGGGTTGGGCCTCCCTTGGCCTCCGTAGAAGTTTCCCCCTCCTTGGGCGAGACCCCTCCCTTGCTCCTGACCCCCCTGGGGTCCTTGGTACCCTTGACCTCTCTGCTCTTCCCTCCTCCTTCCTTCTTGCTGCCTGAGGCCACCTTGCTCTCTTGGCTCGACCTCCACCAACTTCGCCAACTTCTTCGCCAGCCCCGGGTTCGCCGCCTCAGTGGCTATCTCCTTTGCAGCTTTTTCCATCAGGTCCTCAAAGGACAGGGGAGGCTTCCTAGTTAGGCGCATTTTGAAGAGGCTCTCTCGTAGCCCCACGGTGAAAGCCATCTGGAGGGCATACCCTAGCACCTCCTGGATGTTCTGGATCTCCTCCTGGAATCTGTCCATGTACTGGGCCAACGTCTCCTCGTGCCTCTGCTTGACCAGGAAAATGGACTCAACATTCTTCTTCCTCTTCTTGGATGTGGAGAAGCGTAGCTGGAAGCTTCGGCTCAAGTCATCAAAGCTGTAAATGGAGCCAACCGGGAGCTGGTGGAACCAGTCCCTAGCTTTGTCTCTCAGGGTGGTGGCGAAGAGACGACACTTGAACGCGTCCGTCATGGGCCTGATGGAGACGGTATCCTCGAACCACTGTAGGTGCTGGACGAGATCATCCTTCCCGGTATAGAAAGTCATGTTGGGCTCCTTGAAGCCTTCCGGGATGAGAGCCGAGATGATCAGCTCGCTAAAGGGTGACCCCCCACTCGCCGGCTTCGCGAGCTCCGCTCGCGCGACTCCTGCTCCGAGCGAGACCCCACTCGTCGGGCTGGGAAAAAGCACTCGCCCGGCGAGGTCTCGCTCGCCATTCTCAGTCACTGGCTCCTTGCCTGGCCGACCACCTGGGGCAACCTCTCCTGACCCCCCCCTGGGCGAGCACTCCTTGCGCCCCAGAAGGCGGTGTCTGGGGGGAGGGAGCCGAGCAGTCACCTCCCCTGGAGATGCCTTGGAGTAGCTCCATGATTCCCTTGATGGCCGTCATGAACTCTCCCCTTCCTACCACCTCACTTGGGATGTGAGACCCCTCATCGTCTCCTCCTCCGAGGTCTCCTGTCATGAGATTTGGCTCAAGGACTTCTGTGCTGACCACTCTCCACGCTCACCGCACCAAAATGTTGAAACCGAAATCTTGCGAACAAGACTTGGTCTCTGTGGAGTTCGGGGTCCCTAAGAAGGGGTGGTCTCACACCTACTTCCCTCGAGCCAACTCTCTAGGCAAGAGCACTTAGATTTGGAAACGGACCAAGGGCTTAGTGGGGAGGTCCCGCCACATACCCGGAAGTCCCCTTGGAACTTCCCCTCCCAAGCCACTACTAAGCTTGGGCACCACTGGAGCCTCTCCTCACCCTCTCTAGAGAGACTTGCTGAGGAGGGAGAGAGGGGAGAGAGCTAGCTAAGAATGAGATCTTCTCAAATGGTGCCCCCTTTGTCCTATTTATAGGATTTCTGATTTGGGCTGCGAATAACCAAAAACTGCCTGCGAAGTTACCAAAATGCCCCCGGATTTGGCCTGCAGATAGCCAAATCCCGCTGTTCTGGAACGCTAAACGCAGACCGACCCCTCCCCCCGGAACTGGGCGAGAGGGGGTACTTCTCGGCGAGCACCCTGCTGGTCTCGGCGAGCCCCCTAACTGGTCTCGGCGAGCCCCCTAACTGGGGTACCTCGCGGGTCTCGGCGAGCACCCTGCTGGTCTCGGCGAGCCCCCTAACTGGGGTACCTCGCGGGTCTCGGCGAGCCCCCTAACTGGGGTACCTCGCGGGTCTCGGCGAGCACCCTAACTGGTCTCGGCGAGCCCCCTAACTAGGGTACCTCGCGGGTCTCGGCGAGCACCCTGCTGGTCTCGGCGAGCCCCCTAACTGGGGTACCTCGCGGGTCTCGGCGAGCACCCTAACTGGTCTCGGCGAGCCCCCTAACTGGGATACCTCGCGGGTCTCGGCGAGCACCCTGCTGGTCTCGGCGAGCCCCCTAACTGGGGTACCTCGCGGGTCTCGGCGAGCACCCTGCTGGTCTCGGCGAGCCCCCTAACTGGGGTACCTCGCGGGTCTCGGCGAGCACCCTAACTGGTCTCGGCGAGCCCCCTAACTGGGGTACCTCGCGGGTCTCGGCGAGCACCCTGCTGGTCTCGGCGAGCCCCCTAACTGGGGTACCTCGCGGGTCTCGGCGAGCACCCTGCTGGTCTCGGCGAGCCCCCTAACTGGGGTACCTCGCGGGTCTCGGCGAGCACCTTGCTGGTCTCGGCGAGCCCCCTAACTGGGGTACCTCGCGGGTCTCGGCGAGCACCCTGCTGGTCTCGGCGAGCCCCCTAACTGGGGTACCTCGCGGGTCTCGGCGAGCACCCTAACTGGTCTCGGCGAGCCCCCTAACTGGGGTACCTCGCGGGTCTCGGCGAGCACCCTGCTGGTCTCGGCGAGCCCCCTAACTGGGGTACCTCGCGGGTCTCGGTGAGCACCCTGCTGGTCTCGGCGAGCCCCCTAACTGGGGTACCTCGCGGGTCTCGGCGAGCACCCTAACTGGTCTCGGCGAGCCCCCTAACTGGGGTACCTCGCGGGTCTCGGCGAGCACCCTGCTGGTCTCGGCGAGCCCCCTAACTGGGGTACCTCGCGGGTCTCGGCGAGCACCCTGCTGGTCTCGGCGAGCCCCCTAACTGGGGTACCTCGCGGGTCTCGGCGAGCCCCCTAACTGGGTTGGGGCGAGACCAAGGGTCTTCCCCCTTACCAGGGTCGGGGGCGAGAGAGGGGGTCGACCCCCCTCCTCCACTCGCCCCTGGCTGGGTGCGGGCGAGAGGGGGAGCACCCGCCCCTCCCCTCTCGCCCCTAGTTGGGCGAGGGCGAGAGGGGGGGCACCCGCCCCTCCCCTCTCGCCCCTAGCTGGGTGCGGGCGAGAGGGGGGGCACCCGCCCCTCCCCTCTCGCCCCTAGCTGGGTGCGGCGAGAGGGGGGGGGGGGGGGGCACCCGCCCCTCCCCTCTCCCCCCTAGCGGGGCGAGGGCGAGAGAGGGGGGCACCCCCCCCCCCCCCCCCCCCCCTCCTCCTCTCTCCCCCTCACTTACCTCTTACTCCAGCTGGGTGAGCAGGAGGTTTTTGCCTCTACCGCTCTCCCTCCTTTCTCCCTGTCCTGGATCATACTACAGACGCGGCCCCGATACACTCCTGGGTCGTGGCAACCTACTCGATGGATATGAGGGTTGTACAGACACTTACTTCAGTCATATTGAAGTGCAAGTAAGGAGAGTGGTAGTGTAAGTTGATGATTGAAGCTGGCATAAGAACATCTGATGCATACTCCTACCTAGCTGATGAAGTACAGGGGATCTCAGAATTTGGGTCATTCTTTTATATTTCCTAAACATATTTAACTCTTTCATCAATTTGTAATTGTGCATATGATGGTTGACTCATTGATATTTCGTGGTTTCCCGAATATGTCATTACTGAAACAGGCACCCATACTTACATTCCAATACTCCTCTTTAATCTTGACCATCCCTGATATTGAGGGCATATCTTGATTTCGATAACTTGTCTCTTGGGATTGGCTTGGTCATTATGTCGGTGAGATGTTCTTCGGTCAGGTAAAATTGGACTTTAATTTCTCTCTTCTCAACCAATTCTCTCACTAAATGGTAATGTTGCTCGATGTGTTTACTCTTATTGTGGAAGACGGGATTTTTTAAGAGAGCAATTGCAGACTGGTTGTCACAATTGATGAGAATTTCTTGTTCTTGTTCTTCTTCTTCTTCTCCTCTTTCTAATTCTCTGTTGATCTTCTTTAGCCATGTACTCTCGCAGGTTGCATAACAGAGGGCCATATAGTTGGCTTATGTAGATGAGAGTGTCGCAGTTCCTTGCTTCCTGGAAGATCAGGAGATAGTTTTATTTCCCGGAAGGAAGATGTAGCCAACATTGCTTTTTTTTCAATGACAGATCCACCCTGGTCGAAATCATTGAAATTGTCAAGAGTGTTGCTTTCCTCTTTTTGACAAAGTATGTCATAGTTCTTTGTTCCTTGGATGAATCTTCGTATCTGTTTTGTGGCAAAGAGATGGGTTTTCTTTGGTCTGTTGACATAGTGAGATACCACTCCTACAAAGTATTCAATGTCGGGTCTTGTGTTTGTGCGATATATTAGGGATCCTACTAGCTAGGCTTATGTAGTTTTCTTCATTAACATCTTCTTTCTCCTTGGTTAATTTCTCACGACAAGATTGCATTTCTCCATAGAGATTATTTTTGGGGATTTTAGTGGCATACCGTTCTTGGGAGATAAATATTGTCCCTGACTTTTGCTTAAATTGTAGTCACCAAGAAAAATTTTAGATGACTGAGATCCATTACTTCGTAGTGATTTTTATGTTCTTCATGAATTTTTTTTATCATTACTTCATCATCTTTAATAATGATGAGGTCGACAACATGCAAACAGACAATGATAACTTTATTTTCTTGTCTCTCGATGTAGATATATGCTTTTTGGGGGGCTTCTCATAAAATTTTCATTGCAGAGGTATGAAACATTGCTGGCGTTCCATGCCTGAGGGGTTTGCTTCAACCTATATAGCGCATTGGATAACTTGTAGAATTTCTTTTTTTTTTTCACTCATATCCTTGAGGTAGATGGACATACCTCTTCGCTAATTTTCTCATTTAGCAAAGAAGATTTCACATCAAGTTGCAAAACATGGAGATGATTTTGTGCGACTAGTGCGTAAGTTCCATCTTCTCTCTTTTCTCTCCTGGGATGTGGCAGTAAGCAAGGCTCCCAAGAATTTTAAGATGTGCAATGGAGGAAATAAAGCGAAAAAAGGAGAAAGGGGGGAAGATGATGAGAAAAACATGAGTTTTTTTTAATTTATTTTTGCTTAACTATTACAGGCGGGTTTTACATTCTTTTATAGGGTTAATTGTTGGGACCTCCCCTGAGAGTTTGCATAATTACAGGTTGCACCACTCTATATTTTGAAATTACTTTTAACTCCCCTCTAAGTTTTTCCAGTTTACAAAAATGTCCTTTCCATTAGAAATATGAATGAAAATGATAAACTCAACCAAATTATTTTATGATATTCAATTTTACCTTTTGTAATGACTCTACATTGAAAGGTGTGACCTTTTCCTTTAAAAATATAGATGAAAAGTGATAAATTATGCCAAATTATTTTATGATATTTCAATTTTAATCTAGAATCATTATAAAATGATAAAATTGAAATATCATAAAATAATTTGACGAAATGGGCATTTTTGTAATAAAATGGGCATTTTTGTAAACTAGGGAAACCTGGAGGAGAGGTAAATGTAATTTCAAAAGATAGAGGGGTGCAGATGATGCTGGCCTAAGCATGTTTAACTCCATCAATTTTGTAATTGTGCAGATGATGCTGACCTTTGATAAACAGGCAACGAGGACGAATTTCCAATATGAAGGACATGCAGAAGCGAGTTTACCACCGCTTTGATGAAGTTGCCCAGACTATCTGACATTTTGAGGTGCCCAAACAGCTCGTCCTACGACACGTAGATGTTCAAATCAAGTGCGACAACCTGCTCTCATTCTTCGGATCTTCCCCATTAGCACAACATCAAAACACAATCTGAAAATTAGCAACAACAGTTCTTAAGCTAACCAACCTTGGTGGGTAGGGGGCCAGTCTTGCCACGACATGGATAACGGGTCGGGCAAGGTCCGAGTTGCAGACTCAGTCCAATTCCTCCAGCTTCTGGTTCACGTCGTCTCCTCTAAGTTGTAGACTCAGCGTGTCGCTGGGTAAATAACGGGTAAATAACTCTGTAAATGATACAATTTTATGAGAACAAAGCAGAGGACATGGGAGAAAGAGTGATGGTTAATTAAGGATCCGTTTGCCACGGCGTTGGCGGACATGAAAGCGGTGATTACGGAGAGGCATTCGTGAACGTCCAACCTCATCTAATGAACTTCATCCAATTTAAAGTTCAAAACATTTACTCTATGACGGTGACATTTTACGCCAAACGGAGCATAAATTACATCGTTGGAGAGCGACGATGTAACCCCGAGAGTTATAATCGAAGTGGATCCGGCTCTTGCCAGGAAAATCGTCGATGGTGATCGTCTTGAGGAAGAACTCAGGCAGGTGGTTGCTCTCCACGATCGCCATTTATAGATGTTGAGATTGAAGCAACATACTTAATTTTGGAAGAAAATTGTCACGCAGGCAATGTCCTCTTGATCACTTGGACACGTAAGCGCGGATCCAGATTCTCTCCATTTGGGTGAAACGGATAATATTCATTTCGTGATGTGGATGCATTCTCACTTGATCTAATGGTGGAAAATTTTTTGATTAAAAAAATATATAAGAAGATGGGATTAGTGAACCCGTCAGATTAGCAAGAAATAGATCTGAACAGTGAAATGGATGCTATCCATTTCACTCCAAATGGAGAGGATCCCGTAGCATAAGCTCAAGTGACGTAGGCTCTGTTTGGGGCGGCTGCAACTCTCTGATCCGCAGCCGCTATATTTTGTTGTTTGGGGCGGCGGATTATGAAAATCACTTTTCTAAAATCCCGCGTATGAGCAGATTTTTGAAGCATCGTTCAACACTCGAATCTAGCTCCTGGAAATCACGTCTCAGGTTATTCCCCATCGCGAGTCACACGATCTTCTTCTTCCTCCACGCCGCCACCACGACAGCGAGAACGCCGCCACGCCGCCACGACAACGAGCCTCCTCTTCCAGATCCGGCCATTCCGAGCCTTCCTCCGGCCATCCCGAGCACCCGACGACCTCGCCTCCATCCGACGAGCCAAGTTCCCATCAAGCTCCGGCGATTTGGAGCCCCTGACGACCTCGCCTCCATCTGACCAGCTAAGCTCCGGCGATTCCGAGCCTTCCTCCGGCGATTCCGAGCCCTCCTCTTCCAGATCTCTTCAGATTCCAAACTCTAGCTTTCTGAGCCTGATTTTTCTACCAAACCGTCTGCACCTCTATCTGTAGAGCTTTTTTGAGAGCTCTTTCTAAGAGCTCTACTCCATCAGCAACTTCTCCATTCGCCAGAGCTGTCCAAACAGAGCCATAGAGGATAACGTGATCAGCCTTATGAGAGCAGGGACTTGGCGATGTTGACACATGTCATTATTTTTTATTTTAAAAAGCGTGGAATTTGGAAGCGCAATTAATAATCTACCGTGAGCATTTTGGGAAAATTTTTTGGTGGCCTGAGGACATGATGCTCTACGTGCCCCAATAAATAGCGATTTCAAAACCCGGGCCCACCCTCTCATTTTTCCGAAAAATGAAAATTTTCTCGCGCCCCCGTCTTTTCCGGTTCCCCTTCCTCCCGAAGTTTCTTCATTCCGGTTTTTAGGTTTTTCAATTACGCCGAGACTGAACTTCCGGCGGCCACTCTTGACATTGCAGGGGGAGTCGTCTGTGGTGGAAGAAGGAAAGACTCCAAGGACGATCCGGAACAGTTTCACGGCAGCGGGTGGAAGAGATGGTATTTTTCCGGCGTTTTGAAACCATATGCTAGGTTACAGTTGTAAAATTTCAGCAATGAGTACATTACGACTGTAAAGTATTGATTTTTATACTCTGTTATAACCGTATTCTAAGTTTCTATTTTTTGGTGCATTTCTACTCAAGTTACGGTCGTAAAAAGTCCGTAAATACTAAATTACGACTGTAATTACTGTATTAAATGCAGTAATTTGTTGTATGTTACTATAAATTACAACCGTAACTATAAGTTTCGGCATTTTACAACTGTAATGGGCTGCATTGTTTGGTAGTTGTATACTACGTTACAACCGTAACTGTAACTGTAAGTTCCGGCATTTTACAACCGTAACTGTAAGTTCCGGCATTTTACAACCGTAACTGTAGTTGCAGGTCTTTGATCCGGAATAGTTCATTCAAGTTTCTTGTTGTTTTTGCGCTTGAAAAATGGCGAAAATGGAAGAAAGCAGGTATTCGAAAAACTGGATTCAGCCGACGGATCAAATCTTCGGGCACCTCCACGTCCTCTACCTCCGTATAATTTCGAAACCCTAATAGAAGGTTTCGGCGGGGAAAGAGAAAGACGAAACCGGCGGGATAAGAGAAAATTTCCATTTTTCGGAAAAATAAGAGGGTGGGCCAGGGTTTTGAAATCGCTATTTATTGGGACAGTGTATTTTTTCGAGCATTTGGGGAGGGTCTTCCTCTTGCTTGGATCTAGGGCTACTGAGAACGGTGAAATGAGAGGGATGGTTTAACCGACAACCTCATGCCGCAACATTTCGAGCTCCACGGAGAGGAGCGGGCGGAGATTCTTGAATGAGCGAGCAGCGGTAGGTCGGATCTTACGCTCTGAACACAATGAGAGGAACCCTAGCTCGAAACATTTTGAGGATATTACTCCAGTGATCCGGTATGCTCATCCCCCCTTCCTATTGTGTGCCAGCCTGCTAGGGTTAGTAAGATATGTTGTTTTGCTCTCGCAAAAGACCAAAAATGCTCGATCAATGGTCTCCTTGACGAAAAGGCTCGCCCGGGAGAGCCAATTTGCTTGCACTCGAGTAGTTAAACTTAAATTTCTTGTGATTATGATAGATATCTAATTATTTTCTAATTTGTATTCGGATGGAGAGCATTCCTAAGGGTACCAGAGCTCACATACTAATAAGTCGTAGATGTTTTACCTCAAAATTTTGCATTCGTGCATGCACCAGAGCTCACATAGTAAGTCTTAGATGTTTTACCTCAAAATTTTGCGCTCGTGCATGTACCAGAGCTCACATAGTCAGTCTTAGATGTTTTACCTCAAAATTTTGCGCTCGTGCATGTACCAGAGCTCACATAGTAAGTCTGATGTTTTACCTCAAAATTTTGCGCTCGTGCATGTACCATTCATTCAAAGTTAGACGACGACTGCTAGAAGATCTTAGAGAGGATTTGGGGATCTACCATCTTTTAAATGCTGGTATAAATGAAATCCCAACTTGAAAAATGCATGATTGGTATTAAGTAATTGATTGTCTGCAATCATTGTAGATTCAGACTACAATTTTCTCCAAAGTTGAGTCCAAAAATCGAACAACGGAATCTCATTGTTGGACACTTCAAAGATGAAAACCAGGCATAGCCCTCAACTTTGAGATTCCTTCTATACGATTTATTCATTCTTGTGCCGTTCCAGGATGCGGTGGTAGTTAAAAACCGAATGACATTGAATATCTAACCGAATGATTCAAATTTGTCAAAATGGGAAGTTTAAGGCATAAAAGGTGGCTTGCATGTTGGAATTGCGATAGCAATTTAATTAGGGTAATGGGCTGTATTGTCGGTTATGATATATTTATGAGGTGTTTTGGTAGTTTTGTGGATCGACCATCATGGGTGAGGATGCTCTAGAGAAGTGTGACAAGGGCGGTGGAGATGCGGTCATACTAACATTATGTGCAAATACTTCATGTTTTTTTTGGAGCGCACTATTTGTCGTTATGGACGAGACACAGTTAACAAGTCGGGCCATTGATAGAGCACAAGAACCAAAAGGGGGAATGAAGTTAAGCCAAATACACTAACGATAAACCCCAACCACAAAAATACTTTGCGTTGATCCAATGTGAAACTAAACTAATATCTTAAATGCCTTAAAATGGAGCATAAGTAGCCATAATGTAAAATCACCTATAGCATTCATTGATATATAAACATGCTTTATTTGATGCTTATGAGTACATTTAGCTTGATATATAGTTCAATATAAGGTAAAATCACAACTACTTTCACATTTTGATATGTAAAACCAAACCCTACTCTTTCCTTTTTTGATAACTCGTTGCACATTACTACTCTTATTGAGTAGTGACCTTGAAACATTTAAATTGTTACGAATAATCAAACAAAAAATGAGTTTCACCTGAAAATCAGGGCTATGGCCACGGGCATTTGCAGAGATTACCAAGAGTCAAAGAGAAATGTGGCTATCTGTTTCACACACTCAAACCCTTCAACTAGCAGATTTCATATAGCACTTACACATGAATTTTCCCACTTTAGGCAGGAGTAAAAATTTGTGGAATAAAACATTCCAAAATGTAAAACGAACTTATCCACAATACAACCAGAAACTGTTACATTGGCAACATAATGCCCATTTTCCTTGAAATAATACAAGCTAAGGCTTTATGAACTTATACAAGCCTAAGTTTACCTAACAACAGAAGTGTAGCAGCTATGTCCAGTAAGCTTCATATTTAAAATATGAGCATGCTGTAACAAGATAGAGATTAAAAAGGTTAAAAATACTTCTGCTCTCCTCTTAATGAACTCATGGTTGATAATTGTTTATGAGTTGTAAGCCCTCCTGACTCATTTGTTCTACCTCCGAAGGCGACAAAATTCTGATGCATCGTACGCTGTTGACAAATTCCCTAAATCAAAATAAGAAGATTGTCAAACAATGTCATCATGCATTAAAGAAAAATATGTATTTAGGAAGGGAACTATGATAATAGTGATGGCTACAAAGAATCAAGCATGGTCTTTCTTTGTCGTTCATAAAGATGAGAAGAAGTGGCAAAAATGGTTTGAATAAAGAATTCAGTAATGTGAATGGAAACTGTAAGAGTATAGCTTTCGTTGTAGAACAACAGTACTTTTATCTTTTTTGTTTCTATTTAGCCATTTTATATACAGATTGTTAAGGATATAATCCCACATTAGGAAGGGAACTCGTATTTTTCCCTTCCATCTTTAACCAATTAGTTTTAGGTTTAATGCATAAATTTTAGCATGGCACCAGTGCCCATGGTTCAAACATCTCAGCCAAACACTGCTTGGGTATTCAGGTTTATTGGCTTCCCAACATTACGGCCGATGTATGAGAGGAAAATCGTTGGGTTTGTCAAAATGCCTCACAACTAGAGCTAGATTTTAGCGTGAGAAGGTCAAATAGCACCCTAGCACTAAGATAATATTCTACATAATGAATCAAATCTACATAATGAAAGTAATTATACCCAAATGGTGACAATAATAATCTGGAAAATTTTGAATCATGTCCAACAAATTCTTGGAAGCAGTTTAGAAGGCTAGTATCATGTGTGTGATTTGAAGAAAACATCGTATAACCATTGATACATGAATACGAACAACAAAACTTAATTGTTGAGTACTTGGATAGATGGAACACCGAATTAGAACTCAACCATAATAACAAAAAAGAAATGGAAATACTTACTCCCATGGATCATCACCAACTAAAAGAACATCATTCTCCTGATCTACATAAACAAGCTTCCATTCTGATCTTTTAGGATCATCGAATTGTCCTTCAAGACCAAACATGCAAGCAATTGCATGTTTAAGTTGTTCATAATGTCGGAACCGTTTCAAATCTATCGACCTTCCAACAGATCCAAGTTTTTGAACCTGTTCAGAGTATAAATACTAGAACATCAGCTTCATTGTCATCCAAAAGAAGACTTCATATGAAAAATTGTATGGCGGTACCTTGGTATATGTCCTCATTGGTTGTTGCACAACTTGTTTCATTGCAAGTTTACCAAAATAGTTGAAATCATTGGCATCAACATTCCCAGATGATGTGCCGCCCGAGCTGTCAGGAATATCCTGCAAAGAGAAGATATGCGAGTCTGCTAGGCTTTTTGAACTCACCTGCGACTGGATATCTTGATTTGTATGGAAGAAACCAAACTGGTCTTCTATAGTCAAAGGAAGATTGTATCCTTTTACCACACTGAATTCCTCTAAAACTGTACTTGGAACAGAAGAGACAGTAAACATATCAGCATTGCTAGATTCACTATGAAGATTGCTACACGCCTCACTCGGAATATTACCCTCATTGGACAAGTGTGTATGCCCGCACGCCCTCAAAAACTCTGGAGGTACATTTTCTCCGATTACAGTTTTCATATTTTGAGCATGAGATGACAGTATACCCGGGACAGGTAATTCTTCGAACTGATTTATCTCCTGAGAATCATAGGCCTCTTCCATGAGAATAGGCATAAATGTAGGAGTAAAACTATGTGAAGACGATGAGAAGTTACACGTCTCAAAAGGATTGAGGTCCTCTAAATTCAAAATGGGAGATATACCTCCCGAAGGACTTGCAGTATTCTCTAGAGAGTCTGCAAAGGATTGATATAATGAAGGATGAAGCATCAAGTCTTCATTATCTGAGTAATGATATAGCTGACATCCTTGAAGAGGAAGACTGTTTAAGAGACTCTTCTTATTCAATGAGTTTGCTGTTTCTATACATTGTAACCACCCAGTTGATTGCTCTAGCTGATGCTGGTATATCTCCTTATCTTCAGAGACCACATACTTTCTAAAATTTTCATTTTTAATGATTTCATTTCCAGGTTGCCTCACATTATTTTTAGAAGGCTCCATCCTTTCATTCTTGGATCCATTAGATAAACTTTCAGACTTCTTCCCCATTGTTTTTTCTTTAACTAAAACATCTTCAGATCTGTTATCATGCTCATTTAGTTCCTGGTAAGTTTCCCATGGAGTTTCTGCTGAAAACTGGCTTACTTGCTTAGTTTCCATTAACAAATGTTGCTGCTCTAGACAGTGGTACGCATTCCGATAATCTAATGAAGCGTCTTCTAATGGAAGTTCTTGTGCTTGCGGCGCAAGAGATCTATTTTTCTCCCTCATAACTGTTTCGCTTGTTTTATCTTCATGCAACAACGCACCTTGATTTGTCATGAGAGTTGGCGAAGTAGAAGACGAGGCTGCAGACACACCATTAGCCTTGATATTTTGTAAAATAGTTGCGTAGATTGATGATTGGTTGCATCCAATTTCGCCAGGAAATGCTCTTTGTTGTTTTCTTAACATCTTCAAAGTACGTTCTGAATCAATATTTGAACTTAAGGGATGTACATTACCGCTTCTATAATCGAAAGCCTGTTCATAATGCTTCACATTTCCAGCTCCTACATCTACTCCAGACAATACAAGGAAAGGCAGAAGTGCAGAAAACAAATTTAATACTTCTGGTCGGAAATGGAAGGAAAGGCATGTTGAGAAAGTTTGGCTAGGACGAATAGATGTAGTTTTTTCAAGAGAAGGTAAATTAAAAGTTAATTTCATAAAGTTGATGAAGACACAAAACTTCCTTCCTAGATTATGCATTAGAAAAAAACGGTTAGCCCTTATGGTTGGTATCCGGATGCTGTTACAGAGCTCAACGGAGAACGATGGAACCCCCACGAGCATATGGATGCCACTTGCGTTCCACTAGTTAAATTACATGTTATTTTTCCTAATTTATGTAATTGTAATCTTCCCTTTAGTAGTCATGACATAATGGGTTTGATGTGTCGTATTTAGGTTGTCGTGAGTCGTGGGAAGTAGTTGTACTTTTTCTTTTGTTCATGTTCTTTGTAACCCCTACATATAGGGAGAATAAAAATTATTGAAGACACCTTGGGGGTCAATGAAAAGAGTTAGGGTTGGTATCCTAACAGACACCAGGATGTAGCCTTCTCTACTAATTTTTTACAAACCACAAGATTTACAAAAGTAAATTTTTATAAGTCACAAGATTTACATTGTTTATTTTCAGAAAAACTTCTACATGTTAGTCATAAAAAGCATATATCATTACATTGTGAAACTACAAATTTTCCATATACACAAATTTGCCATCATGATATCAGTAAATCTCCACAACTATTCTTCAATGGAAAATAACACACGCCTATAGATACTTAAGGTGAAATCATATTTGTTATCCTTCTTGGTTTAAGTGCAAAATGAGCAGTTGTGTTACGCGAGAATTCTAACTCCAGCATTTGTATGAGCAGTCAAAAGCTTGACCGTGAGTTTTAATCAACTGTTTTAACTACATATAAAGATCAAATGCTAAGGACAAATTATGAACAAGTATCAATATGCACAAGGCTTACCCATGAATCCAGGAACACAATGCCGTTTCAAACATGGAGGGACAACAAAAAGGCTTTCGGGGGTTTCAATCTCCCATATACTAACCCTATCTGGTCTATCTTCGGAGCTAGGCTCATCCCATTCCACCTAATGTAAAAAAAAACAAGTTAAGTACACCATTGAGGAAGCTTGTTTTTTGTAAATTGATTTTGGCGCTTTACGCATGCGGCAAACTGACCTGTAGATTACGCCACTTGGAGTTGGGCCACCTTGGTGAATCAAAATCAGTAATTCCTGCAACGGTTCCCATACTCCTGCAAATGAAATATTAATATGATGTTAAGATAATCCAGTCTTGTGTGTCATTCAGTAAGAGCTTATGTAAGGCAACTATAGTGACTTAGGGATATGGGGAAGTAGAGAGAAAATGGATTGGCTGGTTGAAGATTGAATTGTGAGGGTAAGGCTCTGTTTGGTTGAAGGAATTGGAAGGAAGAAAATGAAAACTAGAAATGGTATTTAATCGCAAGGTAGAGAGGAATGTAGTTAAAAATATACTTATTTCTTCTTTGGTTGAAGAAAAAAATATGCTTATTTAAGGGGGAAATATATTTGCTCACAATATCTAGGTAAAATCAATTATCTATTAATACTCAGTATGAAAGTATGAAGTGAATCAAATTTGCATTATTTAGAGTTCATTCAAATCAAACAGAGCCCAAATTTATTCCATTTCCATCACTTAACATAACTTGCTTAAGTGTTGTGGTTCCACACGACCAGTTATCTATATTGTTAATTAGCATCATTATGCTCCATATTATGAATCTTTTATTAATCGAGGAATGCACGAGTCCGAAGTATTTTATTGTTTCTTGCTTTTCTCTTTATGTTGGAGTTATTTACGCTTATGCCATCTTGTAAAATTATAAATAGACTTCTTGGGTCATGTGTGAGGATATGTATGAATTAAATGAAGTTTTTCTATCTCTCTCAAAGTTCTTATTTCTCTCTCTAGCCCTTTTTTCTTCACCATTCTATGGTTAGGGTTGAGCAAGACTCCTCTTCTTCCTCCTGATATTCTCCGTAGGTTGAGCTCGGCTCCCTTGTATCTTCCGCCTCCACCACCACCGATGAGATTTTTGACGAAGTTACGGGCTGGGCCCGTAACAGAAAGCTTGCTTTCGATGTCCTTGGGTTTGTAATGTTGAAACTCCATTTGATGTAATGAAAAAGGTGTGAAAGACCAATGCTGCATAATGAAGAATGTTTTACATATTGTAAGATTATGCAATTTTCATTAACATTGACTTTGTTATTGATTTTGGCATGTTTTTTCGATCAACTAGTAAAAGATCAATAATTTAACCTTTACCAGTATATTTCAAGCAACTGCAGTGTGGTTGGAATTGAAAAACTTATCATGTCAAGAGTAACCATAAATTTGCCCCTCCACAACAATGATTCATGACTAAAACGGTCTACTCTGATTTATTTGTTTTGGGCTCTTCTCATCAACCTGAAGTTATTTTAAATCTATTTTCGTAAACATAATCGAAAAAGAACCTTCGTTTGATTGATTCTTCCGTCGCAAACATCATTCCAAATCTCATCCCAATAGACGCTTGGATAAATGCAGCTTTATGGTACTTGGCTAGAGGAACGATGAATTCTGAAGGGCACGCCCTGAAAAATTGTAGATCGTTTAAGTCGTAGTCACTAACATATGTAAGTTCCTGAAGTAAAAAGAAGAAAAAAAGCCTACAACCAACATTAGGGTATACCTAGGATTGTAATACACAGTAAAGGGACTGCTGCTAGCCACAGCATGGGCAGCAGCAGCAAGGACACCAATATGCATACTATCAGCAGAAAGAACAGACGAAGGGAATGCTGTCTGCTGGCAGTTAGCGCGTCTTAAACCCAATAGTAGTTGTGATTTCTCATCCCTAAACAAGTCAGACATGGAGACAACATATTAAAAAACAGCAATATGGAATATCATTTTGATCAAATATTTGGAAGTTCTAGAGTATAGCTGGAAACGAATAATTACAAAAACCTCCCCTGGAATTACAGATTGCACCCCTCTTATTATTGAAATTACAAAAACATATTAAACTCCATGCATATATAATGTATTTACCTAATAAACAGAACTGAATCTCCAGCCTTAAGACGCTTCGCACCGACGAACAAGCTCCAGCCAGTCGTCAGAAGGTGACGTTTTGGCTGCCCTGTAAAGACAAGGAAAATCTAGAGCATATCAGGCAACATGACAAAATCAAAATAGAATGTTATTGAATCAATACATGAAGCCCTTGAAATGAAAGATCTGAGGAGGAAAAGATGTGCCCAGACCCTAAACTCCAGCGAATGCATGGTTTCTAAGATATATTTGCGAAAATGAAGTTTAGAATAAAGAAAAAGGAAGGCCTTTGTTGTGGAATGAAGGACAAATGACAGTATACTACAGTGCTAAAACTGGACAAAGTATCTTCACCCCGATAGATGTGTCGAAAAGTCCAAATGTTGTCGTGCAAGTCTCGAACGATAAGCTCCTGGTTTGGAGGCTGCATTGTATAATCCTGCAAAAAAAAATGCTTACAATGGTGGTGATAATTGTTGGAAATTAAATCAATTTTGAGAATAATTTTTTTTGAATATTTCATATAAGTTAACATAAAGCTTTGTCTGGGTCATGTAACAGTAGTTTGAAGCCATCTCATTCTTCATTCTCCTTTTCTTCCTTCATCCAATATGTTCTCCTTAATAACCATTGAAAGAAGTGGGTAGTTAAATCTCTTTCTCATGCTCATACCAGCTGAGGAAACAACTTCTCCGCAGCTCTTCTCGGCACGGAGAAACCGCCGTGAGTACTCGTATCGCTTGCGGTCAAAATCTTGCAAAAGAATTCTGTCGGCTGCGTGCTTTTTGTATATCCAAAATCAGGAATTTGAAAGACATCGGCTTCCTTGAGTAGAAAAAGAAGAACACGATCGATCACAACGAAGGTCAATCTTACATGTTCAAGGCATCATAATAATGAAAATCCAAACAAATTCCTTTGTGTATAGATTTCACATACAGAGTTAACTGGCTGGAGCCTCATCTGTGCATAGATTTCATCACTGTCCCTGTCAGCCTAGTCATGAAGAAGTTAAGTGTCTCCACAGGTATGAATTTTTTTTTTTGAAATTAAAATATATTATACCCACATGTAGTGTGATATTGTGAACCTGACACATCAGCTGTGATGGGAGATTTGGATAACTGGGGATTTGTGAATTCATACTTCTTCTGGTTGAAGTTGACACCTATGTAAAAGTAAAAGTTTTGTGAATTTGAGAACATACTGGATAGTGGCACATGCTATAAAAGTTGAAGTTGTGTTTCAGTGGAAAAACATAAGATTATCACTAATTAGCTTAATTAAAGAAGGAAGACAATCTAAAACCTCTGAGGCGATTGTTAACAGCACCTCAGATTTGGCTATCCGCACACCACAAGAAGAGACTTTTAATCAAAACACGCCCTTTAGAGTTTTGATGCCCTAAACCCGGGTGTTACGGAGAAAGGTGAGGCCCATCCATATTTTATTTAGATGTCGTATGGATGTTCTGGAGAGGGATAACTTAAGTCCGTGAATACATATTTTATTTACAAAGCAGCACCACGCGTCAAAAATCCATTAATCTTGGACCCTGATTTCTAACCGGAGCGCGAACCCAAAAATTTCTCCATCCAAGGATGGGGGAGTAGGAGGCAGCTTCCCACCTCAGATTTGTTTACTCGCACACCACAAGAAGAGACTTTTAATCAAAACACACCCTTTAGAGTTTGATGCCCTAAACCCGGAGTTATGGAGAAAGGTCGAGGCCCATCCATATTTTATTTAGATGTCGTATGGATGTTCTGGACAGGGATAACTTAGAAGTCCGTGAATACATATTTTATTTACAAAGCAGCGTCACGCTTCAAAAATCCATAAATCTTGGACTCTGATTTCTAATCGGAGCGCAAACCCAAAAATTTCTCCATCCAGGGACGGGGGAGTAAGAGGCAGAATGCTAAAGTTCACGTCTCTACCACCTCCGTCGCTTCTCACCTCGCCGTCGCCAATCTCCGCTTCATCCTATTTTGCATATCCCGCCGGACTCAGCCCTCCTCTCTTCTAATAACTTAAGCATAGATTTGAAAAATCAATTCTTCCTTATCCAACAATTGAGACTTTTCCTCCCAAGGCCTCAACTCTCTCACAAAATTGAAACTCTCATATGTTGCCTCCAGTAACTTACAATTTTCAAAAGGAAGTCAGCAACCATGGATTTCCGGAGAACAACACATTGTCAAAACCCAACCTTCTGCACCACATTACAGGGAGTCCATTAACAGAAGAAATCCTAAGGCGGATATAAAAAAGGCAGCCCGGTGCACAAAACATCCCCGCGCAGCGAGGGTTCGGGGAAGGGTCCCACCACAAGGGTGAAATGTAGGCAAACCTTACCCATCATTTTTGCAAGAGGCTGCTTCCAGGACTCGAACCCGTGACCTAAGAGGCTAAGACGGTTATGAATGGAAACAATACCGACAAAAACAAGCCAAAGCGAACCCGTGAAATATAGGCAAACCTTAACCCATCATTTTTGCAAGAGGCTGCTTCCCGGACTCGAACCCGTGACCTAAGACGGATATGAATGGAAACTATACCGTCAAAAACAAGCCAACGCGAGCGAGAATCCTTGGAACTATTATTACAAGCACACTCAGTCTAATCCCCGGAACTCATCTTTCTCAATTTTTTACTTCTGTCTGGCTCATATATTATCCTATAGTGTGCTGATAACAAATGTGTGCGGATAGCAACAAATGCTGCAATGATTTACATTGTATACACTTAGTTATTAAAGGCGCAAGGCGCACCAAGGCGCAAAAGGGTCTTGGAGCCTAGGCGCAAGGCTCAAGGCGCAGGCGCGCGCCTGACAAAGGCAAGGCGCAACCATATTCAATTTAAATAATCAGCATCAAACACCACTTCATCTTCTTAATCAGATTTTTTCATTTATTCTACTCATTAATGATTCATTACTATCATTTATATCTCTTATAAAATAGAATCAATGTGATCACTTGCATCATATCTAAGTCTCAACGTTCGATTATGTTTAGCAAACACTAAATCATGGAAAAATATTGAGTTCTTACATTATTTCTTTCTTTATTTTGAAAAAAAAATTACAATCGAAATTGCACCTAGACGTGTCTTTTATGCTCCAAAGGCGCACAAAAGGCGCACTAAAGCGCAAACCTATGAGCCTGGTGAGCCTTGAGCCTTAGGCGCGTCTGAGGCACGCCTTTAACAACTAGGTGTATACATACTAAAAAACAGAAATTTGAACCCAAAAAAAGGCTAAAACCTGTTCGATATGTCCCTGAGGGAAGTAATAAACCAGACATCCTGGCTGTGGCAGTGATACCAAAGGGCCTGCGCAAGCATGCCATAGTTCAGAATTTAAAGCCTTTTTTCCACCTGAACACGACAAAACCCATCAGAATCAAATCTCCAAATGAAAAAAAAAAGCTTATGCATGAAAGAGCATGCTCGCTATAACTAAAGAGATCCTTCAGAAACTCAGTAAATTGCTTTTAAAATACAAATCAAATGCTAAAACTAACCTGTGTTTGCATGAAACTCCCCCAAAAGCTTCATTTGCTTATTCTGCTCCAACAAAATGGATTGACTTTCTGTAGAGCATGTGACTGTTTCCACCAAGCAACTCTGAACTTCACCAGGAGCAGAAAACCAGAATCACCATTTTTTACTTGCAGAAGCCTGTTTTCTAGTGACGAAATTCAGTATTTTCTTATTTCATCGGTAGTGCAAAGCTGCGTGAGCAGCCTTAATCAGTTTCATCACAGTCTTATCTATGAAGATTGACCACCAATGCACAGAAAGAAAAAACCATTTTAAGCTTCAGAGATCGATAATCTGTCCTAGAAACCAAAACCGCCGCTGATATCGAAATCCCATCCTGATTTCCTCCTCTTAACGAAGGACATGGAAAGTCCAGGGAGAGCAGAGCAAAGAGACGGGGGGAGAAGAGCATGAGACCTGAGCTATAACCAAGCAACGATTGTGGGAGCAATGGCGAAAAGCAAGCAAGCTCGCGAGTACAGTACAGTAGTGGGCCTTGATCGTCCTACAAAAGCGAAGCATTCTCCTCCAGAAGCATGCGAGCAATGGCATCATATGAATGTCCGAATTCCGAGTTAACTTTTAACCAGTTTCTTAACAAGCGCCTCTGTTTTTTCCCCCCTTTTTTTAAAGAAAATCCTCAAAGATACCGACCTTTCAGGAAGAGGCCATGATTCCAACTCCAAGCCCTTTTCGCTTTTTGGCCGAAATCACAGGTCTCCGACGACATTTCCATCCCATTATTCTCTCCCCTGTTTATAATGTCAGCTTTTGGCTGCTGACAGAAAGAAAAACAGAGCGCGCCATTGGAGGGGGATGAAAAGCACGGCGATGCTCCGAAGAGGATAGGAAGAAGAAAAAAAAAAGCTCGAGCTGATGCGCCTGAATCCATCTCTCTCCGACTGAAACGGCATCCATGTCTCTCTCTCCGCGCCTCAGTTTAATCACTTGCGTGTTTTGGGTCCATTTGACCGTTGGGAAGGGACGTTGAGGAAGATGGCTCTTTAAAGACAGCACGTGTTGCACGTGCCGTAATTCTCTAGCCGTATGCTTCGTATAATACAAGGGCGCTGTTACGCGCACATCATAATTGGTTTTGTGCACACCAAGAATCTTATATGCAGACCGCCGAAATTCTGCAGGCCACCAGAATGTTCCCCGTCGTCAGCAACTCTCCCAACTCCGGCCACCTCCCAACACTTCCGGCGAGCATTGCTCTGTTTGACGAAAACAATGACAAGGAGAAGATGGCTGCGGCGCTTGCTCTGTTCTCTGTCACGATCCTCTGTTCATCAGACAATCAAATTTATGTATTGTTCGAAGTGTATGGTCACATTTGAGTGTATAAACATACTCACTGAGATGTTTTTATAGAAAAAAAATTCCAAAATTTTTGTCAATGCTCTTATCATTTCAAAACAGGAGGAACATCTGATTCAGTAAATACTTTGATTAATAATGATTTTATTACTTTACTCTTGTTATTTACCTGATATGCAGTGTCAGACCTCCATGAAATCGGGCAGCAGAAATCCAAGAAATGAGTGTCGAAACTTCACGAAAGCGCGCGGCGGAATTCCAAGAAACAGCTGCAAAATCCAGGATTTTGAGAGTTTGGTGTGCGCATAGCCAAGAATGGGTGGGATTGGGAAAAATACTATTATTGTTTATTTTGAGAGTTTGGTGTGCGCATAGCCAAGAATGGTGTGCACGTAACATTGCCCTAATACAATCTGAGTGACCAAAGACAGTACCACATTTGTCATAGTGCCCCGGCGCGACAACACTTTCTCCACGTGTTCCATGTTCCGTAATTTTCTAGTCGTATGTTTCATATAATACAATCTGAGTCACCATGCACGGGCTCCGCGGGCTGCCAAAGACGGTATCACAGTCGTCACAGTGCCCCGGCGCGACGACACTTTCTCCACTTGTTGCACGTTCCGTAATTCTCTAGTCGTATGTTTCATAGGAATTTTGATCATTTTTTCCAATTTAGGGTAATTAGCAGAGTGCACCTCCGAATAGTAGTAGTTTGGCAAAATGTACCCAAATTTTTTAAATTTGGCAAAATGAACCCTCTATTAGAAAAAAACTTGGCAAAATACACCCTGGTGTGGGGTATTGTGGGGTGCATTTTGCCAAAAAATTCTAATTATGGTGTGCATTTTGCCAAATTTAACAATTTTGGGTGCATTTTGTCAAACCCCTATAATTCGGGGGTGTATTCTGCCAATTACCCAAATATTGGGCACATCATGGGTTTGTGAGCGGCGGGAGCGCCGTTACGTAGGGACAATGCCGTGGCCGGAGTACTCTCGCGATCGAAATACTGTCGCAGCGGTCTTATAGTTAGTAGCATTGATAGCCTCCTATAACGCATATGGCATGGCGAATGTCTTAATTGCCCTTGAACGTTACATGTAACTGCAGCAGCCCCCTCACAATCACATGGCCACACGTCACTCGTGCAAATTTTCACTCACTTTATTTTATGCTCATTTATGTTCAAATTTAAGCTCATTTTTACTTTAATTCTATCATTAATATTAAATGTTAATCACACAATATTGTCTTAAAAGTTAAAACTATTGCTGCAATATCTATATAATATATAATATAAAAATAACAATAATAACTACTATATATATGATTTTATTTAATTAGAAAGTAATTACAACAACAGATGTAATACTAGAGAATATAGATAGAGGCTTAGCGCATGATGTTCTCGTACTCAGTGGCGCGCGCCCTGCGCGGGCCCGGGGCCAGTTATTTTGATCATTTACTAACAAGGGAATAATATGGGTCCGTTTGGCACGTCGGCGGTGGTCGTGAACGTGGTTCTTATACGCCCAACGTGGTTCTTTGCTGTTGGGTCTTCGTTTTTGCACTGGGATCCTGGGGGAGTGGAGCTGGCGGCGGTATTGGCTCTCAATGATCTTATCCCGCCATCTTTATATGGGATGCGCGGGGCTATTGCGGAGGACAACTGTTTGACTCTTATGGACAGCTGTGCTGCTGGTTTGCGATGAAGCGATGGAGCGTGACGGTGGACGGCGAGGAGAACTTCTATTTTCTGAGCGGCTTTCCGCAGCTTCGATTCCAACATATTGGTCGGGAGGCCAACATAGTTGCTGATTTCTGTGCTCGATTCGCCCTACGGGGAAATTTTGTTTGGCTAGATGTTGATAGCACTCAGACCGAATTTGCCGAGCTTGTTCGTGCAGACTTGGATGACATGTTGTAGCTTTATTTTTCTTTTTGTTTTTTAATTTCATGCTATATGCATTTTTCAAAAAAAAAAAAACTTCACCTCCAAGAAATTTCATCCATTTCTGTGTTCAAAATAACATTTTTTTTACCCAATGGCAATGGCAGTCACAACTGTCGTCCGAACTCACCGGTGCAAAATTATTTTTGCGTATATATTGATAACGTGAAAATAAATCAGCTTACGTCTATTCCAACCCGAATGAAAAATGATGAGAATTGCGTTGGATTAACAGCATAAAATTTAGCCAAAGCTTTAACGTTGTTGTATTGATAATGTGAAAATGCAAATAAAATTTTGCTTTAAGTAAAGTTGACGACTGCTTCACGAAATCGGAAACTGAAAGCAGGAATCGTTTGGCTGCTGTTTGGGTCGGCTTCTCTCACCGGCGCTGGCGTATGCCGTCGTCGTCTTGCGCGTGTTGGAGAGTCGAAAGAGAATGGAGGGGGGGAGAGAGAGAAACAGATGAGGGCGGTGATGGGATTGGACGGCACTGATCGGCGCAAGCCCCGAAAAGCACGCGTGCTTTTGTCTACGTTTCTTATGTTACAGTGGTAAAAAGTTTCATATTCTCACCCTCACAGTGGTAAAAAGTTTCACATTCTTACCACTTTACAGTATTACTGCCAGTTATTAAGTGCGCTCCCTTGAACTATTAATGGTATTTTACTTTCTATATAAAATTTTAAAGTTTTTTTTTCCACTGCAGTTTTGGCTATCCGCACTTAATTTGTAAGAATTATTTTTCGAATTTTTGGAAATAAGATTTTTACATGCCTTTTTAGGAAAAGTGTTAAACACAAAAGTTGCATATCTCGAAGAATATCTACAACTTTCGTGTTGAACATTTTTCCTAAAAATGAATATACAAGACGTATTTCCAAAAGAAGCGTAATAACTCGTACAAATTGAGTGCGGATAGACAAAACTACAGTGCTTATAGCAGCACCTTTTTTTTCTTCAAAGTTTTTGACATTTTTGGGAATTTAAATACAGTAAATTCCAAAATCTTCAAGAAGAATTGTGCTAAATTTCAATTATAATGTTTGGGAAAATTGAAATTGAGCAACATGAATTGTTCACCTTTTAGTCTTGTATGAACATGATAAAAATAAATTAAAAAAATGCAATATGGTAACCACTTTAACATAATTGGTCCATCTTTAGTCTTTACAGTCTGATCTTGATTCAAGTAACTCAATGCACACATCTGGCACTGCAAAACTTCATGTTATGCGCTAAAATGTATATAAATAGTGCAACAGATTCTTTCACAGACACATCTCTAAGAGACAATATGCTGCATAGCTCTTCGAATGGTTCTTTGCCCATACGTAACAAGTTGAAACAATTAACCTTCATACCTTGATATATGTGTAACAATAGAGACCGTAAACCTATTATTAGCTTCATGGTCTACGGGTTTCATGAGAATATATTCTAACGCTATATAAACTGCGAAGAGTGTTATTAGATACACTTATTTTATAATATATATGTTGGAGCTGGGGAATACTTCCGGCGCTCTTGTTTCTCACACCGGGTTAGCCCACGTGAGCTTACAGACGTCGGATCGTGACTCTCTCCGATGATTGAAGTACCAGCGAACGCGGGGGTTCGGGGGCGGCGAGCCCCCGGTCAGCGGGTGGGGGTTCGGGGGCAACGCCCCCGAGCCAAATTTCGGTTTGTGATATCCGGGTGTGCGTATATCCGGATTTTGGTTCAGTGGCCTATTTAAAGGCGTGTATAGGGTTAAGGTTTTCTTCTCAACGGTTTTCGGCTGAGAGTTTTGGAGGCGTCTGCGAGGAGTTTCGTGGAGAGGCGTTTCCGGCGGTGGTTCGATGCCAAGGGCAAAGAAGATCTGATGTGTAGGCTGAAGAAGTCCCTTTATGGACTTAAGCAATCTCCAAGGATGTGGTACCAGAAATTCGACACCTACATGTTGGAGTTGGGGTTTGAAAGGTCGAATTCGGACCACTGCGTGTACTTCCAGAGGAAGGGAGAGCATTTTACTTTCTTGACACTTTATGTTGATGACATGTTACTGGTGGGAAATAGTGTCAGGATGATCCAACACGTGAAGAAGTTGCTCTCGGCCAAATTCGAGATGAAGGATTTGGGTCCGACAAATGTGATCTTGGGAATGCAGATTTCCAGAGACCGGAGCAAAAGGAAGCTTTGGTTAGGGCAGCAGAGGTACGTCGAAGAGGTGTTGAAGAAATTCAACATGGCTGACTGCAAACCAGTGGGAACCCTTATGCCAATTGGGAGCAAGTTGTCTGCTGAGATGAGCCCGAAGACACGTGAAGAGATCGAGGACATGACGAATGTTCCATATGCTAGTGCTGTTGGGAGCTTGATGTACGCTATGGTTTGTACCCGCACAAACATTGCTCAAGCCGTGGGAGTGTTGAGCCGGTATATGGCTAAGCCCGGGAAGGAGTATTGGAATGCTGTGAAGCGTGTATTCAGGTATCTTCGCGGCACCTCAAATTTTTCTATCTGCTTTGAAGGTGCTGGTGATAGATGAGTCCTAGACGTGGTTGGGCACGTGGACTCAGATTTAGGTGGTGATTTGGATAACAGGAGATCTACCAGTGGGTATGTGTTCACACTGTTTGGAGGAGCTATCAGTTGGATGAGTTGGCGGCAATGCGTGGTGGAACTCTCGTCGACCGAAGCGGAGTACATGGCTCTTACTCATGCCAGCAAGGAGGCCATATGGTTACGCAGGTTATGCTTGGAGCTAGGATTTGAGAAAGGTCCAGTGAAGCTGTGGTGTGACAGCCAAGGGGCTATACAGTTAGCCAAGAATCCAGCTTTCCATGCAAGGACCAAGCACATCGACATCCAATACCACTTCATTCGGGAGAAGGTGGAGAAAGAGGTGGTCCAACTTGAGAAAGTCGACACGGCAGAGAACAGTTCTGATTTTCGTACCAAAGCGGTTCCTGTTGCTAAGTTCGAGTGGTGTGCAACAGCCGTGGGGTTGAAGAGGAAGATTGGAGGAGCTGCTCTCATCTGCGGAAGATGTCCACCGAGTGGGAGATTGTTGGAGTTGGGGAATACTTCCGGCGCTCTTGTTTCTCACACCGGGTTAGCCCACATGAGCTTAGAGACGTCGGAGCGTGACTCTCTCCGATGATTGAAGTACCAGCGAACGCGGGGGTCCGGGGGCGGCGAGCCCCCAGCGGTGGTCCCCGGTCAGCGATTGGGGGTTCGGGGGCAACGCCCCCGAGCCAAATTTCGGTTTGTGATATCCGGGTGTGCGTATATCCGGATTTTGGTTCCGTGGCCTATTTAAAGGCGTGTAACCCGGTTCTAAGGTTAAGGTTTTCTTCTCAACGGTTTTCGGCTGAGAGTTTTGGATGCGTCTGCGAGGAGTTTTGTGGAGAGGCGTTTCCGGCGGTGGTTCCTCCGTTTCTTGTCCAAAGAGAGGGGTGCGAGGTAGGATCAGTTTTGATCCTTGTAACCTTGTGTATTTTGTAATCTTTTTGGTGAATACAAGAAGGTGAAGCGGAGGCGGAATATGGGACGTAACCCGATTTTGGGCGAACCTCTTAAATCTGTGTTCTTTGTGTTTTTATCTTTTATTTTGCGTTCGAATCTCACTTCTCGGCACCCCCGTTTTTCTACATTTGGTATCAGAGCTAGGTTAGGGTTCCTGGCAATGAGTTCTGGTGGAGTGCGGATCGAGATAGAGAAGTTTGATGGAAGTCGGTTTGACCCGTGGAAGATGAAGATGGAAGATCTATTGGTTGATCGTGATTTGTGGGGGGCAATAACGGATTCACCACCGACGGACAAGTCGACTTTAGAGGCGGCTACGACTTCGACGAAAGCCGATCTGAAAGCCAAGGGTTTGATTCGGTCATTCCTTGCAGATTCCATCTTAGCAAATGTAATGGAGGAAACTTCGGTCAAAGGTCTATGGCGGAAGTTGGAGTCTCTCTATTAGAGTAAGTCTCTGGTGAATAAATTATTACTGCGAAAGAAGTGGTACAATTTGAAGATGCAGGAAGGCGATTCTTTGTCAGAACATCTGACCAATTTCAACATTGTTGTGGGTCAGTTAATCTCTATTGGTGAGAAAATCACGGATGAAGATAGAGCCATTACACTACTATGCTCGTTGCCGAATTCTTGGGACAATGTGATTGTTGCCATCGGGGGCAATGCAGAGAAGGGGCTCTCAAGTGAGTTGGTGTGTGCTACTTTACTATCTGAAGAGACCAGGAGAGGAGGCTCTGAGAAGGTTAGCAAGGGCGCATTGAGTGTATCCAGATCCCGCCCTCAACGAAGGGGTAACAAACAAGGTGGTTATCGAGATAGGTCTCGGGGTAGATCCAAGAGCAGAGAGAAGGAGAAGAAGCCTATTCGGTGCTGGAAGTGTAATGAGGATGGACACGTGAAGTCTCAGTGTCCAAAAAAGGCCATTCAGAAAAAGGAGGCAGTGTCAACTTCAGGTACAAAGAAGGAGACTGATGGCGGTGACATGTACATCGCTGCTGCGTGTGTTGCTCAGAGAGACACAGATCTGTAGTATGTTGACACGGGAGCCTCATATCACATGACCCCTCATAGACACTGGTTCTGTGAGTATGAGTGGTTTGATGGTGGTGACGTTATGCTAGGTGATGATACTGCTGTGCAGATTGTTGGGCGTGGCAAGGTGATGCTGAAGTTGTCAAATGGGATCATAAAGACTCTTCCGAACGTGATGCACATTCCGGGGATGAGCAGAAATTTGGTCTCGGTGGGATCTATGGCGGATGCAGGGGTGTATTTCAGTTGTGACAAGCACTCATGCAAGATGACTAGAGGGGTAATGGTAATTGCCAACGGAATTAGGCATGGGACACTGTATAAACTACTTGCTGATACAGTGGTTCCAAGCGGGGCACTTATCTCTGAAGGCCAGAAGAATGACCAGGAGGAGCAGTCCAAGCTATGGCATTATCGGCTTGGGCATATCAGTGAGAAGGCGATGTCGATCGTGGCATCGAGTCAGATGGTGGATGATGTGCCGAAGTGCACCACGAGCTTTGGGTTATGTGAGCATTGCCTACTTGACAAACAGAACCGGGTTAGCTTTCATGGAACAAGCACGAGGGCAACTTGATTACTGGATCTGATACATAGTGATGTGTTTGGGCCGACTCCAGCTCCATCTCTTGGCGGCGCCAGGTACTATGTATCCTTCACTGATGATCTTTCACGATATTCCTGGATCTATTTTCTCAGGTCCAAGACAGAGGTTCTAGACAGGTTCAAAGATTTCAAGAGCCTGGTGGAGAATCAGTTGGAGAGAAAAGTGAAAGTCCTTCGTTCTGATAACGAAGGTGAGTACTGTTCTGATGCTTTTGAGCGGTACTGTACTGAGGAGGGTATTGCATGGCAGAAAACTACACCTTACACTCCAGAGCAGAATGGAGTGTCGGAGAGGCTGAACAGGACATTGATGGAGAAGGCCAGGTGCATGCTTAGTTGGGCTGGTTTGGGGACGGAGTTCGGGGCTGAAGCAGTGGCTACTGCCAACCATCTGAAGAACAAGTCCCCTACTTCTGCAGTGGAGGGGTGTACCCCCTTTGAAGCCATTTTCAAGAAGAGGCTGAATCTGTCTTACGCTCGTGTGTTTGGGTGCGATGCCTATGTTCACATCCCAAAAGAGAAGAGGGGAAAGCTTGATATGAAATCTGAGAAGTGCATCTTTGTGGGCTACAAAGAAGGCGTCAAGGGGTACAAGCTTTGGAGCCCGGTGACCAGGACTGTGACGTTCAGCAGAGATGTGGTGTTTCATGAAGTCAGTCCACAGGTTAGTACACAAGTTGGGAAGACAAAGACTGTAGACGAGGAGACAGTGGGTAGGAGCATAGAAGTTGATTCTCAGATTGATGCTCAAGGGGCTGCTACTGTTGGTGCTGAATCTGATTCTGAATCAGACGATCAAGAGACTGTGGACATTGATGTTGGGTCAGAAGATGAAGTTGACGATGTTCCACTTCTGAGGCGCTCGGCAAGGGAGAAGGGCGCCACTCCGGTATTCTCTTAGTGCCATTGGGGCACACTACTGCCTTAACATGCTTGGTGAAGATCCCATTTCTGCCAGGGATGCTAGATCAAGGGCTGATTCGAATCAGTGGGAGCTTGCTATGGTGGATGAAATGGATTCCCTGCGGAAGAACCAGACTTGGAGTCTGTGCAAGCTACCAAAGGGGAGGAAGGCCATTGAATGTAAATGGATCTTCAAGCGGAAGATGAAGGTCGATGGCACCGTGAAGAAGTACAAGGCAAGGTTGGTTGCAAAGGGTTTCTCCCAAGTTGAAGGTGTGGATTATGACGAGATCTTCTCGCTGGTAGCAAAGCTGACGTCGATCAGATTGGTCCTCTCTATTGCGGCGGCGCATGATTGGAGATTGAGCAAATGGATGTGAAGACGGCGTTCCTTCACGGGGATCTGGAGGAGGAGATATACATGAGGAAACCAGAGGGGTTCGATGCCAAGGGCAAAGAAGATCTGATGTGCAGGCTGAAGAAGTCCTCCCAGCCCGACGCCCAGATTACAAGCACAAATCAACTGCGTGTAGTGCCATGGTCCGAATCTCTCTTCTCGGCACCCCTGTTTTTCTACAATATATTTTTATGTGTTTTTTCTTCTCAACACCGCTGAATCCATCTAAAACATAGCAACGAGAAAACAAATTTATGAGAATGTCGAGGAGAGTGAGCTTGTATGGATGCTAAACGATAACACAATCTAAAGCAGCCTAATATACACAAACTAATATTGCGCTAAATGGTAAGTCGCAAATATTAAGCTAAACGATACACAAACTAGTATACATGCATTGACTTCCATTCCATCACAATCTAAAGCAACCCGATAAACATTCTCTGTGTATACAAGTTGAAATCACAACAAAATGAGCTAAGAATCATACATATTAACAAGCATACATTAATATGGATATAGCATTCTATTCCAGAGACATACATAATTTCCATTCTAATAGTGTGTATGTATGTTTCAACAAACATACATACATAACTTCTATTACAACACATACATATTGTTGAAGAAGAGGACGAAGAAAAGTAGAGGGGCAAAATCAGCAGCATAAGAACGTGGGGAATTTGAGAAGGGGACAATTTTTGGTCGTTCGATTAAGATCCAGAAGAAG
This sequence comes from Dactylorhiza incarnata, assembly GCA_033032865.1. Lineage (NCBI taxonomy): Eukaryota > Viridiplantae > Streptophyta > Magnoliopsida > Asparagales > Orchidaceae > Dactylorhiza > Dactylorhiza incarnata. The sequence continues at coordinate 955,753 of JAWHQI010000310.1, read as the reverse complement.
CAGATCTCGAAGAAGAAGAGGAAAGCGGGGGTGACTTTGGAGAACGAGGAGATTTTGGGTGGTCTGATTAAGAACTGGAAGAACAGAAATCGATAAAGAATAAGAAGAATAAGATGATGATGATGGGGCGGATTTGGAGAAGGGGACGGTTTTCGTTCGTCCGATAAAGAACCCGAGGAAATATAACTCAATGAATAGGAAGAAAGTGAAGAAGAAGAAGGATCGCCGATGACAGATCAAGGACGAATCTCAGTTGTCAGGCACAATTGGGAGCGCAGGAGGGATTGTCGGGATATGTTGTGATCCAAAAACCCAAAAAAAATAACCAAAGATTTGGCCTTAGCTCATTTTCAAAACTCACAGAGGATCAATTCCAATTCCAAGTCAATCCGTCCAGTCGATCTCCGTGATTTGAATTAATAATACCTAATCCTAATTCCGCCCTACTGTTTCCGTAGAATCGAACGGGCCCTAACGAAATCGACTCAAATTGAGCAATTACATGCGAATCTAGTGGTTCTGTCCCCAAAACATAGAATTTATAACTATCATTTTTAACTATCAAAGTGATAAAGATGTAACTTTTTTTAAAATGGTCAAATGTTTATTTTTTGCTCAAACAAATACTCATATTGATCCCAAAGTGATCATATTTCAATTATTGAATGCTGAAAGGCCAGCATAGATGCAACAATTTGGAGCCTAAGCCCTAAAGTACGCTACAGGGGCTTCATCAACGACGAATTTTATTGGTCGACACAGGAGCTTTTTCGCTCTCCCTCACATTATTTCAGAATATTTCATGACTTCAGAATATTTCAAAATGCTCCATAAGCTTACATAAAATTTCATAATGTTTCTCAACCAATAGGTTTCATACAATTTGGGCACTACTTCTACATAGTATCAAATTTACATGACAAATTTCATTGAAAACATAGGACTTCCATAACACAACAAACATGTAAAGAAGTGGGTCAAAACTGCAATGGCCCGAATAGACGAGAATGCGCTATTGCTCGTCGGATTTGATGGGCACCCCTTTGAATAACAATAACCGCTCTCTCAGGGCATCGCGCCGGGGACGGGCGACCTTGTTGTTAGGATCAAAGAGAAGCGCCTCTTCAAATGCTTTCAGGGCGGATCTCAAATCTTTCTTCTTTTCATAGGCGTCACCCAAGTTGTTCCACGCCGTGATGTAGCCAGGCTGAAGCTTCACTGCGGTCTCAAACTGCACGATGCCCTTTTCGAGCTTGTTCTCCCGCACATAGCACACGCCTAAAGCATTGTAAACCTGTTTACATAGAAGAGCGCCACCACAAAGCTTCAGTTGTACATATTCTAGTGAAATTCCTCAATTTTCATCTAAATTTAGTCGCCTCTTTATCTGCATAACTCTTTCCAAAAAAAATGATAATACTTAAAAAAAAAAACTAACTGATGTGCACCCATAGATTCATAGACACTCCCGGGGTGCGTTTAGAGGAGACTCCATTAAGGAGAAGTGGAGTTAGTGTGGCCAAAGTCCAACCCATGATCAAAGGGGTCGAGGAATCCGCCGGCACGCGATTCGCACTTCGTCAGCGCCGGGCACGGTCAAGACCGCACCCCACTACTGGGGTGCGGTTAGCCCGCACCCCACTACTGGGGTGCGGTTAGCCCGCACCCCACTACTGGGGTGCGGTTAGCCCGCACCCCCTTAAGGGGGCGGCCGCACCACCCGTGGTGGGGTGCGGCCAAACCACACCCCCCATGGGGGGTGCGGGCATTTACTAAGAGCTTGTTCTCCCGCACGTTAAAAGTCCTCTTGTCATTTACTAACTTCTTTGATTGACTGTTTGCGCGCTCGGTTCGCTTCCGAGCTAAGGTGGTTCAATTGGACCGATCTACCCGAACACCCGAGCGACCCGCGACACTAAATAAAACTAAAAGGCAATTGTATGTTAGTTCTACTTAGGCAACATCATAAGAGAAGCTCAAATGCACACACAAAAAAGGTCCTGCTAGTGGAAGAATATATAGAAAAATAGGTGTCTGGGTCATTAAGGAGGGAGTTATAAATACACAAATTCATCACCATTAAGAACCAAAGATGAAGGAGAGAACACTTTTTTTTCTCTCCGGAAGTTATAGAAAAATGATTAAAATAGAAGAATACTAGACAAAGAATACAAGAAAACTGTATAATAAATATAGGAGAACCTTTTGTACTGCAAATGTCACTTAAGTTCATCATCTTTTTCAAAGACAAAACTGCATTATCTAGAATTTATAATCAAATGTCATATTGAGCTTTTAAACATCACTCATCCGGAGCTCCTCGTATGGCATGCCGCATCAATTAATCACTATGGTTGTTGATCCTTGTTGAGAATATAGTCTCACGACGGGAAACTCGCTGAAGCCTTATGATGGGGATCACATTTCACGAGCGGGCCGGCCCTTATCGGAACCCGCCGGAGTCTACTTACACAGGAGACAGATTAAGGATCGTTGGATAGACGATCCGAGCAGAACGACAACGACATATTTTAATGTATTTTTTGTAATTTTGTTTCATGTATGTGGATTTATGTTTTGGACGATCGTGGCCGTCTGTAGTGAGTTCTAAGTCTATAAATAAGGGTATATGAACTAATTTTCAAGGATCACAAAATTTGGACAGAATTTCCGCTCTCGCGGTCTCCCACAGTGCCGATCTGTGGATCCTCGATGCCGAACCCAAGTTAACTACCCCCTATTCCATATAATCACCAAGTAACTACCTTTTCCGCGCTACCCCAATACCATAACTACCATCTCCACCAAAAAAACTAGTCCTCCACTACTCCCATAGCCTAATCGAACCCCAAACCTCCACCACTTGCTGCAGGAAATTCAAAAAAATTGCCTCTAAAGTCTGAAAACTTTTTCTTAAATTTAATTTTTCATTTTTTTGGCAAAAAATAGTCCTCAATCAAAGAGATGGGCCACGGCTTAAGCTCAACCAGCTAGAGTTGTTAAGAAAAATACCCCCTAAATCAAATGGGTTGTCTCTATTTTTTTATGAACATAAAATGACATTTCATAGAGTCCGTAAATCATCTTGAACAACTTTCATCAATGTTACTTTGAATCTCACCATCTTCTACCCAATTCTTTGACACTAACTCTATCTATGATTCTATTTGTATAGTTGGTGCATTTTTAAACCTTCCTTGTAGATATCGAAACCTTCTAGTTTTATTTTCAATTACCTTATCGTTGATATATGCGATTCTCATTGTGAAAATAAATTTAAAATTTATGATGCTAAATTTATTTGTAGGCTTATGCTTTGCTATGTTCTGGAATGTTGTGTGAATAAACTCTCCACTGTTTTTATAGGGTTTGCACGCACATTTTTCCTGATTGAAGCAGTAGAGAGGATCATGAGCTTGGTATGTGTTTCCTGATTGAAGCACATTTTTCCTGATTGATGCTAAATTTATTTGGCGGAATGGCCGATAGTGGAAACTGGATCGGGAGGCGGTTAGAATGGGCCGACAGTGGCAGGACTGGCAGAAGAGGTGGCGGAGCTGATGGGGATAGAACTTCAAAGTATCCCGATCTCCTAAATTGATAAATTTTGGCATCGAGGCGAGACAAAGAGTCCTGAAATGATGCGAATAACGAACAAAAAATAGCCGAATCGGCAATACTGAGCTTCATGTCCATCCTGGTGATGTGAACAGGTGGAGTTACTGCGGTGTGGGGCTCGATGAGACGTGTGATAGGAGGCTGCTCGAGAGAGGCGTCCTGATAGGATGCGTGGATGCTGGCTCGATGCTCTGAAAAGAAGGGTGACAAACGCTGCTCTGTTGGGACAGCGAGGATGGAGCAACATGAATCGAGTGGGGAAAACGATCGCTGGGAGGGGTCGTGCAGAGACGTCGAGTACGGCCTGGGCGAGCAGGAAACAACGGGGACTTGGAAAAATCGTGCGCAGGTGAAGTAGAGGGCGTAAGTGGAGATGGACGCTGCCGATCATAGCGTATGATATGATTCCGAAGGGGTTTCGATCGGAGGAGACGATCCCGTTGTCGATTCGAGCGGAGGAGAAGATCTCGTAGGGGGTCGAGAGCAGAAGAGAGAGGCGAGCGGGAATTTTATATCGTGATTCGTAGCAGAAGAAGCAAGGGGAAGGAAAGAGTGGCTCTGATACCAATTTGTTATGGACTTCTTTTGGCCGGAGATCGATGAAGGTAAGGATACAAAGGCAAGCTCTAGAATGGTAGAGGAGAAGAGAGAAGACGAAGCTTGGGGAAGGGGGAAAGAGGAAACCCTAGAGGAGGAGAGGGCTTGAGGGAGAGGGAGGGGAATTAGAGAGAGAAAGAACTTTCATTAATTCATTGATTGATTCCTTTACATGACAAGACCTCCTTATATAAGTTCCCCAATGGAACAGACATAAATACCCGATACAACGAAACTATGCGAAATATTAAAACATATAAAATACTACGACACGCATAACTTGACTCGACGCTATGATATTGAAACACCTAATACACTTGATTCGATACAACATGACTCGACACAATACGACTCTGTTAAAAAAGCCCATGTAAAGGCCCATATTGGAGCCTCTTTTCTTGTTTCTCTCTCTCTTCTCTTTAGTCCCACATCATGTATAAGGATTTCCTCTCTCTTTCTGCCTCCTATATATATGTATTCATACATTTATTTTATACACAGAAAGGAATATACAAGCTTTGACTCTTTCTTACATGGTATCAGAGCCATCGGTCCAAAAATTGCGGTCTCCCATTTTTTGACCGCCCCCTTTGACGAGCTCTAGCGGTCTCATTTTCTGAGACCGCTCCCCCCTGCTGCCAGCTCTGCTTCTTCCAGCTTCCTCTCCTCTTTAGCACTCTTATAGCCTTCTCCTCCCTGACACGTGGGACCCGCCTCTCCCGAGCTCTCTTTGATCCAGCGATCCCCCGAAGCTCCTCCTCGCAGCGACCTCCACACAACGGTCTCACGAGCTCCTCCTCGCAACGATCTCCTCACAGCGGTCTCCGGTGCTCCTCCTCGCAGCGATCTCCTCGCAGCGGTCTCCCGTGTTCCTCGCAATGATCTCCCGGGCTTCTCCTCGCAGCACTTCTCAAGCTCTTCTTGCGGTCTCCAACCGCAGAACTCCCGAGCTCCTCCTGCGGTCTCATCGACCGATCTCCCTCTCCTGCTCCTCCCGCGGTCTCCTCCTGCGGTCTCTAGATGCGGTTTCCAACTGCGGTCTCCGCCTGATCGCATCTCACTGACCGGTCTCCATCGACCGATCCCTCTCTGATCTCGCGATTTCCCAATCGGTCTCCTGCCCAGCGGTCTCCTGTTCGCAGGATCACTGTCGAGCTCACCTCCATTGGACTACCGAGCTCTCTCTGCCGAGCTCCTTGAGGTCGTGCGACCTCCTCCCTGCAGACTGCCCACCAGCGATCTCCTGCATTTGTAGTTCTGGATATCGATATTTTATCACCTTTATTGATGATTATTCTCGCACTACTTGGTTATATATACTTCGTGATCGCTCCGAGCTTCCTCGTGTGTTTCAGGCTTTCGTCCTTGAGATTCGCACGCAGTTTTCCAAAAATATAAAAACTCTCCGGACAGATAATGCTCGCGAATATACGAGTCACGAATTTGCTAATCTTTGCTCTGAATTTGGGATAATTCACCAGACATCATGTGCCTATATTCCACAACAAAACGACATTGCTGAACGGAAAAATAGACATCTCCTCGATGTTGCTCGATCTCTTATGATCCAGATGCAGGTACCCAAAACCTATTGGAACTTCGCTCTGTCCACAGCATGTTATCTCATTAACCGTCTCCCTTCCTCCATCCTCCAAAATGCTACTCCGTTTAGCCTCCTTTTCCCTTCCACTCCGGCATTCTCTCTCACCCCCCGGATATTTGGGTGTACCTGCTACATTCACCTACTTGGCCCGTCCAAGGACAAGTTGGATCCCCGAGCAGCCAAACACATATGCGTTGGCTATTCTCGTACTCAGAAAGGCTATGTTTGCTATTCTCCTACTACCCGAAAAATGACTGTTTCTGCAGATGTTACCTTCCAGGAAGACCAACCTTTCTTCTCCGAAACAACCACACCTCTTCCACCACCATCCTTCCCACGACCTGTCATTCCAGTTACCACCCCTCTACCATTACTCCTTCCTGAACCTGCTCCCGCTCTCCCGAAACCACCTCTTATCCGTGTCTACACTCGTCGCCCTCCTTGCTCTGTTGCCCCAATGCAGTCGGTTTCGCCCTCTGACACTCTGCGCTCTGCTGATCCGGCATCGGCCTCCACCGCTCATCCCTTGGCGAATTATGTATCCTTACATCGCCTCTCCCCACAACTTCAAACATTCGCTACTTCATTATCCTCTATTTCTATACCTAACTCTGTGCAAGAGGCTCTCCAACATCTAGGCCGGCGGGCAGCCATGGACAACGAAATGACAGCTCTCTGGGCTAACCAGACATGGAATTTAGTTCCTCTCCCTCCAGGCCATACTACTGTTGGTTGCAAATGGGTCTTCGTCATCAAATATGCTCCTAACGAGACAATTGACCGTCTTAAAGCCCGCCTGGTGACTCCGGGCTTTACTCAACAACAAGGTCTCGATTATGAGGAAACGTTCTCTCCGGTGGCCAAGCTCAACACAGTTCGTGTCCTTCTCTCCGTGGCTGTGCATCGCCAATGGCCTCTCCATCAGCTGGATATCAATAATGCGTTTCTAAATGGTGACCTACAAGAAACAGTATACATGCAACAACCTCCCGGGTTTGAGACCACGGGGGAGTCCCGCGTATGTCACCTTAAGAAATCCATTAATGGTCTCAAACAATCCCCCCGGGCATGGTTTGATAAGTTCAGTAAGGCTATTCGGGAGGTTGGCTTTACTCGGAGCTCAGCAGACTTCTCTCTGTTCACTCGACATCGAACTACGGACACGGTTCTTCTGTTGGTATATGTCGATGATATCCTAATCACAGGAAATGATTCTAAGGGAATACAAGCGGTAAAACAACATCTTAGTTCCGTTTTTCAAACAAAAGATCTGGGGAACCTTCGATACTTCCTTGACCTGGAGATCGCAAGACGTCCTGATGGGCTTGTCCTCTCTCAACGAAAGTACTGTCTCGACCATCTTCAAGATGCTGGTTATTCTGAATGCAAGTCGATTAACACCCCAATGGATGTCAATCACAAGTTGTGTGCACATGCTGCTGATGAAGATCTTCCTCTTCCAAATCCAGAATACTATCGACGACTCGTTTGAAAACTTATTTACTTAACAGTCACGAGACCAGACATATCCTTTGTTGTTGGGGTGGTCAGCCGGTTTATGCATTCTCCTCGGACATCTCATCTACAGGCTGTCGAGCGCATCCTAAGATATCTGAAAACAGCGCCTGGTCAAGAGCTGGTATACAAAACCTCGTCCTCTACTCCAACATTGATTGCGTATTCTGATGCAGATTATGCTGGGTCCCTGGATGATCGACGGTCTACTAGTAGATTTTGTACCTACTTTGGAGGTCACCTTGTTACCTGACGTAGTAAGAAACAAACTGTGGTTGCTCGATCTTCAGCTGAAGCAGAATACCGTTCGATGACATCAGTTGTTTCTGAACTCACATGGCTTGAAAGTCTCCTTGTTGATCTAGGAGTAAAATTTTCCTCACCAGCTATCCTACTATGTGATAGTCAAGCTGCTATACACATAGCTAAGAACCCGGTCTTCCACGAAAGAACAAAACACATTGAAGTGGACTGTCACTTCATCCGGGAGAAAGTTCAAATGAAGAAGATAGAATTAAAGCACGTTCCGGGTACTGACCAAGTTGCTGATATTCTCACCAAGGCCCTATCAAGTACCTTATTCTATCAATTCCTGTCCAAGCTGGGTGCCTACGACATGTACGCTCCAGCTTGCGGGGGAGTGTTAGAAAAACCCATGTAAAGGCCCATATTGGAGCCTCTTTTCTTGTTTATTTCTCTCTTCTCTTTAGTCCCACATCATGTATAAGGATTTCCTCTCTCTTTCTCCCTCCTATATATATGTATTCATACATTGTATTTTATACACAGAAAGGAATATACAAGCTTTGGCTCTTTCTTACAGACTCAATATAAAAAGGCTCTAATACTGGATAACCAACGGCGTGGGATCCATAACAGTTGGCTAGGTTTGCGATTAGATTGTTCACACCCTATTATTGGGTTGCACACTATTCTTTTGGATGGGGGTGCAAATAAGAGGGTTAAGAATTAGGATTTTCATGAAACCTGTGCTAGATCCTGGTCGTCTCTGTCCCACTTCTCAATTGCCTGCTGTAGGTACTTGATAGCTGCTGGGTAGAATTTCCTTCTTAGCATAACAGCACCCAGCTCAAAATACCCAGTTGCAGTAGCATCACCACTTCTGACTTGCTCCTGCAAGAACAAAATATGCCAAGCTAAGGATCTTTAATGCGCTCGTGCCTGAAGGAATATTGAACCAAAATAACATGAAGGCCTATATATTAACATACTCTAAAAAAGGTAAAATACTATGTTATCAGAACAAAAAGATTGGAACTTCTTTCTTTCAAATTCACAAACTTTCTTCTCGACAAAACATTGACCAAAGTATTTCCTCAGCCAAGGTTGTTATTTAATTCACATGCCTAATATTCTTAGATTGTTAACAAAATATACAAAGAAACATTCACCCAAGAAATATTAGAAAAATGTTTACTATCTTATCAAAATAGGTTTAACTTTAATCAGTTGCTCAAAGAAACACGATTGCATTTCTTATTCGACCAGTTTCCTATTGTTCTTCCTAGATTTAGAACTAATTTATCACACCAGTTCATGTACTTGATCAAGTTTATGATATTTACCTGCAATTCTTTAGCCGAGAGGTCGAGCTCTCTTCTAACAAGAACCTGACGAATAACATAGAAGGTTCCTAGTCCAAGCAGTCCCAATAGTATGAGCAAATAAGAGAGTTGTATTCCCAGTTCAAACAATTCACCGGTCTCATAAACCATGTTTGGTTTATCTCCGATGCTGGACTGTGCTACTTGACAAAAGCTGAGCCATGGAGATAATCCAGCTGAGAGTGCACATGATCTCCAGAATACATCATTCTTGTTCTCTTTGTTATTGTTTAATAATAATTGCTCTTGCCCTATAATGAGAACGTGGTATAGATACATCAGAACTTTACATAAGATAACAAAAGTCGAAGGAGGATTATGCAATCTAAAGCAGTCAAACAGTAACCTCAAAATTCACAATGGCTAAAGGTACGTTCCATCGGATAAAAATGGTGCTTCAGAATTAGAATTGATGTTCAAAGGGAAATGAAGTTTATACAAAATTATACGCATGGTTCCATCAACAACCTTTATGTAAAACGGGAAACATGTCAACCAAGGAATCATGAATAACACACACAATTAACTTAGACAACAGGATGTAACTACTGAATACAGCTGAAACCTGACTTAAGAATGATAAATGTAAAACAATTAAATATATATAAACCAGAGCATGCCAATCAGAAGAACACTAACCTTCTAGAAATTTAAAATTTTGATTCTCCATTTCAATTTCCCCCTCCAAAATCTGTCTTCCTCCAGCAAGAAAGATTAGTGATTTTGAAAATAAAATAAAAATAAAGATTAGTGACCTGTAATGGCCTGAATTCAAGACATGTGAGCAAAGCTATCATGAATAGTACAAACAGTCAGTTAAAATGGCATCATTCGTGGAAGTGGATAGTTGTCACACTTATTCACCAATGCAAGAAGAACCCCTGTGCTGATATTCTCTATATAGTCATAATTGTACTTGCAACCATCACATAGTACATTTGGCTGGAGAGGAATAACCAATTATTTGGGATATAAAATTAGGCAAAAAGAGCTACTGGGAAAATCACTGCTGAAGTTATCTGCATTTTAGGCTTGGGATGGGGAGAGCTGTCACTTCTTGTTTAAATCAATCCTCAAGTATTGTGCATCTCTATACATCAAAAGTTGCATCTGGGATACACTTGAAAATAATATTGCTCAAATTAATCACCAGCATATAAAACAAGGACTTTTTTAAGATTATTTTGTTCTGTCTTGCCTACTTGAATAGATTATCCTTTCTTTTAATGAGAATGTATTCGTCTTGCTTTGAATGACCTACTAGGTCCCAGTTCACTTGATGCCTACAACTTGTATGCTCAATCGAACTTGTTATTTTACCCTCTTGAAGGGAACCTTCATGTGTGCGAAAGATTATTCCTCAAGAGGAGTGGATTTCTCAGTTTGCACTAAAGTGTTGACTTAATGCAAAATGAGCAATTAGTTTACGGTGAAAATGTGGAATAAGTGATGTCATGGGGAAATAGGGTAGACCATCACATCCTGAAAGTGTTCCCACCCGAATTCATGGTTGAACTGCACCATATGCTCTCAAGATGTGTCTCACATTGTTGGGCCTAAACTACTAGTTATAGCCCTATAACTCTTTTCTTCAATTCCGATGTAGGATTTAAATTCATTCTTGTACTCTTTACTTCTTCTAGAAGTTTGTATTCTTATAAATCTATCAAGACTTGCTCCTTCTTCATGCATCACTTCCACAGAGATACTCCCCACAATCATCAAATTATCCTCGTTAGATTCCAGATGTTACAGGACCATCAACATCCACTTAGTTTCTTTTCGAATCACATCATACTATAGAAGGTCCCGCTCTCATATCATTTGTAATGACTCAACCCTAAATCTCATGATGTGTTGAACTTCACAATTTTATATTATTTCTGAATTGCCCCCAGACTTTCGAGGAAATCCACATTTTGTAAGTACTTGCTTGAGAACATGCTTAACTGTGGACATTCATGGGTAAAATCCATCTCATGCTCTCAAGAGCCGCATCACATATTTCGGGCACCCATTTTCTCCCAAATATCTATCATCCTAAAGTTTGTATGAAGTTGCAGTTGTCCATTGCCACTGCCCCAGAGACACTTCTTGCGCTCATCGGACCGCCATAATCAGAGTTTGAAATTCTAAGATACAATATTCTTGTTATGCATACCCCTTGTTGACCGAAGCTGGCCATCCTATTGATCCTTGAATGTCTTGTCTGGTTGTCCCTCATAGCAACGTGACTCCACGATCACTACAATATGTTGGAACCCGATTAGGCTTGAAGATCACGCTTCTGTTACTAGTTATTTACTTTAGACTAGCATAACACTAAGATAAAGAAGAGGTTTATAGCTTGAAAAAGATTTCAAATTGTTGATAATTTTGCCAATCAATAAATCCAATGATGAAAAGGGTGTAACAGTTTAAAAGATAGGCAGAAGTTGGAGAGAAGTGAGGTTGGACATATGTAGGCCTATAAGGGTGGTTTATATGAAGTTGACCAAACTAGTTAGTAATAAGATCCTTTGTCCACTGGGAAGAGGGTGTCTATTTATAAGCTCCAGAGATCCAATTGGCTGTTTTCATAACCACTGTCTTCTCTACAAATTTGAAATTGTCCAATTACCTTGTCAATAAGAATGTGGTTTCGTACTGTTTGACATCCTATTACACCACCATTGAAGTTGTCTTGACCACCCCACAAATGCAACATAGCAATAATATTACATTTCAGCTATTTCTAGCCATTAATCTGTTAGAAATTTTGTAAATAAACATTTATTTATAATGTTTTATTATAGCCTTTTGGTGTTTGGTGTATGGCTATTCATATATGATGAAAAGCTCCAAAACCAAAATTGGAGGGAACCCAAATTAATTGGAGGGAAACCTTTCATGAATGAAAGGATGAACCTTTAGTCCCACCTTGTTTTTTAGCTTTCTTGCCAAAGAGTTTATATATGTTTTCACACCTTCTTATTTGTTCAAAAGAAGTAAAAAGCATAAGGAGAAACTATGAACCACACGCGCGCGCGCGCGCACGCACCGCACCGGACCGGATCCGGATTTGGGATTTGGAATTTGGGGAATAATTGAATTGAATTGTATTTTTGTTCCAAGCAGTTTCATAGCATTTTACTCGGAGATGCGTCGATTAGAATTCGGAGCTGCGTCGACGTAGCGTCGTTCTGCCCGCTGGAGTTGCGTGGCGTCGTATTGAACTCGACGCATGCGTCGATTGAACTCGATGTAGCGTCGATAAGGCTTGCGTCGATAAGTCCTGCGTCGATAGAACTCGACGTAGCGTCCATATGATGTCGACGCAACGTCGATTTCTCTTCACGTTCTGTCGTTTTTACGCGTTTTCTTAACTGCTCTTTTGCGCGTCTTTCTCGCCAATAGTTACGTTGGAAATATTCAACGTTTATTTTCCTGATTATGATCCTTCCCTATATAACCGTTCGTATTTATTGTGGCTTTATTTTATTGCCGTTTTACGAGATCGAATTTCATTGAAGATCTTGCGGTCCGAGTTATATATATACTCGTTCTTCTCAGAAAGTTTACACGCTCTGATACGCTCTTCTGTTCTCTCTATTCTGTGACGATCTTCTACGTGATTTCATTTTCTTTACATTTGCTTCATCAAGTGGGGGTTCGGGTGCTCTGTGCTTCTTCGGTGTCCGCGCACATCGGAGTTTCGGGATCTAGCCGGGTGTTGTACCTTGGAGGAGTGAGCATCGGTTGAAAGCCCTGTCGGAGGGTGGTGCAACTTCTTTAGGGCAGTGACCACACGCCTTACCCAGGCTCGATTCTGAACTATAAATTATTCTCCTTTATTTCTCATCTCCTTCATGAAATATTATTGATATTACTGTTTATATATCTTCTGCTGTTTTCTGTAAAAGTTTTAAAAAACGAAATTATAGTATTTTGTATATTAATATAGGAATATAATAGAAATATTCCAACAATCTAAAGAAGTTTGTAATTCCACATCAATAGAATAAATAAAATCAAATAATCAAAATGATCATCTCTGTTTTATTGTTTACATGTACTGTTATTTATTGTATGTATTTTAAATTTCAGAAATCACTAATGGCATCTAGATCTGAGGATTCTGCCGGGATCAAACCCGAGAAATTCAATGGAAATGGTTTTCGTCGTTGGCAAGCACAAATAGAATACTGGCTTAACACCTTAGGTCTTTTATCTGCAATCTTTGATGTTACTGCCGTAGAAACTGAAATCCCTAGCGCTGCAAATGCAGTTGCTTCAACTCTTCCTTCATCCTCATCCTCAACTGCAAACACCACTAGAACTTACGTAAGACGTGTTCCTTATAGAGATCCGGTAGATATTGAATATCATTGCCGTAACCAAATTCTAAGTGCTTTGTCCGATAGCCTTTACGATGTCTTCCTTCAATATCGTACGGCTAAGGATTTGTGGTATGCTCTTGAAGTACGTTATAACCTAGACAATGCGGGTATAGAACGTTACAATGTTTCTAACCTCCACAAATTCAAGATTGATGCTTCCAAGCCCATCAATCCTCAACTCCATCAACTAGATGAGATGTTGTCCAAGATCCGAGCCGATGGCTCAATCCTTTCCGAAAATTATCTTGTGGCATGTCTTATTGATTCTCTTCCCGATTCATGGTCCGGCTTTAGCACTAGACTAAGGCATGACCAATCAAACCTCACTTATGTTCAAATCCAAAATGCAATCCGCATAGAGGAGGAACATAAGAGCAAAAATTCTAAAGCTCCCAAAGACCTTGCTCCTAAAGTGAATCTAACCGAATCGCAAGACAATCATTCCTCTCACCAACACTTCAAAGGCAAAGACAAGATCTAAAAGAAACCTTTCCGTCCAGGTTCCCGCCATCAAAAACCCAATCATCCCAAGCCTGGTCCCTCTAACCAAAACCCAGGTAAAGGGAAATGGTGCTTCATCTGCGGCCGCACAAACCATCTGTCTACCAACTGCTTCTACAAGAAGACAGAACCCGTGGTTGGTAAGTCTCGTGGAGACAAGCCTCAGGCCAACATGATCCAAGCACCGGTTCAACTTATCTTCAGGTTAGATTATACTCCTAGTCTTCTTCTCACTTGTTCATCAGATTGGTGGCTTGATTCCGGAGCAAATGTTCATACTTGTTTTGATCGTTCTTGCTTTGCCACCTTTCAGGACATCAGTGGAGGAAGCGTGATCTTAGGAGATGCTTCTTCGACACAAATACTTGGACGCGGGCGAGTGGATCTTAGGTTGACATCCGGGAAGACACTAACCTTGCAAGATGTGCTTTATGTGCCGAGAGTTAGGAAAAATCTTGTGAGCGGGTCCTTGCTAGTGAAGAAGGGTTACAAAATTGTTTTAGAGTCAAATAAAGTTGTAATAACATTAAATGACGTTTTTATTGGCAAAGGATATATTTGTGATGGTTTATTCAAATTAAATGTTGCTGATTTAGAAATAAATCAGATTTCATCTTCTTCTATTTCATGTTCAAATTCAGATTTTTGGCATGCTAGATTAGGACATGTGAATTCAGATTCAATGAAAAGAATGATGACTTTAAATTTAATTCCGAAATTTAATATTGCACCAAGTTCTAGATGTGAACTTTGTGCACAATCTAAATTTTCTAGGAAACCTTTTAAATCAGTTGATAGAACTTCAAAACCTTTAGAACTAATTCACTCGGATGTGTGTGACTCGAACCGCCAACCCACTAGAGGTGGAAATAAATATTTTGTAACTTTTATTGACGATTTCACTAAATATTGTTACATATATTTATTAAAAACTAAAGATGAAGTCTTTTCATACTTTAAGATATTCAAAGCCGAAGTAGAAAATCAATTAGGATCATCGATTAAAATTCTTAGATCCGATCGAGGTGGAGAATACACTTCGAATGAACTAACCCAATTTTGCCAAGAACATGAGATTATTCATCAAGTGACTGCTCCATATTCTCCCCAATCGAATGGTGTAGCTGAACGTAAAAATCGGACCTTGATGAACATGGTCAATGCCATGTTAGCCGAGTCCGGTGCCCCGGAAAATCTCTGGGGAGAAGCGTTGCTCACTTCCTCCTTCATCCTTAATAGGATTCCATCTAAACAAAATGATAAGACACCTTTTGAATTATTCAAATTAAGAAAACCTAACCTCCAAATTCTTCGAGTGTGGGGGTGTTTAGCTAAGGTAGCAATTCCTGAACCTAAGAGAAAGAAAATAGGACCAAAAACATTAGACTCTATTTTCATAGGATATGCATCCGATAGTAGTGCTAATAGATTTCTCATCACTAATTCCCTAATTAGTGAAATATCTAACAACACCATTATAGAAGCTAGAGATGCAACTTATTTTGAAGATAAATTTCCATATAAACTAAATAACTCATCTCAACCTTCAACTAGCTCAAACCAACCTTCCACTTCTTCTATAGAACCATTAGAAAATGATGAACCTAGAAGAAGCAAAAGAGTTAGAACCGAAAGATCCTATGGGGATGACTACTTCACTTATCTAATTGAAGGAGATCCTAATACATATGAGGAAGCAATGACCTCATCTGATTATCCCTTTTGGAAAGAAGCAATTAATTTAGAAATTAATTCTATCTTAGAAAATAAAACTTGGATCCTAACCGATTTACCTCCCGGTGCCAAAGCCATAGGATGTAAATGGATTTTTAGAAAGAAATTAAATCCGGATGGATCCATAGATAAATATAAGGCTCGCCTTGTAGCTAAAGGCTATGCCCAAAAACAAGGAATAGATTATCTAGACACCTATGCTCCCGTAGCTAGAATAACCTCTCTTCGTATTCTAGTCGCCTTGGCTTCGATCCATAGGATGATCATTCATCAAATGGATGTCAAGACCGCTTTCTTGCATGGAGACTTAGAAGAAGAAGTCTACATGTCTCAACCCGAAGGTTTTGTGGTCAAAGGCCAGGAAACCAAAGTTTGTAAATTAATTAAATCTCTTTACGGCTTAAAACAAGCACCTAAACAATGGCATCAAAAGTTTGACTCCGTAGTCTTAACTTTTGGTTTCAAATCTAATGAATTTGATAAATGTATTTATGCCAAACAAAACGGAAATGAAATTGTATTGTTATGTCTCTATGTAGATGACATTTTAATTTTTTGGAAACTCAATTAAAATTATTAATGAAACCAAAATTAATTTATCATCCAATTTTGATATGAAAGATTTGGGGGAAGCAAATATTATATTAGGAATGAAACTAGTTAAAAATGATTCTAGCGTATCATTATCTCTTTCGCACTCGATTGAGAAAATGTTGATTAAATTCAACTTATATGATTTCATTCCCGCTTCTACTCCATATGACGCTAGTGTAAAACTTTGTAAAAATACTAATGAACCTATTGATCAACATAGGTATGCACAAATGATAGGATCACTCCTATACATAGCTAACCGCACTAGGCCCGACATTTCCTATGCCGTAGGCCGCCTTAGTAGATACACTAGTAATCCAAGTGATGAACATTGGATAGCACTAAATAGAATATTTAAATATCTTCGTGGAACTATGGATTATAGTTTAGTGTACACGGGATTTCCCGGAGTACTAGAAGGATATTCAGATGCCAATTGGGTAACTGATTCGTTAGACGTTAAGTCAACAACGGGCTATGTATTCCTCCTTGGAGGTGCTGCCATTTGATGGGCTTTTACAAAACAAACAGTTATTTCTAGAAGCACCATGGAATCAGAGCTTATAGCTTTTGACACTACATGTGCCGAAGCAGAATGGATTAAAAATTTACTTAGTGAAATTCCATTAATTGAAAACCCCATGCCTGCTATCTCTTTACATTGTGATAATAAAAGTGTTATTGATTTAACTGCTTCTAATAGTACTAATTCCAAAATGAATAAGTTCATGAGAATCAGGTACAAGTCCGTGAAGCAAAGAAGAAAAGAAGTGATATCACTCAACTATGTAAAGTCAGAATTGAATCTGGCTGATAATCTTACCAAGGGATTGTCCCGAAGGGAGATATTGTTGTCATCGAGGGGAATGGGGCTTAAGCCTACATGATTTGCTGCCAACGGTGGATACCCAACCCATGTGATTGGAGATCCCATGAAGTGGGTTCAATGTGGTAGAAACGAAGCCGTTGATGTAGCGTAGTTGGGAGCACAAAATATAAGGTTGAGAAAACCTTCTCCCAATTCCTATGATGTTGTGCTCTACGTAACAAGTTAGGATGAACTTAATTAAGTTCTTAATGGTTGCCAAAGGCATATTTCTTTGCGAGATATTGGTTACGAATATCTCTTGAGGCACCACCTATGTGGGGGTTGTTGTGAGGCCGCAACTTTGGGATCCGGGCTGAACCCAAAATACCTCTCATGAAAAATCAAGGAATGCGCATGGCCATTAACGCGCCCACCGCCATAACCCAAGAACAACCAATCTTTTGTGTGCTTATCTAATTTACCGGTCAAAAGTTTATAATTCAAAGCCTCTGGCACAATATACTCTTCGGTAGAGGAAGTAAGTACTAAGTATAGATTCAAGGTAACCATTCCATCTATACCCATTGCATTAGATACAACTTGATGAAGCAAATTTGTATTTGATTTTATTTATTATTAGTAATATCATATTTATGAAGTTCGCTTTTGGTTTCTCGCTTTTGTGGAGGATTGTTAGAAATTTTGTAAATAAACATTTATTTATAATGTTTTATTATACCTTTTGGTGTTTTGTGTATGACTATTCATATATGATGAAAAACTCCAAAACCAAAATTGGAGGGAAACCTTTCATGAATGAAAAGATGAACCTTTAGTCCCACCTTGTTTTTTAGCTTTCTTGCCAAAGAGTTTATATATGTTTTCACACCTTCTTATTTGTTCAAAGTAAAAAGCATAAGGAGAAACTATGAACCACACGCGCGCGCGCGCACCGCACCGGACCGGATCCGAATTTGGGATTTGGGATTTGGGGAATAATTGAATTGAATTGTATTTTTTGTTCCAAGCAGTTTCATAGCATTTTACTCGGAGATGCGTCGATTAGAATTCGGAGCTGCGTCGACGTAGCGTCGTTCTGCCCGCTGGAGTTGCGTGGCGTCGTATTGAACTCGACGCATGCGTCGATTGAACTCAACATAGCGTCGATAAGGCTTGCGCCGATAAGTCCTGCGTCGATAGAACTCGACGTAGCGTCCATATGATGTCGACGCAACGTCGATTTCTCTTCACGTTCTGTCGTTTTTACGCGTTTTCTTAACCGCTCTTTTGCGCGTCTTTCTCGCCAATATTTACGTTGGAAATATTCAACGTTTATTTTCCTGATTATGATCCTTCCTTATATAACCGTTCGTATTTATTGTGGCTTTATTTTATTGCCGTTTTACGAGATCGAATTTCATTGAAGATCTTGCGTTCCGAGTTATATATATACTCGTTCTTCTCAGAAAGTTTTACACGCTCTGATACGCTCTTCTGTTCTCTCTATTCTGTGACGATCTTCTACGTGATTTCATTTTCTTTACATTTGCTTCATCAAGTGGGGGTTCGGGTGCTCTGTGCTTCTTCGGTGTCCGCGCACATCGGAGTTTTGGGATCTAGCCGGGTGTTGTACCTTGGAGGAGTGAGCATCGGTTGAAAGCCCTGCCGGAGGGTGGTGCAACTTCTTTAGGGCAGTGACCACACGCCTTACCCAGGCTCGATTCTGAACTATAAATTATTCTCCTTTATTTCTCACCTCCTTCATGAAATATTATTGATATTACTGTTTATATATCTTATATATCTTCTGCTGTTTTCTGTAAAAGTTTTAAAAAACGAAATTATAGTATTTTGTATATTAATATAGGAATATAATAAAAATATTCCAACATAATCTTCAACAATTACAAAGTAAGCACAACAAACAGCATGTGATAAGTATACCTGGAGAAACTCGCAAAAATCTAGCCGACTCTTGAAACATGTTACTCTACTTCCACGCAATCGCATCTGCCACAGATGAAATTAACAAAAAAAATCTCCAAGTATGATAAGAAAAACCATCAGAAACGCTTAAACTCTACTGAAACTTTAAATTCGGACTGGACATGCTCAAATTTATCATCCGTGATCAAGATTAGAAAGGAGAAGCGTACTTACGGCACATTTCAGCAGGTCGCTTTCGAAACATTTAGGCCGGCGGATAGTTTGAAGATTGTAACCAAGGGATTTGTTCGGGCTGCCATTGGCACTACAGGTAAAGAAAGCAACTGATTTCGAGAGTGGGCACAAGGAGCACGACGGCGATGCCATGAGAACAGCGGAGAGGCCGGATAGGGCCCTAGGGTTTCCAGAGCGTACGGGAGATGATGATCGAAAAAATCATAGTTTTCTCCCTCGGTTCTCTCCGACAGTTGGGTTCTCGCTTCAGCTGTGTGTGGATAAGCAGAGCAACGATTTGAGCTCGAACGAGTCCACTCCCAGATCACATTCGGTCTGACCGTTGGATCTATGATAAATATCAGTCATCCGATCTAACCGTTGGATCTATGATATCATAATTGTTAAATGCACCGCATTTTTGGCTAGTTGCACCTCATATTAAAGGCATCACATTTTCTCCTATTTTGTTAAAGACACGTAAAAGTGTTAATTGCATGGCAGATCGCAGTAGTGTTAATTATGTTCGGTTCTCATTGATCGTCGTGATCTTCGTATTCCTATACAAATAAAAAATAAATCAAATAAACATCAAGTACAATATAATTTTGAAAATATAAATAACACAAAGTAATCATGGAATAAAAGTGAATTTGAAATACCATCATTTCACAACTATCACATTTCAGAGCAATGAAAACTTTAAAAAATTGGATTCAACAATCAAATCTTCAACCATTAGTTCTTGACCTGTTTCCATAAAATGAGGATCGATTGATCCGGCGAGCCTGAGGTCGTCACAATAAACTCAGTTTTCAATGTGCGGTGCGGATTAGTGTGGTGCAATTAATGTTTTTGGAGGAGCAATTTTAACGTTAAATTAGGAAAAATTGCGACCCGACTAGCCAAAATTGTGGTGACTTTAGCAACTTTCCTAATTTTATTTTACAAAACTAATCAGAATTATTACAACCATCGGATTCAAATCAAATTAACTATCGTGCATCCAACGGCAACCACAAAATACCTTCTTTTCTTTCTATCTGCATATTTCGATGGCGATGGCTAGAATTTCGACCTCTAGCTCTTCTCTTCCTCTCCCCGCCGCCTCCAAAGCTCCTGTCATTCGGCTTTCCCCCGTTTCTTACCTTCTCCCGTCCTCTCTATCCTTGAAGAGGTCTGCGCATCATTTTCTCACCGAGGCTCTGTTTTTTGAGCCAGTTTTTTCTTCTTCTTCTTCTTCTTATCAGTCTCTTTCGGAAATTCAGGCGGAAATTTTCGGCGATGGCTGCGGTGGAGACCACATCATCCATGAAATCCGCAGACTGTAACTTGGTTAAATCGCCATCGCATCCAACCTACGACCTCAAGGCCGTCATTGCTCTCGCTCTCGCCGAGGATGCTGGAGACCTAGGTCTGCTTGTTCTAACCTTTTGTTTACTTAGCATTTCGTATAATTTTTTTTTTACCTTCAAGAACTTGATTTGTGAACTGAATACCTAGGATCTGTCATAAGAATCATTTTACTCTCATTTTGGAAATCTCTTGAATGCCTCTTATCAATGTTCATTTCAATGCAGTTTTTTGCTCCAGTGAGCTTTATGCTACAAAATTTTGTCTTTTTCCCTTTACACGTGATTTTGGCATCTAACAATGAAACTACATCTCAGCATTTTCTTTATGGCTTACAACCATGCATGTCTAATTCTACTTTTCAGCTGATTGGAGCTTGCTTTGTTTCCTTAGTTGGTAGTTTAGTGATTTGAAGAATCTAGTTTCAGCATTGATGAAATTTACAAAAACTTGGAATCATAGATATACTTTCAATACTCTTTTTAAAGATGTTCTGTGAAATATTTGAGCTGAAAAATCAATGCAACATAGTATTCAGAGATAGAGAATTATTGTAATCATGATCGCCAAGATAAATTATAGTTGATGTGAACACATGTGCCTTTTAAATTGTAACACTTTTCTTATTTGTTCTTTATCAACTCATAATCACAGTTCATTGGATTTTTTTCTCTCGAATTGAACATGTCCAATAGTCCTTTATTTTAGGGGTTAGCCATGTTACGGGCTGCTCTTTTTCTCCTATCTCAGGTTTTCGGTTGAAGTTCTTTGAGCCAAATAGCTATTTTATTACTGCAAGCATGCATTGGGAAGCTTCCGTGCATATGAGGCCTCATTTGCTTTATGGTATGCAGGAGATGTAACTTCTTTAGCTACTGTTCCTTCTGAAATGGAAGTGGAAGCCCATTTCATTGCGAAGGAGGATGGCATCATTGCTGGGATTACCCTTGCAGAGATGATCTTTGATCAAGTGGATCCTTCATTGAAGGTATACTTTTATACTCCTTCATAATGGTAGAAGCATTTTTTTCTTTTTTTTCTTTTTCTATTAATTAAATTTAACTTATTTATATAGGTTGAATGGTCTGTGAGGGATGGAAGCAACATTAGTAAAGGCATAAAATTTGGGAAAGTGTATGGTAAAATTCTTAATATGTCATGGATATTTATATTCTATTAAGTGATGCTATCTAGGAAGCGGTCTTGGAGTGTGACTAGGTTCTTCATTGTGGCTCAGAGGTTGTGGGTTTGAGTCACATGTAGTCTATACATTGCATGGTTATGTTTGTGACTTTGCGTGCATTCACCCTTTCCTGACCCTCCACTAACACAGGCTTGCACCGGCTATGCCCATTCCTAGATGATGTTATTTAGAATGCCTTAAATTCAGTTATTGATGTTTTGCATTTTTTTGTTTGTAGGATGTGCACACAACATTGTTGTTGCTGAAAGGGTTGTATTAAACTTCATGCAACGAATGAGTGGAATAGCAACTTTCACCAAGGTGCATTTCCTTCACATCTTTAATTATCTTCAATATCTAAATTTTTATGAATATGATTGTCCTTGGAAATATTTGGCATGTTTGGAATCAACCATTCAAGATTTTGATTGCAAATTCTTGCTTATTACTGACTTTGACAATTTTATATAAATTCATGTTTGTTCCCTATTCTATTTCGTGGTAATCTTGAAAAATGAAACATCCTTTACTAAAGAATGACCACTTTATTTTGTCATTCCACTTCCAGAAATCTGAAGATAAGAAATCACTTGAATTAAATTGTTTAATATTATATCAAATTATCAATATACTTTAGTTTATTAAAATGAATTATCAACCTTTATTAAAGAGTTATTATTTTAATTTATCTTTTTGAGTCTTGTGTGTAGTTAAAAACATGTTGGTATCTTAACTGAACGTGGTAAAATGATAATGGTAAGATGAATGTGTAACAACTAGAAATGATGCATTTTAGTAATGATTATATTAAAAGACATCTATTAAAGATATGGTAATAGAATAGGTGTTTTGGGCGCATGCAACAAATGTTAGAAAACACAGAAATTTGACGAGTAGATATAGTTAAATATTGAAATTTTTGGTGGGAGGATTAAACCCGAGGTATAGAAGTTGTTTAGAATGATTTCATTAGTTTACGTTTCACGTCCAATGCATCACTCATGTCAAAATGAGGATGCATAAAGCCAAGCCAACTCCAATTAGTAGCAGTAATGTCAATGATTATTATTGTTATGATGATGATGATAATATGTTGTGATGGAATGAATATATTATATAAAAATGTTTGCAATAGCTGAACTGAACTTTGTTGTTTGTACTGACACTATGGTTTATGAGATTTGATCCTATTCGAACTCTTTGTTTCTATAGGCCATGGCTGATGCTGCACATCCTGCATGCATTTTAGAGACAAGGAAAACTGCTCCAGGTTTACGCTTAGTGGATAAGTGGGCGGTCTTTACTAGTTCTCATTCTTGTGTACATTTAATACCTCATTTTTCTGCCGCATGTTCACCAAGTTGTGTAATGATAGGTACTAATTGGTGGAGGGAAAAACCATAGAATGGGCTTATTTGACATGGTGATGATCAAGGATAACCACATATCAATAGCCGGCGGCGTTGCAAATGCTATTAAATCCGTAGATTCATTTTTGGAAAAAAAGAATCTTAAGATGCCCGTTGAGGTATATTTCTGAAAAGCATGCTTTTGTTACTACACGTCCATCAAATTCTTAAAAATATTGTTTAGAGCATTTGAAAATTTTGTTTTTCCAAAAAATTCTGTTTTCCGAGTACATGTTTATATACCGATGCATCTATCCACACCCTAAACTGGTAAGCTATCATGATTCAGTCATTTTAGGTCCCATTTGGTTTCACTCTCCATCTCCAATGCTTCTCTCACCGGAAGCGGGATGGAGGCGCGACAAACAACACGAGCGGCGTTTGGCATGACCTTTTCACCGTTCCGCCGCGCTGTTTGGGCTAGAGATGGGGGACCAGCCCGACGTTCCTTCCCACCTCCGGCGGGAGTTGGATCTCTAAACAGACCCTTAGTATATTTGCTACATGGTTGTCATAATATTGCAATCCCACTGCATGGATTACACTTATCTGTTATCAATGATTCAATACTTTCTGTTATCTGGTGCTTGGTTTTATAATAATCTTGTGATCCCACAGTAGGCATGTATCATTATCCTCAACAGTTACAGCTTAGCTTTTATCTGTAGCTGAGGATTCATTATTTTTTTTCTGATACTTTGCACTGTCACTGTATGGATTTCAGTGCTCTGGTCTTCTCATCATTAATGCAGGTAGATGTTATACTTGCTACACAGCCGGTACTTAATAAAAATTTCCTAGGTTTTACATAGAAATTTTAGTCGAGAATTCATATTAAACATCATAGTACTCATTTAGGCTTAACTTAGTATTTGAACCTCTCAACATTTTGGCCTTATTGCATAGGGGTGTTCTTTAATGTTCTTATTCTCCTTTCTATACTAAGTTTACTAATAACTCTCATTTTTTGAAATTTTCATGCTCAAATGTTGCATCTTGGCAATGCTGAGGGATTATTTTTGTGCACGAATTTTATGACTTAGGTGGAGACAAGGACGTTGGAAGAAGTGAAGGAGGTGCTAAACTACGCAAACCAAAACAGGTCCTCATTGACCCGAATAATGCTCGATAACATGGTGATTCCCCTGCCAAATGGGAACGTTGATGTAACCATGCTTAAAGAAGCTGTTGAAATGATTGATGCAAGATTTGAGACTGAGGTATTCAGTGTTACCTATAGGTCCTTTGTTTTCTATTCATAATTACTTTATACCGAAAGCCACCCTGCAACTTTTTTGTGTAACTTCTTCAAAATTCAGGCTATGAATTTGTTAATCTTCATTTCATCTTCTGAAAAATCAAATCATCAACCTGATAAAAAAGTTTTGTTCTTGAAATACTTTTCAACATGAGCTATTCCATACTGCCATGCAAAAAATTTTGGAAGCATTTTCAGCAATCCCATAGTAAGTAATTTTTCCTTCTTAGGGTTATTTTCAGCAATCTGTGAAGGAAATTTAAAAAGATTGGATATTAATAAATGCCAAATAAAATAATGAAAACTTTTCGCCAAACAAAAATGTTAATTTCAATAAGTGGAGGTGCTAGGATATATTCTCGTAGGGAGCAGAAAGTAACCATTCCTTATGTTTGTTTAATAAAAAAATTGGACACTTTAATAGGTAGGTAGTCACTTAAGAACTTTTAAACGTATAATGTATGGTTTGTTGATAAAAAAGAGACGCAAACTTCTCCTAAAATAAAATTTTACATCATATATTAACAATCAAAGGTTAATTAATTAGTTTATTTTTGTACAAAGAAAAATGAATATCAACTATTCAGACACATTAGAATATACAAAGTACTTTTTGTATACCACTATTTGTTTTATAGCCAAACAACTGCATACATGGTTTACATTTGTTAGAATATTGTTAGAATGGAAATACCATTTTTTTTGTATAAAATTAGATTCATTTAATCTCATGTACTTAAAAGCCCTCTAGGATCATTAATAAGCACACACTTATTATCTTTAACATGGTATTAGAGCAATAACTTCACCTTCCCTCTGTCTCTCTCTCTTTCCTCTCTCTATGAACGACCATTGGCCACCTTATGATTCCTGGGTACATTTCTCGTAGCTTTTGACACCATCTCTTTATTGATGTTATCACCGCCCTTCGACATCTTGATGGTTCACCACGAGCTCTATATGCGAGCTCTTCTCTCAACATCTCCCCCACCTTCAAATTGACGTCATCTCCGCTCTTCTCTCTTTATCCAAGTAGCCCAAATCGGCGCTACCGTCGCTCAAATTTAGGTCAAAATTCTAGGATTATAATCACTGTGTGCTCTTCTGATGATATGACGCTGCCTTTACTCTCTTCCAGTGAATTTCTAGGGCATACACATTTTTCAGCATGCTAAATGGATGAGAATCCCCTCATCTGCCCTCTTTGCAAAGTAGTCTCGAGTTTTCAATTAGAGCATTAATTCATTAGCTTCTCTTTAGCAGAATATCCCTCATCATCCAATACTTCAACAATGACCTCTGCTCCATATTTCACCGTGGATCTTAAATCAAATAGTTATCTAATAATCATTGAGAATCTCAATGGTTCCGATAACTACATGCAATGGGGTTTTGTTGTCAAAGTAATTTGTTAAGGGCAACCACATGCTGAAGCATATTGCTGATGACACTCTACTCCCGGCTTATGACATGGATTTGTAATGATGCCACATTATGAATATGATGACTAACAATGAAGAAATATGTTAGTTTCATCAACGATATTCAGCGTCTCTACAACATTTTTAGGAGAATTACGAGGTGGAACGCTTGGGTACGTATCATACCTGGTCCTCGTACATATGGCATCTTTACAACATAAGATCTGTCAACCATACTAACTAGATCTCGCTCTTCGGGAGCTCATCGATAAGCTCTTTTAGTTCTCTGCCTAGGGTTTTCTGTCATTGTAGTGAGTCACTTTATGGCAACACCAAGAATACCTCACATGGATGTCAAAGTAGCCCTCTGGTCTCCCTCCTTATCGAGCGGAACAGGGCAGAGCTCAAGCAGAATAGGACAGAGCTTGAGCGAAATAGAGCAGAGCTCAAGCGGAACAAGGCAGGGGCATTTTTGGAAGGGCAAAAAAACTCGGTGACATCAAAAGTCACTATTCATGTACTGTCCACGACATTAGATTTATATAATGTATAGATAAAAGTGTATTCAGATCTAGAGTGCAAAGTTTTCCGTTAAATAAGAGGTCAACTATAAGACATTGTGTTCTTTTGTGGTAAATTCATATCTTAGAAAAATAAGAAATAACATATTGTAACAAGTTTAAGTTGAATCAGAGTACATGACAATGATTCATACTACATGCGAGATGTCTGACTCAAACAATTAATGAAGGAATCAAGATATAGCTCATATTCTACAATTGAGTTGATATGTGATAATAAGACAACTATCTCTCTCTCTCTCTATATATATATACATACATATATCACCTTGAACCTTGTATTAAGTCTATTGTCGCTTTGCGAGAGAGAAACTCATGGAAGGTGTTATTTCAATGAAATACCCGGTGAAAAACCAATTTATCAGGAAATTAGCAAAAAAATATCAATTGCTTCAGAGACAAACAGGGCATTTGGTACATCTTGCTTCTAGCTTGGGGAGTGTAAGGAAATATCAATTTCCATATAATGATATATATGAGCTAAATTTAACGTGTATGTCATGCCCTAAGTTGCATTTGCCACCTATCTTTCTCGAATGGAGACCGAGCTCAATCACTGGGTTGCAAAAGGAGAGTTCTCACGCTTTTAATTTCAGTAAAATATTAATATCAAAAGTATAAATTCAGATAAATTTAAGTCAAAAAAAGATTTTCAACTGGATTCAACTTCTCAGATGCCATGACCCTAAAAAAAGGGCAGCCTGGTGCACAACGCATCTCTGCGCAGCGAGGGTCCGAAGAAGTGTCTCACCACAAGGGTGAAATGTAGGCAAACCTTACCCTGCATTTTTGCAAGAGGTTGCTTCCAGGACTCGAACCCGTGACCTAAAGGTCACACGATAACACCTCAACCGGTGCGCCAAGGCTCCCCTTCTCAAATACCATGACCATCTTTAACAGAAATTTGACTTAAACTGTTTGCGGTATGCGTACTCTTCAAAGGGCTCGCTAGTTGGATTTGTTCCGATGTTAAAATGTTTACAGTGATTTTACTTTTCTTGGATACAACAACAACACCACTCAAGCCTTTATCCCACCAATAGTGGGGTCGGCTATATGGATCCTTCGTTGCCATTGCGCCCTATCTTTAGTCATAATCTCACCAATGCCTAAGTGCATCATGTCTTTCCTTATAATTTCATTCCAAGTCTTTTTTCTTCTACCCCTCCCCCATTTAACAGGTGCCTCTAATGGTCTCCTCTGTACGTGTCAGAACCATCTAAATCGAGCTTCTGCCATCTTCTCTACAGTTGGTGTCACTCCCGCCTTATCTCTGATACATTCCTTCCTAATTTTATCCAGTCTCATGTGTCCACACATCCACCTAAGCATTCTCATCTCCACAACTCCTATTTTTTGTTATTTTTTTTGGATGCTTGCGTTAAATTCGATGTGAAGTGTTTTTTATTGATGCATTTCAAATACCATAGAATTAGATAGAGATCTTATAACACCAATTTAGAGCATATATAATGATTTGTCCCATAGCTATTTAAAGCAAATTTTTTGTTTGCCTTAAGATTGGTATTGCTAGCTTATGCAGCTTCTTCGTAGAAGTGTTTATATGATCTCTTATAAACAATATTTTAAAAGATTTTACACCTCAAAATCTGTGTTTTCTGGCTAAAGAAATATCACAAGATTGCCCGAATTTTGTTTTTTTTATATCATTGTCTTCCCCTGCATCTCATCTTCTTCAAAACCCTCATACTCGTGCAACTCGTAAACTCATTTTGTTGCGACTCATTTGCGTACTCTCACTGGCCTCACTTTCACATGCCTAATAACTAGCCTTTTCCGGACACACCGCCTATCTCCTCCAAGTACTGTGATGTGCCCACTTCTTTCATCATCATTACAAAAATCAAAATCCAGCTGTAAAATGATGATTTTTTTTTGTGATTTCTGAATTCACCGTTTGAGGATAAGTAGTTATATTAGCTACATGGGTGAACTGGAATATAAATTATAGAGGTGAAGGCTGTAGCAGAGCAGAAAAAGTTTTATGATTCTCAGATAGTTGTGTAGGAAGCTTGTCTGATGGATTAGTTTGAGGAAACTTCACAATTATAGTTCATTTAGTACTTCAAACTAGTTTTACTTCCTGCAAAACAAATTATTATTTATTCATTTACTTTACATCTAACCAAAAAGTTTAATAAAAATCCATGATTGTAAAATTGTACGTAGTTTACACTGAAGTCTTAAAATCCATGATTGTAAAATTCTTAGCAACCAAACAGCCCATGAGTTTTAGATATAAAATGGATGAATTCACTAATCATTATACATTTACTAGTGAAATGTCATTTTGATAACATATGGTTTTTCACCATATGTCCTTTAAAAAGTTTTAGGAGGAAGATGAAGACTTCTCTGCCAACCAACATGGACTCTTCCTAAACAATACTAATTATGATGTTCTACTTGATATAAGGACCATATTACCTTGCAATTCATCCATGCGATTTAAGATTTGGTATAATCTCAATCATGTTTGCACATATAAAATACTTATTCACCTCAGTTCTCAAGCTGCATCATTGTTGATTGTTTTTCTGCTGCTACCCAGCACGCAGCAATAGGCATGCAAACAGTATTACAGAATTACGAAACAACAATCTATCACCCACTATGTATATGCAGGTGCATTTGTTTGTGCGCATGTCTATCTTTTAATATTACCCTCTCCATCTCCATATGCAAAACCATGAAATTTCCTTGATTATTAGTTTATGCAATTACTATGGCGATAGTTTGATGTTCAAATCATGAAAGATAGACCACATGATCTATTTAGCACAAGTTACATTAAATATCATTACAACAACTTCCTGGTACGAAAGGTCTGTTTGTTTTCTATAGATTCCGTATAGGTGGAGGGACTAATATCTATAGTAAATACACAGTGCTACATGAGTGCCACTGTTGGACTATATTTTTAACACCTCATCTGCACAATGTTTGGCTTCTGACATATGAACTACATGGGAGCGGGCTGTCAGGCCTAGCCTTTCTTCAATATCATGTTAAAATCTATGCAATCAATCTAAAATCAATTGTGTATGGATAGATGAGTCCAAGATCTATATTAAACACACAAAAACTACAAGAGTTCCTCGATTTGAAACTATATTCTCAACATGTACCTCTTTTGATAAAAGTATCTTCCTTGATGAACCCCCGAACTTGAATTTTGAATCATGTAACAGAAATTTGTTGCACATCATGAGTCTCAATGGGACCACTCTCTGATTTTGATGCTTTTATGTGTGCTGAGTTTTGAACATGTTTGTTATTCAACCAATTATTGTAGGCTTCTGGAAATGTTTCGCTTGAAACTGTTAAGAAAATTGGAGAAACCGGTGTCACCTTCATTTCGAGGTATGTCATAATTAGTGTTTGGCAGTAGTGAAATTGTGCTTGCATGCTCCAAGTAGAGGCCTAATGAATCTGCTATAATTCTGATGCCCGCACTTGAATGTTCTACAACCTCGTTATAGGCATTAAATACAGCTTGCATGCTCCAATTTTTGTTGTTGATTTAGGCAAGTTGTTATAGGTTAATTATGCCCGGAAATAGTAAGCTATATCCTAGTTTATTTTACTGATGAAATTTGAATGTGATTGATGTTCACGAAAAGTTTTTAATACGAATTTTGAATAAGAGAAATAAAGACATTAAAGTAGAATGAAGTCTTAGTGTAGATATCTGAAAAAAGAAGAGGAAAACTATATTTTTGTGATCAAAGTATCAAGTAAATATCATAATTACATATGATCGTTCACTCTCTGTAACTCCAATCTTCCCAAACTCAGAAAGTTGCAGCAAAAAGCAATTCTTTGTTGCGATTTAAACCTTCCAAACCTTAGATGCCCATCTCTGATGGTTGGCACACGCACTAAATAAGTTATTTACTTTAGAGAGGGAGTGTACACAAGAAAAGTAGATACGAACATTTTCCCTTCTATTGTTTATATCAAAAGAAACACGAGACATATAAGGAGGGGAGAATGAATACAAACCAATTAATATAAAAAAATATTTGGTTTGCCGACCATGTAGAGGCGGGGGAATGGATGTCATGAAAAAGTTAGAAGTCATAGCAGAAAATCTATGTAATTTTCAGGTGAAGATGAAGAGATGGTAAATAATAATAGTGCTACTGAAATTAGTTTCAAATTACATTAAGCAAGGATCACTCTTTTATATATATAGGAGTGACAAAGAGCAAATAGAATACGGACACACTAACACTCCCCTCAAGTTGGGCTTGTGATGTCTGTCAAACCCAACTTGGACAATATGTTTCCAAAAACTCTATGACTCAACCCCTTGATTCTTACATCAACCAACTGTTGATCGGAGGTGACAAATGGTGTGCTCACAACTCCCCTCACTATGTTCTCTTTGATGAAAATTTTGTCAACTTTCACATGTTCATAATGGTATTGGCATGATTTGTTCATGCTGACTTGCATTTGGTTGATGATAGAAAGTATGCTCTGTGACTGCCCTTTCCAAGGGATCCTCCACATCAGAAACCTTAAACCAGAACCTGAGGCGAATTCTTGTTGTGATTAAGGAGTTGTGGTCCTAGAGGCTGCTAAGGAGTGCGGCTGGGGATATATGCTCAGATTATCACAAGAATTAGCAACGGTTGTATCATTCGGTGTGATAGCAAGTCACCTTAACACCAGAGGGGATTCTTGAGAAGTAAGGACTCTTACATCTATGGCAAATCCAAATCCTGTTACCCGTTCCTCATAGGCGTGACAGAATCTTATCACTGCTGATAAGGTTGCGTGTGATGTAAGTTGTCCCCTCCGGGACTACTATAAATATGAGTCCGTTGTAATGGTTTAAGGCATCTCAGTCTTGGCCAGTATTTCTAAGTAATAAAGTTTGAGTGTTCTGCTTGTGTTCTAATATCTTCTTGTGTTCTTGTGTTCTTATTCTCCTGTTCTTCCGCATATCTCGTATCCCTCCTGTGTGGTTGTACCTCTCTCTGTGAGTTGCAATCTTGGTATCAGAGCCGATTGTCATGGAAGCTTAAAAAACTTCCAATTTCTCCTGATGATCCGAAGGTGTTTATGATATGTTCATAATGGTATTGGCATGATTTGTTCATGCTGACTTGCATTTGGTTGATGATAGAAAGTATGCTCTGTGGCTACCCTTTCCAAAGGATCCTCCACATCAGAAACCTTAAACCAGAACCTGAGGCGAATTCTTGTTGTGATTAAGGAGTTGTGGTCCTAGAGGCTGCTAAGGAGTGCGGCTGGGGATATATGCTCAGATTATCACAAGAATTAGCAACGGTTGTATCATTCGGTGTGATAGCAAGTCACCTTAACACCAGAGGGGATTCTTGAGAAGTAAGGACTCTTACATCTATGGCAAATCCAAATCCTGTTACCCGTTCCTCTTCTTTCTCTTATCCTCGTAATTCCTTTAGTTCACCTTCTACATCAAAAAAGTCTGATCCGCTCTATAAGGTCGATTATCTCTCTGAAGATAGTCGAATCCCGGTAACTGACCTTCCCTTGTTAAATCCGTACAAGACCTTCACGAAGAAGCATCATCCTGTTTCTCGAGTCTTCAGGCAAGCTCTCACTTCCGACAAGTCTCTCACTGCAAAGGAACTTGTCTTAGCCTCAAAGCTGGAACAAGTACCCATCCCTGCTACGGAAGCAGAACAGATCTTCCCAATACGACTGGATGAAGCATTACCAAGGCAATGGAGAGCCCAGGGTTATTCCCATATCCATTTTGGAGGAGTTAGAATGGCTCTCACTTTGCACGCTCGGAAAGGCCTCCCGGTAGTGGCTAGATTAGCTCTACTGGACACAAGGTTTCAGCAATACGGCCATGCATGTATCGCAACTATTCAGACTACCCTGAATGCTGGCACTGTATTCATAACACTATTTCCAAACTTTAACCTGAGGCTTGATGACCCGCTCATCTACAACAACCTTAAAGTTCAGCTTCAGATTGTCGGAGCGCCCCAAGTCGCGGGAACATATGCTGCCACGCTCCACTATCAAATGGCTTATCGGGTCCAAAATCACTCCTTCGACTTATCTCTTCCTCAAGACACTGATGAAGCCCTCTACCTGGAGATAGATGCCCATGCAGGCTCCTCATGTGTTCATGTCCCAAAGCAACTTCCAAAAGATGAGCTTATTAAACTTCTTTCTGAATCATGGGTCACACACTATGAGAAGATGCGGAGTGATAATCAGCCGATTCATGTGCAATCTTCCTTCATAAGGAAAAAGGACGGTGCGGTGGAAATCATGTTCAACAAAGAAGACTCCTCTTCCAGCACGT
Organism: Dactylorhiza incarnata; assembly: GCA_033032865.1. Classification (NCBI taxonomy): domain Eukaryota; kingdom Viridiplantae; phylum Streptophyta; class Magnoliopsida; order Asparagales; family Orchidaceae; genus Dactylorhiza; species Dactylorhiza incarnata. Next base: position 923,077 of record JAWHQI010000310.1, on the reverse strand, counting down.
CCCCCATCTTCACCTCGGAGATAAACTTAATTGAGGATAAAGGATTCGGTCTCGATGCGCCCATCCTTTCTTTCAGATCCGATGGACTAACCTGTATATCAATTCAAAGACGAAGATGGTCATCAGTTCTTTGACGTCTGCTCTTGTGCCAAATGTGGAGCAGATCAATATAACGATGATGATCCCGATGATAATGACTCACTCAGAAAGAAAAGAAGCAAACGGAAGTCGACACAACGGCTGCTTAAGGAGCGCTATGAAAAAGGGGATCCAAATATCGGATTGCTTGGCGAGCCGTCTGGCAAATTTGACTATTATGTTCTTTATTCTAAAGAACCAGAAATCAACATGTTCCAGCCAACATCCTATCATGAAGAATTCCCTCCAACTGAGTTTGATGAGGATAGAACTTCCCATGCTTGGAAGATCAAAAATCCGAGCACAAAAAATCCCGACGGAACGACGAAGCACGTAAGTCATGCTGAGGCCACATTAAATTGGCAATCTGAAAATGCTATGGCTCAAAACAAAGTCTTAAAGCAAATAGTGGCAAGCCAGCAGACAATAGAGAAAAGGCTCGACCACGGGCTTTCAACAATCACCAGAGTCACGATGCAGCTGCAAGATGAGATAACATCCGTACATCATGAACTACTCCAGCTGGTTAGTACAGTCTCTTTCAATTCGCCAATTCTGGCTCAAAAGGAGGCGGAGCTAAAGAGTTTAAAAGCCCAACTTCATTCTATTCAAACCCAAAAGTCATATCATTCCCCAGGATATTATGAAGCCCCATCTTACTCCTCTTATTTACCTCCACTCCCAACGTATTCCCAACCACTATCAACTTTCTCCCCATTTGACCACAACCCTTTCAATAGTGCGACATTCCTCCCAAGGACGCGCTATGATGCACCCCAATCTTCAAAAAGAAAACCAGAAAAACCACCATCCAAAGAATCTCCCCCCCAAGAGTTACCTACAACGCAACCGTCTTCCCAACTTATGGTTGAAAATCCTATATCCACGTTGCTGAAGCAAATAGCAACACAACCACGGCCTTTAAAACAATCACCATCCCTGGAAGAGAAGCGTTTTGAAGATTCAGATGATGAAAGCATGTCCCTCGACATCTTAATGGCTGACCCCCCTACAGATGATCCAACTGTTGAAGATGACGAAACCTACGAGTTTGGTCAAACATCCCATAAAGGGCCTGAGCAACCAAGCCAGTTCTAGAATGATCCCTCGAGTGGCTTCTCGTTTGACAATATCCCACCTTCAAAATGGCGCGACAGAATCTACGAAATGCATGCTTGGTGCACTGCAGAATTGTTACAGCCAGGAACAACAATGCCTGCCGTCGCAGACAGATTTGTGTCAAAGTTTCATGGTCGACTACGACAATGGTGGATCGCTCTAGGACCATACAGACAGCAGATGATCAAACAAAGTCCAATTGTGGATGCCTTGGTCATGCATGTCCACAATGAATTCTTGGGAGCATGGAATCATTATACTGATCAAGCTAGAGAAGAATACTTGGGCATGACCGCATGAGATGTTGCTCGTATAAAAGAAAAGATCTAGAAGATCATTATGAGAAGATGTCCAAGCGATTCTATGCCATCAATGGAATCGACGATGTCAACCTAAAGCAGAATTTTCTAAATTCACTTCCAGAACCTCTGGGGAACGAAACATCTCGACTCCTCCAAGCGAAGAACATTCCGATCAACCATACATCCATTGGTGAGTTATACCAGCATGTGTTACTCTCACTTGAAAATTTGTGTAACCAGAAGAGGTTCCTCAAACAAGTCGAAGTACAAAGTAAGAACCTTGGCTCGGCCTGTGAACGCCATGATCTTCAGATCAAATATGGAAAGGACAAATCATGTGCGTGCGACAAAAAGAAAAAGAAAGATAGATCTTTCAAATATAAAAGGAACGGAGGAAAAGATTATTTCTCCAAGAAGAAGAAGAAGTGGAACTTTCTCAGGAAAAAGAAGGGGAATACAAAATCATCAAGATGTTATATATGCAGGAAGAAGGGACATTTTGCCAAAGAATGGTATGATCGACATTGCTATGAGTATACCCGAATGTCATCACGTCTCTTGGAAACCAGGCTCTCAGAGATTGTTTAAGGCCGTATAGAGCCTTCTTCAGTTTGCATACCTTTCCCTCAGATCCTTCAGAGGCAAGACATCGCGGTAGAGACATATACTTCCTCTTCCAAATCTCCATGGAGGAAGGCGTTCTTTACGGCTAACTGGCTGAGACTCCACCCTTTGCAAGCATCACAAGAGAGCATAATCCGGATGGAATTCATCTTTGCAATAGGAGCGAAGGTTTCCTGATAGTCAATCCCAGACGTCTGTGTGTATCCTCTGGCCAGCAGCCTAAAATGCCTCAGGAGTTTTGTTTCATTGAAATAAATCCAATTACACCCAACAACGGTCTTGTCTTGAGGAAGATAAACAAGATCCCATGTGCAATTCTTCTCAAGAGCCATCATTTCTTCCAGCTTAGCTTCTTTCCACTTATTGTGCCCCAGAGCTTCCTGTCAAGAGGAAGAGATGGATATGGAAGACAGAGAAGTAACAAAGGCTCTATGCATGGACGACAACGAGTCATAAGTCACATAATTAGATAAGGGATGCTGAGTGGAAGCACGGTTACCTTGGAGACCAGTGGACGGATCAGGCGGTGGCTCTGGTATGGTGTGCGAAACTTGATTGTTTGCGCCCCTACGCCGACAAGTATAAACCTGCAAAGGAGGAGTAGGATGAGGAGGCCATGCCATAGGCACAACAATAGGAGGAATCACATGCTGATATGAAGGGGAAATAGGTAGAGGAATAGAGGGAGAGCTCACTTTCATGGTAACAGGCTCCCCCTGAAGAGAGCTCCCATAATAGGACTCAGATTCATGAAAGGTGACATCCATGGAGACAAAAGTCTTTCGAGTCACAGGTTGAAAACACTTATACCCTTTTTGGGTGGGAGAGTATCTGATGAAGACACATCGAAGTGCACGAGAATCAAGCTTGGAGGTGTGATGCACATGGACAAAACACACGCCAAAAGGTGCGAGGATGGAGCTGAGTAGGAATAATATTGAGAGTTTCCAGCGTGGTTTTGTGGCGAAGGATACGAGTAGGTAAGCGATTAATAAGATGCGCAGTCGTGAGGACGACGTCACCCCAGTAATATTTGGGAAGATGCATCGTAAGTAAGAGACATCGAGCCACCTCAAGAAGGTGTCGATTCTTACGCTCAACGACCCTATTTTGAGCCGGGGTGTAAACGCATGATGTTTGATGGATGATACCCAAATCACTAAGGTAACGTTCAAAGTGAGAGTCAATGTATGCACGACCATTATCAATGCGCAACACTTTAACATGAGCATTGAACCGAGTGACAATCATTTTATGAAACCGCTGAAACAAGGGAAACACATCAGATTTGTTTTTCATTAGGTAAACCCAAGTGCAACGAGAGAAACAGTCTATAAACGTAACAAACCACTTAGAATCAGATATAGAAGCAATTGGGCAAGGGCCCCAAACATCAGAATGAATAACCTCAAAGGGAGTAGCACTAAGAGGGGACATGAGGGCGAGAGGTTCTTTTGTGCTTACTCAGTTCACACACATCACAAGTAAAATTGTTAAACAAAGGGTTCGACATAGCAGGAAATAAAAGTTTCATAACAGAGAGAGGGATGTCCTAGGCGACAGTGCTAGGAATCCAAATCAGAAGACGACGCCACATGAAAAACACGCGGAGGAGGACCCGAGCTGGAGGGGTCAAACAGGTACATCACACAGGCTACCAGAGCCAATCACTTTCCCCGACTTCAGGTCCTGAAAGATACAAGAAGAGGGGGAAAAATCACTGAGCAGTTCATAGAGTTGGTACAGTGACTAATGGAAAGAAGGTTTCAAGTAAATTTTGAAACATGAAGAACGGACGAGAGAGTGTGAGAAGAGCACGAAATGGTTCCTTTCCCATCAATGGAGGAAAAAGGAACCATCAACAACACTCACTTTGTCTCGACCAGACATAGGAGAGTAGGATACAAAACCTGAGGCAGAGCCAGTCATATGATCGGTGGCTCCATTGTCAATGCTCTACTGGGTGGAAGTGCGGTTGGTAGCAGAATGAGCACCTGGGGGCCCCTGGTGGGCATAAGAGGAAGATGAGGTAGAGGACTCAGAAGGCTGACCTTGCATCAGACGGCGGAAGGCTTGAATCTCTTTCGAAGAGAGGGCAGAAATAGCACCATGAGGGGAAATATCTTCAGAGGCATTCGAGAGATGAGCTGATCTGGACAGAGGAGAGCGACCGGGAGAAAGACCATAGCCAAGGCCACCACGAGTGGCAGCCCCCCCCCCCCCCCCCCCCCCCCCCACACACACACACACACACACACACTGGGAGGAGGAAAGTCGTGAAGCTTGAAGCATGTGTCCCTAGTATGACGGGCCTTCCTGCATTAGTCACACTGCAAATGATCCTTGTCACCCGACTTGGGCCTGTGACGCCCATCGAGGCTAAACTGAGCAGCCAGGGCAGAGCCCTCGGTGGCAGAGTCGGGATGTAACGTCTGGCGGCGATCAAATTCTTGCTGAACAAGGCTGTAGACTTCCGACAGAGAGGGAAGTGGAGATCGCCCAAGAATCTGGACGCTAATAGGATCAAAATCTCGATGCAGACCATGGAGAAATTCAACGATCTGGTTGCGTTTTTCTCGAGCCCGAACAAGAACTTCATCTTCAGGTGAGACAAGAGTGAGAGCATCAAAGTGATCATACTCTTGGTAGAGCTAAGTAAACTCCAGGTAATAGGAGGAAAGAGAACGATTGTCTTGCCTCAAGAGGAAAATCTGTCGGCGGAGTTGGAAGATACGAGCGGCATTCCCCCGACATGAATAAGTAACCTCAGCTCTTTTCCAAATATCTGCGGCAATGTCTAGGAATAGGTAATTCCGAGCGATGCACTCCTGCATGGAATTAAGCAGCCACGACATCACCAGGGAGTTCTCTGACTCCCATTGAGACCATTCGATACATGCAGAGGCTTTTGAGAGCAAGAATGATAGACCGAGCCCACGGGAGGTAATTGGTACCATCGAGTTTCATGGTGGTAATTTGAGGAGTTCCATGGTCATGGATAGCACGGTTGGAGCCCAAAGCCGACGTCTGAGAGGACTCAACACACACGCCAAAGGACATGTTTGGAGATTCAACACTCCCTTCCATAGCACCCCGAGGATAGAAACCACGGGAAAAACGCGAACGGGAAGAAAGGGGCGCAACCCTAAAAACTTCTCATAGAAACAGAAGAACGCACACGAACCCAGCGAAGAAGCCGAGGAAAGGATGGAAGGAGAACGGAGGGATCGTCCTCTCACACTGAAGCAAGACAAGACGCCAGAGATCCCAAATACATCCTCACGGGCTCATCCCCTCACGCAGAAGGAGGCGATGGGATCTGGCGTCGGAAGAACTGTCGAGGAGATCGGCGGAGCGGGAGCGGAAGAACTATGTCGAGGAGACCGACGAGATCTGGCGTCAAAAGAAGGAACGGATGATCGGCGGAGCGCGAGTGGATGTGCAGTGGACGGAGCGGGAGAGGGATGCACAATTAACGGGCGGTGTGATAGAACGGGACGCGGGCGGAAGAGATCGGCGAAGCGCGATTAGGGTTGCCCTAGCTTTGGTACCATGTTGGCTGGAATTAGTTTCAAATTACATTAAGCAAGGGTCACTCCTTTATATATATAGGAGTAACAAGGAGCAAATAGAATAGGGACACACTAACAAATAGTAAACAAAGGAAATAAAATTGGGTGGGGGAAGGATAATCAAAGAGATACATGTATAAGATTGGTCAACTGTACGCTTAACTCTGCACTAATTAGGTTAAGACATCCAAAGTGCTCCAGTCCCACCAAATAACCCACTTTAATTGAGTAGAGCTACGCGCCGATATACCTCGTGGTCAATATTCGGCGACGTCGATCTCCTTGTCACAAAGTCTGACCCTAAAAGTCACAGGAGACGTCGCTCCAGTCGTCGCATAGCCCTAGGATGGTGCCACCTTCTGCCTGTCAGGGCCCTTTCATTCATTTTTTTAATTGTAAATTTTATTTTATTAACTGAATTATAAATGTTATTACCGTGACCTCCCCTCGAAGTTTATGTAATTACAGATTGCACTCTTAACTTTCGAAATTATAAAAACCTCCCCTTAATGTTTACATTTCATAACATTCATGCACAAAAAGACCCTCTGAAGATTTACTCCAAGGGGAGGTTTTTGTAATTTCGAAAGTTAGAAGGATGCAAGATGTAATCATGCAAACTTCGAGGGGAGGTCCCCGTAAATAACCCTGAATTATAATGATAAAGGCTTCGTTTGGGGGGACTTATTTTCACCGGTCAAGCGGTCACGACCGCATGAACCGGACCTTAATTAAGGCCCGGTTCATGCGGTCGTGACCGCTTGACCGGTGAAAGTAAGTCATCCCAAACGGAGCCAAAGACTGTTATGATGAATTAGATGATATTTCGTCAAAAAAGATTACATTTTATAACGATATAGATAATATGTGACACTACAAATACTCAAATGTTATAGATAAATGATAAATCATCACTAAACATTGAAATTATAACTCACATGTAGGCACACTCTAAATATGTTCGAGACTCCATAATGTTTATACACATACACATTCATACACCCACATAAAGCTGTCCCCACACCAATACAATATGAGAATCTTCCATATTTTCTCTGATAGGTTAACAATAGGTTCACATTAGACTCTAGCACACGAAAATTCACTTAAATATATCGACAAATTACTATCATACATTATGAAAAATATCATTTTGGGTTGATGGGAGTCCTAGATTAAATCTATGAAGATGACTCCCATGAAATATACTCATCATATAGTATGAGAAAGCATTAGGTTAACACTAGTGCTTGAGCTAGCTCAACGTGTATATCTAAAGAAAAATCAAACATTTGATCACCTCAACTCTCTCTCTACACACACACACACACACATACGATAAGTCGATAATTACCAATACTTCCCCTGGAAGTTAGTATAATTACAGATTGCACCCATCTTATTATTGAAATTATAAAAACCTCCCATGAATGTTACATAACATAATATTTTCCTCCCCTGAAGTTCATATTTCATAACATCCATGCACAAAATACCCCCCCTAAAAATGTACTCCGAAGGGGGTATTTTTGTGCATGAATGTTATGAAATGTGAACTTCAGGGGAGGTAAATGTTATGTTTTTAAACATTGAGGGGAGATTTTGGTAATTTCAATAATAAGAGGGGTGCAATCTGTAATTTTGCAAACTTAGAGGGGAGGTCCCGATAAATGCTCCTATATATATATATATATATATATTGCAGCCTTTTATACATTTGAAATTACAAAAACGTCCCTTGTAAGTTTACATTTCATAACATGCAGTGGGGCTTTGACTCATTCAGTGAAGGCTCTTGATATTTCCCTCAAGATTGATACTGAGCTTGCCCTTCAAGTGGGAAGAAGAACAAATAGAGCATGATCATCATCCAACATAATTATTACAGGATCTCTCTCTCTCTCTCTCTCCCCCCTCCCTCTTTGAAGCTGTAACTTTGTTTAGTTTTTCTTTTAATAATACATTATAACTGTATAAATTGGCTTTTCACAGAAGCTGAAAATAAAAGTGCTGTCATAATTATAGGATAAGTTATTAAACCAATGGAAATATCATATAACATGCTGACATTTGTCAACAGATGGTGTAAATCATCATCATTTTATTTTAATCATTATTGCTATACTTCTGGTGTTCAATCATGTATTTTGACGTGGATCTCTTCTGAAAAATTTGTGCTCAACTTTCAAAGCTTTGTTATTTATAAATTAACTCTCAAATGTTTTTAATCACTCAATCTTGTTTATGCCATAATCTTATAGCTATAAATATAAAAAATATCTTCTCATGTTGTTATTTGATTGTGGCATCGCAAGTAATAAAAAGATTTGATTTGCTGCATTTTTTTATTTGCCAGAATTTATACACACACATGAGTGACAGTACGTGGGCCCTCCTATGCGGCTGCGACAATACCACAGCACGACGACACTTCCGCGGCTCGCAGCCTCACGGAATTGTTGCCCCATCTCTCTCCTCTCCTCTCTTTCTACTTTCTCTGTTCAATGTCATGTTTATTTATTTGATTTGAGTTACAATTAAATAATATAATAATTATGATAACTTCAAAACTTATTTTTGACAACTTTTTTTATTTTTTTTGGATGCATAACTATGTAGATGAATATTATAATTTAAATTATTTAAAAAAACTTGATACACTAGATATATAAAGTAAAAAAGTTTGACAATATGAATATTTCATCAAAGAGGATTTTTGCTTTTAATATAGTATATATAATTTATTAAAAAAAATGAATATAGTTCTAAAAATAATTATGAAAAGCAAAACAAAAATGACTATTAATAAAAGAAGATAATCAGCTCAAGAGTTGCATTACCCATGAAATTTGCTCTTAATATTCATTTACTAGTGCCTTTAATAACACGTATAAGATTTAAACTTTATAAAATATAAATAAGTTAGATATAGAAATCATCAAACGAGTGAACTTTTTTTATATTTAAGAAAATAAAAATTAAATCAATGTTCAATCGTATACATTTGATAGGCGCCTCAATATGCTCCTCATCACCATAATATGATATTTCTTAGTAGAAGCCTTATGTAATAAGCAATCAACTACTAAGATCATATGTTATCTACTTACACAAATAAAATAATAAATTAAATGCATCTAAATAGCCCTAGATTTATTTTAAAAACTTCACCACTTTTATGTTCAAACATACATTATATGACGGCGACATTTTTTTAATCCAAATTCACCGAAGTAAAAACGCCGCGCCAAATGGAGCCTAAGTTCCTTGGAGCTATGTTTAAAGGCAGGAGAAATGGAACACAACTCATGTGGGGAAAAACCATTCAATCATAGAAGAAAGTAGTATATTTTTTCTCTTGACCATTCTATTTTTTATAATAATGAAACCTTTTTATTTTTTTATAATTAAATATGCAAAACCATACATATATGACCTGAAAGTATTACAATTCTCTAAGAATCCATTACATGTGATGCATAAAATGTATAATTTGGAGAAGTGGTACAAAATGTATACAATATACTGACCTAAAATTAACAAAAAAAAAAAAAAGGAAAATAATATTCAAGTGCTGGCTACAAAATGGTGAAATCAAACAAACAGAAATTTTCCAACCATTTCAAAAACATTTATGTACCTGGAGAAGTAGTTGTTCACACTTGATGCCAATTGTTCATTTACATGGAGCTTTTTATGCAGAAGCCATTATCTACATTATTATGGAAGAGTGAGGGATTCCTCAATGGGGGCACCTGTCATCATCACTGCTGCTGCTATACTGAAATAAATAATTTGAATCAATATATGCAATTGGGGGATAAGCAGATGAAGAACTCATATCTGAAGGTCATCCAGAGAAATCTCCTCGACCGAGAGCAGCTTCATCTTCTGCAGTTAGGTAATCCGCGGCGAAATAGTTAGCCATATTCTCCACAACGCATTCAATTTCACATTGCGTGTAGAAATACAAAAAAAAAAAAACGAAGAAGAACAAATATTGAACATTCATAGCATTATATCCGCGGTGAGCGCATGATCATCGAGGAATGTCTGTGCGCTGTCATTTGTTGGCACCAATACATGAAAGCGGAGTAGGGATGTGAGAGTGAACTCTAAACGATGCAGGCTCGACGTGAGGTGTCCGGGAAATAATCTTAGCTAACCCTGGAGTGATGTATGCATGTGGGGAGTTATTCGACAATGTTTTACGAATAGAAATAAAGGCATAAACACGCAATTAGCACTGGCGATATTCAGATAATTTTTAAACAAGCGAGCAAACTAGTATTTGCTTTGATTGTAAGGCCGTTAATTAAATGCACATTAGCATGAATCCTGCAAAACACAATTAGTCACAAGAACAAGCACACCAACTTAGGCACACATCCATACAAAAATAAATTAATACATGGGTCATAGGCGAACGAGTTGAGATTTGGTGAGGAGTGAAGATCCGTTGATCGTAGGAACGGTGGTGGCTATCCGAGATATGAAGAATACTGCATGTGACTGTCGAAGGGAATATATGGCTGTTAATCGACTAGTTTTGGTAGGGAAAGATGTTGGGGGATTCAGCTAAGATGGGGAGGGCTATCGGATAGTCTTGTAAATAAATTCTGAAAAGAAAGAAAATGTGGAATGCTAAACTATTAATTTTTTGAGATGAATCGATTTGATTTAGAGGAGGCACAAATTTTTGCAATTTTGAGTCGAGCCGGCTTAAGCTCAAATCGATTTCAAGACTTGCAAAACTCAAAAATTTCAAATTTGAGCGAAGCATGCTCACTTGAACTCTACTCCTTGCATGATAATGAAAGATTTAACTTAACTGCATAAAGTGATCACTATCCCATAAAAAAACTAAAAAAGTGATTATTTAAATTCAAGTTAACTTTAATGTTCTACCCATAAGCGAACTTATCATGGGTCATGGTACAAATGAGATCGGCATGCAAACACAGAGTAATTCAATGTGATGGGATCTAACTTGTTTAAGAAAAAAAAAAGGTTACCACTTCTCAGTAAAAAAAGATAAAAGGAGCAGGATCACCGTAACAAACTCACCGTAATAAACTGCACTGGATCATCAAGACTAGTTGATCCAAGAATGATTTCCCTCTTAAGTTTTGAGGAGAGTTTATGAGCAACACGAAGCTGTAAAAAGCCAATTCAAGTATTAAAATAAAAATAAATGTAAAGAAACTTGGAGGAGCTCAAATTATAATTGATCACCTCAGATCGAGTGGCTCCGCCAATAATGAAAACAAAAATGCGCTGTCCCATCTTTTTAAAATCACTAGATACATGCCTAAGAACAGAATCGCTGCAAAGGACCAACACTTATCAAGTGAGAGAACGATACAAAATATCAGTGAAAAAAATGCCGGACTACGTAATTTGGATTACAGAAATATCTACAGAAGTGAATACCTAGAATATCCATCGTCAGAACAACGGGGCCTAGCCCATGAGGCAGTGCGCCTGGATCTCATAGGGGAAGCAGGACGGCTAGCATTTGTTCCATTGAATGAAGTGCTTGGATCATTCATACACTGATAGTCGTTCTTGGGTAGATTGCCCTTGCTAAGCTTCTCAATGAGTTCCTTCAGCAACAATAGATTTAAACAGTTATTGAAACAGAAAAGAACCAGCGGCTAAACTGGGTTGTTCCACTGAACCTCCACCAGGACTCAAATGCCGATCTAAAAGAAAATGACAAAAACGAGCTGACAAAATGAAACATAATGATTACGTTATTGAAGTTTGCACTCTCGTTAATTCACAGTTAGACCTTTCTCCACCGAAACAAATGAGGGGCAACAGATCGGGTATTTTGTTGCCCTTGGAACTGTAAAGTTGATTGGAGTTTCTGGGTTCGGTGAATTAAAAGAGGAATCCCCAAGAGGATAGCGTATATTAGTAATAAAATTGTCGACTAAATATGCTGTAATATAGTAAATAAACATAATTATTCTTGATGGGGAAATAGGAGCCATTCTTTGCTCGAAGGTCTGTCATCAGTCTAGTCAACGAGGAATTTACCCCGAGGATCACGACAAGTTATCACTTTACTCTGCCACTGCGAATTAGAAATCATAACTCCAACTCTACCACAAAGATTAAACCAATATTCAAGTAATCTCAATCTCCTCTCTCCTATCTCTCTTCATTCCTCTCTCTCTCTTTCAATAATCATGGTTAAGATAATACACCACATTGAGCATAAAAACAGGATTAGCGCTCTTGCAGATTGAAGAAAGCAAAAGCGTCACTCGTCCAAATGAGCTATGGCCCAAATCCAAATTAGCACAACCATATAATGACCACGAAGGCTCATTTTGATTTTATAATTTATTAAGAAAATTGTGTAAATCAAAATAAATTAATCTAATGTTTCATATTTGATTGTCTATTAGACAAACACAACTTAAAATAAGAAAAAAATGATGTATACTTAGAAATATAATTATGTTAATCCATTCTTGTTGTATCAATTAGTTAATAAATTAGAATAAAAGGGCAGCCTGGTGCACAAAGCATCCCCGTGCAGCGAGGGTCCGGGGAAGGGTCTCACCACAAGGGTGAAATGTAGGCAAACCTTACCTTGCTTCCAGAACTTACTTTTCGGATTTTTCATTACAGGAGAATCATGTAAGCCTCTTAGAATGTTGTATCTCTTTTATATGGACTTGATTGTAGACAGTGTTTAGATTCTACTATTCAATTTATTGTCTTTTGCATTTCTATAATCAATTATTGAGGTATTTCTTTAACCTTAGCTCCGGTCTTTTGTTTCCGCTGCATGCTTTAGATATTCTTTCATCTTTAGTGCACCATGTCAATTTTATTATCGTTGCTTGTACAAAGTTGCCAAGGCGCCAAGAAAGAAGCTAAAAATGAAGTAAGTAAAACAAAAAGTTAAGTTTATGAAGAATTTTACAAGCGACTAGATACCAAAGATGGAGAGTCTGATATATATAAAATTGTTTGAATTAGAGAGAAAAAACAAGGGATTTAAGCCAAGTTAAATGCATGAAGGATAAAACAGATACAGTTTTGATGGATGATGTGACTATTAAGGAGCGATATAAAAGATATTTTAATCAATTCTACAATAAAAAAAGGACAATTCACTGAGCTTGGAAGAGTTAAGTAAATCAGAGGAGTATAAGAATGCAATTTTTTATCATAAAATTCAAGCATTAGAGGTAAATGATGCTCTGAAGAAGATGAAAAATGGAAAGACGATTTAACAAGACGATATATCCATCGAAGTATGAAAATGCCTAGGGACGGAAAGAATTTTGTGGGTACATGTTTCTTCAATAAGATACCGAAGACAAAAAGAATGTCAGGCCAATGAAGATAAAGTATCTTGATATATTTGTATAAGAATGAATGAGATATACAAAATTGTGTCAATTACAGAGGAATTAAATTAATAAGTCATACCATGAAACTATGAGAACAAGTAATAGAAAGAAGAGTAAGACGAAAGATTAGAATCTCGGAGAATCAATTTGGATTCATACCAGGGCGGTCGACAATGGAAGCTATACACCTCTTGAGGAGACTCATTGACAACTATCGAGAAAATAAATAAGATTTGCATATGTTATTTATCGATCTTGAGAAAGCTTATGAAGAATCTTAGAAAAGAAATGTGTAAATGTATCATACATTGACGTAATCAAAGACACGTATACAAATTCAGTGACAAGGGTGAAGACGTCTGGAGGATTAACACAAAAATTATCTATCAATGTTGGCTTACATCAAGGGTCAGCTTTAAGATCTTATCTCGTTACCATTGTCATAAATAAGCTCACCGGACATATCCAATAAGCAATACCTTGTTGTTTATTGTTTGCATATGATATTGTTTTGGTCGATGAGATGCGCGAGGGTATAAACACGAAACTTGAATCTTGACGAGACACTTTAGAAAAAAATGGTTTTAGGTTGAGCAAGACAAAGACAGAGTATATGAAGCTTAAATTTAGTAGTGCAAGAAGGATAGATAACTCCGTCATTAAGTTGGGTGATATAGTGTTTTAAATATTTGGGATCAATAGTTCAAAAGATGGAGGTGTAGATAAAGATGTGATACATAGAATCCAAGCAGGTTGGTTGAAGTAGAGAGGCGCGTCTAGGATCATATGTGATCGTAAAGTACCATTAAAACTTAAACGTAAGTTTTACCATACTGCAATTAGACCAGTGATGCTCTACGGTTCTGAGTGTTGGGCAATGAATTGTGTACATGAGCATAAAATGGGATTTGCGGAGATGAGAATGCTTAGGTGGATGTGTGGACACACGAGACTGGATAAAATTAGGAATGAATGTATCGGAGGGATAAGGCGAGAGTGGCACCAATTATAGACAAGAAGTGAGAAGCTCAATTAAGATGGTTCAGACACAGACAAAGGAGACCATTAGAGGCACCTGTTAGACATTGTGCGAGTTTACCCACTAGGCATGTTAAACGAGGGAGGGGTAGACCAAAAAGACTTGGAATGAAACTATAAGGAAATACATGATGTACTTAGGCATTAATGAAATTATGACTAAAGATAGGGCGCAATGGCGACAAAGGATCCAAATAGCCGACCCTACTGTGGTGGGATAAAGGCTTGAGTGTTGTTGTTGCTGCTTAGTTTGCTTCATACCTTGAGTGTTGGTTGGGATTTGGAAATGATGTTGAACTGGGCAAGGGTGTTACAAAACTAGACATAATGGCCCTTTTCCTTCCACCTCAGCTGGTTGAGCCCCAATGGGAATTAACTATTAGATCATGTCGCCAGACTGTCGTCTACTCCTTGATGCTTGTTGCACACTTTCCCACTCCCTACCAATGGCGTTGCAAGATAGTATAGTATCCCACATCCCCACATATGCCTTCCCATGTCTGGAAATCCTCAAACAGAAAGCCCATCTCCCTCTCTCTTCAAAATCGAGAGTGGGACACCCGTTCAAAGGGCTGTGAAAAGGCCGAGTTCCAACTCTTCCCTTCTCCTCTGCTTTTCGTTGTTCTGTACTTGTAGAGGTTTCCAGAGCTCCTGTTCACGACAAGGTCATTGGAGGTCAGTAAGCAGCTAAAGGAGGTCTCCCGGGCACTCTCCGACGAAAATGACATCGTTCCAGCACACACTCCCGATCAAAGGTGACCCCACATACTTGGAGTTATATCCAGGTTTTTAGAAGTTTTAAAAGGGAGAGAGAAGGCTTCGTCTCCCTCCTCTACGACGATTGAGGGAAGATTCACATGTATTTAAACCAGTGGTTCAAGCCCGATGGACACCTCCAAGGTGAGGGTTGTCCATCTGACTGGAGCTTAAAATATTTCTACTCGTGTTCTATCCGGAGCTCTGTAAGAACTCTTCACCACCGGTTCAGCGATGCATCAATCTCTAGAGGGGCAAGAGAGTCTTAATGTGCTGCTAGGGTTGGACTCTGGTGAGCAGTGATGGATGATGATGTACAAAGAGGCAATGCCAGTGAAAAATACTCTATAGTATGGGGCAGAAAGCCCGCCACCCTACGTTTCACATGTTGGGTTAAATGAGCCCACTTGAGCCAATTTTGTTGTGGGCTTGATTCTAGCAGACAGCGTCAAATAGACTTTAGATTGAAGGAGATGAAGGCTACAATGATGGCTCTCGACAAAAGGAGAGGAATGATTGTGGCAGCAACACTCAAAATCAACCAGGATAAAAAAAGGGCTGCCCGGTGCACAAAGCATCCCCGCGTAGCGAGGGTCCGGGGAAGGGTCCTGTTACGGGCCCAGTCGGTGGGCGTGTCGGAGGCGATGATGACGACGGCGGAGGAGGATACCGTGGAGCCGGAACCGCGGCTGCCTAAGCGGGGCTTGCTCGTTGGAGGAGAGAGTTACCAATATCTCACAATCTTAGAGGGAGAAAATAGACTTTATTTCTTGCATACCGATACACGACCCATTATGTCCTTTAAATAGGACTTACAATCGACACCAAAAAGGAAATAACACTAAAGAAATCATCGAAGCTGCAAGCATGGTCGTGTGTGGGAGCGGTGGAGAGATCATCGAGGCGCTTGGAGAGTGCAGTAATGGCCTCTTGATGACGTTCAACAATTGCAGTTTGTTGCGCCATGAAGGTCTGCACCATGGTCATAAGTTGGTTGAGCTGATCTGATGTGTCCCCCATGTTATGTTGCGCAGCGGTTATTGAACGAGTGACGGGCCGATTTGAGGTCGGATGAATGAGTGTCGCGGACGGTCGTGAATTTGGTGTGCCACGTGACCCGCGACGTTTCCCTATGTTGAGAAGAAGGAAATTCCTCGCGGTGGAGTCCGTACAAAATGCAATAATTTATTCCTTAATTAAGTACCTCTAATTCCGACTTGATTGGAATGTTTGGCAATTTAGTTGGAAATATTTTGCTTCCACCAATTAAGTCCCTGTATTATTGCTGCTCGAAGAATGACCGTCGATTGGCTTTTGCTGTAGATGGAGAGGCGGCTGGACATGCTGGAGAGACCCGGAAAATACGCACTGGAGAGACGCGGCTGGACGAGCAAATCTGGGACATCGTCGATGTTGGGAAGATCGACGGCTGGATGTCCTCAGTCGCAGAAAATACGCGCAGAATCGCCGACAATCCGTGCGTTATGGTTAGCCGATTTGATCCCGTATGCGGAAGGAGATCGGCGTGGAAGGGAAGCAGAGGGGTCGGCGTCGAGGAAGATGCAGGGTGTGGGAGATGCTCTCGGTGGCTTGCGGAAGGAGTCGACGCAGAGGGTTCGGCTTGCAGGCCGTGAACGTCGACGATCCAGATGGGGATGGGCTTCGACGAGCTTCGATGGCTGTGCTGGGGTGGCAGCGGCGAGTGCTAGGAGGCGGGTGGAGATGCGCCGGGAAGGGGAGACGCCAGTTGGAGATGCAAGTAGAGGTACGGGATCGAGCCCGACTGGGATCGATTGACGGAACGTGTCGGAGACGGAACGTTCGAATCTGTCGACGGAGACGGAATCAACCTAGCTCTGATACCAAGTTGTTACGGGCCCAGTCGGTGGGCGTGTCAGAGGCGATGATGATGACGACGGAGGAGGATACCGTGGAGCCGGAACCGCGGCTGCCTAAGCGGGGCTTGCTCGTTGGAGGAGAGAGCTACCAATATCTCACAATTTTAGAGGAAAAAAATAGACTTTATTTCTTGCATACCGATACACGACTCATTAGGTTCTTTAAATAAGACTTACAATCGACACCAAAAAGAAAATAACACTAAAGGAAATAATGACAAACTTGGACACACGACTAAAAAGGACACGACATAAATCATGCGTCATATAAGGACGCCTCTCTTATGACAAAATAAAAGCATATATGGAAATAAATAATAATAATAAATAAATCCCATAACAGGTCCCACCACAAGGGTGAAATGTAGGCAAACCTTACCTTACATTTTTGCAAGAGGCTGCTTCCAGGACTCGAACCCGTGACCTCAAGGTCACACGGCGACACCTTAACCGGTGCACCAAGGCTCCCCTTCTCAAAATCGACCAGGATACTAGAAGAAAATTTGTGGCAAAGAGATAAAACAATTTGACGTAGGGTAAGGCTCTAGATGAAGACTAAGGCTAGATGTACATGCAAATGGTCTGCGAATTTAAATTTGCAAAATAATATTTATAAACCATATAACTTGACTTATCCACTATTGAATTAAAGCATTTAAAATCAAGGAAGCAAAAAGGAGTATGAGTGCGAGAGTGCGCGGAAGCAAATACTATTTAAATGAGAAATCACAAAGACCAAAATGACGGAAACAAGACTTACAAACCACTATCTCAACAAGTAGAGAATAAACACAAGACCCTACATTTAAAGATATAACAACACACCTTGAAGTTTGCAAACGATGGAGATGGGAGGTCTGGATGCGCTTTAGAGGGCTGCCGGGGCTGGTTTTCAGCAATAAACTGGAATTTGCTGTGCCGGAGGCCTGGACAGCAATTGGGAGGATGGGTGTGGCTGTATGGAAGGTGTGGAGGCTTGGACGGAGCTTTGGATGGATGTAGGGTGGCTGGAAAGCACTCAGGAAGCAATTGTGGGGAGGATTTGGGCTGCTGGGTGATGGCAGAGGGTGGTTCCACGAGTGTATCAAGTGGGAAGGGGCTGCAGTTGGCTGGATTTGGGCTGCTGGGTGATGGCAAAGGGTGGTTCCACGAGTGGCTCAAGTGAGAAGGGACTGTAGTTGGCTGGATTCAATTGGGAGGGGAGGCTGCAGTTGATGGCAGCAGATGGTGGACCCAGCGATCCAGGACTTCACGTGAGATTGAGAGCTGGGAAGGAGGGGAGTTTCGGCCAGCAGTTAGAGGGGGAGTGGGAGAGTAGTTATGTAGAGGAAATGGGGAGTTGTTTCTAACGAGAGAATGAGGGCACTGGGACCTTGGGGGGGGGGGGGGGGGGGGGGTGGCCGGTTGGTGGGAGGGTTGGGGGTGACCGGTGGTGGCTGACGGTGGTGGTGGTCGCCGGAGACATTTTCCGGCGATCACCGGAAAATCCTAAATGATGAAAATAGGTATGGGAGGTATAGAAGGACCACCAGAGGTGGCCGGAGACGTACTCCGGTGATCGCCGGAGGAATGTATGAGGGTAAAGGAGGCTGTTTTAGTTGAGGAGAAAGGGTCGTTAGGTGGCTCCACGACAATGAAGTGGGGAAGGGAAATGGGGTTGCTGCTTGTGGGGGATGAGGGGGAGAGCTGTTGAACCGGCTGTTTTGGGTGTTCTGGCAGTAAACTGGAGGGGGAGGCAGTGTGTTGATGGGGTGGGAGTGGCCGGGTATGGCACTGTTGAGAGGCAAATGGGGAAGGATGTTTGGGGCCGGTTGTTAGTGGTGGTTGTGATGGTTGGCCGGCAATGTAGTGGTGAGGAGAGGTGATAAGGGGGGCGGCCAAGGGGTGGGAGGAGGGAGGGGATGGCCGGCCAAGGGGAGGTATGGGGGAATAGACCCGAGCTTCGCACGCGGGGTTCGGCTTCGGCACCGAGATGACCAAATGATGGCTTCTATGCTTCAATCCTTCAGTGCCCAAAATGAGAGTCCTCACCCTTTATTTATAATTTTCTAGGGAGCAACGGACAGCTATAATTGGCCGAACGTTCCGACTCAAAAAAATACATAAAATACAACTTGAAACAAAAAAACGACAAGAGACAAAAATATTATGATCATCGAGACGCTCGAAATGAGAGGTCCCGATCGTCACAACGCCCGAGGTCAGCGTGAGTAAACCCGAACGGGTTGGGCGGGCTGCTCCCCGTCACAATTGCAATCAAGATCAGAGAGGAAAGCTGCTGCAATCAATCAAACTTCGGTTGAGAGCGAAGAGAAAAATGACTGCAATCAAGAGTAGAGAGGAAAACTATTGCAATCAATCAAACTACGTTTGAGGCCAAAGAGAAAAATTACTACAATCATGATTAGAGAGGAAAACTATTGCAATCAATCAAACTACGGTCAGGGAGTGGCATAGAAGTTTGTATAATTACAGGTTGCACCCCTCTTAGTTTTGAAAGTACAATTACCTCTCCTATAAGTATCTCAGGTTTACATACAGGTCATTCCATTAAATATTACTAAAAGTTGTGTTTAAAAGACCACAAGATCCCTACTTTAATATGAATTAAATATGAATTGATAAAATTAAAAGCCCTCTCTTCTAGCAGCCCTATCACCTGTTTCCATATAGGAGAGTTGGCACTTTGTTTCTGCCGACCAAGCTGCGTTCTTCGCTTCCGCCGATCATGCCGCGGGATTCTTCTTTCAGCGATAGAGGTGCACAATTTCCTAGCTTTGGGTTTCTTCTGCCGCTACCCGTATATCCGAAGTTCTTCCTCCGCTGCCAACCTAGCTGGGGGCTTCGCTTCCGCCTATCCACCTGCCGAACTTCTTCCCCCGATGAAGCTGGGTATTACTATTTTTTGAGCAGCCATATTTCAAGGTTAATAGTGTAAGCTACATGTATTTCAAGTTTTGAGCAGGCTTGTTTCCCTTTTCAATTTTTATTAAGGGGATGAAATCTGAAGTGGTTTAGTAAGCTTCCTGTTTTTCAGTATCTCTGTTTAGTATGCTACCTGTATTTCTGGTTTTGAGCAGCGCAAATCGAAATGCTAATTTTTTTGGTGTTTGATTCTAAGTTCATGGAAACTGTTTTTAATGGTTATTAGTGCTTAAAATATCAATTTTATTTTATTTTCTAATGCTTTGCCTGCATAATGTGCTCATAGGGTCTGGTATAGTTTTCTTCCTTCTTTGTATAAATGTGAGTTCTTTTTGATGTTACATCGGGATGAATCTTGTTATGAAGTGTCGGTCAGCATTAACATTTTTTCATCCTATCATGTTAGACAAGCATGTGCAAATATTATTGGCTGAGTTTTTATCATAGAAAAGTATATAGTTCCTACTCTAGATATTGAGAGATCTTCTAATGTAATTTTTAGCCACAATGGTCAGCATGCATAATCTAAATACCTATTTTTTTGGTGTTTTATTCTATGTTTATGGCATAATCGAAATACCTAATTTTTCTTTTTTTCCGTAGACATGACGACCACCAATGTGGATAATGAGTTTGAAGCATTTGTTAGTTGTGATGAGTTTGAAGTGAGAGATAATGATGTTTTAGCATGCATGGTTAATCAAGATGACCAGGGTGGAGATAGTGATCATGACACCCTATTATCAAATTACGACTCAAATGGTGAATGTGACCTTGAATTATCGAACGTAGAGGTTAGCAAATCTTAGAATGATGGAACAACGAGGATGGAATGTCGCCCTAATAAGGTTGAATTCGAAATACCAAAAAACATAACGAAATCATGGTGTTTGCTGACGTGAATGCATTCAAAAAAGTTTTAACTGAGTATTCAATTAGAGAGGGCGCAATATATATAGGATAAAAAATGAGAAGGCGAGGAGTATAGTTCGTTGTGCAAGTGGAAAATGCATGCATCTCATATGGCTGACGGAATGACCTATCAAATCAAATCATGCTTTACTAATCATAATTGTGTTAGGATAGACAAGATAAAGGAGGTAAGTGTTAAGTGGATGACAGATAACTTAAATAGACCTTATAAAGGATAACCCAAAAATAAAATGCAACGGCACGAGACATGAGCTCTTAAGGTATGGGGTTGCACTAGAGTACATGCAGTTATATAGAGACAAAAGGAAGTCCTTAGAGAAGGTTGAGGGTAGTCATACTGAATCTTTTAGTAAGCTACCTGCATTTGTTGAAATAATTTTCAAACCCAATCTCGTGAGTTCCAGTGCAGTCAAGAAAGTGAAAATATTCCAGTAGAACCTACTTTCAAGAGAATGTTTGTGAGATTACGTGCTCTTAGAGATGGGCTTCTGGAGGGGTGCCAATCATTCTTAGGGTTTGATAGTTGTCATTTGAAAGGTCCATTTGGTGATGTGTTGCTAGCTGTTGTTAGCTTGGATGGAAATATAGGACTCTACCCACTCACATTTGTGGTTGTAGAGGTAGAGAGCAAAGAGTGTTGGGGATTCTTTGTTAATTGCCTTGAGGAAATTTTAGGGGAATTTGTGGATGAGAAGCCTTGTAGATTCATGACCGACATACAGAAGGTAGTATTCTGATAAGATCTTTATCAGTTTTGTGCAGGGGCTTGTTGAAGCCATCAATGAAATTGTTCCTAATGCAATTAATAGAAAATGTTGTAGGTACATATATGTCAATCTGAGACTATCTTATCCTGATGTGCTAGTGAAGAAGCTTTTTTGGGTTGCATCAAAATCGTATTGTAAAGAGGTATTCACAAAAGCAATGGATAATCTAAGAGAAGTCACTCTCGGTGCATATGCATGATTGAAAAAATGATGTAAGTTTATGGGCAAGACACGCGTTTCCATTGCAATTAAAGAATGAGCATGTCACGAACAACATAAAGGAATCTTTTAATAATTGGATTAGTGATCTTAGGACCAAACCAATTTTTACATTGCTTGATGGGATTAGGCCAAAGTTAATGAGTAGAATAGAGTCAAGGTATCAAAAAGGCCGAATATAGAATAACGTAGTTTGTGAGAATGTTGTTTCTAAGTTGAATGAAGCAAAAGATGAGACAGTGATGTGCACACTACTAGTAGGTAGTGAATTTGAGTTTCAAGTAAGAGAAGACCACACTCATTACATTATTAACTTACTGCATAGGAGTTGCGATTAAGTTTGGGATATATATCTGGAATTCCATGCAAACACGCTGCATTGGCTATAACTCATAAGAGAGAAAACATACAATCATACACAGATTCTTGTTATTAAAAGGAAAATTACATCAAAGCATGCAATCACAAGATTAAAGATATTTTGGATTCCACGTTTTGGCCTTCGGTTTGTTGAGCCCTCTACCATCCTACCACATCACATGAAATATTACCCGAAAGACCCAAAAGGAATAGGAAAAAAGAGCGCGGTGAGCAAACCAAAATAAGCCAATCGAGGAAGAGCATGAGCACTAAATGTGGCAACTGTGGACGTATTGGTCATAACAAGAGGACGTGCAAAATTAGAAGCTTTCGGCTTTTTTTTAATACACTGTGCTCTAAATTTATTATTACATCTTTTTATGAAAAACTAATTAGTGTTTGTTATCTTTTACAGTTGGATGATGAAACACCACTTGCTACTCCTCGACATGAGAAAAAGGCCAAGGTGAGATCAAGAAGAGAGCCATGAAGCATGAAAGATTACGCCATGCTTAATTTGGGGACATTATTTTTTGAAATATGCAATTGAAAATGCATTTTTTTGTGAACATTTAATATTTTTGAGTCCATGAGACATGAAGCATGAAAGATCACACCATGCTTAATTTTGGGGCATTCTTTTTTGAAATGTGCAATTGAATTAGCACTTTTATATTGATGGTTTAATATTTTTGAGGCCAGTTATTGAGTGTTGTTCAAGTTACTACTTCGATTAAGAGTATTGCTTCAATTATAGTAATGTTGATAAAATTATGTCCAATTATAAGTTCGGCTATTGTAATGTGGATAAAATTAGGTAGAATTATTACTTCAATTATAAAATTAATGTTAAAAAATATTGTGTACAATATTAGTACAACTTCACATGCATAACATGAAATATCAAAAATATAATATACGGCTGAATAAGAGTTAATGAAATTATCGAGCTATAAGAATATTAATTAATAAAAAAATTCAAATAACACTTCATATTGTATTTGAAAATTATATTGCAAAAATCCCTTCACAAAGCAAGAACATTACAAACAGACTCCTTTACAAAGTAAAACATTACAAATTCACCCCTTCCACTAATGAATTATTATCAAGGGTAGCATTGGAATATAAAAAAATATTTCCATTCGTTTTAACAAATTCCATAAAAAATTCGCATGAGGGTGCATGTGTACACACACACACACACACACACACACACACATATATATATATAACGGGGGAGGGTAGACCAAAAAAGACTTGCAATGAAACTATAAGGAAAGATATGATGTACTTAGGCATTAGTGAGACTATGATTAAAGATAGGGCGCAATGGAGACAAAGGATCCATATAGCCAACCCCACTATGGTGGGATAAAGGCTCGAGTGATAGGCACGGAGCTCTGCCTCTACGGCCAAACGCGACAGTACCTCGACAAGCACGGGGCTCCGCCCCTATGCTGGGTTTTTCCTGGGCAAAGCACCAGACACTAATGACAAAATAAACACACTAATATTTGTTAATTAATTATATAATCAATTTTATTTCGTAGATAGAGAAAGTTGCATTAATTAATCAATGCAGCTTAAAATAAACACACTAATGACAGCCAAAGTTGATGGGTTTAATGACAGCTCCTCGAAAATACCGTTGACATGCATAATGACAGCCTTCCTCGAAAATACCGCGAAAAGACCGCTGACATGCCTAATGACAGTCTACCATAGTAGGTATAGGAGCTCTACCAATTTTTTTTTCGATTTTATGGATTTCCATCATTAGTTTTAATTTGGGGATAAGGTGTAATTACTTGAATGGGCATATTTTTTTTGAAATAAATTATAATATATGTTAAGTCATTAGATTAAAACAATAAGGCTACATTTGTCCATTTTGAATGTTTCACCAAAGACAACTTTTCCCTTTTAATATTGTAATATATATAGGGCCATTTACCGGGACCTCCCCTCTAACTTTGCTAAATTACTGAGAGCACCCCTCTTATTTTTGAAATTACAAAAAACTCCCCTATAAGTTAACATAATTACAAAAACTTCCCTTGAAGTTTTAATTTCATTACAAAAAACCCCATCGGTGTACAATTTCATTACAAAAAAATCCTGAATTTTTGTTCATGATGTTATGAAATGAAAAGTTCAGGGGAGGTTTTTGTAATTTCGAAAATAAGAGGGGTGCTCTCAGTAATTATGCTAACTTACAGGGGATGTACGGGTAATTATTTCTCTATATATACATAAACGTATATATATACATAAACGTATATATATACATATACGTATATATACGTATATGTATATATACATATATATACATATATATACATACATATATACATATACATATATAGAGAGCTTTTATGGATGTACACTGCTGAATGGTCGACTGCGGACAGCAAAGGTGAGGAGCTGCACGTGAAGAGGAAAGCTCCTCAACTTCTTTCAAACTTTATGCGCAATGTAGTAAGGTAATGACTCTATCTTTAATGCCTAACTTATTAAATCAGATATAGTACAAGATGCATTTTATGAGATCATCGGACATGTGGTTGGAGGTGAAATAATTTCATATTATTAGTTTTTTAAAGACGTTTTTTTTGGAGCTCAGTTTAGATGGATTTGGATAAGTGCGGCACCAAGAAAAAATCATAGAGGTAACTTGAGGAATAGGCCCTGTTTGGGGCGCCGTTTGGGCTCCGGCACGGCGGAACGGAGGCGACCCAAACGGTCGCGCAGGCGTGACGGCGTTTCGTCCTGTCTGCCACCGCGTTGAAGCGCTCCGTTCGGACTGGAGCCGTCTGGCGTTGTGGCCCGCCTCCGCTCCACCTCCTGTGGGAGAAGACTCTCCAAACAGAGCCTTAGCTTGTTGTTCAGTGCTTTGTTATCA
Organism: Dactylorhiza incarnata; assembly: GCA_033032865.1. Classification (NCBI taxonomy): domain Eukaryota; kingdom Viridiplantae; phylum Streptophyta; class Magnoliopsida; order Asparagales; family Orchidaceae; genus Dactylorhiza; species Dactylorhiza incarnata. The sequence goes on along the minus strand of JAWHQI010000310.1, from coordinate 898,145 downwards.
TTTTAAGTTCTCATACTATACTACAAAAGATATATATTCAGACATTCCAATTTGTTAGGTAAAAACAATAAGACTTCCAAAATTATGTCTTTAATGTAACACGTATGAATTTTCAAAGTGAAATGTTAAAACATGATTTCAGCTTAAGAATAAAAAACTATGAATATTAACTACCATACATACCAATATAATAGGGTAAAATCGTGATAGTTGCCATGTCTCTTTTTCATCACTCCGGTCTTTCCGAGCTGCACGTCTCTTCTATTAACCAATAATATGTAATATACTAATTAGAAGGTATCATTAGGCACAGATGAACAGAATATTCACAAGCAGTTAAAAATTAGATTCAAGAGTTAGGTGCTCACCTTATGAACATCAAACTTGAGTGAGAAGCCTCCTGATGGTTTTTTTCTTGCTGGTAATGTCAAATATCTCATATTATGCACAGCATTCATGTCATCAGCTGATAATCTTGCTAGCTGAAACGGAGAGAAAATTCTCATTGAAATTCTATGGTGGATCTGTTCAGCAGCAGATACAAAGAAGTTTCTCTTCCGTTTTGCAAAACTGGGTTATATAAGAGGACCATAAGATAAGGTGTGACACATTTCCAGTATACGATAGGAACTGGGAAATGACTTACAAGATCATGGTCAAACTGCAACTTTGATTAATTGAGAATCAGATTTCCAAAATACAAGAGATCTAGAAAAAAACTGCTTCAGTAGTCCTTGTGAAAATTGCAACCATTCTTTTTGTAAAAATGTCAAGGGTTGAAATACTAATTTAAATTCCAAAGGAATTACAAATCCATATGTAAAAAGATACAATATTCTAATTCTAATCCAAGTATATAAAAGCTTGTCTCCATTACAAGACGAAATCAAAGCATAGGTTAAGTACAATAGAATATATTTATTAAATTTCATTCCTTTCATGGCCAATATTTCATCACCAACAACTCTAATTACACTGACCGAGAATCTAAAAGTAAAACTTTTGATTAGTGTTGAAGTACTACAATCAAATTAAGTCAACATCAAATAATTTACAGCTTTTGGCAGTTAATACATATCACGTCCTATGTACTCATTTTCTGTTATGGATATGCTCCACTAAATCCTCCCCCAAGATAAAAGAAGATCCGGAGTCAACTCTTCTATTTATCTTTATATTTTAATGTTAATATATTAATTAAATAGTATTATCCTTTGGTGGGTGCCTCTCATCTCTATATAAAGAGGCCTTGACGTAATGAGTGGGCATCTCTCATATCTTAGCCTTTGGAATCGGCCTAGTGTTGGGTGAGAGATCCAACATCCGATTGCATCTTTTTGACGAGAGCACATAGATGGAACCTGCATCTCTTATATTTCGTGAAAAAATCTTTCTTGTTCACAACAATTGTTCTGACCTTCCCAAACCGCTATCACCTCTCTCGTCAACAAGGATGCAGGTCCCATCTATGCATGTCAAGATGAACCAAATTATCACCCCCCCCCCCTGCTTCATCAAGATGAACCAAATTATCACATCTATGCATGTCAATTTTGATCGCATGAACGTTACGCTTGCCGACATACAACACCTCTGAGTTGACGTCCACGAACATGTTGTCAGCACCCACATTTCCATTGTGTCGACTCCGATGATTCTCAATGCAGAAACTTCATAGAGCCTCCCTGATGTCATCCCGAGAACTAATGCTCCCATGGTTGCATCTATAACATCAAACTTGGTAGGGGCCTCACAGCACCCTTGCCGCATTGCCTATAGTTATCATGCCAAGAACAACCCTCATGTTCCATCCCCTCTGCTTCCATTCCAACCGGCGTCCACTACTTTTGCCTCCATTGTCCATCAATACTTGCGACTAGCACCACAACCCTTCTTCAAGCTTGTCGTTATCCCAACCTTAGCCCACCATCAACTTCATTTTCTCCCGCCATCCTTCGACAAATCCAACTCCCTCGACAAAACCATGTCGTACTCCCTGACCACATCCTGCGGTCACATCCCCTATTTAATGAACTCACTGTCTCCCTCTTCCACAACTACGCAACATCCATCTCCAGTAACTTCGTTGCAACCACCTCAACTCTCAGTGCATCCGCCGGTGTCGTGTCAATGCCAACGCTTCCTAGCTCCGAAGCATTAATTTTTCTAGAGCTTGACACCTCAGATGGTGTTTATACAACCAATCCATCAGCCTGTCTGCTGCTCCTGCGCTAAATGTCTTCTTCGACTTCTCTATTTCCCACCCTTTGTACGTCCATATTGCTCCCGCGCCACCATATTTCCATGCTCTACCACCCCTATCATCGCCTCAACGGGATTCCCGTACACAATCATTACTTTTCGGTCTCACGCCAACAACTGCTCGTTGTCCAGATTCTATGCACCGAAAAGTATTAAAAATCCGAACAAATTTGTCTAGCCCACTATCGCGCACAAAATGAATTACAAAGAATTAGCCAAAACATACCCTTTACATCGCATTGGCACACGACTTCGAGCGCAATTCTCCTTGCTCCACCAAGGAGGAAGGTTAATTTTTAAACTAAGAGTAATGATACGGATGCCCCACCAGATCCTCCCTCGCGATAAGAGAAGATTTGGAGCCACGACTTCTATTTATCATTATCTTTTAATAGTACTGTATTGGTAAAATAATATTATTTTTTCGTTTGCCAGCCCATTTATATATAAAGAGGCCTTGATGCAATGAAAACAACATATCTCATATCTTAGTTTTTAGAGTTGGTCTAATACTGGGCAAAGGATCCATCCCCGGAGTGTATTTTTTGGGCCAGAGCATGTCTCTCAGAGTTTTAATGTAAAGTTGACCTTCGTGCTTTCCGAGCGCATGCCTCTTCTCATATCACATTCTCAGTGAATAAGTTAGGTCACTACATTTTACACACTATTTCTCCATGAACAAAAATTTGGGTAACCAAGTTGTAGGAATTGGGTTGAATTCAGAAGATATTCTGCTCAAATAAACAAAATAGTATGTCAGAGAAGAAACTCAATAACTTAAACAAGAACTAAGCTTGTCAGGATCGCGATCCGGATCGTAGGATCGCACGATCCTACAATCCGGAATCTTAATTTCGATCTGAATCGCTTTCGGGTTCGAAATCCAGCGTACCCAGCAATGGATCGCGTGCTGGATCATAGGATCGCTAAGATCGCGATCCATGCACGATCCCAGCGATCCTTACTCAAATAAAAAAAAACGAGCCCCCTCCCCCCATTTTATTTCCTGCTCTCGCCTCGCGTCTAACTTAACCCTTCCGAAATTGAAAACCTTATTCTCCTCTCCGCGACTCTGCATGCTTTGACGGAGACTCGGCAAGCAACCTCTGATCTCGTGCTCTCTCTGGCGAAGCTCCACCTGGAACACTCCACACTTGCTATTATTGACGTCCACAAAGCCCTTTCCTGCCGTCATCCTGCTCTCTCCACTGCGTCGCAGCCCAGTTCGGCAGTTTGTCGTTCGACTTTTTGTAACTGGTATAAACAATGAATCTTAAATCTTGATGCGTATTGTTGTCTCATACTCTCATTCAACCATTATTCTCCTCTCTGTGTGCTTCGACAATGAGCTTGATTCTTGACATCATGATAGAAGTCATAGAAGTATAGAACACTCAGAGTGATCAGGAAGTACTATTTTAATTTTTAGAGAACATTTGCCCACTTATTTTTCGAACTTTTATAGTCAATCCAAATTATTATTTTTTGAGTGGTTGTGTAAGTAAGGTGTGTTCTCTCTGCACATTAATGCAGATCTCCTCTCACAGTCATGAAACAATTTATTTCCCTTCAATTGTAATTTTTCTAGTAAGGAAATTTTGGATGAGTCAATTTTAAATAAAAAATACCTCAAAATTAGGGCTGATTGTAACGTATAGATTTAAATTAGAGCATAATTGTAGACAATTAAGGTTAAAATGATGCATACAGCCAATCATCAAACTTCAAAGTATCAAACCCATGCCACCAAAAGGTTGCTCACAAAACTAGTTGTGGGCCTGTGGCTCGTCCATGCATGGCTTGGGCCAAAATGTGAACATGTATGTGTAATAAAAAATGAACCACCAGGGCCATTATTCGGTCCCATAAAATCTGAGCATGCTGCCCATTTACTTTGAAATTGCTAGATGATAGGTAGCAGTTCTAAGAAAGTAAGAAGACTCATTTATGGATACTTATGTATTTTATTTGTCATGATTTTTCAATAGTTGCTTTCATCCTTTTGGTAATCCAGAGTTGATTATGATTTCATTAAGATTTTCATGAACTGTTCTGTTTTATAATTCCTAGATGTCTGCTTCTGGGTCAGGTTCAAAACCCGTTGGCAAACAGTCCCGAAAAAATGCTTCTGGTACTAGAAGTGATCCGGGAGTTGAATATACGCTCTTTATTTTATGTCGTCTATATACGCACGTGATATGTCACGTGTATGTCGTCTATATATATGTATGTGATTGCCCGGTTTAGGGCACCGATTTTTGAATTGAATCACCGGGTTCTACTTGGTATCAGAGCCGAGAGGGTTCGTCGATCCCGCTCTTCGCTTCGCGTCCAGATCCCGCCGATCCTTTGTTGTCTTCCACGCCCGATCCTTCGTCATCTTCCGCGCCTGATCCATCGTCGTCTTCCCGCGCCCGATCCTTCGTCGTCTTCCACGCCCGATCTTCGTCGACTTCCAAGATCGGGACGCTGGCCTAGCTCATCGCCAGATCGGGACGCTTCGCCAGATCCAGACCCCTCCTTGGCCTAGCTCGTCATCGGCGCCCCTTCCTTGGCGCTAGCTCCTTCCGGCTGCGGTTTTGTCCTCCATGGTGGCTGCCGGAGACACCGCCCTCACATCCTCGGGTGTTCTCTTCGGCTTCAAGATCTAAGGGGCACCTGTAGGATGTACTTTCGCTTCATTTGATCACTTCGTTCTCTACGATGGATGATCCCTCCGTTGTCTCCCCTCCCTCTCAATCTGGTGCTCTTCCCGGTTGCTCGGCTCCCCGATCCGGCACTTTGCCCGGTTCCTCGGGTGATCCTCCTAGGAGTCATGGCCAGTCTGGCTCGTTGAAGATTACTATTGTTGCCTTGGATGACACAAATTATCTGGAATGGTCTAGGGCGGCCCAACATGCTATTCACAGCCACCAGTTATATGGACTTGTTGATGGTACCACTGTTGAGTCACCACGCACCGATCCCTTGTGGCGCAAATGGGATGCGGACAATTCGTTGGTCGTCTCGTGGTTACTTCACTCGATGTTCCCTCAGGTGTATCGCAGTTATATGCTGTTGGAATCCGCCTACGATATTTGGGCAAGGGCCCGTGATACTTACTCCCAGGCAGGTAGTTCGATGCAAGTGTATGAGCTCACTCGCCGTGTTCTGGAACTGAAGCAGGGGATTACGACCATTGCCGCCTACTATTCTGAGTTTGAGCGCCTTTATCAGGAGCTGGATTTCTTCAGTACTTTCACTGCTGCTTGTACGACTGATGTGGTGGCCCTTCAGAAAGATAAAGATCGATTTCGGGTTCACGCGTTTCTTATGAGGCTCAACAAGGAGTTTGATGTTGTTCACTTACATGTCCTCCATCATGAGCCACTTCCCTCACTTCGGGAGGCCTTTAGCATGCTCCTCAGTGATGAGAATCGTCGTCGCACTCTCAGCCCCGCCACTAATCACTCTGCGCTGGCTGGGATATCTCGTGGACCCCCTCCTGTTTGTAGTCATTGTGGGAAGACTGGCCATACCAAAAACTCCTGTTTTCGCCTACACCCGCACCTTGCTCCTGGTGGTAGGGGCTCTAGTACCCGTGGTAGAGGTGGGTACCGTGGTAGTGGTGGTCGTCACTCTGGTGATCGCTCTCAGTCTTCTGCGCACTCTACTGAGGTTCTGGAGGACACCCCTGGAGGCCTGTCTGCTGATGAATTAGAGGCCTTCCGCCGTATGCTGCGCTCCCACACAGACTTTGCTCCTGCTGCCTCTCATGCTGTTGTTGCCACTTCAGGTCTGTCCAGTGCCCATGCTGTGTCTTCCACTCCTTCCGAGTGGATTATCGACTCGGGTGCGACCGACCACATGACTGGCTCTGCCTCAGGTTTTACCTCTTATACCCCTCTTTCTGGTCGTGATAAGGTTATTGCTGCTAATGGCTCTCTCTCTGCCATCGCTGGTAAAGGGACTGTCCCTTGTTCTCCCGACCTATCACTGTCCTCTGTTTTGCATGTTCCCTCTTTTCCCCAAAATTTGCTTTCTATTAGTCACTTGACTAACTCTTTAAACTGTTCTGTGACCTTTTTTCCTGATGTTTATGTGTTTCGGGATCTGGGTAAGAGGCGGACGCTTGACAGTGGTAGGAATGTTGGCGGACTGTACTTGCTGAACCAGTCTTCTCCATGTGCTCTCTCTTCCACCAGATCCCCGACTCTACATGACATCCGACGCTAGCATCAGCGCCTTGGCCACCCTTCTCCTTTATATCTTACTAAGTTGTTTCTTGTTTTTCATCAGTTAATTCAGTCCTTCTCTTGTGATTCTTGTGAACAATCTAAACATGTCCGTCAGAGTACTAGTCATTTATCTGTTCCTAGTTTATTTCCATTTGATGTTATTCACTCTGAGGTTTGGGGCCCGTCCCCGGTGTTATCTTTATCTGAATATAAATGGTTTGTTACGTTTATTGATTGTCACTCCCGCACTACGTGGCTTTATTTGCTTAAAAGGAAAAGTGATGTGCTTTCTTGTTTTCAAACTTTTCATAAGACGGTGACCCAACAATTTGGCGGTAAAATACGCGTGTTTCGTAGTGATAATGGTGGGGAATATGACGACCGGGGTGTCTTTGGGGCCTATCTTGCCGACTATGACATCATACATCAAACCACGTGCGTCTACACTTCCACTCAAAATGGGGTGGCTGAACGGAAGAATAGGCACTTACTGGAGGTGGCCCGGTGTTTACTCATTGCAATGCATCTTCCTAAATCCTACTGGGGTGATGCAGTTCTCACTGCTGCCCATCTCATCAACCGTCTTCCGTCCCGTGCTCTCGCTTTTGATACGCCCCTGTCCTGTCTTGCCAAAAACCACATTGTCCACACCTCTCATCTTGCCCCTCGTATCTTCGGCTCCGTGTGTTTTGTCCACGTCCATACCCCACATCGTGATAAACTCGATGCGCGTTCCCTTCGGTGTGTTTTTGTTGGTTACTCTCCTACCACCAAAGGGTATCGATGCTATCACCCTCTGACTCGTCACCACTATTGCACTATGGATGTTACATTTCGTGAGGGGGAGTCGTACTTTGGTCCTCGTCAGGGGGGGACGAACGGTAAAGGTGACGAGACTATCGATTATCCTTTTCCCATTGTCCATCACCCTCTTCCCGTCGTTGCCACTTCTCCTATTCCTTCCGTTCCTCCTGCTGCTCTTGTTCCTTCCACCTCCGCTCTACCTATACTATACACATACTCTCGTCGTCCTACGACTGTTGAGCAAGTGCAGACTGAGGATGTTTCGCCAGTGCCGGTGACTGTCTCTGCACCAGATTCGGATGATGACCTCCATGTTCCTCTTGCCCGTCTTATATGTAAAAGGGGTGGCACCAAACACTCAATTGCCAACTACATTTGTTATAATCACCTCTCTGGGGCCCATAAAGCCTTCATCTCTTCTCTCTCATCTATTGTGATCCCTAAGACATGGCAGGAGGCTGTTCAAATACCTGAGTGGAAAAAGGCAATGGAGGAGAAATTGTGTGCCTTGGATAAAAATAAGACATGGCGTCTTGCCTGTCTTCCTCCTGGGAAGCGAACGGTTGGATCCCGTTGGGTTTTCACAGTCAAACAAAATCAAGATGGAGTGGTGGAGCGGTACAAGGCTCGTTTGGTGGCTCAGGGATATATCCAAGCTCAGGGCATTGACTATCATGAGACATTTGCTCCTGTTGCAAAGATGAACTCAATTCGTGTGCTTGTCTCCTGTGCTGCGAGTCGTAAATGGGAGCTACTACAACTTGATATCAAGAATGTGTTCTTGAATGGTGATCTAGAAGAGGAAGTCTACATGGATATTCCCTCGGGCTCTGTTAGCAAAGGGTCCAAGGGGAAGGTCTGCCGCCTTCTAAAATCCCTGTACGGCCTGAAGCAGTCTCCGAGAGCGTGGTTCAGACGTTTTTACAAGACCATGCTTCATCTTGGATACACTCAAAGTCAAGCTGATCACACTCTCTTTATCAAGAGGAAGGGTGCTTAGGTTTCTATCCTTATTGTATATGTGGATGACATCATCATCACCGGAGACTACTTGGAGGAGATCAATCACTTGAAAAAGCAGCTAGGCAAAGAATTTGAAGTCAAGGACCTGGGAAAGCTGAAATACTTCTTGGGAATTGAAGTTGGGAGGTCTCAACGAGGGATCTTCATCTCCCAAAGGAAGTATACTCTTGATCTTCTTGAGGAGGCTGGGATGCTTGGGTGTGCCCCCGTGGACACCCCTATTGAGGCTAATCATAAAATTGATGCAAATATTAGTGGGGAGAACGTGGATGCCTCAAAGTACCAACGTCTAGTTTGGCGGCTTATATACTTGTCCCATACTCGCCCTGATATCACGTATGTTGTGGGAGTCCTAAGCAGGTATATGCACTCTCCTTCCATACGTCATCAACAGACTGCCTTCAGGGTGTTGCGATATCTCAAGAAGGCACCAGGGCGTGGGATTCTGTTAAAAAACAGTCAGTCATTGGAAGTTGAAGTGTTTACAGATGCTGATTGGGCTGGTAGCCAAGACGACATAAAATCTACCACCGGGTACTGCACATTTGTAGGAGGCAACCTCGTTTCATGGAAAAGCAAGAAGCAGAATGTGGTAGCTCGCTCAAGTGCGGAAGCAGAGTATAGGGCTATGGCCCAAGGGGTTTGTGAGGGACTGTGGTTAAAGACTATTCTCCGTGATATAGGCCTTCAGGGGAACAATCCTATTATGATCTACTGTGACAACAAGGCGGCGATCAGTATTGCACACAATCCTGTACAGCATGACATAACCAAACATGTAGAAGTCGACAGACATTTTTCAAGGATCACCTTGACAAAGGGAATATTTGCACTCCGTTTGTGAACTCATTTGATCAGCTTGCTGATGTCTTCACCAAGGGCCTATGCAGCGACAACTTCAAGAACAACACTGACAAGTTGGGAATGATCAATATATATTCCCAACTTGAGGGGGAGAGTTGAATATACGCTCTTTATTTTATGTCGTCTATATACGCACGTGATATGTCACGTGTATGTCATCTATATATATGTATGTGATTGCCCGGTTTAGGGCACCGATTTTTGAATTGAATCACCGGTTTCTACTCCGAGTTGGAAGCATGTGATTGAAATTGACAGTGCGACTAAAAAAGTGCAGTGCAAATATTGTCTAGTCATTAGATCTGGTGGAATATATAGGTTGAAATATCACCGAGCAGGGACAAAATTTAATGTGGAAGCATGCACGAAAGTACCCGAAAATGTATGTAGTAGGATCTTACGATCCTCAATCCGATCCTACGATCTAATCCGATTCAACCCGCAAAACGATCCTACCTAGGATCTCGATCCTGACAACCTTGATAAGAACACTACATTTTCTCAAAAACAGTACATCATAATTCTTGTTAAAATCCCTTTAGTAATTAATAAAGAGCACAAGCACTTTAGACATGAATTGCATGGTTTATTTAATCTCAAAATTTAGAGCATAACTTACAAATCCAACCAGCCTATATCGGTTAGGTAAATAACATGTTGATGGACTTCAACATGAAATGATGGTTCTACCAGCATAAGGATCACAAAATATTTCACTTCTATAAATAAAGTCTTCAGATATTTTTCAAGTATGATTGGAAATAGGACAGAAATTTCACGAAGAAAACAAGATGAAAATCACAATAGCCTTATTCCGCTATTTGAGTTTATATACAAAACATTACCACACAAAAAAAACTTAACTTGACTGCAACAAACTAACTACTGATAATTTATTACCATTGGAGGCAAGAATATATCCAAGTATAGCAGCATTTCTGTAAATATTACATAATTCGGCACCCACCTGCATTAACTTTTCTCCATCAACTCCATCAAATTTCTCAGGGAAGATTGCCGCATATATCATCAATAAACGGATCTTATTTTCTGGAGTAGATTCCTGCACAAGTCCACTTCCCCATATGAAACACAAGGGGGATGGATGGTTGTGATGCCTAACATCATATAACAACAAACGACTGTAAATACCTGTTTTGTCCTAAAGTAGTTTATCAAGTCTTTTGTCCCTGCATCGCCAAAGACAAGATCCTGTTCCAATTGCCCAATTTCACGAAGTCCGAGTTCTCTAATCATTTTGTTAATCTTCCCTGCTATCTGCAGGAAATTATAAAGGAAAATGGAGCTTAACATTTCAAATTTATCAGTTCTTCATTAGATACAATTCCATGAAAATCCTAAAATTTAAAAGAGACGTTTAACAATTTTCAGCTAAGTTCTTAAATCTAACACATTCGATAAAAGATGTTGGAGTTGGTACTATCTTTTTGGAAAGCTATAAAATAGGTAGAATAGGAAAAGCTTATTGTCACTGATTCTGAATATATCAAGGAGAAATTCAGATTAATGTACAGGTAAGTCAGGTTTCTCTTTGCAACAAAAATAATTAGGACAGAAGAAGCTATATGCAACCATGCTGGTGGATATCAATAAAGTTGTAACAAGATAAAATAAGATCATGCAAGCATATTTCAGAAATATGAACTAGCTCAAGTCACCAATGAGATAAAAAAACTAAGAAAGCAAATCATAAAAACAAAAAATAATACTTAAGACAGAGAAGGATGAGTACACCCAAGAGAGAAATATGACGAGAGCATGATGAACGACCACTACCAATTACTGAGCCACCTCATCGACCTAAAATTGATTATGACAGTATGGCATCTCCCATGCTCTTTTAGTATGCAAGTTCGCGATGATGTAGTTACAATATCTGTGGTAGATGGCAGGTAAAATGCAGTAGAGAGGAGTCGAGGACTTAAAAGGAAGAATCTTTCACTGCTGCGAATAGAGAAAAACAGTAGGAATCTGAAAACTCTAGCATAGCAGCCGCACTTGAATCCAATCATGAAGTGTTAAGAGTTTTACGATAGAAGGGACTGCCAACCCACCTATATTAACACCTCAAATTTAAAAATTCAAAAATGTATTCCGCATCATAATTTTTTTGAAAATCACGAATCATGCATCCATATCGTGCCGTATTATATCCCGTACCTCGTCCCTATCTCCGTGCAACATAGCATGAGATAAAATGGTGCATCATCAATGAACGTAATATCAACAATAAGTTGGGATATAACACCATCTTTTTTCTAGGTAGATGAATAGCCCAAGAAGACACGAATGCACTTAGGGCAAGCTTTTCTTGATCCCGGAGAAGTACATGAATAAAACATTACAACCAAAGATGCGAAGTGGATGAAAATGGTGAGTGTTTATTGGAGTAGAGTACTACATGGAGATTTATATCCTAAGAAGATGACGACATTAGATTTATATGATAACATACAATAAGGGCAGCTTCCCTCAATTAACTCCCAGGAACATTGGTTTAAAAAAGAGAGCACGAGCTATTTTCATAAGATACTAAATTTGGCATTCAATGACACCATTTTGTTGATAATGCTCACACAGGATGACTGAAGTACCCTTTTAGTAGCAAATAATGATTTTGTGGAGCCCGAAAATAATCTTAAGCATTATTTGCTCGACGGGAGAAAGGCGAGAAATCCCGTTCTCCTTCGCGAATCAGCGCCAATCTCCTCTCCTAGGTGTTCGTCCAGGTCTTACACTCTGGCGTTCGTCAAGCTGCTCCTCTCCGGCAACCACAGCTTGTCCTTGTCGGCAAGGTCGTCTTCCTTGTCTCCCGTAGTTAGAGGTGAAACTTGTGTTATTTGGTGCGGTTTGAGCCGAAACTGCAACCGCACCGAGGGGGTCGGTTTTGGACAGAACAAAACGCACCGCACCAAAACCGTGCGGTGCGGTTTGGCATTGGTGCGGTTTGGAGTCAGTTTTTACGATGTGATTTTGATTTTTGTATAGTTATATAATACATTTTCAATTTTACTCACATTTGTATAAATTATTTTGTGTTGAAAATGTACAGAGCATACAACTACTATTTAATAGTAATCATGAAAAACAAATCTAATTATAGTAAATAAATTAGTCAAATCGGAACGCTAATACATTTCTCCAAACAAATAATTAAATGTAAAGATTTCAAAAGCAATAAGTCAAAGTCATTTATCTCATGTTGAATCTCCAGCCACATGAACTACACCACCAAATGAGAGATCTCAAACCTAAAAGATAAAAGCATAAACCTAACTCCCAAACCACCAACATATATAGGGAGAGGGGGCTCACATATCATTTACCTAAAACATACAATTAAAAATAGGAAATACAATAATAATAATAATAATAATAATAATAATACGCGCGCGCGTAACAATATATCCCGCCAGAAAATTGACTTTGATCCCAAGGTCGAAGTGTCGCCCGTCATCTAGTAGTGATGTGACCACGGGTGGGTTGTCGCAGAGGTGCCCGGAGCTCAGTCTGGCAGTACATCAGTGATCATAAGGGGGTTAAAGTCAGCCATGTCGATCTCGTCCAAGTCATCCCCGATGAGGGCTCGGAACTCCTTGACGGGACAATTATGATTAGGCGAGTAGGGTTGCTTGCAACGACAGCATAGACCCTTGCTCCGCAATTCATTGTACTCTTGGTTGGAAAGGTGGTAAGTAGGAATATGACGGTTGTTGTGTGGGCCCATAATGGTTGGCCGAGGTAGAGGAGGTGGCGGTGGTGGAGGTTTAGACGGGGGAGGAAAATATGGTTGGAAGAGAGGTTTGGAAGGAGGCGATGGGGAAGGAGGGTCCCCGGACATCGCCAGGAATTCGGCTTCCGCTAGTGGGGAGAGGTCCATGGCTTGGTTGACAGTTAACGGTTCCAGGGTGCAGAGGCGGGCTCGGATATGGGGTTGTAAGCTGTGCATGAAGTAGGCCAAGTAATGGTCGGGTGGAAGACCTGGAACATGGATGACCAACTTGATAAATGCATCAACGTACGAGTCAATGGAGTCGGTCTGACGGACCCTGCAAAGGCGCTCGATCATGGAGTCGGAGTAGCGGTGATCATACCGCTGAATGAGGGCCTCCGTGAGAGTTGTCTAGGTGAGGTCGGGAGAGGACTGGCGGAGCCAGCGGACCCAATGGAGGGGGGACCCTTCCATGCCGATAATTTTTGTGGAGACCTGCTGCGTCGGAGGATTCTGGTGAATGTCAAAAAACTGTTCGGCGCGGGCAATCCAACCGAGGGGTCAGTCCCGTGAATATGGGGATGTCGAGGCGTGGGAGTTGCTGCGGCAAATCCGTCAATGCGGGATCTTCGGGGGCCAATGTGTTGGGTGAATCCAAGGCAGAGGCAACAGTAGGCCCGGAGTTCTGGCCGGGTTGCAAGTTGTGGAGCATGGTCATAATCGACGTGAACTGCTCGACTTGGGCCTCGAGACGAGAGTTGATGGTGGTGAGGGCGTGTTCGAGGGCTTCCACGTGGGATTCCATCCGGCCCATTGGCATATGAAGAAGAGTACACAAGAGCTGGAGGTTCGCAGGAGAGCGTCGGAGCCGGCGGAGATGCGATAGTTGGCAGTAAGATGAGGGAAGGAGTGGAAAGACGACTGCAAAGCTACTGCGAGCTAGGAATCGATTGGGCTGGCAAGAGGAAACTATGGACTGCTCTGCTGGACTGGATCGCGTGCTGACCGAAGGAAACAGCGGATCTAGCGGGCGCTTTCTGGATCGGACGGAAGCGAGCTGTGCGTTGAAAGCTACGACGATCTAGACGACGGAAGGTCAAGGCGTGATCGGTCGGAATCAAACGGGGCGACGGAAGCTGGGCGGGCTCGGTCGATGCAGGCTAGTGTGTGTCTGCTGACGAGGACTGAAGTGGAAGTCGGATCGCTGATATCGACAAGGACGTCGGTGACTCGATCGGAAGCAGACGTTGGATCGCTGATGTCGACGAGGACTGCAGTTGTGAAACCCGACAGCACGTGATGCAGGCGGGGATGCTAGGTCGGACCAATGTTACTTGTAGGAAAAAACACTTGCACGAAACGAAATAACTGGATACAATCACGAGGTATGCTCGTGCCCAACTTCAGGAGGCTGGTTCCTCCTAGAAGCCCCTCTCCAAATGAGAGATCTCAAACCTAAAAGATAAAAGCCTAAACCAACTCCCAAGCCACCTCCTTATATAGGGAGAGGGGCTCACATATCATTTACCTAAAGCATACAATTTAAAAATAGGAAATACAATAATAATACGCGCGCGCGTAAAAGTATGTTTGTGTTTGTGTGTTTGTTATATGTGGTTATGTGTGTGTTTGTTATGTGTATTTTTGTGTGTATGTATGTTTGTGTTTGTGTGTGTTCGTATGTGTGTGGTTATGTGTGTTTGTATGTGTGTGTGTTATGTGTTTGTTTGTTATGTGTTTATATAATTTATTATGTTTCGTAGATGGATTCTCTTATCGAATTTCATAGAAAAAGAAGAATGAAAATGAGAAAGAGAGCTATTGTAGCCGCTTTAGCTCCTGCCGCCGCAATTGTTTTGATGAAACATAGCTTGTGCAGACTCAGTTGTCCAAGCATTAGGGACCAACACGATACTCTGAGAATGACGCTATTAAATAGGTTATATAACGCGAATGACATCAACTGTTATAACCAATTATGTATGAACAAAAGCGCTTTTCGTAGCTTGTGTAACATATAGAGGAGAGGGGGCTTTTGAGTGAAATTCAAAATGTATCGGTGAAGGAATCGGTATGGTTATTATTATACGTCCTTGCACATAACATCAAATTTCGGAATGTAGGTGGTACGTACTTACATTCCATCGATACCATAAGCCGACATTTCAACATTGTGATGAGGGCAATCTTGAATATGAGTTCGGAGTATATCAAACGTCCTGAAACATCACAAGGTGGGGGTACTTTAGAGACTATGTTATTGCTATTGATGGCACACACATTGAGGTCACTGTAACAATTAGTGACCAAGGAAGATATCGCAATAGGAAACAAGTTATTACCACCAATGTCCTCGGAGTATGCGATGCTCACATGAAATTCATATATATATTACCTGGTTGGGAGGGTTCTTCATCAGATTCAAGAGTGCTTCGTAATGCATTGGAAAGGGAGGATCACTTTGAGGTTCCTATAGGTAAGATTGTTCTTTATCGTGTAGTATTTTGTCGATAAGAGTGTTTTCCGATATATAACATATAATTTAACATTGTAGGTAAGTAATACCTTGTCGATGCGGGTTATACAAATGGACCAGGGTATTTAGCTTCTTATCGGTCAACACGTTATTATCTTCAAGAATGGGTCACTCAAGGAAATACACCTAGTACTTATAAGGAGTTATTTAATCTTCGTCATTCAAAGAAGAGAAATGTTATCGAAAGAACCTTCGGGACACTAAAAAAAGATGGGCAATCTTACGGCAACCATCTTTCTTTGATATCAAGCAGCATGTTCGTCATTCAAAGAAGAGAAATATAGCTTTGGATCTATGAGAATTGTTCTTTATCGTGCATTATCATACATTTTAATTGTTCTCGTTTATTATACAGGTTCAAATTATTAATGTTTGTTGCATTCTCCACAATTTTTTGATAGACAAGAAGCTAGTGAATGATGTAAGATTATTGGAGGAAGGTGATGCAGAGATATTAACACAACATAGTAGCGGGGATAGTTTTGAGTATGTCGATGCAGTTGAACTCATTCAAGCAACAAATGATGGGTTGCATTCAGAGATAACTTAGCAATAACAATGTTCAATGAGTATCAAGCTTGACAAACAAATATGTTTGGTAAACTTATTTCTATTAGCTACCATTTTGTATATTACCTAGCATTATGTATAATTATCATTTTGTATTTGTTATCGTTTTGTTTACAACATAGTAACATGACTATGTCGTTTTGGTATCGCTTTCATTTTGTTTATATGAAAGTTTCATGATGTTATACAACATAGTAATTATCATTTTGTATCGCTTTCATTTTGTTTATATAGAAGTTTCATGATGTTATAGATTTACTGACGCTATCTTACAGTGCTGATATGGACAAGAATAAAACTCAAGCCTCAAAAGAGAAGGAGAAATCATATATTCATTGGACCAACTAAATGAATTATGCACTTTCTGAATCTCTTTTAGAGCAACTACATCTTGGCAACAATGATGCAAATGGCCAGAGAGGAGTAGCATTCACCTTTGCTATCACTGCTTTGTGGGATCAGTACCGAGTTCGTGTTAGTAAAGAAAAAAAATCGTCAAGACTGAAATTGTGGAATAAATACTACCAAGAAATATCATCAATGCTAGATACAAGTGGTTTTGGATGGGATTGGGAACGACATGTGGTACAAGTTGATAGTGAGCAGGTCTAAGCCGATTATATAAAGGTATTGAATTTACTTGTGTGTTTATCTTCTATGCTGCACAAATTTGATGATTACATTTATTTTAATAATGCAGGTGCATCCATCACTTAAGCACTACAAAGATAAAAAAGATAAAATCATCGTAAATTGGGGTGACCTGACAATGCTCTGTGGGACTGAGAGATCAAAAGGTGCTAATGCGTCAACAGGAGTGGAATCATCTTATGATATTGACGTGGAAGAGATTCCTGATGAGGATGTTGTGGCGGAGTCAAGTGGTCGAAGGAAGAAGAAACCAAAAAAAGCATCAGCTATTGTCACTCATATGATTGCAAAAATTGTCACTCATATTGCGAAGAACATAGATAATCCGGTTGAAATTTCCCCGGTTGGAGCACCTTCGAGGTCGAGGATTGAAACAATGTATCAAGCATTATTTGTTATGCCAGAACTTTCAGAGAATAATCTGATAAAAGTCATAGATCTGCTTAGCGTTAACGCGACAAAGTGTGAGGTCTTCTTGGTTTTGCCATAGATTCTTAGGAGGAGTTGGTTGCGCGCGCAGATAGGCGATTAGTTTGATGTTTGTATGTTTAATTTTGCATGTATCAGATTAATGCTACTGCGTAATGATGTTTGTCTTTATATTCAGTAACCAAAACTATGCATGACATTGTAACGTAATCCATTTTGCGGACATCGGACTGCTACATTTTATTTATCTTATGGCTTATTAACTTATTATGTAATGTTTTGTGTCAATTGAATGCATTTTTGGAAGGTGTAATATCAATTCCTGTCTCAGAATTTTATCCTGCAACCGAACAGAAATATTTGCAGATTCAATTCCTGTGCCTGAAAATCTTCCTGCAAACAAACACAAGAATTGGTTTTGGCCCAATTCCAAAACCTCTGCGCCGTAGGTTTTCGGCCAAAACCAATTCTTGTCAATCAAACCTACCAAACGAACACACCCTACAGTTTTTTGGTAAGTATACAAGATAAATAAATGGTAAATCAAGTAAAAAAACTGATAGTCTAGCTTATTTTATAACAGATGTCATTAATATGAGTGAAGATTAAGGAATGACAACTAAACAAGTAGAGCTGTAGACCTGCCTGGCGCTAATCACAAAATTTTTTGGATGTGTAATATTCAGAATTAGGGTCGTTTGCCGGGACCTTCCCGTAAATTTGCAAAATTACAGGTTGCACTCCTCTCTCTTTTGAAATTATAAAAATCTCCCATGTAAATTTATATCTCATAACGTGATGCACAAAAATACCCTCTTTTGAAGAAAGATCCCGGCGGTATTTTTGTGCATGAATGTTATGAAATATAAACATACATGAGAGGTTTTTGTAATTTCAAAAGATAGAGGGCCCAAACTGTAATTATGCGTACTCCAAGGGGAGGTTTGGGTAATTAATAGTTCAGAATTATATAAAATGAGGCAGAGAACAAATAATTACTTCAAATCTTAGTTTGGATTGGTTAAGAAATAATTCAATTAAAGAGCACAGGATCCACCAGATAAACATAATGATCATAGATGACTTTTTAGTAAAGATTCAAGAAGTATAACAAACATAGTTTAAGGAAATAAAACTAAAATGTGAAAATAAAACTAACCTCAATATGCAAAGAAAGCTTGTCAATTTGCTCGCTATATTGAGGTAATGCTTGAACCATTTTTTGCAAATCTTTAGTTGACAGTTCGCCTCCATCTCTAAATAATGAAGAAGAAACCACGAGTAACAAATATACTGTAAGAATTGGAGGGGGATAAAACTGGGAGTGCAATTTTGTATTCCTCCTATCAAGGGTATAAATAAAGAAAAGAAAATACAACATAAAGCAATGTACAATGTGGCACTAAAACACTAAATACATATTTAATGCACCCCTAAAACTTGTGATGGGAACAATCATGAGCTTGAAGTAGAAGGTACGAAAGATAGCCCCTAGCATGAGGACTAATCACCAAGAGTTTGCCCCCAAAAATGAATGCAATCTCGACTGCACTAGTATTATCACAGTGTAGGGGAGTTGATGGAGAGATCGAACACGTCTCAGTTGAGTGTTTTCATTCTCACCATTTTTTGGATCATCGGATAGACGATCAATGACCGTGACTGCCATTGGCTCGATTTTCTGTAATTTTATATATTATTATTCATTTTGAGTTCATATTTTCCAAAGCCGCCCGTCCTCATGGTGTTGATTCCGCGAGCCTCTCTAGGTGACGACTCCTAGGGCAAATCCACAAATTTTCCACTCATCCTCATCCCACGAACCCCCAGTCACCACTTTTTACTGATTTCCCACAGCTGATGTTCCCGTTTTCGACATTCCCAGTCGCCCCCTTCCCAGATCCCGTCACCCTCAGTCGATCTTGTTCCCGAAATCCCCATCCACATCATTCCCTGATCCCGCCATCCCCAACCACTCACTCTCCATGAACCAGAGCCGCAGTCAGCACCTCCCCCAAATCTCGAACCCCAAACCCCAAACCCCCTTCCCTGATCCCGTCATGCACACAGCTCCCTCTCCCTGAACCAGAGCCGCAACCACCACCTCTCCCAAATCCGGAATCCCAGCCGCCTCCTATCCTTGCACTCAATCCCCCAGCCGAGAGTTTCCCCTCCTGCAACCCCCGGACCTGGTCATTAGGAATTGTCCAGGTAAGGGCAATCCTCACACCCTCCTCATCCCTCGTTGTCGCATATTCCGATCCGCGACTCCTACCAGGGCTTCATTACCTCAAAGCCACACCTCTACGTACACGCACAATTTTATTTTGGTAGTTTTGTTTTCTTTCATTATGTGCCCAGACTATTTTTGTGTGATAATATATAGGTATTTGCTCGTTGGTTTCATATTGATTTGCAAGGTTTATTTGCTACTTGAAAGTATTTGTGCTCTACTCGCTAGAGAGCCAAACTCTAATTTCTTGAATCAAAATTCTCTATAATTTCCTTTGTTAACTGTGTAAGCCTATAACTATCTAATTAATCACTTGCAATTCAATTATGCCTCATCATTCCCTTTATACATCATTTATTCTTGGTTAAGATCTTTCCCGGACTTGCATTGCTTAGATTACACTTTCACAGACTACGCTCGTATTAGAAGTAGGAGTAGAGACTAGTAAACACACATCAGTAAGGATCCAACGGAGTCAAGTGATCTCAGCAGTAGAGGTAGTCATCACTCAATATTCCACCTTAACATTAAATCAGGAGGTCACATCCTGCTTATTTAACTTCCATGAGATCAAGGTCAAAAAATCTCCAAGAAAGAAAGATTCTAATTACTTCCACCAAGCATAATAAGGCCTTTTTGCTTCAGGTTTCGACTAGTAAGAAGTCTCCAATTTGCTCATCTTGCTCATGCATTGAGCTTCTCCCTCACTTAGCTGACTATGTTGAATATACCACAAGTTTGCTATGAGAATCAATTGATTTCATCATCACATTTCCTCGTATCACTCATTCACAAGTGTGGTGTGTTCTTGAGATCAACCTATGTGTGGTTGCTTGCATTATCACTCTAGGGGTGATCTCCTCAAATTTGTTTTGTTACTTTTCTTCTCTTCAACTCCACTGTAAGCTATTAACAAGACTCTTACAATAACCAACCTCACTATAATTACTTCTTCCCCTTTTTTCTCACTCTACCTATCTCGACTCCTAGCCATAATCGCAGTTGCTTTTAGCTTCACTTGCTTTTCCTTCCTTTCCTTTCTTTAACTACCACCCCTTTATACAAGAAAGACATGGAATATTCAAGAAAGAAATTTTGTAACCACCTCCATTTTGTGTAACCCCTCTCCTTAATGAAGAGAGGTTGCATTTTCATAAAATAGAAGGAACTGTTTTTCAAGTGTAGTCTTCTTTATGATTCCATGTGTAGACCACTCCTTAATGAAGAGCAATTAAGTTTCTTAAATTAAAAAATGGCTCATGAATTTTATCTGAGGATGGAGTTTTTCTTTTACTTTTTCATTGTTAGAGGAGGGTTTGGCCCACAAAGTACAATAATGCTTCATTTTGGGCTTGTAGGATCAATTCTTGTTCCTCCCTTGATTTATCATCTAAGGCTCTTGCTTTTGATTATGGTGTACTTGGACTGAGGTATCATTATCTTAGGCCAAGTATGACAGTTTTTCATGCATATTTCCACAAACTAGGCAATATCATTTGGCTGATGGTTAACAATCTGATTTTAGATGAACCTTCCTTTTTCCTAACACGAATTTGTTCAGAGATGCTTCTTGGTAAGAAAAAATTAAATTAACCAGTATTATTCTTATTAGTACTTAGCAATAAAAGCCTAATTAATCTCCTTCCCATGCCACTGATTGAAGTTCTAACAGAAGCCTTGCAACTTATTCTAGGTTGTAAATGGGTGCAAAACTCAGTTGAGTAAATTTGTTAACTGTTTCCTTTATTCTTCCTTAAACAGATGGTAGCTCGAAAAAATGGCTGAGCAAATAAATTGATGATAAGAATGATACTAGCAACAAACAAGAAGTATAACACATAAAAGATAATGTGCTAATAAAAAAGAATTATAAAATGTGTTCCAATTTCCATATAAACATCAACAAAACAATTTTATGGATGATCAAAATAAATATAGATATGAAAAGAAAGAAAAAATGTGCTTGACTATACACTTATACTAGCCGAGTTGTCTAAATTGATGGCCCCTTGAAATAATGAGAGGGAAATAGAAAGTGCAACTTATTCTTCCCTAAAAGAAGTATTTAAAGGACTACAAAGACTCACAAAATATTGATAGCCCTTGTGGGATTAAACACATACACACATACCTAAAGACTCTAATCCGCAGACTGAAATACAATATTTAACTAAATGTTATAACTCCAACATTCCCCCTCAAGCTGGAGGGTAAAACCCACAACTTGAAAATGTCAGATGTTGAAAAAGAAAATAGAGGTTGAGATGGGAAAGGACGGACACCGGTGGCGGATCGGGGTGCGATGACATGAGCGCACAAAACACACGAGCAATACACATTACACACACACTATTCCATCAGTCAACACCACAAACACACGGTGGTATGACAACATCATTTACACCCGAAAAACATGTGGAAGAAACTCGGTAAGGGGAGATATGGGGTCAAGTGTGTACACTTAACACACAACGAGGCATCCACATAGAAAGTCCATATTGGAGCACATGTACCTATCAAAATGAGGAAATAGGGAAGATGCAGCGAGCTACATCTAACAACACATAGACAAAAGCCTAGTGGGTCGTGTGGGACTAAGGCGAGAGGTCGGGAAATACCACCGCGGTGACGAATATCCATCACATGGGGGTCCACTCGGACGAATTCCACTATGTGGGGTCAACCGTAGTCGGGGTCCGAGTCGCCTTCATCTCGGTCAATAAGATACTTTTTATTGTTAGAGAGGGTTTGGCCCACAAGGAACAATATAACAAACTACGAAAGACAACATAAAGACTAATAGACCATCAATAAGCTCTACATCATCGGCAAGAGGATAACACCCTTGAAGCAATGGCTCCATCATCGGGGAGAAGTCGATGGGAGCTTCGTCGATGAGCAACGGTGATGGATCTAGGGCTAGACTGTCGTCGAAGAAAGCATTGGACGTTCTGCAGGAAGTCGACAGAATCCACGTCGTTTGCAGCAAGTCGACGAGGTCGACATTGATTTGGAGAAGCCTATCGATCGACTGCAGCAACCTGAAGTAGCAGAGGTCGCTAGAGAGGAGGCGGCAACAGAGAATGAAGCGCAGGGAGATTGACACATAGCAAAGAGATCGACGTCCAACAAATGCAGGAAGATCGACAGGTAGTAGGGAGATCGTTGTTCAGCACACGCAGAAAGTTCGGCATGGAGATCGACGTCGTTGTCGATTTGGAGCAGACAGGCAGGGTATGCGTCGGCGTCATAGCCATAGCTAGGGAGAAGCGGCAAGATTTGGAAGGCGATCATCGAGGCCAGAAGAAGTTTCTTCTGCTCTGTGGCGGACACGGCGTCGATCGTCTAAGGCATGGGAAAAGACGGCATGGATGGGGAACGGCCAGGACATGTGCCAATCAGATCTGGAGGAGTGAGAGCGACAGGATGAGATGTCGTGGATCAGGAGCAGTCAGACGATCCAGAATAAGGGCAGACGGTGGGATCTGGAAGGAGATCGTCGAGGTCAGTGATCAACGAGATCTAGAGTAGAGAACGGGCTCGACGCATAACACAGACAAAGTGGCGAGGGTTTCGAACGAAAGAACTCGGGGAGGAATTAACTTCTAGCTCTGATATAACGTTGAAATAATGAGAGAGAAATAGAAAATGCATCTTATTCTTCCCTTAAAGGGGTATTTAAAAGAAATTTTAAAAAAGGGTATTTCAAGGACTACAAAGACTCACAAAACATTGATAGCCCATGTGGGACTAAACACATACACTCATAAGTCATACCTAAAGACTAATACATAGACCGAAGTACAATATTTAACTAAATGTGATAACTCCAATAGTTTCATTCATATTTTCATTCTCATATAATAAATATAAACAAATAGAAGGTAAATTGATCAAATATATTGTTCTGGAGTAACTACCTTGAGTTGTGGTGAATTTGTGCAACTTTGTTTCTTGACATGAAATTGGTCATCTTCTCGTGCAGCCTTTCACTAGCCTGGCATATAGTCAATTATCAGTTCAAATAGCATCTACCCGTATCATGATAGCATGAAAAACCCTTGGTGTCAGCTCACATCTGCTATATGTGCATGTCGAAGCTCAAGCCAAATAGGATCATGATCCTCCAAAAGGACTTCCTTCTTTTCAGAGGTTGACCTCGTTTTACCTGGCACCTAGACATGCTAATTTTCAGTGAGAACAAACCAGTAAATAGTGAAAAGGGAAAAATAGTTAAAAAACCAACAAAGAAATGAATAAACTACCTCCTGAACATACTTGTTTCCCTCCATATTAAGTAAATCATGGCACATGGCATCATATGTCCACTCATGAATGACAGGTGCAATCTACACATTATGCATGAAAGCCAACTCATTTATTAAAGAGATGAAATCGGTCATAAATAAATTAAGGAAATAAAGAGAGCACTTTTCCAACATACCTGATCAATTGATCGGTCTATAATTAGTAACTCGCAGGTCTCTGTTTGTGGAAAATCAGGAATTGTGGCCTTATACCTGGAAAGACAGTGCCAGACAGCAGCAGCGAGCTTTGTGGGGATTACGTCACGAAAGGTTGTAATGGTAGAAGCATCCAAAGATGACTTAGTAGCGCGGTAGCGTACGTAGGGAAACTCCTAAAGAGGATTCACATGTTAATGACTAAATGAGTGCATTAGAAACCTTTAAATGCATACAGCTAAGACTTTAGTCAAACACAAGATCAAACACTATGATGGGAAAGATGGGTAATGTATCCGTAGTAGTGGAAGTGAGCGTTGTTGACTGGAGCGTTCAAGCATTACTTAAATCTCCCCCCTACTTATACCTCAGCCAGCTAGGGAAAAGAGGGTATCGAGAGTTAGGGCTTCCACGCGATAGCTGCTCGGTTCCTTTCCCCGTCAGTGCAACACGAGGGCCTCGTGCGGTGTCGACTCGTAGCCTACCACTTCCAGGGGTGCTGACGCCCCATCTACCTCCGCTCCTGCCTCCGGAGAGTCTCCCGTTCCCCAGCCGCTGTTTCCACCTACAGATTCACTCCCAACCGCTGCCACCCCCTATAAAATCCAGGCGCATGGTTACTCGCCGCCGCCTCATTCAGTGCCGACAAGCCTTCACGGCCTCCCATTGTCCTCCAATAGCCTTCCCAACCCTACTTTTCCCTTCCAGTAACCGTCCCTCCCCTGTTTATCCCCTCGAGCACCCTCCCATCTCCTCCAACAGCTACCTCCAGCCACCCCACACCATCTCAGTACCTTGCCGACTACCCCACCCTTGCAGCCATCCTTCCTGCTCCACCACACAGTCGCCAAGCACCTTCCCTGGATTCCCCCCAACCAGCCACTTTATTCCTTGACCAAGCTTCCTCATAGTCTTCCCCATCATAGTCGAGCTCCTCTATACCCCTCCCCGCCAAAATCCCAAGTCCCTGAAGCCCTAAGATTTGCATTCTTCATAATTACTCGCCAATTGCACGTCAGAACCAACGCATCACACCTACGACCATACCAAGCCCACCTACCACACCCTCCACCATCGGTGTTGATTACTTGGTGAGTTTTACATTTTTGTTGCATTTCTCCAATTGTACGAATGTTAACTTATTGCTAGTAACATTGTGCTCAATTTCTTTGCTTAGATTTCCTTCACTTGACCACATGCTTTATTCATTTGATACTTAATGTTTTAGTACTGTCAATTATATGCAGTTATTATATCTCGTCTAATTAGAATCAATTGTAATCAATTATGGTTGTCTTGTGCGAGCTTTAAGTTGATTATTCAATTAATTGTGTCGGAGTAATTGCATGAATGAATCGTTTGCACTTGCATGGCATTGGAGTTTATGTCAAAGGCCTCTTGTTCATTGGACTGCGTTTTGAATGTGTACTAGAACATGCATCCTTATTTTAGGGTTGGTCGTAGATCTACTGCATTTGTCCGTGATTTCTTGCTTTGCATATAGATAAAAGTAGGCTTGAAATTTAAAAACCGAAACCGCAAAAAACCGCAACACCGCACCGTTTCCGAACCGCACCGAACAGTGTGGTTGTAATGCGGTTTTGATTATTGAAAAACCGCATAGTTTGCGGTGCGGTTCGGTTTTGGCCTTGTCGAAACCGCATAAACCACACCGCACCGTATGATTATAAATATTTTATTTTATATCTTATAAGTTATAAATTTTTTACAAATTAATGTATACTTTCATCTTTGCTGTTTCGCATAGACATTTCTAGCTAGGTTTTTACATTTTTTTATTAATATTTTACAATCTTATAAAGTTATATTTTGGTTTTTACATTTTTTTTTCTATATCTTTTAAGTTCAGAGTTCTCCATCTCTCATTTCTCCCGACCCACTCTCATTCTTTACTGTTCCACCAAAGCTAGGTCACGGGAAGCCGGAAGGAGTGCCTTCTCCGACACATCGGCTCGCGACTCCTACTCACGCGAGCGAGGGAGGCTCTACTCCGGCGACATCTCTTCTTCGGCGGGCCTGCAGGGGTTGATCCTCTCTTTCGCATCCGACGAAGGTGGAAGCCTACTCCACCGTGAACCGCTGCTTGATCTTAGGCAGGGTGTGAATCGACAGCGTATTTAACTTCCATTAATGCATCACAAACTTCTTCTACTTTTACATTCCAGGCCTTTATAAATTGCCAAATTCCGCGATTTCTTGGGATCAAGAATTTGAATGCGGTTTTTAGAAACATCGTTTGCCGAATCCTTTTTGGCGGCATCACTCCGACGCTTATCAGTAGCACTGTATCCAAACAATGATTCTATCATCTCCTTGTTAAACCTGTAAAACACAATATCAAGCACCAATTATTCCATTATTTCCATACAAGACAAACGAGTGATAAATATGAATTAAATACTACACATTGTGAGACATTGTGAGAAATACTACACATTGTGATAAATATGACTTAATCTGATGCCAAACCATCGACTGATCCGGATTTGCCATCACTTTATCCCAGAAGAATGGCTTCAGCTTGGTCTTGGCGTCACCACTACCTGGACATTTTGGTTTGGATCAACCTTAAAGGACAATGCGCCATTCTTCTTCACTCTGTTTTTGTTAGTGTTGTTCTATTAATTGTTGAGTTGCTCGTCATTTTTTTTTACTTTTGTTAAGTTGCTCATCAATTTATGTTTTTATCATTCTTTGCAGTGGTTCTTTGGCGGCATCAATAATGATATGAATGTTAAAATTTATTGTGCCTAGGCCGCAAAAACCTATTTTAAATGTTAACAATTATAACAAAACATAAGAAAAAAACCGAAACCGCACCGCAAAAACCGACTCCAAACCGCATCAATGTCACACCGCACTGCACGGTTTGGATGCGGTGCGGTTTTGTAAAGTCAAAAACCGACCCTCTTTGGTGCGGTTGCGGTTTGGGCTCAAACCGCACCAAACCGCACCAGTTTCAGGCCTAGTTAAAAGTAACCAAGTAACAAGCAAATATTTTGGCATGAATCATTCATCATGCATAACTGTTTGCATTTTGTGCTAAATTTAAGTACCACATCAAGTGGAAAACCCAAGATGAAAACGACAACTAAAACTCAATAAAGACTATGAGATCAAAGGAATCTTCTTCAAAAATAGCTGATTGGCTTCATTTTCCCAAAAGAAGACCAAATGCTTCAGAAAAGCAGTTTGTTAAACCATCTGAAGTTTGCAGGTAGCACTAACCCATGGATTTACCAGAATGGTATTGAGAAACACCGCATCAAAATATTTAAGGATTTCCTAAAATAAAGGACACGTACTGAGATCAGGAAAGCACCCACAATCTTATCATCAGTTAGTACATGTCAAAGCTTCGCTATTTCAAATAACAAACAGAAGAACATGTAAATTGAGGGAAATGGTAAACACAACCACCAACTTCATCGTCGTGAGTGATATTGAATGGAAATCATGATGATATTGAGTGGAAGAGACCAGTTGAATGTAGACCTTTTGTTATCCGTTCTTTCACTGACCAGTCAACGAGTTATTTGCTCACTTGATAAGGGAAACAAGATAAATTCCACAAATTGTAAAATGTGCAAAGTGCTATAATCATACCCTCAATGAAGCAAATACTGTTGCAAGACGTGTAGCCATGGTATGTATAAAGGCATTATGCGACAGTGAAATTTCTGCATTATCACCAAACACATCCTCCAAAGCCCTTTCATGATCAGTAATGAAGCCCTGCGTAACAAAAGTCATCATACAAGGTAATTGCACCCTACATTAGAGAATCTAAATCAAAGCACTTAAGGTTCCTCCATCCAAAACAACCATATCCACGCCATATGCAAAAATAACCACGGGAAGAAAGAGATCAAGCAAAGAAAAAAGTCAAATAATGTATGATTTAATACCTGACTGTCAATAGAAAAGTATTCCAAGTTCATCTGCATGAGGACATTGATTAACGAAGTAAGGATAAGAGAGCAACTAACCTAAAATGTCAGAATAAAAAATGTGAAACGACTGGCATTATTACTTATGATACTGATATAATTTTAACCTCACTCAGAGCACCTATGCGAGGTAATACACTTCCATCGTTCTTTATGTGATAGACCAATTCTCTAGATACAGGAGAACTGAAAAAAATGAATGCTCTGGAACAGAGAGAATTATCAAATTTCAATCAGATAATTATTTTGAAAAGAAATTTGACATCAGTATACATCAACATTGTATTCTCCACAAATGAGTTCTAGCTCATGCAGTATTTCACCACATAAGAGGTAGTGGATTAAAATCCACCTCTTGTGGTTCAAAAAGAAAAATAGTGCATCTTTTGTTTACCTTTTATACAAAGGTGATCTCCCTGACATATCAGACATGAGCATGGCTACGCTGCATGAGAAATTCACTATAAGTTCGAAGTTCAATATGCATAACAACAGCATTCAGCAAATGCAACAAAAACATACCGCATCCAAACATGATTCCCCAAAACTGAACATAAGATTATTGATTCATTAAATGAAACATGCATCTGAAAATTTAGTAATGATATGTAGATATTTAGCGAGATTTCTCCCAAAGCCTTATTCTCAAGAACTTCCAAAGACCATTGTCAATTTATTCTTGTGAGAATTTGAAATATTGAATAATATTATTTCAAACATTCTAAATTATTACATGAGAGCTCTTCTCATTATATAGAGTAGAGGAAGAAGTGTGTACATTTGAAGATGCGGGACTAAATACAAGAAGGAGAACAAGAAGAATGGGCCCCTATGTGGGCTTTTGATATTGGATTCTTGGGCTTTAACACTCCCCTCAAGCTGAAGCATATATATCGATCATTCTCAGTTTGACACAAATATCCAAAAAAGAGGAAGAAATGAGTTTAGTGAAGACGTCGGCCAACTCTTTATCTAAAGGAGCAAATGGAGGGCAAATTTTCTTTTTGATAATTTCCTCATTGATGAAGTGACAATCAACTTCAATATGTTTTTTCTTTCATGAAACACTGGATTTTTAGATATGTATATTGCAGGTTTATTATCACAAAACATTGGTAGATGATAATCGTAGATTTCTCTCAAGTCTTTTAGAAGTGTTCTCAACCACTTCAACTCACAAGCAGACTGAGTCATACTTCTGTATTCAACTTCAGCATTTGACCTGGACATTACGACTTGTTTCTTATTTTTCCATGTGAACAAATTTCCTCTGACATATGTGCAGAACCCATAAGTGGATTTCCGATCTCCTTTATCATCTGTATAGCTTGCATCAAAATGTGTTTTAATGTGCAAGTGATTATTTCTTTGAAACAACAGTCCTTTTCCTGGAGACCCTTTGATGTATTCTAATATTTTTAAAACAGCTTGCAAATAACACTCTCTGGGATCCTACATGAATTGACTGACCCTTCCAACAACATAGGAGATGTCAGGTCTGGTTACGGTAAGATAGATGAGTACACAGGCCAGACATATCTATCGAGTAATGTCCTGGAGGAGAGGGGATGTTTCGTCCCCAAAAATTTCAGTGCCCATAGGAAAGGGGTTTCAAGTAGGTTTTGTTCCAAGGAGACCGATTTCATTGAGTAGATCTATAGCATAATTGCGTTGGAAGAGAACTATGGAGTTATTGCGTTGCGCAATTTCAATTCCCAAGAAGTGTCTTGGATGGCCCATATCTTTAGTAGCAAAATGCTCCCGAAGATGTTTCTTGGTTTTCTCTATTCCAGAGGTGTAATATCCGGTAAGAAGAATGTCGTCTCGTAGCATTGCTTCTGGAGAAACCAATGGTAGAGACGGGCTGAATTTGTCAAACCATGCGCGAGGGAATTGTTTGAGACCACAGATGGTCTTCTGAAGCTTATACACCTGAGACTCCCCGGAGCAACTAAATCAGGAGGTTGCTCCATGTAGACTTCTTCGTTTAAGCCACCATGGAAAAAGACATTTTTACATCAAGCAGAGACATTTGTCAATTTCGGTTGACAACCTGGTTCAGAAGACTCCTCCCACCATACCTGCTCATCCCCTCCAAAAAATCACCCACTCTTTTCCTTCCTCATCAATGTTTCTAGTAATAAATAATCATCCCACATCCGTAACAGTCACTGTCAAGCCTCATTATACACCTAGGAGTGCAACTGTGGCTTGGAACCACCCCTGCCTCACTGTCTGTTTCCAGAACTGCAGTTGCCAACCCTCCTTCCACCTATAACTCCTCTAGCTGACCCTTCAAAACCCCTCCTAATAGTCCACCAAACTCCTCATAACCCCTCCCCATCCTACATCCTACATCAATCCTAGCTGATCTACTGCATGAATTGTTGTCCAGTCCTAAATCAGCCATAGTTCAAGCCTTCCGGACTCTTATACTTATGTAAGTTCTTGTATGAAATTTTTGCTACTTATTGTTGAATATTTGGCGGATAATCATATTATTTGTTATATTAATTTTGTACTAATTTGCCCATCAATTATTCTACTTGCAAAGCTTATTCACTTACCATTTAATTGAAGCATTCTTAATTTTAATTCGACTAGTAGTTGTATGTTTATCTAATACTCTAATATCAATTGTGGTTATTTGCGAATTTCCTTTTTAAATTTAAAATGTATTGTCATTTAATTGTTGGACAATTGCATGTGCATCACATCAATTTACTTTCTCCATGACATTATACTTACACTCATTCATTAGAGAACCGTTAAGGCATGATTACACATCACACTCACGGCATCTGTCCTGCGTCAGTTTGGTATCAGAGCCTCGGGTTCGGGCTTAGTCTAGAATACACGAGACTAAAGTCTATATTTCATTCATAGTAGTCGTATTCATCTAGCACGATGTGGTTACGACCGAGACGAGCGTATAGGTTATGGTCATCACTGCTTTAAATGTCCTCCGACATGTCTGCAGACATATCATTTTTAAAGGTAAAATGACATTTTTTCTTAAAAAAATAGATTGTCCTTTCGTAAAATATACTGGTATATCCGAATTTTTCCGATATATCGACTGACATGACTTTTAAACATAGTCTATTATTCTATTTTATATTATGTTAGCAGACTAGCAGTGCATGTTCAAATTATATATATATATATAAGTCCGTATATACGAGGATTCGAGACGTACTACAATGTTATATACTTGGTTTCCTAGTGGAGGAGATGGACACAAGTTGGTTTTTGATAGTAAGTTATGCCAATTTTGTAGCTTCGAAGAGCCTTGAACACAAGGGGCTAAAAATGGAGCTTCATCCCCACTATTGGGTCGCTTGAGTTGATAATGTGGTATTCGAGGTCACACAAACAGTGTTTGGTACATATTCATCTTGCTACTTTTGAGGAAATTGATTAGTGTAACCTCCCTATGGACATTGACACAGTATTATTAGGTAGACCTTGTGTGTACGATCGCGATATTGCATGATGCAGGCGATCAAACACATGCTTGTTTTTTTATAAAAGTTGCAAGAACATGCTATTCCTAACACATCCCAAAGATCCCAATAAGGGAAAGATTGCTCAAAGTTAGCTTCGAGTGTCGGATCCTTGAAGCCTCTTCACATTATATCACAAAATCAGTCCATTGGGGGAGTCTGGAATCTGAAGTTGTTTACGTCGTGGTTAAATTACCTGCATCTATAAGCATTATCGATGTTTCAGTGATTCAAGCTCATCGCATACTTGATGAATTTTGGGATATCATTCCTCACGAGCTTCTGAGTGAGTTAGCCTCACTGAAAGTCATTCAACATGTTATTGTCCTTGTGTTGGATGCATCTTTATCGAATCTACCACATTATGGGATGAATCTGACTGAACATGATGAGTTGAAGCGATAAATAGATGATTTATTGAAGAAGGGATCCATTCATGAGTCTGATCCATTGTGTCGTTCCTGCAATTCGTACCCCTAAGAAGGATGAGCATATGTATTTGATAGTAAGGCTACCAATAAGATCACTGTCAAATACCATATCCCTCGCCTCAATGATATATTGGATGTGATGGTGTTATGGACCCTATACGTCATTTATCTTATTTTAATATTATTGTTGGAGTCAAGTTAGTATATCGACTCAAATGTATGAGTCAAGCCGTTTCGTTCATTGGTCACGTCGAGTCAAGTTATTAGATCGAGTCAAATGTATTAGTCAAGTCATTTCATTTGTATTTGTTGTGTCAAGTTCGTTATGGGCCTCCTTTCATGGATTGTCGGAGAGCAGCGGGGTGAAGGATACAAGGGGAGTTAACCTTAGAAATGGCGGAAGAAATGAGAGAAGATGAAACCCTATATGGTGGAGGAAGGAGAGAAGAGCTTAGGAGAGGAAGAGAGGAAGGCCAAGAAGGGAGACTTGAAGAAAGTTCTCATTCATTGATTGATTGAATTCTCTTACATGACTCCATAGGTTTATAAGAACACCCCCCCCCCCCCCCCCCCCACACACACACCCAATGGCATGGGTGTAAATAACCCAAACCCATAACAAACTTGACACGAGAAATAAAAATGAAACGACTCGACTAATACATTTGACTCGATCTAATAACTTGACTCGACGCGACTAATAAACAAAACGACTCGACTAATACATTTGAGTCGATATACTAACTTGACTCCAACAATAATATTAAAATAACATAAATGACGTATAGGGTCTATAACGTCTCATCCGTCCTCGAAATCGAGCTTGCCCTCAAGCTCGAACTCCACGAGGAGGGTCGGAGTTCTCTGGTGCCTTGGAGAAGAAGTATGCGGGAACGGGAGGAGGCAGAGAAGCTTTGTTGGGTGTGTCGGTGAGGCTGCTAGAGGCGACGGGACTCTTGCTCGAGGTGATGACGCAACGCAGATGAGAAATAGCAGCGGCCTGCTGGAGTCGGCAGCACAGCAGCGGCTTGTCGTAATGGGAAGGATGGCTTGTCGAGCGCTGGAAGGAGGTTTCGGAAGCGGCGCAGGGGTGATGTTGACGTGCGTTGGCGGAAGAGGACCGAGAAGCTCTGATACCAAGTTGTTATGGGCCTCCTTTCATGGATTGTCTGAGAGCAGCGAGGTGAAGGATACAAGTGGAGTTAACCTTAGATATGACGGAGGAGATGAGAGAAGATGAAACCCTAGAGGGTGGAGGAAGGAGAGAAGAACTTATGAGAGGAAGAGAGAAAGCCCAAGAAGGGAGACTTGAAGAAAGTTCTCATTGATTGATTGATTGAATTCTCGTACATGACTCCATGGGTTTATAAGAACCCCCCCACCCCACCCCACCCACCCCCAATGGCATGGGTGTAAATAAAACCCCTAACGAACTTTACATGACAAATAAAAATGAAACGACTCGACTAATACATTTGACTCGATCTAATAACTTGACTCGACGCGACTAATAAACGAAATGACTCGAATAATACATTTGAGTCGATATACTAACTTGACTCCAACAATAATATTAAAATAAGATAAATGACGTATAGGGTCCATAACAGATGGATTGTGCCCGTATATTTTCCAAGCTTGATCTGCATAGCGGACACCACAAGGATAAAGTGTGGGTTGGGGGAGAATGGAAGACGACACTAAAAACTGGGGATGGATTTTATGAGTGGCTACTTATATCACTAGAATCATCAAATTTAAATTAGCAAAGTGGATCGAGCACTTACAAGATTTTTACAATGCTCTCAAACAGCTAGTGAATGCTAAGAAAAAACTAGTTGATTCATTTAATCATGTCCGCTTCCTTCACACTATGATTGCTCGAGCAGTGAGTTCAAGCAATTGATTAAAGATTATCCGTTTCCGAATTTTTGAAAGAACTTTGCATTCGACTCGAGATCCCTCATATAACTTTGGTGAGTTTTTAATCGTCGCCAATTATTAATTTCAAGGCTCCCAGTTATGCATTCCCCATGTGTCCCTTAGCGGTCCCTTGATTTGGGAGATGTATGTTGGTGGGGATGCATGCCATTTTAGAAGAGGTAAGACAATTGCCTTAGATGGGGATAAGGGACCCCTCAGGGTCTATTCTCGATATAGTAAGTTTAAGAATCGGCATTCGGATGATCGGAGTCTTCCATCAAGTTCATTGGAATTTTAATAGTTTTTTTGTATTTTTTATTTAAATGTCATGATCAGAAAATATGGGACCTTTATGACATTCAACGTAATCTTGATTTCTATATGTGTTGGGTAAAAGGTCTAACGGGGATCAAGAATTTGTGTCTCGAAACTTCAGTCGCTCGGTCGTGAGAAACTATGTGGTGCCAATGTTGTGTTACTCCCACTATGTTGAACCACATTCTGCCCCCACCGCTCAAGTCGTCCTCGATTTTCCATGTCCTTCCAGTAGCCAGTCACTACAATCAGAACAACCATAACTTGTTACCGTCTTCAATCCTAAAGTTGCAATAGTCACTTACAGCTTTCCACGACCTACAACTGATGTAGGGCAGACTAAGTGCGTGAACTCTAAATATGCAACCCTATGTATAGTGTCGGAGAAATAATTCATGTCTAGCCTAGGATGATGTATGCAATGAACAGATGATCCAACAGTCGATTAAAATAGAGATTAGAATTTAAAACCATGCATATTACTACAGAGCAAGAACAAATTAACTTTTAAGCAAGCGGGCATGTCTTTCATCCGCACGAGAATCCATATCTTGAATGTTAAAGAAGCAAATGAATCCTACAAATTTTAAACAATCACGAAGCAAATGCACTAGCAAACTATCATCCCAATGCATACGAGATCTCAGTCTATACAATAAAGAAGCACAGCATACCAAACTATTAATACTCGCGAGGAAAGAGACAGCGGATGTGGTAGAGATAGAGATTCGGAGGCCTTGGTGATGTAGGCGGCATCCCGGATGATGGGAGGGTGATGGACGGTGGCTGTGGAGGTTGGTAAGGGCTGGGTGGGGGATGGATCCAGTGGAGAGAGAAGTCGAGGGCCGAAACAGTGAAATGGCGCATGGCTAGGAGGGTATAGCCGTTGCTGACGACGAATGTAGTGATGTTGGCAGTGGCATTCAAGGTTTGGAGAAGTTCGATCGGTGTGGAGGAAGGGTAGGGGCGGCGAAGGCCTGGTTGGTGGTGTGAGGGAGAAAAGATGTTCGGCGGGCTTCCGGGAAGGGCTGGATCAATGTGGCAGCTGGGGTTTGGGGGTGTGGCAGGGAGCTGAGATAGGAGTGAAGATGATTGTAGAGATATTAGAAAGGGGCGGTTTGCAGCGGGTGAACAAGGAAAGAAAGGTAGGGCTTGAGGAATCATTACCTTAGGGTTCCGTGGAGTCAGCACCACGAAAGATCGTGGGATTAACTGTCTACCAATTTTCCTTTTTTCTTTCAATTATATCAATACTTGAGTTTCTATGCAAAACCTGTTGGGTTTTTCTCTTCCTTGCTCTTCTCTTGCAAAAATGCAGGGTAAGGTTTGCCTACATTTCACCCTTGTGGTGGGACCCATCCCCGGACCCTTGCTGCACGGGGATGCTTTGTGCACCGGGCTGGCCTTTTTTCTTTCTGAAGAAGTATCGCCATGCGAGATCAAGAGAAGTTAATCTTAACGTCTGTTGGTCAACGCTGGGATTGCTTAGTGGCAATAGCTGGATGAGTAAAAAAATGTAATATCTATGGTGACCAAATTACGAACACAGATGGAACTTAAACATATAATACAGTAAGATGAAATAATACAACAAAAAACAGAATGCAACTTTAAGCTAATCAGGTTGTACTTCATTTGCTGGTGCAGAAATTAATCAAAAAGTATTGGAAAAATAGAAAATCATCAACATTCCAATCACGACAGACAATTGGTTGATACATGATAAAATCTACCAAAACAATAAAGCAACCATAGATGAAAACAGAACCAGGAATTCTGAAACAATATTCAGTTGGGATATTACTTTTCTTTAGTAGGCTGTAAAAAATATATAGCATCCAGTGATGGCATAGGTTGCCTTCGTTTGTGAATGTCTTCAACCACTGTAAATAATAATGAATATAACAAAATTAGAATAATGGCATGTGAATATCGGTTTCCTTACATTTAATGAAAAAAAGCATTTAGAAGCATGAGACTGTTCAAAGAACATAAAATAAAATTTCTCTATGAAAATTGAGGTAGACTGACTCCATGTTCCTCGGCTAACCTAGGGCATCGCTAGCCACTTACATGTCATCAGCCACCTCCCCGACTCCTCCCTTACCCACAAAATATTAAGCACTTGCTCACCACCTCTATCCGCGATACCTCGGTATGGCTATGGTGCTGGGTTGATGTGGTGCTGGTTCCAAGCCTTACATTCACTTCACTCTCGAGGTCTATTCACGTCTTGTTGTGCAACCTTTCCAAAAAAGGTGTAACGTGTGTTACGCACACGCGGCGATAACGACATGGAGCATTTTATTTTGACTTGGTCATTATGCATTTTTATTTTGTATGAGTAATATGGTAAATTGTACGCAAGCCCTACTCCCTATGAGGAGACTTGTGAGTAGTGACTATCTTTGGATCATTAGGGTTTTGGATCTCTCATTTGGAGAGGGACTTCGAGGAGGAACCAGCCTCCTGAGGTTAGGCACGATTATCCCTCGTGAATTGTATATTGTTTTCAAGTTTGTTTGCAAACCAATTTCTGTATTGGTAACATTGGTCCGACTGTCGTGTCGCCTGCCTCTTTGGTCATTGGCATATACTAGTTGCCCAGTTTCGACTTCATTGGCATAGGCCCATTCCGCTCGGACAACACGTACACATGCGCCTTGTCGTGTCGCTCTTCTTTCCGGCCTCGATCGGCCCTTCCCGAAGCCGATGTCGTTCCCGCGCTACTCCAGCAACGTGAACTCCGTCCAACCGCAACCCCGCACTCAATCGCTCCTCATGATCTTCCTTCAGCAACGACCTCCTAGCCGAGCCCTCCTCACCGCTTCGTCTTACGATTTATCCCTTCTGACTCTTACCACATTCGGGCCCCTCCATCGACGCGTACATCCAACTGCCAATTTAGCTTCCGTGTTCGAATCCGACTGCAGTGTTCGCACCGGGTGACGACTCCAGAACCACGTGCACGCCCCATTCAGATTGACGAATCCGTCCAACCACTACTCTGGCCTTCTTTTCGCGCCATCCATCCGGACATCTCCTCCTTTTTGCATGCAATCCCAACATGTCGTACCTAGTCGACGCCGACAACTTGGGTTGGAATGCCCGCGCCGAGCATAATTTTGACATTCACCGGACCCCTAAGGCGCAAAAGGTCTCCACGTCCCTTATTGGCATGGAAGGGTCCATACTCCATTGGGTACACTAGCTCCGTCAGTCCTCTCCCGGCCTCACCTGGGCAGCTCTCACAGAGTCGCTTATTCAGTGCTACAATCACCACTACTCAGGCAACGCGATCGAACGCCTTAGTGGAATCCTCCAAACGGGCTCCATTGACTCTTACATGGATGAATTTATCGAGTTTGTCACCCACATTCTGGGCCTTCCTCCAAACCAGTACTTGGGATATTTTATACATGACTTACAACCGCACATCTGAGCTCGCCTGCGCGCCCTCCATTCATCCACCGTCAACCAAGCCCTGGACCTCTCCCTACCCATGGAGGCTGAATTCCTTGCGACCTCCCAGACCCTCATTCTACCTCTACTCCCTCCCAACCACCTACCAATCTTACTTTAATCATACTCACAAACCTCCAACACCACCATCTATCCCTCACCCACTCATCGTGCCTCCATGCACCAACTGTCATATCCCTACTCGCCGTCTTTCCAACCAAAAGTATCACGACTTGCATAGTAAGGTCTTGTTCTTCAGTTGCAAGTAACTATACTCTCCTACTCATGATTGTCTTGTCAAAGATTTTTGTGCCATCATCGGCGATGACTTGGAGGAGATTAACATAGCTGACTTTGACAACCTTAAGATCGCTGACGCACAACAAGACAGCCCTCATGCACCTCATCGGAGGCCAACCTGCTAACGTACCACTATTAGATGGCGGACGGCGCTTCGACCTTTGGGTCAAGGTTGATTTTCAAGCAGGATATATTGTTACACATACGACGACAACGATATGGAGCATTTTATTTTATCTTGATCGTTATGTATTTTTATTTAGTAGGGGTAATATGGTAAATTGTACGCGAGTCTCCCTCCATATATAAGGAGGAGACTTGTTAGTAGTGGCGATCTTTGGATCATTAGTGTGTGTGATCTCTCATTTGGAAAGGGACTTCAAGGAGAAACCAGCCTCTTGAGGTTAGGCTCAAATATCTCTCGTGAATTGTATCTTGTTTTCAAGTTTGTTTGCATCCAATTTTCGTATCGGTAATAATATGCGAGATATCTTCTAGCTAATGGTGTTCCCGAACAAAATTTGCGAATAAAGGACACATTTGACACAAGTAATCAAAGTCTCAGGTACTAGCGTTGCGCTTTTTCTCCTATAATCTCATAGAATCATGTCTTCAGCGCACTTATCAAAGACCGACTTTTGCAAAATAATAAATAATTTCATTTACAATTTCCTGATTTATTTCATTGAGAAGTAATGAGATCTTGTGAGTATAAGATTCAAGGCATGTAAAAAGAACATTAAATATATTTGAGATTTGGATATGTTATTCCTTCGACTTTTGAAACTACGTGAGACCTACCTGTTATTAGGTGTATCTCTCAATCTCTAAAAGTCAAGTGACTACTCTGTGTGGATGAATGAGATTGTCATATTCGATACTATCATGATTTGTTGTGTAACATGATTTCAATTAATTATTGGTTTTATATGATTTCAAATTTTGCCACATTGTTTATAAGCTAGGCAACTATTCATTATCATTTGTGGCATTTCTTTTTGTTCTGCGATTTCATATCTGTAGAATGGTAATTCACTTATCAATGTAAACACATGTGCATATATAGATACACAACATAGTCATAAAACCTTCTAGACAATGTGGTACTAATATATATATAAGAATGAGACTCTAATGGGTCATCATGATGGGTCTTCTTTACAGGGCTTCAACACTCTCCCGCAAGCTGGAGCATAGACATTGATCATGCCTAGGTTGGATGTAAAGCATGTAAACGAGAGAAGAGGTTTATAGATGGTGCATATTGGAGGACCACTTTTTTTTCTTTCACTTTATCTTTGATGAAGTTACAATCTATTTCAATATGTTTGATCCTTTCAGGGAACATTGGACTTTCACCTATATGAATTGAAGCCTAATTATCACAACAAAGAGTAATTTGTGTCGTCTTACTTTCAAGTTACGTAATAGTTGAGCCATACGAGGTGAGAGACGGTTTGTGTCATGGCCCTATATTCGGCTTCGACGGAGGAGCTAGCGACAATCTTTTGTTTCCTATTGCGCCAGGTAACCGGATTTTCTCCCAAGAATATCAATGAGTCACTTGTAGACCTTCGATAATCAATCAACTCAAAGAAGTCTGCATCAGCATATGTTGTGAGCGACAATATAGAAGAAAGTTTGTAAAGAAGTCCTTATCCACGAGTTACTTTCAAGTAACGAAGGATCAACACTCTCCCGCAAGCTGGAGCATAGACATTGATCATGCCTAGCTTGGATGTAAAGCATGTAAACGAGAGCAGAGGTTTATAGATGGTGCATATTGGAGGACCACTTTCTTTTCTTTCACTTTATCTTTGATGAAGTTACAATCTATTTCAATATGTTTGATCCTTTCAAGGAACATTGGACTTTCACCTATATGAATTGAAGCCTAATTATCACAACAAAGAGTAATTTGTGTCGTCTTACTTTCAAGTTACGTAATAGTTGAGCCATACGAAGTCAGAGACGGTTTGTGTCATGGCCCTATATTCGGCTTCGACGGAGGAGCAAACGACAATCTTTTGTTTCCTATTGCGCCAGGTAACCGGATTTTCTCCCAAGAATATCAATGAGTCACTTGGAGACCTTCGATAATCAATCAACTCAAAGAAGTCTGCATCAGCATATGTTGTGAGCGACAACATAGAAGAAAGTCTGTAAAGAAGTCCTTGTCCACGAGTTACTTTCAAGTAACGAAGGATCCTGTTTACATCAATTGTAATCCCGCGCATCAATTGTTGATGTTTTTTTCTTATGAATCATTATCACGAAATCCCTTAATCATTATCACGAACAGGATGGGTAGTCAGCGATAATCTGCTCAACCACAGTCACTCTCACACTAAGAGTATGTAGAAAACTAACTTGGCAACTAAGAGCGTTTGTCGGCTTGTCCTCAACCACCGCTTTATGCTTGAGAACAAAATAAAACTCTTGCAAGTATTCGACCCACTTCGCGTGTCGATGACTAAACTTGCGTTATGATTCTAGATATCGCAAGGCTTGATGATCTGAATACAAAATAAATTCCTTCGAGAGGAAGTAATAACGTCAATAGCACAAGGCCTGGACTACGGTGTAGAAGTCTCGATCATAGTTTGAGTACTTCAGTCGGGCCTCATTCAGTTTCTCACTAAAGTAAGCAACTGGATGACCCACTTGGCTCAGCACTCCACCTATACCTACCCTGATGCATCACAAGCGACTTCGAATCTTTGCTAAAATCAAGTAACCTAGAACATGGGCTGAGGATAATTTGTCTTTGATCTCCACGAAGGCCTTAGTGTCGCCTTGGTCTATACAAAATCACTTTTACGGAGGCAACCCATAAAAGGGGACATGATACTGTTGAAGTTCTTGACGAACAACCAGTAAAAGGCGGTGAGTCATTTCAAACCAGTCGAACTAATGATCCATGTCCATCAACCAGTCACTAAAATCTCTAGGATCCAGCTTGCCGTCACGCTGAGTGATATCATCCTCAGCAGGGGGGCCAAGGCGGGGAGGCAGGGTAGTCCACATGCTCATCATAGTCATACTGAGCTTGTGTGTGTTTGTGTGTGTGTGTGTGTGTGTGTGGGGGGGGGGGGGGGGGGGGGGAAGATCTCTACGTGGTTCGGGTTGCGACGGTCGATACTCATCCTGGTGGTGGCGTGGCTTAATGGGTGCAACTTAG
Source organism: Dactylorhiza incarnata (assembly GCA_033032865.1). NCBI lineage: Eukaryota > Viridiplantae > Streptophyta > Magnoliopsida > Asparagales > Orchidaceae > Dactylorhiza > Dactylorhiza incarnata. The sequence continues at coordinate 857,271 of JAWHQI010000310.1, read as the reverse complement.
GGGCGATGATCGTAGGCAGGCTCATGATTCTGCCTCGCAAGAGGGATCAGATCTCTAGCCGGTAAATTTCCCTCAAATTGTTCAGGCTGAGCAAGGGCATCACGATCTTCGTCCAAATAATCATTCCTAAGCTTATCTCATGTGGCCTTGGGGTAGATTGACCGTACTCCCTAGGGTTTTCTAAGGCTTCTACCCTAATAGTCAAGGTGGTAACCATATCTCTTAGGTCATCGAGCCTAGCGTTGATCCTCTCAAATCGGTCTAGTAGGAATCTTTGAAGGTCAGGCATGGACATATCTGCATTCGAACTAGCCGCTTAACCGTTCGTGATGTTTGTTCCTGACATGGGCAATCTATATGGCCTGCCGTTACGGAGCATTGAGTGGCCCGACCTAGGCTCTGATATCAACTAATCCAGGGTAGACTCATGAGTACGCTCGGGAACCTAAGGACGCAATGCCTAATGGGGAGTGACGTGCAAGACGGACTCATGGTCAATGTGTGCGGACTGAAATTAAATGCAAGCAACTCCGAGTGTTCTGTCGGCTGATTAGCAACTTAATAATGAAACAATAAATACAACAACAACAACAACAGAACCCATATAGTCCCCAATCATTGGGGGTATGGGCGGGGGAAGATTGGAAACAGACCTAACCTTTGGCCCTATGCACAAAGTGGCTTCTCTCAGAGGAGAAAGACCGAACCTTTGACAATAAATGCACAAAGTGGCTGCTCACAGATTACCACTGAAATAGTGGCCCCCTATACTGTTATGTTTGTTGCGGAATCATGCCCTCAAATCAAAGCCAAAGACATCAGAGAGGGCAAACCCAAGAATCCATTTTGATTTATGTGCACATAACCATGCTTCCTTCATTCAGCATCCAGAGCATTGGTGAAGCACAACTAATGAATGAAACAATAAATACTTAAGAAAAATATTCAGCGGCTTGCAATTATAGTGAAAACAAACGAGTTTTGTTCCTCTCCGATTGGAGTGCAGAAGAAAGAACACCAAGTGAATAAACAGTTGATTAATTTGAAAGACAAACAATTACAAATTAAATTCCACTAAGCAATACAAACATCCATTGGGTACAATAAACGAACGATACAACTAAAACTACAAAACTTACAAGTATGAGGGTTTTATTTGAGGTGATCGGTGGATGCAATGAGGCATCCGGCGGCCGAGGGAGGGACAAGAGGGGATTGCGGGGTTGGGTTGCTTTGTGGAGGTGTTGGGTATGGTGAATGTGGGACTGGGAGGTGCGGTTTACAGCAGGGAGGGGTTGGGAGGTTGTGATTTGTACTGGGGAGGAGTTGGGAGGCCTCGGTTGGAAGTGGAGAGGGGCTGGATGGAAGTTGCAGTGGCAGAAAGGAGGACTAGGAGGTGATGTTTTGGCAGTGGGGAGGGGTTGAAGGTCAGGGTTGTTGTTGGAAGGGTACAGGAGGGTCGGAGCTTGTAGTGGGGTCGAAGTTTGTAACGGGAACGGGGTTGGGGACAAAACTTGTAGCGGGAAGGTAGGGGAGAGGTATAGAGCGGCAGAAGAAAGTCGATAGGATGCTCGATCGGTAGCGGCGAAGGGGAAAACAAGAACCGAGGGAGCCCAAGGCGCCAACACCAAGAGGGCACGACTTCAGCACCGCTCGCGACCCAAGCTTCGGAGGAAACACTCGCAAAATACTGCATGAACCTGTAAACAGCCCTAATACTCATGTATATAACGATTGGGGAGGCGGTTAGGGCTTCCACTATGAGCGGCTAAGGTCGCATGCTGATAATGGGTGTCTAAACCTTCAAAATAGGTGCTAGTAAAATTAAATAAAAATATCCAAAAACATACAACAACGGGCCAAATGCGGGCGTGGCCCGGATAGTCAAAATGAAACTCTGATCAACGGCTACGGCATGTATATACCCTAATAGGCCTCGATGGCGTGTGATCTGAGTGGTGATCCCCATCAGAGTGGGTTATACGCTCTATGGGCGATTTTATGAAAGCGTTGAGCGGCTAGACAATCGACGAGTGGTAGTTTTGATCGTTCGAGCGGCTTGTGTTATCTCTGAACGAGTTGTGGAATTGTGGGAGTAGTTTGATGATCAACAACTATTTATTGTCGAGTTGTATTATTGATCATCAAGCAGCTCATTTAATCACTGATATTCGAGCGGTCTCATCGATCGTCAGTCGTCAATCATCGAGCGCATTAACGATCGTGGAGTGATTTAAAATCAACGGACGCCTAATGAATCTGCAATTCTGGAATCATTTTGAAATTGTTGATTCATGGTATGGAACATCAATTATTGATGATCCTTATGATGGTGAATTCTCCCTTTGACCCAACTAGGGGTGCTGCAACATGGAACCCCATGCATTATTATTTCTTAGCACATTTTATTTTGTTTTATGGTATATATTTTTTTGCAAAAATGTTGCATTGTTTCATTCATGATAGTGTTAAAATAAATATTAAATGTAATAGGATGTCTTTAAGGCATTGAACCCATCGAAGTCTTGAATAATAAAGTGTGGGTTAGCCAAAATAAGGTGTGCAATCACTTGGTGAGGTGCAATCGGATAATTGTGATATCCAGCTACCAATTACTAGGTTATACTTAACTAGGCAATCTCAATAGGATTGAGTAAAGACATAGAAATGAGAAACTTCATTAGATGGAATAGAATAAATGTTATTCATCCAACTATATAAGAGTTGTATATGATACAATTAACAAACGTTATATATCTGATAGACACACTATAGATGATACAATTTAAAAAGTTGTAAGTTCCATTGAAACTAAAAGCACAAAAATTGCTATGATCAAACTTCAAGAGATTTTGATTAGTTTTCTAATTCTTTTAAGATATTGCATGTCTAATAATTTGTATGGTTTATTGTTTTCATTTTAAAGTTATTTTTATCAATTCCTTATCTAAGAATAAGTTTTAGCATATTAATTTTATCATTTCCTTATCTTAGAATCAGTTTTAACATATTAATAAGGACGCATTTTGGCATTCTCTTTTTGCAGCATATGTGATGGCATCATCCATTAGTTATAATTACCTGATTTGAAAGAAATACTTGCATAAAATTTGCTTTTAATTATGAAAATTATGAGTTTAGTGTGGATATATATTAGCAATCCTAAATGTCCTGACACCAAAAAATGAAGTTTGGGCTGAAAAAATTGCCACAGAAGCTTCAAATATAGTCTAACCATCATCATTGTGTTTACTATCACGGTTTCACAACATCTCTCAAACACCACAATGATCCCAAACCGAGCCTAAAATCCTAATCCATGGACAAAAGTATTCTAAGTCAACTGAGAGGGGGCAATAAAAACAAACTGGTTGATTTCATCTACAAGATTAAGGAAAAGTAAAACTAAGATAGCTTAACTTACATGATACCCCTTCCTCAGTGATATCAGCCATTTTACAAGCACATGACAAAATTTTGACAGTAAGCTTATCCATTATGAGTACCTATAAGGTCAATCACTGCAATCAATTAAGTAAAATATAACTATACTGGTTTTAGACCAAAATAGTGTGTACTTCAAAAAATATTAGTTAAGAGATTACAAAATGCTTGAAATAAGAAAACAATCAGATTGACAACAAAATGACATGAAATTATCATGGTTGTAGCAGTGGTATATATATATATATCATAACGTAGAGGATTTGGAGCTTCAGCTTTCAAAATAAAGATAAAAAAGTTCCAAGCATTTTTGGATCTAACTTGCAACAATTTTAATAAACTTAAACTTCAAGGTTAGCAACTAGGGCGTTTCACCCTTTGTCATAGAACTGAGTTTTCAGTAGAAAGAAATACCATGACACTCAAGTTTATTTTCCTTACTCGTTAGTTTAAGGCTCCCATGACACTCAAGTTTTTGCCTCTGTGTATTCCAAAAAAGAGGCGGAACAACATAATCGTAGGTTATTATGGATAACAACAGGAAGAGTTTGAGGATCTAAACAAAAGTAAGTGTGTACTAATGGAGAAGCAATGTTAGATAATGTATTCCAGTCTTATGATGTATCAACCTTAACAAAAATCATTAGTATCTACATCTAGGTTAAGCAGATCAAAATCAAAATAAAAAATAATACTTAAAAGGTAAATTACCTTGGCCCATAATATCAAAGACACTGCTTACTGAGGAACAACTTTATCTCTCACCGTAAGTGGTAAAATTGGTAAAAGTGCATAAGTTTCCAAAAGATACCCTTTATAGAAAACCAAGTGCTTAAAAAGATTTTAGGCTTAAACCTTAACTGTAACCAGTGATTTTTAAACTTACGAAGTTAATAAGCAGGTGCCATAAAACCTATAAAAATATGATATTGCAATATAATTATCCCCTCCAAACCCATGGATCCAATTTCTCCTTATCAAATATTGGACTTTTCATGTTCATTGATGATTCGCACAGATACGGAAGGTACCCACTAAGTCCACCAGAGACTCTTAACTATGGAGTTTTCAACACAACTCCATCAGTTGCTTCGAAATGGTGTCTCTGATATTTGAGGATCCGTAATATTAAACCCAACAACTTTTCTTCAATTCCGATGTGAAATTCGATTCATTTTTGCACCTCCTTTCACTTAGAATTCTGTCATCCTAAAATCCTTCAAGGAGCTGCTTTTCCTAGACTTCAATGCCCTAAAGCACTCCCCGCCCTCATCGGACCGACTCATCAGATTCAGGATATTATAGGCCCGCCAAATTTTGCATGGTTTGCCCCCGAACCACAAATCATACTGCAGGAAGTCTGGCTCTAATACCATTTGTAACAACTCAACTCTCACAATATCAGAAGTATTGTTCGATTTGGTTCATCTCAATCCATACTATATTGAACCACAAGTTTGTCATTTTCTACGTGTGTCCTACAAGCACTTCCCAGGAGTTCACCCATCTCAGGACTACTCCCATCGGAGCATGCTTAGCTATGCAGTTTCCAAGGCAACTCCACTAGTTGCTCCGAAAAGGCGCCTCTGATACTTGAGGATCTGAATTATTACTTGAGCCCAACAACTTTTCATCCAATTCCGATGTGAGATTCAGTTCATTCATGCATCTCCTTTCACCTAGAAGGTTGTCATTCTAGAAGTCTGTCAGGAGCTGCTTTGTCTAGGCTTCAATGCCCTAAAGCACTCCTCACCATCACCAAGCTGCCCTCATCAGATTCAGGATATTACAACTTCTCTCTTAGTCACTGTGAATTAGCATTAAACCCAAGTACCCCGAGCCTTTATATGAGTGAAGGAACATGATGGACTAAACATTAATAGACCTGAAACCAGACTCTTTTAAGATTCCTCGAGTTAAATCATACTTCATTTGAGTATATTTTCCATAATGGGTGCTTCACTCAACCTCTTTCAAGAAAAACAGTTTGAAAATTGATATTGAACTGAATGAATGAATGCAAATGGTCATATCCTCAATTTTTTCTTTAACAAAGTTCTTATCAACTACAATTAAAATATGTTTTGTACGATCATGTTGAATAGGTTCATGTGCAATGTCATTTGATGCCTTTTGTCGAAATATAACCTGATGATCTTAGTCGTAAGAAGATTCAAATCTTTCATAAGATTCAGCAATTACATTGATCTAATGATGTAGACCGAGAGGGAGTAACTCCGAATCTCGCGCGCAAAATCACTCTCTACGTTTGAACATCGAAAAAAGTTGTTAATCGTTATTTGGAAAGAGATTCTTGAATGTTTTATAGCTCGCATCGAGGCGGTATTTGTAAATTTTCACAAGCTTATTCGCAATCAATAATTTATGAAATAAAGGCAATAAAAAGCAATGTGAATGCCCGAGGCAAGCTTAAAATTAATTAAATGGATGGCATAAAACTACCTTAGCAAATGAAGCAAGAGAGAGTGTGGAGTTACCCCAAGCATATGCAAAGCTACGGCGAGGTTCTGAACACTTCAAGCCAGTTGCATTGTAGGTGAGGTTGTTGTCTGCCGTATCGCTTGAGGTGGAAAAGGGCTCCCTCGAAATCAGCCAATCAAACTAGGGTGACTGACTGCGATGTGGTTGGCGATGGAATCGTAACAGGAGGAAGAGTCGCAACCGTGGCCCACTGGAGAGGATGCAGCAGTGTTCGACCTGGTCGCCAGAGTAGGTCGTTGAGGTCAACAACATCGTGAAGGAGGACGGACGTCCTCGACTGGCTGGGCGGCGGCGATGAGGTCAACCGCCGAGCAACTAGGAGATGTTGTGACTGTCGGCAAAGGGAGTCGGCCTTGTACTTGCTGGAGTTGGAGGCTCCTTCGAGATCGATGGGGAAGACGGGCTGGAGGATTGTTGGAGATCAGTGGTAGGCTTGTCGGGCTAACAGAAGAACGACGAAGTCGTTCTCTGTCCTTTTCCCGATCCCCCGCTTTGTCCATTCACAGGAAATTTTATAAACATGCTCTTGGCTTATTTGCTTAATGTCATATTTACAAGTTGCCAAAGAATCAGTTGTCTTCCTTTTTAATATTTTGTCCAAAAACATTCTTTCCAAAAGGTTTCCTAATTTTTTTAGTAATGAAAAAAATCTTTTAATTTGAATCATTTCCACTTGTGTCTTTTAATTAATTAAGCTTGCATGTTCAGTCCTAGCTACTCAGAATTGTCGGACCATTTATTCAAGGTCTCACCGGGTGGTCAAACCAATGAGCCGGAAAACTCCAAACGAGACTGGTGCACGGGAAAAAGAAAAACATACATGATATAAAATAAAATAACAATGGAAAAAAAGATAATTGGCGCATGTTGGTGTCATTCGTCCTTAACAGCGGCGGAGGATACATCATTTAACCTTAGCCTCTGCACAAGATTGTGCAACAGCAGCATACGTCTTGCTTTGCAAGGTTATAAGATTGTCACATGCAAATGAGCAGTATCCAATGGTCAATCGTCTACCCTACGCAAAATTAGATTAATCAGTATCTGTATAGATGTCCACACCTAGCTTAGTGTAATTAGTCAGGTCACTGTTAATTTTAGATCTTTACTGAATATGAATGGAAAACAAAATTTCATTTTCCTGAATAGACTGCAGGTACCAAAAGATCATATGAGTTGCTTCTTAACAACAAGTATTTGGAGTGTGCATATACTGACTATGAATCCCAGCAGCATAAGATGTTGATAACTTGATATATCCTCTCTAGGTTCACCATTCTTAAGCCAATGTAATGATTTTCCTATATTGCTGAATCAATAAGTTGCCATGCTTAGTTACAGCAATATCATCCTATGATTAGCCAATTTTTTCCCATGTGTTTAATAAAGAGAATAATATGCTTGACTCTAAAAATACTCAAATGATTTCATAGAGGTGCGAAAGCATTCAAACCATGCTATAAGGAATAATTTTAACTTATGAAGTGATTTTCTCAACCTAGAGACTTTCCTCTTGAATTCTTATGAGTAAATTCAGAGGTTCACTCATGAAGACCTATTTAATCAGGTCACCATAAAGAAAGATATTATTTGCATCAATTTGTTGAAATGGATATCTTAAATTTGTAAGGTTTAAAGTGGGAAATTGGGTCAAGATTGCAGAAGTGTATACCTTCGCATAGAGCAACAAAGTGACATCAAATTTTAAGCATGGTGCAAGTGTAGAGCTCTCTGGTAAGTCTGAGACTTTTTTCCTTGTAGAGAAACAGTAACTCTGCTCTAATTTCCAAGGTGGAAGGAGAACTCCATCTATAGGAAAGAAGATACAAATAGGATGGGACAGGGAAGGACTCACGTCAATAACATTAGTCCCTTGAAGTGCAGCAAAGAACTAAGACTCAAACTCCCTGAATGTTACATTTATTTAATGATGCAAGTACTTCAAGGAGAAGGATGACAACATTTGTATCATTCTTAGAGTCTGCACTATGAAGTCACATTTTAATGCTCGGAGATCGAGTTTCGTATGAGCAGATTTCTAAATGTGAATGGCTGATTCAATCAAAAATACGTGTTTGTAAGTTAATTAGTTTAACTCTTGCAATCGCAATTTGAAGGCATACGATTGGTGAAGGTAAGCGGTGGTGAGGACATCTTCCACCTAAGAACAAACTGGGAGGTGCATAATAAAAGGAGAGTGCGGCACACCCATTCTAGGTTGGCTCACAACACAAGTGTTTTGATGAATAATACCATGGTTTGCCAGATATTTATTTTAAATGTCATCTATGTACTGTCATTATCACTATGAATACTTTTTATCTTGGCAGTGAACTGTGTGGCAATCATGTTATGAAGAGTTTCAAGCATGAAAAAACTTATTTTTATTATATATGAGGTAAACCTAAGCAGTCTGAGAACAATCGATTAAAATAACAAGCAAATGATGGTCATAAAAAGAATTTATGAGATACTGCCCCCACACATCTCAATGTCTCAACAAAAATGACTCAATATGATGTAAAAATACATGGTTAGGAGAAAATTGTATTATGTTTTGTCGGTCCACTGATATCATACAAAAAAGTATTAGAAGTACTAGGATGAATAGACGGAAGGAGATGTCACATAGATTGGATTGAAAGATATCCTAACTAGAGATGCTAACACATAAGACTAGGAATTGTCGATGAAACCAGGGCAAGAGGAGTAGACTAGTTCATAATATAAAGTCACATTCCAGCCTACCAGAGTCGAGGATTCGCTTCGTACTTAGATCCTAAAACAAAATAAAAGGTTAAAAAGTGGCAATAAACTTTAAATTCAAGGTATTGTAATATGGCAAATAAAATGTAGTTTTTGGGAAAATTGGGAGCATGAAAAACATCTGATAAGGTAAGAATGAGGTATAATAGATAGCCAATTTCCCAATATGGCAATCTAAAAGTCAACAGTCAACCTTTATCATTCTTAAAAAAGGGGCTTAAGAAGTAATATTTTTCAAGAACCTTTCATGGGATTGATAGTCCTAAAATATATGGTCCACTCAGTAGGAGAGCGAGTACTTGTAGAAAAATCCCTTGATGGTCCTCTGTGAGCATAAGCAGTGCAGGTGGAAGAGGTGGATGATTCTATCATTATGCGATTCATAAACCTCCTTACGTCTGAAGTTCGTCGATTGAAAGACAGTCGACTAGAGTATTTGAAGTAACGCTTTTGAGAGTCACAAAAGCATAGTAGATGAACACTTAAGACTCGATGCTCAATAGTAACTTACCCCCCCCCCCCCCCTCTTTCCGAGGGTTTCCACCTCGACCACGACGACTGTTCCATTTACTTATGGGTGTGACCATGAAGTTTGAAGTACTTGTCCTTCATGTAGTATGGTTTGGGGCAAGTCACAAGAACTTTGGAGAGGAAACATGATGTCGAGGCGGAGCTATCTACAATATATGAGTATTAATAATCGTTAAGGCTAAGCGATCTTGATTTAATCTCTTAATCCAAGTGAACATCCGATGTCTATCATCTCTCTAACGAATCACTTCTATATATACACAACAAATTTTAGAACAATAGGATCAAAGGAGTTTAGAGTTTGGTAAACGTGACTTTGCTCAAGTCTTATTGGCTAGGTCACATAAAATATTGAAGTTGCGGAACTTCCGAGCTAAACTGCCGCAAGCCTAGAGGGAATTCCTTCCATCTATTATCGTTTGATATTCATCCGTGTGGTGAGAGCTCTTATTCTTCAGTAGTGGTGGGATACCTTATCCTCAAACGGTGATAAATTTTTATCTTTCATCCTCTACCTACTTCTTTATTGTGCTTCACCAATGCTCTGGATGCTGAATGAAGGAAGCATGGGTATGTGCACATAAATCAAAATGGATTCTTGGGTCTGCCCTCTCTGATGTCTTTGGCTTTGATTTGAGGGCATGATTCCGCAGCAAACGCAACTGTATAGGGGGCCACTATTTCAGTGGTACTCTGTGAGCAGTCACTTTGTGCATTTATTGTCAAAGGTTAGGTCTTTCTCCTCTGAGAGAAGCCACTTTGTGCATAGTGCCAAAGGTTAGGTCTGTTTCCAATCTTCCCCCGCCCATACCCCCAATGATTGGGGACTATATGGGTTCTGTTGTTGTTGTTGTTGTTGTATCCTCTACCTACTTCTTTCAAGATTTTAATTGTTGTACGGGCCTGTTAGGTGCATTTTTTGCTATAATTTGAAGACTTCTCCGATTCTTTGAATGATCATGGATGTACAAGCATGGTTATCAGGATCGTGATCCAGATCATAGGATCTACGATCCTACGATCCAGATTTTGTAGATCGATCCGGATCTTACCTAGGATCTAAATCGGAACATCTACGGCTGGGATCGCAATCCGGATCTTAGGATCTTTAGGATCGCGATCCAGACCCGATTCTTAACCTTATCTCAATCCCGCCCACATACCCCATCACAAAAACATACCATGTTGTTTTACCGTATCCCAAGTGTCGATTGCCGACTGCAAACGGGGGCCAAAACGACGTCTTCGGTCGCTTCCAGTCCAGACAATGTCTTCCTTTTCCTCCCTTACCAGGTTCAATTTCAAGTGGTGTCAGTGTCTTATCTTATATTTTTGCGTATGAGCAATCCAGTGGTTGGTAATCCAGTGGATTCATGCTTCCTACTTTCAGGCCAACGTCTTCTCTTCCTTTCTAGCGTACGAGCAATCTAGCGGTTAGAAATCCAGTATACGAACTGTACAACCCATATTCTCCGAGAATGAGACTCATTCAAGGCCATGTAGGCAGAAGTCGAAGTCGAAGTCAAAGGTCAAAGCAGAAGACAGGAGTCAAAGAGCCAAGACAACTCAGCCAGCAGGAACAGTAGAAGACCTGGTAGAGTATAGGCGAGCATGTGCGAGCAGCCCCTCATACTCGCCAAGGTGGGCGACTAGAAGCGATACTCGCTGAAGCTAGGCGAGATCCCCTCAAATGTCGCATAGTCGTCAGGTTGGGTTGGGCTATAAACCCCCCCCCCCCTCCCTTTGGTTTTCCTATAAATAGGACCCCAGGGGTACTTGGATTGACATCTTTTGGCTGAGCTTTCAGAACCTCACTTTCGAATTCTTGGACCCATCCCCCTTGGCAGTCACTCTTGATACTCGCCAAGTTGGTGCCTTCCTCGTACCCTGCTCGGCCATCATTGGTTGTGGAGGGAAAGTTTCTTCTGAGCTTCTGGGTACGTGGTGGGACCTCCCTGCCGCAGCACCTGGGGTCCTGTTGTTGCTCTCTTAGTCCCTTCGTCGTTGCCAGTCAAGCCGTCTAGTCGCACCGCTGTGCAAGTAGTCTCCGGCTGCATTGATCCGAATTTTGGAGCTTAGAATTTTCCTGGCTTCAACACTTTGGTGCGTGAGCGTGGATCGTAGCCAGAGGAAGAAAGGCTGGTGAGAAGGCGAGATGGTCGAAGTCGGCGACCACGAAGGAGCTACTGGTAACTCGGCAGGTAGAGGCGAGTTCGTGACGCGAGCAGATTTCAAGGAGTTCGCGCTTCGTCTGGAGGCGACAAGGCGAGCAGCGCTTCTTCCTCGCGCGGAGTGCATGGTGACTTCGCCTCATCGCGTGACTCCGTCCGAGGATGGTGGTTCAGCTCAGCGAGCAGGGAAGGAGCATACGGAGGAGGAGCCGAAGCGACCAAGGCGGCCGCAATTCTATCAGCAGAGCTCGCAGGGAATTTGATTCCCCGAGACGGAAGACCGGGCAAGGTCCCATGATACTCGACCATATAGCGAGTATGGAGGGGTTGCTCGCCAAGTTGAGGATCGTCGCCAGTCAGGTGGGAGGAGCCCATTCTGTGAGGAGATCCTTGTTGCTCCCGTGCCGGAGGGCTTCAGTGAGCCAGTGATGGCGTACTATTCGGGGAGAGATGACCTTGTCCGACATCTCCAATAGTTCAAGGATGTAGTCTCCATCAGGACCATGTCAGACTCCTTTAAGAGCAGGCTAGGGACTGGTTCCACCAGCTGGCGGCAGGTTCCATCTACTGCTTCGAAGACCTGCGCCGAGGCGTGACGATGCGATTTGCTACGGCCAAGAAGAGGAAGAAGGAGGCGACGACCCTCTTCTATTTGGTGCAAGGGGTGCGGGAGACGTTGGGGAACTACATCGACCGCTTTCCGAAGGAAGTGTTGGACATCCAGGAGGTGGATGACTTCACCCTGCAGCTTGCCCTGACGTTCGGCCTGAGGGAAGGCCTCTTCAAGCTGGAGATCAGTCGGGATCCTCTCATGTCCTATGAAGAGCTTATTGAGAGGGCCAATAAGTTCGTTCAAGGGGAAGCCTCTAATCGCGGCTTCCTGGCCAAGCTAACCAAACTGACCAGGGAGGAGGAAGAGGAGAAGATCCCCGTTCCCAGGAAGAAGGAGGAGCCCCGAAGGCAGGAAAGGAAGAAGTCGGAGGAGTGTAGAAGGGAGGAGCTAAGGAGGCAGGAAGAGAGGAGGCTCATAGTGGCTCCGGAGCGTCGGGAGGAGGAAAGACGCTATCAGGTCCCCGCTAATAGGCCGTCGTGGAGGCCAGTGGGTCGTCCCGAGCATCAGGGTCAGGGAAGAAGGTTCTCTCCAGAGAGAAGGAACTTCAACCGGCCAGAGGGACGTCGGGAGAGAGGAAGAGAGGAAGCAATGGCCGTTGCCCAGCGGGGTAACAGGCCGGCTCGAAGGAAGCAGTGGAGGAGGCCGCAAAAGGAGGAGATCCCCCTCTAATGTGAGTTACATCAGGTAGCAGGGCATGGGACAATGGCTTGACCTGATTTTTGGGAAGCCAGGAGAAGGCTAGCCGTCGGAGAAGCGTGGGGAGAGCCGCAAAGGCTGGAAGACCCTGTCGAGCTGTCGACGGTGCAAGTCGTCGCTCGAAGGAGGAATGAGGATAGAGTCGACCAAGGGGGTCGAGGAGTTGTCCAAGGAGGAGGAGTGAGAGTGATCCATGGGGGAGCAGGGCTAGGAGCTTCCTGCAAGGGGAGTCTCCATCAGATTTACCGGAAGAGCGTCGTCTCGACCTCGCAGGCACCGCCCCCGTTGGAGGAGATCACTTTCTCGGAGGAGGACATGCTAGGGAATGAGAATCTCTTCCATGATGCCCTCGTAATTCAGGCCGTCGTGGAGGACTTCACCGTCGATCGGATTCTGGTAGATAACGGGAGCTCTGTAAACGTTATCTTCAAGAAGACGTTTGACGGGTTGGGAGTAGAGAAAGGAAGGGTGATGGCGCTGGATGGTCCCCTCTTTGGCTTCTCGGGAGAGAAGAAAGAGGTGGAAGGAGAGGTGAATCTGCTGGTGACCCTCGGTGGCACCTCACTCAAGTGTCGATTCATCATCATCGACGCTCCGAGCTGCTGCAAGGCGATCTTTGGGAGACCGCTCATCAACTTCTTCAAGGCCGTCCCATCCTCCTACCATCAGTGCTTGAAGTACTGCCAGGGGGATATTCAGGTGAGGATCAGGAGCGATCCAAGAGCCGCCTGCGAGTGCTACCTCAGCGTGGTCAGCATCATCAGCTGGATGGCGGACGCGAAGGAGCTGGAGAAGGAGCTGAAAGGCGCTGCTAGGCTAGAAGTAGCCAAGGAGGTGGAAGAAATTGAGGTACTCTCCGAGGCGGGAGTACCTTGATTGCTAAAGATATGAGGGTCTCTGAAGGCCGAGGAAAAGATCGAGATGGCGGCATGTCTGCAAGAGAATGTCGACATCTTCGCCTGGAGTGTTGTTGAGATGCCCGGAATTGACGCGGAGGTTGCCTGTCATCGCCTCAATCTAGACCTCGCAATCAAGCCCATCCGGCAAAAGAAGAAAGTCGAGAACCTAAGAGGGAACTGGGTGGAACAGCTCCCTTCGATCCTATGGGCTCTGAGAACCACCCCAAACTCGGCCACGGCAGAAACTCCTTTCAAGCTCTCTCATGGGTCCGAAGCTCTCATCGCTGTGGAGTTCGAAGTCAGAAGTCCTAGGATGGTTGCAGCCGAAGACGGAGACGAAGAATGGCGATTGGAGAATGAAGAAGCTCAGAGACTCTCCCTCGACTACATCGAAGAGCTTCGAGACCTCGGCTCGGCTCGGCAGGAAGAGATCAAGCGACGAATGGCGAAGTACTTCGATAAACACGTCCACCTCAAACACTTCCAAGCAGGTGACCTCGTCCTGAAAAAGGTGGGCGAGGTAGGAAGATCAGCCGCCGTCGGAAAGCTCAACCCAAGTTGGGAAGGGCCCTTCATCGTCCATGAGTCACTTGCAACAGGAGGGTATCGTCTGCAAAATCATGAAGGGGAGTTGCTTGGGAATACCTGGAGCGGTGATGACCTGAAAGGTTCTACCCCTAGCAGGAGTGTGTATGTCTCTCTTCAGTAAATTTATTTCGCTTAAATAAATTCCTCACCCCCTGAAACATGGGATGACGTGAGTCTTTTTCAGCAAGTGTTTTCAAAAAAGAAAAGAAAGTAGGTGAAATCGATCTCCACGACAGATTGGGAAACGGGCCTCCGACATGATTCTCGTAAAACCCGGAACGGATGATGGGACAGCGTCTCGGGTGTGCGTTCTCCTAAGGCCAAGCCTCTGCACTGACGGTCAAGATCAGCTCCCCCCTTGCACGTTGGCCGCAATTACCCCCCCCCCCCCCCCCTCATTGTACTTCTCATCCGACTGGAGAGATTATCAGGAAAAAGTCTGAACGCTGACCTCCCAACTCGACGAAGAGATGATCGATTTAACTGAACGAGGGACCCTTGAATAAAGGCGTCGCGTACCCTCAAAGAGCTAAAAGCTCGTGGCAAGACGTAAAGTTTTTGTTATTTCATCCGATCATATGAGTTGGTGTGCTTAATCCCCTCTGATTGTTGAGTATCAGAAGAAAGATCTTCATCAACATTCAGCATCGCAGTAGGATGGAGGCCTCGGGATGGTGTGTCCCCTTGGACCTCCCCGACTGTCATTCCCTACTGGTCAGCATTCAGCATCGCAGTAGGATGGAGGCCTCGAGATGGTGTGTCCCCTTGGGCCTCCTTGACTGTCACTCCCTACTGGTCAGCATTCAGCATCACAGTAAGATAGAGGCCTCGAGATGGTGTCCCCTTAGACCTCCCCGACTGTCATTCCCTACTGGTCAGCATTCAGCATCGCAGTAGGATGGAGGCCTCGGGATGGTGTGTCCCCTTGGACCTCCCCGACTGTCATTCCCTACTGGTCAGCATTCAGCATCGCAGTAGGATGGAGGCCTCGGGATGGTGTCCCATTGGGCCTCCCCGACTGTCATTCTCTGCTTATTCTTCTTATTCCTATTATTACTATTGCGGCATCCTAAAAACTCTCCTCAGGTAGAAGTAGAAGCCTTGAGAGTGTGCGTCCTGCAGGACCCCCTTCGGTGTCTTTCACATGTCAGCCATCATCAAGAACTTTGAGGTAGGCAAGGACTATAGGCGAGTATCTATAGCGCGAGCATACAGGTGCGAGTATGCATATGCGAGTACCTCCCAAGGTCGCACCAATCGTGACGGCGATCACTCAATCTCGCTTCGAGCCTATGAGTCTAGCGAGTGCTCCTCGCGTTCGAGCCTAAGAGCCTAATCGACTTACAAGAAAGAAGGCGAGTATAAGAAGAACAGGCGAGCAAAAAATTTCCTTCTTTCATTTATATTTTCTGAAGTATTACATGATCAAAAAAATGTATATGCCCCCGAGCAATCAAAAAGAGCCCTGGCGACTAGTCCTCATCCTCGCCATCCACATCAACGTCGGCATCATCATCATCATCATCATCATCGTCCTCGTCCTCGGAATCGTCGTCCTCGGCATCGCTGGACCTCGGGGAGGGAGCTCGTAGAGGAGAGGTAGACTCCTCGACGAGTAGCGTCGGGATGAAGTTCATCACTGTCAAGTTCATCGCCTCCGGCACCAGATGGCCTTCAGCTCGCAACCTGCTCAGGACGACCTTCCCAGTTGCTCGCGCAATCTCCCGGCAAATCTGCTGCATCTCGTCGCCGTGGAACTTTATCTTCTTGCCAATCCGAGAAGGACCCGCCGAGGAAGGTTGTTGCTCGACAGGGCGAGTTTCCAGCTCGGCTATCCTTACTTGGGCGGCCTCCAAGGCTTGCCGAGTGTATTCAAGCTCTATCTCCATCTACGACATCTTCTTCGCAGTCTCGACCTCGGCAGCCTACGAACATGAAAGACAAAGGTTAGGCGGATAGTCGGTAAAAAGAGGCGAGTATAGCAGAGATAAGCGAACAGCGCGTGGATACCTCATACTCCTTGCACTTGGCGGCTTGTGTCACCAAGGAGAGGATGGTCTTGCTCTGCACCTTGATCATTTGCTCGTATTCGAGCAAGCGCCTCGCTGTCGCATGGCTAAGCTCAGCAGATCGTAGGAGTGAGCGCGAGGTCTGGTGAGCCAGATACTCGGACGAGACCTCCTGCAGCGACTCGGCATCTGCGCGACCATATAAGGTGAACGTCACATCGAACGCCTCGCCCTTATCCTCCCAATCCTCCGACCAGGTGGGGAGGTTGGTGCTCAGAGTCACCTCATGGGCGCGCTCCGTCCAGGTCATCAACGGGCGACCATAAGCATCCTCGCCGCGGTACCCTCATTGAAACGCGGATGGCGGTGAGGCTCGCCAGCCTCTGAAGGGTCCGCCTTCTCCCCCAGGTCCTTGCTCGCGACCTGCTTCTTCTTCCTCGAGGGCTCCTGGACCTTGCCCTTGCTTTTCCTCTTCTTCGAGGATTCGGACTCCTCGTCGGCGACCACCGGGTCATCAGTGACCTTCGACAAATCAATGGGGGAAGAACCCCCATCCTCGCGCGCCGGGATCCCCGCGCCCCCTTGAGGGGTAACCGCCTCCTTCGCCACAGGGAGAGGCTCGCGCGGCAGAGTGCGAGTTGCTGTAGAAGACAAAAAAACAAAGATTAATCGCCACTCGAAGATAGAGTTGCGAGTATAGCGGATACTCGCTCAGGAATTTACCTTCCCCCGGGAAAACCTCTGCGAGTACGTCTACTCGCCTCCGCCAAAAGACCACGTCGAAGCGGCGACCTCGGAAAGAGTCGAGGAGCTTCTCCCGAGGTCCCTCCAAGAAGGGAGTCGCAAAGACATGCTCGGGCGGCTGGAGGAGACGTGAGGAACGACTTCAAAGTCTCCACTGATGACGACCAGCTGCTCGCCCCAGCGGTGATTCTTATTTGTCGTGCCGACCAAAGTGCAGACGTGGCTGCAGAAGAAGATGACGCCCTCGACGGTCTCCATAAAGTGGAAGATCCTCCGGAAGACGGAAAGATCAAAGGCGATCTTCTCTTCTCGTAGAATTTGGCATAATTTTGGCCACAACGGTAGTCGCAGACCGACCTCAAAATGGCGAATAGGGCAGACGATCTCGCCCTCCACAAAGCTGTTCAGTCGCTCGCTCTGGCGAGGAAGCCTGGCCAAGTACCTCGGGGATAGGTACTTCTCCGAAAATTCATCTAAGTCTTTCTGCCACGAGATAAACTTCTTGAACGATGCCGCCGCAAAGTTCCCCGCATGGCTGGCGCGCCGAATAGTGGCCTCGTCAGACATCTCGAATTGAAGGGAAGGAATGAAGGTTAGCGAGTATCAGAGGCGAGAAGAGGAGGAATTGAAGATACTCGCTCGAAGAAGGGGAAGGTCGCTGATGGCGTAATTAATACCTACCCACCCCCCTATTTATAGGTGAAGGAAAGATATGGCGTATCGGCTACCCCACCGCGACTAGAAATAAGGGGGTGGCGAGCAGCAAAGAAAGTCGTAGTGTCTACGATGCACATCAGAGCCGCAGGTCTCCAGCACGCGAGGACCTGCATCAGAGTACAAAGCATCTCGCCAAATATACGCAACATTCCAGCAACGAATTCTCGCAGAAACAAAGAAGAAAGGAAACAAAGGCATCATCGCAGAAAATAGAGCAATAAATCAAAGGTGAGATTTAATACTCGCCAAAATAATATTACAAGGTCAACTGTTCTTTTTACAAAGTCGCCAAAGGCGTTCCCCTCAGCATACAAGCGATAAAAGAAAGAAAAAGAAAACTACTGAGGCCCTTGGGTATTCGCCTGAGGATCGAGAGGTTGGTGATGTCGCCCGACCCAGCACATGCTGCGCGCGCGCTTGAAGTGCTCGAGGGCCATCGACATCGCATGGGCCTTGGTGCAGCTTGTCTTCGATCCTCGCCAGCCTGCCCACCGAACGCATGCTCGCCCGCAGGCCGACCAGCTCGTCATGATGAAGTTGCTGACGATGCTCGATCCTCGTGATCCGGCGCTCCAAGTCATGGATGGATTGGAAGCGGGACTCCGCGCCAACTAGGTGAGTCTCAAACTCTTCAAGCCTGGTGACTCGCACTTCTAGCTCAGTAAGGCGGCGATGAGGTTCGCCGATCGCCAGGCGCTCGACCTTAACCTCCAGCTCTAGGTACGCACGAGCGACCTTCTCCTTGTACTCGCGGGGTGGGAGACCGATGGCGTCGATCAACGCCCCCCCCCCCCCCCCCCCCCCCCCCCCCCCCCCCCCCCCCCCCCCCCCCCCCCCCCCCCCCGGCGTAATAGCGCGAGCTGCGGTCAAAAAAGAAGCAACAAAGTTTCAGCGACAAGTCCAGCAACGAAGAAATGACGACTATAAAGGAAGCGACCAATTACCAGACCGAGGAACTTCGCTCCTCGCATCACAACGAGGGTTGCAAGATCGTCCCCGATGAGGATTCCTAACTCGACGCGGAGAGGGACTGCGATGAGCAGCATCCCGCTGGCCTGAAGAGAATCCGCCGAAATGCTCCCTGCTCGGAGGCGCATTCCCCCGACCGCGACCATCCCTGGTCGCCCTCCCCCTCTCGGAGCAAAGAAGCTCGACATCCTGCCATGACGCGAGGATTCCGCCGGATGGACCGGAGGAATGGATGACGAGGAAGGGCGTTGATCGCCGGGAACATTGGTAGAAGGCGGCAAAGGAGACGGTGGCGAAAGACCGCCAGCAGGCATCTGCAAGGTGCCCACCGGTGTTGCTCGCGATGAAGCCGGCGGCGGTGGGGGTAAATCGGTCACCGGAGGCAGCGAGGACTCATCTACAAGGGGCCTCTTGTCGGAGGACGGCGGAGGCGAGTTGTAGATGATCCTCGCTGGGCGACCAGTTCGCGACCACGTCTGAGACTCCGGCACGACCATCGGCGATGATCGCAGAGGAGGGACATCAAGATGCTCCTCCGGAGCTCCAGTAGTCGGTAGGTCTGCAAATAAATAAAGAAGCGTTAGAATCTCGCCGGCAACACCAAGACAGCGACAATCTGGCAGGGTGAAAAGATGTTTTCTGCCTCGCAAGGGGGAGAGGTCGGGTTGAGTCTGGGTATGAGACCCAGTAGCGCCCGCCCCAAGGGTACTCGCTGAAGCCCCCTGCTGATCGGCAGGAGGATCGGCGACATCCTCCGCGGGAGCAGTCTGCTGCTTCTTCTTCTTCTTGGCGAGCTTCTTCCTCTTTTTGGAGGTGAGGAAGTCATTGAGCATGTCTTGCTCGCGAATGCGTTTCCGAGGAGGCGTCAGCAGACCCAGAATGCGGTCATATCCTCGGCAGCCTCTTCAGCAGCAGTGCGCGACATCTTAAGTGAGCTCGGAAAGATGGTCCAATAAAAGACCCCCCCCCCCATCTATATATAGAGCCCAGAACTAGCCAGGCTGATGCCGAGTAGACCCGATACTCGTCCGGAGCAGCTCGTCGAATAAGGGTTGGATGGTTCTTTCTGAGCTACTTCGTTGCTCGCAATGAGCAGGGATTGTGTACAACCCATATTCTCCGAGGGTGGGACTCATTCAAGGCCTCGTAGGCAGACGTCGAAGTTAAAGGTCAAAGCAGAAGCCAGGAGTCAAAGAGCCAAGACAACTCAGCCAGCAGGAACTGTAGAAGACTTGGGCGAGTATATGCGAGCATGTGCGAGCAGCCCCTCATACTCGCCAAGGTGGGCGACTAGAAGCGATACTCGCCGAAGCTAGGTGAGATCCCCTCAAATGTCGCATAGTCGCCAGGTTGGGTTGGGCTATAAAAAGCCCCCCTCCATTTGGTTTTCCTATAAATAGGACCACAGGGGTACTTGGATTTGCATCTTTTGGCTGAACTTTTGGAACCTCACTTTCGAATTCTTGGACCCGTCCCCCTTGGCAGTCACTCTTAATACTCGCCAAGTTGATGCCTTCCTCGTACCCTGCTCGACCATCATTGGTTGTGGATGGGAAGTTTCTTCTGAGCTTCTAGGTACGTGGTGGGACCTCTCTGCCGCAGCGCCTGGGGTCATGTTGTTGCTCTCTTAGTCCCTTCGTCGTTGCCAGTCAAGCCGTCTAGTCGGACCGCTGTGCAAGTAGTCTCCAGCTGCATTGATCTGAATTTTGGAGCCTAGGATTTTCCTGGCTTCAACACGAACAATTCAAGCTTCCTGCTTCCAGCATACGAGCAATCCAACATTCTGGGTTCGTTTTCCTACTTCTAGGCTTCCACCAATCCATCAGTCCAGATCTATTTTTATTGTTAGTAACATTGGGTGTCCTACCTGAAACTGAAAATGAACTTATTATGATATTATCTTTTTTATTTAGTTATTAAAAAAAATTAATATAACTATTCACATACTGCTCAATTTATTAATTTTTTATTAATTGAGCATGTAATTGGATGATACAAAATTCAATTTTATATTTCTAGTCTTAATTTATGAATGTTGTAGGATCTTGCGATCCTCGATCCGATCCAATCTAGTAACGATTTTACCTAGGATCTCGATCCTGACAACCTTGTGTACAAGTCATTATCATGAAGTTTATGTGAATTGTTATTGCTATTTTAAGAAGACTGGGGCATTTTCTGTCATTTCCTGCATTGTTTCTTCTCTGGAACAGATTTTTTGAATAGGTTTTTGACCCAATTCCTCTTGGTTTCGTGCTATTAATCTTGTTTTCTATTGGAAATAGTGGGCAATACCTTGGACCTTCAAGCCTACAGAGAAATGACCGCCTACATATTTTTCCATGTGTTTTTCCCGTTCACTTTTGTTGTGACTCATTTCTGAGCAGATTTTATTAACTGTTAAAGAGTATTAAGCTCATTTAATTTTGTTGGTGCTGGGAAGAAAGTACTGAATTTTCAGTTTTTTGGAGTGAGAGATGCTCTCTTAACCAACCCTGGAATACAGCAACCCTCAACTATCTGATTTGCAAAAATGTTGTATGCAATACTCAAGTCCTATTGACAGTCAATTTCCACTCTAACAGTGCCACCTTTCTAAGTTACACACAAAATAGATACTCCTCTTGCCACCAGATACTAAAATACAACTTTTACTACCTTCTTTGTACCCTCTAATTTACGGACAATGATACACATTACTATGTAAATGACTAAACCATCTGCTTGCTTCATTGAAGACCACGATACTCACTACCACAACATAATAGTCAACCCTCCATCAACCTTTTAATCCTCTGCATTCCGTCATCTGCTCTGGCTTTTATCTTGGGTCATAATCAATGATATTGGATCAAATCTAAATTGAACATGAAAAGTTGGACCAAGACTAGTTGTGAACTGAAACCTACTACGATAATCCAAAGTTAATCCTGCCTGAAATAGATGAGATAGTATTTAGATCAGGGTGGACCAAACTTGAATCGATCCTGTTAACAAGAAAAAATGAAGATGGTAACATAACTGCAAGAACCATGTTCAATACAGCAGCACTATGTTGCACATATGAGACAGTCTATCGGCACCACAGCAAAAAGCAATCGCCTTGTAATAGTCTCATGGATGTGCATATACATCTTGTAGAGGAAAACGATTGTCCACAGGTTATAGGTACTTAATTTTTAAAGTAAATCTTAGTTTATAGTGCAATCACCAATACCCAATTTTATGGATGAGGGTTATTGAAGTAGTTGGTCTAGGCCTGAACTAATGTGCCTATGACTTCATTTCCCAAGAAATTTATGTAGGATCATAAATTGAAACTTCGTAGACATAATTCTCTTAAATGAAGGAATTGGTCATGGGTAGGGGCTCAGAATCAGCCTCATGAAAACCATATAATCTGAGATTCAATTCATACTTTATATTTCCACAAAAAACTTTTCCCACCATGCATGATAGTGGGATTTGGAACTTGAATGTGATTCAAGTCAGATCCCATCAAAGTAAAATTTTCAGCATGATTCACGTCTTTATCCTTTGAGGCACATGAGAGAGCATCAATTATGAAGAGAATATAACTTCAAAGATTGTTAAATATTAAGTAAATTTAACCTAAAATGTCCAGTTTGCATGTTTATCATAGGCGTTGTAAGAAAATGATATGTGGGTGTAACAAGAGATTCTTCTCTGCCAATCATGCAAAATGAAAATATGAAAACAACTAAGATGGAAATAAACGTTTATTATTGTGAATGTACCTTCCATCTTGCTTTTGGATCCTTAGCCCTAGTTGACCGGAGCATTTCATACAATAGCCCTGAAACCATAGAAAATAATCAAGTAAAAGCGACTTATAAAAGAACTACTACAAAAAGACATTGAGAATTCAGCAATTTCTAGTACATGACCTAGCAGCATGATCCAACATTAAACATATACATTAGATCATTATAGTCGATGGCTCGATAGGACACTCAATGGATCTGTCACCATGAAGCAGACACAGACCCTTGAGATTTTGAGAGAATTAAGTAATTAACAAAACTTTCGGCAGACTCTGCACCAACCAATAGCACATCTTAACCCTTATCGTGTGCACATTTTATCATTCTTGAATGCCTATTACTTTATTTCCCTAGGTGGAAAATTCCCAAATCCAACAACACATTAATCATGAATTCCAAATTAGCTCAGCTCCATTCATGGTTATCACTTGCAATTAAACAAATCAGAGGTGGACAAAGGAAAAAACAGTAATTGTTGCTCGACAGGCATCTCCATGTTCGGAAAGGTAAGTTGGCACATATTTCTCTCGTTAGCTCACCTCGACCAGGCTATTCAAAGTTCTTGAGACATCCTAAGTGGCTTCAATCAATATCAAATCGACCCATTGATGGAACCCACATCCATGAAGGCTTTCCCTGTGTCCAGAAAGTAAGACTACACGTCCAGGATTCATCGAATTTTCAGACTACAAAAGGCTACTCTTTCTTGACAACTACTTCCAAATGATGATGACCCCTCAAACCAGTATAAGACATGAGCTCAAACAGTTACCAAACTTGTTGGGTATTGTGCCTTCAATGACTCTAGATTTGAAGAAGGAACACAAGTATAGATAAGCTAAGTTGTTTTTGATATTGTGTTTAAGTTCATGTTATGACAGATACATCAAAGCTATATCACCAGTATATAGATGATACAAGTAATGAAAATTAACTAAGTAAAATATCGTCTCAAGACAGCAGAAGAATTGTGAAGAAAAGAATCATATCGTCGAAATAGTTTCGACGATATCGTCTTGATGAAGACACATCGTCTTAAATGTTGAAGAAAATTTGTCGTGGATAAAGCTGAGTTCAAATGTCGACGACGTCGTCTTGAAGAAAGCTTATCGCAGATAAAGCTAAAACATCTCTACGATATCGTCTTGAATAAGAAGTTCAACCTTAAAGGCTAAAACATATAACTACTTGATTCATAAAGAATGGTTCACATAGACACACGTCGGCTTGAAGACCACATGTCGTCTAGAAGATCAAGATGATATCGTGTTGAACAAAGACAGTCAGCTGGAAGAACAAGTCTAAGTCTTATTCAAAGCAACATCTCGACGATGTCGACTAGAAGAAGTAAGACCGTTGAGATATCAAGTAGAGTCGTGAAGAAGGAAGAATGTCGATGACATCGTCGTAAAGTATATCTGTTGTGTACACTGATCAAGACGATATCATCTTGAAGTAGGAACATCGTCTTGACAAGTTACAGAGCAGCATTTAATGCGCAGACATTCTTGGAAATGATTATTCAGGAAATATGCACGTCACCTATCTTGTGCACAAACCAAGGAGCAATAAATGAATATTCTCTACAGAATATAGTCGTTGCACAGTATTTAAGAAAGGAATTTATTATTTCTATATTCTGCTATTTCCAAGAAAGGCCAGTAATTATGTTAAAAGAACTGTCAATTCTGCAAGACGCTTTTAACGGGAAATTGATTATGGAATAATCAATAAGGCGGTTTTATGCAAAATTGCATAGCATATAAAAGAAGATAATTTTTATCTACAGATCACCTTGCTCAGTATTATTCTCTCTAAGTTTCACTCTCACACATATTTCTGAAGAGAGAAAGAAAAGAATCAACAAGGAGAACAAGACTTCATTGTTGCTCTGCTGTGAAGATCTACAGAAGATTCTAAAGAAAGGTTCATTGATCCACAAGATCCTTGAGCTTATTGTTACAAGAAGAAGAAAATCTGTGATTCAAGCTTTCATTTTTTTTGAAGTCTTCTCTTCGACAACAACATTTTTGTATTACTTTGTAGGGCTCTTTGTGAGTCTGAGCTGGTAAGATCTAGTGATAGATCTGAGTTGGTAGGGTTCTTGGTGAACCTGAGTTTGGTAGGATCTTGTTGAAGATCTGAGTTTGTAGGACTTGTAAAGTCTGAGCTTTGTAGGGTTCTGTGTGAACATGAGTTGTAAGATCTGATTATAGTGAAAAGATCTAAGTTGGAGAAGTTGCCTAGTCTAGCACAATGTTAGATAGGTGGGAGGGATAGTAGACTACCTCTAGACACATTATCTAGTTGGGAACCACTATAAATCATTGTGTGTTTTCTGTGTTGTTTGTGTGTTGTGATAGATAAATTATTAAATAGCAAAGTAATTGAAAAACACCTAATTACCCCCCCCCCCCCCCCCCCTTTTAGGTGTAGTTTATAGACAACTCATAATCTTTCAATTGGTATCAAAGCTAGGTTGAGTTCAAAGGCTTAACAGCTTAGAACAAGATCAACAAATCTAGTGGGTTGTGATAAACAAATGGCTGGTGAGCATCATAAGGAGATGAGCTCAATGAAGCTAACTATCTGCACCAAGGAGAACTTCCCCATCTGGAAGCAAAGAATTAGGTTGTACATGGAAGCCTCAGACCCTAGAGTCTATCTGGCAGTAGAAGAAGGACCATATATTCCCATGAACATCCTGTGGATCCAACAGTTGTTCCCACACCTAAGAAATTATCTGATTTCACCAAAGATGAAGTTGCCCTGGTCACTATGGACAAAAGGGCTAAGAACATCATTGTGAATGCAATTGATGATTCAACCTTTCAAAATCTAATTCATTGCAAAACAGCTAAGGAGATGTGGGAGTCCTTAGTTGTCTACATGGAAGGAACTGAGGAAGTCAGGAATGATAGGAAATCCCTCTTGAATCAGGAGTATGAATCCTTCAGGCAAGATAAAAAGGATGACATAGCTACCTGCTATGAGAAGTTCTTCAGGATTGTCAATGGACTCAGAACTTATGAAAGAAAGTTCACCAACTATGAACTAAATGATAAGTTCCTAAGATCCCTGAACAAAGAATGGGATATCAAGCTGTGTGCAATAAGAGAAGTTGGCAATCTGGGAGCAATGGAGCCTAGACAGCTGTATGGCAATCTTATCATATGAGTTGCAGCTAAATACCAGAAAGGCTGAGGAGGAAAACTCCAAGGCTTACACCAGAGAAAAGGCAGTGGCCTTCAAAGCTGAAGCCTCCAGAAAGCTCAAGACAGTGGAGCATGTCTATATTTGAGGAAGAGACCTCAAGCAACTCCACCTCAGAACTCTCTGATGAAGATCTCTCACTATTCACCAGGCAGTTTAAGAAACTGCTGAAAAACAGAAAAAGAGGTAACAGAAGATATGAAGCTTCACCCTCCAACTCCTGGAGAGAAGACAAGCCTAGAAGAAAACACCGATCAGACAGGTATGATTCCAAAACTAGTAAACATAATTCCTCTAACATTATTTGTTACAGATGCAACAAGCCTGGACATGTCATTGCTGAATGTCCATCCAAAAGACAAGAGAAGAGTGAAGAAAGAAAGCACTCAAAGAACAAGAAGTCAGAGAAGAGCTTTGTGGCAAAGAAAGTGAAAACACTCAGTGATAGTGACATTGATTGCTCCTCATCAGAATCAGATAGCCACATAGCAGCTATGGCTCTCACAGATGAAGAATGTTGTGATGAAACTCATCACAAACAGGTAATTCCTAAAGCATCTCCTACCCTCTCTGACACAGATTCAAATGTCAGCTTCTCTTCAACAGAAGAAGAAGTTGACACTGACTACATAGAGAAATTTGATGCATTGCTTGATGCCCTTAAGAAAGCAAAAGCTCTATATAAGGCACAAGCTGCAGAGATCATCTTCTTGAGTGGGAAGAGAGATGAACTACTTAAGAAAGTAGTTGAGCTAACTCAAGAGAAAGCCAAATTATCTAGCATTCCACTGAGCACCAGCACTTTGACTGAAGTCATCAAGCACAAGAATTTTAGAATTAAAGAGCTGGAGGATATGGTTTTAAAAGAAAAGAAAATTGTGGCTAGTTATTCCAAGCCACAAACAATTCTTCCCTTGATTGATAGCTTTTCACAAACAAATAAGCAAGGTTTGGGCTACACTCCAAGTGAAAACCATGGGAAATCTACTCAAGAAAAGACTGTCTTTAGAAAAGTGATTATACCCACAAATTCATATGATCACAGTAGCATCTATGGATGCAAAGAAAGCCAGAGTTAGACAGCAGTAGTAAGCTGCCTTCTACCTGGCTAAGCAAGAGACCATCTCTCTTTGGGAAGAGTGCTTTATTTGCACCCCACAAGAATCCTCCAGTAAAAGTCTGCAGTAGTTACCATGTTGGAGAAAGCTTTTCTGCCTCCAAGAAGGGAAGGTTAGCTGTTGAACAACAGCCTAATCCAGTCAGACCAAACACCACAAGAAAGTCTAGATACAACAGATTTGAATGCTGGTGTTGTGGAAAAGTAGGGCATTTTGCCTTAGACTGTTGGTTCAACCCAACTGTTAAGAATCATTCCCACATGACAACAAAAAGGCAGGCTGTAAATTC
This sequence comes from Dactylorhiza incarnata, assembly GCA_033032865.1. Taxonomy (NCBI): domain Eukaryota; kingdom Viridiplantae; phylum Streptophyta; class Magnoliopsida; order Asparagales; family Orchidaceae; genus Dactylorhiza; species Dactylorhiza incarnata. The sequence continues at coordinate 830,217 of JAWHQI010000310.1, read as the reverse complement.
ATCATCTAACAAGCATCTAGGACCCAAGAGAGACTGGGTTCCTAAGGAAGTATAAATGTTTTTGCAAGAATGTCCAAAAACCACCAAGACTCCTGTGTGGTACTTGGACAGTGGATGTTCCAGACATATGACTGGAACAAGAAGCCTATTGAAGGAGTTTGCACCTGTAGAAGATGGACCCAAAATTAAATTTGGAGGATCTGACAGAGGTGTAGTCAAGGGCTATGGTAAGATTACAAATGGCAGTATCACTATCACAAGAGTAACTTATGTGGAAGGGTTACAGCATAACCTTATAAGCATAAGTCAACTATGTGACTTGGGATATGTTGTTTCCTTCCACAAGGATAAGTGTCTGATTAAGGATTGTGAAAATGAATCCATTCTAACAGGCACTAGGAGTGAAAATATTTACTGTCTAAATTTCATTTGCATTAGGAGAAATGAGCATGTATGTCTTGTAGCAAATGATGGAGTGTCTGCTTGTGTAAAGTGGCATAAGAGATTAGCCCACATTAACTACAAGTCTCTCAAGAAATTAATGACAGAGAACATGGTTAGAGATGTTCCTAAGCTGGATTGCCTAGAGATGAGTCCTTGTCATGCATGTCAAATGGGCAAGCAAACAAGAACTTCATTTAGAAGCATACAGGACAAAGAATCCACTAGGTGTTTATACTTACTGCACATGGACCTATTTGGTCTTATGGCAGTGCACAGCCTAGGAGGAATGGCTTATACATTGGTTATTGTTGATGATCATTCTAGATTTGTCTGGGTGTTCTTTTTGAAACGCAAGTCTGATACCCTAAGTACATTCAAGAATTTTGTCAAACAAATTCAGAATAAAGTAAACAGCTCTGTGGTCAAAATCAGAAGTGATCATGGAACTGAATTTCAGTCTGGGTCAATGACCAAATTCTGTGAAGAAGAAGGTATCCTACAAGAGTTTTCTTCTCCCAGAACTCCACAACAGAATGGGGTGGCTGAGAGAAAAAATAGAACACGTATTGAAGCTGGAAGGACCATGCTAAGTGACTCCTCACTCCCAGAATACATTTGGGCTGAGGCAGTTAACATTGCATGTCATGTGCAAAATAGAGCACTCATCAATAAGAACTATAATAAGACTCCTTATGAGTTGATTAAGGGTAAGAAATCAACATTAGCTTACTTCAAAATCTTTGGAAGTAAATGTTATGTGCTGAAAAACAATAAGCACTATATTACCAAATTCTCTGAAATGAGCTATGAAGGTGTCTTTGTAGGATATAGCAAGCATAGCAAAGCCTACATAGTCTTCAATAAGAATGCTCTTACAATTGAGGAATTTGTTCATATTATTTTTTATGAGAGCAGCATGTTGCATAATCCTTCTTCTAGTTCATCCAATGCAGGAATTAAAGAAAGATTAGAGAACCTCAAAATCAGAGAAGAAGAACCAGTTGAGAAGAATCAGTCCTCTACAATGGACTCTATTCCAGAATCAGTAGAAGAGTCTACTGAAGAGTCAAATCCCCCAAATGAGAACCATGAACTAGGAGCTGAAGAAGTTACTGAAACAAGAGAACCAGCAAGAGTAATGTCCATTGCTATGAGACACCATAGAAATCATCCAGCAAATCAGATAATTGGTGAGCTCACTGATGGAGTGAGAACCAGAAGAAATGCACAAAATGAAAACTTGCACCTCCGTTTTCTATCCCAACTTAAGCCCAAGAAATTTGAGGAAGCCAACAAAGATCAATTCTGGGTTATGGCTATGCAAGAAGAGCTAAATCAATTCAAAAGGTGCAAGGTATGGAAACTTGTCCCAAGGCCACAAGGGCATAATATCATTGGAACAAAGTGGGTCTACAGAAATAAGATGGATGAAGCTGGATTGATTGTAAAGAACAAGGCAAGGTTGGTAGCTCAAGGATACATGCAGGAAGAAGACATAGACTTTGATCAGACATTTGCACTTGTTGCTAGACTGGAGGCCATCAGACTCTTTCTAGCATATGTTGCATACAAGGGGTTCAAAGTTTATCAAATGGACGTCAAATCAGCATTCCTAAATGGAAATCTAAAGAAGGAAGTCTATGTAGCTCAACCACCAGGTTTTATCTCTCCAACCTTTCTTGATCATGTGTATTTCCTCAAGAAAGTCTTATATGGGCTAAAGCAAGCTCCAAGGGCTTGGTATGAGACACTGCCTACCTTTCTCCTTGAAAACAAGTTCTCAAGAGGGAAGATAGATAAGGCTCTTTTCTTGAGAGAGTTGAAGAGCCAGATCCTTTTGGTCCACATATATGTTGATGACATTATATTTGGATCAACAGATGGGAGCCTTTGCAAAAAGTTTGCTAAACTTATGCAAAGTAAATTTGAAATGAGCAGTATGGGAGAGCTAAAATATTTTTTAGGTCTCCAAGTAAAGCAATCTGAGGAAGGAATTTTCATTTCTCAGACTAAATTTACCTTTGATATAATAGAAATTTGGTATGGAGAACTCTACCCCTATAAGAACTCCTATGGGTTCAACTATGTCTCTAGACAAGGATGAGAAGGGGAAACCCTATAATGAGTCCATGTATAGAAACATAATTGGCTCACTGCTCTACCTCACTGCTAGTAGGTCAGACATCATGTTTGCTACATGTGTCTGTGCAAGATATCAAGTGAACCCCAAAGAATCTTATTACTCAGCTGTGAAAAGAATTTTGAGATATCTGAAGGGTACTCTAAATCTGGGGCTCTGGTATCCTAAGTCAAATGACTTTGAGTTATGTGGATATTCTGATGCAGACTTTGCTGGGTGCAAAGAGGACAGAAAAAACACTTCAGGGACTTGTCAGTTCCTGAGAAGAAGGCTTGTGTCTTGGAGTAGTAAAAAGCAAAACAGTATTGTTATCTCCACAGCTGAATCAGAATACATTTCAGCTGGCAGTTGATGTGCACAGCTCCTGTGAATTCAACACCAATTAGAGGATTACAATTTGCATCTCAAGAGAACATCTCTCTTTTGTGATTCCTCAAGTGTCATTTCCATTGCCAAAAACCCTGTGGCACAGAGTAGAACAAAACATATTGAAATTAGATATCATTTCATTAGGGAGCATGTTGAAAAGGAGGACATCTGCCTTGAGTTTGTTAATACAGAGAGGCAGATAGCTGATATCTTCACTAAGCCCCTTGATGAGTCTAAGTTCAATCAATTCAAAATTAAATTGGGCATGTTAAGTTCTTAAAATTGGGCATGTTGAATCCATGACATCCTCCCTTAATAAGTGTGAAATGATCTGATAATGGGTTGGATCTCACGCAAGATTCACCCTAAAATGTTATGACAATCTTAGTTTTTGAAGACAGGAACACCAGGAAGAATAACTTAAAGTTTCCTAGAGAAAAACAACACAAAGAATATCGTCGTAATAGATAACGACGACATTGATGAAGGCTCGACGACAACATTCATACCTCGACGACAAGAGCAAAGACGTCTCGACGACACACTCGACGACAAAGTTCAATCCACACCGACAAAATGACATCACAGGACCCGACACTGTCATTATTGCGTCGCTATTATGGATTCTCAACACGACACAGGAGGATTTGAATAGGTACGCGCCTCTTTATCTTCATGATGCATTACTATATATATTAAATATTGTGTAAGCATAGAAATCACGCACACACAAAACCCTAGAATCCTTCCTTCATCTTCTTCCTTCTGATAACTCTCTGCTAACGGAATGGCGCCGAAGAAGAATGATGAGAAAATCCCTTCTGGAGGAGAATTTCTGAAAGGTAGCTTTGAGAAGACTGAAGAGGACCTGGATATGGCCATAACCCTGTTATACGCATCTGAGTTAGAATACCTCCTCACAGAGCCAACCCGTATCTACCATTCCGCCGTCTCAGCATTCTTTGCAAACGTCGAATTTCACAAATCAGAAAGGGAAATTCGCATTGTTGTGGCTGGGCAACACATTCAAATGACTGCTGATAGTCTATCCCAAATTCTACAACTTACTGCCTTTGAAAAGGATGAGACAGAAGAAGACGTCACAGATGCAGACGTCTACGAAGGATTGAAATGGTGCAGTTTTGAAACCAAACCCTATGGCAGCTTGCAGAGAATGCAAATGAACAGGCAAGGAAAACTACTGACAGACATCATTGGAAAGGTACTGCTTTGTAAGATAGGCTCGCATGATCGAGTCTCAAAAGGAATGTTTGAAATAATGGTCAGAGTAATCTTAAACAAAAGGACAGATTGGGGAAAGTTAATGTTCGACATGATTGCAGAAAACATAAATTCTCCAAAATTCGGAAGAATTCTATCTTTATATCTCTCGAATACCATCCATCATCTCCTTAAAATTTCAGAATCAATCCCTCTCCACTATCTTAAAAGGATAGATGTCAAGACAATGAGCATGTGGGAGAAGAGGTTCACAAAGAAAGATGTAGGTGAACCTTCTACTCAAGGCTCAAAGACCCCTGCCACAGTACCTCAAGTTCCTCAAGAACCCCTGACTTCTGTTGAGGGGGAGCCTGTGAGAGAAGAAACCCCTAGAATGGATAGTTCTCATACGCCTCAAGAGGAAGTGGATCCAGCTCATCTGGAGCTATCTGAAAGAGAACCAAGCAATCATGCAGATGTTGAAGAGCATGCTCAACCTGACAGGACCCTAAATGATTCTCTCAATAATGACATACATACACTCTCAGGAGGAGAAGAACATGAGCACCACGCAGAAACCCCTGCACCAATGGAGGGGGAGCATACAGGTCATTCAACAATGTTGCATTCACCTCCAATAATAGAAGTTGACCCACATCCTCTACCCAGCAGAACTCCCACAGTTCCATTACCTGATCTCATGTCCCACATGGAAGGCCTGATGAACAGACAAAGAGAACAATTTGAAGTCTATGTAAATCAAGCTGTCACAGGCAGCAGAAATGCTCTCTCTGGCAGGATAAATGCCCTCCAAAAAGATATCAATCACATAAACCATCAAAACTCAAATGCATATCAGACTGCTGCAAAGGCTGTGGCAAATACTGGGACTGAAATAGTCCATATAAATCAAGCTACCCATCTAATTGGCCAACAACTAAACATTGTGCTTAGTAGATTGTCTACCCTAAGAGACAATCAGCAGTCCATCATCCAGAACCAAGATGTGACTTTCAATGATTTTGAAGATGCCATCAACGCTGTCCTTCAAAGAATACCCTCCTCTGCTCAAGTAACTCAGGAGCTTGTGAGCAATGTAGGTGAAACATTGTTGCACCAGTTTCAAGTAACCCAAGATCATCTGTCAAATTCTTTCCATCAAGCTGTCAAAGCATCTCAGGGAACTCTCATGGATGTAATTGGCAATCTAAATAACCTCCTGGCCAGACAACTTCAAGCTTTTCAGGCATCCATCTTTAAAGAAATATTTTCAGAAGCCAGAAAGGGGAAGATAATGTCAAGTCACCATGCCATGTGGCTAGCAAATGAAGTCAGGTTCTCCGTGGAGCTTGAACCTATTGACTATGGGATTGTCTATCAACATCCAATTCCTGAAGGCAATCTCCCTGCAGAACCTCCTCAAAGTGCAATGCATGAAGCCCCTGAAGAACAGTATCAAGGGCCTGAAAGCTATCAAGAGTATTTTGTTGATGAGCCTGCAAGTGGAAGTAGACAAATCAGGAAAAGCAAAAGGCACTCTGCTGACCCTGAAGAGCAAGAACCTAAAAGGAGGAGAATAGAAGAGATAAGAAGAAATCCAAACTTTGAAGAATGGAGCCCTTGCTCTAGATATATCATTCTAAACACCTGGAATCTGTTTCAACAAGGAAAGCATGATAAGGGCCCATTCTACAGCTCAGAAGAATGGCAAAAATATGAAATGAGTGAAGTTGGTAGAAGGGTTTATTGGAACAAGATCAAAAGGGGAGAGACATCAGTACCTGCACATGTACCTCTCAGATATCACCCCAAGCCCTATAACTACTTTGAAAGACAAAAGCAAAAACAGGCTGAAGCTGAGCAGTCAAAGAAAGCAGGACCTTCTGAAAAAGGCAAAGATGTTCAAAAGGATTGAAAAGAAGAAGGATTCTAGAAATCATTTGCACACTTCTATACTTTACTTTTTTGTATCTGATATATATATTGTTAATGTATTGGTCTGTCATTAATTAATATATGCAGTGATCAAATGTCTAACTTATTGTCAATCATTATATTTGTTAGTAAGGCCTATCTATACTTGTAAGTTCTTGCTTCTTCAAATAAGGGGAGATTGTTGGGTATTGTGCATTCAATGACTTTAGATTTGAAGAAGGAACACAAGTATAGATAAGCTAAGTTGTTTTTGATATTGTGTTTAAGTTCATGTTATGACAGATACATCAAAGCTATATCACCAGTATATAGATGATACAAGTAATGAAAATTAACTAAGTAAAATATCGTCTCAAGACAGCAGAAGAATCGTGAAGAAAAGAATCATATCGTCGAAATAGTTTCGACGATATCGTCTTGATGAAGACACATCGTCTTGAATGTTGAAGAAAGCTTGTCGTGGATAAAGTTGAGTTCAAATGTCGACGACATCGTCTTGAAGAAAGCTTATTGCAGATAAAGCTAAAACATCTCTACGATATCGTTTTGAATAAGAAGTTCAACCTTAAAGGCTAAAAGATATAACTCCTTGATTCATAAAGAATGGTTCACATTGACACACATCGGCTTGAAGACCACATGTCGTCTAGAAGATCAAGACGATATCGTGTTGAACAAAGACAGTCAGCTGGAAGAACAAGTCTAAGTCTTATTCAAAGCAACATCTCGACGATGTCGTCTAAAAGAAGTAAAACCGTTGAGATATCAAGTAGAGTCGTGAAGAAGGAAGAATGTCGATGACATCGTCGTAAAGTATATCTGTTGTGTACACTGATCAAGACGATATCGTCTTGAAGTAGGAACATCGTCTTGACAAATTACAGAGCAACATTTAACGCGCAGACATTCTTGGAAATGATTATTCAGGAAATATGCACGCCACCTATCTTGCGCGCAAACCAAGGAGTAATAAATGATATATTTTCTACAGAATATAGTCGTTGCGCGGTATTTAAGAAAGGAATTTATTATTTCTATATTCTGCTATATCCAAGAAAGGTCAGTAGTTATGTTAAAAGAAATGTCAATTATGCAAGACGTTTTTAACGGGAAATTGATTATGGATTAATCAATAAAGGGTTTTTATGCAAAATTGCAGAGCATATAAAAGAAGATAATTTTTATCTACAGATCACCTTGCTCAGTATTATTCTCTCTAAGTTTCATTCTCACACATATTTCTGAAGAGAGAAAGAAAAGAATCAACAAGGAGAACAAGGCTTCATTGTTGTTGTGCTGTGAAGATCTACAGAAGATTCTAAAGAAAGGATCATTGATCCACAAGATCCTTGGGCTTATTGTTACAAGAAGAAGAAGATCTGTGACTGTGATTCAAGCTTTCATTTTTCTGAAGTCTTCTCTTCGACAACAACATTTCTGTATTACTTTGTAGGGCTCTTTGTGAGTCTGAGCTGGTAGAATCTAGTGATAGATCTGGGTTGGTAGGGTTCTTGGTGAACCTGAGTTTGGTAGGATCTTGTTGAAGATCTGAGTTTGTAGGACTTGTAAAGTCTGAGCTTTGTAGGGTTCTGTGTGAACCTGAGTTGTAAGATCTGATTATAGTGAAAAGATCTAAGTTGGAGAAGTTGCCTAGTCTAGCACACTGCTAGATGGGTGGGAGGGACAGTGGACTAACTCTAGACACATTGTCTAGTTGGGAACCACTATAAATCATTGTGTGTTTTATGTGATACTTGTGTGTTGTGATAGATAAATTATTAAATAGCAAAGTAAATTGAAAACACCTAATCACCCCCCTTTAGGTGTAGTTTATAGACAACCCATAATCTTTCAAAACTTCATCCACTTATACGTTGTTGTAACTGCTCGATAATCTTCCTTGCTGATGAAATGTCACAAAAATGAGAGAGCAATCTATTCCAATACAACATTCGGGTATATATAGAAAACCCGTACAACAATAATAATACTACGCAACATAAAAATAACGATAACGCAAACTCAACACCCCCTCAAGTTGGGCGTGTAATGTCAGCCATGCCAAACTTGCCGATAAGATTATTGAACATATTGAAGCTCAAACCCTTCGTGAGAACATCAGCCAACTGTTGATCAGATGGTACGAATGGGGTAACCACTGTCCCCCTGTCAATATTCTCCTTAATGAAATGCATGTCGATCTCGATGTGCTTCGTGCGATCATGTTGTACTGGATTGTGCGCTATAGAAATCGCCGCTTTATTATCGCAATACAACCTGACCGGCTCATTCCTCTTCAAACCCAGTTCCCCCAGGATGGCAGAGATCCATAGTCCTTCACAAATGTCATGGGCCATCGCCCTAAACTCGGCCTCAGCACTCGATCTAGCAACAACATGTTGTTTCTTGCTCCTCCAGCTAACCAGATTTCCTCCGACCATAGCACAATATCCCGAGGTGGAACGTCTGTCAGATGGCGATCCAGCCCAGTCTGCATCAGTATAGACTTCAATAGTCAATTTTTCATTTTTGGAAAATAGGATGCCCTTCCCTGGTGAGGACTTGAGGTATCTGAGGACTCGATGCGCAGCGTCAACATGTCGGGTCTTGGGAGTGTGCATGAACTGACTGAGAACTCCCACTGCATAAGAAATGACAGGTCGAGTGTGCGATAAGTAGATTAATTTCCCAACCAGCCTCTGGAAACCAGGGATATCTTCAATCACATCACCATCATCCCTACCTAGCTTGTGGTTGGTCTCGATTGGGGTATCGGCAGGTCTACAACCACTCATCCCGGTAGCATCAAGAAGATCGAGCGTATATTTCCTTTGAGATAAGAAAATACTGTGTTTTGACCTCGCAACCTCAATGCCTAAGAAGTACTTGAGGTCCCCCAAGTTTTTCACATCGAATTCCTTAGCCAATTTTCCCTTAAGGGCCTGAATCTCCACGTCGTCATCCCCAGTTATTATAATATCGTCCACATAAACTATTAGGACAGCCAATTTCCCTTTGCTGATTCTTATAAACATAGTATGGTCTGCATTGCTCTGGCTGTATCCGAAACTATGCATGGCTTTGTGGAACCTTCCAAACCAAGCTCTGGCTGATTGTTTTAGGCCGTATAGCGGCCTCTTTAACTTGCACACTTTCCCTGTGGATCCCTGTGGAGTGAGCCCCGGAGGAAGAGCCATGTACACCTCTTCTTCGAGATCGCCATGAAGGTAGGCGTTCTTGACATCTAGTTGGCAAAGTTTCCACCCCTTGCAAGCAGCGCAAGAAATGAGGATCCTGATTGAGTTCATCTTTGCAACAGGAGCAAACGTCTCCTGGTAATCAATACCCTCCGTCTGAGAGTAGCCTCTCGCCACCAGCCTTGCCTTGTATCGTTCCACAACTCCCGAGGGATTATGTTTGACAGCGAACACCCATTTGCATCCCACCACTTTCTTTCCTGGAGGTAATTGAACCAAATCCCATGTGTTGTTCTTCTCCAGGGCATTCATTTCTTCAAACATGGCTAACTTCCATCTGTCATCGGAAATGACATCCTGCCACGAAGTTGGGACAGAAACAGAAGACAAAGAGGAAACAAACACTTTATGGGAGGTTGTTAGAGAAGTATAAGACACGAATTGAGATATGGGGTGCCGAGTAGAAGTACCTTCCGACGGGTCAGGTGGGTGATCTGATATCCAGATGTTAGGCCGCGTGTTTGAAACCTTTTGCCGACGAGAGTAAACCTGTAGGGGTTTATGGACCTGGACCTCTACAGGTGGGGCATATGGACTAGCGGGAGTAGGTAGAGTGAGATGATATGCGGGAGGAATAGGTAAAGGGATGATCTCCAGAGAAAAAGGGGAACTCACTTCCGACGTAGGAGAGGGCCCCCCCTGAAGTGAGGACCCGTAATAACTCTCGGATTCACGGAACGTGACATCCATGGTGACGAAAACCTTCTCGCTGACAGGGTCATAACATTTATACCCTTTCTGAGTAGGGGAATATCCGATGAACACACACTTGTGCGCACGGGCATCAAGTTTCGAGCGGTGGTAGATGTGGAAAAAGCAAACACATCCAAAGACACGAGGTTGTAGAGTGGTAGGTGGCATGCCAAGCATGGTAAGGGGAGTTTCGAAATCGAGAACACGTGAAGGCATACGGTTGATAAGATACGCCGCGGTGAGAACCGCATCGCCCCAGTAGTACTTTGGAAGATGCATGTGAAGGAGAAGACATCGAGCAACTTCCAGGAGGTGGCGATTTTTCCGTTCTGCCACTCCATTTTGAGCAGGAGAGTAGACACATGATGTCTGATGAATGATCCCGTGATCGGCCAAGTATTGCTCGAAAGCCGAATCCATGAATTCCCGACCATTATCAGTGCGGAGAATTTTTATGGGGGTCGCAAACTGGGTGGAGACCATATTATGAAAACGTCGAAACAATCGATGAACGTCACAAACCAACAACAACCAGAAATAGACGCAACCGGGCAAGGACCCCACACATCGCTATGTATCAAATGGAAAGGAGCAGTACTGCGAGAAGAAACATGCTGAAAAGAAGTACGATGATGTTTACTAAGGTCACAAGCATCAAAATGAAAATTACGAAGTACATCAGATGACAAAACAGGAAATAAATGTTTCATGGAAACGATAGATGGATGTCCCAGCCGACAGTGCCAGGACTCTAAGGTGGCAGCCTGATCCGCATGAAGGGCCTGGGGAGAGGAAATCGGGGAAGAGGAATCGAACACATAGAGCCCATTCACCAGTTTACCAGTTCCAATCACCGTTCCCGTCTTCAGGTCCTGCAAAAATGCAAGAGGAAGGAAAAAAGGTTACGGAACAGTTCAACGAATTGGTTAAATGACTAATGGAAAGAAGATTCCGAGTGAAGTTTGGGACGTGAAGAACAGAGGAAAGGGTGAAGGAGGAGCACGGGATGGAACCCTTTCCGGCAATCGGGGAAAGGGACCCATCAGCGATGCTCACCTTTTCACGACCTGACAATGGAGAGTAGGACACAAAACCTGAGGAAGAGCTGGTCATATGATTTGTTGCTCCAGAGTCAATGATCCAGTGAGTAGAGGGGCGAGTGGAAGCAGCATGAGCACCTGGTGGCCCCTGATGGGCATACGAAGACGATGGGGCAGGGGACTCCGGTGACTGTCCCTGCATCAAGCGACGGAAGGCAAGCACCTCATCAGCAGAGAGAGTCAATGTCGGAGCAGGCAAGACAGGAGGAGGTTGCGGCTCTTCAAGACTTTCGGACAGATGCGCGGAGCGGGGCTGAGGAGAACGACCTGAGGTACGGCCGAAACCACGACCTCCACGAGCGGGAGGTCCACCACGGGGTGCAGGAAACCCATGAAGACGAAAGCAAGTCTCTCGTGTATGGCGGGCCTTCCCGCAATAGTCACAGAGCAGGTGATCCTTGTCACTGGGCTTTGATCTAGAATCACGAGGTCCCCGAGGCCCAGTTTGGGCCGCCAAAGCAAAACCATCTGGAGGAGGAACTGGAGTCCAAGTTTGTCGCCTATCAAATTCCTGCTGAACCAGACTGAATACCTCAGGAAGAGAGGGCAAAGGGGAGCGGCCAAGGATCTGCATACTGATGTGGTCGAAATCCCGATGCAAACCGTGAAGGAACTCAAAAACTCTATTGCGATCTTCTCGCGCGCGAACAAGAACTTCATCCTCAGGTGACACAAGAGTGAGCGAGTCGAAATGATCATATTCCTGATATAACTGGGTGAACTCGAGATAGTAGGTCGACGGAGGACGGTCGCCTTGACGTAAGAGGAAAATCTTTCTGCGCAGCTGAAATATCTGGGCTGCATTGCCCCGGCCCGAATAAGTAGTCTCGGCTCTTCGCCAAATATCGGCAGCAGTATCAAGGAACAGGTAGTTGCGGGCAATGGAATCAATCATGGAGTTCGTCAACCAAGACATGACGAGGGAATTCTCCGATTCCCATTGCGCCCAATCCGGTGAATCTGAGGTAGGGGTAGGGGTAGTACCCATGACATACCCAAACAGTCTCCTGCTCTTCAAAGCGAGGGTAACAGCCCGAGACCACGGGAGATAATTTGTACCATCGAGGCGAATCGTCGTGATCTGAGGAGTATTGTGATCATGTCCAGGACGGGAGAAAACACTGGGTGTAGCAGGGGCCGCGGGAGCACCGGTGGTAGAAGACATAGCGGGAGATCCATCAGTTCCGGCCATGGTAACCAAGAATACAAAACGAGGTGACCGGGAGAACCAAAAAAAAACGCCTAGATAGAAACTAGGGCTGCCTCATATAAAGAGGGAGGAGAGAAAAAAGGAGTAGACACCGGAAATGGCATCAAACGGACGATTGCATCTCCGGTGTCCAAAAAAACGGAACAAATCGAGGTGGAGTCGGACTGACTCCTAGGCGGAGGAGGAAGAAAAGATGAGAAGAAGAAAACTAGAGAAAAAAACGGGAAGAAGAACCCGGAAGAAGAGACGAAACCCCCGACCCGAGCGGAAGGTTCGACTGCGAGACGGAACCCCCGACGCTCTGGACGCGGGCTTGCGGGAGGAGACGCCGGATGAGGGACGCCGGACGAAGGCTAGCGGGATGTCCGACGAGCGATACGCGCCGATTGGGCGGCGGATCGAGCGAGGCGAGGCGGGGCGGAACTAGCGGCGCAGGTGCGGAAACGAGGAGATCGGTATCGGGGAAGCCCTAAGGCTCTGATACCATGATGAAATGTCACAAAAATGAGAGAGCAATCTATTCCAATACAACATTCGGGTATATATAGATAACTCGTACAACAATAATAATACTACGCAACATAAAAAATAACGATAACGCAAACTCAACATTTGCTTTATTACTTAACCCTTCACATTAATATAGGCTTTTATGCTTCCTCTGAGACATGTCACTTGCTTAAATAAAGAGAGTTGCAAGTCCACGACCTGAGCAAGAAGGTGGCACCTGTTACATTAATTTAAAGATTTAACAAAAATCCCTCATAGACTATGATCAACTTGTTGGCAAAGGCAGCGAAAGAATGAAAGCGGATATGTTAAGGATCTTCAAAGCTTCCTCATTATTAGTGATTCAGTCTGACCCGACCAACACGAGGAGCGGTGGAAAAAATAAGAATTATCATGGGAACTACGACAAAGTAAGAAGAACGTGGACGTTACAACCTATAAAATGTCAAGGTATGTCAGATATTCTCCATATTAGCATAGATACTTGTAGTATCTCGACCGACCTTATTCTACGATAATGTTGACCTCTAACAATCCCAAGGAGTGTCAGCAAGATCGAATTACCTGCTAACTTGTGTTAGAATATCTTTTATGCTTATACTTATGCGTTGTCGCTAGTAGACTCGTACCTCATATATTTGCACTCATATATAAAGCATGCATGGGATATCAATAATAACAATTCATTATTCCGGACATGGTATAAGAGTACTTTCCAATCTTTGCAAAGCAATAATTCCTCTGTGTCGGTTTTCTTTGAGTTTCTCCCTTCTTCGTTGAGGTCTCGAGTCGAGACTCCTGTCCATCAAGGTCCAGTTCCTCAGCTTTTGTCCTCTTCAATATGCTCTCCGTTCTTGGTTGAGATCCCAAGCCATAAGCCTTCTCCGTCAAGGTCCCAAGCCATAAGCCTTCTCCGTCGAGGTCCTAAGCCATAACCTTCTTCGTCGAGGTCACCAAGCCATAAGCCTTTTCAGTTTTCTGTCGAGGTCCAAAAATACCCATTGTTCCATCAAGATCTTAACGTTTAAGCCACGCAGCCTAGCTCAGTCGAGCCTTATCTCTATTGTGCTTCAGTCATACAGCTCGACTCTGTCAAGATCCTACCGAGCTCTCCATTCTTTCTCAATTGAGAACTTGGTGTTGTCTTCCTCTATTGTAATGATTGTATCAACCACTAGATGATCAATCAGGGGGGGCATGAGAGGTGCTTCCCTCGTGATTGATGGATGCACATCATCATACTCATAGGGCCCAGCAGGTCATATGAAGTCGCAGACATGGGGTCCACGACCCACACTTCCACGCTTGGAAATAGTTAGATATGAGTTTGTGTTCCGTGCAAGGGACACATCAGGACAGGGCACCTCTGGTTGCCATCATGGACTCAATAAACAGAATATGATCAGTAAGTCATGAAACATAAATTTAATAAGAACATGAAATTGAGTTATCTCAACTTTATGAAAGAACAAAGAACTCGAAAATTTATATACCTCGAGAATTTAAAACTATGAATAGAAATCATAATGCGACAATTACAAAAATGATTATTTATGTTATTACAGTTTATTTTATTCAAAAGCATGTATAATTACCTTGTTAGAAATCATAATCTCTAGATTCAATTATTGCATATTTATAGATGTTCATACATGTTTTATTTATGTCATTTTAGTGTGACTTGGAGAAAGAGTTTTTCTTACTCACCAGTTGGGTTGATCCATTTTTGGAACTTTTCTTTTCAGGGAACACAGGTCGGGAGATTCGTTTAGGATGCGCTTCTGAGGATTTCTACAATTTAGTTTATGTTTCCTTACAGTATGATGTATCACTTACGTATCAGACATTGTTTAGATTCCAGTATATTCAGACTTGTTGTACTTTATATTTTTAATTTGTTCTGTGAATCAAATTTTGAGGTATTCTTTTAACCTTAGCTTCACTTTTTGTTTTTGATGTATGCTTTAGATACTTCTTTCATATTTATTGTGTTGTACTAATTTTATTATTGTTGTTTAGTTTGCTTCATATGACGACCGTGCACCGGGCTTTTGAATTGTTGCCAAACTAGGTAGGGTGTTAAAATTTCTTCCCCTACTATTTAAGAATTGATGTAGCCCAGAACATGAATGACATATCTCTATCACAACAAAAGTATGTCCTTGATATTCTCTCAGTCATTGGATTATTGGGATGTCCCAATGACGTTCATAAATCTAATTGTCAGCTTTTTTATTCCATGGGCCCCCTCCCGCTTCTTTCAGATCCTAATAGATATAAGCAACTTATAGGAAAACTCACATAACTGTTTATTACCAAACCTGACATCACAGATTCACATATGATGTTGATTTTTTCAATCAATTCATGCAACCACCTATTATTGCGCATTAAGAATTGGTCCTTTATAACATTCACTACTTGAAGAAGGCTCCTCAACCAAATTTACTATTCAAACCAAGAAAATCCTTAAGTGTGTGAGCCACGATGTTGATTGGGTTGTGTTTGTTGATGATCGTCGTTCTATCAATAGGTACATAATCGTCTTCGTTGGAAGCCTTATTTCCAAGAAAAGCAAGAAGAATTTTGACTTTGCTTGTTAATTTGATCGAGCAGAATATTGAGCAATTACTCATCTTCTTTCAAAAACTTACCATAGTGTTCCTTCCAATAAGACATAGCATTACTACATCTTCTCTAGTTGCATCATTCTAGGATTGAGATAATCAATCGGTAATGTATATTGCATAAAATCTTGAATTTTTCATAAGTGCACTAAACATTAAACATATTGAGGTTGATTGTCACTTCATTCATAACGAGTGAGATAATAAAGTTATTCCATTACTCATGTATTATTATCATCTCAAATAGACGATATTCTCATCAAAGATTTACCGCAAAAAGATTTCTCACACCTTTATGGGAAAACTCAATTTCGACAATATTTATGCTCCAACTTGAGGGGTAGATCTTTTATCGATGAATTTGTCTACATAAGAGTCGATGGAGCCCGTATCTGAACCCCGCACAAGCGTTTGATTGCATTGCCCAATTAGTGATGATTGTAACGATGAATCAGTGCCTCTGTGAGAGTCGCACGGGTGAGGCCCGGCGAGGACTGGTGGAGGCAGTGGACTGTCGACTCTTCCATGCTAATGGGAGCCGTTTAGACCTTTTGTGCATATGCGGCATTGTGAATGTCAAAGTACTACTACGTGCGGGCAATCCAACCCAGTGTGTAGGTGACATTCAACGTTGAAATGTCCATACGATGGTGGATCAAAGGAGACAATCTCGTGGATGCGTGTTCCGGAGGGAATGACTCGCTTAGGGATTCCAGGGAGGAGGCGGCGTTGAACACGGATAGTTGGCCAGGTTGCATGGTGTGGAGCAACGCCAAAAACGACGTGAACTGCTCATCTTGGGCGTCGAGGCGATTACTAATGGTGGTGATAGCGCGCTCTAGGGCATCTACATGGTTGTCCATCATTTGATATGTATTGGGAACAAGAGGATGATATTGAATGTCATATGGAAAGGCGGCAAAGCCGGGAAAGGCCCGTCCGGGGATATGGGTGGTAGCCGAGAGGTGGACAGCACTTCGTGTTGGAGCAAACAGGTGTTGGAGAACCGTCGACTGTGCAGGAAGGGGCATTGTTGGAAGGGGAGGAGAAACCGATGTTGAATAGATGGAAATCGTACGGAGCGGAGGCTTGGAAGAGGGCGCTCAGTTGGCTGAAATCGCTCCTTGCAGCGTCGGGGGACATGGCCAGGTGCGCGCGCATAGGTTGTGGTCATCGAAGGATGGGAAATGACACTTGGGCCAGGCGGTCGGTCGAATCGTCGGAGAGGATGACTCAGTGCGGTGCTGGAGTAGTCGGTGTCAGTGCTGGAGTCTGATCGAACGGGAGATGGGGAGAGGAATCGAAGGTCGTTAGATCTAGTGTGGGTTCAAACGGAAGTGCGGCGACGAAAGATGATCGGATTATTTGGGCACTCGCAAAAACAATCTCGTGAAACAAAAACTGCACAAAAATAGGGTTTGGTCTGCGATAGATTACAGTTGTGGATGGTACGACAGATCGGACCAATGTTACGAACAAGAAAACAATGTACCCAAAATAGAAATAAGTGGATAAATCACAAGGAATACTCGTGTCCTGCTCCCGTAGGTTGGTTCATCCTTGAAATACCCTCTCAAACGAGAGATCTCAAACTCTAATGATCCAAGTATTCTTAAAACACTCAAGTCCTCTCCTTATATAATGAGAAAGATTCGCATAATATATTCCATATTACCCCTACAAGGTAAATATACATAATGAACATACAATATAAAATGTTCCATGCCATCGCCGTCGCGTGTGTGTAACAGTATTCCTCCTAGTTTTACTTATAGGAAATTAAAAGAACAAGTTTATGCATTAAAGAAATCTCTTTATAGGTTGAAATAATCTCCTAGAGCATGGTTTGGACGTTTCCGCAGTGTTGTGAAGCTATATATGTGTGTCAAAAACTCAAAATCGATGCACATCACACTCCTCTTATTGAACACAGAAAAAAATATTTGATTTTATGTGAATGATATTGCCTTTATTGGAAATGAAAAGGAAGAGATAGCCCTCTTAAAGGCGCATCTAACAAAAGAAAATAGGGTAAAGGACCATGGCCCCTTAAGATATTTTTGAGTTTTGGGTGACAAGAAAGTATAACTTAGATCTATTTGAGTAAATAGAGATGCAAGCTCATCGAGTCACTGATAAAGGTAAATTATTACATTGGCAGAGAATGGTAGTAAACACATTGTGAATGTATCAAATTATCAGTAATTCGTTGGAAATTTATTTATCCCTCTCGTGTTATATATGCTATAGCTTATGTTGTAGGGTTTTTTATCCAATGCATGCATGCCCTGCAGATTCATCACTAAGAAATCGCTCATGGGATTCTTCAAAACGTGAAGATTTACCCTCTAAAAAAGAATTATATTCTCCTTAGTTGACTCAACTAGTCGCACCAAGTTGGGTGTGGAAGTCACTCCAAATGTTGATTGGATCCACCATGGATATACAATCAGGTATTGGATACTACTTATTTGTTGACATGTTGTAACATGGGGAGCAAAAAACAGGATTTCATTGCTCATTTTAGTGTAGAGGTTGAGTTCAAATCCATGATGCAAACGATTTCTGAATTTTTATTGTTAAGGATTCTAATGAGAAACTTGAATCTCCTGGAGACTCAGTTTATCGTGTTATATTGTGACAATAAGGTTGTTATTAGCATTGTGCATAATCATATTCAAAGTGATCATACAAAGCACAGTGAAGTTGACATAAACTTCATCAAAGAGAAAAATAAGGATGAGACCGTTTGCATTCACTTCGTTTAATCTAAAAATCAATTTGCGGATTCGTTCGCAAAATGATTGAGTGAAGCATTTGTCATTAGCAAGTTAAGCATAATTAACTCTTATGCTCAACTTAAGAGGGAGTGTTAGGTGAGTTCGGTTCAGGACAGGTTTAAGTATATTTGTTCAGTCTATATGATTATCTCACTCGAGTAAAAGGGTGGGAATCCAAGGGATAAACACTATGAAGGATTATGGCCGCATCTGAGTGCACACAGTTTTCTAATCATGGACTTGTCTTCTTCCTTAGATGCAAAGTGACCCTTAGAACGAATATCTACTTCAACTAAAACTTATATAAAAACAAATTACTGATAGATGCTATAACTTCCAAATATCAAGTTGGATGGATACTCCCAGAGATCCCCTTCAACTAGGTTCGTGTGCTTTCTCCTCGTGCTCTACAAAAAACCCAGCTTCTTTCCTGCTTGATTAGTCAATTTTTGCATTGATCATATTCCCTGAACCCTAAACCCTAAAATCGTTCTCATAAAAGTGAAGGTAGAAAAAGGTAAGAGCTTACTTTCTCGAGTGATCTGCCGGAAGTTCTTGTACTCCCCGCTGGACGAGGATTCAGAATCCGACATAGACGTGATTGGCAATCCAGTAAGACTTCAGCAAGTTCCAGGGTGTGTATCGTCAACAACCTGCCTCCAGCCCCTCCGCCTCAGGCGATGATAATTTGACAAAATAGATAAATGATGGGAGGGAGGGAGGGTGGTATCTACCCTCTCCTCCCGAGAGCTGGCGGCTGGCCGTGGAAAGACGAGACGGATGGCCGGCGAAAGGATATGCCGCCGAGGGTTGACCGGATAGGAGATCTTCCCGGAGACAGTGTGTCGGCGAACAGCTGGCTCGGCTTGACCTGGAGAAGAGGAGGAATGCCGAAAAGGTGAATAGGTCGGATTTATTTGTTTATTATTTTTTAGTTTTATTTACGTGAAAACAAAATATTGAATGTTGTTAATTACAGCCTAATATTATTAAGCGCATGTTAAAATGCTATTTATCAATTATAAATGAAGGGGTCATTTCAAACAATAATATCAACAAAAATCATTAGTAATAAAATAATAATATATTAAGCAGTCCGCTGCATAAAATATTTGAGACAAAAAATTACTTTCGAAGACAAAACTTTATTTTATAAACATCTTCGAGACTTGAAATGAACATTTCTTGTGCATCCCCCCATTCGGCATAAAAATAAAATTATATAAATATTAGATTATATATAATATGATTTAAAGTAGTAAAAATGCAAGTTTTTACCTAGATATTAAGAGTGTGCAAAAATAATCGAAGAACCGAGAACCGGACCGGAATTTAACCGAACCGAACGATTTGGGTAGGTTCCAAATAAGTTTGGTTTGGGTCTGGTTCTCATAATACCATAATCAAAAATTCAGTTCAATTCCCGATTCCACCCATAACCGACTCGAAAATTGAAAATCAATGCTAAAGAAAAAATTTTGAGATAATAGTTATATATGACTTAGTAGATTAAAATGGTTGAGAATATATATAGTCATATGACTACAGAAAAAATTTTGTGAACTCTTGTAGTTGTATGACTTCAATGTTATAGAGAGCTATTATTTAAATATTTTAAGATATTAGTAGTTGTATGTCAAATAATTATGAGTTGGAATAATCATTTTTTTTAATTATTTTGAGACATTGGTAGAACCGAGAACCTAACTGGAACCGAACCGAAGTGAATGGTTCGGATCCGGTCAAATACTTTAGGACTGTGGGTTGGTTCCGGTTCCATAAATTTGGAACCGAACTTATATGAGTCGGTTCTTGGTTTTGGGTGGATCCAAACCGAACCGATTCGAGTTGCACCCTTCTAGATATAGTGTAATGTTGTTAGATTGTTGATCACCCTACAAACCTTTAGTGTTTACTTATCTGCACGAGATACATTAACGAAAAAATAGTAATCACAATATGCAAAAGTATTACTTATGTCTAAAAATAGAAAAATAAGCATACCTCGTTTTCAAGAAGCTCACAAATTAATTATTGCTTCCACTTATTCTTTGTTATCAGCTTCTCTAATTCTTGATAAGTGAAGTCTTACTTGTTGAAACCAGAGAACTGGTTTCGATGTTCGCAACGGGTATGCAGTTGACTCTTACTTCACCTGAGCTAAAACGCGTGACCGGTCGTTGAGAGTCGAAGGACCTTGCACCGAAGAACACTTGAATGCAACCAAAATAGACCATTTGAGCTGCAGCGATGAGGTCCCGCCACACACCCGGAATATCGTAGAGAGCTTCCCCTCACAAACCAATGCTGAGTCTGGGCATCCTGGAGAGCACTAAGGAACACCTGACTGTCGACTAGTCGGACAGAGGGCTGGCGTGCTTGCTCATATGTAACACGTGAGGGAGAGAAGAAGAGCCAACCCCTCCCAAGGTGCGCATGAGGGTCTATTTATAGACTTCTTGAAAATGGCTGTGAATAGCCGCTTGAAATTACTACTCGCACCCCCCGGATAACCAACTAGGAAGAGGGAGGGGGAGGTCGAGTGCCACTTGCCCGCTAGGAAGGGCGAGTGGAGGGCGAGAGGGGTCTTCCCCCACTTGACCGTAAGGGGGGAGAGTGGGGGTGCTTCCCCTGAAACCAGAGAGAGGGGGTGAGTGGGGGTGCTCCCCCTACCCGCCCGCAAGAGGGCGAGTGGGGGGCTTCCCCCACTCGCCATCAAGGGGGTGAGTGGGGGCCTCCCCCCCCCCCCCCCCCCCCCCCCCCCGCTCGTCAGCAAAATGGGGGGCGATCGCCCTGCTGCGCCTCTCTTCCCTCCCCCGGGCCCTCCTCTTACCTTGGTTGGTTTCAGTCGCCCCTGAACGGTCATTTTCACTTGTCACGACCACTTTTGCTATCCATCCGGGGCTCAACGAATTACGGATTATACATCACTCTTCCGCAATTGTTGTATGATATCTCCCCGGATCAAGATTGAGACAATCGATGTCACGTCATATTAGCATCATTGTACGACACCTTTGTGGCGCTTCATGCGAAGGCGTCAATGTCGAGCAAGGGGGCGAGTGGGGGGCTCCCCCCGCTCGCCAGCAAAACGGGGGGCGAGCGGGGGGCTCCCCCCGCTCGCCAGCAAAACGGGGGCGAGTGGCGGGGTCCCCCCGCTCGCTAGCAAAACGGGGGGGCGAGTGGGGGGCTTCCCCCACTCGCCCTGCTACACCTTTCTTCCCTCCCTCGGTCCCTTCTTGCCTTGGTTGGTTTCAGTCGCCTCTGAACGGTCATTTTCACTTGTCACGACCACCTTTGCTATCCATCGGGGTCTCGACGAATTACAGGTTATACACAATCCCCGTTTTTTTCGGGTTCGACGCGAGCCCAGAAAAACAATGGATCATATGTGGTTCGGAGAGACGGGTGTTGAGAACGCGGTGGTTTAACTCTTTAAAGACGGTTCAATCTGAACTAAGCACAAGAATGACAAACCTCTCTTCACTCAACAACCCTCCCGAGAACCGAGCTCAACTGGAGGTGGAGGAAGCTCAACACCTCTAGTCGAGCTGAACTCAACTTTAGGTGGAGGAAACTCGACATCTCTTAGTCGAGCCGAGCTCAACTTTAGGTGGAGGAAACTCGACACCTCTAGTCGAGTCGAGCTCAACTTTAGGTGGAGGAAACTCCACACCTCTTAGTCGAGTCGAGCTCCACTTTAGGTGGAGGGAACTCGACACGTCTTAGTCGAGTCGAGCTCAACTTTAGGTGGAGGAAACTCGACACCTCTTAGTCGAGTCGAGCTCAACTTTAGGTGGAGGGAACTCGACACCTCTTAGTCGAGTCGAGCTCAACTTTAGGTGGAAGAAACTCGACACCTCTTAGTCGAGCCGAAATCACCTGAGGTGGAGGAAGCTCCACACCTCTAATCGAGTTGAACTCAACTTGAGGTGGAGGAAGCTCCACACCTCTAGTCAAGCTGAACTCAACTTGAGGTGCAGGGAACTCGACACCTCTTAGTCGAGTCAAGCTCAACTTTAGGTGGAGAAAACTCGACACCTCTAGTCGAGTCGAGCTCAACTTTAGGTGGAGGGAACCTGCATGAGCCCGTGCATCGGTCTCTCTTCTCGAGGAGTTAACCAACAAAAGAACTTCCTGTCTCTCGAGTGAGTGCATCAGCCCTGCCGGCATCAAGGAGCCCGATCAGCGGCTCTTCTCAGGGCCTTAACCAAAAATGGACTTTCTGCCTCTCGAGTGAGTGCATCAGCCCTGTCGGCATCAAGGAGCCCGATAAGCAGCTCTTCTCGGGGCCTTAACCAAAAATGGACTTTTCACCTCTCAAATGAGTGCATCAGTACTACCGACATCAAGGAGCCCGGTCAGCGGCTCTTCTCGGTGGCTTAACCAAAAATGGACTTTCCGTCTCTCGTGTGAGTGCATCAGTCCTGCCGGCATCAAGGAGCTCGGTTAGCGACTCTTCTCGGGGACTTAACCAAAAATGGATTTTCCACCTCTCGAGTTAGTGCATCAGTCCTGCCTGCATCAAGGAGCCTGGCCAACGGCTCTTCTCGGGGCCTTAACCAAAAATGGACTTTCCGCCTCTCGAGTGAGTGCATCAGTCCTGGCCGTATCAAGGAGCCCGGTCATCGGCTCTTCTCGAGGACTTAACCAAATATGGACTTTCCGCCTCTCGAGTGAGTGCATCAGTCTTGTCGGTATCAAGGAGCCCGGTCAGCGGCTCTTCTCGGGGACTTAACCAAAAATGGATTTTCCTCCTCTCGAGTGAGTGCATCAGTCATGCTGGCATCAAGGAGCCCGGTCAGCGGCTCTTCTCGGGGCCATAACCAAAAATGGACTTTCCTCCTCTCGAGTGAATGCATCAGCCCTGCCGGCATCAAGGAGCTCGGTCAGTGGCTCTTCTCGGGGCCTTAAGAAAAAATGGACTTTTCGCCTCTCGAGTGAGTGCATCAGTCCTACCGGCATCAAGGAGCCCAGTCAGCGGCTCTTCTCGGGGCCTTAACCAAAAATGGACTTTCTGCTTCTCGAGTGAGTGCATAAGTCCTGCCGGCATCAAGGAGCCCGGTCAGCGGCTCTTCTCGGGGACTTAACCAAAAATGGATTTTCCGCCTCTCGAGTGATTGCATCAGTCCTGCCGGCATCAAGGAGCCCGGTCAGCGGCTCTTCTCGGGGCCTTAACCAAAAATGGACTTTTGCCTCTCTAGTGAGTGCATCAGTCCTGCCGGCATCAAAGAACCCGGTCAGCGGCTCTTCTCGGGGACATAACCAAAAATAAACTTTCCGCCTCTCGAATGAGTGCATCAGTCCTGCCGGCATCAAAGAGCCCGGTCAGCGGCTCTTCTCGGGAACTTAACCAAAAATGGACTTTCCGCCTCTCGAGTGAGTGCATCAGTCATGTCAGCATCAAGGAGCCCGATCAGCGGCTCTTCTCGGGGCCTTAACCAAAAATGGACTTTCCGCCTCTCGAGTGAGTGCATCAGTCATGTCGGCATCAAGGAGCCCGGTCAGCAGCTCTTCTCGGGGCCTTAACCAAAAATAGACTTTTCGCCTCTCGAGTGAGTGCATCAGTCCTGCCGGCATCAAAGAGCCCGGTCAGCGCCTTTTCTCGGGGCTTAATAAAATATTTCTACTCTACCTGGCAGAAACAAGATTCATTAAGATAAGATGTTCATCACTCATTACAGATAAGTAAGCAGACATCCACACTCTCATAGATATACTCCCGGACCTTCTTTTGGTCCTCCTTGCACAGTCTTTAGTTGTCCTGCACTTTCTCGGGCCTCCCGCCCTCGTCGCTGAAAACTTCTTTTGTCTTCACCTCCTCTGCCACCTCTAGCCCGGCCAAGCTCTATATCACCTTGTCCACTTACTCCGCTTCCTCCTTTTAATTCCAATTGCCACGACTTGCTAGGAGGGGATGAGTTCCTTGACTCTTCACTTCCAATCATGGGACTTACTCAGGGCTTTCTGAACCAGCTGCTTCCACGCTCACCACACCATAATGTTGAAACCAAAGAACTAATTTCGACGTTCGCAACGGGTATCCAGTTGACCCTTACTTCACCTAAGCTAGAACGCGTGACCGGTCGCTGAGAGCCGAAGGACCTTGCACCGAAGAACACTTGAATGCAACCAAAATAGACCTCTTGAGCTGCAGCGAGGAGGTCCTGCCACACACCCGGAAGATCGTAGAGAGCTTCCCCTCCCAAACTAATGCTGAGCCTGGGCACCCTAGAGAGCACTAAGGAACACCTGACTATCGACTAGTCGGACAGCGGGCTGGAGTATTTGCTCACAGGTAACACGCGAGGGAGAGAAGAAGAGTCAACCCCTCCCAAGGTGGCTATGGGGGTTTATTTATAGACTTCTTGAAAAGGGTTGCGAATAGCTGCTTGAAATTACTACCCGCACACCCGAATAACCCATTAGGAAGAGGGAGGGGGAGGTCGAGTGCCACTTGCCCTCTAGGAAGGGCAAGTGGGGGGCGAGAGGGGTCTTCCCCCACTTGACCGTAAGGGGGGAGAGTGGGGGTGCTTCCCCTGAAACCAGAGAGAGGGGGTGAGTGGGGGTGCTCCCCCTACCCGCCCGCAAGAAGGCGAGTGGGGGGCTCCCCCCACTCGCCAGCAAGGGCCCCCTCGCCAGTAAGGGGGCGAGTGGGGGGCTCCTCCCACTCGACAGCCAAGGGGAGAGTGAGGGGATCCCCCCACTTGTCAGCAAGGGGGCGAGTGGGGCGCTTCCCCCACTCGCCAGCAAGGGCGGCGAGTGGGGGGCTCCCCCACCTCGCCAGCAAAAGAGGGGGGGGGGGGTGAGTGTGGGGCTTCCCCCACTGGCCCTGCAACACCTTTCTTCCCTCCCATGGGCCCTCCTCTTACCTTGGTTGGTTTCAGTCACCTCTGAACGATCATTTTCACTTGTCACGACCACCTTTGCTATCCATCGGGGTCTCGACGAATTACGTGTTATACATCACTCTCCCGCAATTGTAGCATGATATCTCCCTGGATCAAGATTGTGATAATCGATGGCACGCCATATTAGCATCACTGTACGACATCTCTGTGGCGCTTCATGCGAAAACGCCATTGTTCTCCTAGAGACATGTCATGATCTTCATCTTGTCTTCTTCTTTTAGCTCGTCGCTGATCTTCACACTCCCGGGTATTCTGCCCACATTCACCACCTCCACCTCTTCGATTTCTTTTGCCACCTCTAAACGGTGCACTCCTTCTAGAACCTCGTCTAAACTTTCGACCTCCTCCATCCAACAGATGGTGTTGACTACGTTCAAGTAGCACTTCCGAGCAACTTTAGGATCACTCCTGATCCTGATCTGCACTCCTCCATATTTGTACTTCAGGCAGTGGTGGAAAATGGAGGGTATAGGTAGAAGGTGATGTTAAGTTCCCTTCCAAAGATTGTGTTATAGATGCTCAGAGCGTCGACGATGACGAATCAATAGTTCTTTGAGGTGCCCCAAGGGTCACCAACAACTCCACCCCTCATTCTACTTATTTCCTCTCCCCTGAGAAGCCAAACAACGAGCCATCTGAAGTTGTCACCTGATGAATAGCAAATTATACATATTTTTAGTATAATTTTTAGCCTAATTTTGGGTAATTTTGTTCATATTGCATGTAAATTATTGAATAAATCTCCTATTTTATCTAATGTATATAAATATTTTTTTTTTGAAAAAAAAGTTATTTAATTATGAAACAAATCAGAATTTATGTAAAAATAAGTAAATATACTTATATAAGAATAAAATTTTAAAATATTATTGTATAATAAATTTATTATAAATATAATAAATACATATATATATAATATATAAAATATAAATAATATAGTTATATGTATGTAAATAATAAGCAAAATAAATAATGATATATTTATATGTAAATATGATTTTTAAAAATATAATAATGCATATATATATATAATATAGTAGTATAGTAATAAATGTAAAATAATAATAGTATATAAAATAATATATATATATATATAATAAATAATAACATAGTATATATATTAAATATAATCATAGAAATAAATTATGTAAATTAAAAAAATTTAAAATAAAATAAAATAATATATAAACTCAGCTGGAGATTCGTCGAACGCTGCTCTGCGTTCGTCGAACGCTGCTAGGCGTTCGACGAATGCGCGGCGCCAGCGTTCGACGTTCTCCATATATTTTATTATATATTATATATACTATATATATATCTGCGGCCGGTCGACGAAATCAAGGCGTTTGACGAATGCGCGGCACCTGGCGTTCGACGTTCTCCATATATTATATTATATATTATATATACTATATATATATCTGTAGTCGGTCGACGAAATCCAGGCGTTCGACGAATTCTCTTCCTCTCTCGTTCGACGAATTCATCACAGCCATCCCTGTTCGACGAAATCGCTCCCAGCAAGCTCCCGCCAGCTCTCTCCTTCTAGAACCAAGCCAGCTTCTATCCGCACCCGGCCAGCTCAAGTCAAATTTGCCTACCTCTCGGTCAACAGCCAGCTGCTATTTTCTTATCTTTTTTTACTAATTTGAGCCCACCTTTGCCTATAAATAAAGGGGCTCCTCCCTTGTTTTGAGGGTTCATATATTTTAGAACCTAAGCAAGTTTTCTTTTTTTGAGTGTTTTGTGAGTTTTGTTTGAGTGTTTATGAGTTTGTTTGTGTGTTTCCTAAGCCCTAGTTTGGGCTCTTTTTGTCCTCTAAGTTTAGACTTTCTTGCAAAAAGTTGTTATATATATAATAATTATATTGTTCTTGTTCTTCTTGTTCTTCTTTTGTTCATGTTGAGTGTGTGAGTGTATGAGTGTAAATTTTAATGTTTTTGTTTTGATTTTAGTTTTTTATTTATTTATGAAAGTGTGTGTGTGTGTGTATGAGATTAAATTTATTGCTTTCATAATTTAGATTTAATGCTTTAATTTTAATGCTTTCATAACTTAGATTTTAATGCTTTCATAATTAGATTTTAAAGCTTTCATAGCTTAGCTTTATTGCTTTCTTTAATTTTCGTAGAGTGCGTGCGTATATGAGATAGCTTTTCTGATTTATTTCAATTAAGTCATTTAAATTTTCGTAGAGTGCGTGAGTTTTTCATTTAGTATGTTCTTTTATTTTCTATCGCTTTTCTTGGTTTTTGCTACATGCACGCCAAGCCCGCGATTATCGTCATTTTTGCTTTCTAAATTATTGCAAACGTAAAAATCAATCGATCTTTTCGATAAAATAATAACGTATTTCTAAAGTAACAATAATCGACACGAACTTGGAAAAATACGACCTTGATATTTTCTAAAAATTTATCTTATACTATACGCGATAAGGTATACTTGCATTTTCGAATGATTTGTTTGGATAATAACGATACGAAAACTTCGCAAAAACTCTCCCTTTCTATATAAAATTAATTGAATTCGGCACCGCCGCCGCGGCGTGGTCGTCAATATTCCGAAAGAAGGAAAGACTATTACTTCTATCATCTCGATAGGTAGGATAATGGTTAGTTCCTCGAAGTAGGAGTACTCGCGAGACGCCTCGAACGCGCCCGCCGAATTCTACCCGCACTCCAGAAAGCTTTTGCGGCGCTCTCAAATAAATTTTAATCATCAAGTTTTTGGCGCCGTTGCTGGGGACAAGTGTCGTTATTTCGAAAAGAAATCGCTATTAATTTTATCATTATTTTTGTTTATTCTTCAAAAAAAAATATCTATAAAATCTAAAAAAATTAAAAAACTCCTAAAATTACAAAAATATTTCTATCCTATTGTATATACCTTTTTCATAACAAAAAATTTACAAAATCCAAAAAAATATAATAACCCCTAAAATGGAAAAAATTTACCTTATTTTGTAAATAATATTTTCATACAAAAAAACTTTAAAATCCAAAAAAAATCTAAAAATCTTAAAATGAAAGAAAAAATTACCTTATTTTTGTACCTAATGATATAGTTTATTTAATAAAAAAACAAAAAAAATATAATAAAAACTTACTTTGTAAATAAATAAATAAAAAAAAACTTAAAAAAAACCAACAACAATAAGTTCTTTTTTTTTTTATCTAAAAAAGATTTAGACAGCGTCGCCCGGGAGCTTCTCCCGATAATTCGAAAGAAGGAAAAACTATTACTTCTATCATCTCGATAGGTAGGATGATGGTAGTTCCTCGAAGTAGAATTACTCGCGGGATTCCTTGAAAACGGTCGCTTAAATCTAATCCATTACCCGGGCTTAAGTAAAAATCTAAAAATCAAAAAACCAAAAAAATTCTAAAAACAACAAAATAAAAAAAAGTTATATTGCAAATAAATAAATTTAAACAAAAAAACAAGAAAAAAACAAGAAAAAGCTTGAAAAACTAAAAAATTTCAAAACACGAATCATCTATATATATTTTCATCCAAGAAAAAGGCTCTTTCTTTCTTTTACTTAAATTATCATAAAAAAAATATATCCAAAAATCAAATCAAAAAAATAAAAATAAAAAAATTTGCTTATAAAAAAAGAATTAATTTTTATATAAAAGTATATGACCCGGGGAAGCTCTTCGGATTATCCGAAATTTGTTTTTGATCCAGAAATCGAGCGCACTCTTCACGAGCGTCTTCGATCTCGTGACCAACAACAACCCTTAAATCTCGAAGAATTAACCGGCGATACTATAGCGGATAATATGGCAGATCCTAATTCAAATGCGGCCCCACAACGGACCATGGCCTACTATTCCAGGCCGAATTTGGAAGATACTGGGTCAAGTGTCGCTCGCCCCGCGATAGCTCCACTCCCGCGTGGGTGAATACTAATTATAATAATACTAATTATAATAATAATAATTATAATAATTTAAATGAAGAATCGGTAGATTACCTCGACAATCAAGTTCGGCCTCCCTTTAACCCTAATAATAACCCATATAGTAATAACTATAATCCGGGTTGGAGGAATCACCCGAACTTCTCCTGGAGTAATCAAAATAACGCGCAGCGACCCCAAAATGTAAATCCGCACCGATTTCATCAGGGATATCCGCCGCCTCCTCCAAAACTTTCTCCGTTCGAAGAAGCTTTCGCTAAACACGTCGCGTCTAATTACTCAAATATCCGGAACATCACCGGATCGCTAAAAAACTTAGAAAATCAAGTTGAACAACTTGCGAAGATGGTCTCCGAGCGGCAACTTGGAGCTTTGTCGGGTAATACGGAGCCGAACCCCCGAGTCTAACCGTCAAATCAGTCAAGCTATGCAACGGTAAACAAAGCGCTCATGGGAGGCACCCCATATTTATCTAATATTTTCTTACTTCTCCATATTTTGCAGGTATTCATCCGGTCATCCCGTCTCCAAATCAGGGACGTGCCTTTTTCCCCTGCTATTTCCTTGTATTTTTCATGCTTTTGTGCATATACAATTGTTCCTCATACTTAATTTCAACATTGAGGACAATGTTGACTTTTAAGTATGGGGGTGTTTTTTTCCCCTCCTTTTGTAATTATTTTTGTCCCTCCCATATTAGAAAAACCTCAAAAAAAATATTTGAAAAAAAAATATTATGTATATATTTATGCACATTTGAAAAAATAAAAAAAAAGTCATTATAAATTTTTTTTTATTAATGTATATATAAGATAAAAAATTGAAAAAAAAATATTATGTATATATTTATGCACATTTGAAAAAATCAACAAAATGTCATTATAATTTTTTTAAAGTATAAATGTATATATAAGAAAAAATTTTGAAAAATCCAAAAAAATTGAAAAAAAAATTTACTTAGAAATTTGTTATAACAAAATTCACAAAATTTTGTCATAACACCAAAATTTTATTTATTTATGTTTTTATTTTCCTTTCTTTTTTTTTCTTTTTTTTTTCTTATTAACTATTTATATGTATTTTGTTACAACAAAAACAAAAATTCAAAAAAAAAGATCATAATAAAAATTAAAAACTTATCCGATAAAATCCCAAAAATATAATAAAAACCCCTACTTAGCTTTGTATTTATCAAAATTAGTTTGAGTTTATTTATAAACATTTTCATTATTTTTTATTTGCCAAAACCCTTATTCGTATCATGGTTTGTAAGATTTAC
The DNA here is from genome assembly GCA_033032865.1 of Dactylorhiza incarnata. Taxonomy (NCBI): domain Eukaryota; kingdom Viridiplantae; phylum Streptophyta; class Magnoliopsida; order Asparagales; family Orchidaceae; genus Dactylorhiza; species Dactylorhiza incarnata. The sequence continues at coordinate 799,813 of JAWHQI010000310.1, read as the reverse complement.
ATTCATGAAATTTTCGTTATAAATAATATATTGTGTTTTTAATTTAATTTGAGAACAAATTTTTTAGCACTACTTCAAGTTTACCCTATGGCAGACCATCTTTAGACTTTAATTATTCCTACTCCAAACTTGTGAAACTTTAGGAATGTTTTAAACCTACTAAAACTTGCTCTCAAAAATTTTCTTAATTTATAAAATCTAGAAATTTCTAAATCCCTTACATCCCCTTTTTTGGTATATTATTTTAAAAGATCTTATGTCAATGGGAATAAGATTTCATGCCGTAAACATAGGCACCCAATTTTATTAAAAGATTATATGGCATGGGAATAAGATTTTTGTTCCCTAAACATATTCATTGGGTTATTTTGGAAGATTGAAAAAAAAATCATTATGGGAATATGATTCCATTCCCTAGCCACTCTCAAATCCAAAAAAAATTGAGTGGGGTGAGAGGATAAAATCCATCACCCCCAAATCAAAAGTCTCTTCTCCTACCAAGCTCCCCCTACCCCCAGCCAATCAAATTGAAAACTAGATATAAATGAAAAAAATGAGAGAGTATAATTAGTAAGTTTTAATTATTCTAAAAAAAATTCTTTAAAAAGTTAAAGTTATTATAATTCTATTCTAATCATGGTGCTAATTATTGCAATTATTTAGGTTGCTACTTAGCTAACTTTAGAAGTCTTGTTGGCTAAATTTTTTTTGCTCTTTTTAAATCATTATCACGATGTTGGACTTACCTCTTTTAATCTCCTAAATTTATTTCAAGCTTACTTTCGATTAAATAAAATTTTGGTAAATTAGAAATTCTATTAATGTCTTATGGGTATCTCTTACTTTTGCCTTGGAATAGCAAAAGCTTAAGTATGAGGGTATTTAATGAATAGCAAATTATACATATTTGTAGTATAATTTTTAGCCTAATTTTGGGTAATTTTGTTCATATTGCATGTAAATTATTGAATAAATCTCTTGTTTTATCTAATGTATATATATATATTTATCTTTTTGAAAAAAAAAAAGAGTTATTTAATTATGAAACAAATCAGAATTTATGTAAAAATAAGTAAATATACTTATATAAGAATAAAATTTTGAAATATTATTGTATAATAAATTTATTATAAATATAATAAATACATATATATATATAATATAAAATATAAATAATATAGTTATATGTATGTAAATAATAAGCAAAATAAATAATGATATATTTATATGTAAATATGATTTTCAAAAATATAATAATACATATATATATAATATAGTAGTATAGTAATAAATGTAAAATAATAATAGTATATAAAATAATATATATATAATAAATAATAACATAGTATATATATTAAATATAATCATAGAAATAAATTATGTAAATTAAAAGAAAATCAAATTAAAAAAAATTAAAATAAAATAAAATAATATATAAACTCAGCTGGAGATTCGTCGAACGCTGCTCAGCGTTCGTCGAACGCTGCTAGGCGTTCGACGAATGCGCGGCGCCAGCGTTCGACGTTCTCTATATATTTTATTATATATTATATATACTATATATATATATCTGCGGCCGGTCGACGAAATCAAGGCGTTCGACGAATGCGCTGCGCCTGGCGTTCGACGTTGTCCATATATTATATTATATATTATATATACTATATATATTTATATCTGCAGTCGGTCGACGAAATCCAGGCGTTCGACGAATTCTCTTCCTCTCCCGTTCGACGAATTCATCACAGCCATCCCTGTTCGACGAAATCGCTCCCAGCAAGCTCTCCCGCCAACTCTCTCCTTCTAGAACCAAGCCAGCTTCTATCCGCACCCCAGCACAAGTCAAATTTGCCTACCTCTCGGTCAACAGCCAGCTGCTATTTTCTTATCTTTTTTTACTAATTGCAGCCCACCTTTGCCTATAAATAAAGGGGCTCCTCCCTTATTTTGAGGGTTCATATATTTTAGAACCTAAGTAAGTTTTCTTTTTTTGAGTGTTCTGTGAGTTTTGTTTGAGTGTTTGTGAGTTTGTTTGTGTGTTTCCTAAGCCCTAGTTTGGGCTCTTTTTGTCCTCTAAGTTTAGACTTTCTTGCAAAAAGTTGTTATATATATAATAATTATATTGTTCTTGTTCTTCTTGTTCTTCTTTTGTTCATGTTGAGTGTGTGAGTGTATGCGTGTAAATTCTAATGTTTTTGTTTTTATTTTAGTTTTTTATTTATTTATGAAAGTGTGTGTGTATGAGATTAATTTTATTGCTTTCATAATTTAGATTTAATGCTTTTATAACTTAGATTTTAATGCTTTCATAATTAGATTTTAAAGCTTCCATAGCTTAGCTTTATTGCTTTCTTTAATTTCCGTAGAGTGCGTGCGTATATGAGATAGCTTTTCTGCTTTATTTCAATTAAGTCATTTAAATTTCCGTAGAGTGCGTGAGTTTTTCATTTAGTGTGTTCTTTTCTTTTCTATCGCTTTTCTTGGTTCTTGCTACATGCACACCAAGCCCGCGATTATCGTCATTTTTGCTTTCTAAATTATTGCAAACGTAAAAATCAATCGATCTTTTCGATAAAATATTAGCGTATTTCTAAAGTAACAATAATCGACACGACCTTGGAAAAATACGACCTTGATATTTTCTAAAAATTTATCCTATATTATACGCGATAAGGTATACTTGCCTTTTCGAATGATTAGTTTGGATAATAACGATACGAAAACTTCGCAAAAACTCTCCCTTTTTATATAAAATTAATTGAATTCGGCGCCGCCGCCACGGCGTGGTCGTCGATATTCCGAAAGAAGGAAAGACTATTACTTCTATCATCTCGATAGGTAGGATAATGGTTAGTTCCTCGAAGTAGGAGTACTCGCGAGACGCCTCGAACGCGCCCGCCGAATTCTACCCGCACCTGGGAAAGCTTTTGCGGCGCTCTCAAATAAATTTTAATCATCATCACCCTTTTTGCATCTACTATCATCGCATCGAACGCCTTCTTGAAGAAGACATTGACGGAACTCTCATTGTCCACCAGAATCCGAGAAACAGTGAAGTTTTCGATCGTTTACTAGATGATGACGACATCGTGGAATGATTCTCATTCCCCCAAGATGTCCTCCTCCGAGAATGTGATCTCTTCCACCGGGGGAGGCATTTGGGAGGTCGAAGCGACACTCTGATGATAGATCACGTGGAGACTTCCTTTCTGTGAGGCTCCTATTCCGTCTCCACTGCAGATGACGTTGATGTAACGACTCAAAATAAAAGAAAAGAAAAAGAATGAATCAAAATTCCCGATGATGAAATAATAAAATCAGTGTCGAGACGACGTCGCACTTTAAGTTTGAAATTTTGGATTTGTCGATGATTTTTGCGACGCTCGTTTCGTTTTAATTTGTTATGTTGATTTTTTTATGCTATTGGCACTTATGCTATTGGCACCGAACATTATATATATTGGTCTTATGGTAGATGTGACATTGGCTTTTGGATTGTTGGCTTTGGGGTTCATTTACTTGGGCTGCTGATAGAATTCTTCATGTTGATCTTCATATGGCTGTAATATTACTGCTGCTTTGGGTTGTTTGGGCTGGCCGGATATTATATAGAAGATATTATTATATCATTATAAGCGATTTAAGCGGTGGATTTCTCCTTCTTCTTATACTTGGCTGCTTATTTTCTCCCGTCTCTCTCCCGTCTCCCGTCTCCCGTCTCCTGGAAAGGTCGGCAGTGCCGATAGAGCTAGGGTTGGATGCGCCGCTTCTTCCCCATCGACGGTGGCCTCTCTTCCTTGGTCATTAGTGCTGGGAGAACTTTATTGTTGCCTCCTCCTTGCCTCTTAGTTGGTTTGCTGCTCCTACTGGCCGGCAGTTCTGGGTGAACTCCCCCCCCCCCCTCTGTGAGCTCCTCTTTTACCTTCTGTTCCTTCATCTTCTAGAAATAGTGAAGTAGAAATTTATTTGGAGTCTCTACGTGGCTCTTGCCGGCTAGGGTTTTTATGGGGAGATTGCTCAGATATTTGGGGCTTTTCATTTTTTGGAGTGGCCTTGTTTGTCCTTGAAATTGGGGGCTTCCTTCTTGTCCCTTGTTGACCGGCTAGGGTTGCTGCTTGTTGGAAAAGGATTGGGCTGTTATCTCTTGGTTGTTGTATATTTTGGCCGGCTGTGTTAATAGGGTTTTGTGCTATCTATTATTCCTTTATTGTTGGCTGCTGCTGTGGGCTGCCATGAGCTGTTTTATTTGTGTTGTTTGGGTTCCTGTGTAGTGCTATTTTGATGAGGGGAAACTCACTTGTTAGCTTATTGTTGGCTTTTGTTAGCTGCTATTGCTTAGCCGGCTGTTTTATTAGCTATCTACTAGTTGCTGCCATTAGATATTTTCGTTGACTACTTAATTGGCTGCCAACAGTGACTCTTGGGTTATGTTTAGTGGCTGAATTTTGATCTTACAAGTGGCTGAATTTTGAGTTCGAAATCTGATTTTTGACACTTTCTTTGAGTCACCAAAGTCGTCTTTCCTTAGGCAGCTCCTTTCGAGTCGTAGTTGTAATCGTCGTGTAATCGTCGTAGGAAATAAAGCGTATCGCGACGCAACCCTAAAGTAAATGATTTCATTGATACTGCAGAGGATGGCGTCCGGAGATAGACCCGATGAAAATCCTGGTACGATTAAAGGCAAAGGAAACTTGGTGAGTACTTATTTCTTTAATTATGCATAGCTTTGAATTATTTTTACTATACATATGATAGATTTTGATACAAAAATTATTTTAGTGATTGTGCATTAATATGAAATTGAAATTGTTCGAATTTTGAATCACTGATAAATCCAAAAATCGCTGGAAAATGTTGAATTGGCAATAAAGAAGCGATGAATTAACTTCTGAGGGAAATAATTTAAATAAACCTATTATATGATTGAATAAGAACATTGCATCGATGCATAAGAATAATTGAAATGATAAGGGTTAGGGGTGTAAACGAGTCGAGCTCGAGTCGAGCTTGGCAAAAATCCCAAACTCGAGCTCGAGCTCGAGCTAAATATTTCGAGCTCGAGCTCGAGCTCGAGCTCGTCGAGCTCACCCTGCTTGGCTCGAGCTCGAGCTCGAGACCAGTATATTGAGCTCGAGCTCGAGCTTTCGAGCTCGCGAGCTCGAGTCGAGCTCGAGCTGCTCGCGAGCTTTTTGCTCATGAACCCATTTTTATTTTTATTTATTTATATTTAAAAAAAAAAACCAAAAAAAAAAGCTCGCGAGCCGGCTCGCGAGCTCAAGAACAAGAGTAATCGAGCTCGAGCTCGGCTCGAAATCGAGCTCGAGCTCGGCTCGAAATCTAGCTCGAGCTCGTCGAGCTCGAGCTCGAGCTCAACTGCTTCGAGCTCGAGTCGAGCTTTTTTCGAGCCGGCTCATCGAGCTCACGAGCCGGCTCGACTCAACTTGCAGGGCTAATAAGGGTTAACCCAGTAGCCGTAGTGGGGGTGTGAATACGCTACGGCGGAATGTGCTTTTGATATTGATTGAGGTCGTTGAAGGCCGGAGGCCGTTGAAGGCCAAGAGGTCGTTGAAGACCAAGAAGGAATGAATCTACAGTAACCCTTATGATTTCCAAATTAAACTAAGTTAAAGATAAATTGAGAAATCTGAATAAGAACATTGTGAAAACAGATTAATGAATGAGCTGTGATTCGAAAGAACATGAAATATGTTTGATACGAAAGAATATTTGATACGAATGAACGAAACGATTATTGAATAGATCGACTACCAGAACTTGAAACAGAAATCATTGATGTACGAACACTGTAATTACTGTTATTCATTATTTCTGATACATGTTAGAGTATTTTGTACACTGAAATTGAATACCATGCTGTTATATACACTGAAATGGAATATATGCATATTGCTACTAACGTTTGTTACTTGCATGTACAACAGTTAAAGAGGTATGTTACTCGCTTAGTCATATTCTTTATGACTAAATCCGTTGTGATTTATCTTTTTAGGTAGTGGATGCGACTCCGAGTGCTCCGAGAAAAGCTAAACTAACTCGAAATGAAGAACGAGCAAAGGTATGAATTTAGTTTATGTATTTTCATTGTACTCATATTTTACTATGCTGCGATAAATTCTATCAAAGAGACTCAGATATAGAATTTCTGTGAGGTCTGGCTCGGGGCCTCACAATTTGGTATCAGAGGGAGGTTTATCAAGCAAGTAAAAAGTTATGAGTACATGATACATAAACGAGCGTGAAAATATTTCTGAAATGCTAATGTCATTGTGTTCCAAGGACCCCGTCCATGTCTATGCAAGTAAGCGAGTCCGTGAAGGTCGAGACGAACAAGAGTTAAATAAAGATACGTTGTCAGCGGAGAGTGATAATGGAAATCAGCCGCGTCCCCTCGTGAATGACCTCACCCAAGCTCTTGCCGAAGCTTTAAAGCTGGTCTTGCCAACCCTACTTGCACCTGGTCCAGCTGCCCCTCGTGTTGATCCTGTACCTCCTCCTGTACCAAACCCAATTCCTGTTCAGCTGCCGATAGTTCCTGTAATTCCTGCAGTGCCTGCAGCCCCGCCTCAGCACCGTCAATTAGATGTGGATCTGAAACAATTCCTAGAATTGAAGCCGCCACCGTTTAGAGGAGGTTTACCCCCGCTCGAAACCGAAGATTGATTTTGCGAATGGAAACGATTTTCGAAGTAATGGAGTGCCCTGAGAATAGGAAGGTGAGTTTAGCTGCGTATATTTTGGAAGGGGAGGCGAAATGATGGTGGACTAGTATTATGAAGAGAAAGTATGAAGTTCGTGGTATGCCAGTCATTACTTGGAGAGAATTCCTGCAAGAGTTTACGTCGTGGTTTGTTCCGAGATCTGAGAAAAGGTTGTTGCACGATCAATTTCTCCGTTTAGTTCAAGGAAGTAAATCAGTACTGCAGTATGAAGCAAAATTTACAAAATTAGGTTATTATGCAGACTCCTTGATAGCAACCGAAGAAGATAGGTGTCATCAATTTCAGCAAGGTCTTCACGATGAAATTCATGCTCTCTTGGTGCCTATGGATATCCTTGAATATGGAAAATTAGTGGAAAGAGCTAGGCTGGTTGAAATTGATGTAGAGAAATCTAGGTGGAGATGGAAACAAGCCAGAAAGAGGTTTAGAGAAGGTTCGCATAAGGAAGTGATTGAAACTGTGAGTGAGCCGCAGTGGAAAGAAAGGAAGGTATCGCAAGTTGCTCCTGCAGCAAGTAGCAATGTGTCCCAGACGTCTCAGACATCTCAGGTATGTGTAAAATGTGGAAAGATTCATAAGGGAGAATGTCTCGCAGGCGTTTGCTTTTATTGTCGTCAACCAGGGCATAGGCGAGCCGATTGCCCAAAGTTGAATCAATCGAAGGAAGGTAGAGACGCTCCAAGACCTTCGCAGCAGAAGCTATTTCAGATCGGAGCTGAATCGTTAGCATCCACCCCGGCACCAGAAGAAGCAGTTCCAGAAGAACGTCGTATCGAGCCCCGCACAATGAATTTAGGTCAACCTTGGGAAGGACGGAAGGAAGGAAGGAAGTGAAAGCATCTTTTACATTTTGTGTAAACTCGTATGTTATGTTATGTAATATATCGAAGTTATGTTAGTAGACGTCTTGTCTGTAAATAGTGTAACTCGAACTGCTTTTGAACTGCTTTTGAAGTTAGCTTTCAGTATAAACAATGTTCTTGTTTAAAGTAATGTCATCCTTCTGCGATTTTCGAGGACGAAAATTCCTCTTAGGAGGGAAGAGTTTGTAATGACTCAAAATAAAAGAAAAGAAAAAGAATGAATCAAAATTCCCGATGATGAAATAATAAAATCAGTGTCGAGACGACGTCGCACTTTAAGTTTGAAATTTTGGATTTGTCGATGATTTTTGCGACACTCGTTTAGTTTTAATTTGTTATGTTGATTTATTTATTTTTATGCTATTGGCACTTATGCTATTGGCACCGAGCATTATATATATTGGTCTTATGGTAGAGGTGACATTGGCTTTTGGATTGTTGGCTTTGGGGTTCATTTACTTGGGCTGCTGATAGCCTTCTTCATGTTGATCTTCATATGGCTGTAATATTACTGCTGCTTTGGGTTGTTTGGGCTGGCCGGATATTATATAGAAGATATTATTATATCATTATAAGCGATTTAAGCGGTGGATTTCTCCTTCTTCTTATACTTGGCTGCTTATTTTCTCTCGTCTCTCTCCCGTCTCCCGTCTCCTGGAAAGGTCGGCAATGCCGATAAAGCTAGGTTGGATGCGCCGCTTCTTCCCCATCGACGGTGGCCTCTCTTCCTTGGTCATTGGTGCTGGGAGAACTATATTGCTGCCTCCTCCTTGCCTCTTAGTTAGTTTGTTGCTCCTACTGGCCGGCAGTTCTGGGTGAACTCCCCCCCCCCCTCTGTGAGCTCCTCTTTTACCTTATGTTCCTTCATCTTCTAGAAATATTGAAGTAGAAATTTATTTGGAGTCTCTACGTGGCTCTTGCCGGCTAGGGTTTTTATGGGGAGAATGCTCAGATATTTGGGGCTTTTCATTTTGTTGGAGTGGCCTTGTTTGTCCTTGAAATTGGGGGCTTCCTTCTTGTCCCTTGTTGGCCGGCTAGGGTTGCTGCTTGTTGGAAAAGGATTGGGCTGTTATCTCTTGGCTGTTGTATATTTTGGTCGGCTGTGTTAATAGGGTTTTGTGCTATCTATTATTCCTTTATTGTTGGCTGCTGCTGTGGGCTGCCATGAGCTGTTTTATTTGTGTTGTTTGGGTTCCTGTGTAGTGCTATTTTGATGAGGGGAAACTCACTTGTTAGCTTATTGTTGGCTTTTGTTAGCTGTTATTGCTTAGCCGACTGTTTTATTAGCTGTCTACTAGTTGCTGCCATTAGATATTTTCGTTGACTACTTAATTGGCTGCCAACAGTGACTCTTGGGTTATGTTTAGTGGCTGAATTTTGATCTTACAAGTGGCTGAATTTTGAGTTCGAAATCTGATTTTTGACGCTTTCTTTGAGTCACCAAAGTCGTCTTTCCTTAGGCAGCTCCTTTCGAGTCGTAGTTGTAATCGTCGTGTAATCGTCGTAGGAAATAAAGCGTATCGCGATGCAACCCTAAAGTAAATGATTTCATTGATACTGCAGAGGATGGCGTCCGGAGATAGACCCGATGAAAACCTGGTACGATTAAAGGCAAAGGAAACTTGGTGAGTACTTATTTCTTTAATTATGCATAGCTTTGAATTATTTTTACTATACATATGATAGATTTTGATACAGAAAGTATTTTAGTGATTGTGCATTAATATGAAATTGAAATTGTTTGAATTTTGAATCACTGATAAATCCAAAAATCGCTGGAAAATGTTGAATTGGCAATAAAGAAGCGATGAATTAACTTCTGAGGGAAATAATTTAAATAAACCTATTATATGATTGAATAAGAACATTGCATCGATGCATAAGAATAATTGAAATGATAAGGGTTAACCCAGTAGCCGTAGTGGGGGTGTGAATACGCTACGGCGGAATGTGCTTTTGATATTGATTGAGGCCGTTGAAGGCCGGAGGCCGTTGAAGGCCAAGAGGTCGTTGAAGACCAAGAAGGAATGAATCTACAGTAACCCTTATGATTTCCAAATTAAATTAAGTTAAAGATAAATTGAGAAATCTGAATAAGAACATTGTGAAAACAGATTGAATGAGCTATGATTCGAAAGAACATGAAATCTGTTTGATACGAAAGAATATTTGATACGAATGAACGAAACGATTATTGAATAGATCGACTACCAGAACTTGAAACAGAAATCATTGATGTACGAACACTGTAATTACTGTTATTCATTATTTCTGATACATGTTAGAGTATTTTGTACACTGAAATTAAATACCATGCTGTTATATACACTAAAATGGAATATATGCATATTGCTACTAACGTTTGTTGCTTGCATGTACAACAGTTAAAGAGGTATGTTACTCGCTTAGTCATATTCTATATGACTAAATCCGTTGTGATTTATCTTTTTAGGTAGCGAATGCGACTTCGAGTGCTCCGAGAAAAGCTAAACTGGCTCGAACTGAAGAACGAGCAAAGGTATGAATTTAGTTTATGTATTTTCATTGTACTCATATTTTACTATGCTGCGATAAATTCTATCAAAGAGACTCAGATACAGAATTTCTGTGAGGTCTGGCTCGTGGCCTCACAGTTGATCCCACCGCGCGTCCCCACATCCACTCTATCCTCGCACCTTCTATGACCCGGTGCCTGAACCACCTCTTCCTCAGTTGGAACTCTTCATTGTTGCTCTTCACCCCCTCCTAAGGCTCTACTTTCTCCGGCTATCCTCCTGGAATTTAAGAACTCTGGATAAGTTGTGAAAGAATGACCCTGCCTCTGATGTAGCTCACAATATGGAGGAACAACCACGCACTGATCCCTCTGATGTTGATTTATTCTATGGGGATGATGCCCCTGGCTAACAATCGCCATCGTTTGTCTATGAGGGATCTGTTATACCTTCCGCCTCCCTGCTGCCTCTCAGGATGATTGAAGCGGGCTTGTCTCTCGGGGAGAAATGTCTCCCAGATCCCATGGGATGGGGGTCTTCCTGCTGGCCTCCACGTCGGCCTGTTCATCGGGCCTGAAACCTCCCATAAGGTCCCTGATTCTCTGAATCCACGAATGGCCTCCTCACTCCTGCCTCCTCGACTCCTCTTGCCTTCTTGGCTCGGTCCTCCTTCCCCCTCCCGGGGCCTTGCCTTCCTCTGCTCTGTTCATCCTCATAAGCTTAGCTAAGATACTACTATTTGTATTTTATCCTTCTATGAATCTCCCCGCTCGATCGATCAAGTCTTCGAAAGAAACTGGAGGATCCTTGCTTACTTCTAGCTTGAAGAGGCCTTCTTGCAAGCCAAAAGTGTGTGTCAGTTGCAAAGTAAAGTTATACACCTCCTGGATGTTCAAAATCACCTCCTAAAAGTGGTCAATATAACTTCTCAAAGTCTCATTGACTCGCTGCTTGAGATGGAAGAGAATTGTTGGCCCCCTTCTTTCTCTTCTTTGAAGTTGTGAAGCACAGCATCAACCATCGGCGCAATTCCTCGATACAGTAAATGGAGCCCATCGGCAACTGATTAAATCAGTCCCTTGCCTTCTCCTTGAAGGTTATAACAAAGAATTTGCACTTAAAGGCGTTAATCATGGTTCAGATGGAGACTACATCCTCGAACCACTGCAGATGCTGAATGAGATCATCTTTTCCCGTATAATAACTCAGTGGGTTCTTTGAACCCTTCGGAGTCTATGGACAATAAGAGTTGGATGTAAAATGGACTTGTAGGCCTGAATTGACGAGTTGACGGGTGGAGACCTACTCTAGCTTGCGGAAGTGAACTCCCAGAGAACTTGCCATAGGATTGACCACGCGGAACTGAATCTTGTACGAGCTCACTGGGAGACCTCGCGACTGCTGAACTCGTTCAGGCTCTTCCTAGGCAACCTCTTTACCAAGTCGCTGAGACGGTTCGCCATCCTCATAAGAAGTATCGTGGTGACGCAAAGTCTCCTTGACCTCAGCACAGGGAGTGAGTAATTCTCACAACGTGTTTTCCATCCCACGACTGAAGTCTGCAAAATCAACTCTTGTCATGAACTCCCCTTCAACTCGCGAACTGTTGGCGTCGATCTCCTGCTCGTCATTTTGAACTATGACATCTTTCGTAAAAGTTTCCTCCTCAAACTATGGTCTACACTCACCACACAAAAAATGTTGGAACCTGCAGGAAACCGGTTCACAAGAGTTCGGATCAAAGGGGTAGCCCGATGTTACTGATTCCGCGGTCTAACACAATAGACCTAATGGCAAGAGCAAGAGAGAGAAAGAACTGGAATCGTCTACAAACAAGACCTGAGTGCTGCAACGAGGAGGTCCCGCCACATAATCGGAAGTGTATAGGAACTTCTCCTCCAAAGCCATAAGCTGAGCCAGGCACAAGGAAGACAAGACTTGAGAAGTAAAGAGCTTGGGTGGTGGGTGTTGGAACCAAGACTTGGCCCCAATGAGGAGATCGGACCCCTTAGAGGGGGTAGGTAGCACTTACTGATCCCGCGGAAGGAAACAAACCAGAGACTAAGAGCTAAACACGGACCCTTGGCTACAGCGCGGAGGTCCCACCACACACCCGAAAGATCTTTAGAGTGCTTCCTCTCCTGAGCCAAAGCTGGAGCTGGGCACCTTGAATAGCATGAGGAGCTAAACAAAATGACCTAAGGAGGAGGAAGCAAAAGACTGGAGTGCTATCCCAAGGTGCCCTTCAAGGTCTATATATAGATTTTCTCTTCTACTCTGCTAATAGTGCAATTACGCCATTTATTTTTACTAAACGCACCCCAAATTAGTCTGCTAACAGCCAAACTCCGTTGTTCTGAGGGCTATGGCAGCTCACCAAGGGTATCTAGGTAATTTCACCTTTAAACCCTCCTGGGCGAGTGGACCATGAAGGTGTCACTCGCCAGCCTCCCCGGGTGAGTGGCCAGTAAAAGTGCCACCCACCGGCATCCCCGGGCGAGTGGCCCGTGAAGGCGCTACCCGCCGGCCTCCTTGAGCGAGTGGCCCGTGAGGGCGCCACCCGCCGGCCTTCTTGAGCGAGTGTCCCTTGAGGGCGCCACCTGCCGGCCTTCCTGCGAGCCGAGTGCGCGAGCTTTCTCTTTACAGGTGGAGACGCCAATCATCCCGCCTCCTCGGTATAATGACTCCTCGCCATATACTACTCACGAGGTAGAATGCTTGGTTCACCTCCTCCCTTTACCTTACTCGCCGCGAGACGACGAGATGCTTCTTGACCCGCATTCGCCCGATTTATCCTCTGTCGAACACTGAGTTGTACACAATCCCCGCTCTTTGTGAGATTGTCCCAAGCTCATGAAGAAACTTCCAACCCTAGGTGTTCGCCGGGCAATTGCTGACCTGGCAGGAATCTTTGGTGGGTCCCACCCCTGGCACTATAAATACTGCACCTTCTGGGCGATGAGTAACACTTTCCTTCACCATCTTTTCTCGCAATTTGCCATTGCAGTAGCTAGAATGCCTCTTTTAGAGGAAGCTCAAGCTCGCATGGACGCGTCCCGGGCAAACAAACATTCATCAACCATCCAACTCACCCCATAGTTCGGCCGACGCGCTGGGAGGGTACCTGAGTTGACAGGTCGGTACCCCTCGTTATTGTGCTAACTCCACTTTCTTTTTCGTAGGTCACGCTCTTGGGAGGAACCCTTGCGAGCGGGACCCTGGCAGGTACTAACCTCCCCTCCCTTGGGGGAACCGACTCGACGATCGTGGACATGGATGCGAACGACCTGCGTGTCCCCTCGTCGCGACCTGGTGAGCTCCTCGCTCCTCTTCCTGACCAAATTTCTTGACTGCTGAGTCACCCTTGTGCCCTTGTTTGTCTTGCAGAGAACCCCCCGACGACCCCTGAGAAGCGCGCCACTCCGGTGGGCTCGCTGGTTCTTTCGAGCGGGACAGTCCCTATCCCGGGGTTCGGTATCCCAGGCCAGCGGAGTCCTAGCGGCTCGCTCTTTGCCGAAATCCACAACCTCGACACCGCGACGCACCTTGCCGAAATCCATAACCTCGACGTCGTGCCGTACCCTCTGGCCTGGGGAAGTCCATCACGTCGTCCTTCATTGAGGTCTTCCAGGGATAACCGGGCTCTTCTCGCCAGCACCCCGGTAAAGGGACCATAGCCATGCCAAGTTGGTTGATTCTAGTGATCCTTCGCACCTTATTCTCGTCGCTAACTTCTGTTTCGCAGGTGTTCGCAAGAGCTCTCCCGCCGACCCAGACTTCGGGGAAGAGGAGATATCGCCCCCGCCCTCGCCCGACCAAATTGCTGACTTCCTGGAGGATCCTCGCGATCCCGAGCTGATGAAGAGGCAGACTGCCGAGGTGCTCCAGAAGTACGGCTACCTGCTGCGGGATCTATTCAGCCAGGCGCGAGAGGACAGGGAGGACACCGAGGAATGGCTCGCTGCCATTGAGGATAAACACGCACGGGTCCTCGCCGAGCTGCAGCTGGATACCCGCGGCGAGGTCACCTCACCGGGGATGCACCTCTCGCGGGCAGGGGTGCACCTCTCGCGGGCAGAGGACCAAGTCCACCTGCTACAGCGCGAGGTCCACGCCGTCTGCGCCTACCACTACCCGTGGGTACCGCCGAGCTCGGGGGTGCGGGGCCGAGGTCGATGGAGGTTGATCCAGTACTGATCCTTCTCGTGCCCCCTCCCCCACTTGGCAAATTTGTAATGTACTTTATGATTTTAATATGAACAATCTGCGAATAATACGGCTTTTACTTAGCTTGGTGCTTTGTGCCCGCCATTGGGCTTTTCGCTCTGGCCTTTTTGTTGTGATATTGTTGCTTGTGTTGTGCTCGCTAGTTATACATTTCTATCTCTTTGTGTTTCTGCACATAATTTTGATGGGACTCGCCTCGCTCACATCGCACTCACCCAACCCATAGCGAGCTGGCCTTGGACAATCACTGCGAGCGGGTGGGGAACGTGATTCATTCACATATCACATCGTCGGGAGATTCCGCTAACCGCACCCCGGACACCATGATTTTGCTAATTGTACCCACTGACGCCTTGATTCCTCCCCGCCGCCTTTTATTTTTCTATAAATAGGCCTCGACTCCAAAGCTAACCACCACATTCATTACTCTTGATCCCTGCTTCTTTCGTTCTCAAGAACTCAAGCTAGCTCTCTCGCTTTTGCTCTTTCCTGCAAAAAGATGGGTGGCGACGGGGGTGACGCTGAGGGTCGGGCTAAATGTGTCTGGACATTTTGCGACCACTCTTTCTTTAACTGCTCGCTCACAGAGGGCGAGTACCACTTCGTAGTTGTGAACTACATCTCTCATGGGTTCTCAGCTCGCCACCCGGCGAAGACCGATGCCATCAATGACCTCTACTCGGAGGAGCTCTCCATTCCGACGGCCCACTTCGACGTCGGCCTGCGACTCCCTCTCTGGCCGGAGATCAGCCAGGTACTCGCTCGCTCTTTTGCTTCCCTTTTTGTTCTCGCATAAGATTTCCTTCTAATCGCGTTTCGCAAACTCTCCAGATATTCAAATACTTCGGCGTGATCCCGGGTCAGATGACTCCAAACTCGATCGATGTCATGGTGGCCTTCGCCTGCTACATGAGGGAAGAGCGAATCAAGTTCAGCTTGCCGGTTTTCCGTAAGCTTTTTTCTTTCAGGGCGAACAAGGATGAAACCACCTTCTTCGCGAGCAATCACGCCAAGGTCCACGAGACGGTCAACAAGAGCCACTATTGGACGCAAAAGTTCGTGCTCGTGAAGGAGCCTTTCAACAATGTCCCCTTCTCGCCTATCCAGCGCGACGAGCCAACTTACCGCCCACCTACACTCGGCGGCTCTGAAGACGAGCTCTTCAAGTACATGTCTACAAACTTCGAGGTCGCTTACCTACGGAGGAATGTCGACTCGCTAGCCCCTGTGCCGCCCGGAGCAGGTTTGACTCGCACCCACTCTTTACCTCGCCTTCCGCACCTACTTTCTTTTATTAACTTCTGGCAATTACCACTCGCAAGAGATCTGCTGCTCCACCCGCCCTATGCAAGGGTCGGGACCATCTCCCCCAGCCTCCTACTCGCCTCCTCCGCCACCGAGGCGTGCCGGGATGTCCCCACCTCCTCCGCTCCTTCCAAGAAGCGGCCCTCACCCGCGGGCCATGGGTCGTCCCGCCCGCCGCCACCGGCCAAGAAGAAAAGGTCCTCGCCCCTAGCCAAGGGGAAGGGGGTTGTTGAGGACTTGTCCGGGGCCGAACCCCCGGTGGTTCCATTAGTTGGTAAGGAGATCAGCGAGGTTGCCAAGGTGTCCGCCGGCGGGTCGGGTGTACCCGGCCCGGCTAGCCATCGAAACTTCTGTCTCGACATAAATCACCGAGACGAGGCTGACGAGCCTCTGCTGGTTTGGGATCAGGAGGCCAATCGGGCCTCTATCTCAACCCTTCTCCCCTCCTAGGTGGAGCAGGAGTCCATCAAAGTCCATGCCTTCACTCTGTCCTTCGGGCTCTAAGTCTGAGAGGATGCCATTGACTTTGGCGCTTTCACGCCTCGGGTGCTGGCGCATGAAAGTGCGCGAGCCCAGCTTCGCGCTCTGGAGCTCGCCCATATGGCGGGCCGTCGATACCTCAAGACGGAGAGGAATTCCGAAGAGCTCAAACGCGAGCTGAAGGCGGCGACCGAGGAGATCGCCGACCTCAAGGAGAAACAGGAGGTATTCGAGGGCCACCTAGCCAGTCTTAAAGACGAGATGGTAAGTTCATTTGAGAATTCACCTATCTTCCTTCTCGTCGTTCTTCATCTCCTAACCGATTTATCTTCCGCAGGATGCCGAGACGGCGAGCTAACTTCTCGCTCGCACCTCCGACCTCGAGAAGGAGATCGCCGGGCTGAAGGACCAGAACCTCAAGTTGGCCCGGGATGCCCTCCCTCCGCCTACTCGCAGCTCCACGACCCTGAAGGCCGAGTTGCGCGAGCGAGAGGAAGCGATGCGAGATACTGCGATCTCGACAGCGAGGCTTATCTTCCGCACCCTGAGGGGGGCAAAGCTTCTCTCTGCCGAGGCAGCACAGCTAACTGCCGAGGAGGTGGTCCCAGAGCTATCCGCGGAGATATCAGAGTCTGAAGACAGTGGGAGCGAGGGGTCCGAGGATGACTCATAAACTTGTATTTTTCCTTATTTTCTTTTGAACTTCTTGCTGGCGATAACGTCGTGAAACCTGTAACGAAACCTTCTTGATGAAATGAAAAGAATTTTTGCGTAATGCTTCTCTTACTTGTCGCGGCGCATTTGTGCACCCCTTTACACAATACTCGCACATCGTTCCCGCGGCACTCGCGCACCGTTCTCGCGCGTTATCTGTTTGTAATGAAACTTCTTGGTACAATAAAATGAAAACTCACTTAGTTTATCCTCTGTTGTCTCTTATTTCTATTTTATCTTCGTCTCGCCACCGCGTTCTTGCATATACCTTTCGTACGATGGCATTTGCGGACCTCTCACTCATCAGAACTTGCTAGGCTCGCGCAAACTAAACCTCGCGAATACTTCGCGCATTAGAACTCGCTAGGCCTGCACAGATTAGAACTCGTGAACCCTTAGTATATTGAACCTCACTAGACCATCATAAATTGGAACTCGCGAATCCTTGGCATATTGAGCCTCGTTAGGCCTGCGTAAATTAGAACTCGCAAATCCTTGGCATATTGAGCCTCGCTAGGCCTGCGTAAATTGGAACTCGCGAACCCCCAGGCGAGCCCTTTGCTAACTCGACACCCGGAGCCTTCTGCCGACCCAAGTAGCTAAGAGAACCACAGCCAGCTAGGTGAGAGCCTGGCAGCGGCGTTCTCCTGGTCATGCCACAACTCTTACCTTCCACTTGCCAGCCTCTCCGCGAGATCGACCTGACCCACCGGCTAATGAGAGCCCGGCAGCGGAATCATCAGGGGCAATTCATCACAAACTTTCACTTGCCAGCCTCTCCGCGAGATCGACCTGACCCACCGACTAATGTGAGCCCGACAACGGAATCATCCGGGGCAATCCAGCACAAACTTTCACTTGCCAGCCTCTCCGCGAGATCGACCTGACCCACCGGCTAATGAAAGCACGACAACGGAATCATCCGGGGCAATCCAGCACAAACTTTCACTTGTCAGCCTCTCCAGGAGATCGACCTGACTCACCAGCTAATAAGAGCCCGAAAGCGGAATCATCAGGGGCAATCCAGAACAAACTTTCACTTGCCAGCCTCTCCGTGAGATCGACCTAACCCACCGGCTTATGAGAGCCCGATAGCGGAATCATCCGGGGCAATCCAGCACAAACTTTCACTTGCCAGCCTCTCCGCGAGATCGACCTGACCCACCGGCTAATGAGAGCCTGGCAGCGGAATCATCTGTGGCAATCCAGCACAAACTTTCACTTGCCAGCCTCTCCACAAGATCGACCTGACCACCGGCTAATGAGAGTCCTGCAGCGGAATCATCCGGAGCAATCCAGCACAAACTTTCACTTGTCAGCCTCTCCGCGAGATCGACCTGACCCACCGGCTAATGAGAGCCCGACAGCGGAATAATCTGGGGGCAATCCAGTACAAACTTTCATTTGTCAGCCTCTCCGCGAGATCGACCTGACCCACCGGCTAATGAGAGCCCGGCAACGGAATCATCCGGGGCAATCTAGCACAAACTTTCACTTGTCAGCCTCTCCGCATGATCGACCTGACCCACCGGCTAATGAGAGCCCGACAGTGGAATCATCCGGGGCAATACAATATAAACATATCATACATGCCTGTGATTAGAAGAGAATTGATGAGTACTTTTCATACTCATCTTTTAGTATAATTTTAATACTATTTTAATACGAATTTATGTAATTTATATGAATTATCTCTTTTAATTTGTTTCTTTTCACTTCTATGAGCTAACTTAAGCTCATTTTATGTTTTTCAGATTTTCTGGGCACTTTTGAGAAAAACTCCAAAGTACACGCCCAAGGTCACATGCGTGACCAAGGGCGTGACAGCCCAAGATGTGTTCCAGACCTACTGCCGCCACTCCGGGATCATTCCGTGAAGATTCGCCAAGCACACGCCCCAGGTCACGAGCGTGATCAAGGGCGTGACCCAGGTCACAGCCATGACCCGCCTCCAGTGGCGGAACTAGGATTTTTGGTGGACTTGGGCACCATTAAAAAAATATTTATTTAATAATTAAATTTAACAAAAAAACAAGTTAATCAAAATAATAGTAAAATTACATACCGCCTAGCAAACAACTTTTCTGGTACACATATTCTGGAAGCGTTCAATGATTGTCTCATTAGTAATGGTTTCCACAACATCTTTCTCAATATAAGCAATTAAGCAGTCGTTCATCCACTCATCTCCCATTTTATTTCGCAAATGACTCTTTATGATCTTCATTGTCGAGAACATTCTTTCAACAGTAGTCGTTGCAACAGGTAGTAGACATGCTAAATTCAAAAGTCGACAAACAAACTGAAAATTATCATGTTTTTTGTCTCAACCATTTTCCGAACGAGTGCACTAATTCCTTTTATATGAGAAAATGCGCGAGTTGATCGCATATCCAGAATGTACATATCCAATTGACCTTCAAGTAACTGCAAATCTAATGGACTGAAATCATAAGGATAGAATTCTGCAAGGCGAATCAATTTTGCTTATTAAAAGAAGCAAAATGATCGTTTGGGTCAAGACATGAAACACAAATAAGTAGTTCAGTGTTTACTTCATTGAAACGGGCATTCAACTCATTCAGTACCCAATCAATCACCGTGTTAAATAGCTCAACTCGAAAATGATGTTGATTTGTGATATCTCTTGCTTTACGCCTTGATCTTCCAGGTTGAGCAAATTTACTATCCATATTAGGAACGTCAATCATATGCTTACCACAAAATGAGGCCACTTCAGTGATAAATGACTCCCATTCTAGCTCAACGCTCCTTAAATTAAATAACAATTGTTTCGATAATTTCACAAAATTCATTGCATTAATAATATCTTGATCTTTCTTTTGATGATAACTCGCGTGTCTTTGCCAAAAGAATTTTCATCAAATGCAGTAGAAAGAGAATTCAAACGTTGATATACTCTTGATAAGATTGCTAGCAGTTCCTCTTTGATTTCCATCATGCCCATCATCTGAAATTATTTCAAGAACATCCACAATAGATGAGAACATACGTATGAAATTCAAAACAACACTATAATGAGAACTTCATCGTGTCTCTCTAGCTCTTTTGATTTCTAATGGTTGATTTAACCCCCGACCAGTCTCTAGCTCTCCACATTCAAGTTCGTGTGCAACTCTATCAACTTCTAATGCTCTGATATTGTCACGACGCTTAGAAGATCCACCTATAATATTCAATACCATATTGATATAAGAGAACATCCCTGCAACTTCAGAATGACCTTCAGCAATAGCAACTAATGTCAATTGTAATTGATGAGCAAATCAATGAATATAATAAGCAGAAGAATTCTCTTTCATAATCAAAGCTTTAAGACCCTTAAACTCCCCTTTCATGTCGCTTGCTCCATCGTAGCCCTGACCGCGCAATTTTGAAAAATTCAGTCCATATTTCATGAAAAGATTATCAATGTCAGCCTTAAGTGATAATGCAGCAGTATTTAATACATGAACGATACCAAGAAGACGTTCAATGATAAAACCCTTCATATCAATGTATCGTAAAACAACTTCCATATGTTCTTTTGTTGAAATGTCACGAGATTCATCAACTAGAATGGCAAAACACTCCTCTCCAATATCTGTAACAATTATGTGTGTTGCCTCACTTGCAATTGCGGAAATAATTTCTTTTTAAATTTTTGGAGATGTTAGTTGGCAATTACTTGTAGCATTTTCAAGCACAACTGTCTTTACATCATCATTGTGTGAAGCAAGGAATTCTAACAATGCAAGAAAATTTCCTCTATTGGCTGATTCCCTTGACTCATCATGTCCACGAAAAGACAATCCTTGGGACAAAAGAAAACGAGTGCAATCATTGGATGCGCATAAACGTGTTCTATATTCTATAACTTGTGTTTCATCCCGTCTTTCAAATATAGTCTGAATACTTTGTTGTTGGTTCATCAAATTCTCACACATTTTTGTAGAAGCGTTATGAGCATTATTATGTTTACCCACATGCTTTTCAAGAATCATTTTATCCTTCCAATATCTAAATCCCCGACTCACAACTGTTTGATCACAAGATGCTTGAGGAAATATGTAACAGTATAAGCAAAATCCTGCATCCTTATGTTGGCTATACTCCAACCAACCTTTATATTCACTATACCACTCCTTGATGAACCTTCGAGACTTCTGACCCATCAGTGTTTGCGGGAAATTAAGTAAATGTGACTGACAAGGACCATTTTGTAAGTAATATCTTCTTATTGAATCTTGGTAATGAAGTTCATAACTTATTATCGGTTGCCTCAAACCCGGATCATTGAGTAAGTCCTCCAATTTAAACTCTAATCGAGGCCGCTTGTGTTCTTCTAACTCATTTGATGTCTTCTTTGATGTTGTTCTTGCGAAATATTTATCCATTATATTGGAATTTTAGTCACAACTGGACTACAAGATATTAAAATAAATATCAACAACTTGAACAAGAACAAGAGATATCACTATGTAATGTAAGTGCTAAAATCTAAGTGAACAATGCAAATACCAGTGAAAAATGCAATTACCTGCTGGTTGTTGGCTATTGATTCACCCGGATGTTTTTAATCAATGAACTTCTTCTCACGATTCGATAAACTCTATAAATCTGAAATGAAGATGGATAATCTAGCTCTTCCGGTAGATCTAACAAATCCATAAAGAAGGAAGAAATCAACAGATGGAGAAACGTTGAAGTTTGAACAGATTAACAAATCCAATTTAGAAACCAATTCAACAGATGGAGAAACAACACATTTAGATGGAAAAGTGTATACCTGAACAGTGGAACGCCTGAACTGCTGAAGTCTAAATCAAAGTTCCTAGTAAAAATATATAATTACTCAAGAAAGCATCATCAAACTACAAATAGAAGAAATCCAACCAAGGCATCATAAGAATAACTGAAGAGAGGAGGAGGAGGAGGAGGAGGAGGAGAAGAAGAAGCAGATGCTCACAGTGAAGTGGAGAACCAAGGCTGAACGGTGAGAATGGCTGGAAGCTTGGAACAAAGAGAATGTCGAAGTTTCGAACTGGAAAAGTGTATACCTGAACGCCGTCATTCGCGATGCCTGGAGGAGGAGAGGATTCACGCCGGCGTAAAATGGTAAAACTGAAGAAGATTCACGCAATTCGATGTCCGTTCGCGTCTTCGCGATGTCCGCTGAACGCCGGCGTAAAACTGGAGGAGGAGGAGGAGCAGTCCTGAGGAGGAGAAGACAGGGGGAGAAGATCCACGCCACCGTTCGCGATGTCCGCTCCTGAAAGCCCAAGCCCTAGACCAGCGGGGAAAGAATAGTCATGCAATGCGCTGGGCGGTGAAATTGAAGAATCGCTGGGCGTAAAACAGTGATACCCGACCTAAATTGAACCGGAATAGTGCCCAGTGTGTCTAAATTGAAGCAAAATTGTACTTGGTTGGACCCAAATCAGTACCTTTAAATTTTTCTCTCGAAATTTTGGACCCGGGCACGTGCCCGGGTGTGCCCGTGAACAGTTCCGCCCCTGCCCGCCTCCAGCATGCCAGATCATCTGCCACGTCAATTAAAATTACACGCCCTCAATCACGGGCGTGACCGAGGGCGTGACATCTAATCACAGGCGTGACTCACCTCGCGCCACTTCCCGCCGAAAGCATCCCGCCAGGCGCCATTTTGAAGATTACACGCCCTAGGTCACGGGCGTGACCTAGGGCGTGATGTGCACGTAATGCCCGCATTGAAGCCAAAAAGCGCCCTCTACGCACCAGCATCGATCACGTCCTTTACACGCCCTTGGTCATAGGCGTGACTAAGGGCGTGTAACCTCAAATTTCATCCTATTTAAATCCAGCTCCTCTACAACTTAAGGGACGAATTTTTAGGAGTTAGATTCTTCATTTCTTGTATTATTTTCATATTTTTAGTAGTTCTTATAATCCTTATTTCTTTTTTGCAATTGTACTTTCATTTCAATAGTTATAATTTTCATTTCAATTGATTGTATTTCTTTTTATTTGCAAATAAATAAAATTAGTTATCTTAACCTTTTATTCCCCTCTTATTTTATCATGTGCTCTTTTATTTTTTAATTCCTCTATCTCAATGAGTAGCTAAATTTCTATTAGTACTCGATCAAGATGATCCAAGGAATGATATTCGCAATGAAGTAATTAGATCTTCTTCTTCTCTTCTTTGAAATGCTTAAGATTTATCCTTAATTTTATTGAAGTGAGATTATATTTTCGATATATAATTCTCATTCTTGTTTTCGTAATTTAGTAGTCGAGAGACTCATAATTCAAATTGATCACTTAAGGATAAAGAGAGTTGATTGCAACCCTTGAGAAATGATGACATAAATCTCCCAGATTGGAGTCAAATCAAATAGAGGGGTTCACCACGTTAAAGCGAGTTTTAGGGGTTTCAATTATAAAATGAGAGTTCGGTTGATCAACCTAAACTCAGCTGAACGTATCCTCGAGAGAGGTGCGTTTAGAATTTGGGAACTTCCACGTTCGAAGTAAATTTCTTAAGAGAATTAGAGTTCTTATTTCTTCTTTTATTATTCCGCGGTGATTCGAAGATCGAGTGCTAGTATTTTAACTCATCGTTTAATCTTTATTTTAATTTCACTTTTGCAAAAATCAATCCAAGTTTTAATTGATAAAATAATAGAGATTTTCTTGAAGTAAGAGTACTCAACCGCCCCGAGTCTAATACGACCTTGATTTTATAAACCTATACTACTTTCGATACGGTACACTTGTCGTTATCGTTTGCGGATATAGTTTCAGCCTCATTGATCCTTACTTGTCATTTTCATTTTTCTAGAAATCTAGTTTGAGGTTTGATTATAAGTATTCTTATATTTTTAATTTAGCTAATATTTTGTTTTATCAGAATTTGTTAAATTTAAATTTGAAGTAATTTAGTTTTAAGAAACACTTTATGGTTTTAATTCGATTAGAGAATTTATATAGCACTACTTCTCCTTTTAATTTTAAATAGCTTCACTTTGTGGTAAATTAACTAAGCATCTCTAGATTTTTATTATATTCTCTATTTACTTTAAGAACTTAGGAAATTTCATTCCACTAAAAAGTTGTTCTCAAAATAGTTTAATTTATAAACTAGAATTATTTCTTTACCCTCACCCTTTGTTGGCAAATAAAAAAAGTGTAGTAAAAGATCATATGTCATGGAATAAGAGGATAAAATTTATTATTTCCTAAATATATGCACCCAAAATCATTTAAAAGACTATATGTCATGATGTAAGAGGATAAAATTCATTACATCTAAACATATATATTTTTGGTTTTTGATTGATGAGAATTTTTTACAAAGATTATATGGCATGGAGAATTAGAGGATAAAATTCACCATTTTCTTAAACATATACAAACATGAATTTATGAGTGAGGTTTCACCACCGCCAAACCAAGAACTCTTCATTTTGCCTTTTTTATAAAACCAACCTCTAGTCATTTCTATTGATTCTAGTCCTAAATAAAATTATTTAGAGAGCAATATTTTGGTATGTGTTTTCTCCTTAAGGTTTCTTTTATGTTAGAGTGTCTATAATTTCAATATAATTTTGTTTGAAAATTTTTATATATAATTTCGGTTGCTAAATAGTTATCTTGATAAGTAGTTAGCTAAACAAATTTCTCTTTTTAAATTATCACCATAACTTATGACTTAACTCCTGAATTCCTAGAATTTACATTTAACTTACGCTTGGTTTAATGAAATCTTAGGCTTCATTTGGTTGAGCGGTTGCGGTTGTAAAAGGAGCTGTTGTAAATGCAGGTTTGTAAATGGAGCTGTTTGAAAACTTGTTGCTGGAAATGGAGTTCTGTTTGGATATTCTGTGTTTGCAGAAGGCAAAACTGCGGTGGCGTTTCATAAATATTTTTTATTATAGACTTTTTTAAATTATTTTTGAAGACTATTTGTAGATATATTTGTTGGAAATAATTATTTGGAAAGAAATAATTTTTTTATAATTAACTTCCGGTGGTGACTGTAATCGTAAGACTCAGGTCAAACACATGTTCTGAACAAAACTTTTAGTGAACAAAACTATTACTGAACAAAACAACAAATTCTCTACAACATATGTTCTGATCAGAGCAAATTCTCTGATCCATCTGGTGCTTATAAGTCCAACACAAACAAAGCCTTATATGTTTTTATGCGTAAATCTGTGTCTTATAACTCCACACATTTCAGCAGAAATTTCTGAAAATTTTCAATAGATGATTAATCCATCTCGTGCTTTTTCCCGAAAATTTTCAATAGATTAGTGGAAATTTCACTACAAACAAAGATCTATTGGAAATAGAAATCATCTACTGGAAATTTCTGGAAAAAAACAGGCAGAAAAAACCTCGTGAGAGAAGAAAAACGCGCGGATGGAGAAGACGCCCTGGAAGACGAACGAGAGCCCAATGTCGTCGTAGAAGACCCGCCGGGAGAGACGCCGAGAGACCTTTGCCGTCGTGAGCAGCGAATTTGTTCCTCCTCCCTTGACCTCTAAACGCGACAAACAGGAGCACAGGGATAGGGTTTCGGGATGCAGAGTTTTTCACGCTGGAGAGTTTAGGCGCGGCTCGAAAAACAGGCGGAAAAACAAATGATTTTTTTTCTTGCGTTGCGTTTTGCTGAAACGTGCTAGCGTGAAACGCCTTCCCAAATAAAGCCTTAGTTAATTAAAAATAATATCGATGTCTTGTAATTCTTTCCTCATTCTTTTGCTCTGGAATAGCAAAAACTCAAATATGGGGGTGTTTGATGAGTACTTTTCATACTCATCTTTTAGTATAATTTTATTACTATTTTAATACGAATTTATGTAATTTATATGAATTATCTCTTTTAATTTGTTTCTTTTCACTTCTATGAGCTAACTTAAGCTCATTTTATGTTTTTTCAGGTTTTTTGGGCACTTTTGAGAAAAACTCCACAGTACACGCTGAAGGTCACGGGCGTGACTGATAACTTCCTAAAAAGAAGTTATCTAGCTCGTTATTTTGACTAACTATTTTATCATAAGCCAAAAAAATGATCTAAATGAATGTAAAATATAAATAAATTCATGTTTATTTCAATTATGGATCATTTGATTAAAATCATTTGTTTTCTTATTAGAAACGCCGAAGAAATCGACTCGGAGAAGAAAAGCTGAACTTAAATATTTTGGTCTGCACAATATTGTTATAACATCCAATTTTGGATGTTATAACATTTCTGGACGGATTTCAAATTTAAAATTCCGAATTTGCTCCATTTTCAAATATGAAAGGACACATCTCTTGGGAGTGGGCTGCTCGTTTTTATGGGAGGAAAATAACCATCAAAGGACACGAAATTGGAGAGAAAGAAAAAGAGTTTTGGAGAAGAGGAAAACTAGGGTTTGCAAAAATCCTAGTGAAGAAGAAGGAGACCGGACCGGATCTTCAACGGCATAGGATTGATCACATCTTTGAGTGGAATTTCCTGCATCATTTCACTCTCTTAAGCATGTCTAGTAAGATCTTTCTTATTTGGTTTCTTCCTTCCATCATGAACTAATCTTTTAGATCTTGTGTGTTGTTAGTACCTTGTTTGTAGTGATGGTTGGGTTTTAATGCTTTTATGGATGTTTGGAATGTTATTTTTATTGAATTTATGATTCTACTCTTGGAATGTTTGGCTTAAGTTCATCTTTAATTTGCTTGGCAAGATTCGAGAGAGGAGTCAGGCTAGATGATTGCTTTATATTATGCGGCAAGATTCGAGAGAGGAGTCGCGTAAATCTTTAACCAAATATCCGTTTTTATACTACACTGCGAGATTCGAGAGAGGAGCGGTGAAAGTATATCATGAATTTCAATATAGCATATAGGTAGAAAGAGATTTCATCTTTTGCTAGCAACTTCGATTTGTATGTTTTATTTTAATCTCTTCCATCTAAGTTAGAGATAACTAGATGATTTAGAGTACTGGATTTCAGAGATCGAGAGATAATGACATCCGCTTTTAAATCGTTGCAAGATAACTAATCAAACATTTCATAAGGTTACATCATAGAAATCATCACCACAAGCAAGAAAAAAACAATACACAAGATTATTTCCCAAAACTGATATTTCTCCAATTAAGTTAATATAAGTATTCTTAAGTACACATTGTTAGTTTTATTATTACTGTTAAGTTTTCATTATTAAAAACTCAATCTTATTATCCCACTTGAATTTAAAGAAAAGGTGGAGCTAGTATTTGCGAGCACTAAATTAATCATTTCTCCGAGGGAACGATCTTTTCTCACTTTATATTACTTGATTCGACACGTGCACTTGCGTTAAAACGTAAATCTATTTTGGGCGTATCAAGTTTTTGGCGCCGTTGCCGGGGAAGTGCAACTATTTAGTGATTCTCTTCTTGCAATATTGGTAAATCCTGAGTATTTAGAGCTCAAGTTTTTGTTGTTCTATTTGAGCAATTAATTGTGAAGTTATCTTCTTTTTAATTCTCTTTTCATTGTTATTTTAAAATTCCTAAGCGGGTCTCCATAGTGGTTTTGTATTTGTACAGCTTGTTTATGCATCATTTTAATTTGTGAATCCACCCATACATCATCATGCTTTCGTACTCTCAATGTCGATGGTGCGGGTCTTATAATCATAATAGTGATGATTGTTATATAAGAGACCATGGTTATACGTCATATGACTCACCTTACGGAGCACCAATATCATATGATATGTCATATGTCGAGCCTAATATTTATAATTACGCACCTCCACAACAAGTGTCGTTCCCTTATTTCAGCACGACCCCTCAAAGGCCGCAAAGAAGTGGGGAACAATGCATATTTTATCATAGCACCGACCACGTATTAAAAGAGTGCGCTGCATTTCAACGTAAAAGGGAGGAGGAGAATGAACAGCCGTATATTGAAATTAGTCTATCTGATTATCCACCTTGTCTACGGGGGGCTATTGCGGATTCTCTCCGCATACTTGACGTTCCTTCTACCTCTGATGATCCATACACAGTACCACCTTGTCTATCGGGGAGTATTGCGGATTTTCCTTCCGATGATTTGGGCAATGACATGGTTGTGCCTCCTCTACACACGCAATCATCATCTCTTTTGGATTCACCTCACGAGGAACCAATCCACATGTTCTCTGACATTGTGATTGATGCAGTTCCTCCTTTGCATAAACTTTCTACACTCATTTCCATTGATTCTGCTTTAGCCATCCAGCAGTGCGAGGTTACAGAGATTGTAGTCGAGTCGCAAGAGTATGACGATGTCATCTCATTGGTTGAGGAAGTATCCACTTCCTCACTTGTTGATGATGTCCATTTTGCTTGCGTGACTCCTATACCTTCTGATATCCCTTGCCCTGCTTTGGATGTCGACAATAGTGTACAAGATTTGGAGCCTGTTGAGAGTGATACCGGGACCACTCTCCCACTTTTTAATTATTTAAGTCTTTCTTCTAATTTATTTTCTAAACCTCTTTCTCCGTCTAAGCATATGCATGTTGATGAGATGAGTGAGGAGCAGATGTCCTGCTCCTCTTACTTTCTATTTCCCTTACCCATGAAGTTCATGTATTATTATTCAGGAGAGGGAGTAACTGTGTTATCTCCGTATCGGTATCTGTTACCGCAACGGATATTAAGGCAGTTACATGTTCACTTTATCTTTCACAGGCCAATAATCTAGAATATTTTTAAGGCCTGAATAAGTCCTGCTGGGGAGACAATAAACCTAGTAGTTATCTTTCGTTTGCTGCATTTTGTGTTTTAATTTTCCTGTATTTTTTTCCCTGCAATAGTTTAGAAGCTTAGTGGGAGGCAACCCAACTAATATGAAATATATAAGATTTGTATGCTTATAGTTTAGTAAACGATATGTGAGTGGAGGGAAGGAAGCCACATGATGATGACCAACAAGGTATAGAAAAAAAAATTTGCCTAAAAAAATTACTAATTAAAAATTGGCTGAAATTTTTTTTTCTAAGTAAACTTTTTCTAAGTTGAATGTTACGACAACACAAAATAAATTGTTATAACATTTCCCGCTCTGCATTTTACTTCAGGATTTCCGCTGTCCAGCAGTTTGGAGCCTGAAAATTTTTTCTAAGTTAAATGTTATAACAACTAAAAAAATTTGTTATAACATCGCCCGCTCTGCCATTTTCTTCAGGATTTCCGCAAAACAGCTAAAATTCTTTCTAAGTTAAATGTTATAACAACTAAAAAAATTTGTTATAACATTTCCCGCTCTGCATTATATATCCTGACGCCTGCTGATATATATTATTATGATCCTTCTTATGCTTAATGATTGATGTTAAAATGTTGTTCTGATTGATGATATTGGAGTTTCATATTGATTATCTATAATTATATCAAATGTTTTAAAACCTATCCATTCTAGATATCGTCAGTATGCAGGCCTTATTTTATGATTAAGTGTGGAGGTGGAGTCACCTGGGGGCATAAACAAGAAGTCTTGAACATCCTTTCCATCACATTCAATTCAGGGGAGTCCCCTAACTTGATTTTAAATTCTAAATTCTACTTATTTTTATGTTTTGCTCCATTCCAGATTTTGCATGATGTAGTCTCTTTGCTAGGGACTAGCAAAGTCTAAGTGTGGAGGTGAGGGTAATATAACCCCTACCAATTGAGTGAAGATTAAATTAATCATACATGAATTTTATGATCTTAATTCTTGTTTTTATTAATCAATAAGTTACTTAAGTGTTCAATGATAATTAATTGGTATGGCTTATCAATCTTAGGAGTTCAATTCATGAATTTGAAGTTAGTAAGAATTTTTTGGATTATGCTCATTTAGGCAATTATTTCATGCACAAAATTTTTGTTTACAACCAAGGCAATTTTTGATATTGACTTCTGCAAATACTAGGGAGGGGTGAGCAAGAACTGAGTTAACGATGTAAGTCAAGACTTGAGTTTAGGAAGTTAATCCATTTCGAGCATCCACTAAATACTTTGAGTCTTATCTTTACCACTTTGATATACACTATTCCATGCTTAAATTCCCTATGTTCCTACTAGTTGTATCTTAATAAGTAGTCATTTATGGGTGTTTAATTAAATAAAAAAATGGTTAAATTTCATAGTGATATGTGGCCTAAGTATTTGTATACATACTTGGAATGATCCCTACTGTGATATAAAAAAAAGTAAAAAAACATCATAGTGATTATGTGGCCTAGGTATGTACACATGTACTTGGAATGATCCCTACTATGAAAAAAAAAATATATGTTGATAAACCCCATATTATGGTAAACTTGCTAAGATTACTAACCAGGGAATGTCATTCCACTATCAAAGTTACCCATAAATTTTGAACCAAGCCAAAGTCATCCTGATATTCATTTGAACTACTAACTTATGTGGAGACTAAAATCAATAGCTTAGCATATTCTTACCCTTTCCAATAGATGCAGAGGTTCAATAAGAAATATTACATGGGAGTAAATTTCTTTTTAGCACTCACCGCACTTAAATCTTATTTGAGCATTATCTTTTATTCAAGCTAATGGAATTATGAATGGTTGAATTTTTATTGATTGTAGGCTTATCAATTGAGTAAAGCGAATTTCTATAGTATGCTTTGATTATTTTTTTTTACAAGGATGAAAGATCATTTGAATTTATGTTATGTTATTAGTTTTTCATTCAAGCCAGTAATTTGAATGATCTTTGCTAGGGACTAGCAAAAGTTTAAGTGTGGAGGTGTGATAACTTCCTAAAAAGAAGTTATCTAGCTCGTTATTTTGACTAACTATTTTATCATAAGCCAAAAAAATGATCTAAATGAATATAAAATATAAATAAATTCATGTTTATTTCAATTATGGATCATTTGATTAAAATCATTTGTTTTCTTATTAGAAACGCCGAAGAAATCGACTCGGAGAAGAAAAGCTGAACTTAAATATTTTGGTCTGCACAATATTGTTATAACATCCAATTTTGGATGTTATAACATTTCTGGACGGATTTCAAATTTAAAATTCCGAATTTGCTCCATTTTCAAATATGAAAGGACACATCTCTTGGGAGTGGGCTGCTCGTTTTTATGGGAGGAAAATAACCATCAAAGGACACGAAATTGGAGAGAAAGAAAAAGAGTTTTGGAGAAGAGGAAAACTAGGGTTTGCAAAAATCCTAGTGAAGAAGAAGGAGACCGGACCGGATCTTCAACGACATAGGATTGATCACATCTTTGAGTGGAATTTCCTGCATCATTTCACTCTCTTAAGCATGTCTAGTAAGATCTTTCTTATTTGGTTTCTTCCTTCCATCATGAACTAATCTTTTAGATCTTGTGTGTTGTTAGTACCTTGTTTGTAGTGATGGTTGGGTTTTAATGCTTTTATGGATGTTTGGAATGTTATTTTTATTGAATTTATGATTCTACTCTTGGAATGTTTGGCTTAAGTTCATCTTTAATTTGCTTGGCAAGATTCGAGAGAGGAGTCAGGCTAGATGATTGCTTTATATTATGCGGCAAGATTCGAGAGAGGAGTCGCGTAAATCTTTAACCAAATATCCGTTTTTATACTACACTGCGAGATTCGAGAGAGGAGCGGTGAAAGTATATCATGAATTTCAATATAGCATATAGGTAGAAAGAGATTTCATCTTTTGCTAGCAACTTCGATTTGTATGTTTTATTTTAATCTCTTCCATCTAAGTTAGAGATAACTAGATGATTTAGAGTACTGGATTTCAGAGATCGAGAGATAATGACATCCGCTTTTAAATCGTTGCAAGATAACTAATCAAACATTTCATAAGGTTACATCATAGAAATCATCACCACAAGCAAGAAAAAAATAATACACAAGATTATTTCCCAAAACTGATATTTCTCCAATTAAGTTAATATAAGTATTCTTAAGTACACATTGTTAGTTTTATTATTACTGTTAAGTTTTCATTATTAAAAACTCAATCTTATTATCCCACTTGAATTTAAAGAAAAGGTGGAGCTAGTATTTGTGAGCACTAAATTAATCATTTCTCCGAGGGAACGATCTTTTCTCACTTTATATTACTTGATTCGACACGTGCACTTGCGTTAAAACGTAAATCTATTTTGGGCGTATCAGTGACCAAGGGCGTGACAGTCCAAGATGTGTTCAAGACCTGCTGCCGCCACTCCGGGCTCATTCCGTGAAGATTCGCCAAGTACACGCCCCAGGTCACGGGCGTGACCAAGGGCGTGACCCAGGTCACGGCCATGACCCATCTCCAGCATGCTAGATCAGTCGCCACATCAATTAAAATTACACACCCTCAGTAACGGGCGTGACATCCAGTCACGGGCGTGACTCATCTCGCGCCACTTCCAGCCGAAAGCATCCCGCCAGGCGCCATTTTGAAGATTACACGCCCTAGGTCACGGGCGTGACCTAGGGCGTGACACGCACGTAACGCCCGCATTGAAGCTAAAAGTGCGCCCTCTCCGCACTAGCATCGATCACGCCCCTTACACGCCCTTGGTCACGGGCGTGACTAAGGTTGTGTAACCTCAAATTTCAGCCTAGTTAAAGCCAGCTCCTCTACAACTCAAGGGACGAATTTTTAGGAGTTAGATTCTTCATTTCTTATATTATTTTCATATTTTTAATAGTTCTTATAATCTTTCATTCTTTCTTGCAATTTTACTTTCATTTTAATAGTTATAATTTTCATTTCAATCGCTTGTATTTCTTTTCATTTGCAAATAAAAAAATTAGTTCTCTTAACCTCTTATTCCCCTCTTATTTTATCATATACTCTTTTATTTTTTAATTACTCTATCTCAATGAGTGGCTAAATTTCTATTAGTACTCGATCGAGATAATCCAAGGAATGATATTCGCAATGAAGTAATTAGATCTTCTTCTTCTTCTCTTCTTTGAAATTCTTAAAACTTATCATTAATTTTATTGAAGTGAGATTATATTTTCGATATATAATTCACATTCTTGTTTTCGTAATTTAGTAGTCGAGAGACTCATAATTCGAATTGATCACTTAAGGATAAAGAAAGTTGATTGCAACCCTTGAGAAATGATGACATAAACCTCTCGGATTGGAGTGAAATCCAATAGAGGGGTTCACCACGTTAAAGCGAGTTTTATGGGTTTCAATTAAAGAACGAGAGTTCGGTTGATCAACCTAAACTCAGCTGAACGTATCCTCGAGAGAGGTGCGTTTAGAATTCGGGAACCTCTACGGTCGAAGTAAATTTCTTAAGAGAATTAGAGTTCTTATTTCTTTTATTATTCCGCGGTGATTCGAAGATCGAGTGCTAGTATTTTAACTCATCGTTTAATCTTTATTTTAATTTTCCTTTTGCAAAACCAATCCAAGTTTTAATTGATAAAATAAGAGAGATTTTCTTGAAGTAAGAGTACTCAACCGCCCCGAGTCTAATACGACCTTGGTTTTATAAACCTATACTACTTTCGATACAGTGCACTTGCCGTTATCGTTTGCGGATATAGTTTCAGCCTCATCAAGAATAATATAAGTCTATAATAACTTCACAAGAGTTTTAAGGGTAGAAAAGTTTCAGATCATCCTCGCTCTAAGATCGGCTGAGAGGTACCCCTTCCACATTCTGGAGGTGGTACCCTCCTGACTTGAGCGCCACATGTACAATATAAGGCCCCTCCTAATTGGGATTGAGCTTTCCCACCGCGGCTCCCCTTACGGCCGCATCGACATTTTTCAGGACCAAGTCCCCTTTTTCAAATTGCTTCACTCGGATGTGCTTGTCGAAGTACCGAGCCATCCGTCGCTTGACTTCCTCCTGTCGGATGGCCGCCAGGTCCCAGAGTTCTTCTATCAGGTCCAACGACAGCCTTTGCTCTTCTTCATTTTCCACTCGCCACTCTTCATCTCCCACCTTGGGTGACTTTACCTCAAACTCGATTGGGAGGACGGCCTCGGACCCATGGGAGAGTTTTAACGGGGTCTCTCCTGTGGCCATATTTGGTGTGGTCCTCAAGGCCCAGAGGACCGAGGACAACTGCTCTACCCAGTTGCCCCTTAGGTTCTCGACCTTCTTCTTCAGCAAATTCACAATTATTTTGTTCGCCGCCTCCACTTGTCCATTGCTCCTTGGGTGGTGGACCGATGCGAACTGAAGGTCTATGTCCAGCTGGGTGCAAAAGCTGACAAACTAATCGCTGGCAAATTGTGGTCCATTGTATGTGACGATGGCTAGTGGGAGCCCATGTCGACAAATTATTTCCTCCCATATAAAGTTTCTCACCACCTGAGAGGTTACCTTGGCTAGGACCTTCACCTCCAACCACTTTGAGAAGTAGTCAATCACCACGAGCAGGAACTTTCTTTGGCCACTTGCCTGGGGAAAGGGACCCACCAGGTCCAGCCCCCATATTGCGAACGACCATGGAGCTGTGATGGTCCGGAGCCTCTGGGCGGGTAGGAGCTGGAGAGGTGCGTACAACTGGCACTTGGAGCACTTCTTTGCAAAATCCACTGCATCCTTGCTGAGGGTGGGCCAGAAGTAGCCTTGCCTCAACACCTTTCCCTCCAGGGTCCTGCTCCCCAAGTGGCTGTCGCACTCCCCCGAATGGATCTCCTCCAGGACCATTGGGGCTTCCTCCTCTGACACGCAACGGGATAGGAGCCTCGAGAGGGTCTTCCGGTATAGTCTACCTACATGTAAGGAATAGTATGCCGACTTATACCTGAGCCACCGCTTGTCCACATCCCCTTCTCGAAACTTCCCCGAGGTCAGGAATTAAGGTGATGAAGGGGTCCTTCCACGATGTCCACTGATCTATCTCCATCAACCCCCCTTCCTCGATGGATGGTCGGAAGAGCTCTGACACCGTCCCTCCTGCCATGGGGCCGAACTTAGCCAGGAGGTCTGCCGGGATGCTCTCCTCTCTCTCCATATGCTGAATCGAGAAGGTGCAGAATTGCCCGATTATCCTCTTGACCTTCTCCATATACTGCTGGAGAGTTGGCTCTTTTGCCTCGAACTCCCCCTTGATTTGGCAAGCCACCACCATGGAGTCCTTCGAGACCTCCACGTCTTGAACACCCAACTCTCGGGCTAGTCGCAAGCCTGCTACCACCGCCTCGTATTCAGCCTGGTTGTTGGTGAGTGGGAAATGAATGTTAATTGCTTGTTCGATCCTTGTCCCCTGAGGGCTTACTGGGATAACTCCTCTCCCAAAGGAAAGCTTCCCTGATGCACCGTCAACTAACATCCTCCACGCCACTGGACAGGGTGGCTCAAGCTCCTCCACCTCGGTTACATAGTCAACCAAGAAGTCTGCCACTACTTGCACCTTTATTGACTGCCTAGACACAAATGAGATATCAAACTCGCTCAGCTCCACTGACCATTTGGCTAGCCTTCCGGAGTGCTCCACTCCCTCCATGATATTGCGAAGGTGGTGGTCGGTCACCACCTTGATAGAATGTGCCTGGAAGTAAGGTCGAAGCTTTCGGGCCGACACTACTAGAGCGAAGGCTCGCTTCTCTAGGATGGGGTACCTGAGCTCCGCCTTCCTCAATACTCGGCTAACGTAATAGATCGGGAGTTGCCTTTTCACTTCTTCCCAGACCAACACGGAGCATACCGCCTCAGACCCTACCCCTAGGTACAGGGATAGATCCTCTCCTTGCCTTGGTCCTTGGAGCAACGGAGCGTGAGTCAGTTGCCTCTTCAATGCTTGGAAATCCTCCTCACACTCTGAGGTCCATTCAAACCTCTGGTTCCCCCGTAGCACCTTGAAGAAGGATGCACGCTTCTCTCCCGCCCTGGAGAGAAACCTACTCAGCCCGGCCAACTTCCCGGTGAGGCGTTGGACATCTTTTGCGTTCCTTGGCGATCCTAGCTCCAAGATCACCTTCACTTTGTCGGGGTTAGGCTCCACCCCGACCGGGGTAAGCAAGTGGCCTAAGAATTTCTCTCGACTTTCCCCGAAGACACACTTCTGGGGGTTGAGCTTCATTTTGAACTTTCACAAAGTCCCAAAAATTTCTTCGAGGTCCCGACTTTTGATCATCAGATCATCCACGTACACTTCCAGGTTCCTCCCCTTCTGTTCTCGGAAGACCCCATCCATCATCCGCTGGTATGTTGCCCCTGCATTCTTTAGCCCGAAGGGCATCATCTTGTAGCAATAACACCCACCCCTAGTAATGAAGGAGACATCCTTGACATCAGGGGGGCATACGAATCTGGTGGTAAACTAATGGCTGAGTCAACCAACGCATCGATTCGAGACAGGGTGTAACAATCCTTAGGGCATGATTTATTGAGCAAAGAGAAATCTACACACATCCTCCACCTTCCATCCCCCTTCTTTACCATTACCACATTGGAGACCCAGCCTGGATATTGGATCTCCGATACAAAACCTGCCTTGAGGAGCTTGCTCACCTCCTCCCGGATGGGTTCCTCCACCTTGTCCGTGATGGACCTCTTCTTCTGCCGGATGGGGCGAGTGCCGGGGTCGAGGTTAAGGCGATGACAGGCCACGTATGCATCGATCCCTGACATCTCTGCCGCACTTTAGGCGAAGACGTCCACATTCTCCTAGACGCAGGCCAGGATCTTCTTTTGCTCCTCGGGGCTGAGCTCCCCACTGATCTTCACTTTTTCTACCGCTCCTGCCCGGGAGGTGACCTCCAGCTCTACGACCTCCTCCACGGCCTCCAGCCTAGATTGTTCCCTCTAATCATCTTCCTTTTTCTCACAGCAAGTGAGCGCTTCAGTTTCTTCGATCTCCATCCTCTCCTCCTGCACCTCCAGCAGCTCCTCCGCCCCTTCCTCCTGGGCTCGGCCTTCCTCTCTCCCTCCTTCTCCCATCTCTTCCGCCTCGGGCCCTTCAGTGACCCCTTCCACCTCCTCTTGCCTCTCCATCTCCCGATCCATCTCCTTCGCCTCGGCTTGCCAGGTGGTATTGACCGCGGTGATGTAGCATTGCCTTGCTACCCTCAGGTCACCCCTCACCCAGACCTGGACTCCACCTACGTTGAACTTGAGGCATTGGTGGAAAGTGGAGGGGACACATCGGAATGCGCTGACGAGGGGTCGTCCGAATATGACATTGTAGCTGCTCGGAGCGTCCACGATGACGAACCAGCAGTTATGGGACTGTCCCCCCAAGACAACGTGGATCCCCACTCCTTCCACATCCTTCCTCTCTCTTGAGAACCCAAATAATGGTCCATCAGAGGCCAACAATCTCCTCGCGTCCACCTTCATCTCGTCGAATGCCTTCTTTAAGATGACATTGACCGAGCTCCCATTGTCCACGAGGATCCGGGAGACGGTGAAGTTCTCGATCCCACACCCCCATGGATCACTCCAATCCCTCCTCGGGTCCCCACATCGACCCTGTCTTCACACCTTTCCTCCTCATTCTCTCGGAGTAGAACCTCCTCGATTCTCACCGACCGCTGTTGTTGCTGCGTCGGACCTCTCGCCCCCTTATCTCCATGAACTCTGGGCAGGTGGTCGTCGCGTGACCTTCCTCCTGGTGGAAGTCACAGAAGGGCAACACCACCCCCCTCCTCTCGGCCTCCGCACTTTTGTTCCTCCTCCTCGGTCCGGCTCCAGCTCCTGCTCCTCCTCTTCCTCCTCCTCCTCCTCCTCCTCCTCCTCCTCCTCCTCCTACTCTCCCTCCTCTTCCTTGCCCAATTGTCATTGCTTGCTGAGACAGGGGATTGAGCGTCCTTGGGCCTTGTCTCCATCCTAGCTGGTGGGGTCTTCCTTGGCCTCCTTGGAAATTGCCCCCTCCTTGGAGGAAGCCCCTTCCTAGGCCCTGCATCCCCCCTTGCTGCCTCCACCCCAACTCCGGGGCCCTTGGCTCTTCCCTTCTCCGAACTTCTGGCTGCTGACTTCTGGCTGACTCAACTTTGCCAGTCTTCTGGCTCACTCAACTTTGACAGTCTCCTCATGAACTCCGGGTTGGCCGCCTCCCCTTCTATTTCCTCCATCGACTGCTCCATCAGCTCCTCGAAGGACAGAGGGGCCTTCCGCTTCAGGTTCATTTTGAAGAACCCCTCTTGCAGCCCTACCGTGAAGGCCAGCTGGAGGGTGAACCCGGGCACTTCCTGTATGAGGAAAACCTCCTCCTGAAATCGATCAATATAGTGGGCCAACGACTCTCCTGGTCTCTGCTTGATATTGAAGAGTGCCTCAATATCCTTCTTCATCTTCTTTGAGGTCGAGAAGCGCAGCTGGAAGCTACGACGCAGGTCCTCGAAAGCATGAATCGACCCATGAGCAGTTGGTGAAACCAGTCCTGCGCCTTCTCCTTCAGGGTGGTGGCGAAGAGTCGGTACTTGAAAGCGTTCGACATGGGTATGATGGAGACCATGTACTCGAACCACTGCAAGCGCTGGACGGGGTCATCCTTGCCGGTGTAGAACATCATGGTCGACTCTCTAAGCCCTTCTGGGAGTGGTGCTAAGAGCACCAGCTCACAGAACAGGCTCCCCCCGCTCACTTCTCTCGCTTGCCTGACTTGTCCCACAAGCTCTCCGACCTGGCCCGTTCTCGTCGGGCTTGCACTTGCCGGGAGGGCACTCGTCGGGCTTGCACTGGCCGGGTGGGCACTCGCCGGGCTGGGAAATAGCTCCTGCCCAGCGAGATCTCGCCCCGACAACTCGGTTGCGATCTCCTTGCCTGCCCTCTGCCCCGGGGCGTTCTTGCCAACCCCCGACGGCGAAACCACCTGGGGTGCTAGGGTTGTGAAGTCGCCTCGCACCGATGTGAATGCAAGCTGGATCGTTTCGAGCACCTCCATGCGAAGATCCGCCAGCATCCCTACCGTCACCGATGAGCTAGATGGTGGCGAACTGCCAAAATCGGCCTCTCGCTCGTCCTCTCCCGCCATGCTGCTTCCTTGGGAATTTCCTGTACTAACTGCTCTCCACGCTCACCGCACCAAAAATATTGGAACCAAGACTTGGCCCCAACGAGGAGATCAGACCCCTTATATGGGGCAGGTAGCACTTACTGATCCCGCGGAAGGAAACGGACCAGAGACTAAGAGTTAGACACAGACCCTTGGCTATAGCGCGGAGGTCCCACCACACACCCGGAAGATCTTTAGAGCGCTTCCCCTCCTAAGCCAGAGATGAAGCTGAGCACCTTGGAGAGCCTGAGGAGCTAACCAAAATGACCTAAGGAGGTGGAAGCAAAAGATTGGAGTGCTCTCCCAAGGTGCCCTTCAAGGTCTATATATAGATTTTCTCTTCTGGTCTGCTAATAACACAATTCCGCCTTTTGGTTTTACTAAACGCACCCAAAATTGGTCTGCTAACAACCAAACTCCGCTGTTCTGAAGGGCTATTGGTAGCCCACCAAGGGTATCTAGGCAATTTCACCTCTAAACCCTCCCGAGCGAGTGGCCCGTGAAGGCGCCACTCGCCAGCCTCCCCGGGCGAGTGGCCTGTAAAAGCGCCACCCACCGGCATCCCCGGGCGAGTGGCCCGTGAAGGCGCCACCCTCCGGCCTCCTTGAGTGAGTGGCCCGCGAGGGTGCCACTCGCCGGCCTTCTTGAGCAAGTGGCATGTGAGGGCGACACCCGCCGGCCTTCCTGCGAGCCGGGTCCGCGAGCTTTCTCTTTGCGGGTGGAGACACCAATCGTCCCGCCTCCTCGGTACAACGACTCCTCGCCATATACTACTCGCGAGGTAGAATGCTTGGTTCGCCTCCTCCCTTTACCTTACTCGTCGCGAGATGACGAGATGCTTCTTAACCCGCATTCTCCCGATTTATCCTCTAGCGAAAACTGGGTTGTACAGTGGGGATCAATGTGCCTTTTCCTGCACCCCTGAGGTCCTATTTATAGACAATCCAAGGGGTATTGGTATGCGAATAGCCTCCCTGGAAAAATACCTCACCCGTCTAATAGGTGAGAGGACCTAAGTGAGATAATTGGTGTTATTTGAAAAGGACCTCAATAGTGAGAAATTGGGTTGTTGAAATCATTCTGCCAAGATGCTGAGAAACTCACCTATGGGCGAGCATAAGAGATATCTCGCTTATGGACGAGTAGAGGAGAGGTTTCTCTTATAAGCGAGTACAAGGGGGGCTCTTTTATGGGCGAGCACCGAGAGTACTTCTCGCCTCTCCGATCCGCTTGCCTCCTGATCTCATTTGTTGGGGCTTCTCCCATCTCCGTCGATTGTCTTGTTTACTGTCGCTGCTGTGGTGGGCCTACCCTCAGCTAATATGGGTTGTACAACACTCGATTGAAGTCTTCCATCGTGTCTTCCATTCTACGACTGAAGTCTGCAAAATCAGCTCTTGTCACGAACTCGCCTTCAACTCGCGAACTGCCGACGTAGATCTCTTGCTCGTCATTTTGAACTATGACGTCTTTCGTAAAAGTTTCCTCCTCAAGCTACGGTCCACGCTCAACACACAAAAAGTTGGAACCTGGAAACCGGTTCACAAGAGTTCGGACCAAAGGGGTAGCCTGAAGTTACTGATTTTCGCGGTGTAACACCACATACCCAATGGAAAGAGCAAGAAAGGAACTGGAATCGTCTACAAACAAGACCTGAGTGCTGCAGCGAGGAGGTCCCAATACATACCCGGAAGTATATAGGAACTTCTCCTCGAAAGCCAAAAACTAAGCTAGGCACAAGGAAGGCACGGACTTGAGAAGTAAAGAGCTTGGGGGAATCATTGTGCTTTTTCTTGCATCCTTGGGATCCTATTTATAGACAATCCAAGGGGGGTTGGTATGCGAATAGCCTCCCTGGCAAAATACCTCACCTGTCTAGTGGGTGAGAGGACCTCGGTGAGATAATTGGTGCTATTTGAAAAGGGCTTCGATAGTGATCAGAAATTGGGTTGTTGAAATCATTCTGCCGAGATGCTGAGAAACTCGCCTATGGGTGAGCATAAGAGAGATCTTGCTTATGCGCGAGTAGAGGAGAGGTCTCGCCTATAAGGGAGTACAAGGGGGTCTCGGTTATGGGCGAGTACCGAGAGTTCTCGCCTCTCCGCTTGCCTCATGATCTCCTTTGTTGGGGCTTCTCTCATCTTCGTCGATTGTCTTGTTTACTATCGTGGCTGTGGTGGGCCACCCTCAGCTAATATGGGTTGTATAGCACCCCTAGTCCTGAACAAAAAAACCGGGCCTGACGGGCCGGCCCGAGCCCGGCCCGGTCAAGGCCCGGTCAAGCCCGGCCCGGTTCAGGCCCGAACCGGGCCGAGCCCTTACCCGGGGCCCTGAACTAATTGGGTTGTTTGGAGCCGTTACCCGGCCCGGTACCCGGCCCGGTCCGGGCCGGGTAAAGCCCGGGCGCCGGGCTTTGCCTAAGCCCGGCCCCGGGCTAGTTAATCCCGGGCGGGATTTTGAAAAATTTCAAAATCCCGCCTGGGATTTGTAATCACATCCAGGATGTGATGGTTTGGGATTTCCCAAGGGAAATCTCTGGGATTTCCCTTGGGAAATCCCGCCTGAATTAATTCAGGCGGGATTAATCCCGCCTGAATTAATTCAGGCGGGATTATCCCGCCTGAATTAATTCAGGCGGGATTAAATTCAGGCGGGATTATCCCGCCTGAATTAATTCAGGCGGGATTAATCCCGCCTGAATTAATTCAGGCCGGCCCGGATCGGGCCCGAGACCGGCCCGGTCCTGCCCGGCCCGGCCTGAAGGGCCGGAGCAGGCAGCACATAAGTGCTGCCTGCCCGGCCCGGGCCGGCCCGATTTCAGGGGAGGACTGGGCCGGCCCGGCCCGATACAGGAA
Organism: Dactylorhiza incarnata; assembly: GCA_033032865.1. Lineage (NCBI taxonomy): Eukaryota > Viridiplantae > Streptophyta > Magnoliopsida > Asparagales > Orchidaceae > Dactylorhiza > Dactylorhiza incarnata. The sequence continues at coordinate 758,192 of JAWHQI010000310.1, read as the reverse complement.
AAAGCCCGATCGGGCCCGGTCCAGGCCGGCCCGATCGGGCTTTATGTTCAGGACTAAGCACCCCTCCCACTTTTTACCATGCTCTCAATCTTTAGAGAGCCCCATATCCTCCAACAAAGGCGCCGAAGATGAGTCGTGGCAAAAATTCCACCGATGGCTCCATCGAAAAGTTCTACATATTCTCAACGCATGTTGGCAACATCTCCGCTTCATATGAGCATAAACCTATATAGGCTTATAGATCCCAGGTCACATGTCATACAAGGGTACAGAGAGGGGCGTCGGCCTCAAGTGACATTCTGAAGGCCTCTATGCAAGGACTATTGGCCATCGATATCAGGGTGTTCGTCGACCCCCAGCTACCCACCCGAGCGCTGACAAGACCGACTAACGTGAGGATGTCGATTTCCATTTATATGGAAGTGCGGAGTAAGGATGCTCTTATTTTTCATCGAGCACGTTACGGGGGACATCGAGCCAATGATGCCAATTTAGTTGTTGTTATCATGCCCTACATCACATTAATTACGAGCACCACCCACTCCTTAATGAAACCTCTAACCACCAATAACTCTAGCTCATGAAATCCTCGTAATCGACACGAACCCTCCTCCTTCAAGTTCACGGTCATTATACCTCTTAAAATTCATCTCGCAGCGGTTTGGCTTCGTCGCTCCAATATGCGTTTTATGATATGTTTGGCACGGCGGCGGCGGCAGTGAACACGGTGGTTTCGATCTCTCCTACAAAATTACATCCAATTTTATGATCAGCACATAGAAACACAGATTTCACTGGTATTTTTAGGGCTAACTCCCACAAATAATTAATAAAATGAAATATTTACAAAATTAAAAGGGGAAAAAAACATTTCTAAGAATCTTATCCTCTTGTGGGAAAATAAATGTGCATGTCGAGTTGATGCTTGTAGCCTTAAATGGATGCACCGAACATGCAGGCGCTTTATTGATGTTTAAAAAAATATTTATATATTTATATAATATATATAATATATATATTATAAAATATATAAATATATATAAATAAAAGCCCACCCCCTTTCAAGCTCTCACATGCATTGGGCTCCAATAATTAATCATGGAGTACTCTCACATAATTATCATCTTCCTCTGCGTGGCGTCGTCGCCGTTCCTCGGAAACTGGGTTGCGCCGTCGGAGGCCCGGGCTCTTTTCGTCTTCGGAGACTCTCGCGTCGACAACGGAAACAACAACTACCTCGTGACCACCGCACGCGCGGACACTCCGCCTTATGGCATCGACTACCCGACCCACCAGCCCACCGGGCGGTTCTGCAACGGCCTCATCGTCCCCGACATCATAAGTTAGTTAGATCCTGTGCTTGGCAGAATTAACTTTTTATTTTTAAATATTTTGTTTTTGGAGCAGTTTGAAATTGTTATAGATTTTGTGCTGCAGGTGAACACCTTGGTGCTGAATTTATATTGCCTTATTTGAGTCCTGAGCTGGAGGGAGATAAATTGCTTCTGGGTGCCAACTTTGCTTCAGCTGGAGTTGGTATTCTGAATGATACTGGGGTTCAATTAGTAAGCTCTCATTTAATTCAATATTTATTTAATTAAATTATTATATATATTCTTAGAAATAATTACCCGAGGTAACCTCGTGTAAGTTAGCATAATTACTGAGAGCACTCCTCTTATTTTTGAAATTACAAAAAACTCCTCTGAATTTTTCATTTCATAACATCATGAACAAAAATTCAGGATTTTTTTGTAATGAAATTGTACACGGATGAGTTTTCTTGTAATGAAATTAAAACTTCAAGGGAAGTTTTTGTAATTATGCTAACTTATAGGAGAGTTTTTTGTAATTTCAAAAATAAGAAGGGTGCTCTCGGTAAATTAGCAAAGTTAGAGGGGAGGTCACGGTAAATGGCCCTGTATTTTTATTAATATGTTATATATGATGGAGAAGTTGGGCTATTCCAATATATATTTACAGTTTTGCCATTTAATTGTTTTTTTTAATAAATGAAATGAAACTGTGGGCAATTTAAAAAATTTAATGATTAATTGAAGGAGAGGTTACTCAAAACTTTTTTCTTTCGCCGGTTCAATGTTCGGCCCGATTTTCAAATACAACGAGAGCTTCAATGACTAATTGAACGTAAACATATTAAATGATTATTTCATAAATATATTAGATGATTATTGTGATATATTTAGAAATTAAGGCTGTCCGATGGCACGCCGGGAAGGAGAGAGAATACGGCCGTCGACAACAGTCGATTGGTGCTCAGGGGGCCAACGGCAAAACCATCAACAGTCGATTGGTGCTCAGGGGGCCAACGGCAAAACCATCGATTTGCTCCATTTCACGCCGTCCGTCGTTAAATAGAGGAACGGCGTCACGCTGGTTTGTCAAACTCAGCTTTAATTGTGTATGATGAGGACAAGGGAATAGATGTGTCCTCATTTAATTCGAACATGTGAACCGACATGCCAGAAGCATCAATAGCTTTCGCCCATGTTCATTGTCCCACGTGAAATATTCATTTTTTGTTACAAAAAGTTGGGTTGGAGCTATCGAGCTATTATTTACAGTGCTGTGCATAAATACCCGAGAACTGAAGAACCGAACCGAACCGAACCGAACCGAATCGTTGCCATTTGGGTCGGTTCTGCCGGTTACCGGTTCGGATCCGGTTTTTAATTTTTGAAGAACCGGTCCTGAAATTTGGTTCTCGGTTCTGGATTGGATTTACTCGGAACCGATCCGAGATCCGACACCCAATTTTGATAACACATTAACTCTCAAGCTCTCAGCCATTTTCGCAAATCCCGCAACCCGCACAGCCCTATTCAGTAATCCCGCTAGCCCTAATTTCGCGAATCCCGCACAGCCTTATTTTCGCCCCGCCTCCGCCTATTTTCGCGAGAACAGGTGCAGAGGCGCGGTACCTTCTACAATTTCACTCCAACTATGATTTTGAACTTCTAGTCTTCTACAATTTCACTGATTATGATTTATGACTGCATCACTTCAATTAATATTGACTAATGACTATGATGTTATTTGAATTTTGGCAATTATCATTTGTTTATTTATATTCCTTTTCATTTTGTTGACATTATTTGCTATGCTTCAAAATAATAAATTATTACAGTTGCTAATGATTTGAAGAATATCTGACTATCTGTTGATATTTAGGAACCGGAAATAGAACCGGAACTGAGAATACGGTTCTGGTTCTTGGTGAGAAATACTCGGTTCTGGTTCTGGTTCCAAATATTTAGAACCGAACCTATATGGTTCGGTTCTCGGTTCTAGGCAGAACCAAACCGAACCGACCCATGCACAGCCCTAATTATTTAGACTAAGGGCCTGTTTGGGAGGGCTTTTTAACTCCTTTTTTTATTTTTTGAAAAACGCCACTGCATCTAACAAATCGTTTGGATTGTCTACCAGTGGAAAAAGCTACTGTGGAAAACTCTTTTTTCTCCTCCTTTTGAAAAGTCATTTGTCCCCTACTTTTCAACCTTTTCGAAAAGCACTTCCACATCCCGATACAAGGTTAGCGCTCGAGCGCAAAATTTTCCCTTCGTGCGTACATTTTTCTGCCCGGGCGAGCATTTCTTCCCGAACACGAATTTTTCGCTCGATCGCACATTTTTTGCCCGGTCGCGCATTTTCGCCCGGGCGCGCATTTTTTCGCACGGGCGCGCATTTTCTTCCCGGCGCGCATGTTTCGCCCGGGCGCGCATTTTTTGCCTGGACGAGCATTTTTCATCCGGGCGCGCATTTTTCGTTCGGGCGCCCATTTTTTCGCCCGAGAGCTCTTTTTTCTCCCGGGCCCGCATTTTTTTTTCCGGGCGAAAAAATGAGCGCCCGGGCGAAAAATTCTCGCCTGGACGAAAAATGCGCGCCTGGGCGAAAAATTCTCGCCCGGACGAAAAATGTGCGCTCGGACGAAAAATGCGCGCCCGGGAGAAACAGCGCGCCGAGCAAAAAAATGCGAGTTCGGGCGAAATATGCGCGCCTGGGAGAAAAAATGAGCGCCTGCACGAAAAATGCGCGCTCGGCCGAAAAATTTGCGGACGCACAATTTCCCCTTGGCGCGCATTTTCCTGCCAGGGCTTACATTTTTAATAAAAAAAGTCACCGCAACGGTGATTTGACAAACAGTTTATAAAGTGATTCTCATTTTTGAAAATCTTTGGAAAATGAGTTCACCCAAACAGATCTTCTTTTGCAATAGACATTTTTCAAAAGCACCTTTTCCTACTATCATTTTGCCACCACTCACTCTTCTTTCTGAAAAGCTCTCCCAAACAGGCCCTAAGTCCCGGACGCCAGCTGGCGTCTGGGTCCAACCGCAGTGCATGTCGGTGGGCCCCCACACAACACTGCCAAGTCCATCTTCTCTTGTCCTCCCATTGGTAGGAACGACGTCGTTCGGGACTCAGATCCACGCAGAAGGTATCATGCTGAGGCTCCGTTTGGCGCAGCGGCGGCGGTCATGAACACGGTGGTTATGAACTGTCGTTCGTGAACGCACGACCTCACCTAAGGAAATTCTTTATTTTATGTTCAAAACTAATTTTTGACGGCAGTCATGACAGTTCTCGTGACAAACACATAGGCTTCGTTTGGCACGGTGGTGGCGGTCGTGAACGTGGTGGCGGTCGTGAACGTGGTGGCCATGAACACATAAACAAACACGTAACCTTTGTCTTGCCAAACATACATTCTATGATAATGACGTTTTTGACCAAACTCACCGGAGCAAATAAGCCGTGCCAAACAAAGCCATATTCTATGGCGGCGGCTTTTTCGTCCAAACTCACCGGAGCAAAATAGCCGCGCCAAACTGAGCCTAATTCTTGGTACAAAGGCAATTAGGAGGTGAAAACAGCTATTTCCCTCTATATAAAAACATATTAAATATTTTAATGTAACACACGTGCGCGTGATTGATTGGCTGCAGCTGCACATCATAAAAATATATGATCAGATAGGGTACTTTGAGGAGTATCAGGAGAGGGTGGCGGCATTGATTGGTCCAGATCAGACCGTTAAATTAGTCAGCGGTGGACTTGTGCTCATAACTTTGGGCGGCAACGATTTCATCAACAACTACTACCTGACGCCGTTAACTCTCAGATCCATGCAGTACTCTTTGCCTGATTATGTTCGCTACATCGTCTCTGAATACAAGAAGATCCTCATGGTAAAATCACTTCTCTTTTTTTATTCGTATATATAGTTTCGTCGGCTCGAAATCAACACGAAATTGAAGCCAGTTGTCGAGCGAGTTTCCTTCAACTTGAATCCGGGTCGAAGTATTATGAAAGCTAGTTTTCATGACTCAGAAATCGGATCGAATTAAGACTCCGTTGTCATGCCAAACTAAGAAAATTCATCCACTTTTATGTTCAAAACTAGTTTACCGTTGTCATGCCAAACATACATTCTATGAGGGTAGCGTTTTTGTCTAAACTCGCAGGAGCAAAAATGCCGCGCCTAACAGAACATTCGGCTACGTTTGTTTAAGCTTAATGTCTGTGGTTGCGATTTTTTAAAAAGCTGCCATTTTCATCTGTTAGGCTGTTGATAAATAAATTAAAATGCAGCTAATAAAGAATCTGAAGAAACAAATTCTTTATTGGCTGCATTTTCTGCATGTTGTTTTGTTAATGATTCTATTGATTGATTATGTATAAAGGAGCAAACTTTGTATAAATTAGTAGTATAAATATAGTTTTGTCAAATAATCAAATACTACTTGAGAATTGTGCATACAATTCTAATGCAGAGAATCTACGAGCTGGGTGCCCGGCGCGTCCTCGCCTCCGGCACAGGCCCCATGGGTTGCCTCCCCGGCGAACTTGCTCTCAGAAGCAAGAACGGCGACTGCGACCCTGAGCTGCAACTCGCGGCCGATCTTTTCAACGGTCAGATGATCCAGGCCCTCGTCGAGCTCAACAAAGAGGTTGCCGCCGATGTCTTCATCGCTGTCAACGCGCTGAAAATGCAGATGGATTTCATCACCGACCCGCAGGCTTACGGCAAGAACTATTTTCCCTCTCTCGACAAAGTTTTCAAGTAGGGCGACTCATTAACAATTGTGAGAAATGATTTACAATTTGTAGGTTTCGTTTCGTCGAAGATAGCGTGTTGCGGGCAGGGGCCGTACAAAGGGATAGGCTTGTGCAATATGCAGCTGTCGACCATGTGCCCCGACCGAAACCTTTATGTATTTTGGGATGCATTTCACACGTCGGAGAGAGCCAACCGTATTCTCGTGAGCCAATTCATGCATGGCTCAATCGAGTACATGTATCCGATGAACTTGAGCACCATCTTAGCCATGGACGCGAAGGCTTAGATGTGTCGTAATTTATCCATTAATTATTGGGTTTGATGTTGTTCAGAACCTATGCACCACACCTAAAATCAATTGGTTGTAAACAAAAAGACCTTATAGGTTCCGTACTTTGTACGGTGCTACACGACTTTTCTAATGCGATACTATATTTTCAACAAGTGCGATTGTGAACAAGGTTCTCGTGTGTGCATTATGTCGCGGCGACAATATTTGACTCCCGCTGGATATGCTCGGGTAGATACAATTTTTTCAGCCCATATTAGGGGAGTCATTAAGCGATGATCACACATTATCGTTGTCACATGCAATGCACTCGAGATTATCGTTGTCACATGCAATGCACTTGAGCTGCTAGTTAAATATAAGTTTATTTTCAGAATCGCACTAGCTGAATGCATTGTGTTCTACCGATGATGAGTAGAAAATAAATAAATTTTAACACCGTCGAGAGTTGGAGCAAATCCAATGAAGGCTCCGTACTTGTTTGGGCGTTTTTCTCCTTTGAGTTTTTCAAAATACGCAAACGCTGTTTTTACCCCTTTAAATAGCTTCAAGTTGGAACCACCGCTCACCCTCAATGTTGCTTTGTGACTAATTCCAACTGTATGGAGAAACAATATTTTGTCTTCATCTCAAATCACTCCATCTCGAGCCGCAGCCACCCACCTAAACATGCCTTAATTTTATTAACACTCACTTCAAAATTTAAATATAAAACAAATTCATTGAACACAACTTTACTTTCCTTCATTATAGTTTTGATTATCAATACAATTAATGGAGCCCAAGCAAAACATAACTTGCAATAACACATACATACATATAGATAGAGAATTATGTCTTTTTAGGAAGCAGGGGAACAGAAATAGGGGTTAGTGATTCGTGCTCCTCGACAACAAAAGGCTTATAGTTTCTGCTATGTTTTGATATTGCTGGCAGATGACTGGTCATGGTTTGCCATTGTAGTGGGAATGTCCGAGTCGGAGACTACACGAGAAACTATCCCTGGGTTTGAAAGTTGGATGGGAGATCAATGGGGCTGATCAAAGCGTCACTTCAATAAAATTTGAAGGAGATGGACACATTTGGTCACATTTGGAGACTAGGGAGGGATCTTGCACATGATTCATTCTATAGCTAGGTAGAAGAGCGCGCAAAGGAAAGATCTAGATGTAGTTGACGTGATTAAGGATGTGTTTGGCAGGGCTTTTTTCCCCAGTCTAGCGATACAAAACACCACCATAGCTGCGAGTACTAACTGTTGTTGAAAGTGCGGTTGCAAATCTCGAAGAAGATGGGATGATAGTACACCAGTCGAAGTATAAAATGACTGAGTATCGGAGTTATCGTCTCCATAGTGAGCGCGGAGCGGAGATTCTTAAGGTTTGAATACTAACAAATTATCTAAGCAAATCTATGATTGGAGGGTTGCAAGCTAATGGTAAGAAATAAAACTTAATATAGAGATTAAACAATAACAGTACATGATTTACACAATCATCAATCGAAACATTCAACTATTCTAAACAAAGATACGAGAAAACCTTAGATTATCTCTAACCTTGGCGAAGGGGAAGAAAATACAAAGAAAGTAAGAGACTTTGCCTCAGGTATGTAGTGTGGACACTACGTTGTCAATCTGAGCCCTCTTTCAATCCTTGGTTGCTTTAGGAGTCGAGGAAGCGTTGTCACCAACCTCCCAATGTTACCTGTCTTCTCTTTGGTTCGCTCCCTCCACGTTAGTTCCGAGTCCCTCTAACCTTCCGAGAAAATCCTTGGAATCCTTGGTTGCGTTTGGAGTCTAATATCTCTCGTAATTCAATTTTGTTTCCTGATGATAATTTCTTTCATGGCTGATTAAGATACTTAGGGGCTTGTGTTTTCTTCCATCTACGAAAGTCAAACAGGGGAGAGAACACACAAAAATAGACGGTCATCATGGCATCTTCTTTATCCAGTTAGGCCGTTGTGGAACAGGATGAGCTTCCGAGCAATTGAGAGCACATAGAGATAATGAGTTCATTGTTAGTCTGTCAAGTGTTCCAATTTGATTGTGTGATGGTTGCTATATAAGATTTTGCTTAATGCCTCTTACCTCTTTTGCTTATATTCATAAACAAAACATTAAACAATCAGAATTAGGTTCCATTGATCTTTTTTCATCATAGTGAAGCCTGTCAATTTTGATTTCATGAAGCTAATTTAGAGTGCGGAGATGAGCTCATGTCATTACATTGGCTTCTTGTCAATCTTTGTTTCACCAGAAGTTGATTTTTTTCCAAGAAAGTGACTATGGATTTGATGTTTGGGTTGAATTTCAACAATTTATGTTTCACCGTTGTTACTTATGCATCCTAAGTTTGGATGGTTTAGGTGATCAAAATTGCCCAAAACTCAAAAGTCGTCGTAACATTTTAAATGCATTTTTTACATGTATAATTTAGAACAAACTCCATAAGCTTGATCAAAGATTTGGGTGTTAATTTATGACATTTTTTACATATATAATTTAGAACGAATTTTAATGTTCCATGCCTCCATGGTCGTAATTCTGAGTTATCTTTCTAATATTATGTATGATTGTTGTTGTGATACTCTATTTAGATGAGTAGTTGTAGAAAAATGCGATTATCGGCTTCATAGGATTCAATTGATGTCTTATTATTTTGGGACATGTAGAAATAGAGTTAGGTAATTGTCAAAAAAATTGGAACATCATAATATTGCATTTCCAAGAGGGCTTAGAGAAATAATTTGATCGAGCGCCAGCTGAAAAATAACTAAGATCAACTGAAGGAGTGAAAATCGTGGAGAGAGCTTAAACGAAGTGAAGCTAGTCGGGATTTGTTGGAATCCTATTTAAAAAACAATTGATGCCTCAGACGAATGGTGTGCCGAGAAAGTAAATGTTGTTATAATACATCAGATCCTTAAATTCTTAGATAAGAAGTCTTTTAAAATACATTTCCATTTTAATATATTCTTATTGGTTTAGGCCGATCAAAATGTCAAAAAAAAATTGTTATGCTAGAATATTTCCTGACATGTATACAAAATTAAAAAACACGTTCAATCATTGGTGGTCACGGGGACCATTCCAATTGAATTGGACGAGGGGAGAATAGATTTGTATGAATAGACTAATATCGTTGAGAACTCATGAAGTCATACAAGTATGAACGTTAAAGTTGGCGATAGTGAGCTTATTGTTGCGGGTCTTCCAATGGTGATGACGTTTATATCGTGGAAAATCCGGAAATGGTAAAAAATCACGTGGTCAGAGCTGTGTCAGCCAACTTTCACTATGTATCAGTTTCTTACAAGTAAACTTGAGAACTCGAGGGCGACAGACCGTCACTCGTTACAATGGTAACAAAGAGAAATCTCCGAGAGTGACAGACCACCTCTCGGGAAGCTTAGTATTTCTTTCCTGAAACGAAAGTGAGAAACTCGAGTCGTCATTCAGTGCTTGGGGGATTCCCAAAATACTTAGGAAAACAGGCCTCCACAAGCAAAAGAGATCTTCGAAGATTCGAAAGAGATCTTCAAATATTTGAAGGAAATCTTCAAGCGACGAAGGAGGATTCTGAAGATTCTTCAACAGAGCTCTCTCAGGTGCAGAGGGCAAGACGTCTTGAAATGAACCCTTTGGGCTCCGATCCTTTTATAGCCATGGGCAGGGGTAGCCCGGTAATTTCGCCGTCGTAACCATCGTAACCACCTGACGGACGAATCACGCTGGTTGATTTGGAGCACACGGATCATCATTTTTTGGATATTCCCGTCTTGCCCCCCGGACAGTTCGGTCAGCTTGGGCAGTTTGGGCAGCTTCGTTGACGACGTTGAGCGAAGTTAACTGGACCTGCAATCTAGGAAGTTGGGAAAGGTTAATTGTCGCGCGCGTTGCGAACGTGGAAGCGTTCTGAGCGCGCAACGAACATGGAAGCGTGCAACGAACACGAGGACGTTCTGTGCGCGCAACGAACACGAGAGTGTTCTGAGCGCGCTTAGCTTGTTTCGCGGGTGGAAGGCCAAAAATGCGATTTGCACGCGTCTGCTTAATCCCGCGCCTCTCAAGATGGGAATGTGCGCCCTGCTGACAAGGAGGGGTGCCTGCATCCCGGTCGCCCCCCGAGAGGGGACCGGTGCCGCCCGCATCCTCCGTTGGGAGGCATGCGCCGACCGCACCACCTAAGGGGGCATAGCGCCGGCCGCACCTTCAAGGGGTGCGGCGCCGACCGCATTCGGCCGCCCCCCACTATGCGCAGTGTGGTCTCGGACGGCGGTGGCGGGGTGCGGCTTCGCTGTCGCATGAGCGAGCTCCGATGGCTGTGGCGGTTTTCCATTACCCCGCTCCCTTTGTCATGAGACTTGACATGTCTCAGCTATCCCCACTCATTCATGGTGGAGCTTTGGCTAAATGCACCCCTTGATTCTATGAATGAGTGCGCATATCACATATTAATACATATTTTTATATTATTGTTTCATCAGTAAAAATATGCATGAAGATAGTACATCTTACTCAATTGTTGAGTCAGATGATTCATCAAATAGTTCAGTTGAATTTGCTTAGTATATTCAAATGTAATAGTGACATTGAATTGTTTGTATTTGTTGGAATATTTTTCATATATTTCTGTATTATTGTATATTTTTTGCTTTTGAAAAATCAGTAGATAATAAAAAAATAATAGATCTAGAAACATGATGATGATAAAACTATCGTAAACAGAGATGTGAGAAATAAAGTAAGTCAGAATAGTATATAGTTTAGAATCGAGCCTGGGTAAGGCGTGTGATCACTGCCCTAAAGAAGTTGCACCACCCACCGACAGAGCTTTCAACCGATGCTCGCTCCTCTAAGGTACAACACCCGGCTAGATCCCGAAAACTCTAATGTGCGCGGACACCGAAGAAGCACAAAGCACCCGAACTCCCATTAGATGAAACAAATGTGAAGAAAACAAAATCGCTGTAAAAATCGTAAAAGAGAGAGAGAGGGAGAGCAAAAGTTTTTAGAAAGCTTATATAAAACGATTCAGAAAAATCTCTTATATAAGAGTCTCGTAAAACGGTAAAAAATTAACACGTAATTGATTACAACAATTATAATTATTAAGCGTTAATAGTGCAAAGAAGCGTTGAAGATTTCCAACGTAAAAGAGTAATGACGAGAAAACGCGTAAAAGAAACGGTTACAAATACAGGGAAAAAACAAAGGTGCTTTGAATTCTATTCGAAGCAGCTTTGACTTCTATTCGAAGCAACTCGAAGCGAAGAGGGTGCGTCGAGATCAATTCGACGCAACTCCGACTGAAGACAATCTTGTCGACGCCACTTCGAGTTCTACTCGACGCAACTTCGACTTCAGGCGATCTTGTCGACGCCACTTAGAGTTCCACTCAATGCAAGTCGACGCAACTTCGACTTCGATTCGACGCAACTCCGAATAAAAGTACTGAAACTATTTTGCACAAAAAATACAATTCAATTTCTTAAATCCCAAATCCGGATCCGATCGGGTGCGATGCGCGCGCGTGTTGTTTATAGTTCCTCATTATGTTCCTTTGAACAAATAAGAAAGAGCGAATTCATTGGAAATTGACATGGTGGGACTAATGAGTTCATCGTTCCTTCATGAAAGGTTTTCTCCAAACATTTGGATTTCCTCCATTTGATTTTGAAGTTTTTCATCAACTATGAGGGAGTCAAACACCAAACACCATAGTAAGTTCCAATAAAACATTATAAATTAAATATTTTAATTACAAAATTTCTAACAGTATTGTCTATAATTTCTTTGCTCTTTGTGATAATATATAAGATATCACGCGTGACATCTACGATCTTAGGGTCTGTTTGGGACAGCTCTAGCGGATTGAAAAGCTGCTGTCTGGATAGAGCTGTTTTAAAAGAGCTCTCTGGGGAGCAGTTTTGAAAAGCTGCAGAGTGTTTGGGTGTTTTGTGCAGAAGTGCGCTTTGAAGAGCGATTTTCTAATTTAGCTGTTTGGAGAAACAGCTTTTGGAAGCTGTTTTTTTATAACTTAAAATACATAAAGTTTTAAACGTGGAGAATAATAAAAAATAACCGATAACAATAGTCTTTTACATAAATCTTTGGTAATGCTATCCACGCGCCCCGTATATTTCTTCGGCAATGCTATCTCATACTGTAGACATCTGTTCAGCTCCAACAGCATCACCCATATCGCTTCCAATATCATCCTCCGCCGCGGGGTCTTCATCCTCTGAGGGAGCGAAAGAAGACTCATCAGCATCACAAACATTAAACTCAGGGTCCCAGCGAGAAGGATGTCTACGAATGAAGTTATGTAAGGTCATTGTGGCCAACACAATTGTTGACGCCTGGAAAATCCTGGCCTCAAGATTCGGATCAATGCAGTCTGAGGCTACTTGCCCAGCGGTTGAACGAGAAGGTTTGGTTAGCTACGATGAGCGAAACGGAGAGAAAAAGGACACAACCCCAGGTGCTGCGGCAGGGAGGTCCACCACGTACCCAGAAGCTCTAAAGAGTCTTCTCCTCCAAAACCATGAATGGCCGAGCTCGGTACTAGGTAGGCACTTGTTAGGGAGGATTCTTGTCGGTCAAAGAGGGGGTGGGGGGGGGGGGGGGGGGTGCAGCTCTGATTTTGACAAGTGCCATTCCTGGTACCCCTGGGGAGGGGGGGGGGGGGGGGGCAGATGACTATCCCCGACCCCCTAGAGTTGGTTTTTTAGACAAGACAATAGGTTGGCGAGTAGGTAAGGACATCGGACCTAACTGGCGAGTTGGTTGGTTAAGTCGCCTACAGGCGAGTAGGTCCGAACTCACGACCTCCTCGCCTGGCCGGGTAGTGAACGCCGGGTAGTGCTTTCCTCCTCGTCCTATGCGAGTAGGTACCTTCTCGCACAACCAAAACTCTTGATCTTCCTTTGTCTTCTGGATTGTTGACTTCTGCCTTGACCTTTTGACCTTGACCTCCGCCTACGTGGCCTTTAGATGGGCCCACCCTCGGAGAATGAGGGTTGTACACAATCCCCACTCTTTGCGACCAACGTAGTTGGTCGGAAAGAATCATCCAATCCTTATTCGACGAGCTTCTTCTGGCGGGAAACTTACCTACTCGATAGGCCTGGGACCCCCGGAAGTCTATAAATAGAGGGGGATGGTCCTTACACGGCACGCCACTTTTTTAGAATTGACGAGATGCTGTCAGCCGAGCAGATGATCACGAAGACCGAGCTATTGATGAAGTTGATGAAGAAGACGAAAAGCTCGGATTCCCGCAAGAGAAAAAGAGGATCCTCTGATCGTCGCCTTAGCCCCTTGGCCGAGGAGGTTCCTCGGGCGAATCCGGCGACCTCCGCGCCTGAGCCTTCCCTTGCGCCATCGACCGTTGAGAGATTGGGGGATGAAGTTCCTCGATCCACTGCCGAGGAGGAACCCCTAACACTCACCCGGACCTTCTCCGAGAAAGTAAGCGTCTTCTCGAGATATCGCAATTTTTTTGCTGACGTTTTGTTGATGCCGACGTTCTTTTGCAGGTGAGCCCTTAGCGGAGGTGAACATACAGACGTCCCCGCTCGAAGGGCGAGTAGGTGTCGAGCACCTACCGCCTCCACCGGTCCTTCCCGCAGGGATTCTCCCTGAGCGGGAACCTTCTCGGTCACCATCACCTATTCCTGAGCGCGTGTCGGGCGGAAACCGAATACTGCTGAGGAATTTCTGAGTCGTCCTTTCTGGGGGAAGGGGAGAGGGAGGATCTTCCTCGGTTGTCCCCACGGCTCAGCTTCCTCGGCGCCCTGACAGCGGGCCGTTGTCCCATAACGGATGGGGTGGGCGCTCAGGGGGTCGGCATACTCCTCGGCGCTCGCCTTCTCCTCGCTGATCTCCTCGGCGAAGGCTCAGTCCTCGACGGACTCCATCTCCCCGTCGGGTTGCCTCTCCTCCTCGCCGGTACGTTCCTCGGTGGTCACCTTCTCCTCCTCGTCATCAACCGAGGGCGGCACCTGTGCGGGCAGGTATACTTATCGTAAAGTATTGTCTTTAGGTGGTTCTTTTTCTAACTCGCCATCTTCCAGCCCGTGCCACATCTCCGGGGTCTGCTTTTATTGAGGCGCTCGGACTTCCTACTCGCGAGTACAGGACGAAGATGACCTCCGCCTACCTCGACCTGGAGATAAAGGTAGAGAGGATGCTGGTGTAAGACCCCTTTTTTTTTTGCAAAAACCACCGGGTCTTAGGCCCAGAACCGCCGCTTTGCTGTGACACCTTCGCTCGGGAAGGTCGCCACTACAAAACGCCGATCCTGCCGGCCAAATCGATCACGAAGAAAAGTACATTAAAGAGAAGACAAGTCCACAGAATCAATATGAAATACAATGTCCACATGATATAACTGAATAAAAGAAAACAAGGGTTGCAATAATAAAAGGGCTCGTGCCCTGCACATCATCTCCTCACTACAAGATCACTCGCGGAAGCTAACTACTAATCACTCACAGATCCTGAATCCTGTGCTCCTGTACTAGACTGGCCCGCCTCCGTCTGCTCCGGCCTCTGGTGTTGCTGCGTCTCCTCGAACCCCTAAAATAATATGGTCCACCGACCGTTAGTCAAAAAGACTAAGCCTTATGTTCCCCACCCCACCCCCAATGGCTCCTAGGCACCGTGCGGGAGGATGAAGCGGAGGACAGCAAGGGGTATAACAAAGAGCAGGTGACAGTGGTACATGAAATGTTTCTACACTACACATGTGTTTATATAAAACTGAAGTAGTAAATGGGCATAGTAAGAGCAGGTAAAGAATAAGTAAAGTGCAATAAGTAAATACAATAGCAATAGAAAAGTAACCATTGATTTATAGGAATGCCCATACAAACCTATAGACCAAGGGGTCGTTTAGCAGGGCCTACCGTATAAGAAGTCCCATAACCGACTTATACGTTAGGGGTAGGTTGAATGCAATGTTCATGCTATGACATGCAAGGTATGTTGTTATGCTATGTTCATACAAGTGCAACTCACCCACTTCGACTCTATGCGCATAGACCTTTAGTTCCCCCTTTTTGGAGCGAGCTAGACTCCCAGGATACTCCCGTAGTGGCAAACGGAAGCGGTGGGTTGGGCCTCGCCCACCTCTAGGTTAGTATTCACACTACCCTACCTAGACCTATTGTACGCCTCCACAAAACCCGCAGAGCGTCTGCGTACTCTTGCTGGCTGGACCGCCAGACTTTCAAGGCTAAGTGTAAAACCACACTTGCCGAGTCAACATATTGACGTCGGTGTGAACGATCGTCCAATACCGAAGACCCACCACCTTCAATGCACATGCAACATGTTCTACTTCCTACCTCCGAGCCATAAGCTCCCCGGGCTAACCTGCCCGCCATCAAACACCACTGAGTCACAAGCTCACCGGTCTTAGCAATCCGCTATCACCACCACCGAGCCTACCGCTCGCAGCACCAAACCAACTCAACTCCCGAAACCACGGGGTGAGTTATTAGTTAATGTCTTATTCCTATAAATTAGGGTTAGTCTTTGGACTTCCCGATGGTTACCCTGTGAGGGGCTCGCTACGGTACTAGGAACCACAATGAGATGACACCCCAAAGTTCCCATTCCCAAAACACTTAGTATTATTGGTTAATACCCATAAGAAACTCTCTTAATGCTTTACCTGGTTCAAACCTAAGTGTTTTAAGGCACTAAAGGGAAAAGACGAACTTTCGTCAATCCCCAGAACGACCTACCCCAAGGGTGGCACCCCACCACCCTAGGACTCTTCAAACCTTAATTAACTCTAGGGATCCTCACATATTCATATGATCACCATTAAACTCTCACATCTCCAATCAATATAATCCAACTTGGCCTATAACCCCAAAATTGCCAATTTGCTAAACGCAGACCATCCCTAACGCTTTGATGCTCATGAAGGGAGGTACACTAATTAGTCAACTCCATGACCCAACAATTTTACTGGGGGTCCATGCTACCTGTTTAAGATCAAACCCAGAGTTTCATAATTTTCCCATTATTATTAATATTTAAGACATTTTTCCAAAACACAATTTCCTAGGGTTTGAACTACAAGTATACTTTTCTGACTTCCAAAGACTACCAAAATTTTTACATAAATTAAGGGTACCTAATAATCAATAGATATAAAATTTTAGAAAATTCCGACAAGATCTACTATTATTAAAAATTCCAAAACCCATTTATTTCCAATAAATTCCAAAGGAGGTACCCTTATATGAACTCCAAACCTTATGCAAATTTATACAGAGGTGATTAATACTAAAATATTCAGCCCTACAATATTTGTCCATATTCCCTAGAGGTTACACTTGTAATTTTTACAAGGGATATATTTGCAATTAATTCCAAATTGAACTAGAGGTACCAAAAATAATAATCCATAAATTATGGGAAAAATACTATGGGTTCATAATGGTATTAAATGTCATCCAGCAAGGTTTCATGCAATTACAGAAAACTAACACCCTAAAATTGTTCATCCCAAAAATTGTCAACAATATGAATAATTACAATTTGGACCTCCAAAAGTCTTCCAATGGCTCTAACAAAATCTCCAGGGATTAATAACATCAAAACTAAGTTGGTGACAGAAGATGGTTAATCACTAAGTATTATTTCTTCCTAAATCCCAAAACCCTAAATATTTACAAATCTACCCAAAGATTTATTACCTAGGTCTGGCAAATCCAAACCCCACCAATTTCTCACAGTAGCATTCTCTGGTCACCAAGATCATCTCCCCAAAATTTCAAGTCAAACCATTAAGGTTTGACCCCTCTTCCTTCATTGGCCTCTAATTGCACCCCTTTAGGGTTTAACCTAGGGTTATGGTCAAAACCTCTCCAAATCCACCCAAACTTCTTGTGAGGGTGTCACAACATTTATAGGACTCAGGGGAGTCCAATACACCCCTCTCCAAGGACAAACTCTCCTATGTCCTTCACAACCCCAAATCCCACTTCATAGGGATCAAACACATGGCCTTGAGCAAATCAACTCCAATGCTCACCAAACTTCCTCATGGGGTCTCAAAATGATCCCACTGACCTTTCCAAGAAGACTCAAGCCTCTATGGACCTATTTGGTCATTGGATCTCTACTTGACTAAATGCACCCCAAGGTGCTCCAACTCCATGTCCTAGGGCAAACCAACTCCCCATGACCCCATAACTCTCTTGGAGGTGATTTAGGTGATATTAGGTCAGTGGCCAAAGTCCCACTTCAATAGGAGGTGGTTTGACCATGAAAAATCCCAAATAGCCCTTATTCACAAATTTCCCCTAAATAGACAAATCTTTGGCCTAAAGATTACCTAATCAAATGAACTCCAAATGAGTTGAAATTTTAACCAGGGGTTTATCATGACCCTAAAAACACCCCACCAAAATTTGGTGGATATTGGAGGTCATTTGACCCTCCAAATAATTTATGCAAAGATTATTAAATTTTTACAAAAACTTTAGGAAAATATTCTCCAAAAATTCTGATTTTTGGATATGTCTTAGATGTAGGTAATAATAGCCCACACACCAAATTTCAAGTCATTTTGATGACTTGTTTGGAGTGGGGAATTTTTCTAAGGTCTGGACATCCCTATGGATAGACCTCACCAAAATGAGTGCTGCGGTCTAACCAGGACTCCAAATTGAGTGAAATCAATTTTAAATTAAACTAGACATCAAGGGCTACAACCTTGGTGTTGGGCACTTTTTCTGTAGAGGGGCCTAAGTATTTTTAATTTTTATTTCTAACAGCTGCCAGTAATATTACAGAAAAAATGAAATAATAATAATCAATACTTATAAGATTTCCTGTACAGCAAAATGGAGGGCCACGATTTTGTCTTCAAGCTCCGTTCGACGGCCATGATTCCTCCTTCCTGAAGCTTTTCCAAGCGCTGCCGCCGGCCATCCGGCCACCTCCCTGGACGGCCACCACCACCACCACCTCCGTTGAGGTGGTGGCTATCGCCGGGCGGCGGCACGGCCGCCGGAGGGGCGGTTTCCGGCGATCCCGAAGTCCAAAAATCCATTAAAATTTCAGATTTTCGCTCACCGGATCGGGCTCAATTGAGCCCGATTTCTCTCCTATTTTGATCTAAGATTTATCCACAGAGGAAGAGGAGAAGAACCAGACCTTTGTTGGAGCACGACGACGATGGCGGTGGTGGTCGGCCATGGTTTTTTCCTTCTCCGGCGAGCTTGCCCGATCCCTTGATTCTCCACCAAATGTTGCAATCCAAAGCTCTATTCCGACTCCCTTACACCTTCTAAAGCAAATGGAGTGGTCATATTGGAGTGGGGAGGGCTTAATAGGGGGAATTTGAGAGGGAAAATTTCGGCCATGGCCATTAATGGCCATTAAGAGGAATTTCGATTTTGCTTGGGGGAGATGAATAGGGCCTTAATCCAGCCGGGAGAAGGCTGGAAACTCCTCCTCTCCCCTAGAGGAGATGAATGTGACCATTAATGGGGGAGATTGAAGGTTTCTTCTTCCTCCCCATTAATTCCCCCTCTTTCTCTCTCCTCCATTTTTTTTGGGAAAATGGAGTTTTCTCTCTCCTGACCGAATTTCTTGAAATTAAATGGCAATTTCAGTAGCACCCAACCCATTAGGTGGTGGACCACCTCAATTGAGGCTAGCCCAAGTGGATTGGGCTTGATTAGGTCAAAACATGTCATTTTGACCTAAATTTAAGGTGGAGTTGACTTTGGTCAATTTGACCATTTGGGTTGCCCCCAATGAGTCGCTAGTGACCCATTGGCCTCTATTAATGGTTAGGAAGGTCTAGGTAGGGTCAATTTGTCAAGGTGGAGGTCAATTGACCCTAATTAGGCTACTTTGACCAATTTAGGGTTAGAGTTGACTTTGGTCAATTTGGCCTCTTTGGTTGACCCCAATGTGCCCTTGGTGCCCTAAGGGGGCCCCTAAAGGGTTAGGGATACTATGGTGGGGTCAATTGATCAAGTTGAGGCCCTAAAGTCCAACCCTAAGCTTGGTAATTGGAAATTGCTATTTGCAGTCCAAGGCACTTTCAACCCTAACTTGCCTAAGTCAAAGGGATTTCTATACTACCAAGGCCTTGTCATGACCTTGTCATGACAGATTCACCTGGGGGGTCTAGCTGTCTGGGGGATGTTACAGCTGGCCTACGAGGTTCATTGACGAATAACCTCGCTTGAAGGACGCGTCTCAAATATCGAAGGATTCGAGCATCGACTAGAGATGGCAGAGGGAAAGCACTATCTCGTCACCGAGTTGGACAGTCGGATGGTCGGCATAGAACATCGCTACGAGGCGCTGAGGGCAGAAGTGCGTAGCCTTCGGGCGAGTATTGGGTCCCTTGGGACGTTGAATCGTATGGAGGAGCACATCCGGCTCGGCGAGGAGTTCTTGGCGAGAGCGAATGAGCAAATGGCCTTCGCGCGCCAGCTGGGATTCAACGGGCGGCTTGGTGCGACCTCGGATAGGCGCGCCGATCCTCACGTCAATTAGGACCGCTTGTTAATTTGTATTTTAAGAACATTGTTCTGCGAGTATTGTAATAATCTCGAATGTCTGTGTGTTGCGACTTTGAACCGTATTGCTTGATCACATTTGTGTTGACTTTGGCTTTTGCAAGATTTGCTTACGTTTTTGTAGATAGCCGCTTAGACGCGAGAAGGGTGGGCGCTTCGTAAAGTAGCGGTGCGACTTCGATGTTGGCGAGTAGGTAGAAACCTCGCACGAACTTTCGTCGCGGCCCCCCTTCCTTTCCTGTTGCCGATTTCTATAAATAGGGGGGTAGGGGTCCAAAATCGGCGCCCTTTCTCGAACTTCTTCAATTGCCTTTCCTTCTCGTTTCTTTCTTCCTACTCGCTGCGATGACGCCTTCTTTGGAAGCTGAGACCCGTCGCTTGACTTATGCCGAGAATTTTATCGCGCATAAGTTCAAGAAACCCATTACTCGCGCGGACGATCTGGAGAGATTCGTCCATCAACACCTCGCGCAAGGCTTCCGGGTCGGCCTTCCCGCTCCCCACGAGTGGGTTAACACCTTCTCGGAGGGCAATCTCGCCTTCTCCCTGTCGCACTTCGAGGTCGGCCTGCGCCTTCCTCTCTAGCCCGAGTTCTGCTAGATCCTTCGGTACTACGGCTGGGTCCCCGCCTAGATCAATACGAATGGGGTAGCGATGATCATCGGCTACCTCTGCTTCCTTCGTAGCGAGAAGATCGCTTTCGACTTGCACGACTTCCGTAAGATCTTCTATATGGGAGCGACCAAAGACGGGGTGATTTTCTTTGGCAGCCATCACTGCAAGGTGGTTGGGACTTCGAACAAGGTCCATCGGTGGAGCGAGAAGTTCATCTTTGTCACCGGTGACTTCTCGCACATACCAAATCGCCCTCAGCAGAGACCTTCTGGGGCGCTCGCCACTCCATCGCTCCGGGGCCGACGCGAGGAACTCTTCCTCGCCTTGAAGAACAAGAAACTCGATATCGAGTTCTGGCGAAGGAACGTGGACCACCTCGCCTTCGTGCAGCCTGGCGAGGGTAACATTCCTTAGTCGCTGCTAACAGTAATTTTACCTTTGTTTCTTGGTCTAACGACTGTCTTCAGGTTTGCGGCATCTTCCGTCCACGGCTCTTCCTGTGGGAGTCCAGACCCCACCTCCTCGATCTCCCTCGGTCGATCCGGCGACAATGCAACAAGTCGAGGAGGAGGAAGGCGAGCAGGGATCTCCGCTCGCGGAGATCCATCCTGGGGTCGGCGACGCGACTGAGATCCTTCGCGCGGCTGGATGACCGACCGAAGGCGAACCACCGACGATCAAGAAAAGGAAGAGGAAGGAGGTTGCCCGGCGCGTGGCGGAGGAGCGAGCTCGCGAGGAGGAAGACAGCGTCCCTGAGAACCATCCCAACTTTGGGCAGGGTTCGCTGAATAGGGGCTTGGATGGCGAGCCGCTGATCACCTGGAGCCAGGAGCGCAGCGAGGTGTCCTTAAGCACTCGCCTGCCTTCGTGGAGCGAGGATGAGGTCCCGAACGACGATGCCTTCAGCGTCTTGTTCGGGCTTTATGGTCGCGATGATGCGAAGGTTCTGTAGGAGGCTTCTCCTCGCTTTCTTGCCGACCAGGGATCGCGAGCTATGTTGCGTGCTTCAGAGCTATTCCATCAGACCGCGCGGAACCTTCTCGGCTCCGAAGTGGAGCTCGCGCTTCATCGGAAGCTCACGATGGAGGCCGAGAAGCGTGAGGACGAGGCTCTAAGGCGTGCCAAGGCGGACGAGGATAAAGCCGAATCCAGTCGGAGCTTCGAGGTGATCTTGGTACTTTACGCGAGCTAAGATTGAAACCCGCTCTCTTTTCTTCATATCTTCTAACCTGTCCTTCTCGCATCTGCAGGAAGAGCAGTTGGTGGCGGCGGAGATGATCTTCAAGCTCGAGTGCGCCCTGCGGGCGAGCCAAGTCTTGCTGGAGGCGACGCAGGTTCGTAACGCCGAGTTGGAATGGAGGATGGCTGCACTTTCCTTCTCGGAAGCCGGACCTTCTCGTCGAACTCCTGGATCGTTCATGACGTCGCAGGAGCTCTCGTCTCTTCGACGAGAGATTGCCCTAGCCGTCGGGGACTTAGTTTTCGTGAAGCTTTCGGTGGTCGGCTTGCTGGTTCCTGGGGCGGAAAGCTTGACGACGGAGGGGCTTCTGTCAGACATCTTGAACGCCAGCGAGGAGGAAGACGACGAGGAAGAGAACGAATCGGATTCGGCCGACTATGCCCCGCCGTCTAAGTGAAATATTTGTTTTTGACAATTTTGTGCTTCTCGCGGCTCTGCGAGCATGTTTTTTGGTAGATAACATTCATTCTGATAGTAATATTTATTTTCTTGGTGAATCTTCCTTTTGCTGATATGATGTCGCTAGGCTCATAGGCTCGCATATTTTCTTGTCTTTCTCGTCAGGGCGACTTAGGATGAAATCGGGTCTGCCGACCATCTGCCTTGCTCGCTTCTTCGACCTGCTCGTTTTTTATTTTGGCTTCTCGCCCATAGGGTTACTCGCACTAGCCCCTGCGAGTTGGTATCTTGCTCGCTCCCTGACTTCTGAAAAAGTAGTTAGATAGGAAAAGACGGTCGGGGCCAAGGGGACTCATATTCCCGATAGCCTTCCTTCTAGTGCGAAGCTGGTGCTATTGAAGAGAACGACTTAGTAGGGAATGACTGTCAGGGAGGTTCCAAAGGAGCACCTTCCAAGGGAACACAACATCCCAAGGTCTCCATCCTGCTGTTGAAGGCGTCGACACAGTAGGGAATGACTGTCGGGGAGGTTCCAGAGGAGCACCTTCCAAGGGAACAAAACATCCCAAGGTCTCCATCCTGCTCGGATGCTAGGTGTCGACCCTTCCTGTTTCCTGTTGCTCAACAATTAAACGGGGAGTTAAGCACACTTAGGCACATTAACTCACATGTTTGGAGGAAATAATTGGAAACGAAATGCTTGTTACGGGCTCTCAGCCCTCGAGGGTACACAACACCTTTATTCAAGGGTCCCCTGATCGGTTAAGTCGATCATCTCTTCGTCGAATTGGGAGGTCGGCGTCCAGACTTCTTCCTGATAATCTCTCCAGTCGGATGAGAAATGCAATCAGTGGGAACCGCGGCCAACGTGCAAGGGGGGAGCTGATCTCGGCCGTCATTGCAGAGGCTTGGACTTAAGGGAACGCACAACCGAGGCACTGTCCCATCACCCGTTCTGGGTTTTACGAGAATCAAGTCGGAGGCCAGTTTCCCAACCTGACTAGGAGATTGACTTCACCTGCTTTCTTCTTTTAAGGCTTGCTATTATGAAAAATCTTCCTCATCCCTTGTTTCAGGGGGTTTTATTTTTAAGCAATCAATTTACAGAAGAGAAGGGTATACATCCCTGCTTAGGGATAAAACCTCTTTAGATCATCGCCGCTCCATGTATTTCCCACGAGCTCCCCTTCCTGATTCTGTAAGCGATACCCTCCTGCTGCAAGTGCTTCGTGGACGATGAAAGGTCCCTCCCAATTAGGGTTGAGCTTTCCTACGGCCGCCGATCTCCCAGCTGCGTCCACTTTCTTCAGGACTAGGTCACCTGCTTGGAAGTGCTTGAGACGAACGTGCTTGTCGAAGTGTCTTGCCATGCGACGCTTGATCTCCTCCTGCCTAGCCGAGGCTAGATCTCAGAGCTCTTCGATGTAGTCGAGGGACAACTTCTGGGCTTCCTCATTCTCTAGTCGCCATTCTTCATCTCCGTCTTCTGCCGCAATCACCCTAGGACTTCTGACCTCGAACTCTACTAGGATGAGAGCTTCGGACCCGTGAGAGAGTTTGAACGGGGTTTCCCCTGTGGCTGAGCTAGGAGTGGTTCTCAAAGCCCACAACACCGAGGGGAGCTGCTCCGCCCAATTACCTCTTAGGTTCTCGACTTTCTTCTTTAGTAGGTTGATAATTAACTTGTTGGCGGCCTCCACTTGTCCATTGCTCCTGGGATGATGTACTGACGCGAATCGGAGATCAGTTCCGAGCTGTCTGCAAAAATCCTCCAGCTCCAAACTGGCGAACTGTGGACCGTTGTCGGTGACGATGGCGAGGGGAATCCCGAATCTGCAGGCGATTTCTCCCCAAATGAAGTTCTTCACGACTTGAGAGGTGGTCTTGGCCAAAGCCTTGGCCTCGATCCACTTGGAGAAATAGTCGATCATGACGAGGACGAACTTCCTCTGGCCGCTAGCTGAAGGAAAGGGACCTATCAAATCCATTCCCCAGATAGCGAACGGCCACAGGGCGGTGATAGAATGAAGGTTCTGGGCCGACTGCAGATGAAGGGGGGCGAACAGTTGACACTTCGGGCACTTTTTCGAGAAGGCCTTCGCATCCTTGCGGATAGTGGGCCAGAAGTAGCCATGTCTCAGGATCCTTTGCTCTAAAGTGCGAGTCCCAGAATGGCTTCCGCACTCTCCCGAGTGGATCTCCTCCAACACTCGAGGTACTTTCTCTTCAGAGACACATCTAGCCAGAGGGCCCGAGATGGTCTTGCGATATAACTCCCCATCTTGCAATAAGTAATACGCCGCCTTGTACCGAAACCTCCTTTGATCCCCTTCTTCCGCTGGAAGATGCCCAGAACTTAGGAAGGAAATGAACGGATCCATCCACGAAGGACGATGATCGATCTCCATCATCTCTCCTTCCTCAATGGATGGTCGAAATAACTCTGTGATGGTCCCTCCTGATCTTGGCCCGTACTTGGCCAGACGATCCGCTGCCGAGTTCTCCTCTCTCGGTACGTGCTCGACGAAGAAGGATTGAAAACTTCCAATCAATCCTTTCACCTTCATGAGGTACTTTTGCAGAATGGTGTCGCGTACTTCGAACTCTCCCCGAATCTGAGACGCGACCACCATTGAATCGGTGAAAGCCATGACGTCTTGGATGCCCAGCTCCTTTGCGAGGCGCAGGCCTGCTATGATGGCTTCGTACTCGACTTGATTGTTCGTTACGGGGAAGAGGATCTCGACTGCTTGCTCGATCCTAGTTCCCTGTGGGCTGACAAGAACGATGCCCACCCCAACAGAGCTCTTGCCTGAGGCGCCGTCGACGAACATCTTCCAAGGGATGGGAGTAGAAGCCTCCTCTCCCGGTTCCGCTTCCACCGAGAAGTCGGCTAAGAAATCTGCTACCGCCTGTGCTTTGATCGCCACCCGGGGCAAGAAGGAAATATCGAACTCACTGAGTTCTACCGACCATTTCGCCAGCCTCCCCGAATGCTCTACCCCTTCCAAGATATTTCAGAGAGGATAGTCAGTTATGACCCGGATGGAGTGAGCTTGAAAATAAGGCCGAAGCTTCCGCGCCGATACCACCAAGGCGAAGGCGAGCTTCTCCAAGATTGGATATTTCAACTCCGCCTTATTGAGTACCTGGCTGACATAGTAAATTGGGAGTTGTTTCTTTCCTTCTTCTCGGACCAGCACGGAACTTACTGCTTCCACCCCTACTCCCAAGTAAATGAGTAGGTCTTCACCTTCTTTCGGGCGCTGAAGGAGAGGTGTCTGAGTCAACTGCTCCTTCAGCCTACCGATCGTCTTTTCGCACTCGTCGGACCATGCGAAATTCTCGCTCTTGCGGAGCGTCTTGAAAAAGGGAGAGCACTTCTCCCCTGCCTTGGACAGAAAGCGGCTGAGACCCGCCAACCTTCCCGTCAGTCTTTGAACTTCTTTCATGGTCTTCGGCGAGGCCATCTCTTGGATTGCCTTAACCTTGTCAAGGTTCGGCTCCACTCCCCCCGGAGTGATGAGGTGTCCCAGAAACTTCCCCCTTCCAGCTCCGAACACGCAATTCGCCGGATTGAGTCTCATCTTGAACTTCCTCAGCGTTGCAAAGGTCTCCATCAGATCTGCTATATGCTCCGGGACGCTCTTGCTCTTGATCAAGAGGTCGTCCACATACACCTCCAGGTTCCTTCCCTTCTGCTCCTTGAAGACAAGATCCATCATTCGCTGGTAGGTTGCTCCTGCATTTTTTAGCCCAAAGGGCATCATTTTATAGCTATATCACCCATCCCCAGTGATGAAGGAAACATCACGGCAATCGGGGGGATACATCCGGATCTGGTGTTATCCCGAAAATGCATCAAGAAAACTCATTACAGGAAAACCGACGGCTGAATCAACCAGCGCGTCGATCCGAGGCAAGGGATAACAATCCTTGGGGCAGCTTTTATTTAATAAAGAGAAGTCCACACACATTCTCCAGCTGCCTACAACCTTCTTAACATTACAACATTGGAGACCCAACTTGGGTACTGGATCTCCGACACAAAACCTGCGTCCAGCAACTTCTTCACTCTTCACGGATAGGCCCGACCAACACGGTGGCGGTGGACCTCTTCTTCTGGCGAACGGGCTTCACCGCGGGGTCAAGGTTGAGGTGATGGCAGGCAACCTCTGGGTCGATCCCGGACATCTCAGTAGCACCCCAGGCGAAGACGTCAACGTTATCCTGCAGGCACGTTGCCATCTCCACCTTCTCGGTGACCTTCAGCGATCCACCGATCTTCAGCAGCCCTGATACTCCCGCTGCGGAGAGTACCTCAATTTCTTCCACCTCCTTGGACGCCTCTAGCCGGGCCGCGCCTCCAGTTACCCTCTCGAACTCCTCCGCGTCAGCCATCCAGCTGATTGTGCTAACCGAGCTGAGGTAGCACTCGCGGGCGGCTCTTGGATCGCTCCTGATCCTCACCTAGACGTCCCCTTGGCAATACTTGAGGCACTGATGGTAGGAGGATGGGACGGCCTTGAAGGTGTTGAGAAGTGGCATCCCGAAGATGGCCTTGTAGCAGCTCGGGGCGTCCACGATGACGAAACGGCACTGGAGAGGGGTGCCCCCGAGTGTTACAAGGAGATCTACTCCTCCCTCCACTTCCTGCTTCTCTCCGGAGAAGCCAAAAAGGAGACGATCCGGCGCCCGGACCCTTCCTGCGCTGACGCCCAACCCGTCAAACGTTTCCTTGAAGATGACGTTTACGGAACTACCGTTATCGATCAGGATTCGATCAACGGTAAAGTCTTCTATGGCGGCTTGGATTACGAGGGCATCATGAAAGGGGTTCTCATTCCCTAACATGTCTTCTTCGGAGAAGGTGATCTCCTCCAACGGGGGCGGTGCCTGCGAGGTCGAAGCGACGCTCCTTCGATAGATTTGATGGAGACTTCCCTTGCGGGAAGCTCCTATCCCCGCACCCCCGTGGATCACCCCCACTCCTCTACCTCCTGGGGCCACCTCTCCTCGACCTCCGTGGTCGACTCGCTCATCGTTCCTTCTTCGGCCGGCGTCCTGAACCGCCGACTGCTCGACCGGAGCTTCTATCCTCCGCTGCTCCCCGTTAACCTCTCCTGCTGCCAGTCTTCTCCTGGCTTCCCAAAAGTCTGGGCAGGCCATCGTGCCATGCCCTTCCACCTGGTGGAGGTCACAGTAGAGGGGAACCTCCTCTACCTGCAGCCTCCTTTGCTTCCTGTTCTTCCGGCCTTGGCGATTGTCGCGCCTGGCAACCGCCATTGCTTCCTCCCTTCTTCTCTCCCGGCGCCCCTCTGACCTGTCGAAACGCCTTCTCTCCGGGGATCTCCTTCCCCGCTCCTGACGCTGAGGTCCCCTGGCCGGCTTCCACGGTGGCCGGTTAGCGGGGACTTGGTAGCGTCTTTCCTCCTCCCGACGCTCCAGAGCCACGATGAGCCTCCTCTCATCGTTCCTTCTTGGCTCCTCCCTTCTGGGTTCTCTTTCTCTTCTCTCCTCTCTGCCTCTTCCCTCTGGCTTCCACTTCTCCACCCTCCTGGGCTCTTCCTTCTTCCTCTTCTCGGGGGGACTTTCCTCCTCCTCTTCCTCATCTTCCTTGGTCACTCAGGTGAGCCTGGATAGGAAGCCGCGGTTGGAAGCCTCACCCTGGACGAACTGGTTGGCCCTTTCGATGAGGTTGGCGTAGGAGTAGGGAGGGTTCCTACCAATCTCTAACTTAAAGAGGCCTTCGCGAAGGCCGAAGGTTAGAGCCAACCGCAGGGTGCGACCATCCACCTCTTGGATGAGTAGCACCTCTTCCTGGAAGCGGTCGATGTAGTCCCCCAACGTTTTTTTTGCTCCCTGGGTCAGATGGAAAAGGGTCGTAGCCTCCTTCTTCAACTTCTTTGCCGTGGCGAACTGCATGTTCAGCCCCCGGCAAAGGTCTTCAAAGCAGTAGATGGAGCCTTCCGGCAACTGGTGGAACCAGTCCCTTGCCTTCCCTCGAAGGGAAATCGCGAATAACCTACACTTGAAGGCGTCCGACATGGTCCGAAGGGAGGCGACATCCTCAAACCACTGGATATGACGGATAGGGTCCTCTCTCCCCGAGTAGTAATTCATTGAGGGATCCCTGAACCCCTCTGGCACTGGCGCGACGAGGATCTCCTCGCAGAATGGGCTCCTCCCCCCAATCTGGCGATGATCATCATCTGATCGAGTATCTCCTCCATACTCGCTAGCCTGGCGAGTATTGTAGTATATCGCCTGCTCATCCTCCTCGCGGAACCGAGTTCCGCCAGCTCCTTGCGATGCCTGCAGACCAAACTGCGACCTCCTTGGTCGCTCGAATTCCTCGACGTGCTCCTTCCCTGCTCGCTGAGTGCGAGCACCTTCCTCGGAAGGACCCGAGCGATGAGGCGACGTCGCCGTTCCTTTCATGCGAGGTAGAAGAGCTGCTCGCATGGAGCCTTCCATCCTCCGCGCGAATTCCTCGAATACAGCCAATGATACGAACTCGCCGCCTCGAGCCGGGTTTCCCACCACATCCTCGTGGTCACTAACTGTTACCATCTCACTTTTCTACCAGACTTTCTTCCTCTGGCCACGATCCACGCTCACCGCACCAAAGTGTTGACGCCTGGAAAATCCTGGCCTCAAGATTTGGATCAATGCAGCCTGAGGCTACTTGCCCAGCGGTTGAACGAGAAGGTTTGGTTAGCTACGACGAGCGAAACGGAGAGAAAAAGGACACAACCCCAGGTGCTGCGGCAGGGAGGTCCCACCACGTACCCAGAAGCTCTAAAGAGTCTTCTCCTCCAAAACCACGAATGGCCGAGCTCGGTACTAGGTAGGCACTTGTTAGGGAGGATTTTTGTCGGTCAAAGAGGGGGGGGGGGGGGGGGGGGGTGCAGCTCTGATTTTGACAAGTGTCATTCCTGGTACCCCTGGGGGTCTATTTATAGACAAATCCTAGGGGGGGGGGGGGCAGATGACTATCCCCGACCCCCTAGAGTTGGTTTTTTAGACAAGGCAATAGGTTGGCGAGTAGGTAAGGACATCGGACCTAACTGGCGAGTTGGTTGGTTAAGTCGCCTACAGGCGAGTAGGTCCGAACTCACGACCTCCTCGCCTGGCCGGGTAGTGAACGCCGGGTAGGGCTTTCCTCCTCGTCCTATGCGAGCAGGTACCTTCTCGCACAACCAAACCTCTTGATCTTCCTTCGTCTTCTGGATTGTTGACTTCTGCCTTGACCTTTTGACCTTGACCTCCGCCTACGTGGCCTTTAGATGGGCCCACCCTCGGAGAATGAGGGTTGTACAACAATGGACCTCTGTTTCTTGAAGCTATACTGTGCCATTTTGCTTAGAATGTGCCACTTCTTCTTCCACACTCCAAACGTTCGCTCAATAACACTGCGAATAGATGAATGCGCCCTGTTGAAATGTTCTTGCCTTCCTTGAACAGGCCGACTCCCACGGGCAAAGTCTTCCAAGTGATATCTTGTATCCGGATACGGCTGTATTTTGAAGAGCGATTTTCGAAACGCTGGACATCCAAACGGATAAAAAACAGCTCTGGCCGCTGGAGTAGAGCTTCTTCAGCCGCCAGAGCTGTCCCAAACAGACCCTTAATGAACTTGTTCTCAAAATAATTCCTCTGCTGTAGATTTTGGTTTTCATGACATTAATGCATCGCTTCAGCCAGGTTTTTATGCAAAGTGCAGGCGAAGAGCTCTGCAAGGTATGAGAAAATGGTGAGTGATTTTGTTGCTGATTGGGTTTGGCGAAACCCGCTCTTCTTCCTGAAGATATAAGACGACGACTTTCAGTAGTTCTAATTTCACTAGGTATAAGACAATGACTTTCTCTTGTACTGTCGCGCGGGCAGGAGTTTCCCGTGCCAGGCTGCTCGTACTCGTATATGATTATATTTTTTTGAGATTGTTTTTTTGGACAGTGCAAAATAAAATTATCTTTTTTTTTTTCCAATGGTTTCTCATTTTTAACACTCTTTAGTCTTTAGTATTTAATAATATTAAATTGAATCTGAAAATACGGGCGGATCGCCGACCGGGGCTTGGTAGTCGGTGATCACCAATAATCGATCCTGAGTAGCTATCTCTGGTCGCCGACCGGGAGGAGCGACTATTGATCGTCGACCGAAAATAGCTAATCTTGAAAAGGGTTTCCCCCCTCAAATTTGTCGACTTAGAGCGTCTCGAAGCCCATGGCTGCGTCATTGCTTCGACGAGCTTCGCCTACGTTGACATTTTTTCTCACCCATTCATTTCCATAATTCCATCTCTGCAGAGAGCTTGCTCCAATCCTCAATTTCGTTCCCTGCTCCTCTCTCTCAGAGCTGCGACGAGCTCATGGCAGTCCCCTAGAAGAAGTTGCTAATCTCTCAAGAAAAAGAAGCGCATATTGATGAGAGATATTTAGGTGCGTAAAACGTAGTGATAAAAAAGATCACAGTGCGGGCGGAAGCAGAGCCGTATGATTTGTGATAATATATGATCGTATTTGTATAATGCAATCGTATTAAATACTGGCCGTATTTTAGATCAATCATGCGCAAAAAATCGTGCTAGCGGAAATAGACGGCTGATGATCAAGTAATGATCATTTGAGATGATTTTTCTCAAAATAGCAGCATGCTGTTGAGAAAAACAGTCTCAAATAGGAGAAATTCTTTTATATGTCCAACGGATATAAGTATGGTGCGTTAATATATTTTAATCTATTTAATGATATGGATTGATTTTAATTTATATAAGAGTCAAATTTTTTTGGCTGTATGAAAAATATAAAAAAAGATCAAATTAATGAACTCGTTGGATGAAGCAAAGATAAATTTGATATAAAGGTACAGGAAACACGCTGTGATCATAATAGATCATCGTGCGGGAGCAAGTACAATCGGATGATCCGTGATTTCAACGATGTAGATTGTTTGTGAAAATATATGACCTTATTTGTGTGATACAGTAGTATTGGAAAGTAATCATATTTTAGATCAATCGTGCGCGCGAAAATTCATGCTGGCAAAAATATATGGCATGACCGAGAGTCGCACACGATGATTTAAGGTAAGTTACACTCACCAGCTTAATATACTTAAAATAGATAGTGGATCTCAATTCCATATAGTGTATTTATTTCCACAAAAAAATGAAAACATATATCGAGGCGTGTCTTTTAATGGGTATTGTTATCCGCGGATCATAAATGGCTATTCACAGATCAATGTTTTCTAGTTTACAAATTGTTATTCACAGACCAATTTTAGATTTGAGCATTCAATATCTTTGTTCACCTGAGCAGGGCCCGACAATGAAGGAACATCTCTCACGACCTTCTGAGCACTTCATTGTGTGTACGAATCGTGATTCGTAAAAAAGATGCACGAATAGAAACAGAGTTGAGGAAGAAACACGATTTCTTCACTGTTCATGAGATTTCGGTTTGTTTGAGAAGATTTAGATAGCTAGGGTTTGTTTGAGAAAATTTATATAGCTAGAGTTACTCTCTCCCAAATAAACTGAAATCGCATAGAAATCGTCTTTCTTCGTCAACTCAGTCTTTATCCGCGCATTTATTTTACGAATCACGATCCGTGCACACATTGAAGTGCTCAGTAGGTCGTCAGAGATATTTTTTCGTTGTACGATCCTGCTCAGGAGAACAAAGATATCGAATGCTCAAATCTAAAATTAGTATACGGATAACAATTTGTAAACTAAAAAAATTGGTCTTCGGATAGCCAGTTATGGTCTGCGGATAACAATTGCCTTGTATAATTGTATCTGCGTTGTGCGGGGGGCGAGAGAGAGAGAGAGATGGACGAAGAAATGCGCGCGCATTTCCCCATCTCCTTCGGCAAGCAGCCCAAGTCCCAGAGCCAACCCTCCTCCGTGCACTTAACCACCCGGCGCATGGTGGATCCGACAACCAACTCATCCTACCCCTCCTCCTCCGCCGCCGTCGCTGCCACCGGATTCTCATGTTTGGGCGGGCCCATAAAACCTAGCCGGAACACCCAGCTCAGCGGCTCAGGGGAGGATGAAGAAGACGCCTCTGAACAACTCCCACGGCCACCGTCGGCAGACGGTCGGCATGAAATATTTGACGACGGAGTCCGTTCCACGATTGGACCTCCGATGCCTCAGTCCGGTCAGACGGAACAGGATTCCGACGATGATGCGATGGTTGGGCCACTGCCACTGCCACTGCCTCCATCCTCTTCAGAGAAGTTCTATTTGGAGGACGAAGACGACCAGGATGTGATTGGCCCTCCACGGCCACCCCAGGTTAGCTCCGACAGTGGATCAGAATCAGATTTGGATGACTCGCCGACATATAATGAGTTTAGGATTCCTCTTAGCAACGAGATTGTGCTCAAGGGACATTCAAGGGTACGTCGGATTATTAACTTATGCTTTGAATGCTTAGTGGTTAGTGTGCCAAACAGTGCTTAATGGAGGACTCAAAGTGACTTAGGGTTCATTTGGTTGCTTCCATATAAAAGACAGGTTTAGGGAAATAATCATTTTATTTCTTCTCATTTTATGTATGAATGATAAAATCATCACTTTTACGGGAGGTTTATGAAAATTGTTTGGAGTTTGAATTCAACATAAGTTTAGTTACATTCAACCAAATTATAGGTTTAACAAATTTCATCTTCTTATAAAACGTTTTGATTTTGGTTGCTTGTTTGTAAATCATGTTTAGGAAAATAGTGATTTTAGTTTCATATGCGCGGTAACTTTATTAATGGTTTTTGAGCTTGAAATCAACTTTTGTGATAAAGAGGACGGGGGCTTATACATAAGCCCTTGTCCCGGAGCAGTCTTCAGATACCGAAAGTTGCGCTCAACATCCTGGAGATGGGAGATTCGTGGAGCATGCATAAAACGATTGACCACCCCAGCGACAAAGGATATATCAGGTCTCGTAACTGTAAGGTAAATGAGCTTGCCCACAAGATAACGATAATACTCTGGGTTAGAGAGCAGTAGATCAGGATCAGATGCATGAGCGCAGAGGTTATGGTTGAGATCCATAGAAGTATCAACAGGCTTACATCCAGATTAGTCGGTGTTATGAAGTAAGTTAAGACAGTACTGCTGTTGAGATAGAACGAGATCATCATGTCAACGAGCCACCTCAATGACAAGAAAATATCAGAGAGACCCAAAATCCTTAGTTTGAAATTCAGATGCCACATGTTTCTTGATCATAGTTATAACATTGAGATCATCATTTGTGATGAGAATCTCATCAACATACACTAAAAGGATCACTGTGCCTGTTAGCCGAGCTCTGAGTGAAGCCAAGTGGTCTGATAACCAGGAGACTGCTGCATGTAGAAAGTCTCAATGTGGTCGCCATTCAAGAAAGCATTTTTGATGTCAAGTTGATGTAACGGCCAGTGCCGATGAACATCCAATGAGATTAGGATTCAGACAATGTTCAACTTTGCGGAAGGTGGGAAGGTCTCTTCGTAGTCGAGGCCGTGTTGTTGAGGAAAACCACAAGCCACAAGACGAGCTTTCAGACATTCAACCGCCTCATCAGGACCATGCTTCACAATGAAAACCCACTTACATCCAACACATGTCTGGCCTGAAGGAAGAGCGACAAGGTCCCAAGTGTGATTAGCCCAGAGGGAAGCCATTTTCTCATCCATGGCGTCCCGCCACCCCGGATGTCGAAGAGCCTCATGTAGAGAAGAAGGGGGTGGAAATATAGGACAGAGAGGTCACAAACCTATGAAGCGCCGACGATAAGCGATGCAAAGAGACATAATTTGAAAAAGGGTGAGTGGTAGAGGTTGGTGCCTATTCAACGGTCTGCGAAGCATCAGCAGGCAGGGGAGACTCGCATAGGGTAGCAGACCGAGGAAGTCGGCGTGTGTTGAAACGAAGAGGAGGTAGTGATGGGGGGCCACAACCGGAGGAGTGGGTAGCAGAGGAGGAGAATCATTGAAGGTAGGCACATGAGGACGTGGAAGGCCTGAGGAGTAGGTGATAGGAGGTTCAGATCGGTGGAATGATTGATTTTCAAGGAAGGTGACATCGGGGTAGGTGACAAGTTTTCGATGAGGTGGAGAGTAACAAATGTATCCCTTTTGGGTATGAGAATAGATAACAAACATATATTTGGTCTCACGAGGAGCTAACTGATCCACGACAGGGCCAAGATGATGAGCGAAGCAGACACAACCGAAACATGAAGTGTCGGGGGAAGGGAGAGGTGTTGAGAAAGAGGATGAAAAACGGTGTGGCAAAATTCCGAACAGAAGAGGGCATGCAATTAATAAGGTAACAGGCGGTGGACACTGTGAAATGTCAATAGACGGTAGGAACCTGCATTTGGAACATAAGAAATCTGACAACCTCGAGGAGGTGACGATTTTTTCGCTCGTCCACACCGTTCTGTTGCAATGTATATGCACAGGAGGTTTGGTGGATTATGCCCAAGGTATTACAGGTGTCCTGAAAACTGTGACTGGTATATTTGCGAGCATTATCGGTTCGATGAATTTTAAGGGAGCGCGAGAACTGGTTTTTAGTCTCAGCAAGAAAAGAGTGAAAGATCTGCAGCAACTAAGAGCGATCGCGCATCATATACAGTTACGTTATACGAGAATGATCATCAACAAAAGTAACAAAATAACTATAGCCAAAGACACTAGCCATTTTGCAGGGGCCCCAAATACTTGAATGTACTAAATCAAAAGGAGCAGTGCTCTTGGTACAGTGAGGAGAAGGAAAATCTGGAAGAGTCTTCTTGAGAATAGGCAGAGGAGCATGCCCTAGACGTCGGTGCCAGTCAATGGATATGACGGAGGAGAGAACCAAGGGTGGAAGATCCAGAGTGTACAACCCTTTAGAGAGTCGCCCCTACCAATGATATTCCGAGTCCGCCGATCCTGCATCACAAAAGAAGACAGAGAAAACGTGAGTGAGTAATCAAGGTCCGGAGTTAAACAGATGACAGAGAGAAGATTAAACTGAGAGCCACGAACATGAAGGACATAGCAGAGAAGAAGAGATGGAGTGAGAGGCACATCTCCAGAACCGCAGACCGGGGTGGTATCGCCATTGGCCACCGTGATAAACTTCGGAGAAGTATCTGAATATCGAGAAGGCTTGTGTGGGGTGATGTGGTTGGTAGCCTCAGAGTCCACGATCTACACCGTACTGTGGGAAAAATAGACTATACCTTCGTTGGAAGTAGAGACAACGAAGTTGGAGGCCCGAGCAAGCATCACCCGAAGTTGCTGAAGTTTCTCGTGCAAGATGTTAACGCCGGAGCGAAAGGAGGAACATCCACGGCTGGAGAGGCATGAGTTGGCGTATTGGACGTCAGCAGTGGAAACCCATGTTTCTTGAAGCAGGTGGCCTCAGTATGACTTGGGTGGCCACAATATATACAAAGACGATTGTTCAGACGAGAAGAACGATTGCAATCATCACGCCTGCCTCCGCGAGAACCATTGTGACCACCTCGAGACCCAGGAGGAGGGAGCATAGCTAGGGAGTGGTGTAGAAGGGCAGGAGAGGGAGGCATCGCGACTTCAGGAGGTGGAGTGACTTTAAGGTTCGCGGAGCACACGTCAGAGAGAGACGGAACAATAGGAGAGGAGATGATGGTCGCCCGGACACTGTCAAGATGGGGAGGTAGCCGCGCCTTCATGAGAGCAATGCCCACAACCTCCTACCGCGCACACTGAACAACAAAATCAAAGGAGGGGGTTGGTGCCGAAGTCATTCCTAAACAAGGGTCTTGGATGTGGCGACAAAGGAGGTCAGGTTACCAGTCACACCAGGGTCAACCGCCTGGAGCTGAGTAAAGATATCAAAGAGATGTTGGAGACTATCCTGGCCAGAGTAAAGAGATTGAAGCTTGTCTCACATGGCTTTGACAGTCTCGTGGTACATGGTCATACGGTATGATTCAGTCTCCATAGAATTGAGAAGCTAAGAATGAGCCTGACTATTTTCACGGAGCCACTGTTCCATAGGTTCGGTAGGTGTAGCACGAGTAATATGATGAAGAGCCCTTTGGTTTGAAGGACACGTCGTACCGAGTTCTCCCATTCCACAAAATTCTTCTTCCCATTGAGGGAGATAGTTGTAACCCGGAGTTCATCCCGCACATCAGGGAGGGAAGCCGGGGCAAGAGAAGAGGCCGCAGGGGTGCCCATGATAGGCTAACGACAAGACAACTGCCGGGACTAGAAGAGTAACCACCCAAGGTAAAGGGAGTCATGTTGTACGGGTCAGAGAGGAGCCCGAGCAGATGCAATAGGGAGGTTGCGCTAACTGGTCACAGAGGAGGGGTCGGCGAGCACTGCTGGGAGTCCGGGTGGCTGGGGAGTTGGACTCAAAAAAAGGGAGGTCGGGGCGGCCACAAAGAAAGTCTCGCAAGGAGAAGTGGAGAGGTTCGGGCGGCCTTGCGGGTAGGAGGGGTGGGGGGGTCTCTGCGGCTGATCCAGGAAAGAGTCAGCAAAGTGAGGAGTCCGCAAAGTGATGTACTCACAAGGAGTAAACGCGCGCACGGGTTTTGAGCGGTTAACATAACGACGGTGGGTCCCAAAAATTACATAAATATTAGATTATATATAATATGATTTAAAGTAGTAAAAATGCAAGTTTTTACCTAGATATTAGGGACCGGGATCCTCTCCATTTGAGACTTCAAATGGAGGTCCATTTCATGATATCAATGTGTTCTCACTTGATCTAATGCTGTATAATTTTTGATTAAACAAAAAATAAAATAGGACGGGACTAGTGAACCCGTTGGATCAGCCAGAAACAAATCTGAACCGTGAAATGGATACTATCCATTTCACTTGAAATTGAGAGGATCCTGTTGCGATATTATGGGTGTGCAAAAATAATCGAAGAATCGAGAATCGGACCGGAACTGAACCGAACGGTTTGGGTAGGTTCCAAATAAGTTTGGTTCGGTATGGTTCTCATAATACCAGAACCGAAAATTTGGTTCCCGGTTCCATAGGTCAGGTACCCAGTACCGACCCGAAAATCAATGCTAAAGATTTTTTTTTTTGATAATAGTTATAGTAGTAAAACTTAATACATGAAAATGATTGAGAATATAGTCGTATGACTAAAGAAAATAATTTGTGAACTCGTGTAGTAGTATGACTTCAATGTTATATAGAACTATTATTTAAATATTTTGATATATTAATAGTTGTATGGCAAATAATCATGAGTTGGAATAGTCATTTTTTTTAATTATTTTGAGACATTGGTAGAATCAAGAACTGAACCGGAACCGAACCGAAGTGAACGGTTCGAATCCAGTTCTATACTCTAGGACCGTGGGTTCGTTTCGGTTCCAAAAATTTGGAACCAAACATATATGTGTCGGTTCTTGTTTTGGGTAGATCCAAACCGAACCGATCCGAGTTAGATATAGTGTAATGTTGTTAGATTTTTGACCATCCTGCAAACCTTTAGTGTTTACTTATCTGCACGAGATACATTAACAGAAAAATAGTAATCAAATTATGCAAAAGTTTTACTTATGTCTAAAAATAGAAAAGCAAGCATACCTCGTTTTCAGGAATCCCACAAATTAATTATTTCTTCCACTTATTCTTTGTTATCAGCTACTCTAATTCTTGAAATATAAGTGAAGTCTCACTCTTCCGCAACTGTAGCATGTTATCTCCCTGGATAAAGATTGAGAGGATCGATGGCACGCCATATTGGCATCACTGCCCGACATCTCAGCGGCGCTTCATGCGAAGACGTCAATGTTGTCCTGGAGACATACCGTGATCTTCATCTTGTCTTCTTCTTTCAGCTCGCCGCTGATCTTCACACTCCTGGGTCTTCCACCCACAGTCACCACCTCCATCTCTTCGATTTCTTCTGCCACCTCCTAACGGGCCACTTCTTCCAGGACCTTGTCTAAACCTTCGACCTCCTCCATCTAACTGATGGTGTTGACTGCATTCAAGTAGCACTCCGGAGCAACTTTAGGATCATTCCTGATCCTGATCTTCACTCATCCATAATTGTACTTTACAACTAGAAGGCGTTGATAAGTGGCTTTCCAAAGATTGCGTTATAGATGCTCAGAGTGTCGACGATGACGAATCGACAGTTCTTTGAGGTGCCCCAAGAGTCACCAACAACTCCACCCCTCATTCTACTTCTTTCCTCTCCCCTGAGAAGCCAAACAGCGGGCCATCCGAAGTTGTCACCCTTTTTACATCCATTGTCATCGTTCTCATTCCCTAGCATGTCCTCCTCCGAGAATGTGATCTCTCTCACCGAGGGAGGCATTTGGGAGGTCGAAGCTACACTCCGACGATAGATCGCATGGAGACTTCCTTTCCGGGAGGCTCCTATTCTGTCTCCCCCTTGGATAACGTTGATCCCACCGCGCGTCCCCACATCCACTCTGTCCTCGCACCTTCTATGATCCGGTGCCTGAACCACCTCTTTTTTACTCCTATTCTGTCTCCCCCTTGGATAACGTTGATCCCACCGCGCGTCCCCACATCCACTCTGTCCTCGCACCTTCTATGACCCGGTGCCTGAACCACCTCTTCTTTAGTTGGAACTCTTCGTTGTTGCTCTTCACCCCGTCCTAGGGCTCTCCTTTCTCCGGATCTCCTCCTAGAATCTAAGAACTCTGGATAAGTCGTGATAGCATGACCCTCCACCTGATGTAACTCACAATAGAGAGGAACAACCGCGCACTGATCCCTCTGATGTTGATTTATTCTCTGGGGCTGATGCGTCTGGCTAGCGATCG
The DNA here is from genome assembly GCA_033032865.1 of Dactylorhiza incarnata. Classification (NCBI taxonomy): domain Eukaryota; kingdom Viridiplantae; phylum Streptophyta; class Magnoliopsida; order Asparagales; family Orchidaceae; genus Dactylorhiza; species Dactylorhiza incarnata. The sequence goes on along the minus strand of JAWHQI010000310.1, from coordinate 719,185 downwards.
TCGCCGCTTGGGGCGGGAATCAATGTGACTTTTCTTGCACCCCTGAGGTCCTATTTATAGACAATCCAAGGGGTGTTGGTATGCGAATAACCTCCCTGGCAAAATACCTCACCGGTCTAGCGGGTGAGAGGACCTCAGTGAGATAACTGATGTTATTTGAAAAGGACCTCGATAGTGGGAAATTGGGTTATTGAAATCATTCTGCTGAGATGGTGAGAGACTCGCCTATGAGCGAGCATAAGAGAGATCTTGGGGCTTCTCCCATCTCCGTCGATTGTCTTGTTTACTGTCGTGGCTGTAGTGGGCCCACCCTCAACTAATATGGGTTGTATAACACCCCTCCCACTTTTTCCTTTGCTCTCAATCTTTAGAGAGCCCGATATCCTCCAACAAAGGAGACGAAGATGAGTCGTTGCAAAACTTCCACCGATGGCTCCATCGAAAAGTTCTACATATTCTCAACGCATGTTGGAAACATCTTCACTTCATATGAGCATAAACCTATATAGGCTTATAGATCCCAGGTCGCGTGTCATACAAGCGCACAGAGAGGGGCGTCGGCCTCAAGCGACATTCTGAAGGTTCCTATGCAAGGACTACTGGCCATCGATGTCGGGGCTATGAAGCACCGATACTTTCTTGAGGGTCACGTACTCATACCAGATACGCACCCGTTACCGGTACGTACCCGATACTCACGGATACACCTGATATTCTAGTTTGTAGATACACTTGGACTTGGTAGATTGTTCTGCATATTTTAATAAGAGTATGTTTTTTTAAAGTAAACAAAAGACTTTTGCGTGTCTTTTAGAAAAGAAAAATTGTAACATAGAAATGCAACTAACGATGTTTGTTTATTATAGTAACAAAATGTACTTCAGATTTAAGAATTTTTTTCGTTTAAACTATAAAAAAATTTGATTTACATTTTATTATTTTGTTTTTTTACTATATATTTAAAGAGTAGATGTTTCAAATTGGTATTGTTTCTACTTGTTCAACATGAATTTTTCTATGTTTAATATTTTGCTAATTGTTCTAGACGAACCAGAAGTTGAAGATGTGTTAATCTTCAATAATGAGGAAGAAGAGGAAGAAAATGACTGATAAAATTTTTAAATTTGAAATGATTATGAATATTTTTTGTTTGAGAACTTCATATTATATTGCCTTAACTATGAATTTGTACTTCAACCGGTGATTTATGCAATTATGCTTGATGTTTTATTATTTTGAGGACTTTTAATTACATTTGTGAGATTATACATATATATTTATTATATTTAATATAACGTATCCCGCCGCACCCGTATCCCTATTTTTTAAATTTTGTCGTACCGCCATACCGGATACGTATCGTCATAGGCGGACCCACGTTAAGGCATACACGGGCACGTGCCCGGGTTTTAATTTCGCGGAAATGACCTAGCGTCCAACGGCAACTCGCGATTTCTCTGGCAGCCAGCGTCCAGCGACTCGCCGACTCCCGTTTCTCTTCTTCCAGTTCTTCACGCCACCGATCCGTTCGCCGCTGAGAGCCTGTTTGCCGCTCGCCGCTCAGAGCTTGTTCGCCGCTCGCCGCTCAGAGCCCGTTCGCCGCTCAGAGCCTCAGAGGCCAGCCATCCAGATCTAAGATCTTCAATCTCCTTCGTAACTGCGCCATTTTCTAGTTTCTTCCTCCAGTTAAGCTACCAGTTCTTCAATCTCCTTCATTCTTGCTTTTTTCCTGGTTACCCAAATACCCAATCATTGATTTGCTCATGAAATAGCTAGCACCCAATCAATGTTTATTTCAATTGGCTTTTCCTCATGCTCTTCCTCGTGTTCTCTTGCTGGTTCAGTAATTTGGCTCTCATATTGCTACTTGCTAGCACCCAATCAATGTATTTTTTTCATATTTTTTTCATGTTTTAAGTTGTGTTTGGGTTGTTTCATTTTACTGGAATACTGGGTATAAATAGGAAGAGCCAAGAGGGATTGTGCAGGAATTTGGGTGTGTTTGGGTTGTTTCATTTTACTAATTTACTGGGTATAAATAAGAAGAGGATTGTGTAGCCTGAAGGGGGCATCAATATTGCCAGAGGACAGAGGCATCGAAGAAGAAAAGCTTTGATTGTTTTTTCCAGTTTGAACATTTAATCATATTTGCCCCCATACACTTCCTCATTTCCTTAATTTCCATTTTCTTAAATCATGCTTTAGTTTGATGTTGATGCTACATAATTGTTGATGTTTTGTTATAATAGTTTTATGTTTTAGGTTCCTAATTAATTTTCATTTCACTTTTAGTTGTAAAATTGGATGGAGAAGTTCTTTTCAAAAGTAGGATCAAATCAAACTTCTCAGGATTTACAAATGTCAGGTTCAAGTGCTAAAAGAAATAGAGATGAGTTTGCCTTGGAGGATTTACCGGGAGATCCAGGATTGAGACAACCTATAAGATCATATGATGCAAATCTTCAAGACATGATAAGAAGGAAATATTTGCAAAATAGTATACTATCCATTCCTTGAACTTTTGGAATTTCTTGCATTACATAGTAATGAGATCAAGTCAGTGGTACTAGAAAATGCTCTAACCAATTATCAATTATTATCTCAAAAGATCCAAAAAGAAATAGTTTCTTGCATTGCAAATGAAGTAACAAAAACTATTATTAGAGATATTGGAGATAATTGCTTCACTATTTTGGTTGACGAATCGCGCGATGTATCCACCAAAGAACAAATGGTTGTTGTTTTACGCTATGTGAATATCAAAGGTCTCATTATGGAGCGGTTACTTGGGTTTGTTCATGTTACAGATACAACTGCTATATCATTGAAGAAAGCTATTGATAATTTATTTGTAAAATATGGCCTAAGTATTTCAAAATTGCGTGGACAAGGTTATGATGATGCTAGCAATATGAGAGGTGAGTTCAAAGGACTTAAAACATTGATTTTACAAGAGAACAATTGTGCTTTCTACATTCATTGTTTTGCTCATCAACTCCAACTAATATTAGTAGCTGTTGCAGAGGATCATTATGAAGTTGCTGAGATTTTCACACTTATTACTCTTGTGTTAAATGTTGTTGGAGGTTCTTGTAAACGTCGTGATTATATCAGGGCATTAGAAGTCGATCAGGTTGCTAAAGAGCTTGGTTGCGGAGATTTAGAAAGTGGTCGAGGGGCAAATCAACCCCTTGAATTGAAAAGGCCAGTAGACACACGATGGAGTTCACACTATGGTACAATGTTAAATTTTATTCGGACATCTATTATTGAAGCACTTGAATTTATCAAAGTTGATGGTGCAAATAGAAATCAAAGTGGAATGACAAACAGTCTAATTAAAAGTCTCTTGACTTTTAATTTTATATTTCTCATACATTTAATAAAGAATATTTTAGCCAAAACACACGAGTTATCACAAGCTCTACAGAAAAAAGATCAAGATATTGTTAATGCAATGAAATTTGTAAAGTTTTCAAAACAATTGCTGACTAATTTGAGAAATGATGATCTTGAATGAAATTCTTTTATGAGTGAGGTATCATCATTTTGTACTAAGCAGTGTATTGAAGTACCAAATATGGACGAAAAATATATTCAGGCAGGAAGATCAAGACGCAATGCAAGAGAGATTACAAATTTTAATCATTTTCGTGTTGAAATCTTCAATACAGTGCTTGATTGGACATTAAATGAATTAAGTGACCGCTTTAATGAAGTGAACACAGAATTGCTTCTATGTGTTTCTTGTCTAGATCCAAGTGATCAATTTGCTTCATTTGATAAACAAAAATTGATTCGTCTTGTAGAATTGTATCAATCAGATTTTACGTCACTAGAATTGCAGATACTTGAAGGACAACTTGATATCGCTCTATGCCAACCAACACATTCTCTCTTTGTAAAGGACTTAGTGGGCTTTTAAAAATATTGGTAGAGTTGAAAAAACAAGATCACTATCAATTGGTTTTCAGGCTATTGAAGTTGACATGTCTTCTACCCGTTGCAACTGCAAGTGTTGAAAGAATGTTCTCTGCCATGAAAATTATAACAAATTGTTTACGGAACAGAATGGGAGATGAATGGATGAATGACTGCATGATAGCTTATACTGAGAAAGATATTGCTAATACTTTTAGTAATGATACTATCATTACGCAATTTCAAAATATGTGTCCACGAAAAGTGGCTTGTTGAACGGTATGTAAGTTTTTTGGTTGCTATAATTTTGTTCATGTCTACACTAGTATAATTTTATTTAATCATTGCGTTTATTTATTTATTTTAAGTTGTGCCCGGGTTGAGTAAAATTCCTAGTTCCGCCACTGCGTATCGTATCCGGTACTCGTACCCGTATCGGTGCTTCCTAGTGTCGGGGTGGTCGCCGGCCCCCAGCTACCCCACCCAAGCGCTGACAAGACTGACTAACGTGAGGATGTCGATTTCCATTTATGGAAGTGCGGAGTAAGGATGCTCTTATTTTTCATCGAGCACGTTACGGGGGGACATCGAGCCAATGATGCCATTTTAGTTGTTGCTATCAGCCATTCATCACATTAATTATGGTCACCACCCACTCCTTAATGAAACCTCTAGCCACCAATAACTCTAGCTCATAAAATCCTTATAATAGTAACGAACCCTCCTCCTTCTTGTTCATGGTAATTATACCTCTTAACATTCATCTCGCAGCGACTTGGCTTCGTTGTTCATCTCACAGCGACTTGGCTTCGTTGTTCATCTCACAGCGATTTGGCTTCGTTGCTCCAACATTCATCTCGCAGCGATTTGGCTTCGTTTTATGATATGCTTGACACGGTGGTGACGGTAGTGAACACGGTGATTACGAACTATCGCTCGTGAACACCCGACCTCTCCTAAGAAACTACATCCAATTTTATGATCAAAATTAGTTTTTTTGTGTGCCCGTCTTGGCCTCTGTCTTGTCAAACACATAGAAACACACATTTCAATGGTATTTTTAGGCTAACTCCCATAAATAATTAATAAAATGAAATATTTCCAAAATTAAAAGGGGAAAAAACATTTCTAAGAATCTTATCCTCTTGTGGGAAAATAAATGTGCATGTCCAGTTGATGTTTGTAGCCTTAAATGGATGCACCAATGCAAGCCCTTTATTGATGTATATATATATATATATATATTTACACACGAGTGACAAGGGCACGAGGTCCCCCGCGCCGGCGGCGACATTTTGCGGAGGCGGCGATATTCGGTGGAGACGGTGACATTTGGCGGGAGCCCGGTAGGGGCGGCGACATTCGGCGGGGGCGACATTCGTCAGGGGCGGCGACATTCGTTAGGGGCGGCGACATTCGGCGGGGGCGGTCTATATTTATATACGTATATTTAAAACCTAATTCATTGTTGTTCAACAAAAACCATATGGTGTGATGGTTGTCATTTTTGCTTGACATAGTGGAAACCAGTGTTCAATTCTCACTATTGACAATTTTTGTGAGATTAAAAAATGGGTCATATGACCCTCCTTTTTCAATAAATTTAAGGATAAAATTGTAATTTTATGTTGTATGGTATCCTACACCTTCATAATTTTAGGTCGCCTCCTAGTAGATTTAGGAGACCTACGAAAAAATGGAGAGAGTGAGCGGTTTACATATATATATATATATATATATATATATATATAAGCCCACCCGCTCTCAAGCCCTTCACATTATGCTCCAATAATTAATCATGGAGTACTCTCACATAATTATCATCTTCCTCTGCGTGGCAACGTCCCCGTTCCTCGGAAACTGGGTTGCGCCGTCGGAGGCCCGGGCTCTTTTCGTCTTCGGAGACTCTCGCGTCGACAACGGAAACAACAACTACCTCGTGACCATTGCGCGCGCGGACACGCCGCCTTATGGCATAGACTACCCGACCCACCGGCCCACCGGGCGGTTCTGTAACGGCCTCATCGTCCCTGACATCATAAGTTAATTAGATCCTGTGCTCGGCAGAATTAACTTTTTTTTTGGAGCAGTTTAAAATTGTTATAGATTTTGTGCTGCAGGTGAACACCTTGGTGCTGAATTTATATTGCCTTATTTGAGTCCTGAGCTGGAGGGAGATAAATTGCTTCTGGGTGCCAACTTTGCTTCATCTGGAGTTGGTATTCTGAATGATACTGGGGTTCAATTCGTAAGCTCTTTGTTTTTTTTTTAATTCAAATGTTTATTTAATTAAATTGTTATATATTTTTTTAATTAACATGTTATATATGAGCTAGGGAGAAGTTGGGTTATTCCAATATATATTTACAGTTTCGCCATTTAATTGTTTTTTTAAATAAATTTAAATTGGGTCTGCTATTAGCAAACTCTATTTGGTTGCTAGCAAACAAAACAAAAAATCATTTTTTTACCTCACTGGGAAATCTGATGGCTTACACCGCAGCGGCGCTGCTGCCATCATCAATATTCCGTCCATTTCCATCACGGTACTCCCTTCGATCCGCCTCTTTTCAACCTCACTTACCGGTCGTTCTCCGTCTCGTTCGTCATCTCCGTCCCATAGCCATTTCCGCATCTTCTAGAACCATCTATGCCTTTCTCCCCTCGCGGCCTCTCTTCGCTGTAGAGCTTATGCAGTTCTGGAATTGAAGTTTCCCCAAATCCTCCTAAACTCCCGCAATCTCCTATACAGAAATCTGATGGCTCGCGAACCTATCGTTGCTGTCACAGTTGCTTCCGTCATTTTGAAACCCTCTCGTATTTCTGATTCGTCCAAGCTTTCGCCAGACGAATCACAGGGGCTGGAAGATCCAAGCTCGCCGGCACTAGATTTGGATGTTGAGCTGAGTTCGCCGACACCAGATCTGTGGTTGCAGAGCTTTGCTGGCAGCAGTCTAGGAGGAGGAGCTCGCCGGCGGAGGAGGAAAGGGGGTTCATACGAAGGGATAATGGTTTGCTAGTATAAAAAATTTAGAAATGAAAAAAAACATTTAAAAGAAGTGATTTTATTTTGATTTGCTAGCAGTCAAATAGGGTTTGCTTATAACACACCCTTTAAATTTTTTAATGATTAATTGAAGGAGAGATTCAACTAATGAGATTACTCCTTAAACCTTTTATTTCGCCGGTTCAATGTTCGATCCGATTTTCAAAATCTTGCACGAAAATTTTGTATACAGCAAGAGCTTCAATGATTAATTGAACGGGCCGTTGATGCAGCAACTACTTCAATCAATAAATTAGATGATGGCCTGCATAAACATATTAAATGATTAATTAATTTCATAAATATATTAGATGATTATTTTGTTATATTTAGAAATTTAATTGTGGATGATGAGGACAAGGGAATAGATATGTCCTCATTTAATTCTAGCATGTGCACCGACATGTCAGCCACATCAATAGCGCTTGCCCCCATGTCGCCAGCTGGCGTCTGGGCCCAACCGCAGTGCATGGCGGTGGGCCCCCACACGACAATGCCAACTCCATCTTCTTTTGCCCTCCCATTGGTAGGGATGACGGCGCTCGGGTCTCAGATCCAAGCGGAAGGTATCATGCTAAGGCTCCGTTTGGCGCGGCGGCGGCGGTCATGAACACGGTGGTCATGAGCTGTAGTTCGTGAACGCACGACCTCACCTAAGGAAATTCATCCTTTTATATATGTTCAAACCTAGTTTTATTTTTTGCCGGCGGACATTACCGTTTTTCTGCCAAACATATATTGAATTCTACGGCAGTGACATTTTCGTCCAAACTCACCGTAGCAAAAAAAAAAACCGCGCTGACATTTTCGTCCAAACTCACCGTAGCAAAAAAAAAACCGCGCCAAACCGAGCCTAATTCTCGTACAAAGGCAACTAGGAGGTGAAAACAGATCTCCTCTAAAAAAATATTAAATATTTTATTGTAACACACGTGCGCATTATTGATTGGTTGCAGCTGCACATCATAAAAATATATGATCAGATAGGGTACTTTGAGGAGTATCAGGAGAGGGTGGCGGCATTGATTGGTCCAGATCAGACCGTTAAATTAGTCAACGGTGGACTTGTGCTCATAGCTTTGGGCATCAACGACTTCATCAACAACTACTACCTGACGCCGTTAACTCTCAGATCCCGGCAGTACTCTTTGCCTGATTATGTTCGCTACATCGTCTCTGAATACAAGAAGATCCTCATGGTAAAATCACTTCTCTTTTTTATTCGTATATATTTTCGTCGGCTCGAAATCAACACGAAATTGAAGCCAGTTGTCGAGTCAGTTTCCTTCAGCCGGAAGCCGGGTTGAAGTATCATGCGAGCTAGTTTTCATGACTCGAAATCAGATCGAATTAAGGCTCCGTTTGGCATGGCGGTGGCGGTCGTGAAGGCCACTTTTATGTTCAACTAAGGCTCCGTTTGACACGACGGTGGCGGTCGTGAACGCGGTGGTAAATTCGTCATACGTGAACGGACACCTAAGGAATTTCATCCACTTTTATGTTCAAGTTGATGAAGTTCTTTAGGTGGGCGTTCATGAATGACGATTTTACCACCGCATTCATGACCGCCACCACTATACCAAACGGAGCCTAAGGAAATTTATCTACTTTTGTGTTCGGTTCTAGTTTTTTTTCTTGGTGGTCGTCACAACCATTGTCATCCCAAACATACTTTCTATGAACCTAACAGAGCCTTCGACTACGTTTGTTTTGTTGGAATATGATCCAACCGTCCAAGTCTTAACGCCGTTCCTGTTCCCGTGATGTCCACCACCTGTCCGCCTTCCATCTGTCACCTGCATCATTAATGTATCCGCATTAATATGCCTCTTAATTTAATCTATTTATAATGCCCGTTTAGGGCTAATCGATGTATCAGAAAAAATTCTTTGTTCTTCTTCCAATGAAATTACTACTGCTCTTTTTCATCTTCCCCGTAGAATATTTAGTGTATTTTTTCTTTAGTGGTATCATAGCCAAGATCTCTTCTCTTTTGTTTCTTCTCCTCAAGATATTTTCTCCTCCTGAGTTTTTAATGGCTTCATCATCTACCCCCACAACCATCACGATTTTCATCGGAGAACACTATGAATATTGGAGCATCAAAATGAAAACGACATTCATATCCCAAGATCTATGGGATATTGTCAATAATGGAGTTTCTGCTTCAGAAAAGGGTGCTGAAGGATCGACCCGCCGAGTCAACAAGGAGGATGCAATAAAAGATGCCCGAGCACTCATGCTCATTCAAAATGGAGTTGTCAACTCAATCTTCTCTCGCATCATGGGGGCCACTACCGCCAAAGCCGCGTGGGACATCCTGTAAGAAGAATTTCAAGGATCAAAAAAGGTTATTTCCATTAAAGTCAATACTTTGTGGAGACAGTTCGATTCATCACGAATGCAGGAAGATGAATCTATTCAAATTTATCATACCCGTTTAACGAATATCACCAACCAGATACGAAACCTAGGTGCTGTCATAACAGATACTCAAATTGTTACCAGAATGCTGCGAAGCTTGCCCAAGTCATTTCATCACGTAGTTGCCGCTATCGAAGAAGCAAATGATATTGAAACTCTCTCTCTCTCACACAAAACTCACGGCATCCCTTCAATCTCATGAATAGCGTCTAAATCAAGGAAAACAACCCTTGGATGATACCTTTCACAACAAACTCCTCATCACCTCTACCGAAGACCCTCTCAAACCGACAAATCCTGTCTCCAACCCTTCATCATAAATCCCATTCTCATCTCCTACAGTGCCAAACCAAAACCATCCCCCCTATTACAAAACCCTCATCAACCCCTATCCTACCAACCTCAACCTCATACTTCACAACAACTCCCACTCCCTCAAACTCACTATCTTTTTCAACATCAACAACCCTACTCTCAAACCAGCTTCATCCCTCATACTCAAAACCCTCCATATTTCTCTCCTTATCCACATCACAATCTGAATGAATGGCAAGGCCACCAAAAAACCCGTGACAGGAATTTTTTTCCTCATCAAAATGCTCCACCTTACTGCAGTCTATGCAAGAAAAACAACCATGAAAACAAGGACTGTCCTCTCAGGTGTAAGTGGTGCAGAAGACCCACACACACTGATAAAGATTGCTGGTCTCGACCCAGAGAGCAAGCCAAATTCCATGAAGAAGGCCCCCCCCCCCCCCCCCCCCCCCCCCCCCCCCCCCCGACAAATTGTTCTTCTTCTCTTCTGAGACTCAAATTGAGGACAAATGGTACATTGACAGTGGTTGCTCTAGCCATATGACCCACAATAAAGACTCCTTCATATATCTTGATGAAACCTACAAGTCACAAGTCTTCTTGGGAGATGGCAAATCTCAACTCATTGAAGGAAAAGGGATTGTTTCCATCATGTCAACCAACGGGGAACCAAAATTCATCACCGATGTTAACTTCGTGCCCTCTCTCACTCAAAACCTCCTAAGTGTTGGTCAACTCACTCAAAATGGGCATATTATCATTTTTAGCTCGGGAGGATGCATTATCACTCACCTTGACACTGATCAACACATCCTTGTCACCCCCATGAAAAAAAACAGAGTCTATTCTATTGATTTTTCTACTCACATCAAGGGCCCTGCTACTTCTCAAAGAATCTTAAACTCCTCAGCCAGCATGCTATGACACCAAAGGTTAGGACACCTCAATTTCCACTCAATGCAAAGGTTAGTAAGCAAAAATATGGTTCTTGGATTACCTCAGCTCAAAATCATGTCAAAATTTTGTGAAAATTGTCAAATCGGAAAGGCTCACCGTCATCCATTTCCCCATAAATCAGCTTGAGCAAGTTCCCTCTCGACCTTATCCACACTGACTTATGGGGACCTGCCTCCACAGCCACTCAAGGAGGGTCAAGATACTTCCTCCTTATTGTCGATGATCGTTCCCGTTTCATGTGGATCCACTTTCTCCCATTCAAATCTGACACTCTCACTCAATTTGCCTCTTTTAAAACTATGATAGAGAACCAACTAGAAAGAAAAATCAAAACCATAAGAAGTGCAGGGGAGGGGAATTTCTCTCCAAAGATTTTGACAAATTTTGTTCTGAGCATGGAATTCGCAGGGAGTTAACTACACCTTACAACCCTCAACAGAATGGTGTTGTCGAACGAAGAAACCGCTCCATTTTGGAGATGGCCAGGTCCCTGCTTCACAGCAAAAACTTACCAAAAGAGTTCTGGGCAGAAGCATGCCACACAGCCGTCTATCTCCTAAATCTATCTCCCACTAAAGCTCTTCATCACACCACTCCTTTCGAATCTCTCTACAACAGAAAACCCTCTATCTCACACCTCAAAGTCTTTGGATGCATCAATTACTATTTCATTCCGGGAGAAAAAAGGGGAAAACTAGCAAGAAGAGCAAGAAAGTGATTTTGATAGGCTACATTCAAGAAACAAAAGGATACCGCCTTTATGATCCCCCTACAAAACAACTAATTATATCCTGTGATGTTACATTTGATGAAGCCTCAGAATGGGAATGGCAGTCAGAACAGGAACTAGTCAAAGAGATGGTGGTTGCTCCTGAGGTAAATGAAGAAACGGATCCCACAATAGAAGAAGGTTCAATCACTGACCTCCACAGAGCCATCCTCCCCATCTCTCCTATTGCATCCAATGACATACAACGACCAATCATGGATCATGGTCCTGATTCATCATCACCAAAGAAAACGCGCAGCATCAAAAATATCTATGAGTCTTGCAACATCTCTCTAATGGCCGAAACCCCAACCTCTTACGCTGAAGCTTCTACCTCTTTAGATTGGAAAAAAATATGGATGAAGAAATGAAAATGATAGAAAAAAAATAAAACCTGGACCTGGTGGATAAACCCCCCAATAAAGACATCATTGGATTGAAGTGGATTTTCAAAACCAAAGTAAATGATCAAGGCACCTCAATCAAATTCAAAGCTCGCATCGTCGCAAAAGGCTATGCTCAAATTCCAGGAAGAGACTACGAAGAAACTAATGCCCCCGTTGCGAGAATGGAGACCATCCGCTCTGTCATTGCTTATGCAGCTCAGCAGAAGCTCCCCATCTTCCAGCTAGACGTTAAATCCGCTTTCCTAAATGGATCCATAACAGAAGAGGTCTATGTTAATCAACCTCCTGGTTATGATTCAGCAAAAAGACTCAAAGTGTACAAGCTTCACAAAGCTCTTTATGGGCTAAAACAGGCACCTCGCGCCTAGAACACCAACATCGACACCTACCTATGCAGTGAACAATTCATCCCTAGCGCCAGTGAAGCCTCCTTGTACATCAGAAGAAACAATGGAAAGATCATCATTGTCTGTCTCTATATTGATGACCTCATCGTCACAGGGGAAGACAAAGCAGAGGTAGAAAGATTCAAAGATAAAATGAAGAGTAGATACGAGATGATTGACTTAGGCCTTCTCAACTTCTTCTTAGGCCTCCAAGTTTCCCAAATTCCGGGTTGTATTTTTATCTCACAAGAAAAATATGCCTCAAACCTTCTCATAAAATTTGGGATGCAAAACTGCAATTCCTCATCCACCCCAATGCAGCTAGGAGAAAATTGGGAAAAGCAGAAGAAGAAGATATCAAGGAAGAAGAATATAGGAGCATGGTCGGGTCCCTTCTCTATCTCACCAACACGCGCCCAGACATTGAGTATGCCACTGCTATTTTCTCTCGTTTTGTCAGCCACCCCAAAACGAGTCATTTGCTTGTCGCCGAACGTATTCTCCGATACATTCAGGGTACCAAAAAATTCGGAATTCTCTACAAACATGAAGCAAACAACAACCTCTTAGGCTACAACGACTCAGACTGGGGTGGCTCAATCGAAGACAGAAAGAGCACGAGCGGCTACATTTTTTCTACGGAAATAAGCCGATCTCCTGGAGCTCCAAGAAGCAGAATACAATCACATTATCTTCCACCGAGGCGGAATACATCGCGCTCTGCTCAGCTTTGTGTGAAGCCTCCTGGCTTCAAAGAATCTTGAAAGAAATTAAGGGAAAAAGGAAGAAGACGAGAAGTTTGAAGAAGAAGTTGTAGTGCCGTAACATTGTCCCCATTCACTGTGACAATCAATCGGCCATTGCCCTCACCAAGAACCCCGTTTTCCACAACAAGAGCAAGCATATCGATCTAAAGTATCAGTTCATAAGAGAAATGGTGGAGAAGAAGAAGATTCAAGTCCAGTTCTGCCCCACAGAACATCAGCTGGCAGACATCCTGACGAAACCACTTGGGAGAATTCGCTTCCTAAAATTGAGAGCCGCTCTAAACGTCGTAAACGGCTTGGATCACGAAGGGGAATGTTGGAATATGATCCAGCCGTCCAAGTCTTAACGCCGCTCCTGTTCCCGTGATGTCCACCACCTGTCCGCCTTCCATCTGTCACCTACATCATTAATGTATCTGCATTAATATGGCTCTTAAGTTTAATCTATTTATAATGCCCGTTTAGGGCTAATCGATGTATCAGAAAAATTTCGCTATTCTTCTTCTAATGAAATTACTACTGCTCTTTTTCATCTTCCCCGTAGAATATTTAGTGTATTTTTTCCTTTATGTTTAGGCTTAATGTCAGTGGTTGCGGTTTTTTAAAAAGCTGCCATTTTCATTTGTTAGGCAGTTATAAATAAATTAAAACGCAGCTAAAACTGTAGCTATATAATAAAGAATCTGAAGAAATCAGTCCCTATATTTTGCATACTTTATGAAATAAGTCTCTTAACTTTTTTTGGGTTGAATTTGGTCCCTAAAGTTCTTAAAATATTGAAATCAGTCCCTACTTTAACTCTGTTAATATAATTAAAGGAAAAGAAGCCTAAGACCTAGGCAAACTCATTGTCAACCATTGTTATCTTCTCCGGCACCGAGCGGGATCAGATTTTCAAATATTCTGCTCCAGATTTTTTTTATCTAAACATAGAGATGGCTCGACCAGTACGCAAAGATTCCTGTACATGGAAGCACTCGAGCCCTGGACTGGGGGGGGGGGGGGGGGTGCAGTGCAGCTATCGCACTGCACGGTGCAGTGCGATCCAACAGTGCGAGTGCGAGATGAGTGCGCCGAGATGCGTGCACATCACAGCGCACTCATCTCAAAGCATGCACGAATCTCGGCGCACTCGCATCTCGCGCAGTGCACCGTTCGATGCGTGCACTGCACGGTGCAGTGCACTGCACCCCCCCTTTTTCCCTCGAGCCCTCTACGCCGCCACAATCACTAAGCTCCGATAAAATAAATCTCTGCTTTCTGCCATGAAAAAATGACGGAGGGAGCGAGTGACAAAGTACGTACTGCAATCATTGGCTAACTCTGAGCTAAAAAGACGACATTGTTTAGCCGTGGAAAGAAATTGAACAAAGTTTAAAAAAACAAGGGAAACATCAAACCTGCTCTCACCTCTGTTAGTTTTTTGAAGTGAGCTGTCGCCCGGCGACAGCGTGCGAGTATCGGCGACAACGTGCGAGTATCGGCGACAGCGTGCGAGTATCGGCGATCTCGCCCGGCGGTTGCTCCTACTCGCCCCCCTTGAGTTTGCCTATAAATAGAGGGGTACCCCCCCTAAAGAATACACCTTCTGACAGTGACGAGTATATACTCTGAGAGTGACGAGTATAGCCATCAGAAGTGGCGAGTATCATCAACTCTGAGCGAGATACCAGAGTGCTACCCGGCGAGCATCGGACTTGGAGTAAGTTCGGCAGGCGAGCATCGGATTTGGAGCGAGTTCGGCGAGCTCCCTTGAGCGAGTAGCGAGTAGAGGAGATATCGCCCGGCGACAGTGATATCGCCCGGCGACAGCGAGAAAGAGAGGAAGCGCGCGCGACGAGCGTGCGAGTATCCTGGAGTGCGAGCAGCGAGCTTGCGAGTATCTGGAGTGCGAACAGCGAGCTTGCGAGGATCCGAGCTATCGCCCAGGCAACAGTCAATATCGCCCAGCGACAGCGAGAAGCGAGCTTCTGTGGCGAGGAGCGAGTATTGGAGCGAGTATCACCATCCTGGTGTGCTCAGGAGGAGAAGCGGACCTTGTCCGTGACCAAAGTCTTACTTTCTTTAGGCTGTTGTGATTCAAGTTGGATGCAACTTGTATTCAGCCGTGTGTATTTGTAATTGATTGCCTAGTTGAGATATAAAACCTTCTTTATCCATTGTTGGTTCTCTTGATCGATAGCAGACCCAAAAAATTCAACATGGTATCAGAGGGAGGTTGCTGAAGCAGCGCCTGCTATCGTAGTTCAAGGTTGTCATCCAAGATGGACGGTGGAGGAGGTTTTGCGAGAGGACTAGGCATTGAGCTGCTTACTCAAACCAACTACAAGAAGTGGATGTCTTGTATGGAGAGCTACCTTCTTGGAGAGGATCTCTGAGAGCTTGTTGGTGGTGGGGAGCAAGAGGAAGTTGTAGCTGCCGGCGATAATGGTCCCGCTGTGAGAGCGTGGAGGAAGACCAACGTCAAGGCGGAGTTCACCTTGAAGAGAGCCATATCACCTGACTTGTTCGACCACATCATAGGTTGCAAGTCAGCTTCTGCGATCTGGATAGCCCTCGATGGGTTATTCAACAAGAAGAATGTGGCGCGGCTACAATTCCTGGAGAATGAGTTGGCGAAGTCGACTCAAGGCGAGATGGCGATATCCACCTTCTTCCTGAAGGTGAAGAACCTATGTGGGGAGATCTCGGCTTTGGATCCTGACGAGCCAATCTCAGAGGCGAAGTTGAAGCGGCACATACTCCGAGGCTTGAGGAGGGAGTATGTCCCCTTCGCTACTTCCGTGCAAGGATGGGCTATTCAGCCCTCCCTTCTGGAGCTAGAGAACCTGCTATCGTCACAGGAGAGCTTGGCGAAGCAGATGGCGGGAGTATCCATCTCAGGAGGAGATGGCGAGGCCTTGTTCTCAGGAAAGAGGAGATCCTGGGACAAGAGAAAGAAGAACTCCGGAGAGGGACCTTCAACGTCCTCTCAGGGAGATGGGGGGAAGTTTCTTCCTGCCCGTGACGAGAAGGGGAGATACCTTTGCTTTGCCTGTAAGAAGTATGGGCATATGACAAAGGATTGTCGGTCTAATCTCCAGGCCGGTCATGTTGCTGAGAAAGGTGGAGACCATCAGAGAGGTGGAGACCATCGAAGAGGTGGAGGAAGAGGTGGAGGTCACCAGGGCGGTGAGAAGGGGGACAATTGTTTCCTGGCAGAGATGACGGCAACGTCAGTCGATGTCTTAGCCTCCATCAACCTCGAGGACGACTGGATAATGGATTCCGGTTGCGGGCATCATCTCACAGGAGATATGTCGAAGTTTGCCTCCTCGGCAGCATATGAAGGATCGGATGCTATCATCACTGCGGATGATACGATCCATCCAGTGGAGCGAGAAGGGAAGGTGTCCCTTGGGAGTAGAGAGAAGCCAGTGACACTGAAGAGTGTCTATCATGTGCCTGGCATGAAGAAGAACCTCTTCTCGGTTGCCAACGCAGTGGATGCTGGTTACCACGTGCTGTTCGGACCGAAGGAGGTGAAGTTCCTGAAGAACCTATCGTCTGTCGATGCTGACGTCACGCTCACCGGGAGAAGGGTGAATGACTTGTATGTTCTGTCTGCAAGTGCCTACGTGGACAAGCTGAAGACAAACGACAGCGTTGTGATCTGGCATGAGAGGCTGGGTCATGTGGGGATGGATAAGCTGAAGATGATGGCGGCAAAGGGCCTTGTGAGCGGCCTGCCTCATCTCACTTCCTACGGCGACGGCCATGTGTGTGACGGATGCCAATATGGAAAGTCAC
Organism: Dactylorhiza incarnata; assembly: GCA_033032865.1. Taxonomy (NCBI): domain Eukaryota; kingdom Viridiplantae; phylum Streptophyta; class Magnoliopsida; order Asparagales; family Orchidaceae; genus Dactylorhiza; species Dactylorhiza incarnata. The sequence goes on along the minus strand of JAWHQI010000310.1, from coordinate 702,404 downwards.
ATCGACTTCCATTTGACAAGTCGGAGACCAGGTGTAAGGCACCTCTTGAGTGCGTACATGCTGACGTGATGGGGCCGTGCGTCACCCGTACTTATGGAGGCAATAAATATGCGCTGGTTCTGGTGGATGACTACACCCGCTATACGTGGGTATACTTTCTGAGAGAGAAGTCAGAAGTATTCAAGAAGTTCCAAGAGTGGTAGGAACTTGTGGAGGGGAGGCTGGACCGCAGAGTGAAGAAGCTGAGAAGCGATAATGGAGGGGAGTTCACCTCAAATGAGTTTGCTTCCTTCTGCAGAAGGTTCGGCATTCGGCGGGAGCTCTCTTGCGCTCACACCCCTCAGCAAAATAGGGTGGCAGAGAGGAAGATCCGCCATCTGGTGGAGACTACCAGGAGTTGGCTACATGCCAAGAGCATTCCCAAGGCCTTATGGGCGGAGGGAATGGCATGTGCTACTCATGTGATCAACATGCTACCTCTGAGTCCTAACAGGATGGTGTCTCCACACCAGCTCATGTTCGGGGAGAAGCCCAATGTGGGTCACATGAAGGTGTTCGGTTCTACCTGCTTCGTGCACGTCCCGGACGCTCAGAGAACAAAGTTGGAGCCGAAGGCGAGGAAGTGTATCTTCATCGGCTACGATGAGCGGAAGAAGGGGTGGAAGTGCATGGATCCGCAGACTCACAGGTTCGTCGTCTCGCGCGACGTTGTGTTTGACGAACTGGTCTCATACCAGGGAGTCTCTTCTGTAGAGCTGCCGGAGAGTGCAGAAGCTAGCAGGGAAGAGGAGTGGGTCACTGAGGACCCTACTGTGGAGTTGGAGTTATCTCCAAGTGCTCCATTGCCATCTGGCTCAGGAGGAGCTTCTGGCTCAGGGGGAGCTGCGAACTCAAGAAGCAGGGAGAGCACCGCTTCAGGAGGAGTTCAGAGAGGAGCTCAAGCAAAGGAGTCTACCGGAGTGGTAGATAGTGGCCAAGCCTTGAGGAGGTCGAAGAGGACGATCGTCCCGCCTGCTCGTTATAAGGAGAGGAACTTCGTGAGTCTGGTTTCCTGCTTCTTCGCAGGACCACTCGATGAGAGGGAACCTGCCTGCTTTGAGGATGCAGCTGGCATCAAGGAGTGGGACGAGGCCATGATCGAGGAGATGGAGGCCCTAAAGAAGAACGAGACATGGGACCTGGTTTCCATGGTGGAGGGCATCAAACCTGTCACCTGCAAGTGGGTGTACAAGGTGAAGAAGAGGACTGTTGGAGAAGTGGAGCGGTACAAGGCGAGGCTTGTCGCTTGAGGCTTCTCACAGACCTATGGAGAGGACTACGAGGAGACCTTCAGTCTTGTAGCGAAGATGACGTCGGTGAGAACGATCATCGCTTTGGCAGCGTGCCGAGGTTGGAAGCTATGGCAGCTGGACGTGAAGAACGCGTTCCTATACGGAGAGATCGACAAAGACATATTCATGGTGCAACCACCTGGATACGTGTCCAAGTCCCAGCCGCGTCACGTCTGCAAGCTGAAGAAGGCCCTCTATGGGTTGAAACAGGCGCCGAGAGCCTGGTATGGAAAGATTGCGGAGTACCTGCAGTTCTGCGGCTACGATGCCTCAGATTCAGACTCCAGCATGTTCGTGAAGAAAGATGGAGGTCTTCACGTGCTAGTGCTGCTATACGTCGACGACATGATCGTGACAGGGAACAACCCTGAGGAGGTCGCGGCGCTGAGAGAGCAGCTTTCCATACGCTTCGAGATGAAGGATCTTGGTGAACTGCACCATTTCCTTGGCCTCCAAGTAGAGAAGAGAAGAGGCGGGCTGGATGTTTCCCAGAGGGCGTATGCCGAGAGGATCGTCGAAAGATTCGGCATGAAGGAGGGGAAGAGCAGTTCCGTACCTCTGGAGGCGGGGCTGAAGCTTCGGAAGGAAGAAGGGAGGATTCTTCCTGATCCGAAGATCTTTCGGGCACTGGTGGGGAGTCTTATCTACCTGACTATCACGAGGCCGGACATCGCCTTTGCTGTCGGCCGAGTTAGTCGGTATATGCAGGAGCCGCGGAAGCCTCATCTGGAGGCAGCCAAGGGGATTCTGAAGTACGTGAAGGGCACCCTTGAGATGGGGTTGTCCTATGAGGAGAAGTCTAACTTCAAGCTGCACGGATACACGGATGCAGACTATGGAGGTGACGCTGATGATCGCAAGTCGACATCAGGGTATGTGTTCTTGTGTGGAGCCGCTGCTATCTCGTGGTGTAGCAAGAAGCAGGACTCCATTTCCCTTTCTACCACGGAGGCCGAGTACAAGACGTCGTCCTTAGCAGCTCAGGAGTGTGTCTGGCTAAGGAGACTAGTGGAGGATGTGGATGAGGAGGTCAACGGACCTACTGTGCTTCGCGGGGACAATGAGAGTGCATTGAAACTGGTAACCAATCCAGTGTGTCATGCAAGGACCAAGCACATTGAGATCGAGCATCACTTCATCAGAGAGAAGGTGCTGGGTGGCTTGATCACTGTGGAGCATGTGAGGAGCGAAGCCAACCTTGCGGACATATTCACAAAGCCCCTATCTGCGGGGCCGTTCCGGAGGCTTCGCTCATTGCTTGGAGTTGTTCCCGGAGCTCACTTCAAGGGGGAGTGTTAGTTTTTTGAAGTGAGCTGTCGCCCGGCGACAGTGGCTATCGCCGGCGACAGCGTGCGAGTATCGACGACAACGTGCGAGTATCCGCGACAACGTGCGAGTATCGGCGATCTCGCCCGGCGGTTGCTCCTACTCGCCCCCCTTGAGTTTGCCTATAAATAGAGGGGTACCCCCCCTAAAGAATACACCTTATGACAGTGACGAGTATATACTCTGAGAGTGACGAGTATAACCATCAGAAGTGGCGAGTATCATCAACTCTTAGCGAGTTAGAGATACCAGAGTGCTACCCGGCGAGCATCGGACTTGGAGTAAGTTCGGCAGGCGAGCATCGGACTTGGAGCGAGTTCGGCGAGCTCCCTTGAGCGAGTAGCGAGTAGAGGAGATATCGCCCGACGACAGTGATATCGCCCGGCGACAGCGAGAAAGAGAGGAAGCGCGCGCGATGAGCGTGCGAGTATCCTGGAGTGCGAGCAGCGAGCTTGCGAGTATCTGGAGTGCGAACAGCGAGCTTGCGAGGATCCGAGCTATCACCCAGGCGACAGTCAATATCGCCCGGCGACAGCGAGAAGCGAGCTTCTGTGGCGAGGAGCGAGTATTGGAGCGAGTATCACCATCCTGGTGTGCTCAGGAGGAGAAGCGGACCTTGTCCGTGACCAAAGTCTTACTTTCTTTAGGCTGTTGTGATTCAAGTTGGATGCAACTTGTATTCAGCCGTGTGTATTTGTAATTGATTGCCTAGTTGAGATATAAAACCTTCTTTATCCATTGTTGGTTCTCTTGATCGATAGCAGACCCAAAAAATTCAACAACCTCCTGCTTCTTATGGAGCTCGAGTATGACAAGAACTATGTCGTTGACGTAGCAAACCTAGAGGCCGCGCATTTTTTGTCATGATGCAGACCTCCGGGCCAAATAATGGCGATATCATGGTTACCTTGGTTGAGCTTGATGGCGACGCCGAAAAATTGATATCCGGAGAAACGAGACGTAGTCGTCGTGGGATCGCCGAAAAATATTTATATATGCTCATTGAAAATTTTCTGGAGGAGCAGAATATTCGAAAATCTGATCCCGATCGGTGGCGGAGAAGACGGCAACGGTTGACGGCGAGTTGGCTCAGGTCTCGTGCTTCTTTTCCGTTAATTATATTAACAAAGTTAAAGTAGGGACTGGTTTCAAATATCTTAAGAACTTTAGGGACCAAATTCAACCAAAAAGTAGTTAAAGGACTGATTTCATAAAGTATACAAAATATAGGGACTGATTTCATAAAGTATGCAAAATATAGCGACTGATTTCATAGTTTTGCCTTTTGTTAATGATTCTATTAATTAATTATGTATAGAGGAGCAAACTTTGTATAAACTACTAATATAAATATAGTTTTGTCAAATAATCAAGTACTACTTTAGAATTGTGCATACACTTCTAACGCAGAGAATCTACGAGCTGGGTGCCCGGCGCGTCCTCGCCTCCGACACAGGCCCCATGGGTTGTCTTCCCAGCGAACTTGCTCTCAGAAGCAAGAACGGCGACTGCAACCCTGAGCTGCAACTCGCGGCCGATCTTTTCAGCGGTCAGATGATCCAGGCCCTCGTCGAGCTCAACAAAGAGGTCGCCGACGATGTCTTCATTGCTGTCAATGCGCTGAAAATGCAGATGGATTTCATCACCGACCCGCAGGCTTATGGCAAGAACTATTTTCCCTCTCTCGACAAAGTTTTCAAGTAGGACGACTCATTAACAATTGTGCGACATGATTTACAATTTGTAGGTTTCGTTTCGTCGAAGATAGCATGTTGCGGGCAGGGGCCATACAAAGGGATAGGCTTGTGCAATATGCAGTTGTCGACCATTTGCCCCGACCGAAACGTTTATGTATTTTGGGATGCATATCATACGTCGGAGAGAGCCAATCGTATTCTCGTGAGCCAGTTCATGCATGGCTCCGTCGAGTACATGTATCCGATGAACTTGAGCACCATCTTAGCCATGGACGCGAAGGCTTAGATGTGTCGCAATTTATCCATTAATTATTGGGTTTGATGTTGTTCAGAACCTATGCACCACACCTAAAATCAATTGATTGTAAACAAAAAGACCTTATAGGTTCCGTAATTTGTACGGTGCTACACGATTTTTCTGATGCGATACTATATTTTCAACGAGTGCGATTGTGAACAAGGTTCTCATGTGTGCATTATATATGTCGCGGCGACAATATTTGATTCCCGCTGCATATGCTCGGGTAGATACAATTTTCAACCCATATTAGGGGAGTCATTAAGCGATGATCACACATTATCGTTGCCACATGCAATGCACTCGAGCTGCTAGTTAAATATAAGTTTATTTTCAGAATCGCACTGGCTGAATGCATTTTTATCATCGTGTTCTACCGATGATGAGTAGAAAATAAATAAATTTTTAACACCTTCGAGAGTTGGAGCAAATCAAATGAAGGCTCCGTTTGTTTGGGCGTTTTTTTCGCCTTTGAGTTTTTCAAAATACGCAAACGTTGTTTTTATCCGTTTAAATAGCTTTAATTTGGAACCACCGCTCACCCTCAATGTTGGTTTGTGACTAATTCCAACTGTATGGAGAAACAATGTTTTGTCTTCGTCTCAAATCACATCATCTCCAGCCGCAACCGCCCACCTAAACATGCCTTAATTTTATTAACATTTTGCTTAATGCCTCTTACCTCTTTTGCTTATATTCAAAAACAAAACATTAAACAACCAGAATTGGGTTCCATTGACCTTTTTACATCATAGTGAAACCTGCCAATTTTCATTTCATGAAGCTAATTTAGAGGGCGGAGATGAGCTCCTGTCATTACATTGGCTTCTTGTCAATTTTTGTTTCACCAGAAGTTGATTTTTTTCCAAGAAAGTGACTCTGGATTTGATGTTTTGGTTGAATTTCAACCATTTATGTTTCACCATTGTTGCTTATGCATCCTAAGTTTGGATGGTTTAGGTGATCAAAATTGCCCAAAACTCAAAAGTCATTATAACATTTTAAATGTATTTTTTCTTACATTTATAATTTAGAACTGATGCGGGTCACTCAAGGCTCCGGTAGATCGGACTAGATCGGACCGTCTTAGCTTGGGAGCGTTTGAGCACGCAATCAGTCACAGAAAAAGGGAAAGCTGACAAGACACTTTTTTTAACGTGGAAAACCCGTCAACTGGGTGAAAAACCACGCGGCCGAGTCTGTGCCGGCCGAGACCTCCACTATTTGTTGGTTGTTGTACAAAGCTTTTTTGAAGAACTCGATGGCGACAGGACGCCTCTCGCTACAATTGTTGAGAGAGAGATACTCGGAGGGTGACAAGCCACCGCTCCTGGAGCTAAGACTTTTGTCTGATGCAGAGGGGGATGCTGCGCTCTAAGCGCTCTAGAGGTTTTGACTGCAGCTTGAAGGTTGGATCGATGTGCTCTGTGCGTCTTTGTCTCTGCCGGTTGTCTCCTGCTGCGCGAGAGGAGTTTGGAGTGTTGTTCTTGCTGGAGGCTGGAGCGTTTGTTCTTGAGTGCGCGGAGTGCTTGTTGCTGAGTACGCGGGGTTATGCTTGGACGGTCTTGAGAGCGGAGCGCGCAGAGGCGCTCTTGGAGCAGTCTTCGGAGCGGAGCGCACGAAGGCGCGCTTGGAGCGGTCTTGAGAGCGGAGCGCGCGGAGGCGCACTTGGAGTGGTCTTGAGAGCGGAACGCCCGGAGGCGCGCTTGGAGCGGTCTTGAGAGCGGAGCGCACGGAGGCGCGCTTGGAGCGGTCTTGAGAGCGGAGCGCACGGAGGCGCGCTTGGAACAGTCTTGAGAGCGGAGCGCACGGAGACGCGCTTGGAGCGGTCTTGAGAGCGGAGCGCACAGAGACGCGCTTAGAGCGGTCTTGAGAGCGGAGCGCACGGAGGCGCGCTTGGAGCGGTCTTGAGAGCGGAGCGCACGGAGGCGCGCTTGGAGCGGTCTTGAGAGCGGAGCGCACGGAGGCGCGCTTGGAGCGGTCTTGAGAGCGGACCGCACGGAGGCGCGCTTGGAGTGGTCTTGAGCGGAGCGCACGGTGGCGCGCTTGGAGCGGTCTTGAGCGGAGCGCACGGTGGCGCGCTTGGAGCGGTCTTGAGCGGAGCGCACGATGGCGCGCTTGGAGCGGTCTTGAGCGGAGCGCACGGTGGCGCGCTTGGAGCGGTCTTGAGCGGAGCGCGCAAGGAAGGAGGAGAGAGAAAATCCGTAGGAGAATTTTCTCGACTGGAGAGAGAAAGTCTCAAAAGGGGGGAGAGATGGAGGAGGAGAAGATCCCTCAAAAGAGAAGCCTTGAGGTTCTATTTATAGTTTTTGAGGGTGGCACTTTCGTAATTAAATGGGTAGTTATGGTAGTTATGGTGGTTATGTGGCTACCCGCACATCATAACCAATTTATGTGTTATACGCACACTTATCATGAATATAGCTACGCGCACACCAGTTTGTATAGTTTTGCGGTGATATGTATTCATATGACGGATATGGTTATGCGCACGTCATAACCATATTATTTGCTATACGCAGACCGTATTGGAGGATTTTACTATTCACACCCACATGTTGAAGGATTTTACTATTTGCACCCCATAATGAGGGATTTTACTATTTGCACCCCCATGATGTGGGATTTTACTATTTGCACCCACATGTTGGAGGATTTTATTATTTGCACTCCATGATGGGGGTTCTTACTGTTTGCACCCCATGATGTGAGATTTTACTATTTGCACCCCCATGTTGGAGGATTTTACTATTTGCACTTCATGATGGAGGAATTTACTATTTGCACCCCCATGTTGGAGGATTTTACTATTTGCACCCCATGATGCAGAATTTTACTATTTGCACCCACATGTTGGGTGGTTACGGGGTTAGTGGGGTTTCTTTGGATAACCGCACACCCATGAATGGGGTGCGGTTAGCGCCTTCAAGGAAACCCTACATTTGCCCCCCAAGTCCCCGAAGTTCAGAGCCGGGGCGAGAGAGGTGCGGGGACTTTTTGTGCGAAATAGTTGTGGCGATTGTGGTGGAGTCAGCAACGTGGTATGGAAGGAGGTGCTTGAAGAGTCTCGGAAAGGACTTCCTGTAGCGGAGCTGTGTGAGGAAGGTGCGCTCGCATGCTGTGCGGATGTAGGAGTGGCGCCCATATGTGGTGAGTGCGCGGGGAGCGCACCTGTCTGATGTGGCTCATACCTATGAGCCTTTGCTCGTGAAGACTTGGGCGACTCCTTGGCCTTTCAGGGAGCGAGGCATTGTCCTCAGGAGTAGGTTATGTAGTGGCGCTCCTCATTAATTGTGGAGCATGTTGATGTTTGAAAGTGACGGTATGGGATACCTGCAAGTACGGGAGTGAAGTTCCCCTGTACGGCGGTGTTGGAGGAGGCCTTGCGCTCCCTAGAGGCAGCTCGTGGTGACGTGGTGTGTCGGGTTGCAGAGCTGGAGCAGTGCCGAGCTGAGATAGCGCGTCTTTCTTCCGTGGAGCGGGAGACCGAGCTGAAGGCGGCTGGCTTGGCTGAGTACCTGGAGTCAGTTGATTACCTGCGGGACCGTTGGTTGATTTCCGAGGAGGTCCGAGACGTGATCTGGACTCAGGAGGTGGAGCCTCAGCTGGAGGACTCGCGAGAGCTTGCCCTTCGACAGTGAGTGTCGAAGGCTCTTCGGATGGTGTCCCGGAAGCGGGGCTATGATGTTAGTGGACTCGGATTTGACGACCTGTCGGAGGAGGACCATAGTCCTGATGAAGAGTGATTTCTTTAGCTGCTTGTAGTCGTGTTTGCCGGATGTGGCTGTATCTCTTTTATTGTATTTGTTCATCTGCACGATCTTGTCAATCTGGTTGTTAGCACATGCATAGTTTGATTATTTTCAAAGTTACAGATGAGTTTGCGCGGACTTGAGCTCGCGGCTTTTATGTTAGTCAAAAAATTAGTTTGCACGAGTCTGGCTCGCGGCTTTTATATAAAATAGGTGCACGAGTCTGGCCCGCGGCTGTATAATAAAATAGGTGCACGAGTCTGGCCCGCGGCTTTTTGCACGAGTCTGGCCCGCGGCTTTTTGCACGAGTCTGGCCCGCGGCTTTTTGCACGAGTCTGGCCCGCGGCTTTTTGCACGAGTCTGGCCCGCGGCTTTTTGCACGAGTCTGGCCCGCGGCTTTTCGCACGAGGCTGGCCCGCGGCTTTTCGCACGAGGCTGGCTCGCGGCTTTTCGCACGAGGCTGGCTCGCGGCTTTTCGCACGAGGCTGGCTCGCGGCTTTTCGCACGAGTCTGGCTCGCGGCTTTTCGCACGAGTCTGGCTCGCGGCTTTTCGCACGAGTCTGGCTCGCGGCTTTTCGCACGAGTCTGGCTCGCGGCTTTTCGCACGAGTCTGGCTCGCGGCTTTTCGCACGAGTCTGGCTCGCGGCTTTTCGCACGAGTCTGGCTCGCGGCTTTTCGCACGAGTCTGGCTCGCGGCTTTTCGCACGAGTCTGGCTCGCGGCTTTTCGCACGAGTCTGGCTCGCGGCTTTTCGCACGAGTATGGCTCGCGGCTTTGTTTGCACGAGGATTGCTCGCGGCTTTGCCGGAGAATGTAAGTATTCAATCTGGTGGCCATCGTGAGGGGGGCAGGCCCTGGCGATGGCGGACGTCGGCGGGCAGTCATGCTAGAGAATGTAAATTCGATCCAGCGCCAGAGAATGTAAATTCGATCTGGTTGCGGGGCCTAGCCACGGGTCAGAGAATGCCAGTATTCGATCTGGGAGAAAAGACTACTGGAGAATGCAAATTCGATCCAAAGCTGCGAGCAAAGATCTGCGCTGGTACTGGAGAATGAAAATTCGATCCAGGTTGTGTTGGCTTTTCCGGTTGAGGGGACCGCCGGAGAATGAAAATTCAATGTGGGGGCTGCAGATGGAGGCTTGCGCTAGCGCTGGAGAATGAAGATTCGATCCAGGTTGTGCCGCCTATTTTCGATTGAGAGGACCGCGTTGGCGCTGGCGAATGAAAATTCGACCAGGTTGCGTAGCCTCTTCCGGCGGGAGGATACTAGGTCACTTTGCCCCCCGGTGATTGATCTTTCGACGGCGCTGATGGCTTTTCCTGCCATGATGCCAAGTCACGAGTATCGTTGGGCTGGTTATACTGTCTTTTAGATCTTCTTGGAATGCGGGGAACTCTTTCCCACAGATGGCGCCAAACTGTTGCGGGTCACTCAAGGCTCCGGTAGATCGGACTAGATCGGACCGTCTTAGCCCGGGAGCGTTTGTGCACGCAATCAGTCACAGAAAAAGGGAAAGCTGACAAAGCAATTTTTTAACGTGGAAAACCCGTCAACTGGGTGAAAAACCACGTGGCCGGGTCTGTGCCGGCCGAAACCTCCACTATTTGTTGGTTGTTGTACAAAGCTTTTTTGAAGAACTCGAGGGCGACAGGCCGCCTCTCGCTACAATTGTTGAGAGAGAGATACTCGGAGGGTGACAAGCCACCGCTCCTGGAACTAAGACTTTTGTCTGATGCAGAGGGGGATGCTGTGCTCTAAGCGCTCTAGAGGTTTTGACTAAAGCTTGAAGGTTGGATCGATGTGCTCTGTGCGTCTTTGTCTCTACCGGTTGTCTCCTGCTACGCGAGAGGAGTTTGGAGTGTTGTTCTTGCTGGAGGCTGGAGCGTTTGTTCTTGAGTGCGCGGAGTGCTTGTTGCTGAGTACGCGGGGTTATGCTTGGACGGTCTTGAGAGCGGAGCGCGCAGAGGCGCTCTTGGAGCAGTCTTCGAAGCGGAGCGCACGGAGGCGCGCTTGGAGCGGTCTTGAGAGCGGAGCGCGCGGAGGCGCACTTGGAGTGGTCTTGAGAGCGGAACGCCCGGAGGCGCGCTTGGAGCGGTCTTGAGAGCGGAGCGCACGGAGGCGCGCTTGGAGCGGTCTTGAGAGCAGAGCGCACGGAGGCGCGCTTGGAGCGGTCTTGAGAGCGGAGCTCACGGAGGCGCGCTTGGAGCGGTCTTGAGAGCGGAGCGCACGGAGGCGCGCTTGGAGCGGTCTTGAGAGCGGAGCGCACAGAGACGCGCTTGGAGCGGTCTTGAGAGCGGAGCGCACGGAGGCGCGCTTGGAGCGGTCTTGAGAGCGGAGCGCACGGAGACGCGCTTGGAGCGGTCTTGAGAGCGGAGCGCACAGAGGCGCGCTTGGAGCGGTCTGGAGAGCGGAGCGCACGGAGACGCGCTTGGAGCGGTCTTGAGAGCGGAGCGCACGGAGGCGCGCTTGGAGCGGTCTTGAGAGCGGAGCGCACAGAGGCGCGCATGGAGCGGTCTTGAGAGCGGAGCGCACGGAGGCGCGCTTGGAGCGGTCCTGAGAGCGGACCGCACGGAGGCGCGCTTGGAGTGGTCTTGAGCGGAGCGCACGGTGGCGCGCTTGGAGCGGTCTTGAGCGGAGCGCACGGTGGCGCGCTTGGAGCGGTCTTGAGCGGAGCGCACGGTGGCGCGCTTGGAGCGGTCTTGAGAGCGGAGCACATGGAGGCGCGCTTGGAGCGGTCTTGAGAGCGGAGCGCACGGAGGCGCGCTTGGAGCGGTCTTGAGAGTGGAGCGCACGGAGACGCGCTTGGAGCGGTCTTGAGAGCGGAGCGCACGGAGGCGCGCTTGGAGCGGTCTGGAGAGCGGAGCGCACGGAGACGCGCTTGGAGCGGTCTTGAGAGCGGGGTGCACGGAGGCGCGCTTGGAGCGGTCTTGAGAGCGGAATGCACGGAGGCGCGCTTGGTGCGGTCTTGAGAGCGGAGCGCACGGAGGCGCGCTTGTGAGCGCGCAAGGAGGAGACGCGCTTGAAAGCGCGCAAGGAGGACGCGCGCTTGTGAGCGCGCAAGGAGGACGCGCGCTTGTGCGCGCGCAAGGAGGACGTGCGCTTGTGAGCGCGCAAGGAGGAGGCGCGCTTGTGAGCGCGCAAGGAGGAGGCGCGCTTGTGAGCGCGTAAGGAGGAGGCGCGCTTGTAAGCGTGCAAGGAGGAGGCGCGCTTGGGGGCGCGCAAGGAGGACGCGCGCTTGTGAGCGCGCAAGGAGGAGGCGCGCTTGTGAGCGCGCAAGGAGGACGCGCGCTTGTGAGCGCGCAAGGAGGACGCGCGCTTGTGAGCGCGCAAGGAGGAGGCGCACTTGTGAGCGCGCAAGGAAGGAGGAGAGAGAAAATCCGTAGGAGGATTTTCCCGGCTGGAGAGAGAAAGTCTCAAAAGGGGGGAGAGATGGAGGAGGAGAAGATCCCTCAAAAGAGAAGCCTTGGGGTTCTATTTATAGTTTTTGAGGGTGACAGTTTCGTAATTAAATGGGTGGTTAGGGTAGTTATGGTGGTTATGTGGCTACCCACACACCATAACCAATTTATGTGTTATACGCACACTTATCATGAATATAGCTACGCGCACACCAGTTTGTATAGTTTTGCGGTGATATGTATTCATATAACGGATATGGTTATGCGCACACCATAACCATATTATTTGCTATACGCAGACCGTATTGGAGGATTTTACTATTTACACCCACATGTTGAAGGATTTTACTATTTGCACCCCATAATGAGGGATTTTACTATTTGCACTCTCATGATGTGGGATTTTACTATTTGCACCCACATGTTGGAGGATTTTACTATTTGCACTCTATGATGGGGGGTTTTACTGTTTGCACCCCATGATGTGAGATTTTACTATTTGCACCCCCATGTTGGAGGATTTTACTATTTGCACTCCATGATGGAGGAATTTACTATTTGCACCCCCATGTTGGAGGATTTTACTATTTGCACCCCATGATGCAGAATTTTACTATTTGCACCCACATGTTGGGTGGTTACGGGGTTAGTGGGGTTTCTTGGATAACCGCACACCCATGAATGTGGTGCGGTTACGCCTTCAAGGAAACCCTATCAAGAACAAACTCCATAAGCTTGATCAAAGATTTGGCTGTTAATTTAGGACATATTTTTTACATATATAATTTAGGACATTGAATTTTAATGTTCCATGCCTCCATGGTAATAATTCTGAGTTATCTTTCTAATATTATGTATGATTTTTGTTGTGATACTCTCTCTATATGAGTAGTTGTAGAAAAACGGGATTATCGGCTTCATAGGATTCAATTGATGTCTTATTATTTCAGGACATATATAGAAATAGAGTTAGGTAATCGTCCAACTACTTACTTCAGCAAAAAAAAAGTTGGAACATCATGATATTGCATTTCCAAGAGCGCTTAGAGAAAACAATTTGATCGAGCCCAACTGGAAAATAACTGAGATCAACTGAAGGAGTGAAAGTCGTGGAGTAGAAATAGAGCTTAAACGAAGTGAAGATAGCTGGGATTTGTTGGAATCCTATTTAAAAAACTATTTATGCCTCAGAAGAATGGTGAGTCGAGAAAGTAAAGGTTGTTACAATACCTCAGATCCTTAAATTCTTAGATAATGAAGTCTTTTAAAATATATTTCCATTTTAATATATTCTTATTGGTTCAGGTCAATCAAAATGTCAAAAAAATTCGTTATGCTAGAATATTTCCTGACATGTGTGCAAAATTAAAAAAACACGTCCAGTCATTGGTGGTCACTACTCACTAGGACAATGTATTCATGTCAAATGCGGAGACCATTCTAATTGAATTGGATGAGGAGAGAGTAGATTTGCATGAAGAGGATAATATCACGGGGAGAACTCACGAACTCAAACAAGTATGAACGCTGACATTGGCGATAATGAGCATATGAATACATATTTTTATATTATTGTTTCATCAGTAAAAATACGAGTGTAGATAGTAAATCTCACTCAATTGTTGAGTCAGATGATTCATCAAATAGTTCAGTTGAATTCGCTTAGCATATTCAAAAGGTAACGGTGTGTAAGATCCCTCTCCCACACCAGGAGAGTTTCCGGATCTTATGCCCAGAACCGCCGCCTTACGGTGATGCTGACACACAAGTTAGCCACCTCCGCAAGACGCCGATCATGTCGGCAAGAACGACCAACTAGGCCAACAAGAGATAAAGAGAAAGCTAAGAAGGACAAACTAAGTCCACAATCACACATCTACATATATATTAAAATGTGTACAAGTCCAATAATGAGTACAAAAGGAGAGAGAGTAAGGACTTATGCCCGGTACATGTTCAAAATAAATAAAGTAAGCAACTCTCTCTCTCACTCTACAATTACGCGGAAGCTATCGATCTTGTCATCCTATCATTGATTATTGGTGCTGCGCGGAAGCTGCTCTTCGTCTCGTCGTCATGTGTCTGTAGCTGCTGCTGCAACAATGGGTAGATGCTACATTACTTCATCATGCTCCCTTAACCTGTCTCCTGAGCGTAGTCCTGCTGCTCCGGCATATCATCCCTAAAATGATGTGGTCCACCGACCGTTAGTCAAAAGACTAAGCCAAATTCCTCATCCCCTCCCCCCGCGACTCCTAGGCACCGGGCGGGAGGAAGAAGCGGAGGACAAACAAGGGGTAACACAAAAGAAGCAGGTGACGAGTGGTAAAACTGGCAAGAGCGCACTGAAATAAGATTGTTCTAGCAGTTCTACTATAAGGATCATATGCAGAGTGAACAATACAAGAAAAACTATAGAGACAGTAACAAGGAGTAAGTAAAGTAATAACTAGAGCAGCTAGGAAAAATAACCTTAACTTATATGCGTACACACAAAGCACATAAGTTAAGGGATCTGGCAAGAAGTAAACTCATCGTATAAAAGAGCCCACACTAATTTATACGATGAGGTCTCTGTTTGTGCAGAAATGCTATGCTATGATGTGCAATGCAATGATGCAATGTTTGTATTATTAGTTCATACACATGCAACTCACCCACGCGACTCTGTACGTACAGACCTTTAGTGTTAGAATTGAAGTGAGTTAGCGCCAACGCTAGCGCTAGCGCCAGAGCTAGCTCATACTCGCCACCCCCCTTGTTTTGCCTATAAATAGAGGGGTACCCCCCCTAAAAGTATCGATTCTGGAACTGGCGAGTATCCTCAACTTAGAGCGAGTTAGAGATACCAGAGCGCCACCAGGCGAGCATCAAACTTGGAGCAAGTTTGCGAGGCGAGTTACCTACTCGGGAGATAGCGCCGGCGCTAGTGGCTAGCGCTCGCGGTAGCGAGTGGTGGAGGAAGCGAAGCATGGCGAGCACGCGAGTAGCATAGAGTGCGAGCAACGAGCTCGCGAGTATCAGAGCTAACACCCGGAGCTAGCGATACCACCGGCGGTAGCGAGGAGCGAGTATTGGAGCGAGTATCACCTGCGCGGTGTGCTCCGGAGGAGAAGCGGACCTTGTCCGTGACCAAGTTCTTTCCTACTATTGGCTGTTGTGAATCAAGTTGGATGCAACTTGTATTCAGTCTTGTTCAGTTGTAACTAGCTACCAGGATTAGTATTGTGAAAGCTTGTGTTCATATATTGGTGTCCTTATTCTCCCGTTGGTTGACGTGTTCTTCCGACTACAAAATATTTCACATGGTATCAGAGGGATAGTGAGAACAAGGACGAAGCAACCAAGATGGACGGCGGAGGAGGGTATGCTAGGGGACTTGGCATTGAGCTGCTTACTCAAATCAACTACAAGAAGTGGATGTCTTGTATGGAGAGCTACCTTCTTGGAGAGGATCTCTGGGAGGTTGTTGGTGGTGGGGAGCAAGAGGAAGTAGTAGCTGCCGGAGATAATGGTCCAGCTGTGAGAGCTTGGAGGAAGACCAACGCCAAGGTGGAGTTCACCTTGAAGAGAGCCATATCACCTGACTTGTTCGACCACATCATAGGTTACAAGTCAGCGTCTGCGATCTGGATAGCCCTCGATGGGTTATTCAACAAGAAGAATGTGGCGCGGCTACAATTCCTGGAGAATGAGTTGGCAAAGTCGACTCAAGGCGATATGGCGATATCCACCTTCTTCTTGAAGGTGAAGAACCTATGTGGGGAGATCTCGGCCTTGGATCCTGAAGAGCCAATCTCAGAGGCAAAGTTGAAGCGGCACATACTCCGAGGCTTGAGGAAGGAGTATGTCCCCTTCGTTACTTCCGTGCAAGGATGGGCTACTCAGCCCTCCCTTCTGGAGCTAGAGAACCTGCTATCGTCACAGGAGAGCTTGGCGAAGCAGACGGCGGGAGTATCCATCTCAGGTGGAGATGGCGAGGCCTTGTTCTCAGGAAAGAGGAGATCCTGGGACAAGAGAAAGAAGAACTCCGGAGATGGACCTTCAACGTCCTCTCAGGGAGATGGGAGGAAGTTCCTCCCTGCGCGCGATGAGAAGGGGAGATCCCTTTGCTTTGCCTGTAAGAAGTACGGGCATATGGCAAAGGACTGCCGGTCCAATCTAAAGGTCGGTCATGCTGCTAACAAGGAGGGAGATCACCAGATAGGTGGAGGAAGAGGTGGAGGTCACCAGGGCGGTGAGAGGGGGGACAATTGTTTTCTGGCAGAGATGACGACAACGTCAGTCGATGTCTTAGCCTCCATCAACCTCGAGAATGACTGGATAGTGGATTCCGGTTGCCGGCATCATCTCACTGGAGATATGTCCAAGTTCGACTCCTTGGAAGCGTATGAAGGAACGGATGCTATCATCACTGCGGATGATATGGTACATCCCGTGGAGTGAGAAGGGAAGGTGTCCCTTGGGAGTAGAGAGAAGCCAGTGAGACTGAAGAGTATGTATCACGTGCCTGGCATGAAGAAGAACCTCTTCTCGGTGGCTAACGCAGTGGATGCTGGATACCACGTGCTGTTTGGACCGAAGGAGGTGAAGTTCTTGAAGAACCTATCGTCTGTCGATGCTGACGTCACGCTCACCGGGAGAAGAGTGAAGGATTTGTATGTTCTTTCTGCAAATGCCTACGTGGACAAGCTGAAGACAAACGACAGCGCTGTGATCTGGCATGAGAGGCTGGGTCATGTGGGGATGGACAAGCTGAAGATGATGGCGGCAAAGGGCCTAGTGAGTGCCTGCCTCATCTCTCTTCCTACGACGACGACCATGTGTGCGACTGATGCCAATATGGAAAGTCATATCGACTTCCATTTGATAAGTCGGAGACCAGGTGTAAGGCACCTCTTGAGTGCGTACATGCTGGCGTTATGGGGCCGTGCGCCACCCTTACTTATGGAGGCAATAAGTATGCGCTGGTTCTGGTGGATGACTACACCCGCTATACGTGGGTATACTTTCTGAGAGAGAAGTCAGAAGTCTTCAACAAGTTCCTCGAGTGGAAGGAGCTTGTGGAGGGGAGGCTGGACCGCAAAGTGAAGAAGCTGAGAAGCGACAATGGAGGGGAGTTTACCTCCAATGAGTTTGCTTCTTTCTGCAGAAGGTTCGGCATTTGGCGGGAGCTCTCCTGCGCTCACACCCCGTAGTAGAATGGGGTGGCAGAGAGGAAGATCCGCCATCTGGTGGAGACTACCAGGAGTTGGCTACATGCCAAGAGTATTCCCAAGCCTTATGGGCGGAGGGAATGACATGTGCTACTCATGTGATCAACAGACTACCTCTGAGTCCTAACAGGATGGTGTCTCCACACCAGCTCATGTTCGGGGAGAAGCCTAATGCGGGTCACATGAAGGTGTTCGGTTCTACCTGCTTCGTGCACGTCCCGGACGCTCAGAGAACCAAGTTGGAGCCGAAAGCGAGGAAGTGTATCTTCATCGGCTACGATGAGCGGAAGAAGGAGTGGAAGTGCATGGATCCGCAGACCCACAAGTTCGTCGTCTCGCGCGACGTAGTGTTTGACGAACTGGTTTCATACCAGGGAGTCTCTTCAGTGGAGCTGCCGGAGAGTGGAGAATCGAGCAGGGAAGAAGAGTGGGTCACTGAGGACCCTACTGTGGAGTTGGAGTTATCTCCAAGTGCTCCATCGCCATTTGGCTCAGGAGGAGCATCTGGCTCAGGAGGAGCTTCTGGCTCAGGGGGAGCTACGAACTCAAGAAGTAGGGAGAGCACCGCTTCAGGAGGAGTTCAGAGAGGAGTTCAGAGAGGAGCTCAACCAGAGGAGTCTACCGGAGTGGTAGATAGTGGCCAAGCCTTGAGGAGGTCGAAGAGGACGATCGTCCCGCCTGCTCGCTATAAGGAGGGGAACTTCGTGAGTTTGGTTTCCTGCTTCTTCGCAGGACCACTCGATGAGAGGGAACCTGCCTGCTTTGAGGATGCAGCTGGCATCAAGGAGTGGGACGCGGCCATGATCGAGGAGATGGAGGCCCTAGAGAAGAATGAGACATGGGACCTGGTTCCCATGGTGGAGGGCATCAAACCTGTCACCTATAAATGGGTGTACAAGGTTAAGAAGAGAGCGGATGGAGAAGTGGAGCGGTACAAGGCGAGGCTTGTCGCTCGGGGCTTCTCGCAAACCTACAGAGAGGACTACGAGGAGACATTAGTCCTGTCGCAAAGATGACGTCGGTGAGGACGATCATCGCTCTGGCGGCGTGCCGAGGTTGGAAGCTGCGGCAGCTTGATGTGAAGAATGCGTTCCAATACGGAGAGATAGACAAGGACATATTCATGGTGCAACCACCTGGATACGTGTCCAAGTCTCAGCCACGTCATGTCTGCAAGCTGAAGAAGGCCCTCTACGGGTTGAAACAAGCACCGAGAGCCTTGCATGGGAAGATTGCGGAGTTCTGCGGCTACGATGCCTCAGACTCAGACTCCAGCATGTTCGTGAAGAAGAGTGGAGGTCTTCACGTGCTGGTGCTGCTATACGTCGACGACATGATCGTGACAGGGAACAACCCTGAGGAGGTCGCGGCGCTGAGACAGCAGCTTTCCATACGATTCGAGATGAAGGATCTTGGTGAACTGCACCATTTCCTTGGCCTCTAAGTTGAGAAGAGAAGAGGCGGGTTGTATGTTTCCCAGAGGGCTTATGCCGAGAGGATCGTCGAAAGATTCGGCATGAAGGAGGGGAAGAGCAGCTCCGTTCCTCTGGAGGCTGAGCTGAAGCTTCAGAAGGAAGAAGGGAGGATTCTTCCTGATCCGAAGATCTTTCGGGCACTGATGGGGAGTCTTATCTACTTGACTATCACGAGGCCGGACATCGCCTTTGCTGTCGGCCGAGTTAGTCGGTATATGCAGGAGCCGCGGAAGCCTCATCTAGAGGCAGCCAAGGGGATACTGAAGTACGTGAAGGGAACCCTTGAGATGGGGTTATCCTATGAAGAGAAGTCTGACTTCAAGCTGCACGGGTACACGGATGCAGATTACGGAGGTGACACTGATGATCGCAAGTCGACATCAGGTTACGTGTTCTTGTGTGGAGCAGCTGCTATCTCGTGGTGTAGCAAGAAGCAGGACTCTATTTCCCTTTCTACCACGGAGGTCGAGTACAAGGCGTCGTCCTTAGCAGCTCAGGAGTGTGTCTGGCTAAGGAGACTAGTGGAGGATGTGGACAAGGAGGTCAACGGACCTACTGTGCTACGTGGGGACAACGAGAGTGCATTGAAACTGGTAACCAATCCAGTATGTCATGCAAGGACCAAGCACATTGATATCGAGCATCACTTCATCAGAGAGAAGGTGCTGGGTGGTTTGATCGCTGTGGAGCATGTGCGGAGTGAAGACAACCTTGCAGATATATTCACGGAGCCCCTATCTGCGGGGCCGTTCCGGAGGCTTCGCTCGTTGCTTGGAGTTGTTCCCGGAGCTCACTTCAAGGGGGAGTGTTAGAATTGAAGTGAGCTAGCGCCAGCGCTAGCGCTAGCTCATACTCGCCACCCCCTCGTTTTGCCTATAAATAGAGGGGCACCCCCCTAAAGAGTATCGATTCTGGAACTGGCGAGTATCCTCAACTTAGAGCGAGTTAGAGATACCAGAGCGCCACCAGGCGAGCATCAAACTTGAAGCAAGTTCGTGAGGCGAGTTACCTACTCGGGAGATAGCGCCGGCGCTAGTGGCTAGCGCTCGCGGTAGCGAGTAGTGGAGGAAGCGAAGCGTGACGAGCACGCGAGTAGCTTGGAGTGCGAGCAGCGAGCTCGCGAGTATCAGAGCTAACGCCCGGCGCTAGCGATACCGCCGACGGTAGCGAGGAGCGAGTATTGGAGCGAGTATCACCTGCGCGGTGTGCTCCGGAGGAGAAGCGGACCTTGTCCGTGACCAAGTTCTTTCCTACTATTGGCTGTTGTGAATCAAGTTGGATGCAACTTGTATTCAGCCTTGTTCAGTTGTAACTAGCTACCAGAATTAGTATTGTGAAAGCTTGTGTTCATATATTGGTGTCCTTATTCTCCCGTTGGTTAACGTGTTCTTCCGACTACAAAATATTTCACATTTAGTTCCCACTTTTCTGAGGTAGCTAACCTCTCGGGCACCTCGCGTCGTGGTCAAACGGTGGCAGAGGAGCGAGCGTCTCCTCACCTAGGTGGGTAAGTCACACTACCAGACCTAGGCCCAAACGTACGCTATGATACCGGTACCCGGTACTCACGAGCTCCTGCGTACTAAACTGAATTGGCCAGGCAGGGTTTAGGGAATTCGTCACGTCGGACGCGCAGTAAAATAACCTGGCCCCAATAAAACCACTAGCACTGCCGAGTCAACGAACTGTTGTCGGTGTGACGACTAAGACAGAACCGAAGACCCACCACATCTTATACACAAGCAACAAGTATTAGCCATTTACTACCGAGCCTCCAACTCGCAATTATATATCAACATTTATAAAGTAGAGTCTGCCGCTCGCCAGACTATACTAGTCTTATATTAAACTACGAGTCTACCGCTCGCTAGACTACACTAGTCTTATATTTAAACTACGAGCCTACCGCTCGCTAGACTACACTAGTCTTATATTTAAACTACGAGCCTACCGCTCGCTAGACTACACTAGTCTTATATTTAAACTACGAGCCTACCGCTCGCTAGACTATACTAGTCTTATATTTAAACTACGAGCCTACCGCTCGCTAGACTATACGAGTCTTTCCTTATATATCCCGAGCTTACCGCTCGCAGGACTATCTCAGTCCTTCCTTATATATCCCGAGCTTACCGCTCGCAGGACTATCCCAGTCCTTCCTTATATATCCCGAGCTTACCGCTCGCAGGACTATCCCAGTCCTTCCTTATAAAATGTTCCGATTGGGATGAAAGTTAACTTGTCAAGTTCTTCTACTTAACTAGTCTTGTTTATAATTTAGTTGATCTTAGAAGCTTAGGGTTAGCCTTGGACTTCCGAAGGGTTACCCGGTGAGGGGCTCGCAGTGGTACCAGGAAGTGTGGCGGGCTGACACCCCGAACTTCCCCTTCCCAAGGCACTTAATCTTGTTGGTATCTACCCCATTCTACTTGATCCCCATTATCCTCTCCAATTACATTAAATCTCTATGATGAGTTGAACTTGGCTCTTGGGAGTGGGGGAGTTCTTTTGATCTCCAACACCACCCATTGTGACCGGGTGCTGACTCTCCCGTCGTCACATTCTAAGCTCGAGTTCCCTTCTTCACCGAGGAACGGCACACATTCAATTAGCCTTCTCAACCTTACTTGGACCCACACTCCTATTCTTCGTCATCATTAATCCAGGGTTTGCCTTAGATATTTCTCGACTTCTCCCTTGAGTAGTTACCTTAAGATGGCTCACCCGGCTAATGGTAGTTTTACTTCCATATAATCATTTAACACAGATGAGTTGTCTGTGGGGCCCTTGATGAGGTCTAACCTCCTTTTTATATCATTATAAATTCCTGCACTTATAGCTTCGCTAAACGCACCCCAACCCTTATTTCCCATGATGCCCCTTAGAGGTGTTCTTCCAAATAATCTGAGCCTTCATAATAATCAAAGAGTTAATAGTTCTATGTGTGAAGGTCAGTGGTGGTCTAAATCATATAAATCAGTTTCACTATTCGCAGACCAAAATAAGATTGAACTAGATTTGACTCCTAAGGTGCAATCTTGATCACATCATATCCAAATGAGTTCCAATTATTACCATGGGTTCACATTGAGTAGTGATCTAATAACACCAAATCCTAATTTCATAAATTTCTTAGGGAATCTTTAATCATAGTTTCTATTAAAATAGAAGATGTGCAGATAGTGATTTATACATCGACTGTCAACAAATGATCTCCATAAATTCTGATAAATTCACTGTAGCATAATATTGGTCTAAAAACCTCAAACCCCAAATTTCACATTTTTCCAAGGAGTATTTAATCATAATTTCTAATCAAAACAAAAAGGGGTGCAGATAGTGATTTACACTACAAGTACTAGATTATGACATCAATAAATTCTGGAAAAATTACCATAGCATAATATTGGTCTAAAAACACCAAACCCTAGATCTTACATTTTTCTAGGGATTATTCTACCACAATTACTATTTAATACATATGGGGTGCCAATAAGAATTTACACTACAACTGCCATCTACTGGTCACTATAAATTCTGATAAAATCACAGTATTACAATACTGACCTAAAAACATCAGAGCCTAAACTTCATAATTTTCCATGTAATATTTGTCCATAATATCCATTCAATACCAGTGGTGCGCCAATGAGAGTTTACACTACAAGTGCTGTGTTAAGGCTTCAATAAATCCTGGGAAAATTACTATAGCTTAATATTGGTCTAAAAGCACCAGGTCCTAAGTCTCATATTAATCCAAGGTGTATTTATCCTTAATTATCGTTTATTACATTCTTGCTAAATGCACCCCAAATTTTTTTCCTAACCCTTAAGTCCAAAACTTCAACTTGAAGTTCAGAGAAATCCACTAATGCACATGAGTTGAATTCTTAACTAGAGGTGGTTGATATCATATCTTAGGCATGGACAACTTTTCAAAGCATTTGCATGAGCCAAAATCACTGAACACACCAGATGCACTTTTATACATGTCTCACTAAAAGTGGTGCCGAGGGAGCTAAATGGATCCAAATGATATGAAATCAGTGACATTTTAAAGGTAACTCCAAGATCTACAATTGTTATGTTGATCACTAACTCCAGAAGTGAACTTAACCTAGGTGGAATCAACATGCAAGTTCTTGACACAATGTTTAACTTAACAAATTCACCTTATATACATGTCACACCAAAAATGGTATAGAATGAGTTGTACTTGGCCAAATGACATGAAGTCAGTGGCATTTTAAGGGTAACCTAAAGGGCTACAATGTTCATGTTGATTACAACCTCCAGAAATGAACCTAACCTAGGTGGAATTAACATGTAAGTGCTGTACAAATTGTTTATCATAGCAAAAACACTATTATAGACATGTCACACCAAAAATGGAATAGAATGAGTTATAATTGGCCAAATGACATGAAGTCAGTGGCATTTTAAAGGTAACCTAAAGGGCTACAATGTTCATGTTGATTACAATCTCCAGAAATGAACTTAACCTAGGTGGAATTAACATACAAGTGCTGTACAAAATATTTAACACAGCAAAACACTATCATAGACATGTCACACCAAAAATGACATAGAGAGAGCTATAATTAGCCAAATGACATGAAATCAGTGGCATTTTAAAGGTAACCTAAAGGGCTACAATGTTTATGTTGATTACAATCTCCAGAAATGAACTTAACCTAGGTGGAATTAACATACAAGTGCTGTACAAAATATTTAACACAGCAAAACACTATCATAGACATGTCACACCAAAAATGACATAGACAGAGCTACTTAGCCAAATGACATGAAATTAGTGGCATTTTAAAGGTAACCTAAAGGGCTACAATGTTCATGTTGATTACAATCTCCAGAAATGAACTTAACCTAGGTGGAATTAACATACAAGTGATGTACAAAATATTTAACACAGCAAAACACTGTCATAGACATGTCACACCAAAAATGACATAGAGAGAGAGCTATACTTAGCCAAATGACATGAAATCAGTGGCATTTTAAAGGTAACCTAAAGGGCTACAATGTTCATGTTGATTACAATCTCCAGAAATGAACTTAACCTAGGTGGAATTAACATACAAGTGCTGTACAAAATATTTAACACAACAAAACACATTTATATATATAATTAAAATGTGACCTAAAGGGGGAATAATAAAAAAAACTAGAAATTATGAGCCCAAAAATTTCCAACCTACCCAAAAGTGATGCATTTAGCCATATCACATGCATGGACAAGATCTCATTGCCAAGTAGTGAGCCATTTGAGAGAGATTCATCAAATTCCACTTTTATGCTAAATGCACCCCACTTTCCCATACACTACTTTGCATGCATGTGAAAAATACCAAACATGCACATGCCAAAATTGTTTGGAATTTTTACCAGAGCCATATCATGGCCAAATAGATCCCTCACCAAAGACTTGAGGTCTTTAGGGTTCATATACCACTACAACAAACTGCACTTATAGTAAGGACCTAATTCGTTACAATAAGTGCTAAAATTCATTACAAAAACTCTTTGGTAACGAAAAAAACTTTAAGTAACGGTCCTCCTCTAAAGCTCGACGCTAAAGGTTATTGTAACGAATGTATGCATGTCGTTACAAATAAAGTAATTGTAACAAATGATACTTTCTCACCAAAAAGAGATTCTTCCTCACAATAAATTGGTCACAATAAATATTATTTCGTTACGAATGTTATTTTTTCCTCACAAAAAATAGTTATGATTAAAACTATTTCGTTACAAATATTTTTTTTCCCTCACTAAAAATAAAATAAGTTCGTTACAATAAAGTATAATAAATATTATTTCGTTACAATAGATTAAACAATAGTAACGAAAAAATCGTTACATTTGTTTTCCATTCTTCTTACTACAGCCAATTCATTTATATATCAAAAATATTCCATTTCTATTTTTTGTGTACCTGAGATTTTATTACAAATAATAATCTTGAAAACACACATATATTTAATATTTCGTAACAAGATCAACATGTATTTATTCACACCAAAAAATATTACATAGAGTACACGTTATTATCATCTCTACTAAAATAATACAATATTACATTACAAGATCAACATGTTTCTAATAAATCTTCCGTCGTTTTTCGAAAAATGAATCGTCCATCACTTTCTGACTAATGAATCTTTTGTCACTTGTCGATCGGTCAATGCTCGAGCACCCTACAAATAAAAGAGAGCAATTAAGATCACTCTACAAATAAATGAGAGCAGACACATACATACAAACTCACATTCATACTTACATAATCCATACACACCCCATTAAACAAGCGTACAATAAAACACACACTTGTCGCCCGTTGTTTAGTTCACACTGAAATTAAGGTCATGAGGAGTTCACTGTTTAGTTGTAATGTTCTAAAATTAAGATCACCTGTTAATGACACTTCACTGCACTTAAAATCACACACTTCACTACACAACTCTTTAAAACGTACAGCACGCACACAGTTTACTGCACTTAACATTGATCGCACACACAAGCGACAAGGCAAACTGACTACTGCACTAAAAAATCAAAAGAGTTCCTGGATAAGCAAACTGTCAAGAGCTTTGAAATATAAAACTCAAACATCAACTTGAATGACCACTAAAAAAAAATTCATTGGAAGGACATTCAAAAAATATGTAGAAGTCAAAAAGATCAGACTATATCTATGAATAAAAATAACAAAAGGTTTAACCAAGATTTGTGTTTCTTTAATAAAAGCAAGCACACTGTTTTTGAGTTAGGAAATGCATACCCAAGCGACAAGGCTCTGTTGCTCTTCAGGCATTGTATGGTCCACCGGCTTTCTTCCAGTGAGAAGCTCTAAAAGAAGTACTCCAAAACTGTAGACATCACACTTCTGATTAAGTGTACCAGTCACTGCAATCCTGAAGAGTGTGAAGAAATCATCACAAATGTCACGGGTCTGAGATTATACTTCTTGTAAGTACATTATTAACAACAATCTTAGGGGTAGAGCATATCAATCTAAGAAATATTTTACATGAACACAAAAAAGACGACAAAAAGCCCTGCTAATTGATTACGGAGATAGAGCAATGACGGGGGTGTTTACTCTGGAGCAAGGTAACCCAATGTTTCTGAAACTTGAGCTGAATGCGGGCAGTCAGCTCTGTCAGGGGACCGATCTGTTAAGTTAAAATCACCCAACTTGGAATCATAGTCATCAAACAGTAGTACATTGCTTGATCTGACTTCTCCATGCACAATCGACGGCTGAACTTTCTCATGAAGATATTCGAGACCTCTAGCAGCACCGTAAGCAATTTTAACTCTTTGGTTCCAGCTCAGAACAGGGCCAGATTCTGCATCTAGTATTCCTCCCTTCGCAGCTATTTGAGTCAACATTGAGCAGGGAAAAAAATATGCTAAATCAATAAAAAAATGAGAGCATTACCTCATCAGAGCACAGAGCAACTCAGAATGAATCTCCTGTGAAGATGGAGTAAAGAGAACATGAGCACACTAACAATGGATGGTTCAACAACATAAGTGTGAATACAATATCTTCATAGCTGTAGGTGTAGTCATTTCAAACTTCAGGTATTTGAGAACAACAGCTTCCATTTGTATGACCTTGCAAACAAGATATATTAGGAGGAAAGCATTGTTATAAAAGAAACCCGAGGCTGAAACTTCACAACGCACCTCATCCTTGAACTTTTTAAATTTTATGGCAGTTACAAATTACAAGAGAGAAAGAGAGAGGGACCTCCTGCATTTGCCCTAGTTATCTTAGGCTATAAATCATAACAATAAAAAAAATGTTAAATTTACATGATGAGTTGCATCATACAGCTCTATAACAGTTACAGATTACAATTACCTTTCCCCTCATCAAAAATTTGCAGGAATTGTTCGAGGCCTTGCTCTGCTCTTCTTCCACAAAATATTCGGCATAATCTGTTAATGATCAACTCTATCCCTGAATCGGATAGCAAAGTTGAGAAGGGAATCCAAAAGAGAATCAGAGAGAAGGTGTGGCTTCAGCCCCAGATCAATAAGTTTGGTATGCTTCGCATTGTAGTAGTGTTCCTCTGCTTCGACCAGGGGATTTGGTACCGACATAGCCTCCACTTTGAGCCCGAGTTTCTCGCCGGCCTTTGTAACAAGAGCGGCGAGTTCGTTTATAGAGAACTGCTCCGTGAACTAGTTGTAAATTCAGAATTCTCCGTGTTTTGCTGGATTGGCAATGGCAAGCTCTACACACTGAACTGTGTCTCTAATATCAAAATAACCACGAGTCTGCATGAATAGAAGAAAAAAAGTCATCTGAATACTGCAATCAGTAGAGTTTATGCCAAATATAAGCTGGAAATTAGTGGAGACAACTGAAAATAACTTCGATAGTTTCTTATATCATTATAAGATATAAGTGATACATGGTTCTGATAAAATTAAGCATCTTTAGTACATTATTATTAAAAAAAATGAGAATGTTGATTAGTTGAAACATCACAACACACCTCATCCTTGAAATATGTATTGTTTGAGAAATAAAATTAAGCATCACATGTTGACATCAGTGTTTGACAAAAGTATTAAAATTTTCTATCAATATTGAAACGAAAGAAATGAAACTACCCAAAAAAATTTCAACAGCCGGGGATCGAAATAACAAAAGAGGTAAATGCTAGGACATCAAATCTACACAATTTATAGGAAAACTAATTCATTTTCTTTGATAGGCACAATAGGTCAAGCAAAGATACTTCAAGAGAGTTATCAAGGCATCAAATATAATTCCATGGTCATCCTCGGGAACCAAGTTAAATTCATTATTATATGACGCCTTTCCAAAAACAACTTTGGTATTTCGACATTGTTGAGACATTTCTAAGACTTTTTAGAATATGGTCGGGATCACCACATAAGGCAAATAGTGAATTCAATGCAATAAGGTTGGTGATAATTGGCAGGTTTAAACATGGTTTAGGCTCCATTTGGCGTGGCTTTTTTGCTCCGGTGAGTTTGGACAAAAATGTCACCGTCATAGAATGCTTGTTTGGGAAGACAGCGATTTTTACCACCACCAAGAAAAGAAAACTAGTTTTGAACATACAAGTAGATGAAGTTCCATAGGTGAGGTCGGGCGTTCACGAATGATGGTTCATAGCTACCACGTTCACGACCATCACCGCCGTGCCAAACGGAGTCTTAGTGTATGAAAACTGTTTAGGCAATTCGTCAAGACATCAAACTCAAAATTTATGAGAACTAATTGCACATAAATCTACTCACAAAATATAGGATAAGCCCACATCTCTCAAATCTCAATTTGGGTCATATCTCTATATTTTTCTCCCTCTTTATTGCTCCCCCACCAATCTCTCACACACACCGCTCAAATTAGCTTCACAGATCACCCAATTTGACATTTAGTTGGAAATCAAAAACTAAACATGTAATTCAATTTCTTGTGCGATGCATTCCACATAATTATGCGCTAACTCCAGTTGTTTTTGTCAAAAATATGCTCAATGCCTACTAGATTATGTTCTGAGTCTCTAAAGTTTGTTCATTTTGTCATCTAACATGTTGTCATGAGTAACTTTGGAAGACTTCCTCCCATCTTCTTGCAACAAGTTCCAGAAAAAGGGCTAAAAAACACCTCCAGAATCAAAGAGAAAAACACTAAACCTGGAAAAGGGCTAAAAATCGAAGTGAGCAGATGAATGATGAGAGAAAAACCTGCACGCTATCTTCAATATGACGACCGTAGAAGAGGGAAGTCGAGGGCTGGCTGCGGATGAGGGAAGTCGAGGGCTGCGCGGAAATGTCCTGGCGCTCCCCGGATCCATTTCCACCAGCGTTGTCGCGTCATTCGGCATGCACTTCTTCTTTAGTTTCGCTACGTAGTGACTGTCCATGGCGGGGTCGGCGTCGCCGTTGCTGGTGAAGTTGTAGAGACGGTTGGTGAAGGATGAGCAGTGGGAGGTGCCGATGGTGTGGCCGCCTGTCGACGAAGATTGATCAAAGGCAGCTTAGTTTTTTCTCCTTGGTTTGAATTTTTTTGAAGTTTTTGAGGAAGAAGGGGACCTGATAGAACGATGATGTCCATCGCGTTGAGGCCTTTTGGAGCGAAGAAGTCGTTGAGTATTTGAGAGAAGTTTAGGGATGAGGGAAGTCGAGGGCTGGCTGCGCTAAAATGAGAGCCGTCGTCTGGGAGGAGCGCCGCGTGAGAGAATTGCCCTAGGAGGATTGCGGCGTGAGTGCGAGATAAAGGGCGGAAGCACTGTTTGCGGAGGCCACAAAATGGCGAAAGATAAGTGGAGGGAAAAATGAAAAATGGAGGGAAAATGAAATATTAGATAGGGTGAGGGAAATGTTGGAGAGAAAAAAAGATAATATTATATTTTTTAGTATAAATAATTAAATATAATTAAAATGAAAGACCAATTATTTATTTATTTTTTGTCACTAAAGCTGGAGTGATGCACCTGGAATGTCATTGCATTCTTCGTTGGCTCGTCACTGGAGTTGATCAGCTGTGACCTAGACCGCGACGTCAAAGCTTTTCGCTTGCGAAAATGAAAGTCGAATTTTTTGCTGGAGCGCACAAACGTACTCATATATTTTTAATTGCAAAAATGAACGTGTTTGGATGTCGTCAAAGCCCGCCGAATGATGTCTCTAGCTTGGATGTAAGCGAAGCCCACCGAAGAAGGAAAAGCACGCTCGCTTGGATGCGGGTAAAGTCCGCCGATTGATTGATGTCGTTTGTCGAATAATAACGCCCGTCGATTGATTGATGCCACCCGCCGAACGAGTCCACCTGCCAAATGTTCGATGTACGGGAAGCCCCACGTACTATCAATTGTGTGTGTGTCTGTGTTTATTTTTGTGTGTGTTATGTGTGTGTATGTTTATGTGTGTGTATGTGTTTGTCTGTGTGTGTGTGTGTATGTGTATTTGTAAGCGTATGTTAGTGTGTGTTTGTCTATGTCTGTGTTTGTGTCTGTCTATGTCTGTTTTTGTCTATGTTTGTGTTTGTGTGTCTGTATTTGTGTGTCCGTGTCTGTGTGTTTATGTCTGTCTGTGTCTTTGTCTGTCTCTGTGTGAGCGTGTATCTGTGCCTGTGTGATCTCTAGCTATGTGTGTGTGTGTGTGTGTGTCTGTGTCTGTGTTTGTGTCTGTGTCTATGTTTGTGTCTATGTTTGTGTCTATGTCTGTGTGTCTGTGTTTGTGTGTCTGTGTCGTTCTGTATTTGTGTCTGTGTCTGCGTGAGTGTGTGTCTATGTCTGTGAGATCTCTAGCTATGTGTGTTTATGCATGTGTGTGCCTGTGTGTCTATGTCAGTGGGTGCTTGTGTCTGTTTGTGTGTTTGTGTTATGTGTTTGTGTGTGCGTGTGTGTATATGTGCGACAGTACCCCCGTCTCGATAGTGCCCCGACGTCCGTGCACGAAAATACTCATGTCGATGTAGTACCACAAGTCTTCGACAGTTGCGCGCGGGGTTTTGCGAGTTATAGGAGTGTCGTCGCACTGTGGCACTGTCGAGGCGGGGGTACTGTTGTAAGGGGAACAAGGGCTTGGTGTGCACTGTCATTTGATCGAGTGTCCGAGAGCGAGCGAAAATGGGCGGAGGTAATTCTTATTTAAAAAGTAAATAATCTTATTTAAAAAGTAATTAATCTTATTTATTAGTCATCGCGTGCGCGCCTGTAAGAAAAAAGCACGCTCTGGCAAAAACTTGCATCTGTGTGAAAAATGCACGTCCGCAAAAAATGCGTGACTGGGCATAAAACGTGCGCTCGGACAAAAAACGCGCGCCCGAGTGAAAAACACGTGCCCGACCAAAAAAATACTCTCTCGGGCCAAGAATGTTGTCCCGAGCCCGTGCACTGTCGGGCAATGTCGAGGCGGGGGTATTGTCGAGCGCCGATCGAGCGCCTGAGAGCGGATGAAATTGAGCGGGGTAATTCTTACTTTTAAAAAATACATAAACGGATAAACCTTATTTAAAAATACATAAATCTCATTTAAAGCTCATGTGCACTGTCGGGCAATGTCGAGGCGGGGGTATTGTCGAGCGGGGAACATGGGCCTCATGTGCACTGTCAGTTGATCGAGCTCCTGAGAGCAGACAAAATTGAGCGGGGGTAATTATTATTTTAAAAAAATATATAAATCTTATGTAAAAAGTAAATTTTATTGAAAAACGCGTTGTATTTATGAATTGATTTGACATGTATTTATGAATTTCATTACACATTAATTTTTATTATATTAAAGCACGTGTCATCCATCAATCAAAAAGACAATTGTTAACCGCACCCCAGTTTTGGCTATCTGCAACTCATTTATATGAATTATTACGCGTTTTTTTGGGTATACGCCTTGTACAAGCATTTTTAGGAAAAGTGTTCAACAGGAAAGTTGTAGATATCGTCGAGATCTACAACTTTCGTGTTGAACATTTTTTCCTAAAAATGCATGCACAATGCGTATTTCCAAAAAATCGTTATAGTTACACCCATGTTTCAATTCGGGCGGCAATACGTCTTGTGCGTGCATTTTTAGCAAAAGTGTTCAACACAAAAGTTGTAGATCTCGACGATATCTACAACTTTTGTGTTGAACACTTTTCCTAAAAATGCTTGTAGAATGCGTATTTCTAAAAAAACATGTAATAATTCATATAAAAGGGTTGCGGTTAACAATTGCCTATATATATGACATATATTTTCATTAAAACGATAGCTCCCGAGAAAAAAACGTGTGCGCTGACAAATTTATTTATGCTTCCGAGCAAAAAAGATAGAGCTAGCTAGTGCAATGCGCACGACTGAAAAAACGTGCGATCATTATTTTTATTCAAAAATTATATTAATATGTTTTAAATTTGTTTATTTGTTTTGTGCAAACTTTTATGGAGGGAAATTTCCCTCCATATATTTCATTAATGTGAGAGGGAAGGAAATAGACAACTTAATAAATTAGAGGAGGAGAACGGCGCGCGGCGACGACCGAGAAAGAGAACGACGATGGCGGCGGCCGTGGAAGAGAGAGGTGATGACGGCGGCGACCGTCGAAGAGAGGAGAGACAACGGCGGCGGCCGTACGTGAAAGACATTGCTACAGCTCGCAAATGGATGTTTGTGTGTTTGGTTGTCCATGTCTGGCATGTGTGTGCATGTGTCTGTGTTTGAGCCCCGCGCAACACATGCAATACGCGCTAGCTCTCAAGCAAAAAAAGGAAAACTACACGCACGAGAGTGCATTTGCGTGTGCGCGAGAGTGCATTTGCGTGCGCGCGAGAGTGCATTTGCGTGCGCGCGAGAGTGCATTTGCGGGTTCGTGCGTGATTTTATTTTAATTCCAAAATTATATTAAAAAATTAATGTCATATTAATTTGCATTCATTTTAATATTTAATATATTTTTAATTTTTAGTTTTGTTTTGTTCAAAATTTTATGGAGGGAAATTTTCATCCGTATATTTCATTCATTCATGTGAGAGAGAGATAGAGCTGCATGAGAGAGAGGCAGAAAAACTTTTATAAAAAGTTAAAGATTTATAAAAAACCCCGTACGTGCAAATATACATGTCGCAATAGTACCACATATCTGCGAAAGCCAAGCACGGATGTTTGCGAGCTGTAGGAGTACTGTCGTCACGTTAGAGCACTATCGAGGCGGGGTACTGTCGCGCGCATACAATTTTTTTTTTCAAAAAAAAAAAATAATTCAAAACTTTGATAATAAAATTGTACAAAAATTGAAAATAAAATATGATATATTTTTTGTAACAAAACTTTAATAATAAAATATTACTATTAGTAAGGATAATGTCTTTGTCACAAAAAACTTTCATGATGTGGTTACAATTGATACTTATTGTGAGAAAAGTTTTCTATTTGTAACGTAACATTAGTGTTGTTACAAATACTTATAGTTATAGTAACGAATTAATTATTATTGTAACAAAATTTAAAATATTCGTTACAAAAAAGTTCTTTTTTGTAACAACAAAAAAACTTTGTTACTAAATATAACTATTAGTAACAAACTGTGTTTCAGTTACATTCCAGTCCTTACAACAGGTGCAGTTTGTTGTAGTGTACCCACTTAATTTCACCATGCATGAATAATTAAATTATTACCAAAACTATAGAAAAGTTTATCCAAAAATTCTCATTTTTGGTCAGGGTCTGTATTTGGGCAAGACACATGCATGTTTAAAATTTCAAGTCATTTAGAGTCATATTTCTCTCTAATTTAATTTTTAGAGATCTAGGGATCCCTATGTACATGTCTCACTAAAACAGGTCTACAGGGATCTACAGTGGCCCAAATGTCACAAAATTAGTGGCATTGGAAACTTAAGCCATAGGCCTACAAGTTTTGTCTCTGGGGATTTTTCCATTTGAAGCTTCTAAGGGCCTCAAAATAAGCCTACAAACTTGATTAAAAAGTGTGACAGAATTGTATAAAACATTTAATAACTATATAATAATTATGAAAAGTACTGTTCATCATCCTGTCCAAAAATCCGAAAAAGACATATTCCTGGAGTGTTTTCGGCCATGGATTCCGTCCACCACAAGCGGTTTCCGGCCAATCCCTCAAGCCACCACCTCCGTCCATGGTAGGGCTATCGACCGGCGGTGAGATCTCGGCTGGAGGTGGCCGGAGTAGCTCTCCCGCCGTTTTCGTTTTTCAAGCTTGAACATTTGAAAATCCAAAATGGTGGATCACCATTTCTTCGTTGGTTTTGAAAGAGGAAGGAAGTGGAAGCTAGCACAAGGGGAGGAGAGAAGGAATACGTGCCTTGATTTGGCTTGAGATTGAAGGAAGCTCGAGCTTGCCATGGTCGAAAATTTCTTGAGCTCCCATGGTGATCTCCCCTTCTAGTGCCCGATTTCTGTAACTTCCATGGGGCTTCTACTCCTCTCTGCTCTCTGATGCTGATGGAGGTCTCAAATGGGGATGGGGAGGGCTTAAACCCGAAATGCCATTAAGGCCATTTTCGGCCAAGCTCCACCTCCCTCTACAGCCAATGGATGGGCAGCAAGGCAGCTGGGATTCTGTTGGAATTAACTCCCTGAGCTCAGAGGAAGGGTTGGGAAGAGGAATTGAGTGCCATTTGGCACTCATTCCTCAAATCCCTCTTTTTAGCCTCTTTTGAACTTAAATTCTACTAATTTCCACCCAAATTTCCACCCAACTTTAATTCTCTGAAATTATACCATGCATTGGGCCTACAATGTTCAGAGATGGGGCCCAAGCATTGGACTAAATCCAATGGACCTGAAGCTTGGGCTCACTTGACCTAAAGGGGCCAATTTGAGCTAAATGCACTTGGGTTGTCCCTAGGTCAAATTGACCAATATGGCTGACCCACATGGATGGGGATTTTGGGTCCCCTAAGTTCCTCTTGTTGTCATAGAGTTAAGGGTGAGGTTAATTGGGTCCTTGTGAGGCTTAGACATCAAACCTTAAACCTTGAAGTCAAATTGTCTATTTGCACACCAAGGTGCTTCTCACCTTTTCACCTTGATTCTAGTGCAATTCTTGGTTTATTAGAGCAATGTCATGACCTTGTCATGACAAAGTGCACATTAGGGGTCTAGTAGTTTTGAGGATGTTACACGGTGACACACTGACATTGAAATTGTTTGTATTGTCTATAATTTCTTTGCTCTTTATGATAATAAGATCTCACGTATGACATCTACGATCCTAATGAACTTGGTCTCAAAATAATTCATCTGCTATAGATTTTTGTTTTCATGACATTAATGCATCGCTTCAGCCCGATTTTTATGCAAAGTGCAGGCTAAGAGCTCTACAAGGTATGAGAAAACGGTGAGTGATTTTGTTGCTAATTGTGGTGATTGGGTTTGACGAAAACCCGCCCTTCTTCCTGAGGATATAAAACGCCGACTTTCACTAGTTCTAATTTCACTAGTTATAAGAGGCCGACTTTCACTAGTACTGTCGCGCGGGCGGGAGTTTCCCGTGCCAGGCTGCTCGTACTTATATATGATTACAAAATTTGAGATTGTTTTGTTGGACAGTGCAAAATAAACTTTATTTTTTCCAATGTGTTCTCATCTTTAACAACTCTTTAGTGTTTAATAATATTAAATAGAATACCCGTGGATCGCCGACCGTGGCTTGGTAGTCAGTGATCGCCAATAACCGATCCTGAGTAGCGATCGCTGATCGCCGACCGGGAGGAGCGACTATTGATCGTCGACCGAAAATAGTTAATTTGAAAGGGTTTCCCCCCTCGAATTTGTCAACCGAGAGCGTCTCGAAGTCCATGGCGGCGTTATTGCTTCGACGAGATTCTCCCATCCTTGATGACTTTTTTTTCTCATCCATTCATTACCATAATTCCATCTCTGCAGAGAGCTTGCTCCAATCCACAATAATTCATTCCATGTTCCTCTCTCAGAGCTGCGTTGAGCTCATGGCGGTCCCCTAGAAGAAGATGCTAATCTCTCAAGAAAAAAGAAGCGCATATATATTGAGGAGAGCTATTTAAGTGCGTGTAACACACGGTGATAAAAAAGATCACAGTGCGGGAGGAAATAAGCCGTATATATGATCATGATTCCAATGACGGAAATGATCTATGATAAGATACAGCCGTATTTGAATAATATGACCGAATTAAATACTGACGGTATTTTAGATCAATCACATGCAAAAACGTGCTAGCGAAAATAAGCGGCAGGATCGGAGGTTTCGCACCATAATCTTAGGTGCGTTACTCGCACCAACAATTTACGTCCCCCAAAAAACAGCATACTATTTTTTTTGAAGCTAGCGTGAGATGATAAGTTTCGATCATCTGAGAGAGTTTTGTCAAAATAGTAGCATTTGCTGAGAAAAAACAGTCTGAAATTGGAGATTTTTTTTTATACGCACTATAAGTATTAATTTATATAAGATGGAAATTTTTTGACCGTACAAAAAATAAAAAAGATCATGAACTCGTTGAATGACCAAAAATAAATTTGATATTTAGGTACATGTAACATACGGTGATCATAGCAGTTCACTGCACGGGAGCAAGTACAGCTGCATGATCTGTGATTTCAACGATGTAGATTGTGTGTAAAAATATATTGTAGTATTTGCGTGAAATAGTCGTATTGAAAAGTAATCATATTTTAGATCAATCATGTGCAAAAATTCATACTGAAAGAAATATACAACATGATCGGAACTCGCACACGATGATTTAAGGTAAGTTACACACACAAGCTTAATATACGCTTAAAATAGATAGTGGATCTCAATTCCAAATGAAAAATTTGTAGGTGAGTTACTCTCACCCAAGATCATGGTGAGAGGAGCACATCTAAGTCGTTGGTTCTCCATGATTAATCGAAATACTGTCGTATTTCTGAATTTAAAATACTGTCAGTATTCTAAGATAGCAGATCCGCCATAGAATCTCTGATCATACGACTGTATTTATTCTCCACCTAGAACTAGGTGAAAGAACGCACTTAAAAATCTCTCATTCCAAATAGTGTATTTATTTCCACAAAAAAATGAAAACTTATATTGAGGCGTGTCAAAAAAATTTAGGTCATGAGTTACTCTCACCTAAAAATAGGTGCGAGAATAAAGACCTCATCTCAAGGAAGTGGATCCCACCAGCGTCTCTTCCGTTTTCAAAAACTTTTCGCTTTTTTGAATCCCGCGAGAAAACCCTACCCTCGTCCTCCGACCGTCGCGAAACGAAGCCCTCCTCCTCATTCCACGACCAAAGCCCGCCCTCGTTCTCCTCCGCCTGCAAAAATACTTGCACCGGTTCTCCTACGGCGGGCGACCCGTGTCCTCGTCCGGCGGCCAACAAGGTTGTTTCCCTTCCTTTAAAAATCGACGGGAGGTCATCTTCGACGGGAGTATTTCTTCGACGGGAGTAGGAGCGTGATTGTAGTTCTTCAACCAGATGAGTTCTTCACCTGGAGTACTTTGTTGAAGGCTGAGAAGTACTAGAAGCTTAGTGAATTGAAAATTTTGGTTAGGAAAATTCTATGGAGGCAACAGATCTGAAATCTAAGATTCTTGATCATTTATCCAACTCGGTATGTTATTACAATTTTTTCATATTTTAATGAATTACATAGTTTATCTTCCAAAATCCCTCTACGCTCTTCGCTGCAATGTTTATTACTCTACCCGTACACATTAATACTGTCGTATTGTCTATGCTAAGACGCAGTATATATCATAATACAACAATATTCCATAAATCGCTGCAGTGTTTACTACTCTACTGCACGTAAATACTGTTGTATTGTCTATTCTAAGAATCAGTATATATCATATACAACAGTATTCCATAAATCGTTTCCCTGCTTGTACACTATAATATTATGTTATAAATGTTAAACTACAGAGTTTATCTTCCAAAATTCCTCTACGCTCTGCGGTGCAGTGTTTATTACTCTATCGCACCTAAATACTGTCGTATTATCTATGCTAAGATGCAGTATATATCATAATACAACAATATTCAATAAATCGTTTCCTACTCGTAGACTATAGCATTATGTTATAATTGTTAAATTGGCACCGAGTAGTGCTTAGTAGCAATTTTGGTTTGTTTAATTTAACGAAGCAATGAAAGCAATGATGCACCGATATTTGATTTAATTCATTCTGATGAAGAAGCAACAAATGTGCAATTTGAGAAACTAGATCATGTTTCCGACGCGGTATGTTATCCTACTATTTTCATTAACTTTACAGTGTATCTTCCAAATTACCTCTGAACTCATAGCTGTGGTATTCATTACTATACCGCACATAATTTCTCTCTATACTATTTTTTATGTTCAATGCAGGGAAGAAATGGAAGGCATAGTTCCCCAGTTTTCCATATAATTAATTATGATGAAGAGACAGCAGAAGGGCAATCTGAGAAACCTGATCATGCTTGTAACTTGGTATGTTATCACAATATTTTTATTAATTTCAGAGTTTATTTTCCAAAATCAAGATGTTCTAGCTGATGTATTTATTGCAGTACCATACATAAATTCCATTGTATTTATCTATGACAGTCTAATAAATATGAAAATACAGCAGTATTACAATAACTGTTTTCTGCTAATAGACTTTAGTAATATGTTAACATTGTTAAAATTGTGGCAAACGGTTAACTGCAATAAATTTGTTAAAATTGTAGTGAATGACTCACTGCAGTAAATATGTTTTCTTCAATGCAGGGAAGCAGGGATGCAACAGTTTTTCATACAGTTCAATCTGTAGAAGAGGCATACAGAATGTACGCTGAGTATGCTAGAAATATGGGTTTTGATATCCGAAAACAACATATTTATTATTGGACGCATACAAAGGTCATAAAGGGCCGAGAATATTGTTGCGCGAAAGCAGGTCATAAGGTTTTGAAGCCCATAACTGTTGTGCAAAGAAAGTTTCACAAACTTGATACTCGAACCGGATGTTTCACAAACTTGCACTTCACAGCTGATCAAGAGGGAAAGAATTGAGAGATCTCCAAGTTTGTTGAAGAGCACAATCACCCACTTGCTCCACAAGTTGATTCACATTTATTCAGAAATCATCATCAAATCTCTAATCATCAAGCATCTCTTATTAAAAATATGACGAGAGCGGGAATTAGAACCGTTGATGCATATAAATTCTTAACAGATGAAGTTGGCGGTGCACAAAATATGAGGTTCTCAAAAGTAGATGCCTATAATTATGTACATCGAGAGAAAAGAGCACTAATAGAGAATGACGATGCAACTCGCTTGTTGAAAATTTTTAAAGACACACAAAGTGAGGATAACATATTCTCCTTTGATGTTAAGACAGATGATTCTAACCGGCTAACGAGTTTCTTTTAGATTGATGGTCTTGGTAAAATTAATTATAATTGTTATGGAGATGTGATTATTTTTGACACAACATATCAGTTGAACACGTACAATTTGGCATGTGCTCCCTTTATTGCAGTAAACTACCATTGACAAAACATTTTTGTGAGTGGGGTTTTTGTTGCAGAGGAGACGATTGAATCTTTTTGCTGGGTTTTTGAGTGTTTCTTAAAATATGTTGGTGGTAAGCATCCTATCACGATTTTCATCGATCAAGATCAGGCGATGGTTGTAGCTATTGAGAGAGTATATTTACTTCAACTAGACATCGTTTGTGTCAATGACACAGCTTGAAGAAAGCACCATCAAAGGTACCAAGTTTCAATAATGATAAGTCTATTCGATATTTATTTTACAGTTGCATGAGCAAATGTGATAATGAAATGAAATTTGAAACTAATTGGAGAGAGATGATAATTCGTGGCAACTTGCATGGCAATCGATGGCTAAATGATCTTTTCAACCTTAGGATGAAGTGGTCCACCGCCTTTAACAAGGAAGTATTAGATCTTGACATTTTATCCACCCAACGAAGTGAGTCGGCGAATAATCGTTTGCATAGATGCTCTAAAGCAACAAGTTCACTTGTTGAATGCTTTCTTGGAATGAAGAATTTAATTTCTGGTTGGCGCAGGAACGAACATGACGAGTACTTTAAATCTAAACAAGGGAGTATCACACTAAAATTCAATAATTGTTTAATACTCAAGCAAATGTCTAAAATCCATACACGAAAAATATATTTACTTTTTGAGAATGCTTTTATGGAAGCTGCACTTACTTTGATGGTTGCTGATGACACTTGGTGCGAAACAAATCATGTAGTATACATCATCAGAAATTGCGATTGGACAGATGTTGGTAAGCAATGGTTTGTCACATATGATACAAATACTAATGATGTGGAATGCTCGTGTAGGGGTTTTGAGACAACATGCTTGTTATGCAAACATGTACTACGAGTTTATAATATTAGGAATTAGATGAAAATTCCACAGAAATATATACTAAAACGATTTACATTGCATGCCAAGAAGAGAATCTATCTAAATCAGCCTACTACATTGGTTGACTGTGATTCCATTGCCATTTACAGAAATCTTATAATGTGATACACTTACGATTTGTGTAATCGTATTAAAAATTGTCATATTGCTAAGGAGCATCTAGTTAATATGATGTACGATGTGGGTCAAACTATAAACGAAATGGTGGATTATGTTAAGATGACTAAGAAGTGAATCCCTCCCTCCAATTACAAAGGGACAAACTCTCTAAAGGATCCTCCTTGTAAGCGACCTAAAAGAAGGCCTAATGCACGTTTGAAGAATTTTTAGGAGACTACCTCGAAAAAAATAAGTAATGTATTCTATTGAACTTTATTTTCAAATTCAACATTTTGATATGCTGTTTTACCTAATTTTAATGTCATACAGAGCGGAGTCGAGTTGCAAAGGATAAAAGACCTGTGAAAGTTGAAGATCATGAAATACAGAAGGAACATAATTTCGTGGGCTCTAATTCACTACCAACTCCTGCTTTTGTGGCTCTATCTGAAGATTTTTCTATTAATGATGATTTTTCTATTAATTTTCCTTTACAATTTTGATATATTCGTGATGTTTTTAAGTACTGAATCCTTGTTAAAACCCACAAGTTGATTAGGTAGTAGTTGTGCATCATAGTGTGTTTATGTTTTACAGCTTTAAGATTTGACATTATCTCGTCAGTATGTATGAAAGATCGACAGTATTTTAGCACAACTTTTAACAGTATTTATTTGCTATCTTCATAATATATTGACCAAATCGACAGTATTATTGCTAATACGAAAGTATTGAAAATGAACTACATAAATTGCGAAAAATGTGAGCGATTTATCAAACTGGCTAGTCTTACAAGATCATTAAATCATAAAAAAAAATATCAACTGTATTATATTACTGTATCATTTTAAACTAAATTGAACAAGTGACAGTATGATATTTTCCTCAATCACCATACCGAGCTTTAACGTTTGTAGTATTATTGTCATCTTCACACTATGTCGGACTTTTCGACAGTACTGTTGGTAATCCGAAAGTATTGAAAATTAGCAACATAAATTGCGAAATACCTAAGAAATTTAGCAAACATAATAAAGTAACAAGATCAACGCAACAATTAAATATTGTGCATTATATTATACCGCTTAGCGGCAATATTCATCTTCTTCCACAACCACGAAGGTAAAAAACACTATTACTTATTTAATTTAAACTAAATTGAACTAGTTTTTGTCAACCCATATAATACTGCTTTAAAGTTTGTCAGTATCTTCACAGTAAGTAGGAAAAACATACAGTATTTTAACACAGCGTTTGACAGTATTAATGGAATCTTCGAAATTTTAATGAAAATTCGACAGTATTTTAGCATAACGTTAGACAGTATTATTTGTAATCCGACATTATTGAACACTAACCACATAAATTGGTAAAATGGTGCGCAAAATCTTTCAAAATTCACAAACTTACAAGATCATAACATCAAAGAAATATTGTTCAAACTGAGAGAAGTAGCAACATTCAAAGTGTTCCAAACCCACCAAGGTATAAGAACAGTATTACAATATCAATTTAAACAAAAATGAACCAGTGAAAACCAAATATTGTCCTCAACCATACAAGTCTTTGTATGGACAAAATGACTGGATGATTTCAGCCCCTATTTCTGCATGAAAGGCTGGCATTTTTTTTTCTGCCAACCTTGATTTCTACTCCAGCAAATATTCTGCCTACTAACCACAGTTTTCATATACACATCATCACGAATACTCCACAATCATCACCATTATATTGCGTGGGAATTCCAAGCACAGGTTGAATCAACAATTCAATTACTTTTTCAGAAAGTCTATCTCCAATGTCCTCGTGGAGGTATTTAAGCTTCACAGATCAACAAATATAAGCAAGATAAATAGATTAATAATTAAAAACCTAATTGAAATGTATACAAACGTTATTTTTACCACTTCGTCTATATTCCTTAGATGCATTGCGTTTGGCAAAGAGTCATAAAATTCCCAGATTTCGTCCTTCATGTTACCAACCAATAAAGTCCAATGGTCGTTAACGTGAATAGGAATAAGAAGCAAATCTGAGTACTTGATTGAATCCTTTGTAATGTGGCTTGTCAGTAATTTACAATTTTTAACTGAAGCTTTTTTGCATTGCTGTAACATAAGTATTATAATTTTAGTTTACCGATAACAATATAAATATTTAATGATGCAATCAATTTTATAATTACATCAAAAAATCAATTTCATATTTTCCTTCCAAACTTGCTTTAGAATTTGGTTTAATATTGTCAATTTAGTCAATGTTACTTGAAATACCGTAAACTATGACAATATTATGGTCAAATATACAATAATATTTGTACTGATTATCACAAAAGATGACAGTAATTAATTTTATATTGCACTACTAATAATTTAGTATAAGAGTGTTAGATTCATATTTACTTACTGCATGAGTATGAGAAATGTAATGAACGGGCTTGACAAGATTTGGATGTAGTGTATTATCCATGCCCAAGACGACACTGTAGGCACCTAAATGAAGGTCACTAAGCCACCCACTCCTCAGTAGTAGTTCCATATCTGAGTGACGCATCACCAAATTTCCTCGCTCAAATATGATATCAGAACTACAATAATTCAAATAGTTTTAACAAAGTAATATAA
This sequence comes from Dactylorhiza incarnata, assembly GCA_033032865.1. Taxonomy (NCBI): domain Eukaryota; kingdom Viridiplantae; phylum Streptophyta; class Magnoliopsida; order Asparagales; family Orchidaceae; genus Dactylorhiza; species Dactylorhiza incarnata. Next base: position 660,236 of record JAWHQI010000310.1, on the reverse strand, counting down.
TTATATTTTACGTAAGCCAGGTTAGAATATGTATACCTATCTTTGAATTTCACTATACATTTGACTATTACTGCCCGAACCTTCGATGAAATCATCGCTCTACCTGGAAATTGAAATAAATCTTGAGATGGACATAATATTACTCTCTTCTTTCTGTCTGGCCGCCCTTTAATTGCTTTAATCATACCACTTTCATGTATAGTTTCCGGATTTATTACAGGAAGCGGCGATGGTACGTAATGACGCTGTGATAATGGTGTGTGTATCAATGATTGACCGTCCAGTGATGATAATGCGGTGAATGGCTCACTGCATGATGTCGGAGGCAAAAGAGAGCTATGTTTGGACGCCAACACATCAAACCTTCTGTCGCAGTAGCGGCGTAACTTCAACACTTCTTCATCAACATATTGGCGTACTTCGTCAATGCATTGTCTTATTCTAGAATCCATTTCAATTTCTGTTTTTTTGCACTCTCTTTGTAACGCCTTCTCCATCTCCTTCATCTTTAGTTCTTTATTTTCCTTCATCTTCCTCTCCTTTCTTCTGCTCTCACTTTTGCTTAATTTATTCCCCCCATCTTCAAAAATCTTCAAAAATCTTCTCAAATCTAGTACTAACAAACCTCATTATATGCTTCTCAATACTTTCTTCCTTCTCCTCCTCCTTCTCCTCCTCGTCTCCTTCCTCTTCCACCTCTTCTTCTTTCGAAATACTCTCGAAATCAGAAATCTCTTTCTCTTCAACTCCAAGAAGTTGTTTCTCGGTTGGAAGAACATTCTTGAAGGACGTACAAACCTACACAGTGTTGACACAATGTAAAGGAATTGTAGAATCCAAAAATTAATGAAAAATATTATAACATTAACCTTATTAGCACCCTTTAGGTTGGTCTTTAAGGATAAACAAAACTTAGCAGTAAAACTCGTCTTAGAAGACCACCGGGATAGTCGGGGTCTATCTAAGTCATCAAAACTTTCAGTAACCTTTGTTATCTCTAGGAACCATACCTACGCATAAAAATAGTTAAGATAGACCATAAGTTTTATTTTTATAAATTAGAAATGATAATCAACATGCACATACATACCACCAGCAACACCGAACATCCCTCCAAGTAGCCTATACTATCCTCAGTACCTTTTGTAGATGCTTTTCGACTTAACACCCTGAACTGCGACTGCATAAATTTATGCACTGTCTTTGGCCAGTTGTATCTCTGAAAGTCTTCAAGTCCACCAAAATTTTGAATACAAGTTGGTATTTTTAATATTTTTAGCGGGAATAAAAACTTGCAAATTACATGTTTCACTAACATGTCTACTCTCATCTTTTCTATATCTTCCGACCAATCCGCAGCGGCTAGCCGATCCATATTGTTTATTAAATCCTTTTGTTGCAAGGAAGAAAAATGATGTCGTTGGAAATTAAACTCAACTCCACGATTCGGCAATCCTAAAAGCATTGCTACTTGATTGACTGTAAACCTGACGTAAAGATTGCCAAGTAGGAATGCGCTGTTCTTCACCGAGTAACTTCTCAGCAAGGTGCTGAGAAGTGGGATGTTTTGCTTTAGGTCCGGGATCGAAAACAATTAAAGTATACCAGCTAGACGAAAATCATACTTAGAGTTCCCAGTAAAGACATCTAGGAGTGGCTTTGCACGTTCCTTGAATGAAGATACCCAACATCTGCAATTTAGAGTTGCGGAACGACTTATCTGCAAATACAATTTACACATGAGTCTACACCTAATTGAACACAATATGTTTATATCCAGCACTATGAACGCATACAAAATCAAACATTATTCTTCCAATTGCAAATAGATAAACGTGTACAACCATGAATTGAACACAATATTAAATTTCTAGATGAGTTATTATGAACACAGAAAAAATCTAAATAATATCTTTTTCAAACAATCATATACCATATGAGATAAACACAATATCTTCTTCAAACATAATATCTTCTTCAAACAATCAAACAATTGATTCCTTCGTAATAGCTTCTGTGCGCTAGTATGAGATTTACACGTTAGTAGTTTGGTCAAAGACTGTAAATCCTGGCAGTATATAGGTAAAAAACAGTAAATTATGACAATATTGTAGTCAAATACCGTAAATTATGACAGTATTGTAGTCAAATACCGGCGCAGAATTAGGTTGACGAAGAAGGGAAAATCCAAGCAGGCGTTCGCCGACCGATAATGTTCCGCTAAATGAGTTGTTCGCCAAAGAATGGAAATGCGTACGCCGGTCTGTACGTTGCCGCTGTGGGAGAAGTAAAACGAAGAGGGCAACCGCTTGCTCGAAATCGCCGTAGAGGGAAACGAGGTTTCAGAGGAGAGGAGCGAAAAGTTTTCAAAAACGGAAGAGGCGCTTGTGGGGTCCGCTTCCTAGAGATGAGGTCTTTATTCTCGCATCTATATTTAGGGAAAAAAATTTAGGTGAGTTTCTCTCACCTAAGATCATGGTGTTCACACGCATCTAGTCGTTGGTTCTCCGTGATTGATCAAAATACTGTATTTCTCAATTAAAAATATTGTCAGTATTCCGCGGAAACAAATCCACCGTAGATTAACATATCATACGGTTGTATTTAATCTCCCACCTAAAACTAGATTAGAGAATGCACCTAAGTATTTCTCATTTTTAGGTGAGAGTAACTCACCTAAAATTTTTTCTTTTATAATTGTATTTGCTTGTGTGCAGGGAGAGAGAGAGAGAGAGAGAGATGGACGAAGACATGCGCGCGCATTTCCCCATCTCCTTCGGCAAGCAGACGAAGTCCCAGAGCCAACCCTCCTCCGTGCACTTAACCACCCGGCGCATGGTGGATCCCACAACCAACTCATCCCATCCCTCCTCCTCCGCCGCCGTCGCCACCGGAATCTCATGTTTGGGCGGGCCCGCAAAACCTAGCCGGAACACCCAGCTCAGCGGCTCAGGGGAGGATGAAGAAGACGCCTCTGAAAAACTCCCACGGCCACCGTCGGCGGTCGGTCGGCATGAAATAGTTGACGACGGAGTCCGTGTCACGATTGGACCTCCGATGCCTCAGTCCGGTCAGCCGGAACCGGATTCCGACGACGATGCGATGGTTGGGCCACTACCACTGCCTCCATCCTCTTCAGAGAAGTTCGATTTGGACGACGACGACCAGGATGTGATTGGCCCTCCACGGCCACCCCAGGTTAGCTCGGACAGTGGATCAGAATCAGATTTGGATGACTCGCCAACATATAATGAGTTTAGGATTCCTCTTAGCAACGAGATTGTGCTCAAGGGACATTCAAGGGTACGTCGGATTATTAACTTATGCTTTGAATGCTTAGTGGTTAGTGCGCCAAACAGTGCTTAATGAAGGAGTCAAAGTGACTTAGGGTTCATTTGGTTGCTTCCATATAAAAGACAGGTTTAGGGAAATAATCATTTTAGGGAAAATAGTGATTTTAGTTTCATATGCGCGGTAACTTTATTAATGGTTTTTGAGCATGAAATCAACTTTTGTGATAAAGAGGAGGGGGGGCTTATACATAAGCCCTTGTCCCGGAGCAGTCTTCAGATACCGAAAGTTGCGCTCAACATCCTGGAGATGGGAGATTCGTGGAGCATGCATAAAACGATTGACCACCCCAACGACAAAGGATATATCAGGTCTCGTAACTGTAAGGTAAATGAGCTTGCCCACAAGATAACGATAATACTCCGGGTTAGGGAGGAGTAGATCAGAATCAGATGCATGAGCGCAGAGGTTATGGTTGGGATCCATAGGAGTATCAGCAGGCTTGCATCCAGAGTAGTCAACGTTATGAAGTAGGTTAAGACAGTACTTCCGTTGAGACAGAACGAGACCATCAGGTCGACGAGCCACCTCAATGACAAGAAAATATCAGAGAGACCCCAAATCCTTAGTTTGAAATTCAGATGCCACATGTTTCTTGATCATAGTTATAACATTGAGATTATCGTCTGTGATGAGAATCTCATCAACATACACTAAAAGGATCACTGTGCCTGTCGGGCGGTGACGAGTAAATATAGAAAAGTCAGCCGAGCTCCGAGTGAAGCCAAGTAGTCTCATAACCAGGAGACTGCTGCATGTAGAAAGTCTCAATGAGGTCGTCATTCAAGAAAGCATTTTTGATGTCAAATTGATGTAATGGCCAATGACGATGAACATCCAATGAGATAAGGATTCAGATAATGTTCAACTTTGCGACAGGTGGGAAGGTCTCTTCGTAGTCGAGGCCATGTTGCTGAGGAAAACCACAAGCTACAAGACGAGCTTTCAGACGTTCAACCGCCTCATCAGGATCATGCTTCATAATGAAGACCCACTTACATCCAACACATGTCTGACCTGAAGGAAAAGCGACAAGGTCCCAATTGTGATTAGCCCAGAGGGCAGCCATTCCTCATCCATGGCGGCCCGCCACCCCGGATGTCGAAGAGCCTCCTGTAGAGAAGAAGGGGGTGGAAATATAGGACAGAGAGACCGCAAACCTATGAAGCGCCGACGATAAGCGATGCAAAGAGACATAATTTGAAAGAGGGTGAGCTGTAGTGGTTGGTGTCTGTTCAACGGTCTGCGAAGCATCAGTAGGCAGGGGCGACTCGCGTAAGGCAGCATACCGAGGAAGTCGGTGTGTGTTGACACGAAGAGGAGGTAGTGACGGGGGGCCACAACTGGAGGAGTGGGTAGCAGAGGAGGAGAATCAATGAAGGTAGGCACATGAGGACGTGGAAGGCCTGGGGAGTAGGTGATAGGAGGTTCAGATTGGTGGAATGATTGATTTTCAAGGAAGGTGACATTGGGGGAGGTGACAAGCAAGCTTGTAGATGTCGGCCGACATGTCATTTTTGAGGGGTAATCGCAACGTTAGCGACACGAATGAGGAAAATTGCGTTTTCCAGTATGGCGGCCGACATGTCGGACATGTCGGCCTGACATGTCGGATTATGGCGGCTTTACGACAGCTTTACGGCGGCTTAGGCTATTAGCACCTCACCCGCTGTTCTCTCCCGCTGCCCTCGATCCCGCTGTTCTCTGCCGCTGCTCGCTCGCGATCGTGGCTACGTGCTCCCGCTCACGATCGATCCTTCTCCCGATCGTGACTGTTGTCCTGCTGTCCTGCTGCACTGTTTTTTCTCTGATTTTTCTCTAATCCAGCTCTGATTTTTTTGATTCTGCTGCTGTCCTGCTACACTGTAAGCTTCTTCTTCTCCGGCTCCAGGATTTCTCCAGCTCTGATTCTCTGATTTCTCCAGCTTTCTCCAGCTCTGATTTCTCCAGCTCTCTCCAACTCTGATTCTGCTGCTGCTGCTGCTGTCCTGCTTCTTCTTCTCTGTTAGTGCTACTACTTCTTTGTTGTTATGCTGTGCTTGTTATGTTGTGCTGCTTCCTCTTTGTTGTTATGCTTTGCTGTTATGCTTTGCTGTTATGCTGTGCTACTTCTTCTTCTTTGCTGTTATGCTGTGCTAATTAGCTAATTTTTGAAATGCTGTTTTACTTCTTCTTCTTTGCATGTTGTATTATACTATTACTTTCTAATTTAAATGTTTAATACTTTAATATGATTTTATGATGTTGTATTATACTATTACTTGATTGAAAGTATGCAACATTTCTTATTTATTACAAATTGATTAAACACTTGTTAATAGTATACTTCATTAAATAAAATAATTACCATCAAATTAAAAAAATATCATGATATATAATATATATAATATTATAATCCAACATTTTGAAATGTCCCCGATATATCCCCCGCAATTCGACATCCGACATAAAAAACACAAACCGACATGAGTCCGACATCCGACATCTGCAAGCTTGGTGACAAGTTTTCGATGAGGTGGAGAGTAACAAATGTATCCCTTTTGGGTACGAGAATAGCCAACAAACATATATTTGGTCGCACGAGGAGCTAACTGATCCACGACAGGGTCAGGATGATGAACAAAGCAGACACAACCGAAACACGAAGTGTCGGGGGAAAGGGAGAGGTGTTGGGAAAGAGGATGGAAAACGGTGTGGCAAAATTCAGAACAGAATAGGGCATGCAATTAATAAGGTAGCAGACGGTGGACACTGTGAAATGCCAATAGACGGTAGGAACCTGCATTTGGAACATAAAAAATCTGACAACCTCGAGGAGGTGACGATTTTTTCGCTCGTCCACACCGTTCTGTTGCAACGTATAGGGACATGAGGTTTGGTGGATTATGCCCAAGGTATTATAGGTGTCCTGAAAACTGTGATTGTTATATTTGTGAGCATTCGGTTTGATGAATTTTAAGGGAGCGCGAGAACTGGGTTTTAGTCTCAGCGAAAAAAGAGTGAAAGATCTGCAACAACTAAGAGCGATCACGCATCATATACAATTACGTTACACGAGAATGATCATCGACAAAAACAAAATAACTATAGCCAAAGACACTAGCCATTTTGCAGGGGCCCCAAATACTTGAATGTACTAAATCAAAAGGAGCAGTGCTCCTAGTACAGTGAGGAGAAAAAAGTAGAACTATGTTGTTTCCCGTAAATACAAGATTCACATTAAAAATCAGGAGAAGAAAATCTGGAAGAGCCTGCTTGAGAATAGGCAGAGGAGCATGTCCAAGACGTCGGTGCCAGTCAATGGATGTGACGGAGGAGAGAACCGAGGGTGGAAGATCCAGAGTGTACAACCCTTTAGAGAGTCGCCCCTATCAATGATATTCCGAGTCCGCCGATCCTGCATCACAAAAGAAGACAGAGAAAACGTGAGTGAGTAATCAAGGTCCTGAGTTAAATAGATGACAGAGAGAAGATTAAACTGAGAGCCACGAATATGAAGGACATAGCGGAGAAGAAGAGATGGAGTGAGAAGCACATCTCCAGAACTACAGACCGGGGTGGTATCGCCATTGGCCACCGTAATAAACTTCGGAGAAGAAGTATCTGGATATCGAGAAGGTTTGTGTGGGGTGATGTGGTTGGTAGCCCCAAAGTCCACGATCTACACCGGACTGTGGGAAAAACAGACTATACCTTCGTTGGAAGTAGAGGCGACGGAGTTGGAGGCCTGAGTAAGCATCCTCCGAAGTTGTTGAAGTTTCTCGTGCAAGATGTCAACGTCGGAGCGAAAGGAGGAACATCCACGGCTGGAGAAGCATGAGTTGGCGTATTGGACGTCAGCAGTAGAAACCCATGTTTCTTGAAGCAGGTGACCTCAGTATGACTTGGGCGGCCACAATATGTACAAAGACGATTGTTCGGACAAGAGGAGCGATTGCAATCATCACGCCTGCCTCCGCGAGAACCATTGCGACCACCTCGAGACCCAGGAGAAAGGAGCATAGCTAGGGAGTGGTGCAGAAGGGCAGGAGAGGGAGGCATCGCAGCTTCAGGAGGTGGAGTGACTTTAAGGATCATGGAGCACACGTCAGAGAGAGACAGAACAGTAGGAGAGGAGAGGATGGTCGCCCGGACACTGTCAAGATGGGGAGGTAGCCGCGCCATCATGAGAGCAGTGCCCACAACCTCCTACTGCGCACACTGAACAACAAAATCAAAGGAGGGGGTTGGTGCCGAAGCCATGCCTAAACGAGGTTCTTGGATGTGACGACAAAGGAGGTCAGGTCACCAGTCACACCAGGGTCAACCGCCTGGAGCTGAGTAAAGATATCAAAGAGATGTTGGAGACTATTCTGGCCAGAGTAAAGGGATTGAAGCTCATCTCACATGGCTTTGGCTATCTTCACGGAGCCACTATTCCATAGGTTCGGTAGGTGTAGCACGAGTAATATGATGAAGAGCCCTTTGGTTTGAAGGACACGTCGTACCGAGTTCTCCCATTCCACAAAATTCTTCTTCCCATTGAGGGAGATATTTGTAACCCAGAGTTCATCCCGCACATCAGGAAGGGAAGCCGGGGCAAGAGAAGAGGCCACAGGGGTGCCCATGATAGGCCGATGACAAGACAACTGCCGGGACTAGAAGAGTAACCGCCCAAGGTAAAGGGAGTCACGCTGCCGGGTATGAGAGGAGTCCGGGCGGTTGCAATAGGGAGGTTGTGCTAACTGGTCACAGAGGAGGGGTTGGCGAGCACTGCGGGGAGTCCGGGTGGCTGTGGGGTTGGCCTCAAAAAAAAGGGAGGTCAGGGCGGCCACAAAGAAAGTCTCGCAAGGAGAAGTGGAGAGGTTCAGGCGGCCTTGCAGGTAGGAGGAGGGGGTGGTGGTCTCTGCAGCTGATCCAAGAAAGAGTTCGCAAAATGAGGAGTCTGCAAAGTGATGTGCTCACAAGGAGTAAACGCGCGCACGGGTTTTGAGCGGTTAACAGAGCGACGGTGGGTCAATCGAGGAGGGTCCAATAAGGAGGCACGGAAGGAGCAGAGACGGTCATGGAGGGTTCTTTTAGGGAGTCCGTACGGTGAGTGGGGTGTGTGTGTGTGGGGGGGGGGGGGGGGGGGGGTTCTGTTATGGAGTCCGCTCGAAATGATAGATGCACGAGAGCAGAGGCTCAATCACGTAGAGGTCAAGGGATCGATAACTTTGATACCATGTAGAGAAATACGAAATACACGAAAATAAAATGGAAATTTTAATATATTAATTTCCCTTATAACTTCATTAACATTAACTACAAGTATTTGTACATATATATAGGAAGGAGGAGTGAAGCTACAACTCCATCCTGAGATGTGAGACTAATGAGCTCTCCAATGGGCCATTGTATGAATCTTTATACAAATCATTTATCGTCTATCCTCTGACTAACCTCTTCATATCGAAGAGGTATCACATCAGAAGAATGATATTACCTTCAAACAGTATCCTTATGTATGACATAAACTGTAATGTAACATAATCATGGCATAAATTAATAATTATGCTACTTTCTAATTAAATTTTATTTTAGACGTTTTTTATCTTCCTGCATTTTATCACAGTCGACTGTGTTTCTTTCTTCAATTGTTTGTTATTCTACCTTTTTTAAATTTTCAAATTAAATTCTTCCACATGCATGTTCAGAGCAAATACTAGTGTCTCGGAAACAATTAGTTCATCTATAATACTTTATTTCTAACATTTAAAATTTTATGGAATAGTCCTTTATTTTCTTGAACATATAATGATTAGCATCATTCTTGTTGTTTATAGATTGTTTCAGCTCTTGCAGTTGATCATTCTGGATCAAGAGTGCTTTCTGGAAGCTATGACTACAATGTAAGAATGTATGATTTCCAAGGGATGACTTCCAAGTTGCAATCATTCAGACAGTTGGAACCTTTTGAAGGTCACCAGGTCCGGAGCTTAAGTTGGAGTCCCACATCAGACCGGTTCCTGTGTGTCACAGGTTCAGCACAAGCTAAGGTGGTTTAACATTACCTGGTTTATCTTTAGATTGTAGTTCATTACTGTTTTTATTGATTTAATCAGGCAATTAATTGCAGATTTATGATCGCGACGGGCTTACCTTGGGTGAGTTTATAAAAGGTGATATGTATATTCGTGATTTGAAGAACACCAAGGGTCATATATCTGGCTTGACTGGTGGAGAATGGAATCCCAAGTCTAAGGAAACCATCCTAACTTCTTCTGAAGACGGATCTTTGCGTTTGTGGGATGTAAATGACTTCACAAGTCAAAAGCAGGTTTGACTGAAACCCATATTTTGTGTTGCTAAAAAGTTTAATTAAACAATTGTCTTCAATTTTCTACTCCACTATTTAATTCATCACGTGCTGCAGTCTTCAATTGCATGGACATGCATGAAATTGGTACAACCTATGCATCAAACCCAAAACCAATTGATTATGGGGGAGGGACCCAAGATCTTTATTAAGGCTTCATTTGGGGGGACTTATTTTCACCGGTCAAGCGGTTACGACCGCATGAACCGGGCCTTAATTAAGGCCCGGTTCATGCGGTCGTAACCGCTTGACCGGTGAAAATAAGTCCCCCCAAACGGAGCCTAAGTGTGCAAAGCTATATGAATTTTTTGAATTGATATTATATCATTAACACGTTCTCTCACGTGTAGAGTTTTGTCCCTCTAACATGTGGACTTATTTTCTTTTCATTAGGTGATGGAGTGGGCTGTTGGACTTAACTTGCTCTGATACCATGTTAAAACTTATGCTTCCAGCCTAAAACTGATTGGTTGTAGGTCTAGGGGTCCATGCTCTATGTGAAATGCACAACGCTGCATGAGTTTTTCAATATGAGACTATATTCCAAATACGCCCCCTTACTTGTAGGGTCTGACGCAGGGTAGGCTGTGGAAAGGTGGTTGTGCCGACACTAATGTAATCCTAAGTGAATGTGCGAGAAGGACTTAATCAAACTCAATGTGAATGATACATTGTATGAATTTACCTAATCCGGAAATAAAGTGTTAGCAATTAAAATTGTATTAATTTAGCAAATCTACACAAGGTGAACCTTGATTTTCCGGTGCACAAGTAAAATTACGCTCATCTTTGTAAATGTTGTTTCCAACTACAAATTTTGCTAATGGATTATAGGAGAACAAAGTAAGGAAACAAAAACACAATCAAGTCATGATTTCCGATGAAAATATGCGACAACATCCAAATATTCAATATAAAGCAATAAAGACACTAAAAGAAAGGTACTCACGAATATAGGAGTTCGGCGGTGGCGGAATGCGGCAACAGGGGTGGAGATCTGCCAGAGTAGGGCTGGACTATAGTGCTGGAAGGAGGGGAAGTAGACGGGTGGTGGAAGACTAGGATTATTATGTACTGGAATGAAGGATGAGGACCTTTGGAGAGGAGGGTAGTTCTGTTGTGGCAGAGAGGGGAAGAAACGACGCGTGCGGCTGGGAAGAATCAGTTGCCTGGATGGGAACAAGACTCGAGAGCTTGTGCAGGAGGGGATTTTGCGGCGAGAGCAGGGGAAGGTGTCGTGGGATACAAGGATTCTTTAAAGGGTTGGAAGGAGGAAAGAGGGAGGAGATGTCGGCGCTGGACTGTAGGGGATTAGGGCTTGTCATGGACTGACGATGGAGAGGGCTTGGTTGATGGAGTAGTTATGTGGAGGAGGGCGGGATGGGAGGAAGAAGAACATGACTGGAGGTTGCAGTCAGACTTGCGATGGGGAGGAAGACGAGGGGCGTAAGCGAGATTTGCGATAATGTGGGTTTTGCTGTTTGGATGAGGGAGTGGACGACTAGGATGGAGTACATTGTTTTTGCGGTTTGGATGAGGGATTGGATGGTGGGATGGAGGAGTACAGGGAAACAAGAGGATTTACGGGAGTTAAGAAAAGGAACCAATAATTTGCCGAAAAATAACCACAAATTTGCCGAAAAATAACTAGGACGTCGCACCCCGGGGTCTCGCGACGTCGCACCACGATAAGATTGTCGGTCTGGAAGCTCTCACAAACAAACAATGTCTGTAAATGAAAGCCACCACCCTTATTTATAATGAGGGACGGTTGGGCACCCGGATAAAAAATAAAATGCATAGAAACAATAAAACGGTGCTCCAGATGCACTCATGACGATCCGATCAACGCGTCCTGCGCGAATACACAAATGTGGGTCCCACCAAATAGCGTCCCGTAGTCAGTCGTCGATCCCCATCAGGATCTTTGTATTCTAACATGTGAAATGCACAAAGCTGCATGAGTTTTTTTTCTTCTAATTAGGTAGCGTGGAAATGGGTATCTGGCTACTAAATTTGCAATTAGAAGTTATAAATAATATGATGCAATACTCCCGTTTAAGTAGAGTCTCTTTTAAGGGAACAAATAAAGTAATACACATGAAAGAGTGCTAGAAAAAAATGCTTGGATGAACACAACCTGACAAGTCACAGGATAATATTGGCACAAAGACTACAAACTAATATTTTCCAAAACAGTGAATTCACACAAGATTCGACACTAAAGAAAAGTCAACCACTCAATAAATTAACTATGCTCACGGGATAAAAGATTTGGTGAATATTCGGTGAGTTGCCGGTGGCTGGGAATGATGCAATATACGGGATTAGGGCCTCTGGGGGGGCTCAACTTGCTGAACTGGGTTGCTGCAGGGCTGGGAAATGTAGGAACATCTGCTGATAGGGGGTCGGAGGAGCTGTTTGGGGGCCGGAAACTGGTTCGAGGATTTGGGGGGGGGGGCTGGAGGAGACCGCCTGCAGTGTGGGGAACCCATAATGGGTGTTGGACAGTGGCTGGTTGTAGGAAAAAATGTGGGATTTTGGGTGCAACGGACTGTTTGAGGTACATGGAGAGGACTGGTGGGGAAATAATTGAAATTGGGACAGGTGAAATGATAAGGGGTGGAAAAGCAGTCCCGGGAGCTGGTTGGGAGTTCTGGATGCCGGGCAGGGCTGAGGAGTTGGCATTCGTCCAGCAGGGAGCTGATTCGAGAGCCTGGATGGAGTGCTGCTCCTCCCTAGATAGTTTTTGGCGTTGTGGGGAGTTAGGGAGGGAGGTGGCGGGCTGGTTGGGGAATTTGTGGGGTTCAGATGGAATGAGGGAAAAGTGGATCCACGTGAATGGGGTAGTGAGAATTGTGGGGAAGTGGGGAGATGGGAGGAGATGAGTGAATGTAGGAGTATTGTCCCTTGTTTTTAGGAAGTGGTTATGTGGGAGTAGTGGGGTAGTAGAAAGTTGACTATGGAGTGGGGATAGTGGTGGGAGTGTGGTGTCTGGCTTAGGGTGGCCGGAGGAGATCACCGGAATCCGGAGGTGGTGGTGGTGGCCAAAGATGGATTCCGGCGATCGCCGGAAAGCTGAAATGAAGCGGAATTGAGGTGGAAGTGGATTTTTTAGGAGGTGGGTTTGTGGGAAGATGGTCGACTAGTGGTGGTGGGGAGGTGAGGTAGTCGTCTGGGTTGTTCCTTTTTTGGAAGGGGAGAGGGATGTGTCTGGCTATGGAGTTGGAGAGTGGGGTTGGGAAGATGTCCGGCTAGTGGTGATGGGAAGGAGAGGGTGGCCGGCTATTGGGGGAGGAGGGAAAGGGGGAAGGCCGTCTAGGGAATGTGGGAGAGAGAGGAGTAATTTCCAAGCTTCACACTTGGAATCCAGCTTCGGCACCGGTGATCAAAAGGAGTCTTCTTGCACTGCACTTTCAATCCCCTCTAAATGATCCTTCTATCCATATTTATAGACTAAGAGTCCACCATGAACAGTCATTATTCGTCGATCATGATAACCCTCAAATACATTATAATAAAAATATAAAAAAAATTAACTAAAATTCATGGATCTTCGATCCGCACAAGATGGATGGCTCTGATCGTAGTGTAGACTTATGTATGTCGTGATCCTAATCAATTCCCCTCGCCTGAAAGCATTCATCTCCGTGAATGAAGATGAGCGTGCTCTCATCTGAAGGTGTGGTGAATCCAAGCTCTGTTGGTGTCCTGATCTCGTGGGTCAGGCTCGATGGTACTATTGTTGCGGGAGGCTGGAGATGGTATTATTGAAGTCGATGTTGACGATGGAATGAGGATGGTACTGCTGAAACTGTCGTCGATGTTGTTGCTATAGTAGATGGCGTTGAAGATGTCAGAGTCGGAGTAGAGGAAATCAGTGCTGAAGACGGTACTGATGATGGCACTGCTGCTGTCGTCGACGTCGAGAATGGTGATGGTGCTGATATTGGATTGTTGTAGATGGCGCCGAAGATTATACTAACAATGATACCAGTGCCGAAGAAGGTGCTGGAGGTATTGTCGGTGTCTGGTTGGTAAGAGGAGGCTAAAGGTGGAGATGGTAGCGTATGCAGGGATGAGGCTCTAAGACAGTGGAATGTAATGATCTCATGTAATCAGTAGCTCATCAAATGCGCCAAATCTTTAATGTTGAATATAGGTGAACTTCTCATATTCTGAAAAATATTAAATTCATAAGCATATGTACCAATTCTCCTCATGAATGTATAATGTCTCATTCCCCTTGCATTTAATTTTCCCGCAGTTCTTCTCAGGAACCTCTCAGCATGTATATAAACCATAACTGTTCACCTTCTTGGAAACTTTGTATTATCCTGTGATTATAAGCATGAAATTTATAAATTTCATTATTGCAAGTGATCCTACGCCGGACATACTCGTGTATGTCATGAAATGACAATAAATGATGGTCGACAGACTCAACAGATCACCTATGCAGATGCTCTACAACCCTCAAGGTATCTTTCCAGAGGGGTACATGGTCAAGGGGTTCACTGGGTGGGATGTAAAAAAGATCATCGCAGGTACGATGATCATTTAAGTAATTACCCGATGTGTCAACAGTAATGATGATGGAATTGTTCCCCCAAACATCGAGAGCACTTACACTCGCGAATGATTCATAGATAGTGGACACGTCCCTAATGAGTAGTGGTTTATCTGAGGGCTATTTAGGAAGTATGTAGAAATACTTGTCGAGTGTGTGATAACCACCCATAAGACTATATGATATGTTGAATGCCTCCACAACGAGAAAGCTCATCAGGTGGCTCACTGGGAGGGGTATAATATAAATCATCGCAAATGCGATGAGTACTGAAATAGGTTACCAGTATAGCGCAAGTGTCCTTAGAAACAAATGAGGCAACCATTACAAGGTCAATACTAGGATCCCTACTCTTACTCCGAGCATGGCTCATCATTATAAAATGGAGAGACTCTGGGTAGTCTGTATTTGAAGGTGAGCCTATGATTGAGTTAATAACTAGATCTGTGCGGAGATAGATGGACATGCCACTATAGGATCACTAGGTCGTTTGAACTCACTCTCTATCAAAACCATATAGTTTGCTCAAACTAAAGTGGTATACCACTTATCGGACACTGAACCTCACTGGAGAAATCTATATCAAGTGTCTCATCTTTTGTGTCCATGGGGACGGAGGTACGTATGGTTGTGGCCTCGGATTGGGGAGGACTCCTCGTGATGGGCCAATCAGAGTGTGAGTATACTCGACTAACTCTAGCGGATCTCAAGGCCTGCTCATAGTGGAGGGCGAGCTGAAATATCTTCTCAACATAATCTAATCGAAGTCTGGAGCGGAATCTTGCAGCGGCTGCGACTGGCTCTGATACCAACTGACGAAGGACGGATGAGACAAAGTGTAGATGTCGACTCTATGAATGCTTGAATGAATTAGACATGAATCCGACTACTAAACTTGCAATAAGAACGTTATAAATAATATGACACAATAATCATGTTCAAGTAGAGTCTCTATTAAGGGAACAAATAAAGTAATACACATGCAAAAGTGCTAGAAAACAAATGCTTGGACGAACACAACCCCGCAAGTCACGGGATAATATTGGCATAAAGATTACAAACTAATATTTTCCAAAACAGTGAATTCGCAGAAGATTCGACACTAAAGAAAAATCAACCACTCAATAAACTAACAATTCATATGGGATGGAAGGCTTGGTGAATGTTCGGTGAGTTGCCTGTGCCTTGGAATGATGCAATAGACAGGATTAAGGCCTCCAGGGGAGCTCAGCTTGCTGAACTGGGCTGCTACAGGACTGGGAAAAGTAGGAACAGCTGCTGGTAGGAGGGTCGATGGAGCTGTTTGGGGGCCGGTAACTGGCTGGAGGAGACTGCCTGCAGTGTGGGGAACCCAGAATGGGTGCTGGACAGTGGCTGGCTGCAGGGAAAAAGGTGGGACTTTGGGTGCAGCCGTCTGTTTGAGGTGCAGGCAGAGGGCTGGAGGGGAAATAATTGAAATTGGGGGAGGGGATATGATGGGAGAGGTGGGGGTGGGTGGGTGGGAACTGGAAGAGCAGCCTGGGAATCGGTTGGGAGTTCTGGAGGCCGGGGAGGGCTGAGGAGTGGGGATTCAGCCAGCAGGGAGCTGATTCCAGAGCCTGGATGGAGTGCTGCTCCTCCCTGGACAGTTTCCGGCTGTAATCATAGGGCTGGGGGTACTCTGGACATGGGAAATTAGGGAGGAAGGTGGCTGGCTGGTTGGGGAATGAGTGGGGTTGGGCTAGAATGAGTGGTAACTGTCTCCAAGTGAATGGGTTAGAGAGAATTGTGGGGACGTGGGGAGATGGGAGGGGGTGAGTGAATGTAGTTGTGGCTCTTGTTTTTAGAAAGTGGTTATGTGGGAGTAGTGGGGTTGTGGAAAGTTGACTAGGGAGTGGGGATGGTGGTGGAAGGGTGGCGGTCGGAGGTGGTGGTGGCCGGAGGCGGTTTCCGGTAATTGCCGGAAAACTGAGACGGAGGAAAATTGAAGTGGTGATGGTGACCGGAGGTGATTTCCGGCGATCACTGGAAAACTAAAATGAAGCGCAATTGAGGTGGAAGTGGATTTTTTTAGGAGGAGGTGGGTTTGTGGAAAGATGTCCGGCTAGTGGTGATGTGGAGAGGTGGCCGACTGGGTCGTTCCTTTCTTGAAAGGGTAAAGGGATGTGGACGATTATGGAGGTGAAGAGGGGGTTGGGGAAGATGGGCAGCTAGTGGTAATGGGAAGGAGTGGGTGGCCAGCTATTGGGGGAGAAGGGAGAGGGGGAAGGCCGACTAGGGAATGTTGGGGAGAGAGAAGTAATTTCCAAGCTTCGCACTCGGAATCCGGCTTTGGCACCAGTGATCAAAAGGAGTCTTCTTGCACTTCACTTTCAATCCCCTCTAAATGATCCTTCTATCCATATTTATAGACTAAGGGTCTATCATGGACGGTCGTGATTCGACAATCGACAATCATGTTGACCCTCAAATACTTAAAAAAACAGAAGAAAAAAACAAAAAATTCATGATCGTCGATCCACACAAAATGGATAGTTTCAATCGTAGTGTAGACCTATTTGTGTCGTGATCCCTATTAGATATTATGTTAGAACTTAAATATCCAATCTAGGTTCTAACCTTTAGCATAAAAAACAACGCATGTACATGATTAATTATTAATTTGTTTTTCAACTTTAATTGCATGCAATAATAATGCACATATTTTGGTAGGTGTACTTCCATTTAGAATAAGAATTGTCATCATGATATATAATAGGTTTTCTGTGGTTAGGTTATCAAACCTAAGCTTGCTAGGCCAATGAGAGTAGCAGTTACAGCGTGTGCTTGGGATCACGAAGGCAAACGTATTGCTGGTGCTTCTGGTGATGGTTCTATACAGGTCTCTTATCATTTTTCCTCCATGCATTTGTTTTTTTCGTGTTGATATATGCTTAGCAACTATTTCTAATTGTATGACCCAATTATCAGTTGTGGAGCATCAAGACTGGATGGTACAGCAGGCCAGACATTCACGTGGAGAGGGCCCATACTGATGATGTCAGTGGACTTAGGTTTTCAGTTGATGGCTTGATTCTCTTGTCAAGAAGCATGGATGACACACTTAAGGTACATATTTGCATTTTATTTAATTAACCAACATTTTACTCTTTTTTGCCAATAGTTTCTAAGAATAGATTGCAAGATGTGTGAAAAAATTTCGGAAATAAGTGGTTGTGCTGGATCTGTGCATAGGTCTGGGATTTGCGACAAATGAAAAATCCTATTAAAATCTTTGATAGCCTTCCCAATCATTATCCCCAAACAAATGCTGCATTTAGTCCAGATGAGCAGCTAATCTTCACTGGAACCTCCGTCGAGAAAGAGGATACAGCTGGAGGCATGCTTTGCTTCTATGACAGGCGGAAACTTGAGCTTTTATCGAGGGTTGGAGTTACCCCACATCAAAGCGTGGTGTGCTGTGCTTGGCATCCCAGAATCAATCAGGTTAAGATGTTCTCTTTTAACTGTTTATTGAGCGCTTTTAATACCTTAAATAATATAGTACCCTTTAAATAATCATGCTTGCGTTGGCTTTCCTGATTCCTCAAGGTTTTTGCAACTGCGGGTGACAAGAAAGAAGGTGGTACTCACGTACTTTATGATCCAGCTGTCAGCAAGAGAGGAGCTCTTGTATGCATTGCACGAGCTCCACGGAAAAAGTCCGTAGATGATTTTGAGGCAGAACCAGTCGTTCACAACCCCCATTCGTTGCCTCTATTTAGAGACCAACCTAGCCGCAAACGACAAAGAGAGAAGATGCTGAAAGATCCTATGAAGTCGCATAAACCTGAACTTCCTGTAACTGGCCCAGGCTTTGGCGGAAGAGTGGGTTCGACGAAGGGAAGCTTGTTGACACAGTATCTTATGAAGGTTTTTAGTTTTGTCGTCTTAAATGTTTTAATGATTATCTCCCCTTACAATACAAGAAAACTAAACAAGGTTTGATGTATTATGTTGCAGCAAGGTGGTTTGATAAAGGAGACATGGATGGAAGAAGATCCAAGAGAGGCCATTCTTAAATTTGCAGATGCTGCTGCAAAAGATCCGAAGTTCATATCACCCGCATATGCAGAGACTCAGCCAAAACCTGTTTTTGCTGATTCAGATTCAGAGGAAGAAGATAAATGACAGGTATTAATCAAATCCTTGGGTATTTCACTGATTTCATTTTAGTTTGTAAAAGGAATTTTGTACTGTGGTACGCTAAGGTTGGATAGTTCAATATTTCGCAGAAAAAGCCTATATCATTCACTGTAAATAAGTTCTCTACATTGTTTTTCATCCTCTTGTGTAGGAACTTTAATGGTGTTTTACTATTTTTTTTCTTCAATACTCTACTTTAAAGGCAATTCTTCTGTATGATCTTTTCTAGAAAATAGATTTTATTAGTGAAATATTTGACATTGTTGAAATCGTAATTGTATATATTGATATTTTGAGGAGTTGAAATTGAATGAAAACTATTATGTACTCACCAAGTTTTCTGGTTGTAAAATTTGGGAGTTCTAATTACTTGGGGACAAGATGGAGGAGGGTCCTAGCTGTGATTAATTTTCTTTTGTTTAGTGGTCACAGCTTCAAGTCATGGAAATAACTTCCTAGCAAACATAGGATAAGACTGCCGTGAGTTTTAACTACCCTTTTCTAGACTCTCCATTAGTGGTGGGAGCTCTATTAGATATGGCATTTTAGTTACTACAACTATTTCCTTACATTAGTAAGCAGGAATCAAAGGGGATCAAAGGTGGTCCGGATACATCATCGATCATTCTCATATTCGACCTAAAAGCTTAGACCTTGGTGAAAGGACGAACCATATGATATTCCAGCATATGTTACATGTTACGGAGCTGCATGACGACAAGCCTCCTTGGAAAGTCCCGCGGAAGATAATTAATAATTTATTTGCTGCTTTGTTTGCTTCAAGTGTTTTATTTGTTGCTTTGTTTGCATGATTTATTTTAAGTAACTTTGTATTTTCTTTTCAGAATATTTCCTTTTGTATTCGCTCCTCATCGCTATAAGAGGAGGCGTAAGCCCTGTATTATTTTTACCCTGGAATGAATGTGTGTTCTCTTCTCCTCTCTCTTAGCCCTAATTCGTTCTCTCCCTCTCTCTCTTAACCCAATTTCCCGACCCCTAACAACTGGTCCGACCTGCCATCTCCGCCTGCCAACAGCCGCCAGAGAACCAGCCCCGCTGCCGTCTGCAGTCCCGCCTGCCCGCACTCGCCGCCGACCACGCCGCGATTCCGCCCGCGCCTGTCGTCGCGGTTCTGTCCGCGCCTGCCGCCGCCGCCCTTCCGCCGCTATAGCCCTCCGCATCGCAGCCCGTCCACCTAACAGCTCGGGGGATGGCCCCCAACACCCGTTCCACGGCAGAAGTTCCAGCGGCGGACTCCAACGAGGCACTCCTCCGCCGTATCGTCGCACATGAATCCCTCGTGACCGCCATGCACGCCTCTCTTGCCGCCCTTCACTCAAAGTTTGATGCCCTCCAACCCACAACCGCCTCCTCCACCAACGGATCTGCATGCCCATCCACCGGCGCGTCCATCCTCGGCACAGCACCACCTCCGCACAACGGAGATCCCGCGGCGCCCCATCCCTCACCTTGGATCTTCCAACATTCGCCGGTGTGGACCCAATCGAGTGGATTGCCAAGGCGGAACAATACTTCGATCTCCACCGTACGCCCGAGCAGGACAAGGTCTCTACCGCCATCGTAGGGCTCGACGGCTCCGCCCTTCATTGGGCCCGGTGGCTCCGCCAAACCAACCCAGCTATATCCTGGCCGGAGATCAAACAGGAGATGATCCGCCGCTACGACAGCCGCTACTCTGGATCCGTCATCGAACGACTGTGTGGGGTACGCCAGATCAGCACATTGGATGATTACATCGATGAGTTCGTGGCCCTCGTCACCGATGTTCCGGGCCTACCACCGGACCATTACCTCGGCTTCTTCATGCAAGGCCTCAAGCCCAACATCCGGTCCCGACTCCGCACCCATCACCCCCGGACGGTGTTCGAGGCCCTCGACATGGCACGCCTCGTGGAGGCGGACCTGTCTCCGTGACCTCCACCGACTCCAGGCGGGCCCCCGCCGGGCGGCTGACCATGGCGTACCGCCAACCCGGAACCACCGGCCACTCGACCGCCTCCAGTTGGCTGGCCGGGCCGCCCAGGACCCCCGCAACGAATCTCCAACCGCGAGTTCGACGACCTTCGTCGCAAAGGGCTCTGTTTTCGCTGTCGTCAACCCTACTCCACTACCCACGTATGCACGGTCAAGGAATTTCACGCCATCATTGGCGACTTTGAACCAGAGATCACCTTGCAGGACTTTGAGGACCTCGAGATCGCAGCAGAGGACACCACCGGGACCGCCACCGAGGCCGACCTTCACCGGAACTCCCATGTTTTTCGGTGTGCGGCATCTCCGGCCCCCAAACCATGAAGTTGGCGGGCAAGTTAGGCGATCGCCGCATTATCATCATGGTGGACAGCGGGGCTAATCATAATTTCCTCTTAGTACAACTGGCCAAGCAGCTCCGCCTCCCGATGGAGCCATCTCCGGACTTAAGGGCCGTCTCACTTTTCGTGGGCCCTTACTCAGTGACGACAGACTTCTACGTCTTCGGCCTTGGCGGGATCGACGCCATCCTGGGTGTGGCATGGCTGTGCACGCTGGGTGACGTGCGAGTCAACTGGAGGACTATGGCGATACGGTTCCTACAAGACGGGCGAGAGCACTGCCTTACGGGAGATGTTGCCTTACTTCGCTCCCCCGTCTCCTTTCGCACGATTCAGCGGACTTCAGACGTCGA
The DNA here is from genome assembly GCA_033032865.1 of Dactylorhiza incarnata. Taxonomy (NCBI): domain Eukaryota; kingdom Viridiplantae; phylum Streptophyta; class Magnoliopsida; order Asparagales; family Orchidaceae; genus Dactylorhiza; species Dactylorhiza incarnata. Next base: position 639,128 of record JAWHQI010000310.1, on the reverse strand, counting down.
TTTCTCAGCATGGCTCTGGTCCATCGCAGACACGGCACCACCAGCCCCATCTCCACCTCCGGCCCTTCAGGCCCTTCTATCCGAGTTTGCGGACCTCTTCTCCGCACCATCCGAGTTGCCACCCGCCCGAGCGCACGATCATGCCATCCCTCTACAGCCTGGCGTGACCGCAGTCTCAGTCCGACCATACCGTTATGGACACGTACAAAAGGATGAAATCGAGAAGCTCGTACGCGACATGCTGATGGGAGGTCTCATCCGCCCCAGTGCGAGCCCCTTCTCTAGCTCGGCCCTCTTGGTCCGAAAGAAGGACGGCAGCTGGCGCTTTTGCGTAGACTATCGGGAGCTCAACAAAGCCACCGTCCCGGACAAGTACCCAATTTCAGTGATTCAGGAGCTTCTGGACGAACTCCACGGCGCGACCATCTTCACCAAATTGGACCTCCGTGCTGGCTACCACCAGATCCGCGTTCATCCGTCTGACGTCGCCAAGACGGCCTTCCGGACCCATGACGGCCACTACAAGTTCCTGGTCATGCCATTCGGCCTGACTAACGCGCCGGCCACCTTTCAGACCACGATGAACGACATCTTTCGACCGGTACTTCGCCAACATGTACTTGTTTTTTTATGACATCTTGGTTTACAGTTCTTCTTGGCAGGAGCACCTCCAGCACGTCCGCCAGACGCTGGCCACGCTACGGCACCACCACCTCAAGCTCCACCCCCCCCCCCCCCCCCAAGTGCTCTTTTGGGGTTCCGGAGGTGCGCTACCTGGGACACACCATCTCCGCCACAGGGGTCGCAATGGATAGTGACAAGATCGAGGCGGTCCTCCAGTGGCCAACACCATCTTCTATCCGCGATGTCTGCGGGTTCCTGGGCCTAACAGGATACTACCGCAGGTTCATACAGGGGTACGACACTCTGGCCCGTCCCCTCACCCAGATCCTGAAGAAGTCAGCCGAGGGCACCTTCAAGTGGTCAACGGTGGCCTCCGCCGCTTTCGTCGCTCTTCAGCAGGCCCTGGTCCGCGCCCCGGTGTTAGCCATGTCTGACTTTACCAGCCCTTCCTCGTGGAGTGCGACGCTTCGGGCATCGGTGTGGGAGCTGTCCTTATGCAGGTCGGCCGCCCTATGGCCTAGTTTAGCCGCGCCTTTTCCGACATTATCCGCAGCCGCTCCGCTTACGAGAATGAGCTTATGGGCCTCATCCTCGCAATCCAGCACTGGCGGCCCTACCTACTGGGCCGACATTTCGTGGTCCGCACCGACCACCATAGCCTTCGGTACCTCCTGCAGAAGAAGATCGCTACGCTCGCCCAACAGGTGTGGGTGGCCAATCTACTGGGCTACGACTTCAGGATCGAGTTTCGGCCGGGCAAGGCGAATCGCGCAGCTGACGCCCTCTCCCGCAACCCCATATTGGCAGTCATCTCCCACCCCGTCTGGGAGGGTACGGAGGCCCTCCAACGGGAAGTAGAAGCCGACCCGGCGCTCAACAGGATTCAGACAGCACTCAGCACGGACGTCGCAGCCCACCCACCGTACTCCTTGATGGACGGTCGCCTTCTCTTCAAGGGCCGCCTCGTACTCGCGCCCTCCTCCCAGAGCATCCCCCTGTTAATGGCAGAGTTTCATGCATCCCCAACGGGAGGACATGCCGGTGCTTACCGGACGTACCGACGGTTGGCAGCCTCCCTTTATTGGCCTCACATGTTCCGACAGGTCAAGGCCTTCGTGGCCGCCTGCCTCATCTGCCAAAAAGCCAAGTACGGAGCAGTATTTCCGGATGGTCTACTTCAGCCTCTTCCGATCCCCGACCGTGTGTGGGACGACATCGCCATGGACTTCATCACACGACTGCCCCGATCACAGGGACACGATTGCATCCTGGTCGTGGTGGATCGGCTCTCAAAGTATGCACATTTCATTCCCCTCCATCATCCATACACCTCCGCCACAGTCGCCGACAGCTTCATCCAGGGGATCGTGCGCCTCCACGGATTTCCCCTTTCAATCGTGAGCGACCGCGACCCGCTATTCCTGAGTACCTTTTGGACTACACTGTTCCATTTACATGGTACCCGTCTTCGTATGAGCACGACATACCACCCACAGACCGATGGCCAGTCAGAGGTCCTCAAACGGTGCCTGGAAACGTACCTTCGCTGCTTCGTGGGGGAGCAGCCTCGCAGTTGGGCCAAGTGGCTCGGATGGGCGGAGTACTCTTACATTACCGCCCACCACCAGGCGACCGACACTACTCCTTTTGAGGCCGTCTATGGTCGTCCTCCACCATTTATTGTCCGCCGCCTCCTAGGGGAATGCCAGGTGGAGATCCTGGCCACCGCTCTCCGCGATAGGGACACCATTCTAGATCATCTGAAGCACCACCTACAACGGGCCCAACAGAAGATGGTTTCCTTCGCCAACAAGAAGCGTCGGGGCCTCTCCTTTGAAGTGGGAGAGAAAGTTTTCATCAAGCTCCATCCCTACCGCCAGTTTTCAGTGGCACGCCGACCATGCCCCAAATTGGTTCCACGGTTCTTCGGGCCCTTCGAGATCATCACCCGCATAGGGGCTGTCGCTTATCGCCTACGCCTCCCAACTGGGAGCCGCATTCATCTGTTCTTCCATGTCTCACAGCTTCGGCGCGTGGTGGGGGAGCACACCACCACAGAACACATCCCGGATGACCTCGACCTCGTCGGGAAAGCGCCCTACTACCCCGCCTCGATCCTCGACCGCAGGTGCCGCACCACGGGGGACACTACATCGGAAGAGGTTCTCGTGACTTGGACCGGCCGGCCCGACTCGGACGCAACATGGCTTTCGCGGGATGATTTCCGCCTCCAGTTCGCCGACTACTGTCTTGAGGACAAGGCACATTTTCCAGACGGTGACATTGTTACGGAGCTGCATGACGATGAGCCTCCTTGGAAAGTTTACACACGCCGGGCGCGTATATCGGATGGGCCCACCATTCCCGCGGAAGATAATTAATAATTTATTTGTTGCCTTGTTTGCTTCAAGTTTTTTATTTGTTGTTTTGTTTGCATGATTTATTTTAAGTAACTTCGTAATTCCTTTTCAGAATATTTCCTTTTGTATTCGCTCCTCATCGCTATAAGAGGAAGCGTAAGCCCTGTATTATTTTTACCCTGGAATGAATGTGTGTTCTCTTCTCCTCTCTCTTAGCCCTAATTCACTCTCTCTCTCTCTCTCTCTCTCTCTCTCTCTCTCTCTCTCTCTCTCTCTCTCTCTCTCTCTCTCCTCTCTCTCTCTCTCTATTACACCTATCCTATGTGAGACCAAACCACATGTTTTAACCCTTAACCCCCAAAACCATCTTTGTTGCTCATCTCTAGAGAAACCACCAACTCTTGCTGATCCGCAGGATTGCCTTGAGCATTGACCTCAGCGTGTTTCATTTTCTCCTACCAGCAGGAGGATTTCTACTGCACTATTGTCGTCTTCGCCTATCTGCTTTTAAGGAAACATGAAATCTTACGTTCTTCTTTAGACTTATGTTTATATTATCACCTACAAATACTGTTTATAAGGTTTTTATCTTTCACATAGTTAAGACCTGCTCAATTTCACAAACCAATGCCGAGTTGCATCCACACACACACACACACATATATATATACATTATGGATGCTGTCATGTTGATATGCACATGACAACATTTCAACATTAGTAGCGGGGGGGGGGGGGGGGGGGGGGGGGGGGGGGGGGGGTTAGAAGTAGTAGGTTTTAGTGCAGGCATCCTTAGAGTATATAAAAAGACGGTTTTGGTCCGAAGCACTCTTATGCACCCACGTCACTCTACCTGCTCAAAGAGTCGCGCATGACCTTGTCCCATAAAGTTACGGAAGAATTGAGCTTCTTGTTGTGCTGGTTATTCAGAGTTGTAATTGGTTACCTAATTCATCATGTCCGTGGCACTTTGGAAAGTCACTGATAATCAAATTCATATTCAACACAAACTCGTATTGTATGATATCTACACTAATATATGTTTCACATATCTGTTGTGTGATTGACCAATATTTTCAATCGCTATGTTGGGAACTTGCAAAATGCAAGGTGGGAGGAAGGTAAAACATTTTAGTCCCACATTACTTGTTAGTTTTAGAACTTGGTGTTTATATAGGATATTATCTAGTAATAGATTTAAAGTAATTACTACATGACAACTATGAACCCCACATGCTCACGCACGGGCATGGGCCCAGGTGTGGGACTTTCGGATACGAATGTTGTTCCAAAATAGTGATTCTAGTTAAAGCCTATATTTTTTACTTTACCAAAAGCTGATTTTGGGATTTACTCTATTTGTTGTTTTAAAATGGTGGAGCGTTTCATCCAGAGAAATTGTATATTCTGAACAGACAAACATTGATGCCTATTTTCTTTTCCATTATGCAGTTTTTCAATCGCTCCTAGGAAATGCGCTTCTTGGCATACACAAATTTTGCTTTTTGAAATTGTGTTGTCTGTATATTCTATCTGAGAACTTAGGAACCATAATGTTTTCATACCACTCCTTTGTGCTAGTCGGAGTTCTGGATGGGCAGGAGAATATTATACGTCGGGATATCAAAATATTGGTCTTGCCACGTTAGTCCTTCCTTGGAGGGAGGCAAATTGATGTTAGAACGGCACAATCAAATGCGTTTTTCTTCCCCCAACACAATCAATTTTAATGCAAATTTTATCTTATTTGCTGAATTTTATTTAGTTTCTGCCGAATTCTGTACAACACACTGTACCGTAGTCATCTAACTATTGGGAACTCTATTCCTGCTTATTTAGAAGTGGAATAGAAAGATGAAGTGCCTGTCTGACTGAGCTATTTGTCTCCGTCATGGTGTTCCAAGAATACTTCCGCCGTACACAAACGTGCTAGGTTTGCTGCATTAGCCGCCACCAAAACCCCAACACGTCATTTGTGCTGAAACTGAGCCTGGCAATGCCTTCCGTATTCTAGCGGTTGCCGGTTTTCGCATTTCGTGGTCCCAAAATCAAAAGACTGTTACCAGCTTCATTTTAATTGATGTTCTGCATATTCGCCTTTCTTTTGATCATTGCATTTTAATGCAAATTTTATACCTTGCTGAATTTTTATTTAGTTTCTGCTGAATTTAGTACAACGCACTGCACCCTATTCATCGATTATTTGGTACTCTATTCCTGCATATTTAGAAGTGGAATCGAAAGATGAAGTTCCAGTCTGACTGAGCTTTTTGTCTCAGTCGCAGTGTTCCAAGAATAGTTCCGCAGTACACGAACATGCTAGGTTTGCTGCGTTAGCCGCCACCAAAACCCCAACACGACATTTGTGCTGAAACTGAGTCTGGTAATGCTTTCAGTGTTCTAGCTGTTGCCGGTTTTCACGTTCCGCCGTCCCAAAGCCAAAAGACTGTTGCCAGCTTCATTTTAATTGATGTTCTGCATATTCGCCTTTCTTCTGATCATCAATCTGTTGGGATATAACCCACTGAGAAATCTGGGCACACTAGAAGATAATTAAACGCAGCAACACACACAGAAAAACAGACACAACTAAAAAACAACAAAATTTACGTGGAAACCCTCTCTAAAACAATGAGGGAAAATCACGGGGCGGGGCACATGAAAAATCCACTATCAAATCAATAAGGATTACAACAAAAATAATCTAGGTTTGCCCAGCCTAGATCCCCTTGGATTCACAGATTGAATCCTCTCTCAACTCACGGTGAAAAACTTCTCTTCAAGAACAAGGTACAAAACTCAACTCTCTCTTTAAACGCCCAAAGCAACGAAGACAAGATTGAGATAAAAACTCCCTTACAGCGAAGACGAAGGCACCGATCTGAGAAAACTGTTCTTCCTCCTTGAAGAACTCCCTCCGGCAACAACGGCGGAAGACTCCTCTTGCTCTCCAACTTGAAAGACAAAGACGGCTCTAATCTGGAATAGTTAACTTCTGCCAAAAGTCACTGCCTATTTAGGGCAAATAGGCGAACCCAAGAAGTTCCAATGCGATCTGACGGCTCCCGATCGCAGATTAACGAAACTGTTTCCGTCCGCCACCGCGCCGCGGTAGCCATCAAGACAACATTATCTCGACGATATCGGCGACACATCTTGTCGATATAGCCCTCATCAAGACGACAAACACTACCGCCTGCGGTACCACTACCACCGGGTGTTAGCCCTCAACTATCAGTCATCTCGACGACACAGCCAGTCCAGTCGACGACACTGCCGGTCGACAAGTCGATATGCTACCGCCGGCATTAGAGTTACCGCCCGGCGATAACAAACAGAGCAAGAATATGTTGTTATACACAACCTCCTTCTCCTGCAGTAGCACCACTCCAACCATGATCTGATTTTCTTCTCTTTACGGGTTGGACGCCAACACAATCTTGGGATTCCTAGGGTTCTGGACTCCTCATTCCTTTCTCTGCTCCTGTCCGCTGAACTCTTCATTCTGCTTCCTGCTGCCGAATATTGTTTATGCTCCGCCCTAGGGCTCAAGTGTATCTTGCCCCATTTCTATGTTTTGTTCTTGCTGCTCTTCTTTCTCTAACCTGGACCTTCTCTGCTCTGTTCTTTATTTTGTTCTTTCAAACTCTAAGCCTTTGGGCTCGTGCTGGTGCGGGAGACTACTCGAGTAGGTGTAATACAGAGAGGATCTACAAGTATTTGGGCCACAGGTGCTGTTCCTTGACGCCTTGCTCACCGATGATTCTACTTCTCCAGTACAAACCAAAAGAAATTGTCAGCACAGCAGTCGAAGGTGTATTTTTCATCATAAGCACATGGAAATATGTTTATATCTTGTTTAGAGACATGAAGAGCAGCAGCCACTGCTTGTCATTTTAAGAATTTGATGCTTAGGAATTTGTTATTTACTTTGTTCTTAGTTTTACCAGTTGATATTTTACTGAGTTCATTGCTTTGGGTGCGGCGATGTTTGACGCAGTGCACCCTTAATTATTATTTTTGTTATGCAATAACTCAATTCTGATCTGCCAATGTTAGGGCAGTTTGGTCATTTTGGTTCAAACAGCTAATGCACTGTTCTTATCTCAAACAGTTAACATTGGTTCATTATTCTGAGCAATAATGCAAATGTAGTTCTTCCAAATAATTTTCTTCTCCATTTCTGATCATAATTCTCCTCGCTCCATTTGCGGCTACCGAGGCCAGCAAAATTTATTGAATCACCACAGCTCTTGCATGCGCACGTCAATAATTACCTTCGCCTTCATCTACCATCTGATTCTTTCTACACTTACTTTAGTCGCAGCCTTAGCATATTTGTCAATTCTACTCCTGAATTCATGTATGAATGAATTATCTAAAATAAATTGCAATATTTTTAATCTGACAAAAGTTATGAATGAATTTCAATCTTGGAGAAATGCATTTATGCATGTCTTTTTATATTTATTTGACTCTCAACGGTCTACGGCGTGTTTATGCTATATTAAGTAGACAAAACAAAGATTATAGTTCTCCAATAATTCGCACTGTTTGTGTGCGTTATACATTGTGATTTTTTTTTAGTTTCGTCCGTGTTATTTTAGACATCTGTATGTAAGCCTTATTGGTTGTTTGGTTTGGATGTGCGAAACCAAACCGTCAATGTAATTCTTCGTATTGAGAAACTCTACATCGGTTTACGAAAATCACGTATATTCTTGTATCATGCGATCATATCATTATTTTTTCAACTACCTGCTCTCTCTCTCTCAAACTCTCGCTGAATGTTCTCTATCCCCATTGTTTCCTACATGTTTTAGTGCTGACAATGGAAGAAGGAGAAGGACGAAGAGGAGGAAACTCTTGACGGATTTGGAGCATAAAATGCAGCTCAAAGGTATGAAACAATGTTCTGTCAATGATCTAGAGGATCACACCTCATTTGGCTGTGCATTTTGTCTGCTAATGCGGCGCCGGAGCCCTGCGTTTTGGCTACATGTTCACTTCGAAGTTTTGAGTTAAAGAGTTATATAGACATGTTCATAAACACAATTTTAGGGTTGACTTCTTAAGCTAGGCTTTGAGTTTGATCTCCTCTTTATGGGACTACTAGGATTTGATTTGCTTATGATGGTGCATGATAATGTGACATATTGTAATATTTTTCAAAATCCTTGGACAAATTTCAAGAATATATTTGAACTTGATTAGAAATTTATTGCTATGTAATGATTTATGAAGCTTTTTTATTATTTTATTGTAAATACATGTTTTTTGTTTGTGTTAAATATTTCGAATTCAAATCGTCTTGATATTTAGTTGCATTCAAATAATTAATTATTATACATATTCAAATGAATTGCATATTCATTTTAAAATTTGTTTGACTTAGATTCAACTCTTTAAATCTTAAAACTTGCATTTATAAATTCAATTATTCATAAGTGAATATCCAATGTCTAATTACTTTTGTAATTGTAATTTTGAAATTTAGAGGGGTGGAAGCTCTAATTACATAATTGTGACTCATGCTTGGGGCATGAGTCACATCTTTATGAAGGAGGCCCCACATCGCTAGCGCTTGTGTTTGGGATGCGACAAGGTTAACGATATTGATGATGTGTGTGATGTGCGGATAGTCATCTGGAGAGACACGCGAATGCTAGTGAGAATCTATTTTAGGCTAGGTTGAAGGATAAAAATCTAAAAGTTTGGACAACGATAAATTTGACAAGACGAGTCTTGTATAAAGCTGAACAACACAAATTTACCCTTTTCTGTATCTCGCACATTGGCTTGATATGCGCGAGTTAACGTGGCAGAGACGATAAATATGATTAGCAATTCTTTTGAACACAAATTAAAAGCAAGAAATAAAACATATTTTTATTCGGATGTCAAAAAGATTACAAGTATAATATTATCATCTGTTTTACATTTTATAGGACATCAAACTAAAGTTCACCATCACTTATTAGTCATGTAGTTGATGTTCTTCGGTCCTACATAAAAACCGAGTAGATAATTGAGCATTGCGCACGCCTCTGGGATATAATATAATTCTATGTAAGAGATAATGCGCGTGTTAATTAGAAGTCTTTGACAACTCTTTTTAAAGAAAATATTTCATTTAATAGTTAGCACTTACAATATATTGATAGACCCGATTTGAGGGCTCCTGCCACTCGTGGGTGGATCGAGCGAAGTCCCACAAAAAGTAAGTCCGCTTTCAGATGAAAGCAGCCCAAAACCCTAAATGGATTGAAGTCCAACAAAGGGCTAGTCTATTTCCAAAGTGGGCGATACTCCCGAGTTATTTTCCCTAGGGTTAAATGAGACCCGAGTAGAGATGATCCAACAATACGGGTCCAAGTAGAAGTATACGTGTTATCATATTATATCATTTTCTTTAAAGCTAAATATATACTATCGATTAAATATCCACAAAACCAGTAGATCACGATTGCAACATGCTCGTTCAACGAGATCGAGTCATCACATATCATAATTTCATGAGCTCAGTCATTGTTCTAGCAACATCACTTGAGTATAAGTGATTTGACTTTTGTCTCATTTAAGGTAATCTAAAAATCACTAGTGAGTAAATACATAAAAAATAGTAGTAATTCCACCTACCACAATCAATACATATTTATAGTAGCATATTATAACATTAGCTAGCCTCAATGAATAAGATCCTCTATGCTCTTTCTCTCTCTGATCTCTCTCTCTCTCTCTCTCTCTCTCTCTCTCTCTCTCTCTCTCTCTCTCTCTCTCTCTCTCTCTCTTGCTCCCACTTGTTGATCCTTCCTCTCTCTGTCTCTCTCTCTCTCTCTCTCTCTCTCTCTCTCTCTCACACACACACACACATTTTCTCTCTCATCTCCAGTCTCATTTTCTCTCTCTTTCACTCTATTTTTCAGTCATCCACGGCCAACTTAAGTATTATGGGGACCGACTGAGTACTACTTGGGACAAGAAAAGCTAGTAAAATTCATTTTTATCATCAAATGATTGCTTCATATAAATATATACAGGGCAATGTTATAAGCACACTAGTTTTGGCTATTCGCACACCAATTCATATGAGTTATTACGCGCCTTTTGAAAACACGCCTCGTACATGCATTTTTAGGAAAAGTGTTCAGCACGAAAATTGTAGATCTCGTCGAGATCTACAACTTTCGTGTTGAGCACTTTTTCTAAAAATGCACGTACAAGATGTATTGTCGCCCTGATCGTAACTATAACGAATTTTTGAAAATACGCCTTGTACATGCATTTTTAGGAAAAGTGTTCAACACGAAAGTTGCAGATCTCGACGAGATCTACAATTTTCGTGTAGAACACCTTTCCTAAAAATGCTTGTATAAGGCTTATTTTCAAAAGGCGCGGAATAACTCATAGAAATTGGTGTGCGAATAGCCAAAATTGGTGTGCTTATAACATTGCCATATATATGTGTGTGTGTGTGTGAAATTACAAAAATCTTCCTTGTACGAGTATATTTCATATTATTTATGCACAAAATGACCTTCCCTGAAAATTTACTCCAAGGAAATATTTTTGTACATGAATGTTATGAAATGTAAACTTATAGGAAAAGTTTTTTGCAATTTCAAAAGTAAGAGATGTGCAACCTGTAATTGTGCTAAAATTGAAAAGAATTTTAGTAGAGCTACTATACCTATTATGATAGGCTATCATTAGGTATGCCAACTTTATTATAGTTGATTTGAAAAGTAACGATGGAAATCAATTAATTTAATTTATAAAAATAATAATGAAAAACTAATAATATTTGAATAATGATAGTGTTTTTTTAACAAAATATAAAAAATGATATATAACTATTTTTCGCATTAATTAATTAATAATACGTTTATTTTAATTAATTAATTGATACGGGTGAAACCCGTGCCTGTCGCGGTTGGGATATTATCACAGTCGGGGTACTGAAATCGAACTCGAAAAAATCATAGCATGTGAAAACCAGCTTCTTACCTAGGATGAGGAAGCGATCTAGGACCCCCGACACGAAGAAGGCGCAATGTCGGAGAAAGATGCCGGTGGGATCCTAGGTTTAGTAGACTATCTGCAAGGGAGCCACTCGCTTCTGTGCTTAGTTATTTACAGGGGAGCAATTTTAGGGTAGAATGTCTAAAGGGATCGATGTTAAGCAAGGCCTTACTGCTTTGCGAGGAGCAGTAGGATGGACGGAGGAGCTGGGGGTTTACGAAGCTTGAGCGGTGGTCGGAAGAGGCATTTTTGAGATCGTTGCTTAGCCGCTCGCTTCTTGCGGTAGGTTGTGATCGGAGAGTGGAAGTAGCGTGGAGGCGTCTTGGCATCTTGGCATCTGAGTTGTTGCGGCGCTGAGAGAAACCGGTGGGGTTGAAGCGGAGCGTGATGTCGCAGGTAGTGTTAGGGCAGAAATGCTCGAACTGGCGTTTGTCAATTTTTATCCAAGCCTAGCGCCTTAACATAGAGGTAGATGGACGGTTGTGATCTGCTATTTTTTTTTAATATAGTGTAGATATATGATAAAATTGATACATATACATATATACAGAAAAATATCACCTAAATAAATTAGATTTACTTTTTTTTTAAACAATCACATTTACCAAATTACCACGTAGAGACAAATTTGCTGAATCCCCGATTTAACCCCGAAATCATCGTCGGAATAAATAGCCGAAAAGTTTGCTGAAGCTCTGAAACCTCTCAGTACGAACAAAACCAACTACATGACCCGCCCCAGCTGCTGCTGCTGCTGCTGCTGCTTCTCGTTATTCTTCCTCCAATAAAACTGTGTTAAATAAATAAAATCTTTGCAAAAATATATAAAAAAAATAGTTCTCTCATGAGCCCTTCGATATTATAAGGCTTGTTTGGGGCAGCTGCGGTGGGATAAGTGTTTGGGAAGTGTTTTATGCACTTTTTGAAAAACGGTGATTCCTAGTACTTTCAGAAAAGCTAAAAAGAAAGAAAAAAATTGGCGCCAAACACTTGATGCATGGTTCGTAAACGCGTTCACGACCGCCACCACCGTGACAAACCGCACACCCATCGTCCCAAGCAGTAAAGATATCTTCTTCATACCGGGGCTATTTTTTGTTAATGTTTTTTTAACTCTTCTTAATCTTAAGTTTTTTGTCTTTAACTAATTACAAAGTAGCATTTATAATAGCGCTCTTGCAAAGATGATTAGGCTTACAAAGGTGTAAATCAATAAATGCAATAAACTTTTGCTCTATAGGCTTTATTTGGCGCGGCGGTGGCGGGCAGAACCGGCGGGTGGAGAGGGAGGGTTGGGAACGGAGGTGAGGAGGCGGGGCTCGAAATGCTCCGTTTTGGAGCTTTTTCCATGACGCGACAAACGCCGCCGCCGGGCAGTTGTTTACCCGCCTTGCGGCGCAAACGCCGCCCGCCACCGCCGCGCCAAACGAAGCCTAAGAAAAATTGTGGGCTCCATGCCTCAATTTAGTAATAAATTGCAATTAATGCAATAAATAATTGTCCTAGAACATTAATTTTCGATAATTAGACATCTTTTCATTCATTTAAAAAATTGTTAGGTGAAGGGCGTTAATGCGTTTGCTTTCAGAAGGGCGTTTTCTGCGTATTAGCTATCATCTTCATAAGTTCCTTTCAAAACGCATTTTAAGACGAGGTTTGATCCTTAAAGAGCAATTCAAGGCCCCATTTGGTACGGTTTTTTTTTTTTGCTCCGGTGAGTTTGGGCAAAAACGTCACGGTCATAGAATGTATGTTTGACATGACAACGGTTATGACTGCCATCGAGAAAAAAAATTGGTTTTGAACATAAAAATGGATGAAGTTCCTTAGGCGAGGTCAGACAATGACGGTTCATAGACACAGCGTTCACGAAATGGAGGGGGTGGATGCGGTCTCAAAAAAGGCCAACAATGATGTTTTTGTGCGATAGGGGTGGGATTTGGAGGGTTACTATACAACCCAGTGTTCGTCAAGGGGATGAAAAGGGAAACCGACTATAGGCGAGTCAAGGAGTACTCGTCGACTCGCGACGAGCACCCGGCCAAGGCGAAGCGAGGCGAATCAGAAAGCCGGTCTCGCGAATGGCGCATGGCGAGGCGAGACAGCCTAGCATCGCTCTAGGGTGCATTTAGCCAGAGCGAGTCAAGTGAGGTCTTGCAGTACCGGTCTGGCGAGGCGAGTGGGGGCTCGCCTCCACTCGCAAGAGGAGATCTCGTGAGTCCAGCTCGCAGGGAGAAAGACGAGTGGCGCCTTCACGGGCCACTCGCCCAGCAAGGGTTTACATGTGAATTTTGTTGGAGCTTGCGTTCCGCATCTCTTGGTTTGAGAATAACAAATACCATGATATATTTGATCTAGTATTTTGTGTGTTTATAGTGTCCAGGTTGTACAGGTTGAATGAGGAGACAAGTCCTTGTTCATGTGCATGATCCAAGAGTGCGTACACTTTAGAAAAAGCAAAAGGATGAGTTTTGTGTGCTGATCTTAAAATGGCCATAACTTTCAATCCAGGAAGAATTACGGAACGGTCCACCCCATTTCGGAGATGAGAACAACTCCATCTACAGTCTGGAGAAGTTTTGGACAGCAAAAATGAAGAGGAGCTATCGAATTCCGACATCTCTAGATGTCGGAATCCGATAACAAAAATGATGTGTCAGCATGACGTCGGGTATGTTTCGCACGATTTGCACGAAGAACAGTTATATCCACTGTCGGAATTCCTACATCGATGTCGTCGACGACAGCTCCACGACCGTCAAATCTCACAGAAACGTCGCATTCATGGGACACGTGGCAGCCGGAGAAGATAACGCTGGCGGTCGACATCTAGATATCGGATTCCGACAGCGAAAAATATAAATTGGTTCGTTTTTTCTGTGGAGAACAGAGTTTCCATCATCTGGAGTACCTATACCCGAGTGCTTTCCATTCAGAGAACTCCAGAACTCCGAGAACTCCCATTTTGACAAGAACGTTCAAGAGCAAAGAAGAGACGGATCGTGCGCAGTATCTCAGGCAATCTTTGCAAGGATTCGACGCAGTCTTCAGAGCTTCATATTTAGGGAGTTTCATAACTGAATTTCTATTTTGTATTTTATCTTATCATTTTGTAATCGGAGGAGGAAATCGCCGCCTTGTGCGTGGCGTCTAAGTCCGTGTGTGGCTCAGGGGAAATCGCCGCCTTGCGTGTGGTGTCTAGGTCCTTGTGTGGCTTAGGAGGAAATCGCCGCCCTGCGCGTGGCGTCTAGGTCCTTGTGTGGCTTAGGAGTAAATCGCCGCTTTGTGTGCAGCGCCTAGATCGTGGAGAGATCTAGGGGAGGCTAGTAGCAAGATCTAGGAAGAGATACGATATAGCCGGCCGGTCCTTGGTTGAAGGACCGATAAATTAAAAAGAAGTTTATTTTTATCATAACCTTGATCTTAAACTTTATTAAGATCAATAGTTCTTTGTATTCATCACTTGTGAAAATAAAATTTGATTTCCAATTTCTTCATGATTTTCTAAGTGATTATTTTGGTTGTGTAAAAATATACTTGTTTATCATTGCAAAATTATCTTAATATTTTAGAAAAATTTCAAAGTAAATATTAGCCCTTATTCACCCCCCTCTAGGTGCGCCGCAAGATCCAACAAATTTACCATGATACCCTTGGTGGGTTGTCAATAGCCCTCCAGAACAGCAGAGTTTGGCTGTTAGCAGACCAATTTGGGGTGCGTATGGCAAAACCAAAAAGCGGAATTGCGCTATCAGCAGACCAGTAAAGAAAAGCTATAAATAGACTCTGAAGGGTACCTTTGGAGAGCATTCCAGATCTTTGTTTCTCCTCAGGACGTCTTTGGTTAGCTCCTTCAGCTCTCCAAGGTGCCCGACTTCAGTTTAGGCTTAGGAGGGGAAGCGCTCTAAAGATCTTTCGGATGTGTCGTGGGACCTCCACACTGTCGTCAAGGGTCAGTTTTTAGCTCTAAGCCTTCGGTCAGGTTCTTCCGTGGGATTAGTAAGTGCTACCTGCCCCCTTTCAGGAGTCTGAACTCCTCGTTGGGCTGATTCTCAATTCCAACAGTTATCAAATTTCTTATTTTAGTTTTTGTGTTTTCCCCCATTGGAGATGGAGCAAAAAATGCCCAAACAAACAGATACTATATCTATTACATTAAGAATTTATCAAACGATACTTTAGAATTTAGACGCTCCATTTAGAGTGCTTTTTTTTGCTCCGGTTACTTTGGAAAAGAAACGTCACTGTCATAGAATGTATGTTTGACATGACAACGACTATGACCACCACTTTAAAAAGAAAACTAGTTTTGAACATAAAAATGGATGAAGTTTCCTAGGTGAGGTCATAGTAGATCGGTAGAAGTCATTTCTTAAACCTATCGTGTGCTCCAAGCTGTCTTCTTTGTAATCCTTCGTATTGCTAGCGAGAGTTCGAGTTTTTTTTTCGATGCTTCACAACATCATTCGTTAGGGTTTTAATGGTGAGTTAATTTCAGTACATAGTGAAGGAGATTTCAAACTTTAAGTAATCAACTACTTCACCCATATTATTTATTTGTGGCTTTTTTATATATGTTGCTCTCTCTCTCTCTCTCTCTCTCTCTCTCTCTCTCTCTCTCTCTCTCTCTCTCTCTCTCTCTCTCTCTCTCTCTCTCTCTCTCTCTCTCTCTCTCTCTCTCTCTCTCTATATATATATATATATATATATATATATATATCTATCTATCTATCTATCTCTCTCTTCATAACTTCAGATATTTATTAAGGTTGCAAATGTTAGTTGTGTTAAATTATTGATCCAAGATGTAACTCTGTACATGTACTACTTGTTATTTGAAAGGTAAAATGATTGATATATAAGAGTCAAATATACTGCAAATTCACATCATCATCACATCTATCTATTCCTTTAGTTTTATGACCAGCCATGAATAATGGTTGGAGTAGGACATATGGTAAATTAAATGCAGATGGTGAGAATGAGAAAGCTAGCTCTTTGTCTCGAGAACACGACGCACCGAGTACACGCGCATTCGACAACGTTCTTCTTGCCACTAAGGGAGATATATAGTGGTAATCCGGAGCTCCCACTAAGGGAGATATATAGTGGTAATCCGGAGCTCATCCCGCACTTCAGGGAGAGTAGCCTACGCAAGGGACTAGAAAGAGGAAAATGAGTGTGCAGAATGAGAACATAAAAGTAAATCAAAGCTCTATAATTTCATGTAAATGAATAAAAATCTTGAAAACACGATCGAAAGGTAACTATTTTGAAATGTTTTACAGAACATAAAATAGCTAACACTCGCAATTAGTCGTGCTTGTCTTTGATGAATTTTCTATGATGACTTCACTATAAATATAAAACGTGCATATATGAAGAGAAAAAGCAATAATAATCGTATCCTATGATTTTATTGTTACAGCATATCCAAGACTTTTGTCAACACAGTAAGCCCAATCTACTAACCCTTCCTTTAAACGAAAAACTGTATCCGTGTTAAAATGAATTCGCGCATCAACTTCAATATTTTGATTTTTTTTTCTAATTTGCAGTATGTGAATTGAATCTTCATATTACCAAACAAATAAATTAGATCGTTCACAATACTAAATAAATATTTTTAAAAAATAAATAAACTGCTAGGGTTGCCGTACAGATTACAGTTATCATCCAACATCTTCATTTTCCCCAAAAAATATTACCTAGAAGCAATTTTTTTTACTCAAGCATAACTTTTTTTTGGACTTAAGTGCAAGGGAAGAAGAGGGGAGAGGAAAAAACAAATCACCTTCTCTGAAGTTTCAAGGCCAATCGGTGCCCGGATCCGGCATAAGCGGCTCCTAATAACACGGAATCAATTTCCGGCGAATAAGAGTCGAAGAAGAAGGTTGTGTTGGGGTTCAGCCCCTAAAGGATATTTTTTGTGAATTTTTGTGATTCAGAATTTTAGGTTGCAACCTGGTAAAAAGGCACGTTGCAGCTCGCTTGGCTCTGTCCTTGCTTTTGTGAAGGCAAAAATCTGGGCAGATTTTGGACCGGTTCATCTGAACCGGTTTTGGCGTGAACTGCTAGGGCTGCAGTTTTTATTATCGGATGATTATTATTCCTCAAGAGATTTAGCCGACTCTTGAACCCCCTTGCCCTCCCCTTCACGATTGTGAATCGCCGCCCCCTTCTCTTCTCTCGATTTGGAGAGCCACCGCCTGGAGGTGTTTTGGAGGGGATTTGCTTGTCGTCGGCGCTGCTGTCGCTGGAAGGAGTAGGGCTTGTCGCCACCCTTGTCGCCGATCTACAGTTGGAGAAGGAGAGGGTTGTTTGTGCTGCTGCTCTTGTGGTGGTTGTTGCCGCCTGTTGCCGCTGATTGGAAGAGCGGTGTAGCCGCTGTTGCCGTTACCGGAAGGAGGAAGTGTTTCCTCAACTTGCTTGGAGATTTCTCCACCGCTTTCAAAGGCTTCTTCGTCTACGTCGTAAGGTGTTTTCTATCTCGTTTTCACTTGCTATTGTGCTTGAAGAGAGAGTAGATTATTATCCTATTGTAGAGAAGTGGTGTTCATCTTTGTTGGTGGAGAAGATTGGATTTGTTGTCAAATCCGGTGGGTGTTCTAGGTTTGGGCAAACCTAGATTATCGTTGTAATCCTTATTTGTTATAGTGGATTTCGTTGTGCCGTGCCCCGTGGTTTTTGACCTTCAAGTTGTGAAGGTTTTCCACGTATATCTCTGTGTTTGTGGGTTTGTTTTGTTGGTTTGTTTTTCTCAGGTTTTGTATGCTCTATTGATCGGTGGGAGACGTCGTCATTTGCGACCTTCATTCCCTACAAGTGGTATCAAAGCGAGGTTCTTTGGCTTGTCGTTTTTATTTCTCGGTTTCTAACTCGGTGCGGTAGGTGACGACCATTGGTCCGCTCCCTATCCTCTCTTGTTAATCCCTTGAAATAAATCGACTTGCGGATCGTGTTAGAGCAGTTATTGTTTGAGAAAGCAATGGAACGGAAGGATGGTCAGTATGAATGGCAAGAATTGGAGCATCTGGAAGCCTCGGATGGAGGATCTTTTATATTGCAAAGATCTCTATGCTCCGCTGACAGGGAGACCGGCTTCAGTTAAGGATGATGAAGAGTGGAAGAAGATGGATCGGAAGGCAGTAAGGTTCGTTAGACAGTGGCTTGATGACTCTGTTTTTCATCATGTTTCCACGGAGTCCTCGGCCCAAGCCTTATGGAAAAAGTTGGAAGCTTTGTATGAGCGGAAGACTGCAGGCAACAAGGCATTTCTGATTATGAAGCTTGTGAATTTGAAGTACCGGGAAGGTTCGCAGATGACTGAGCACCTGAACCTTGCCCAAAGTATTATTAATCAGTTGGAGTCCATGAAGATTACCTTGGGAGATGAACTCCAAGCTCTGATGGTCCTTAGTTCCTTACCAGAGAGTTGGGAGACTCTTATAGTGTCGTTGAGCAACTCAGCACCTGATGGGGTGGTAACCATGGAGATGGTGTCTAGTTATCTCCTGAACGAAGAGTTGAGAAGGAAGGATTCTGGATCTTCCAATTCGGGTGTTTTCCTCATGGAAGGAAGAGACAGGTCTGTGAAGAAGGATGTGAAGAACAGGGGCACTTCCAGGAGCAAGTCTAGGGGCAAATCCAAGAAGAACATCGAGTGCTACTACTGTAAGAAGAAGGGTCATTTCAAGAAGGATTGTTTCCAAATGAAAAGAGACCTAAAGGGAAAGACCAAGGAGGTAGGAGAATCCAGTGGTGATGCGACGACTTCGATTGTGGAGGCTGAGCCGTTATGCTTGCAGTGCAGTGGGTCGTCTTGCCAGGAATGTGTTAACACAGACTGGATCGTGGACGGAGGTGCATCTTATCATTGCACTCCTCACAGAGATTACTTCTACACCTATTCTGCGAGAGACCTTGGTGTGATCCGGATGGCAAATTCCGGTGAGTCGTTGATTATTGGCAGTGGTGATGTCCATTTGGAGACTAAGCTTGGGAAGATTGTTCTCAAGGGCGTCAGGCATATTCCTGACTTGAGAATGAATCTGATTTCCGTTGGTAGACTTGATGATGGTGGTTACACTAGCATTGAAGGTGGTGGTACCTGGAGGTTGCTGAAGGGCTCTTTGGTGGTAGCCAGAGGAAGGAAGTGTTGTGGCCTTTATCGCACTAAGGCCAAGATCTGTGGTCCAAGTGTGAATGCTGCTGAGGGCGACTCTATGGAGTTATGGCATCGCAGGCTTGGGCATATCAGTGAGAAGAGCTTGAAGATCTTGGTGAAGAACAAGGTTCTTCCGGAGCTATCAGGAGGGATTCCTAACACGTGTGTGCACTGCTTGGCCGGTAAGCAGAAACGTGTTTCCTTTGCTGATTCTGAACCAAAGAGGAATGCGGAGTTACTATATTTGATACACACTGATGTGTGTGGTCCTATTGAGCCCAAGTCTGTGGGCGGAGCCGCTTATTTCGTCACGTTCATTGACGATCATTCCAGGAAAGTCTGGGCATATCCTGTGAAGCAGAAGAGTGATGTTCTAGCAAAGTTTGTAGAGTTCAGAGCAAAGGTGGAGAAGATGACCGGTAAAGAAATAAAGCGAGTTCGATCTGACAACGGGGGAGAATACATCGGTGCCTTCGATGCTTATTGCGGAGAGCATGGCATAGTGCATGAAAGGACAATCCCGAGGACGCCGCAACAGAATGGGTTGGCAGAGAGGATGAACAGGACGATTGTTGAGAAGATCAGATGCATGATTTCTCAAGCTGGTATTGGTAAACAGTTTTGGGCAGAGGCTGTGCAAACTGCTGTTCATCTGATAAATTTGTCTCCTTCGGCACCTCTGAATGGTGATATTCCAGAGCGTGTTTGGTCCGGGAAGGAAGTGTCGTACAGACATGTGCGGGTGTTTGGGTGCAAAGTTCATGTCCATGTCCCCAATGAAGAGAGATCGAAGCTTGATGAGAAGTCTTGGGAGTGTATCTTGTTGGGATTTCCCAATGAGGAGTTTGGATATAGACTCTGGGATCCCGTGAACAAGAAAATGATCAGAAGCAGAGATGTGATTTTTGTTGAAGATCAAGTGGTTGGTGAGCAGATTGATGCGGAGTCACATGTTCCACAGTTGCCACCTGCGGAGGAGAGGCCCTATGTTGATGATGGGCCAGTAGAGACTGTTGCTGATGATGGGCATGCTGAGGAGGAGGTTGATGAGCTTATTCCTGATGAGGAGATGATCCCGGATGTAGGGGGAGCTCTGCCAGTTGATGTGTCACCTGTGGTGGAGGTTCCTCCTGTCAGATCTGAGAGAGTCAGAAGGCCCAATATCAGGTATTCTCCTCATGAGTATATCTTGCTTACAGATAGTGGAGAGCCTGAGTCCTATAAGGAGGCTCAGAGTGCTGAAGATCGTGAGGCTTGGACGGCTGCTATGGAAGAGGAGTTGTACTCCCTTCAGAAGAACGAGACGCATGACTTAGTCTCATTGCCTAAAGGGAAGAGAGCTTTGAAGAACAAGTGGGTCTTCAAGCTGAAGTTGGATGAAAATCTCTCTCAGCCAAGGTACAAGGCAAGACTAGTTGTTAAAGGTTTCAGTCAGAAACAAGGTATCGATTTCGATGAGATATTTTCCCCAGTGGTGAAAATGTCCTCTATCAGATTGGTGTTGGGTATGGCTGCCTCCATGGATCTTGAAGTCGAGCAGATGGACGTCAAGACGGCATTTTTGCATGGTGATTTGGAGGAAGAGCTATACATGGAGCAGCCCGAAGGCTTTGTGGCTAAGGGGAAGCATCATCTGGTCTGCCGGCTCAAGAAGAGCCTTTTTGGGTTGAAGCAGGCACCCAGGCAGTGGTATAGGAAATTTGACTCGTTCATGATGAAGAGCAAATTCCAACGGACCAGGGCTGATCACTGCGTATATGTGAAGAGGACTGAGAAGGCGTTTACTATTCTGTTGTTGTACGTAGATGATATGCTGATTGTTGGGGATGACAAGACAAGCATAGCTGAGTTGAAGAAAGAGCTCGGTGAGTCTTTTGAAATGAAGGATTTGGGACCGGCAAGGAAGATTCTTGGAATGAAAATCACCAGGGACATGAGTGCCGGTCAACTATGGCTATCTCAGTCTGAGTATGTGGAGAAAGTGCTGAAGAGGTTCATGATGGATAAGGTAAAGTCCGTTGCTACTCCTTTAGCCTGGCACTTCAGACTTTCTAGTTCTCAAAGTCCTTCATCTGAGGAGGAGGTGGAAGAGATGAGTCATATCCCTTATGCATCTGCAGTAGGGAGTTTGATGTATGCTATGGTCTGCACTAGGCCAGACATAGCTCACGTTGTGGGGTCTGTGAGCCGTTACTTGGCAAACCCAGGGAAAGATCACTGGAGTGCTGTGAAATGGATATTCCGCTATCTCCGAGGTACCTCAGACCTTTGCTTAATGTTTGGTGGAGGTCCACCAGAACTTATTGGGTACTCGGACTCGGACATGTCAGGAGATGTTGACACGAGGAGATCCACTTCTGGATTCGTGGTCACATTTGCAGGGGGAGCAGTGTCATGGCAGTCGAGGCTTCAGAAGTGCGTGGCCTTGTCGACAACAGAGGCTGAATATATTGCGTTGACTGAGGCGTCAAAGGAGCTTATTTGGATAAAGAATTTCATGCTTGAGCTTGGTCTCCGACAGGACGTGTACACAGTATTTTGTGACAGTCAGAGTGCTATATTCTTGGCCAAGAATCCCGCCTTCCACTCCAGGACGAAGCACATCGACGTGAAGTATCACTGGATTCAGGATGCAGTTGAGGAGAAGCTGTTGGTGGTGGAGAAGATCCACACGGATGAAAATCCTTCGGATATGATGACGAAGGTGGTCGCAAGGGAGAAGCATGATTTTTGCCGACGGTCGATCGGCATGATGTCCACTTGATGGAGTCAAGGTGGAGAACTCCCCTTTATGGTCTGAAGGGGGAGTTTGTTGGGGTTCAGCCCCTAAAGGACATTTTTTGTGAATTTTTGTGATTCAGAATTTTAGGTTGCAACCTGGTAAAAAGGCACATTGCAACTCGCTTGGCTCTGTCCTTGCTTTTGTTCAGGCAAAAATCTGGGCAGATTTTGGACCGGTTCATCTGAACCGGTTTTGGCGTGAACTGCTAGGGCTGCAGTTTTTATTATCGGATGATTATTATTCCTCAAGGGATTTAGCCGACTCTTGAACCCCCTTGCCCTCCCCTTCACGATTGTGAATCGCCGCCCCCTTTTCTTCTCTCGATTTGGAGAGCCACCGCCTGGAGGTGTTTTGGAGGGGATTTGCTTGTCGCCGGCGCTGCTATCGCTGGAAGGAGTAGGGCTTGTCGCCACCCTTGTCGCCGATCTACAGTTGGAGAAGGAGAGGGTTGTTTGTGTTGCTGCTCTTGTGGTGGTTGTTGCTGTAACGGCCCGTAGACCGCCACAATTAAAAGTACTATCATAACATGTTCTCATTAATCCATATGCGCATCAAAAAGGAATAGAAAAACATTTCCAACAGTTATACACAATGAGTATGCACATATAATCCACAAAATACACTATTACATTTTTGTACACAAGTCCAAAGAAGTCCAAAAGTAATTATACATGGCTAAACATGAGTTTCTATAACGATAACATTATAAAAACTAAGTACAAAACTCCTAAGGAAAGGAGTTATTCTTCGCATCTCTAACGGTGACTGGCTTGCGACTTCCCTGTACCTAAAAATTTAGCATTTGAAACCGTTAGTCTTTCATAAAGACTAAGCGAGGCGCTATTTCTTTAACATGCTATACAGTCAAGCATGCATAATATTATGTATAACATTTCTATAAACATTCCTATAAACAGGTAAAAGCAGTACTAAACAATGTGTACTATTCTAGCAATTGTATAACATGTACAGTAATCTTAAACATGTGTAGATACAAGAGTAAAGGAGTATTCCATACAATTATCATTCATAAATTCTACTCATTAGGAATTATTAGGGGCGAGTGAATCCATTTCATTTTTCATATACATGGTTCATTCATGTTTCATGCTTTGGGTCCACCCCGAAGGGTCTTCATGTTCCAAAATGAGTTTGGACTTTAACATATTCATATATTCATTCATGTGCTAGCCGTTCATTCGCCCGTAATAAGACCTCGTGTCGACACGTTTACGTAACAGTGATTTATTTACTTTTATAATCCCCTCAGAATTTTCATTCGCCTGTTTGCCTTTTACAAGGCCATACATTCTAGCGAGAAGTAGTTTCAGTGATTTATAAGCATGCTTCATATCATCACATACCATAAACATATTTTTCCCTTTTTACATAAAAGTGCGTTTATAAGAAAATATTTGAAAACTATGCATAGATTAAACAAATAGGCCTCACCGTTCCTTTTTCCCTTCCATTGTCATGCCCCACTTCATCGTCATGTCTATTGCGGGATGCCATCCTCCGATATCTGTTTAGCAATCGTATAATAAAATGTTTACACTATTGGGGTTGCATCACATAATAGTTATAACGATGATTCCTAGGGTTGACGTAGACGAAACTATGGGACTTAAATGCAAACAACCCTCCCTGAATATAAGATAGACACATTTATAAGGGGCAACATAAGGGACAATTATAATTACAGAAATGCTGGAGTAACATAAGGGACAGCAGCTGACCAAGGAACTAGCAGCTATTAGAGTATAACAATACTAACAGCAGTATAAAAAGTATACTACAGTAGTATTAAAACTATACTAACAGCAATATACAAAGTAAACTACAGCAGTATTAGAAAACAGCAGATATCTGAACCAGAAACAGCCGGCCAGCATAAGGGACATCAAAACAACAAAGTCTGCAACCTGTTGCAGGTACCAAAATTACAACAGCAAAGCTGATAAGGGCAAGAGTCGGCCAGCTCATAAAACAAAAGACCCAAACAAATTTACACTAGCACAGAAACAGGACTGCATAATGGGGGACTGTCTAAAAGAAATTTAACAGCAGTTACCAAAACTGCACATATGGACTGCATGGCCAGCATAACAAGACAACCGGGGAAAAACATCAAAAGAACAAACAGCAGCATCAGTTCTGAACTAGGGCAGACATCAACATTGAAATACATAAATAATTTTCGCCCACCTGGAACCTAAAAGAGCAGCAGTCATGCAGATCTGAGGGTAGAAGAAATTTCCCCCGAGTTCAACAATAAAAGAAATCCCCAATACAAAAATCTTAGAGCTCCTTCAACATAGCTAAAACTTACAGTGGATCTGAAACACAAGCCCCGACGAACAGAGTTAAAATCAGTCCCAGCAACAGCGCTTTCCAAACCTAGCAGTACACGCAGACGATATCAAAATCGAAGGGGGAGAGGAGTAGAGGTTCTGTGAACCCTAGCTGCGAAAAGTCAAGACCGAGAAGGCGAGAATAGAAGAATCGGCATTATCAAAGGTATAGATATATCCTCCACCGCCTAAACCAGCCAATCCCAAATAATCCACCCAAATGCTATCAGCACACCATCACAGCTGATATTAAAAATACCAATTGGTACTAGCCATCAGCACATCAACAATAAGAAAGCTGAATGGGTAATTGATATCAGCACATCCATAATCAGTATACCATCACAGCTAATAGCAATTGCTATTAGCACCTATATCATCACATGTTCCATAAGGAAGTCTAGTAATTCACCCTTAGGCCACAGGACAAGCCTAACTCAAAGTCCCAATAGCATACTCACTTGAGGAAGCAACCTTATTAGCACATTAGTTCGTTTCACTGTTTTATGCTTCATCATAGGGGATAATTCGATTTAGTAACACATAAGAGATCATTCATGTAATGAAATGACTTAAAACTAAGAAAATCAATAAACACGAATATAAAACTTACGAGGAAATGTTGTGCGTCACAGTTGCCGCATGTTGCCGCTGATTGGAAGAGCGGTGTAGCCGTTGTTGCCGTTACCGGAAGGAGGAAGTGTTTCCTCAACTTGCTTGGAGATTTCTCTACTGCTTTCAAAGGCTTCTTCGTCTACGTCGTAAGGTGTTTTCTATCTCGTTTTCACTTGCTATTGTGCTTGAAGAGAGAGTAGATTATTATCCAATTGTAGAGAAGTTGTGTTCATCTTTGTTGGTGGAGAAGGTTGGATTTGCTGTCAAATCCGGTGGGTGTTCTAGGTTTGGGCAAACCTAGATTATCGTTGTAATCCTTATTTGTTATAGTGGATTTCGTTGTGCCGTGCCCCGTGGTTTTTGACCTTCAAGTTATGAAGGTTTTCCACGTATATCTCTGTGTTTGTGGGTTTGTTTTGTTGGTTTGTTTTTCTCAGGTTTTGTATGCTCTATTGATCGGTGGGAGACGTCGTCATTTGCGACCTTCATTCCCTACAGGTTGTTGGTTCTGGCGAATAGCCAACGAAGAAGAAGGGAACATTTGTTATATATAAGCCAAGTTTAGCGAATGCGCCGATATATAAATGTTGTGGATCGCTCGGGGTCTTCGGTAGATCGGGCAAGTTGACCGCCTTAGCCCGCTAGCGCCCGAACGTGCAAACAGATAAAGGGATCTCCTGAGAAGACCGAGTCCAAGAGCTGATGACGTGCAAAACTCACAATCGGGGTGAAAAACCACGCGGTCGGAGCTGTGTCGGCCTAACATTCACTATGCTTTGAGTTCTCCTACAGATTCGTTCTTGAGAGAGCGATGGCGACAGGCCGCGGCTCGTTACAACGATGGAGGTGAGAGAGAGAGTCTGTTGCCTTCCTCTAATGCGGGTTTGCCCCTCGGGTCCAAGCTTCGCCCATACCAATGCGAGCCTTCGACTCCTTGATTGGTCTGTCAATAACGAGCTCCAAGTGATCTCCCAGCGGTCTGCTGATAGCGGGTTCCAAGCCTCCAAGCGATCTGCTGATAGCGAGTTCCAAGCCTCTCAGCGGTCTGCTGATAGCGAATTTCAAGCCTCCAAGCGGTCTGCTGATAGCAAGTTCCAAGTCTCCAAGCGGTCTGCTGATAGCAAGTTCCAAGCCTCAAGCGGTCTGCTGATAGCAAGTTCCAAGTCTCCAATCTCTAAAGAGAGAGAGAGAGAGAGAGGAAGGGAAAGAAAGAGAGAGAATCCCTCCTCCCAAAAGTGAGTGAATGAGAGAATAAAATGGTCTATTTATAGGCTTTTGAAGGGGCGGCCCGGTAATTATACCCGCTAATTATTGGACCGGCCAATAGGATCGCCCGGATTCTATCACGCGGATCGTCAAATTTCCGGAAATGACGGCCCTACCCCCAAACCCTAAACGGGAATAGCCGGAAGGAGGAGACGGCGCGCGGCCACCGGCCAAGACGGCGGTCGGGACGGAGGGCGGCCGGCCCGTCCTCGTGCGGCCTTGCCCAAGCCCGGCGAGGCCTTGGGCGGCGGCGCCCTAGGCGGCCGCGGCCTGGGGCTTCCTCGCCAAAGGCCGCGCGGCCTCGGGCGGAGGCGCCCTAGGCCAAGGCAGCGGCCTTGGGCGGTCTAGCTCGCCAAAGGCCGGCGCGGCCTCGGATGGCGGCGACGCCCTCGGCGGTCGCGGCCTAGGGCGACCGGGCCCAAATCTGGGGCGGCGGCCTTGGGCGACCGCGCCCAAGGCCGGCGTCGCATTGGGTGTCGACGCTCTAGGCGGTCGTGGCCTAGGGCGGCCGCACCTTGACCGGGGCTGCCGGTCATGGCCGACGCCGGGCGGCCGGCCCTTGCGTGGCCTGCCGCCGACGTGAGGGGTTGCACGGGGATCACGACCTGCTTGCGGGATCCGGTGCGCCGATCGCGTGACGGGCGGAGCTTTTCTTGCGGGGAGCATTCTATGAATATTGTGTTTCCTTGTTTGTTAATCCTTCCGTAAGCGAAGATCTCCTCTGTAATGGGTTTGACACCATCAATAAAAATATCATCAAATATTGTATTCACATCTCCGCATCACTATAATTATCATTGAAGTTGATGTCATAATCATTTTCAATTTTGTCAATCATCAATATTCGTGCTAGCAACTATAACGATGTTATGTCAGCCTCATGATTTTAAGTGGTTGATGTGATTTTAATCAGCTAATTAATAGTCTTGGTTGACTATTGTTGACTGCTCATTAGCATCACACAAGATCTAATTATTTTCGTTAAATTCCCAGAAATTAATTGCTAATTAATTATTCGAAAACATCGATGCCATCGCCTGGAGTCATGCAATTAACGAATAAGAACACGCATCGTAGAGAGAAACAATCTATGTTCCCGTATGGCCCTGACTGTAAATGAACATTTTTGCGCCTCTAAGATGTTTCCGCTATGTGGTCTGCGATCAGAAACGGAATTGCAAAAGCTAAATGACGATCGTATGCAATATCACGGAAATCTCCTTCTCACTCTTGATTTTCAAAGATGGAGTTGAGAGTGCTCTGGAACTCAAGGATGAAGACTCTCACGAAAGGTTGAAGCTGTGACTTGAAATCTTGTAACCTAGATCAAAGAGATCCATCTTTTATATAGGCTCTCGAAACTACCGCCAGCGGTAGAGCTACAGCCCCGCGCTAGCGTTTCGCGTCAGTTCGATGTGTGTGTGGCATCTCGCCGACATTCCCTTCACGACGACATTCCTTCTTGTCGACATAGCTTCTCGAAGATATGCCGCTCGCGCTAGCGTTAATGCCGGACGTTAGCGTCTCGACGATATTTCTTCTCGTCGACATAGCTTCTCGACGATAAACTACCGCTCGCGGTAATGTTACCGTCGGACGTTAGCTTTCTTTTCATAGCTTTGGCTGCATTCAACATTCTACATACACAAGGGTATTGTTCCAGTAGTTCATGCACACTATAAACACACGACAAGCATGATCAAATACAAAATGAGATTTGTTATTCTCAAACCAAGATATGCGGAACTCGTGCTCCAACAGATTGCTCCCTCAACAAAACTTCAATAAGGTTTGAAGATCTAATCTTGAGGAATTGTTTTTTCCGTAGGATAAAGCGCCGAAGAAAGAGCCCGTCGTATTAATTCCGCTGACCGTCGGTTCAAAAATTAAGCTCGTGAATTCGGGCTAATTTTGATGTCACGAGTATTTAGCTCCGAAAAAATTATCTTACAAGAGTTCAACACTCATATATAGTTAATTAGCAAGAGAGAAATTAGGGGCCAAATAATGTGTAGTTCACATGCATAGAATATGTGATTTTAGGCATGAAATAATCTCATTCATGTGTAACCAAAATAAATAATAATACTAATTAAAAAAAATTGGGAGGGGACTAGAGGGAATGAGTTTAGAATTCATTTCATGGTCAATATTCATATTTTTTTCATTCATTGATTAAGGTTCCCTTCGGCGCGTCGGCGGCGGTCGTGAACGCGGTGATTATGAATCGTAGTTTGTGAACCCCCCAACCATTTTATGTTCAAAACTAAGTTTTCTTTTCTTGTTGGCGGTCATAATCATTGTCTTGTCAAACACGCGTTCTACGACTGACATTTTTGTCTAAAGTCGTAGAGCAAAAACGCAGCGCCAAACAAAGCCTAAGTAATTAATATCATTCTTTTTTATTTTCTATAAATGAAAACAAGATTAGAACCTTAGATAACTAGAGATTAATTTGACCTTAATCATGAAATGAACCTCTGTATTTGGCCACATATATATATATATATATATATATATATATATATATATATATATATATATATATATATATATATATGGAAATGATGTAGTGGGAGAGTCAGATAGAGAGCAAAATATTTGTTTTATTTACTTTCAAAAATGAAATGCAGTTAATATAAATAGTAATAAATAAATGAAGTAATATTATTTTTAATAATAAATAAAGTAAAAAAACAAAGGTTATGCAGTGATAAAATAAATTAAGAAATTGTTAAAAGCAAATCAATATTGGCTATTTTCAAACCCAAAAATGCTCCCTTTTTTTCTTCTTCTTAAAATACTGCGAGCAACACTAACTCGCAAACAACCGCCGTTGTTCCTCGCCAAGTACCGCTTCGCCCACGCCGCTCGTCGCTTCGACGATGAATCCTCCTATCAACGCCAAATCTTCTCATCATCGTAAGCCATCGTTAGGAAGAAGCTGGTAATGTTGCTTCGGACGATAGTTTTCTAAGCGGGTTGGGGATCCTTCAAGCTACGAAAGGCGGCTCGAGAATCTCACTTTTGCTCCAAAAAAAATACTTAGTCTCTAGAGAGATGGTCTGTCACCCTCGAGATTTTCTCTCTCTACCGTTGTTACGAGCAGCGATCTATCGCGATCGAGTTCTCAGCTTTCAATCGTAACAAACCAGAAGATTGTGGAATTTGGTCGGCACAGCTCCGACCGCGTGGTTTTTCACCCTTTCCGAATTTTTCACGATAAAAAGTCTTATTGTGAATATTTATTAACTTTCATATTGACTGTTTGTGCGCTCGGCTCGCTCTTCAGCTAAGATGATTCAATTCGATCGGTCTACCAGAGCGTCGAGTGACCCGCAACAAAGATAAACATTATCCAGTAATTCAAAGGCTTTCAAACCAGAACTTATTGCTGCCTAATCATCCAAAGCACACACTTCATTCTCTCTAGTAAGGTTTGCGGAAATTGGAGAGAAATTTAGAGATTCTTTAAGAGGAAATTAAGTAAAAAAAAGAGGAGAAAGAGGTTCAAGATCACTTGGATCAGCAAAATATTTCATCTTCTTACCAAAGAAGCAAGGAATTTCTGATGTGATTCATACTTAATTAGCTTGTTTAAGCTTCAAAAAATAGTTGAAAATGAGTAAGGAAAGCTCCTTAGTTCGAACTTGAAAAACACATGTCTTTATACGATGCATGCAATGTTCAACAACATCAGACGGAAACAGCTGTTAATTACAATCTTTTGACTGCACGGTGCGTCGGTGACTCCCGCACTCGTTGAGAACTGAATGACGTCATTCCTCGATATGGGTCTTGTGCATGATTGCATACTGCTGCAATGTTGGTGTAGTAGAGCTTTCAAGGAATCAATGTGTTACATTTCTACAACTTCACTTAAGTCACCTACAATGACAAAAAAATATTTTCATTAGATTCATTATTGAAACCATTTTATTCTACTCTTTTTACATGAAAATTGTTCATTATCACTAATATTCTCGCCATGGACAAGATTTCATGCGCATATTGCAGAAATATGAGCATCTCTATACATGTCATGAATTACGCTTCAACAAGTTAGCAGTTTGTAGGAATTCTGATCATGTCGAGGCGAGAATGAGCAAACGATAACTATAGTAAATAATATATATTTAATCTCAAAGGTGCCTTAGTATTTGCTAACTATTATGTCAAGCATTTTAATTGGTTTGTGCTTGACAAATTAGTTCACAACTAGCAAATTTCATGAAAAAGGCACGGTTTGCGGTTAACAAAAATGTGCGGATAACAATTCTCTAAATTGAATGTACATGCGATGCATTCAAGGGATGTTGGACATTGTGCACGAAGGAATAACATGTAGCAATCAGAATTAATTTGGTCGCGCCACCAATCCGTAAGATAATTGCTCTCTGCTCTCGGGTGCGACCCTACCCGGTCACGACAGTCGCCCGGCCTCACGTCGCTACCGTCACTCACGGACCCCGGAGCACAATGACCAAATGAAACGACATCCATCGTACAGTGCTATCATCACTCATGGTTTGGTTGCACCCAAGAGCATCAACCACGGGCGGAGCCCGTGCAAAACTGCTCGTATAAATATATATTAATCTAATTGTCTATTTTACTATCCACTCAGATCTTAGAGATCAATATATAGTTGGATAGATCTCGTAGAGCCAATCGAGATCAATTGAAAATTATTGTATTAATTTGAATTTAAATTAAAATGTCGTATAATTTTTAATTGAATTCACAGTTAAAAAAAAACAGCAATTGGTTATACATTATCCAACATTATAAGAGAGAAGAATACATTTCAACATTGAATATAGATTCAGCTACTTACAGTTAATCACCCCCACCTTCATTTATTTCATTCACATGCATATGGGACTTTCTCCCCTTCAATAATAATAATAATAAATAAATAAATACAATAAATAAATACAAATGAAATATTAAATCTAGGGTATCCATTAAGTTGTCTTTGGTGCAATATTCAAAATTGTGAAACATATCCTCATTCTTCTCATTCTTTTACTCTAATGACTTAACATATATCATAGAAAAATAGAAATTCATAAAGTATAATAACTATTTGTGTAATTACATTATATCCTTATAATAAAAGTAACGATGAAATTTCATAAAATTCAAAAGTTTTTAGTAGATCTTCTAAACCTACTATTGTAGGTTATCATTAGGCCTACAAAAACTAATTGCTTACTTTAAAATTATTTTTTATTAAAATATAAATATTTGTAAAAAAATTAATTATAAAATATTGATATATATATTTTTTACGGTCATTTTGAGTACTCATATGTATATGTTGTGGGCGAAGCCCGCCGTCACCAGCTGGGTACTGTCGAGTGCGGGCGTAGCCCGCTCAAGTGCGGACACGGCCTGCGACGCTCCCCTCAAATTTCAAGATGCCGCAATTACCGGCGCTCCCCTCAAAAAAACTATAAAAAGACTTCAAGATCTTCATTTGAAGACAAACAACCATGAAGAGAAGAGAGAGCTCTGCAGTTTTTCGGTGAAAACTTGGCACTCTACTCGCTCTCCCGCTCAAGTGATCATTCTGCTCTCTCTCCCGCTCAAGGGTTCACTCCGCTCTCCAAAGTGACTGCTCTAGAAGTCGTTCCTGTGAGCACCAAGGAAGACTTTGTTTCTTTTTTCTCTTTCAAATACTTGTAAACGGAGCGGTGATATGCCACCCTCTCAAGAATTCAAACACTTGTAACCACCTAAGAATTAGTGGATTTGGTTAGCACCGAACCGACCCTATGATTTTTAAACTTTCCGGATTTGGGTAGCACCGAACCGACCCCATGATTTTTGTAGTCTGGTGAGAAGACGAGATTGTTGAATTTTTTGGGTCTGCTATCGATCAAGAGAAACAACGATGGACAAAGAAGGTTATATATTTCAACTAGGCAATCACTTTACAAATACACACGGCTGAATACAAGTTGCATCCAACTTGAATCACAACAGCCTATAGAAAGTAAGACTTTGGTCACGGACAAGGTCCGCTTCTCCTTCGGAGCACACCGCGCTGGTGATACTCGCTCCAATACTCGCTCCTCGCTATCGCCGGTGGTATCGCTAGCGCAGGCGCTAGCTCTCCAACTTGCAAGCTCGCTGCTCGCACTCCAGGCTACTCGCACACTCGCCGTGCGACGATTCCTCCAATACTCGCTAGCGCGAGCGCTATCACTACCGCCGGGCGCTATCTCCCGAGTAGATACTCGCACTTCTCGCTTCTCGCCGCTTCTCGCCGCTTCTCGCCGCTTCTCGCCGCTTGTCGCTACCGCGCGCGCTAGCACTAGCGCCGGCGGTATCTCCACTGCTCGCTACTCGCTCTAGGGAGCTAGCCGAACTTACTCCAAGTCCGATGCTCGCCTGGTAGCACTCTGGTATCTCTAACTCGCTCAGAGTTGATGATACTCGCCACTTCTGATGATATACTCGCCACTCTGAAGTATATACTCGCCGCTATCAGAATGGATACTCTTTGGAGGGGGGTACCCCTCTATTTATAGGCAAAATAAGGGGGGTGGCGAGTATGAGCTAGCGCTGGCGCTGGCGCTAGCGCTAGCGCTGGCGCTAGCTCACTTCAAATCTAACACTCCCCCTTGAAGTGAGCTCCAGGAACAACTCCAAGCAATGAGCGAAGCCTCCGGAACGGCCCCGCAGATAGGGGCTTCGTGAATATATCCGCCAGGTTCTCTTCACTTCGCACATGCTCCACAGCGATCAAGCCACTCAGCACCTTCTCTCTGATGAAGTGATGCTCGATCTCTATGTGCTTGGTCCTTGCATGACAAACTGGATTGGTTACCAGTTTCAATGCACTCTCGTTGTCCCCGCATAACACAGTAGGTCCGCTGACCTCCTCATCCACATCCTCCACTAGTCTCCTTAGCCAGACACACTCCTGAGCTGCTAAGGACGACGCCTTGTACTCGGCCTCCGTGGTAGAAAGGGAAATGGAGTCCTGCTTCTTGCTACACCACGAGATAGCAGCTGCTCCACACAAGAACACATACCCTGATGTCGACTTGCGATCATCAGCGTCACCTCCATAGTCTGCATCTGTGTACCCGTGCAGCTTGAAGTTAGACTTCTCCTCATAGGACAACCCCATCTCAAGGGTGCCCTTCACATACTTCAGAATCCCCTTGGCTGCCTCCAGATGAGGCTTCCGCGGCTCCTGCATATACCGACTAACTCGGCCGACAGCAAAGGCGATGTCCGGCCTCGTGATAGTCAAGTATATAAGACTCCCCACCAGTGCCCGAAAGATCTTCGGATCAGGAAGAATTCTCCCTTCTTCCTTCCGAAGCTTCAGCCCCGCCTCCAGAGGAACGGAACTGCTCTTCCCCTCCTTCATGCCGAATCTTTCGACGATCCTCTCGGCATATGCCCTCTGGGAAACATTCAGTCCGCCTCTTCTCTTCTCTACTTGGAGACCAAGGAAATGGTGCAGTTCACCAAGATCCTTCATCTCGAAGCGTATGGAAAGCTGCTCTCTCAGCGCCGCGACCTCCTCAGGGTTGTTCCCTATCACGATCATGTCGTCGACGTATAGCAGCACTAGCACGTGAAGACCTCCATCCTTCTTCACGAACATGCTGGAGTCCGAGTCTGAGGCATCGTAGCCGCAGAACTGCAAGTACTCCGCAATCTACCCATACCAGGCTCTCGGCGCCTGTTTCAGACCATAGAGGGCCTTCTTCAGCTTGCAGACGTGACGCGGATGGGACTTGGACACATATCCAGGTGGTTGCACCATGAATATGTCTTTGTCGATCTCTCCGTATAAGAACGCGTTCTTCACGTCCAGCTGCCATAGCTTCCAACCTCGGCACGCTGCCAAAGCAATGATCGTCCTCACCGACGTCATCTTCGCTACAGGACTGAAGGTATCCTCGTAGTCCTCTCCGTAGGTCTGTGAGAAGCCTCGAGCGACAAGCCTCGCCTTGTACCGCTCCACTTCTCCATCAGCCCTCTTCTTCACCTTGTACACCCACTTGCAGGTGACAGGTTTGATGCCCTCCACCATGGGAACCAGGTCCCATGTCTCGTTCTTCTTCAGGGCCTCCATCTCTTCCTCCATGGCCTCGTCCCACTCCTTGATGCCAGCTGCATCCTCAAAGCAGGCAGGTTCCCTCTCATCAAGCGGTCCTGCGAAGAAGCAGGAAACCAGACTCACGAAGTTCCCCTCCTTATAGCGAGCAGGCGGAACGATGGTCCTCTTCGACCTCCTCAAGGCTTGGCCACTATCTACCACTCCGGTAGACTCCTCTGCTTGAGCTCCTCTCTGAGCTCCTCTCAGAACTCCTCCTGTAGCGGTGCTCTCCCTGCTACTTGAGTTCGTAGCTCCCCCTGAGCCAGAAGCTCCTCCTGAGCTAGATGGCAATGGAGCACTTGGAGATAACTCCAACTCCACAGTAGGGTCCTCAGCGACCCACTCCTCTTCCCTACTAGCTTCTCCACTCTCCGGCAGCTCCACAGAAGAGACTCCCTGGTATGAGACCAGTTCGTCAAACACAACGTCGCGCGAGACGACGAACCTGTGAGTCTGCGGATCCATGCACTTCCACCCCTTCTTCCGCTCATCGTAGCCGATGAAGATACACTTCCTTGCCTTCGGCTCCAACTTTGTTCTCTGAGCGTCCGGGACGTGCACGAAGCAGGTAGAACCGAACACCTTCATGTGACCCACATTGGGCTTCTCCCCGAACATGAGCTGGTGCGGAGAAACCATCCTGTTGGGACTCAATGGTAGCCGGTTGATCACATGGGTGGCGCACGTCATTCCCTCTGCCCATAAGGCCTTGGGAATGCTCTTGGCATGTAGCCAACTCCTGGTAGTCTCCACCAGATGGCGGATCTTCCTCTCTGCCACCCCATTCTGCTGAGGGGTGTGAGCGCAGGAGAGCTCTCGCCGAATGCCGAACCTCCTGCAGAGGGAAGCAAACTCATTGGAGGTGAACTCCCCTCCATTGTTGCTTCTCAGCTTCTTCACTCTGCGGTCCAACCTCCCCTCCACAAGTTCCTTCCACTCTTGGAACTTCTTGAGTACTTCTGACTTCTCTCTCAGAAAGTATACCCACGTATAGCGGGTGTAGTCATCCACCAGAACCAGCGCATACTTATTGCCTCCATAAGTAAGGGTGGCGCACGGCCCCATAACATCAGCATGTATGCACTCAAGAGGTGCCCTACACCTGGTCTCCGACTTGTCAAATGGAAGTCGATGTGACTTTCCATATTGGCATCCGTCGCACACATGGTCGTCGCCGTAGGAAGAGAGATGAGGCAGGCCACTCACTAGGCCCTTTGCTTCCATCATCTTCAACTTGTCCATCCCCACATGACCCAGCCTCTCATGCCAGATCACAGCGCTGTCGTTTGTCTTCAGCTTGTCCACGTAGGCACTTGCAGACAGAACATACAAGTCCTTCACCCTTCTCCCGGTGAGCGTGACGTCAGCATCGACAGACGATAGGTTCTTCAGGAACTTTACCTCCTTCGGTCCGAACAGCACGTGGTAACCAGCATCCACTGCGTTGGCAACCGAGAAGAGGTTCTTCTTCATGCCAGGCACGTGATAGACACTCTTCAGTGTTACTGGCTTCTCTATACTCCCAAGGGACTCCTTCCCTTCTCGCTCCACTGGATGCACCGTATCATCCGCAGTGATGATAGCATCCGATCCTTCATATGCTGCCGAGGAGGCAAACTTCGACATATCTCCAGTGAGATGATGCCCGCAACCGGAATCCACTATCCAGTCGTCCTCGAGGTTGATGGATGCTAAGACATCGACTGACGTTGCCGTCATCTCTGCCAGGAAACAATTGTCCCCCCTCTCACCGCCCTGGTGACCTCCACCTCTTCCTCCACCTCTTCGATGGTCTCCACCTCTCTGATGGTCTCCACCTTTCTCAGCAACATGACCGGCCTGGAGATTAGACCGACAATCCTTTGCCATATGCCCGTACTTCTTACAGGCAAAGCAAAGGTATCTCCCCTTCTCGTCACGGGCAGGAAGGAACTTCCCCCATCTCCCTGAGAGGACGTTGAAGGTCCCTCTCGGGGGTTCTTCTTCCTCTTGTCCCAGGATCTCCTCTTTCCTGAGAACAAGGCCTCGCCATCTCCTCCTGAGATGGATACTCCCGTCATCTGCTTCGCCAAGCTCTCCTGTGACGACAGCAGGTTCTCTAGCTCCAGAAGGGAGGGCTGAATAGCCCATCCTTGCACGGAAGTAACGAAGGGGACATACTCCCTCCTCAAGCCTCGGAGTATGTGCCGCTTCAACTTCGCCTCTGAGATTGGCTCGTCAGGATCCAAGGCCGAGATCTCCCCACATAGGTTCTTCACCTTCAGGAAGAAGGTGGATATCGCCATCTCGCCTTGAGTCGACTTCGCCAACTCATTCTCCAGGAATTGTAGCCGCGCCACATTCTTCTTGTTGAATAACCCATCGAGGGCTATCCAGATCGCAGACGCTGACTTGCAACCAATGATGTGGTCGAACAAGTCAGGTGATATGGCTCTCTTCAAGGTGAACTCCGCCTTGGCGTTGGTCTTCCTCCAAGCTCTCACAGCTGGACCATTATCGCCGGCAGCTACAACTTCCTCTTGCTCCCCACCACCAACAACCTCCCAGAGATCCTCTCCAAGAATGTAGCTCTCCATACAAGACATCCACTTCTTGTAGTTGGTCTGGGTGAACAACTCAATGCCTAGTCCTCTTGCAAAACCTCCTCCACCGTCCATCTTGGATGACAACCTTGAACTCTGATAGCAGGCGCTGCTTCAGCAACCTCCCTCCTCTGATACCATGTTGAATTTTTTGGGTCTGCTATCGATCAAGAGAAACAACGATGGACAAAGAAGGTTATATATTTCAACTAGGCAATCACTTTACAAATACACACGGCTGAATACAAGTTGCATCCAACTTGAATCACAACAGCCTATAGAAAGTAAGACTTTGGTCACGGACAAGGTCCGCTTTTCCTTCGGAGCACACCGCGCT
This sequence comes from Dactylorhiza incarnata, assembly GCA_033032865.1. NCBI lineage: Eukaryota > Viridiplantae > Streptophyta > Magnoliopsida > Asparagales > Orchidaceae > Dactylorhiza > Dactylorhiza incarnata. The sequence continues at coordinate 601,891 of JAWHQI010000310.1, read as the reverse complement.
GGTGATACTCGCTCCAATACTCGCTCCTCGCTATCGTCGGCGGTATCGCTAGCGCAGGTGCTAGCTCTCCAACTTGCAAGCTCGCTGCTCGCACTCCAGGCTACTCGCACACTCGCCGTGCAACGATTCCTCCAATACTCGCTAGCGCGAGCTCGCCGCTTCTCGCCGCTTCTCGCCGCTTGTTGCTACCGCGCGCGCTAGCACTAGCGCCGGCGGTATCTCCACTGCTCGCTACTCGCTCTAGGGAGCTAGTCGAACTTACTCCAAGTCCGATGCTCGCCTGGTAGCACTCTGGTATCTCTAACTCGCTCAAAGTTGATGATACTCGACACTTCTGATGATATACTCGCCACTCTGAAGTATATACTCGCCGCTATCAGAATGGATACTCTTTGGAGGGGGGTACCCCTCTATTTATAGGCAAAACAAGGGGGGTGGCGAGTATGAGCTAGCGCTGGCTCACTTCAAATCTAACAGAGATGGTCCAAGCTGGCGACCATGAAGGAGATGTGGGTAGCTCGGCAAATGGAGGCAAGTTTGTGACGCGAGCTGATTTCGAAGTGTTTGGAGGAGACCATGCGAGTAGCTCTTCTTCTTCATGGGGAGGGCACGGCGACCTCACCTCATCGCATGGCTCCGTCCGAGGATGGTGGCCCTCCTCGGCGAGCAGGGAAGGACCTAGTGGAGGAGGAGCTGGAGCGACCAAGGAGGTCGCGGTTCTATCAGCAGAGCTCGCAGGGAATCCGATTTCGCGAGGTGGATGACCAAGCGAGATCCTGGAATACTCGCCCCTGCGACGAGTATGGGGGAGCTGCTCGCCAGGCCGAGGATCGTCGCCTGTCAGGTGGGAGGAGCCCATTCTGTGAGAAGATTCTCGCATCCCCGTTCAAGAAGAGTTCAGAGAGCCAGTGATGGCCTACTACTCTGGGAGGTATGATCTCGTCTGATACCTCCAGTGGTTCGAGGATGTAGTCTCCATCCGAGCCATGTCGAACTTCTTCAAGTGTAGGCGCTCTTTGCCATCACTTTCCGAGGAAAGGCCAGAGACTGGTTCCATCAGCTAGCAGCAGGTTCGATCTACTCTTTGAAGACCTTCGCTGAGGAGTGACGATGTGATTCTCCACGGCGAAGAAGAGGAAGGAGGCCACAACCCTCTTCTATCTGGCGCAAGGAGTGAGGGAAACGTTAAAGAACTACATCGACCGCATCCAGGAAGAAGTGTTGGACATCCAAGAGGTGGATGGATTCACCCTGCAGCTTGCCCTAACGTTCGGCCTGAGGGAAGGCCTCTTCAAGCTGGAGATCAGTCGGGATCCTCCCATGTCCTATGAAGAGCTTATTGAAAGGGCCAATAAGTTCGTTCAGGGGGAGGCTTCGAATCGCGGATTCTTGGCCAAGCTGACTAGGGAGGAAGAAGAAGAGGAGAAGGCCCCCGTGCCCAAGAAAAGGGAGGAGCCCCGAAAGCAGGAGAGGAGAAGACCGGAGGAGAGGAGGAGAGAAAGAGAGAAGATCTCAGGAGGGAAGAGCCAAGGAGGAGGGAAGAGAGGAGGCCCGTAGTGGCTCCAGAGCGTCGGGAAGAGGAGAAGCGCTATCAGGTCCCCGCTAATAGGCCGCCATGGAGGCAAGTGTTGGATTGTGGAGCCTGACTGCGTTGGGAGTACTGGACACTCACCACGATTTCGCCGGTCGAGCTATGTATGTTTAAAAGGGCCTTATTTTCGGCCTAGGGTTACGGTTGGTTGCAAAAACTGAAGGCGGAGCAGCGGAAGAAGAGAGGTGTAATTTCTTCTTTGATCCTTTCACAGTGATTTTCTGGGCGCGGGTGGTCATGGATTTTTCCCCGGATTTGGGGGTTTTCCACGTTAAAAATCCGTGTGTTTTTGTCTGCGTTTTTCTGCGATTCTTGTGGTTTCCGTAGGCGTCTAGGAAGAAGGGTCTCCCCGGAGAGGAGGAACTTCAACCAGCAGGAGAGGCGTCAGGAGAGAGGACGCGAGGAAGAGATGGTTGTTGCCCGGCAGGGTAACAGGCCACCCCGAAGGAACCAGCGGAGGAAGCCGCAGACAGAAGAAGTTGTTCCCCTCTATTATAAGCTCCATCAGGTAGAGGGGCACGTGACGATGGCCTGCCCGGATTTCTGGGAGGCCAGGAGGAGGCTAGCCGCTGGAGAAGTGGGAGCAGAGCCAAGGAGGCTGGAAGCCCCTGTCGAGCCTGAGAAGCGGGCTGCTCGCCATCATCGGACAGCCCAGATCATTGAGCACCTGTCGAATGCTCGCAGAGGTCCCCTGGTGGACGGCGGGAGGATCGACGACATCCTCCACAGGAACGGGTTTCTTTTTTTTTTCTGTGCGAGCTTCTTCTTTTTAGAGGCGAGGAAGTCGTCGAGCTCCTCATGTTCCCTAGTACGTTTGCGAGGAGATGTCAGCAAGCTCAGTAGCGCAGACAGGGGCGGATCCAGAGGGGGGCCCGAGGGACACGTGCACCCCCATTATTTTTCAAAATTGTTAGTGGATTTGGATTCCTCTCGTCGAGACAATGAATTTTGACTACTTATATGTCAAAAACGGTGGCCAAATGAGGAAGAAACGGCTCCGATAAGATGGAAGCGTTCTCACGTCACGTAACTAGTTTATTTTGGGACAAATATTGGCTATTCGCGGACCAAAGTTGGCTATTTGCAGACCAAAGTTGGCTATTCGTAGACCAAATTTGGCTATTCGCAGACCAAGTTCAGCTATGTGCACCCCCAAAATTATTTTTCAACATGTGACTCACGACCCTCCTACTCACTCCGGTAGCATTTGTGTTTTGAAATTTTTTGTGCACCCCCATTTATAATTTTCTGGATCCGCCACTGAGCGCAGACATATCCTCGACAACCTCTTCAACAGCAGTGTGCGACATCTTAAGTGAGTTCAGAAAGACGGTCCAATAAAAGACCCCCTATATATAGAGTCCCGGAACTAGCCAGGCGGATGCCAAGTAGACATGATACTCGCCCAGAGCAGCTCGTCAAATAGGGGTTGGAAGTTTCTTTCCGAGCTACTTCGTTGCTCGTAAAGAGCGGGGATTGTGTATAACCCATATTCTCCGAGGGTGGGACCCAATTCAAGCCACGTAGGCAAAATGTCAAAGTCAAAGGTCAACACGGAGGACAGGAGTCAAAGACTGAAGACAGCCCAACAAGCAGAGGCATGCAGCAAAAGGCATGGGCGAGTATATGCGAGCACGTGCGAGCAAGCCTCTTATACTCGCCAAGGTGGGCGACCATAGGAGATGCTCGTCGAAGCCAGACGAGATCCCCTCAATGTCGCGTAGTCGTCGGGCAGGGCTGGGCTAAATAACCTCTCCTCCCCTTTGGTTTTCCTATAAATAAGACCCTAGAGGTACTTGGATTGATACATTTTGGCTGAGCTTTCGGAACCTCTTTTTCGAAGACTTGTCCCCGTGAGATATTAACCATCACCCTCGACCGTCATTCTAGATACTCGTCGAGTTGGTGCCTTCCTCGTACCCTGCTCGACCATCTTTGGTTGTGGAGGAGAAGTCTCTTCTGAGCTTCTGGGTACGTGGTGGGACCTCCTTGCTACAGCACCTGAGGTCCTGTTGTTGTCGTTCTAGTCCCTTTGTCGTTGTCAGTCAAGCCGTCTAGTCGGACTACTGGACGAATAACCTTCGACTGCATTGATCCGAATTTTGGAGCCGGAATTTTCCTGGCTTCAACAATTATATAAGTGAATGTAACAGTCTTCATTCTCTTACCGTGCTTTCATTTTCCACCGTTGTATCTTTCACATGTTATATCTGAAACATATTTAATATAAAAAAGTAAAAATAAACATCCGAGAGAGAAAGAGTGGAGAGAGGGGGAGAGTGCGACGGAGAGGGAAAGAGAGAGGGAAAAAAATTAAGTATATACATATTTTTTTTACAAAATAAATATTGTAATATTGATGTATATTTTTTTACGGTCATTTCGAGTACTGATATGTATTGGCGAAGCCCGTGCTGAGGCAGGCGAAGCCCGTTGGATGCGGCCGAAGGCCGCCCGACAGCATCGCGTCGAGGGTGGACGAAATCCGTCGTCGCCAGCCGGGTACTGTCGCGCTTGGCCGTAGGTGCGGAGCCCCGTGTCGGGCACTCGTGTGTGTGTATTCCACTTTGCCTTTCCTCTTAAATTTTTCTGTCCCGTCTGAGAGGGCGACAATTGATCTCTTAACAGCATACTCAAATCCGTGGTTCTTCTGAGAGCATGGTCGTCTTCGTTTACTCTGTTTTTCATTTTTTTTATACTGCTTATGCATTTTGCATCAACAGATTGTTACAATGTATTAATTACTACAACAAGATCTACGTATAGAGAAGTCATTCAATGCTGGAGGATAGACTGCTGTTTTACATTAATTCTTCATGAGAAGAAACACATGGGATTATTACGCACAGTAACTCCATCCCACCATGAACAGCACTTAATTCACTCCACATTCTTTATATCCCAACCATATATGCTTGCAAAATAACACCAACACATTCACATTCATCTTCTCCCCAGCCCTGTTTCTTCAAAAATCAAAGATAAAAAACCTGGTTACTGAAGCAGAGCAGGAAGCCAACTACCTCAACTCAGTAATGGTGAAAGATTAAAACAGCCAGACAGCATCCTTCTAATCCATGCCCAGCTATACATCCTTCACATTTACCGCACCACTACCCTTCCCTTCCAGCGCCGGTCCCCCCAACCTCACCACCCCTTCCTCCGGCCATTAATCGATGCTGAAGAAGCTTATATAAACCCCTATCATCCTCTCATGTCGACCCACACATATTCCTTCATACATCCTGCAACCATGCATTTCTCTTTCGCAACTCTGTTTTTCCCCCTGCTCGCTCTCTGCCACTGGCTCGCGCCGGCGGAAGCCAGGACCTTCTTCGTCTTCGGCGACTCGCTCGTCGACAACGGGAACAACAACTACCTGGCGACCACGGCGCGGGCCGACGCGCCACCGTACGGCGTCGACTACCCGACCCACCGCCCGACCGGCCGCTTCTCCAACGGCCTCAACATCCCCGACCTCATCAGTGCGTTGGGATTGAATATTAATTCTTGCGCGCTAGTTAAGTTTCTTCTTCTTCCTCGAATTGTGATCAAAGAGTATACTTGCTGCATGCGCAGGTGAGCAGATTGGCGCGGCGGAGTCCACATTGCCTTACCTGAGCCCGGAGCTGCAGGGGGAGAGGCTGCTCGTCGGCGCCAACTTCGCCTCCGCCGGAATTGGCATTTTGAACGACACCGGCGTTCAATTTGTAAGCTTTTTTGTTTTCTATCTCTTTTCTTTATAAAATGAGTTGCTGGGAATCCATTTGTTGATATGAGAGAATGTGATTTGCAGCTGAATATTATAAGAATCAACAAGCAGCTGGAGTACTTCGAGCAGTATCAGGAGAGGCTGAGCTCTCTGATTGGTCCAGATCAGACTCGACGACTGGTCAACGAGGCCCTCGTCCTCATAACTCTCGGGGGCAACGACTTCGTCAACAACTATTATCTCGTTCCTTTCTCCGCCAGATCCCGAGAGTTCTCTCTCCCCGACTATGTCCGCTACATCATCTCTGAATACAAGAAAATCCTCGCCGTAAGTTAATTCCACGCTCATTTTTTAGGGTTTAAGGTTTAGGATTTAGAATTTATTAACCGCAACTTGAAATTGTCTTGTCGCGACCCAAAAATTTTCAAAACACCTGTTTTTTTCTTACCATCTTTAGCAGGATTTTATCTCCAGTCAAACTTGGTAATAAAGGACTAGTATTTAACATTTTGGTGTGCGGATAGCTTTTTGTGTGTGCGCATAAATTGCGGTTAAATCCACGTGGCTGAGGCGGGTCCCACGGTTGCTGTTAATTTATGCTGAACAAGAGGCATTAATGTTGGGGTTGGTGGATTTAGAAAGAGTTGATGCTGCGAGCATTGATTTTGATGGTTGAGAATTGATTGATTCGCAGAGGATGTACGAGCTGGGGGCGCGGCGGGTCATGGTGACGGCGACGGGGCCGCTCGGCTGCGTGCCGGCCGAGCTCGCCCTCAGGAGCCGCAACGGGGACTGCGACGCTGAGCTGCTGCGCGCCGCCGACCTCTTCAACCCGCAGCTGATGCAGGTCATCAGGGAGCTCAACGGGCAGATCGGCAGCGACGTGTTCATCTCCGCCAACGCGTTCAGAATGCACATGGACTTCATCTCCAACCCGCAGCTATACGGCAAGCCCTAACTAACCCGCCTTCGAAATCTCGAACTTTACATTCAATTTTCCTTTTTTTTAAAATTTGGTGTGGCATTAGTAATTTGATGGTAGATGAAGATGCTCGTGATCTGCATTGACTGCACAAGCTTATAGAATTCATGACTCAGCATTTGTTATTTGCAAAATTACAGATTGCACCCCCTCGACCTTTTGAAATTACAAATACCTCCCTTGGCGATTTGCATTTAATAACATGGATTCATGCATGTGATGATATCTAAAAAGTTTTTATAATTTCAAAAGTACGAGGGGTGAAACTTGTAATTATGCCAACACTCATCATAATTACAAGTTGGAAAGAGACATGACTTCGTGAGGCAAAAATTTTTCGTCCGGACTCCAGGTAGATCTACTAGGAGATCGAAATAAGGGTTTGAACGGGTTCATCGCACCCCTTTAATTTTGGCAATTGTTAACCGCACCCCAATTTTGGTTATCCGCAACCCTTTTATATGAAGTATTACGAGTTTTTTTTTTGGAAATACGCCTTGTACAAAAAATGCATGCACAATGCATATTTACAAAAATTTGTTATAGTTACGCCCATGTTTCAATTCGGGCGGCAATACGTCTTGTGTGTACATTTTTAGCAAAAGTGTTCAACACGAAAGTTGTAGATCTCGACGATATCTACAACTTTCGTGTTTAACATTTTTCCTAAAAATGCTTGTACAAGGCGTATTTCCAAAAAAATGCATAATACTTCATATAAAAGGGTTGCGGATAGCCAAAACTGGGGTGCGGTTAACGATTGCCTTAATTTTTTAGTTTTAATCGTCACTGTTCGATCCTCCACGCGGCAATACAACGAAAATCTCAGACCTAAATTTCAAAAAGAAGCTCGGACGAAAAATTCCTCATGAGAGTGAGAGACAGGGAGAGCATGGGGGACAAAAAGGAAGAGATGGGATGGAGTGAGATTGTGAGAGAAAGAGGAAGAGAGAGAAAGTGAGAGAGTGAAAAGACAGCTAGAGGGAGAGAGAAGGGAGCATGGGGGACCCATGCAATAATGCTAGCTCCATTTGGTACAGTGGTGGCGGTCATGAACGCAGTGGTTAAATAGTCATTCATGTCATCCACTTGAACAAAAAAGTGAATGAAGTTCTTTACGTGCCCATTCACGAATGACGTTTTTACCACTGCGTTCACGACAGTCACCCCCACGCTAAACAGAGCCTTAGTTACCACTAAACTCTAAAACCCTAAACCCTGAACTCTAAATTTTAAAACCCTGTGTTATTATAGTATACAAGATTACATAACATAATTCATATGCTTAATCTTTTGTATAAAAGTTTAAGATTTGGCGCTTTGCTTTGAGCCTTATTTTTTTTTTGTACAGGTTTTGTCACATCAAAGATCGCGTGTTGCGGACAGGGGCCATATAATGGGATTGGGCTATGCACCATAGCCTCAAACCTGTGCCCAAACAGAGACATTTATGCATTCTGGGACGCGTTCCATCCGACGGAGAGAGCCAGCCGAATCATCGTGAGCCGATTCATGTCCGGGTCAGATGAATACATGAGCCCGATGAACTTGAGCACAATCTTAGCAATGGACGCGCGTGTTTAATTAGGGTTTCGTTGCGGTCAATTCGTATTTAGTTATATATTAAATGTATTTCATATATATATTTTTTAATCGAGTCCGATGAGTGCGCAAAATTTAATTAGCACGCCTTGCTTTTAGTTTGAAGGGAGTCCATGAGATATGTGAGCCTTGTTAGGGTTTAATTGAATAAAGGCATTTGTAAACTCCATTATTAAACATGTTATTCTGAATCTTTTTATTTCTGACACAAACAGAGTATCCTGATCAGGACAGGCAGGAGGCTCCGCCCCTATCAATTAATTATTGTAGCTTAAAATAAACATATTATCAATTAAATAATGTGGAAAGTAGTTATACGTTACTTTTCATTTTTTGTTAAAAAAACTCTCATCATGATGCATATATAACCGTGCATGCCAAATTAACTCTAAAAACATTGAAGGGTATAATGGTAACTTCTCCAAAACACTGCCAGCATATCTAATGAGAGCCTTCCTCGAAAATATTGCTAGCATGTCTAATGATAGTCTACCATAATAAATATATGAGCTCTACTAAAAGCTTTTTAAATTTTATGAATTTTCATCGTTACTTTTAATTTGGGATAAAATATAATTACTTGAATGAACATTGTATTTTGATTTTTTTTTAATAATTAATAATATATTTAAGTCATTAGTTTAAAATAATAAGATTATATTTGACAATTATGAATGTTTCACCCAAAACAAGATTTTTCTTATAATATAATATTGTATATATATTAATGCATATATGTATATCATTAATGATAGACTGCCATTAGAAATGCTAGCAATGTTTTTGAGGAAGGCTGTCATTAATGAACATTGTATTTTGATTTTTTTGAAATAATTAATAATATATTTAAGTCATTAGTTTAAAATAATAAAATTATATTTGACAATTATGAATGTTTCACCCAAAGCAAGATTTTTCTTTTAATATAATATTGTGTATATATATATATATATATTAATGCATATATGTATATCATTAAATATATCAGAGCCTTCTGATGTGATTGACAGGCCTTGGACAGTATTAAGAAATGTGAGCTGTCATTCTCTAGTAGCTTTTGTTATTAATGATCACAATACAATTTTTTTTTCCATTTGCATGTAATTTACATTTACAAAACCTGTGATTCATCAAATCTAATAATTTTCTCTTATTTCTTGAGGGTTATAAGTAAAGAAAAATTGTAATGAAATAAGAAAAGCAAAGTTTTATTAAGCAGGAACAAATAGGGACAGCACTGCACACAAAACATCTCTGCACAGCGAGGGTCCGGAAAAGGGTCCCACCAAAAGGTTAGCACGCGAAGGATCGCATTAAGCAAAAAACAAATATTAAAATAAAACAAAAAAAGTTGGCATTGGAAAAGACTGTACACCAATTAAAGATTAGCGTAGATTGAGATTAAGGCTCTGTTTGTTTCAGCGGTGATGTTTTGAAGCGGTGGGAATGAGAGCGGTAGGAATAGAGCAGTGAGAATAGAAAATATCTTGGTTTGGCTAACTTTTTGAACAGAGATGCAAATTATTGCGGGTGGACAGCGCATGTGATCCAGCAAGTATATCGTGAAAAATACATATTCGGCGAAAAGTTACATAAGAATTTATATATTATGTTAAATGGCTAAGAGAACAGATTACAAGGCAATGAGAAAACATGTAAATAGAGGAAAGAGAGATAGTTGAAGAACAAAGAATCATTCCCTTGCCCTCAATAGGCAATGAAGAACTACTAGCAGTAGTAATTTTGTCATGACCAAATAGCAAATGTAAGGGATAAAACTTGAGGAGGAATTGATCATATGATCGGTGGTCGTAGAGTCGACGATCCATTCGGGAGTAGAGACAATCGATACTTGGTGCACCTGAAGTAGCAAAGGCGGTGGAGAATTACTAGAATGGGATCATTCTAAGATAGGAGGCGGCGACGAAGGGCGTCAAGCTCATTAGCAGATGCGAAACATGATGGAGCAATGCTGCCAAAGGAAGGAACAATGTGTTCAATGTCTTCGTGGAATTCAGTAGCATGAGTTGTAGTCTGAGAGCGAAGAGCTAATGGTCAGCAACCACTATGGCCACGACCACCAACACTTCTGCCATATGAGTGAGATGAGGATACAAACGACAGCGGGACTCTCACTTTCTTCCATAATGGCCATAGATGGGCCGAGAACCACTAGAGGGGTATGACCTCGTCGAACTAGGGTAGATCGGTCAATCAAGGTCGTAGAACTCGAAGATCTCCAATAATCCTCATTTCATGATAACATACGAAATGCCTCCAGTAGAGTAGGAATTAGGTGTGTGGTGTAACATATGGGTTTGCGCCACATCAAACTCTTAGTAAAATCTTTCAAACTTAAAAAAAAAAGTATGCAGAGACTAACATAGATCCTTTTGCTTCAACCGTTCGAAACGCCTTCAACTGTTGCCGAAAGGAAGAACATAATCCAATGGAGTGGAGCAAAATCGCATGCATGAACGTGGGTTGGAACGAGGAGCTGGACAGGCGGATGTGATTGGACGACGAAGTCGACCGGGCATTGCATGGGCAACATAGTTGCATGATCGCAATGTATAGGTTTGCAGTCTGCTCTGATACCAAGTTGGAAAATAAAGTGATTCGATTATTTGATTAAAATTTTCAATATACTTGTGTGTGTCTCCATATAATACATTCCACAAAATTAGCAAGCAACATAAACCTGAATCCTATACTATCATGATTCTGGCCCAACAGGCTCAAATATCTTAAGGTGGGATCAAAAATACATTATACATTTGTTATAAACCTTTTATGAACATTCATCCCAAGATATTATATAATGGAATCTACTAAAAGAAAGACAGTAGAAAATGCGCTCACCGTATGTATATGAGTGTATCCCATTGGGTACAATCGCGCTCGCCGCGGATATTATATATTTATATCACCTGTCCTGCAGAAGGAGAGTAAAGATACCATCAAATGCCATAATTATGTCAATAGAACGAATACTAGCAATGAAAGTAATCAACATATAACAAATAAACTGGCAAACAGTTGTTATAATATGAAAATGACTAAAATAAGCAAACAGACAACCAGATATCTGGGTGTTAGCTCGCATGGTACTCCAACTAGCCATGCCGATTATTGGTCGGCGGGGTTAATCACTTGGGCTTTATAATGGATCCACATTTGGCTCGTGCACGAGTATAGATAGTAACTATCATTAATACCCAATGATGGAAATAGAGGTTGACATTATGGCTCTGTTTGGGACAGCTCCAGCGGATGGAAAAATTGTTGATCGAATAGAGCTGTTAGAATAGAGCTTTCAGAAAAGCTCAGATGAGAGAGCTGCAGACTATTTGAAGAGTTTGTGCATAAGTGTTGATCGAATAGAGCTTTTTCGTTTAAGCTGTTTGGTAGAACAACTCTTTGAAAGCTATTTTTTTAAACATAAATATTGAAATATATATTTTTCTTAAGCAAAATTAAACATATAATACACGAATCTTAGGAGAAGATCAAGCTTTGGAGATCAAGCTTTGGAATTTGTCTGGGAGAAAAAAATGTATATTGTTCTTAGGCAAGTGAACAACTGAGAACAAAAGTTATAACATATCTTCTTATTGAAATCAGAATGAACAAATAAAATCTGAAGACTGAAATTAACACTACTCCAAAGAAGTATACAGTAATCCAAATTACACCAAAATCATGAACATATTTCCCAACCATCTTAAAAGAAGGATTCTAATTCCATAACCCCCCAGCAGAAAAAATATCACAAACTCTCACAACCTTCAATACAACTACTGAAAGAGGAGTTCATCCTCCAAGACTCGCCAGAGATCCTATCTTCTTCCCTTGTGAGAACGATTTTACCAGGCTCACTGTTCCTGAATGATTTCAGTATCGGCTCCTTCTAAGATCCAGAAGAAGCTTTGATGGACAGTTCTAACACCTTCCCTTCTTCCATGGAAAACTCAATGTCATTCTGACGTTCCACAACTATCAGTGTTCTTCGGGACTGATCTTCTCCTAGACATGATAGTGATCGCGCACAGGTACGAAGGAACGAGAGGAGAAGAAGATTTCTTCACCTGGGAATTCCGATCTCGCTGGGAATCGACTTCTCAATCGGAGATGTGCCTCGCACGGGAAGGAATCCCACACAGGGAGAAGGCACGGGAAGAAATCGCAAAGGGGAGAAGAGGGCACCGAGGGTTTCAGGAATCGCGAAGGGGAGAGCTCTGAGAGGAATTGTTACCGCTAGGGGTAACGGGGCTCCGGTAGGAGCGGCGATAGCGGCTGAGGGTAGCGGGCGGGATGTCCCGGGGCGATAGCGGCAGCGGTTGATAGCACCGGCTGTCGCTGGGCGTTGGCTGCGGCGGTAGGAGATAGGGATCGGGCGAGAGAAAGGGAGAGGGAGAGGGAGAGAGAATAGAGAAGGAGAGAAAAGGGGATCAGCCCCTCCAAAGTTAATTGATCCAAGGATAATAACAAAACCCTAGGTGCTCCCTTATATAGGGGGAAACCACCACACACAACAATAGTCCAAAATAAAAATACATAACCAAATAAAAGCAGTAAGGATAAATAGGGCCGGCCGGCCCTAGGCGGTTTCCTTCATCCCGCGCGCGGTGGTGTTGGTGGAGTTGTCTTCTCTCGCGCGCGCTCTTCTCGAGTAAACCTGCCATTCCGGCTCGTCCGACTGGATGTCGGTAACAATACCGCCATCTGGGATATTGGCCTTGTCCTCAAGGCAGTAATCCGGGAATTGTCGGCGAAAATCGTCGCGAAGGAGCCAAGTGGCGGCGGTGCGAGGTCTGTTCCGCCACGATACCCGTATCTCATCTGGCTGGGCCGCGCCGGCCATGGACTTGCGCTGATCAATGATGGCCTCCGGGTACAGGGGGTCGGAATTGGCGGTGTCCAAGTCGGGTGGTATGTGGTCGGAGACGGGATGATCGCCGATCACGCGCCGGAGTTGTGAGACATGGAACACTGGATGGATGCGGGCGGTGTCCGGAAGGCGGAGGCGGTAGGCCACGGCGCCGATCCGGCTGAGAATCTCAAACGGCCCAAAGAAGCGTGGTGCAAGCTTTGGGCAAGTGCGACGGGCCACGGTGAGCTGGCGATAGGGGTGGAGTTTTATAAACACCCGCTCTCCCACTTGGAATTGGAGGTCCCGGCGCTTCCGGTTGGCGAAAGACGCCATCTTTGCTTGAGCCCGTCTAAGATGATACTTTAAACTGTCCAGAATAACGTCCCGATCGTGTAGATGATCCGCCAAACTAGCCACCGGGCATTCTCCGGGTAAATGGCGGAGCACGGTTGGTGGTGGCCGACCATACACCGTCTCGAATGGGGAGCTGTTGGCGGCGTAGTGGTATGCTGTATTGTACGAGTACTCGGCCCAACCAAGCCATTTGTTCCACGACCCGGGCCTCTCCCCAATGAAGCAGCGCAAGTATGTTTCCAAACATCTGTTAAGGACTTCAGATTGTCCATCCGACTGCGGGTGGTATGCTGTGCTCATCCTGAGTTGGGTGCCCTGCAGACGAAATAACTCAGTCCAAAAGCTACTGAGAAAGAGGGGGTCACGATCGCTGACAATCGAACGAGGGAACCCATGTAGACGGACTATCTCCGCGATGAAGCTGTCTGCCATAGACGCGGCCGTGTAAGGGTGACGAAGCGGAAGGAAATGCGCATACTTTGTCAGACGGTCCACCACCACCAAGATGCAATCAAAGTCGTTGGAGCGAGGCAATCGGGTGATGAAATCCATAGCGATATCCTCCCACACACGCTCCGGGATCGGAAGAGGCTGCAGGAGGCCGCTGGGAAACAACGTCTCGTATTTGGCCTTCTGGCATGGTAGGCAAGCCGCCACGTAGGCTTTGACCTGTCGAAGCATGTGGGGCCAGAATAGCGAGGCCGCCAACCGACGGTATGTCCGATATGCGCCTGCATGTCCGCCCGACGGGGTGGAGTGGAATTCGGCCAGGAGGGCCGGAATCAAAGCCGATGAAGCCGATAGTACGAGGCGGTCCCGGTGGAAGAGGCGGCCGCCGATCAGTGTAAAGGGCGGTCGAGATGAAGGGTCGGCCAATAAGGCGGCCCGAATATCCTGAAGGTGAGGATCCTGGTCCACTTCGCTCTGAATGGCCGTGGCATCGTCCCACACCGGCCGGGAGATGGCTGTCAGTTCTGGCGCGTGCGGGCATCGGGAGAGCGCGTCGGCTGCCCGGTTCGTCTTGCCCGGACGAAACTCCACCGTGAAGTCGTAGCCGAGCAGCTTGGCCACCCAGACTTGCTGGGTCGGCGTGGCGATCTTCTGTTGGAGGAGATAGCGGAGGCTGTGGTGATCGGTGCGGATGACGAAGGGCCGCCCCAGGAGATAGGGCCGCCAGTGTTGCACCGCCAATACCAAAGCCATGAGCTCGTTCTCGTACGCCGAGCGGCTGCGCACCGCATTAGAAAAGGCCCGGCTATAAAAAGCAATGGGTCGGCCGGCCTGCATCAAGACGGCGCCGACGCCGGTGCCCGAAGCGTCACATTCCACGACAAACTGCTGGGTGAAGTCCAGCATGGCTAAGACCGGGCCGCGGACCAAGGCGGATTGGAGCGCTGTGAACGCCTCCATAGCTGCCGGTGGCCATGTGAAAGGCCCCTCCTCGGATTTCTTCAGCAGCTGAGTGAGAGGGCGGGCCAACCCGCCGTAATCTTTGATGAAGCGCCGGTAGTATCCTGTCAGGCCGAGAAAGGCCCGGACGTCATGTAAGGAAGTGGGAGTCGGCCATCTCAGCACCGCCTGAATTTTGTCTTCATCCATGGCCACGCCGTGGGCCGAAATCGTATGGCCCAAGTAGCTGACCGTTGTCGTGCCAAAGGTGCACTTCTTGTGGTTGACGGTAAGGTGATGTAGGCGGAGAGTGGCAAACGTCTCCCGAACATGCCGGAGGTGGTCCTGCCAAGTGGGACTGAAGACAAGGATATCATCAAAAAAAACAAGGATATGCTTACGCAGAACCGGTTGAAAGATCTCGTTCATGGTTGCCTGAAATGTTGCGGGGGCGTTGGTGAGCCCAAACGGCATGACCAAGAACTCGAAGTGCCCATCGTGTGTCCGGAAGGCCGTCTTCGGCACATCGTCTGGCCGAACACGAATCTGATGATAGTCGGCCCGTAGGTCCAGCTTGGTGAAGAACGTCGCGCCGTGTAACTCGTCCAAGAGCTCCTGAATCACCGGAATAGGATACTTATCCGGGACTGTCGCCTTGTTGAGCTCCCGGTAGTCCACACAGAACCTCCAACTGTCGTCTTTCTTGCGGACCAGTAGCACCGGACTGGAAAACGGGCTCGCGCTGGGTCGTATAATACCGCCCAACAGCATCTCCTGGACGAGTCGCTCTATCTCGTCCTTTTGGGCGTGTCCATAGCGGTAGGGCCGCACTGACACCGCCGAGGACCCTGGATGGAGCACGATCGCGTGATCGGTCGGTCTGGTGGGAGGCAGTCCCGACGGTGCGGTGAAGATGTCCTCGAACTCGGCGATGACGGCGCCCATGTCGGCCTTGATGGGTGCGGTCACCGCGGGGGGGCTCGCCTGAAGAGGCCAAAGCCAAGCTGAGAAATCGACGTCGGCAACGCGTGTCATCGCCCGATAGGATAGCGGGGAGCGGAGGAGGGTCGGGTCACCCACCAAGCGACAAGATCGGCCCTGCTGCTGAAAATCCATCGTCATCGAAGCCCAGTTCACGCGGACGTCCCCCAGGGTCTCGAGCCACGCCACGCCGAGAATAGCGTCGAGACCGCCGAGCTCGAACATGTAGAAGTCAGCCGTGACCCGGCACGGCCCCACTGTGATGGTAACATCCCGACATTGGCCCAAAGTCGGCCGTCGGCGGCCGTCGCCCAAGCACACCGAAGAGTCTGGTGACGGATCCACTGGTATGGCGAGCTCCTTCGCTAGATGGGAGGACATGAAATTGTGACTCGCCCCGCTATCCACCATCACGATGATGGGGCGGTTGTGTAGGTCGCCGGCCAACTTCATGGTGTGGGGGCCCGTTAATCCCCCCATGAGTAAAAGGGCAGTTCCAACACGTTGAGAGGGGCTTCCTCGAGGTCAGCCGTAGGTGGGTCGGGTGGTTGCTCCGGGGGTGGCAAATCCTCGGCGGCGGCGTACCCCTCGACATCGCTGAAAATAGCATGGAATTCTTTGACCGGGCACACATGCTGCGGCGAGTATGGTTGACGACAGCGGAAACATAACCCGCGACGACGAAGGTCGTTGTACTCCGAGTTCGAGACGCGATGTAGATTGTCCGGGCGAGGAGGCCGACCGACTGTCGGGGGCTGGTGCCGAGGAGCGGCCTCCCGGTGCGGTGGAGGCCGGAAATGGGGGGCGGCGGTGCGTGGTCCGATGTCGGCCTCCACGGCCCGAGCTAGTTCCAAAGCGTCCGAGACGGTCCGGGGGTGGTGGGTGCGGATGCGGGAGCGGATATTGGGGAGCAGGCCCTGCAGGAAGAACCCCAAATAATGGTCGGGCGGGAGGCCCGGAACTTGCGTGACGAGTGCCACAAACTCGTCAATATATGCATCCACCGAGGTTGTCTGGCGGGCGGAGCAGAGCCGCTCAATGGCGGAGCCGGTGTAGCGTGAGTCGTAGTGGCTAATCATCTCCTGCTTGAACTCGTGCCATGGAATGAGCGGTTGAACTTGGCGGAGCCAGCGAGCCCAATGAAGGGCCGAACCCTCCATGCCCACCATGGTCGTGCCGACCCGATCCACTGGCGGTGTGTCATGAAGATCGAAGTATTGTTCCGCTCGAGCGATCCATCCCATGGGATCCGTCCCGGAAAAGGAAGGCACGTCGAGGGCGAGGGGGGGCCGAACAGGCGCGGGCGGCGGAAAAGTCGGCCCCAATGGAAACTGGGCTTGGGCGCGGAGGGCCGGCGGCAGCGGGGTGGGAGGCGTGCCTAGCACCGAGGCGGTGTCGGCCGGGGCTGTCGCTGCAGGCGGTACCGTGGGCGAGGGCGGCACGGGCAGGACGGCGGCGATGGCGGCGAGTTGGGCGAGGATGCTGTGCTGGGTCGTGGCGACGTCGTCGAGACTGGATTGAAGGCTCGCGAGGTGGGAGTCGTGGCCGGCGAGGCGGGCGGTGATGGCGTCGTCGGAGGCGGACGCATCGGCGGCGGTATTCAGGCGGGTAGAGACCGGCATGGTGGATTTCCGGCGGCGCGACGGGCGGGCGGAGCGGCAGGTCGGACCAATGTTACCGCTAGGGGTAACGGGGCTCCGGTAGGAGCGGCGATAGCGGCTGAGGGTAGCGGGCGGGATGTCCCGGGGCGATAGCGGCAGCGGTTGATAGCACCGGCTGTCGCTGGGCGTTGGCTGCGGCGGTAGGAGATAGGGATCGGGCGAGAGAAAGGGAGAGGGAGAGGGAGAGAGAATAGAGAAGGAGAGAAAAGGGGATCAGCCCCTCCAAAGTTAATTGATCCAAGGATAATAACAAAACCCTAGGTGCTCCCTTATATAGGGGGAAACCACCACACACAACAATAGTCCAAAATAAAAATACATAACCAAATAAAAGCAGTAAGGATAAATAGGGCCGGCCGGCCCTAGGCGGTTTCCTTCATCCCGCGCGCGGTGGTGTTGGTGGAGTTGTCTTCTCTCGTGCGCGCTCTTCTCGAGTAAACCTGCCATTCCGGCTCGTCCGACTGGATGTCGGTAACAGGAATTCGCGGGTTTAGAACCGCAATCGAACTTTCCGAATAGACCTAAATCCGCTATTTTATGAAACATGATTTTTGGAAAGTTGTGCATCCAAACGGATTAAAAATAACGGTTGCGGTCGGAATGCAGCTTTTTCATCCGTAGCCGTGTCCCAAACAGAGCCTATATCCCACTAGTTTTGATAGGGAACTCATTAGTTTCTCAACCTGGCCGACAAAATAGATTAAGCGGCTCTGTTTGGGACAATTGCAGCAATTAAACGGTTGTGGTAAATAAAAAACTATTGTAATAAAGTGACTGGTGGATATTTTACCTGTGTTTGAAGCTTTTGTGGCAGGATTTCTGGCTCAAACTCAATTTTTTAGAGTTAGGAATTTTGCAACCGCCAAAGCATGGCCACACTTGGATGACTGGCGGAGGCATTTTGGCCCAAAATGTCATTTTAGAGATCGCAGCTACCCAAACACTATGGGTCCCTTTGGCACAGCAGCGGCAGTCATGAACGCGAAGGTTATGAATAGTCGTTGAACACCCAACCTCAACTAAGGAACTCCATCCACTTTTATGTTCAAAATTATGTTTTTTTCTTGATGGCAGTCACAATTGTTGTCCTATCAAACACATTTATGGCGGTGACATTTTTGTCCAAACTCACCGGAGCAAAAACGCAACGCCAAACGGACCTTACATGTTTTTTCACAGCTACGTCCACGACCACCTGCACACTCACACCACTCTCCCAAAGAGAGTCTACATCTACTAGACAATCAACATAATATTTTTATTAACTTGTTATATTTTCGAGAGACCATCCCCACTATGGTATAGCCCAATCACCTCATAATCATGTTCCTTTTATTGACCCCCATAACGTTATATCACATAATTACATCAAGTATCTTATTCTATCAAGCCACAAGTACATTCAACATTGATGTATGAATATGTTACATAAGCATCTAAACATAAGTGAAAATCCATAAGAGCGGCATGAATCTTATACATTATAAAATGAAAGATTGATTCGCAATTAAAATAATCCATATGTTCTTGAATTGGAGATTTTTATGAAATTGCAGAAAGAGAAATAATGATCATATAAGATTTCTTTATGAAATTGGAACAATGGAGCACATCTAACAAGATCAGATTGAATATGCCGTCTATTGGTTACTTGCAGATATTTAAGAAATGATAGCTTTGTTTTCACTCATTATATGTGTGAAAATGAAATCATTATTTCGAAGCAGTTCGTTGGGACGGAATTGAGCTGCGGGAAATGAAATTGGAGGGATGAATTCAAATTCCATTGTTCGGTGACAAAATAAATAAAGGAATTCAAAATCATGACGAATTCCGTGAAATTTATCTTAAGATAATCTTAATTCCTTCCTAACGACGTCGGAATTAGCCAGATCCCAACCCAATATCCAATTCCAATTCCAATTCCAATTCCGTCCAAATGAATGGAGCCTAAACGTTTTCAAAACGTCTTTTCTAACCAACATGCAAATCATCCAAGCTTTACAAATGCAAATTCCTTCTCAATAATGATTTAAATCTAGCCCAGCCAGTTGCATCATAAGCAGCTCACCTGGTAAGTGACTTCCACCGTAAATGCAGAGTTCTACAATACTCTTCCATCCATCCCATCCAAAATTCCAGACCAGAGCCCCTTCACTTGAGGAAGCTGACTAACAAGTGCGTTCCAAGGAGGATAGCCAACGCCGCTCCCGCGAACTCGACCATCCATACGAAGAGAGAGATAGCTACATCAAGGAAAAAAGAAGGGGGGGGGGGGGGGAGAAAACAGAAGTGATCAGCAAATTTTATGGATCATGACTTTTTAACAACTCCATTGAAGCTCAAGGAAGAATAAGGGATGATCACTCACACAGGAGAATCAGGCGAAACATTAGCCAATTTCTTTTGATCATCTATCCAACTGTGGAATAAGTACACAGTAAATGGTAAAATGGTGAGAATAAAAGCCATTTTTTCTTAAAAAAGAAGGCTTTAGACAAGTTCTCACTTGTTCCACTGTGCAACATTAACAGGCCTCAGTTGCCAGAGCCTGTTTAGATTTTCATCAACAGGAGTCTCCTCCTCATCCTCACTATCTCCTGATTCAAATTCTAGTTTTCCACCATCACTAGCAAATGGAACCACAAGCACTCCTCGTTCGAGAAGGCCCTTGCTAAATGCTTCACATTGTTTGAACGACTCGTTTATATACGCTGCAGAGCCAGCAAGGACAACAAGACGTGCGGTGCCCCTCAGATCGTTGACGGAGACTATCTTATTCTTGTCAACACGAAGCTTAAGTTCTCCGAGCCTCTCCTCTCGAGATAGCTTGGCCAATTGCGCAGTTTTTGCTTTGTTGTCCCTTGTATACAAAAAAGCGAAAAGCAAAACTGCGCCAAGATCTATGCCCAGATCCTTTAAAATCTCAGGAAGTAGTGGTGCTTTTGATGGATTCGCTAGAGCGGATATTAGTCGAGTGATGGCTATTAGTCCTCCTAAAGCTCCGCTTGCGATAAAAGCAAGATAAAAGAACATCCGCACGGTGCGAAAGGGAGAAAGTACTTCACTTCTTATCCTGGCTGTTGAGCTGAGGAACAAATGAAATTTGAGATCACAAGAATGCCTCCCTGGTATATCATAAAATGATAATTAGAAAGAAATACAATTGGTAGAGCTCTCGCATTTTGCTTTGCTAAATTAAAATTTTGATGTGCCAAAACATAAGTGTCATTGCAAATGAGGAGGAAGTAAAATAGCAACCTAGAATAGGAGAGGTAAAGAAATTGTGACTTTTTATCTTCGCCTGAATAATAAAAATAGCACAGTGAAGAAATAACAGGATGGCCTTGAAACAGTTGTGTAGTAATTAGAAAATTGAGTAAAAGCTTGTTTACTTACATCTTCAATTACTTTTTCAATCAATAAACCTATCTCACCATGATCATTATTAGCTTTATCCAACTATTTTGGGTAAGCTTGGTAATGTACCTTAGCAAACAAAAGAAGAAGAAAGTTGCACCGAAGAGTGGTTTGCAGTTAACTGCAGTAACATTAAAACAGAAAGACATCTTAGCATTTTGAGCCCACTTGTATGGATAAATACAACCTACTTAATATAAAAATTTTGCAACTACTCGTACTCTGCCGACTATGAGTGCGACGAACCACCACCTAATAGCAATTCTGACACGCTATTTGTGACAAGTGACAACCAGAGTCAACGGGGAAGCCATAAGTAAGATGAATAGCGAAGCTCCAAGAGATGAGCGGCCAAGTGAGAACTGAGATGTCAGCAGATAAGACTAAGAAACCTAGAAAGGTGACTACTGGTCCCAACAATACTTATACTAAACCATCAATTAGCATGTGCATCAAGTGTCGATCGTGATGTTATTCAAGCAAGTTCCCTTGCGGAAGCATGCCGCATTCTTGGAATCCTCTGGCAATCACCATGACAAAGATAACTAATGCAGTGACGCATGCTGTGAAGGTGGATTGATACTAATGCAGACCTATACCAGTGGTGCGGGTTGACACAAGTAACCTAACTTATATGATGCAAGTATGATTTGACCAATCCGGAATTAAATTTAGTAGTAAGATTGACCATAATTTCAATGGACTAAGAAAACAAGTTCCCCTTCGCGCGAAGGGTTCAGCTATAATTACACAAATGAGTATTATAGAAAATAGGAAGACTAAACAATAGCATTAGCAAATTAAGATTTCCAAACAGTTATGCAATGCCATCCATACATTTAATAACCAAGATGAAAACACAATACTAGATACTCACGAGTAAGAAGATCCGGCGGCGGGAAGTGGTGCAGGACAGTTGTCGCATGTAGGAGGCGGCTTTGGCGACACGAAGCAGGGGAAGGAAGAGGGACGGTGACATTAAAACAGCAATTGGAGGAAGAGGGATGGCCTACGGCAGAGGAACATGGAAGTTGCAGTTGGTGTCAGAAATGGGGGAGGAGGCGTCGGCCTGCAAAACGAAGCAGAGGTCGGTGGTTTTAGCTATAGCAGGGGACGCGCCGACGAT
Source organism: Dactylorhiza incarnata (assembly GCA_033032865.1). Lineage (NCBI taxonomy): Eukaryota > Viridiplantae > Streptophyta > Magnoliopsida > Asparagales > Orchidaceae > Dactylorhiza > Dactylorhiza incarnata. Next base: position 580,200 of record JAWHQI010000310.1, on the reverse strand, counting down.
CAATGAAGAAGAAACGCTACAGGAGCGAGATCGTGAGAACAGGGCCGTCAATCGTGGGTAGGGAAGAGGATATTGAGCGGTTTAAACAGTTGTGGAAAGTAGGCGAGGGGAGGTTTCGACATGCAGTAAGGTCAATCAAGAGATTTAGGGTTGCAGGAGGTCGTGGCAGAGATGGAGCGTGGGGGTGATTATGGAATATAAGAAAGAAAATATACGGTGCAATATATTCTTCCACAATGGGGTAATTTATAGGAGTACAACGGACACATAAAGTAAAACTTACAACGTGGGACTAAACATAGGACACATACAACAAGACTTATATGGACTAAAATATTAATATGAATGCAAACTCCAACACTCTGCCTCAAGCTGAAGGAAAAACATCTAGCTTGAAAACATCATAAAAAGAAAGGTAATGATGGTAGGCTCAGTGGGACAAAATAACAGACGAGCCACCGGGGGAAATTCCAAACCGGGGACATAGCCATATACGACGTAGACCTACACACGACACAAATCCTACACACGACGCAAGTCCCACACACGACGCAAGTCCCACACACGACGCAAGTCCCACACACGACGTGAACTCGCTGGATAGAAATCAACAAACGGGTGATCGGGGATACTCCCACATGATACAACCCGCTATATAGAAAGGTCAACCAACAAAGACCCTGCCACCCCTACCCAACAACGAAGAAAAATTGGGGTGATACAAACAACACAACACAATAAATAAGCCTGGAGGCCGCGTGGGAATAAGGCGAGAGTCAGGAAATATCATCTGAGTCGCCTTCGTCTCAAACACTTCCCTCACGTGGAGCACACGTACATGAAGGCTTGAAGACAAGACACAAAATAAACATTAACAATCAAACAAAGACACAGAAAACTAAAAAAAATCAAGAAATTCCATCATCGACAAAAGAATAACACCCCAGAAGGGTGGAAGTGGCTGAAATTGAAGAGCTGTGGTTGGAATTTGACGGGATCGAAGCATCCGAAAAGCCATCGGGAATGGAGGACAAAGCTATCTCCAGTCGGAAGAGAGCATCGACTGGGAGCGCATCCATTCGTGGCAAAGTAGCAGCAAAGCAAAGAACGACACATGCGGGAGAAGCCCATCGAGAGCAGCAGTCAGGGTCAAAGACAGGAACAGCAGCCGGACGGGAAGGCGTCGACGATCTGCGATAGGAACGCAGACAGGAACGACGAAGAAAGCGTGGAGATCAAAAGCCGCTCCCGTCGACGAAACCAGAGGTCGGTCTCGTCGACGGGAGCGGAAGCAGGACTCTTCGACGAGAACACTAATGGGAGAGAGACCGAATCTAGAGAGGAAGCCACCGAGAAATTTGGGTTGCCAATATTTTTAGGGCGCCGAAATTTCAGGGAGGAGTCAATTCCACCTTTGATACCATGTTGGAATATAAGAAAGAAAATATAAAGCGCAATATATTCTTTCACAATGGGGTAATTTATAGAAGTACAATGGACAGATAAAGTAAAACTTACAATGTGGGACTAAACATAAGACACATACACCAAGACTTATATGGACTAAAATATTAATACAAACGCAAAATCCAACAGTAACGAAGGGGGAATCGCGGGAGGTCTCATAGGAAAATAGAAAGAAATGGAGAAAATGAAAAATAATCGGGACGTCGCATTCCGGGATCTCGTAGCGTCGCAACACGATATGATTGTCGGCCCTGGAATATCTCACAAGGCTAACAATCCTTCAAACTGACAGCCCTCACCCTTATTTATAGTGAAAGAGGGCTAGGAAACCCGACGTGAACGACTATGATTAGTTGTTACACCCGATGTCCAAATCACACTAAATAAAGTTCAAAATAAAAAATAAAATACATAAAAATAAAAAAACAACTCTCCGGACGCATTCGTGGTCTAGGATCGCTGATTCGATCATCGCCTCCTGCGCCGGTACACAAATGCGGACCCCGCTGAGTGGTGTCCTAAAGCCCAACGTCGATCCAACATAGTAGAACCTAGAAAAGCCTAGCAAGCTAAGATGAGCATTCATGGAAAAAAGATGAGCATTCGTGGAAAAAATATTTCTTTCTGATTGTCCTGAGAGCCCATTGCATTGTCAAAAGTCAAAACACATGGTGTGTATTTGAAGCAATAGACGTTCTTGCGTATTATGATTGACAATGGGAGTCAGGTGACGGGTGATCCTTATAAGTCGACACATGGTTTAAACGGTAGGACCGAAGCTTAAAGTACACTTGGATCCCGACCCCCTGGGATGAATTCAGAAGGCCCCAATATTTGGGGTGAAGGAGGTCTTAAGCACCTTTTCCTACAAGTACCTATTGCAACAACAATTATTGTGACATCCTAGGTGGACTCGACGTATGTCACATGCAGCTCGACAGAAGTTAGTAATATGGCATTAGCGCTTACATTAATAGATGGCTTTTCACATATCAGTATAGAAAAGTGGCTTGAAAATCATATTTATAATGTCAAAGAAGATGTTCCATTTAAACCCGCGACTCATGAGAAGAAGGTATTTCTCTCAGTGATAAATTCAGCAATGGTTGTCAAAGCAGAGAGGTCAAATTGGCACGATAAGTACTTGTATTGATTGTTAAAGTCGTGATTTAAAGCGAGAACTCCACTAATCATGGGGAAATACCATTGAGGTACAAGATGTGCTTACTTAGTTTAGTGACATCATTCCATAAAGCAGCTGAGAGGGCTGCCACTTAAGCGAGACATTCAATATTGCATCGACTTGATTCCTGGGGTTAGTTTGCATTACTTGCCACATTACCAAATAAGCCTACAAATAACGAAATACTGCAGAAGTGGAAGAGCTACTATGTAAAGGGAATATTTGGGAGAGAATGAGTCATTGTGGTGCTAGTATTAATGACACCGAAGAAAGTCGAGAGTTGCCGAATGTGTGTAGATAGTCACATAATCAACAAAATCACAATTAAGTAAGTTCCCTAAATTGTGGTTGGATGACATGCTAGATCAATTATGTGACAACTAATAATTCTTCAAGATTGACCTTTGCAGTGGCTAGCCTGCTACCACCAAATTCGCATCCGACATAACAACAAATGGAACATGACATTCAAAAGAAGAGATGAACTATTTGAATAGTTGTTCATGTCATTTGAACTTTCGAATGTGATGGACAATGAACACTACGACAATGTGTTGGTAAGTTCACCATAAGCTAGTTTTATTACATTCAAGTCAATAGTAGGAGTCACGAGTTGCAACTGGAGCATTTCAAGAAGGCGATAAAAAACTTAAGCCAGACAAGCTATTAATCATCATGCAGAAGTGTTGCCACTTGTCGACAATAGTATTGTTCACCAACATCATAGCATGTGTTGTTGGTATCAAAATGGACAAGGAAAAGATGTGAGTAATCAGGGAATGTCTGATACTGAAATTCTATAAAAGCTTGTGCATACTTTTTTTTTTAACAATCAGGGCGCTGTAGCAGCGACATGCATATGAGATTGCACAACTTTTTCAAAAGTTACATACAAACTTGTATATAATGGCGGAGCCTGCAACAAAGTTGTCTATGCACAGAGCAAAAGGTCCGCTTTACTAACCAGTCTGAGCTAGGATTTGGTTGGATTAGAATATCTTAAAAAGCTATATGAAGAAGATGAAAAATTCAAAGAGACGTGGGATAAACATGGTTAGAAACTAAACACGGGCGAACACCATATCCAAGAAAGGTTTGTGATGAAGTACTTACTATGCATTGCTCACCTTGCTTGTCAAAAGAGGAGATTCACGAGTTACATGACGCGAAAATTTATTGCACACCTAGGGAAAGTGATGGCGCGCAACGCCCTACGCACGTCTATTCCCGCAGGAGGCGGTGAACCATCGCCCGTCCGGGCGATCCGAGTCCACGGTTGTGTCCGGATCGCGTTGCGAGTCGATTTACTATATTACTTTATTTATTTTTAGTTTTATTTTGCTTCCGATCGGACCGAACGATATGAGCCGTCCGTTTTGGGATGCCCTAAGTCTATTTAGTATAAATATTGGGGTGCAGGGCTGATCTAGGGATCGAAGGTTTATTTGTTGTTTGGGCAGCCGTCGATCTCCACGACTCCATCTGGTGCGACGCCGGAAGGATCGCGTGCTTCTCCTCATTGGTGTGACTCCAAGACACCTCCTTCTCGTTCAGCCACCACAAGTCCTACGCGTCTCCTCCTCCTCCTCCTTCCGTCAAGTCCTACGCGTCTCCTCCTCCTCCTTCCGTCCAGTCACCGTGAGCCCCCGCTACCTCCGCCGATTCTTCCCCTCCCGTCCACCGTCAACCACCCTAACCTAGCCTGACCAGCCACCGTCGACGCCATTCCCACAACCAGCCTCGCCTTATGCATACCCCACGAGCCAAGGAGAATTGACGACGCACTACGATTTTCTTCACGTATTTCCCGAGCGCATGAGGTCCCTGCAAGCTCGTCATCGATAGTGGTAGTTTCGTAAACATAATCACCTATTAGTAAGAGGATGGCCATATATTTTGATTATTGTTAATTTCTCTTTTCATTACTCACAATATAATAAAATTTGAATTAAAATTTATCATAAATGTTTATTTTTACTTGGCGTCTGGGTCGTACTAAAATTCTAGTTCCGACAATGTATTCTGCCAACTACAAGTACTCGTCGCCCGTCGGGTACACTTAACATCCAATGAACTCTGCGGGTCGGGGCCAGCTATTAACTCCACTAGCAAGTGCCAAGATGTTGACTGATGCATAAATTTGTCCTTACACAAAATCAATAAGATTATAGTTTACAGCCAGTCCTAAAAAAACATAGCTTTTTTAAGCATAGTGGATAAAACACATCTGAATTAACTCACATATCTTTCTAAATATAAACTACATAATAATGCACCAACCAATATTTAAAATGCTAAAAAAACATTCATTTTTTATCAAGCATGCATATATTTTGCAGCTTCGATTCATCTCAACCAAGAAAAATCTCAGATCTTTATCCATCACAGCATAGCAGTAGATAGGTTTATCATAGAAACTACCTAGGCATACAGCTACAAACCATGCAAATTGTTAGCAATAAATATCGAGCTCGAAAAGAGAATCCTTCAGGAAATACCAATCAATCCCCAAAAAAGAGTAGGCATCTCTTGAATGTAGTTTCCAAGTCAAATCCCTAGGGTAACTTTCAAGGGGGGGAAATGCACTAAATTTTACCTTATCCCGGAGGAAGGAGAGGGCTTGTTCGCTGCGGAGCAGTTTATGCGGTATGTATGTCTTTTCCTAATGATTCGGAAGAGGAGGCGGCTCCTTGACGCCGGCGAAGGATGAGAGGAGGAGGAATAATGAGTAGAGATCCCATCAACTCGCTGCAGAAACGCCGTCGATCGTATCGGGGGCGAATTGTCAGAACGAATAGATATAGGGCTAAAGATAAGGAGGGAAATTGGACCAACGGCTGCCATGGCCCTTCTTCTTCGTTGCTTCTCCGCACAATCTCCCCCAAAAAATTGTACTTTGCGCTCACTTGTGAGCACGATTGCGCTCAGCCATTCAAGTACTGCTATATGTGGAACATGGTGGTACGGCAAGCATGGTGTGTTATAACTTATAAGGGAAATTTTTGGGTCCGCCCGTCGCCTAGATTTTCTTGGGGCTTCATGCGATCACTTTTGTGATGGTAAGGTTACAAAACTGATAACATGAAGTCAAACTTTGATCGCAGAAAATTTATAATATGACCGCAAGGCTTATATAGGGCATGTTTGGCTAACCTGCATCGCTGAGAGAAGCAGCGGTGGAAAACAGTGGTGCGGATCTCATCCGCGGAAAAGACCCCATTTGGCGGGTGGATCTGTGTCGGTCGTGCGGACGAAACCGCCCAGCCGTGGTTTTCGCGTGTTTGGCGGGGCTGCGGTCGAGCAGTGGGGCTCCGCGGAAAAGGCGCGAATCTCATCCGCGTTGAGAAGTGCGATTGCAGTCCCATGACACGGATTTGAAATCTGCTCCGCTCCGCCACCCCGCCAAACGAGGCCTTAGTGGCAATATTTTTGCATGTATTACACTTTCTAAGATACCAGCTTTCATAACCACTAAAGTTTGTAAATTGTGATAAGACTATTTGACATAATAATCTTGAAAAAAAAAAAGTTGTGTTACCTATAATTTTTACAATTACCTTCACAATTGTCATCACTGGCCCAGATAGATAAAGTCTAACTCGTTGTCTACTTAGGCTTCGTTTGGCGGGGTGGTGGTGGTCGTGAACGTGGTGGTCATGAACCGTCGTCGTTCATGAACGCCCGATCTCAACTAAAAAATAACCATTCTCAAAAAATAGCCTTCGCTTACTTAAATGTTACCTACGATTTTTATCACTGCATTCACAGCCATTTGTCACCTACCTCTGCTCTACCAAGTAGGTGTTGGAATATTTTTACTATATTCATATATTAATATACAAATAATGTAATTTTTTTGGTTTTAAAACTTTGCAGAAAAAAAAAACAGCAGATCTATATAAATATATATATGATCAGCAGTAATAATAAAATTGCATGAAGAGATGAGAAATAAAAGAGAGGAAATATATAGTTTAGAATCGAGCCTGGGTAAGGCGTGTGATCACTGCCCTAAAGAAGTTGCAGCACCCTCCGGCAGGGCTTTCAACCGATGCTCACTCCTCCAAGGTACAACACCCGGCTAGATCCCGACACCGAAGAAGCACAGAGCACCCGAACTCCCACTTGATGAAGCAAATGTAAAGAAAAGGAGACGCGTAGAAGATCGTGACCAAACAGAGAGAGAGAGAGCAGAAGAGCGTATATTAGAGCGATCGTTCTTTCTGAGAAGAACGACAATATATAAAGACAGTAAATCGCCGGAAAAGAATCTCGAAAAACGGCAACATTAAAACTGTAATAAATATTAACAGTTATAGTTGGAAAGCACGTAATAACGTTGAAAATTTCCAACGTAAGTAATGGCGAGAAACACGCGTAAATGAGCGGTTAAGAATACGTGTAAGAAACGGCAGAACGCGTGAAAGCAAATCGACGTTGCGTCGACATCATATCGACGCTACGTCGAGTTCTATCGACGCTGGTCCTATCGACGCAAGTCCTATCGACGCAAGCGTCGAGTCCTATCGACGCATGCGTCGAATTCCATTCGACGCCACGCCACTCCAGCGGGCAAAACGACGCTACGTCGAAATCTATTCGACGCAGCTCCGAATTCTAATCGACGCAACTCCGAGTAAAAACTCTGAAACTATTTTGTACAAAAAATACAATTCAATTCAATTATAATCCACATCCGGATCCGGTCCGGTGCGGTGCGTGCGCGCGCGCGCGCGTGTGGTTCATAGTTTCTCCTTATGTTCTTTTGAACAAATAAGAAGGTGTGAATTTCTTTATATACACTTAAGGGAAGAAGGAGAATGGCAAGGAGGGACTAAAGAACACCCTTTCATCATGAAAGGCTTCCCTCCAAATATTTGGATTCCCTCCAAGTTTGGTTTTGAGATTTTCCATCATAATGAGGAGCCCAAACACCAAACACCATTTAGCTCCAATCAAAACATTTAATTTTATAATGTTTTATAATTAAAATTTCTAACAATCCCCCACAAAAGCGATAAACCAAAAGCGAACGTCATAAATATGATATTACTAATAATAAATAAAATCAAATACAAATTTACTTCATCAAGTTGTATCCAATGCAATGGGTATAGATGGAATGGTTACCTTGAATCTATACTTAGTACTTACTTCCTCTGCCGAAGAGTATAATGTGTCAGAGGCTTTGAATTATAAACTTTTCACCGGTAAATTAGATAAGCACACAAAGGATTGGTTGTTCTTGGGTTATGGCGGTGGGCGCGTTAATGGCCATGCGCATTCCTTGATTTTTCATGAGAGTTATTTTGGGTTCAGCCCGGGTACCAAAGTTGCGGCCTCACAATAACCCCCACATAGGTGGTGCCTCAAGAGATATTCGTAACCAATATCTCGCAAAGAAATATGCCTTTGGCAACCATTAAGAACTTAATTAAGTTCATCCTAACTTCTTACGTAGAGCACAACATCATAGGAATGGGAGAAGGTTTTCTCAACCTTATATTTTGTGCTCCCAACTACGCTACATCAACGGTTTCGTTTCTACCTCATTGAACCCACTTCATGGGATCTCCAGTCACATGGGTTGGGTATCCATCGTTGGCAGCAAATCATGTGGGCTTAAGCCTCATTCCCCTCGATGACAACAATATCTCCCTTCGGGACAATCCCTTGGTAAGATTATCAGCCAGATTCAATTCTGACTTTACATAGTTGAGTGATATCACTTCTTTTCTTCTTTGCTTCACGGATTTGTACCTGATTCTCATGAACTTATTCATTTTGGAATTAGTACTATTATAAGCAGTTAAATCAATAACATTTTTATTATCACAATGTAAAGAGATAGCAGGCATGGGGTTTTCAATTAATGGAATTTCACTAAGTAAATTTTTAATCCATTCTGCTTCGGCACATGTAGTGTCCAAAGCTATAAGCTCTGATTCCATGGTGCTTCTAGAAATAACTGTTTGTTTTGTAGAAGCCCATCAAATGGCAGCACCTCCAAGGAGGAATACATAGCCCGTCGTTGACTTAACGTCTAACGAATCAGTTACCCAATTGGCATCTGAATATCCTTCTAGTACTCCGGGAAATCCCGTGTACACTAAACTATAATCCATAGTTCCACGAAGATATTTAAATATTCTATTTAGAGCTATCCAATGTTCATCACTTGGATTACTAGTATATCTACTAAGGCGGCCTACGGCATAGGAAATGTCGGGCCTAGTGCGGTTAGCTATGTATAGGAGTGATCCTATCATTTGTGCATACCTATGTTGATCAACAGGTTCATTAGTATTTTTACAAAGTTTTACACTAGCGTCATATGGAGTAGAAGCGGGAATGGAATCATATAAGTTGAATTTAATCAACATTTTCTCAATCGAGTGTGAAAGAGATAATGATACGCTAGAATCATTTTTAACTAGTTTCATTCCTAATATAATGTTTGCTTCCCCCAAATCTTTCATATCAAAATTGGATGATAAATTATTTTTGGTTTCATTAATAATTTTAATTGAGTTTCCAAAAATTAAAATGTCATCTACATAGAGACATAACAATACAATTTCATTTCCATTTTGTTTGGCATAAATACATTTATCAAATTCATTAGATTTGAAACTACCAAAAGTTAAGACTACGGAGTCAAACTTTTGATGTCATTGTTTAGGTGTTTGTTTTAAACCGTAAAGAGATTTAATTAATTTACAAACTTTGGTTTCTTGGCCTTTGACCACAAAACCTTCGGGTTGAGACATGTAGACTTCTTCATCTAAGTCTCCATGCAAGAAAGCGGTCTTGACATCCATTTGATGAATGATCATCTTATGGATCGAAGCCAAGGCGACTAGAATACGAAGAGAGGTTATTCTAGCTACGGGAGCATAAGTGTCTAGATAATCTATTCCTTGTTTTTGGGCATAGCCTTTAGCTACAAGGCGAGCCTTATATTTATCTATGGATCCATCCGGATTTAATTTCTTTCTACAAATCCATTTACATCCTATGGCTTTGGCACCGGGAGGTAAATCGGTTAGGATCCAAGTTTTATTTTCTAAGATAGAATTAATTTCTAAATTAATTGTTTCTTTCCAAAAGGGATAATCAGATGAGGTCATTGCTTCCTCATATGTATTAGAATCTCCTTCAACTAGATAAGTGAAGTAGTCCTCCCCATAGGATCTTTCGGTTCTAACTCTTTTGCTTCTTCTAGGTTCATCATTTTCTAAAGATTCTATAAAAGAAGTGGAAGGTTGGTTTGAGCTAGTTGAAGGTTGAGATGAGTTATTTAGTTTATATGGAAATTTATCTTCAAAATAAGCTGCATCTCTAGCTTCAATAATGTTGTTGTTAGATATTTCACTAATTAAGGAATTAGTGATGAGAAATCTGTTAGCACTACTATCGGATGCATATCTTATGAAAATAGAGTCTAATGTTTTTGGTCCTATTTTCTTTCTCTTGGGTTCAGGAATTGCTACATTAGCTAAACACCCCCACACTCAAAGAATTTGGAGGTTAGGTTTTCTTAATTTAAATAATTCAAAAGGTGTCTTATTGCTTTGTTTAGAAGGAATCTTATTAAGGATGAAGGAGGAGGTGAGCAACGCTTCTCCCCAGAGATTTTTCGGGGCACCGGACTCAGCTAACATGGCATTGACCATGTTCATCAAGGTCCAATTTTTACGTTCAGCTACACCATTCGATTGTGGAGAATATGGAGCAGTCACTTGATGAATAATCCCATGTTCTTGGCAAAATTGGGTTAGTTCATTTGAAGTGTATTCTCCACCTCGATCGGATCTAAGAATTTTGATTGGGGTTCCTAATTGATTTTCTACTTCGGCTTTGAAAATCTTAAAGTATGAAAATACTTCATCTTTAATTTTTAATAAATATATGTAACAATATTTAGTGAAATCGTCAATAAAAGTTACAAAATATTTATTTCCACCTCTAGTGAGTTGGCGGTTTGAATCACATACATCCGAATGAATTAGTTCTAAAGGTTTTGAAGTTCTATCAACTGATTTAAAAGGCTTTCTAGAAAATTTAGCTTGCACACAAATTTCACATTTAGCACTTGGTGCAATATTGATTTTGGGAATCAAATTTAAGGACATCATTCTTTTCATGCAATCAGAATTCACATGTCCTAATCTAGCATGCCAAAAATCAGGAGAAGAATTTGAAACTAAGGAAGAAGAAGAAATTTGATTTACTTCTAAATCAGCAATATTCAATTTGAATAAACCATCGCAGATATATCCTTTACCAATAAAAACATCATTAAATGTTACTACAACTTTATTTGACTCTAAGACAATCTTGTAGCCTTTCTTCACTAGCAAAGATCCGCTAACAAGATTCTTCCTAACTCTCGGCACATAAAGCACATCATGCAAGGCTAGTGTCTTCCCGGATGTCAACCTAAGATCCACTCGCCCGCGTCCAAGTATTTGTGCCGAAGAGGCATCTCCTAAGATCACGCTTCCTCCACTGATGTCCTGAAAGGTGGCAAAGCAAGAACGATCAAAACAAGTATAAACATTTGCTCCGGAATCAAGCCACCAATCTGATGAACAAGTGAGAAGAAGACAAGGAGTATAATCTAACCTGAAGATAGGTTGATCCGGTGCTTGGATCATGTTGGCCTGAGGCTTGTCTCCACGAGACTTGCCAATCACGGGTTCTGTCTTCTTGTAGAAGCAGTTGGTGGACAGATGGTTTGTGCGGCCGCAGATGAAGCACCATTTCCCTTTACCTGGGTTTTGGTTTGAAGGACCAGGCTTGGGATGATTTGGTTTCTGATGGCGGGAATCTGGACGGAAAGGTTTCTTATGGTTCTTTCCATTGGCTTTGAAGTGATGGTGGGAAGAATGATTGTCTTGCGATTCAGTGAGATTTACTTTAGGAGCAAGGTCTTTGGGGTTTTTAGAATTTTTAGACTTATGTTCCTCCTCTATGCGGATAGCATTTTGGATTTGAACGTAAGTAAGGTTTGATTGATCATGTCTTAGTCTAGTGCTAAAGTCGGACCAGGAATCAGGAAGTGCATCAATGAGACATGTCACTAAATAATTTTCGGAAAGAATTGAGTCATCGGCTCGGATCTTGGACAACATCTCATCTAGTTGATGGAGTTGAGGATTGATAGGCTTGGAAGCATCAATCTTGAATTTGTGGAGGTTGAAAACATTGTAGCGTTCTATACCCGCATTGTCAAGGTTATAGCGCGCTTCAAGTGCATACCATAAATCCTTAGCCGTACGATATTGGAGGAATACATCGTAAAGGCTGTCGGACAAGGCACTAAGAATGCGGTTGCGACAATGATATTCAATGTCCACCGGATCTCTATATGGGACACGTCTAACATAGGTTCTAGTGGTGTTTGCAGTTGAGGATGATGACGATGGTAAAGTCGAAGCAACTGCATTTGCAGTGCTAGAGATTTCAGTTTCTACAGCGGAGGCATCGAAGATGGCAGACAAAAGGCCTAACGTATTAAGCCAATATTCTATCTGAGCTTGCCAACGACGAAAAAACTATTTCCATTGAATTTTTCGGGTTTGATCCCGGCAGAATCATCAGATCTAGAAGCCATTGCAGATTTCTGGAATTTAAAATATAAATAATAAATTGCTGTACATGTGAAAATGAAAGCAGACAAAGACATTTTAACTATTTGATTTTATTTATTCTGTTTATGTGGAATTAACTTCTTTAGATTGTTGGAATATTTTTACTATATTCCTATTTTAATATACAAATAATGTAATTTTTTTTTGTTTTAAAATTTTGCAGAAAAAAAAACAGCAGATCTATATAAATATATATATGATCAGCAGTAATAATAAAATTGCATGAAGGGATGAGAAATAAAAAAGAGGAAATATATAGTTTAGAATCGAGCCTGAGTAAGGCGTGTGATCACTGCCCTAAAGAAATTGCACCACCCTCCGGCAGAGCTTTCAACCGATGCTCACTCCTCCAAGGTACAACACCCGGCTAGATCCCGAAACTCCGATGTGCGCGGACACCGAAGAAGCACAGAGCACCCGAACTCCCACTTGATGAAGCAAATGTAAAGAAAAGGAGACGCGTAGAAGATCGTGACCAAACAGAGAGAGAGAGAGAGCAGAAAAGCGTATATTAGAGCGATCGTTCTTTCTGAGAAGAACGACAATATATAAAGACAGTAAATCGCCGGAAAAGAATCTCGAAAAACGGCAACATTAAAACTGTAATAAATATTAACAATTATAGTTGGAAAGCACGTAACAACGTTGAAAATTTCCAACGTAAGTAATGGCGAGAAACACGCGTAAATGAGCGGTTAAGAATACGCGTAAGAAACGGCAGAACGCGTGAAAGCAAATAGACGTTGCGTCGACATCATATCGACGCTACGTCGAGTTCTATCGACGCTGGTCCTATCGACGCAAGTCCTATCGACGCAAGCGTCGAGTCCTATCGACGCATGCGTCGAATTCCATTCGACGCCACGCCACTCCAGCGGGCAAAACGACGCTACGTCGAAATCTATTCGACGCAGCTCCGAATTCTAATCGACGCAACTCCGAGTAAAAACTCTGAAACTATATTGTACAAAAAATACAATTCAATTCAATTAATCCAAATCCATATCCGGATCCAGATCCAGATCCGGTCCGGTGCGGTGCGTGCGCGCGCGCGCGCGTGTGGTTCATAGTTTCTCCTTATGTTCTTTTGAACAAATAAGAAGGTGTGAATTTCTTTATATACACTTAAGGGAAGAAGGAGAATGGCAAGGTGAGACTAAAGAACACGTTTCATCATGAAAGGTTTCCCTCCAAATATTTGGATTCCCTCCAAGTTTGGTTTTGAGCTTTTCCATCATAATGAGGAGCCCAAACACCAAACACCATTTAGCTCCAATCAAAACATTTAATTTTATAATGTTTTATAATTAAAATTTCTAACAGTAGGTTGGTGTAACTAGCACTACAATATTTTTGGCCTTTAGCAACATTTTATTTGACAACATTTAAAAAATGTTGCCTAAACATTGAATAGAGAACAGTTTATAAATGTTGCCATTAAGTAATAGCTTTAGGCAACATTTGTGACGCAACATGCAATAAATGTTCTCTTATCAATTATTGAGAACAGTTTCGAAATATTGTTTTTGTCGACGCACTTTAAGCAACAATTATGCGGTGTTACCTTTTAAAATTCTCTTTTGCAGCACATTATGGGAGGCAGGGGAACGCGGTGGTCATTATGCATTTAATTAACTACTATATATTGATATGATTAATAGTATTTACTGACATGCAGTGAAGGTCCCATGGGTCGAAGCGGCTGAGATCTATAGTTGGAATGATGTCGGGGAGGCAGGGGAACATGGAGACCTTGCATCCGAGGAAGTGGCGCAGGAGCTCTTCGTCTGACCGGAAGAAGAGGAAGTCTGGTGGGAGATCGCCGGAGCCGGAATCTTCTCCCATATTTGGGGGAGTTATGGGAAATGATGAGAGAGCTGATGATGTAAACTGCAGTAACTTTTTAATTTGGGAGGTGGAGGTTTTGGATTCCAGGGGAATGAATTATCTATTTGTATGCATACAACTTTCTTTTGATAAAATTGTAAGAATATAATTATTAATTTGTAATATATGCTTGCTGGGTATTTGGCATGACATAATAAATGTGGATATTTGGCCAACATATATGTTTATTGATAATTAATAGAAGAGCTTTCAACATAAGTGTGGAAGCATTTTTGGACATAGTGTTGTCTAATTTTTTTTGTATAGTATTGTCAAAAGAATCTGGCATTAATTTTTTTTTTTTAATTAAAAAGATTTGACAACATTTGTTAACTGTAACGATACAATGCAACATTTTAAAAATGTTGCAATAGGTCCACCGAAGAACTGTTGCCTATTCTAAGGGTTTAGGCAATAGTTTGTGTATTGTGTTGCCTAAAGATATGAAAACTGTTGCCTTAGACCTTTGGCAACACGCGTATAGAGGACACCCCTATGGCAACAGTTTTCAATGTTTTGGCAACACTTTGCAGTTTTAGGCAACATTTTTTAAGTGTTGTTAAAGACCAAAAATATTGTAGCGAGCCTTATGCTTCGTTTGGCGCGGCGGCGGCGGTCGTGAACCGCCGTTCGTGAACTGCCGTTCGTGAACGCTCAACCTCACCTAAAAAAATTCATGCATTTTATGCTCAAAACTAGTTCATTTTCTTGTATGTTTTTCATTTTCTTGGATAACGGTCTTGCAAAAACTCCACCATCATAGATGTATGTTTTTCATGAGAACAGTTATGACTGTCACCAAGATAAAAAATTAGTTGTAAGCATAAAGTGTTAGAAATTTTATTTATAAACATTCATTTCATAAATGTTTATTGGAACCTCGTATGGTGTTTGGTGTTTGGCTCCTCATTATAGATGAAAAGCTCCAAAACCAAATTAGAGGGAATCCAAATTATTGGGAGGTAAACCTTTCATGAATGAAAGGATGAACCTTTAGTCCCACCTTGCTTATTAGCTCTCTAGCCAAAGAGTTTATATATGTTTCACACCGGCCTTCTTATTTGTTTAAAAGAACATAAGGAGAAACTATGAGCCACACGCGCGCGTGCGCGCACGCACCGCACCGGACCTGACCGGATCCGGATTTCGGATTTGGCATTTGGGGAAGAATTGAATTGTATTTTTTGTTCAAAATAGTTTCCGAGTTTTACTCGGAGTTGCGTCGATTAGAATTCGGAGCTGCGTCGAATAGATTTCGACGTAGCGTCGTCAAACCGCTGAAGTTGGTGTTGCGTCGAATGGAATTCGACGCATGCGTCGATAGAACTCGACGCTTGCGTCGATAAGGCTTGCATCGATAGGTCCTGCGTCGATAGAACTCGACGTAGCGTCGATATGATGTCGACGCAACGTCGATTTGCTTTCACGCGTTCTGCCATTTTTTACGCATATTCTTAACCGCTCTTTACGCGTGTTTCTCGCCATTACTTACGTTGGAACTTTTCAACGTTATTACGTGCTTTCCAACTATAACTGTTAATAATTATTACGGTTTTAATATTGCCGTTTTCCGAGATTCCTTTCCGGCGATTTACTGTCTTTATATATTGTCGTTCTTCTCAGAAAGAACGATCGCTCTTACATACGCTCTGATTCGCTCCTCTTCTCTCTCTGTTTTGACGATCTTCTACGTGATTCCTTTTCTTTACATTTGCTTCATCAAGTGGTTGTTCGGGTGCTCTGTGCTTCTTCGGTGTCCGCGCACATCGGAGTTTCGGGATCTAGCCGGGTGTTGTACCTTGGAGGAGTGAGCATCGGTTGAAAGCCCTGCCGGAGGGTGGTGCAACTTCTTTAGGGCAGTGATCACACGCCTTACCCAGGCTCGATTCTAAACTATAAATTACTCTCTTTTATTTCTCACCTCTTTCATGAAATATTATTGATATTACTGTTTATATATTTTTATATATCTTCGTTGTTTCTGTAAAAGATTTAAAAACGAAAATATATGTTATTTTTATATTAATATAGGAATATAGAAGTAAGTATTCCAACAATCTAAAGAAGTTATAGTTCCACATCAACAGAATAAATCAAATCAAATAATCAAAATGATTATCTCTGTTTTATTGTTTACATACACTGTTATTTACTATATGTTTTATAAATTCCAGAAATCTGTAATGGCTTCTAGATCTGAGGATTCTGCCGGGATCAAACCCGAGAAATTTAACGGTAACAGTTTTCGTCGTTGGCAAGCACAAGTCGAATATTGGTTAAATACCCTAGGTCTTTTGTCTGCCATCTTCGATGCCCCTCCTTCAGAAACTGAAATCTCTAGCACTGCAAATGCAGTTGCTTCGACTCTACCATCATCCTCATCTTCAACTGCAAACACCACTAGAACCTACGTAAGACGTCTTCCTTATAGAGATCCTGTAGATGTTGAATATCATTGCCGTAACCGAATCCTAAGTGCTTTGTCCGATAGCCTTTGCGATGTCTTCCTTCAATATCGTACGGCTAAGGAATTGTGGTATGCACTTGAAACGCGCTATAACCTTGACAATGCGGGTATAGAACGCTACAATGTTTCCAACCTCCATAAATTCAAGATTGATGCTTCCAATCCCATCAATCCTCAACTCCATCAACTAGATGAGATGTTGTCCAAGATCCGAGCAGATGGCTCAATCCTTTCCGAAAATTATCTTGTGGCATGTCTTATTGATTCTCTTCCCGATTCATGGTCCGGCTTTAGCACTAGACTAAGGCATGACCAATCAAACCTTACTTATGTCCAGATCCAAAATGCTATCCGCATTGAGGAGGAACATAAGAGTAAAAACTTTAAAGTTCTCAAAGACCTTGCTCCAAAAGTAAATCTCACTGAATCGCAAGGCAATCATTCCTCTCACCAACACTTCAAAGACAAAGACAAGATCCAAAAGAAACCTTTCCGTCCAGATTTCCGCCATCAAAAACCCAATCACCCCAAACCTAGTTCTTCAAACCAAAACCCAGGTAAAGGGAAATGGTGCTTCATCTGCGGCCGCACAAACCATATGTCTACCAACTGCTTCTACAAAAAGACAGAACCCGTGATTGGCAAGTCTCGTGGAGACAAGCCTCAGGCCAACATGATCCAAGCACCGGATCAACCTATCTTCAGGTTAGATTATTCTCCAAGTCTTCTTCTCACTTGTTCATCAGATTGGTGGCTTGATTCCGGAGCAAATGTTCATACTTGTTTTGATCGTTCTTGCTTTGCCACCTTTCAGGACATCAGTGGAGGAAGCGTGATCTTAGGAGATGTTTCTTCTGCACAAATACTTGGACGCGGGCGAGTGGATCTTAGGTTGACATTCGGAAGACACTAGCCTTGCAAGATGTGCTTTATGTGCCGAGAGTTAGGAAGAATCTTGTTAGCGGATCTTTGCTAGTGAAGAAAGGCTGCAAGATTGTTTTAGAATCTAATAAAGTTGTAATAACATTGAATGACAATTTTATTGGCAAAGGTTTTGTATGTGATGGATTATTTAAATTGAATACTGCTGATTTAGAAGTAAATCAAATTTCTTCTTCTTCCTTAGTTTCAAATTCTTCTCCTGATTTTTGGCATGCAAGATTAGGACATGTGAATTCTGACTGCATGAAAAGAATGATGTCCTTAAATTTGATTCCCAAAATCAATATTGCACCAAGTGCTAAATGTGAAATTTGTGTGCAAGCTAAATTGTCTAGAAAGCCTTTTAAATCAGTTGATAGAACTTCAAAACCTTTAGAACTAATTCACTCGGATGTGTGTGACTCGAACCGCCAACCTACTAGAGGTGGAAATAAATATTTTGTAACATTCATAGATGACTTTACAAAGTATTGTTACATATATTTATAAAAAACTAAAGATGAAGTCTTTTCATATTTTAAGATTTTCAAAGTCGAAGTAGAAAAACAATTAGGATCTCCAATCAAAATTCTTAGATCCGATCGAGGTGGAGAATACACTTCGAATGAACTAACCCAATTTTGCCAAGAACATGAGATTATTCATCAAGTGACTGCTCCATATTCTCCTCAATCGAATGGTGTAGCTGAACGTAAAAATCGGACCTTGATGAACATGGTCAATGCCATGTTAGCCGAGTCCGGTGCCCCGGAAAATCTCTGGGGAGAAGCGTTGCTCACCTCCTCCTTCATCCTTAATAAGATTCCATCTAAACAAAGCAATAAGACACCTTTTGAATTATTTAAATTAAGAAAACCTAACCTCCAAATTCTTTGAGTGTGGGGGTGTTTAGCTAATGTAGCAATTCCTGAACCCAAGAGAAAGAAAATAGGACCAAAAATATTAGACTCTATTTTCATAAGATATGCATCCGATAGTAGTGCTAATAGATTTCTCATCACTAATTCCCTAATTAGTGAAATATCTAACAACACCATTATAGAAGCTAGAGATGCAGCTTATTTTGAAGATAAATTTCCATATAAACTAAATAACTCATCTCAACCTTCAACTAGCTCAAACCAACCTTCCACTTCTTCTATAGAACCATTAGAAAATGATGAACCTAGAAGAAGCAAAAGAGTTAGAACCGAAAGATCCTATGGGGAGGACTACTTCACTTATCTAGTTGAAGGAGATCCTAATACATATGAGGAAGCAATGACCTCATCTGATTATCCCTTTTGGAAAGAAGCAATTAATCTAAAAATTAATTCTATCTTAGAAAATAAAACTTGGATCCTAACTGATTTACCTCCCGGTGCCAAAGCCATAGGATGTAAATGGATTTTTAGAAAGAAATTAAATCTGGATGGATCCAGAGATAAATATAAGGCTCGCCTTGTAGCTAAAGGCTATGCCCAAAAACAAGGAATAGATTATCTAGACACATATGCTCCCGTAGCTAGAATAACCTCTCTTCGTATTCTAGTCGCCTTGGCTTCGATTCACAGGATGATCATTCATCAAATGGATGTCAAAATCGCTTTCTTGCATGGAGACTTAGATGAAGAAGTCTACATGTCTCAACCCGAAGGTTTTGTGGTCAAAGGCCAAGAAACCAAAGTTTGCAAATTAATTAAATCTCTTTACGGTTTAAAACAAGCACCTAAACAATGACATCAAAAGTTTGACTCCGTAGTCTTAACTTTTGGTTTCAAATCTAATGAATTTGATAAATGTATTTATGCCAAACAAAACGGAAATGAAATTGTCTTGTTATGTCTCTATGTAGATGACATTTTAATTTTTGGAAACTCAATTAAAATTATTAATGAAACCAAAAATAATGTATCATCCAATTTTGATATGAAAGATTTGGGGGAAGCAAACATTATATTAGGAATGAAACTAGTTAAAAATGATTCTAGCGTATCATTATCTCTTTCACACTCGATTGAGAAAATGTTGATTAAATTCAACTTATATGATTCCATTCCCGCTTCTACTCCATATGACGCTAGTGTAAAACTTTGTAAAAATACTAATGAACCTGTTGATCAACATAGGTATGCACAAATGATAGGATCACTCCTATACATAGCTAACCGCACTAGGCCCGACATTTCCTATGTCGTAGGCTGCCTTAGTAGATATACTAGTAATCCAAGTGATGAACATTGGATAGCTCTAAATAGAATATTTAAATATCTTCGTGGAACTATGGATTATAGTTTAGTGTACACGGGATTTCCCGGAGTACTAGAAGGATATTCAGATGCCAATTGGGTAACTGATTCGTTAGACGTTAAGTCAACGACGGGCTATGTATTCCTCCTTGGAGGTGCTGCCATTTGATGGGCTTCTACAAAACAAACAGTTATTTCTAGAAGCACCATGGAATCAGAGCTTATAGCTTTGGACACTACATGTGCCGAAGCAGAATGGATTAAAAATTTACTTAGTGAAATTCCATTAATTGAAAACCTCATGCCTGCTATCTCTTTACATTGTGATAATAAAAATGTTATTGATTTAACTGCTTATAATAGTACTAATTCCAAAATGAATAAGTTCATGAGAATCAGGTACAAATCCGTGAAGCAAAGAAGAAAAGAAGTGATATCACTCAACTATGTAAAGTCAGAATTGAATCTGGCTGATAATCTTACCAAGGGATTGTCCCGAAGGGAGATATTGTTGTCATCGAGGGGAATGAGGCTTAAGCCCACATGATTTGCTGCCAACGATGGATACCCAACCCATGTGACTGGAGATCCCATGAAGTGGGTTCAATGAGGTAGAAACGAAGCCGTTGATGTAGCGTAGTTGGAAGCACAAAATATAAGGTTGAGAAAACCTTCTCCCCATTCCTATGATGTTGTGTTCTACGTAACAAGTTAGGATGAACTTAATTAAGTTCTTAATGGTTGCCAAAGGCATATTTCTTTGTGAGATATTGGTTACGAATATCTCTTGAGGCACCACCTATGTGGGGGTTGTTGTGAGGCCGCAACTTTGGGACCCGGGCTGAACCCAAAATAACTCTCATGAAAAATCAAGGAATGCGCATGGCCATTAACGCGCCCACCGCCATAACCCAAGAACAACCAATCTTTTGTGTGCTTATCTAATTTACCGGTCAAAAGTTTATAATTCAAAGCCTCTGGCACATTATACTCTTCGGTAGAGGAAGTAAGTACTAAGTATAGATTCAAGGTAACCATTCCATCTATACCCATTGCATTAGATACAACTTGATGAAGCAAATTTGTATTTGATTTTATTTATTATTAGTAATATCATATTTATGAAGTTCGCTTTTTGGTTTTTCGCTTTTGTGGGGGATTGTTAGAAATTTTATTTATAAACATTCATTTCATAAATGTTTATTGGAGCCTTGTATGATGTTTGGTGTTTGGCTCCTCATTATAGATGAAAAGCTCCAAAACCAAATTGGAGGGAATCCAAATTATTTGGAGGGAAACCTTTCATGAATGAAAGGATGAACCTTTAGTCTCACCTTGCTTATTAGCTCTCTAGTCAAAGAGTTTATATATGTTTTCACACCTTCTTATTTGTTCAAAAGAACATAAGGAGAAACTATGTACCACACGCGCGCGCGCACGCATCGCACCACACCGGACCGGATCCGGATTTCGGATTTCGGATTTGGGGAATAATCGAATTGAATTGTACTTTTTGTTCAAAATAGTTTCAGAGTTTTACTCGGAGTTGCGTCGATTAGAATTCAGAGCTGCGTCGAATAGATTTCGACGTAGCGTCGTCAAGCCGCTGAAGTTGGCGTGGCGTCGAATGGAATTAGTGACCAAGCCAAGTCCATTACGAGGCGGTCACGATTGGCCCGCCACTAAATGTAATTAGTGACCAAAATGATTTTTGTCAATAATTGTATATATTTAGTTGCCAAGATAATTACAGTCACTAAAAGAAGTTTCAGTTACCAAATTGATTTGGTCACTAAATGTAATATCAGTGACCGAATTGGTTTGGTCACTAAATATAATATCAGTGACCGAATTGGTTCGGTTAGTAAATGAACTTTTGGTGACCAAGTTGATTCGGTCACTAAATGAACTTTTAGTGACCACATTGATTCAGTCACTAAATGAAGTTTTGGTGACTGAATGAATTCAGTCACTAAATAAAATTTTAGTGGCTGAATTAATTCAATCACTAAATGTGTATTTTAGTGACGAAATATCTCCTCACTAAATTCTATTTAATTCCACACAAAAGTCATATACCTATTTCATTTAGAGATCAATTTTAGACATTCAGATACAATAATAATTTTAATATTCAATCGCAAATAAAATTTATTCAACATAAGTTATTTTATTAATAGAAAAAAATGGTGGGAGATAGCCCAAACCACTCAATACATAGTAATATTATTTTTCAACTATAATTAAACTGAATACATGAAAAATATCTATATTGAAAAGTAAGGTTTCATGCCCGACGTCTCAGGACAGGCAAAGGTTTTGCACTCGTCCATCATCAGTTGAAGGTTGTAACTGAACGCAACATTCTTTTGCGTCACGACGAGCAACATCCCGAAGAGCCCTCTCCCGTACGACCAACTCTGGCCGATCTCCATCCCCTCCCTCCGGACATCTATAATCTTCATCAGCAACTCATCTGCATTAAGACATGCAACTATATAAAGATAGCATCAACCAATAGTAAATAATAAAAACATAGAAAGAACTGTAAAATCATCTACTTGTTTTAATTAAAATCATAGCCAATCCTTTGACATAAATACAAAGTAGATGCAGGCTTTTATATCAAAACATAAACATTCCATGCACTATCTTCTTTGGATCCTCTTTAATAAATCAACTGTAAATTTATTTTTGTAGGGAGGCTTACATACATAATATGATTTTTTTCTTCTTTCATATTTACATACTCAAAATACCCATAAAAATATAATCAGGGAAGTGGGTATATAAATTGAACCAACAAACGATGATAAATCCGTTGTATGGCGAAATATATAACACTATTTAGTAAATAAATATAATTTAGATGTCAAAAAACAGACGAATACAAAAAACATTAGTGGTATGCATGTAAATATTTAAATACTAATTGGGCACAGTGCATGTATAAAATAGCACGAAATAGAAGAAAAAAATTACGCCTGTTGGCAAAAACTGAAATTAGTTTATGAAAAATATTCATAGCAAACTCAATACTCAGGTTGGAATGTAATATAATTGAAACGGTTGCAGCACTACTGAGAAAACAAAACAGGAATGTTTCAAGCTATTTCTCAACGGATCAGGAAGATGCACCGTTGCGCAAAACCTGGGCTTTCTTTGGGCAGCACTACTCAGGTTGGAATGTTTCAAGCTATTTCTCCTATATATATAAAATTAAGGATTCTCCTATGACAGAGACTTTCCACTGTGTCATTTTGAAGTAATTCTTGACGTGTCATGGGGTGTGGGAAGTATTAAAATTAATTACAATTACCACTTATTGAACATGCATGTATATTTAACCCTCTCATTTGCAACCAGCCGATTTCTCTCCCTGAAGTTGTTATTTTATAATCCATAGAATCTAAGATCCTAAGAATTTGGCATCCACAATCCCAAATTCTCCACAGCTTGAAAGCCCAATCTTTGATAGAAATGTCAGTGGCCGTGGAATCCACGGAGAAGTGAATTAATCTTATAAATGCCAAATTCCAAACATAGAAGAAGATCACATTTTAATGCATTGTATTCTGTGATTATAGCCACCATAAATTCATAATTATGAGCAAATTTACGAACCAACAAATCTTCATGTTTTTTTACACACGCATATATATATATAGACACACACACACATACACACCAGTGACAGGCACGGGCCGGAGGCCGGGTGGGAGGGGGGCGACATTCGGTGTGGGCGGCGACATTCGGCGGGGGTGGCGGGGAGCGACAACTTTCGATGGGTGAGGCGGCGACTTTCGATAGATAGAAAAGCACAATAACTAATGGAACTGTGAGTGATAGTTGGTTACATTTAATAATTTTTTTCTTTAGCTCGAGTTTAGTCACTAATATTTTATGAGGTTTATATGAATCAAGGTCTTCCGTATCATAAGTCATTTTACAAACATAGGCTCTTCCTCGGAAACTTGGCGAAAGAAAGGGAACCAATTGATTTGGGCATTTTGCAGATCCTCTTGCTGAAGCTTTTGTGGAGGTTATATTGGTATGACTATCAAATATGAATGTACTTATATAGGAAGTCACTCTTACATGCCTTTTTTAAACATCATCTCTTTGGAAATTGTGTTTTAAAATCAGTTGATAGCAAAATATGTAACAACAAACTTCACCTTTCGGATAACAGGCAATATACATACAACATGTGCAGATGTTTTAATCAATCCAAAAGGCATTCATCTCCATTCTTATGTTGCATACATCCAGATCTTCTGGTTGCAAAGGAGGTTCTTAAAATAATGAATGCAAAGAAAGTTAAGACTCATTTAGGCATTTCATCAAACATGTGGAAGATAGATAATTAAAGACTATTAACTCAAGTAGAAATTAAGGAATAAAGAACTACGCAGACGACGTTGGCAAAAGAGTAGAAATAATGAAATATTTGGGGGAAGAAGTAGTTATTACCGGAGGTTGCCGAGGAGGATGACTGTTGGCCGGGGAGGCTTCAATTGCATGGGACGGAAGCGGTTACGATTGCAAGCGGCGGTAGCGGCCACTACAGCGTCTTCGATTGCAGGTGGCAGCAACAGCTTCGATTTCCATCACGATTGCGGATTCGATTGCAGCCAGTTGGCCGTCGAATGCTGGGGAGGCAGAGGAGAGTAGAGAATCTAGGAGAAGAGGAGCAGAAGCGGAGAATTGAGTGGTGTATAGAGGCGATTGATGCCGGTTGGCCTTCAGATTCAGGGGAGGTGAAGAGGTGGCGAGGAGCGAAGCAAGCAGCGGGAGACCTAAAATGTCGTGAAAATGAGATGAGCGATGGGAGTTTCTTTCGCTGGTAAATCAGGAACCACTTTTTTCGGTTTGTGTTAGTAGTGGGCAGAAATAACGGGATAAGTGGAGGGAAAAAAATAAGGGGGGATGAAATATCAGTAGGTGGGATAAATTGTTAGGCACTATTATATATTTGTAAGTATAAATAATTAAGTATAATTAAGATGAAAGATCATTTTCTTTGTAATTTTCGTTCACTTAAAGCTGGAGTTGTGCAGAGAAAGGACTCTGCAGATGCACATGGCACGCCGGTGCACCCTTCGTTGGCTCATCATTGGAGTTGTTCGGCTATGACCTAAATCACGACAACGTCAAAGGTTTCTGCTTGCGAAAATGAAAGTCAAACTGTCTAGGGGAGCGCACGAACATACTCATACATTTTTAATTATAGACATGTTAACTTTCTTATAAAGTAGGATATATATCATTTGTCTCTAATTATTTTCGTTACTAAGTAAATAATTTTGTAACAAAAACATTTTTTATCATTAAAATGAGTTTTAGCGACAAATTTATATTGCGTCACAAAAAATACGTCTTTAGTGACGAAATATATTGTGTCACAAATATTTGTCACTGAAGACGTACATTTAGTGACCAAACTAATATTTTGTCACAATAGCCATATCTTTTGTGACCGGCATTAAGTTTGGTCATTAAAGACGTCTCTTTAGTGACCGACATTTATTTCGCCACTGAAGATGTATCTTTAGTGACCGAAATTTATTTCGTCACTAGAAGCATGCCTTTAGTGACGAAATATATTTCGTCACTAAATTTGGGTCACTAAAACCCATTTTTCTTGCAGTGATAGAACTCGACGCTTGCGTCGATAAGGCTTGCGTCGATAGGTCCTGCGTCGATAGAACTCGACGTAGCGTCGATATGATGTCGACGCAACGTCGATTTGCTTTCACGCGTTCTGCCGTTTTTTACGCGTATTCTTAACCGCTCTTTACGCGTGCTTCTCGCCATTACTTATGTTGGAAACTTTCAACGTTATTACGTGCTTTCCAACTATAACTGTTAATAATTATTACGGTTTTAATATTGCCGTTTTCCGAGATTCCTTTCCGGCGATTTACTGTCTTTATATATTGTCGTTCTTCTCAGAAAGAATGATCGCTCTTACATACGCTCTGATTCGCTCCTCTTCTCTCTCTGTTTTGACGATCTTCTACGTGATTCCTTTTCTTTACATTTGCTTCATCAAGTGGTTGTTCGGGTGCTCTGTGCTTCTTCAGTGTCCGCGCACATCAGGGTTTCGGGATCTAGCCGGGTGTTGTACCTTGGAGGAGTGAGCATCGGTTGAAAGCCCTGCCGGAGGGTGGTGCAACTTCTTTAGGGCAGTGATCACATGCCTTACCCAGACTCGATTCTAAACTATAAATTACTCTCTTTTATTTCTCACCTCCTTCATGAAATATTATTGATATTACTGTTTATATATTTTTATATATCTTCTGCTGTTTCTGTAAAAGATTTAAAAACGAAAATATATGTTATTTTTATATTAATATAGGAATATAGAAGTAAATATTCCAACATAAAGGGGGATGAATTTTCTTAGGTAAGGTCGGGCGTTCACGAACCAACTTGGTAAGGTGGTGGCGGTCGTGAACGTGGTGGTCATGAACCGTCGTTCGTGAACGCCCGACCTCACATAAAATATTCTTGCATTTTATGCTCAAAACTAGTTTATTTTCTTTATAGCGGTCATAATCTTTGTCCTGCCAAACATACATTCTATGATAATGGCGTTAATGACCAAACTTGCCGGAGCAAATAAGTCGTGCCAAACGAAGCCCTATAAAAGTTGATTTTACCATTTCATAATTAAAGTGTTTAGAAATATTAGTTTGACGCGGGTTTTTCTTCTCCGGTGAGTTTGGACAAAAACGCAACCATCATAGAGTGCATGTCGAGCAAGAGAATGGTTACGACGGACACCGAAAAAAGAAAATTAGTTTTGAACATAAAAGTGGACAAAGTTCCTTAGGTGAGGTCGGGTGTTCACGAACGACGGTTCATAAGTCATAGCCACTACGTTCACGACCGCGCCACTCTGTGCCAAACGGAGCCTAATATTTCTAAACACTTTAATTATGAAATGGTAAAATCAACTTTTATTTAGTTGTTTGTCATGTTTATCTCTTACTACTTTACAAATATCCGTGGACAAATTTGCTTTGCGCGATGTTAACATTCGATCATCACTCAAACGATGAGTCGGTAAAATCGTCTCTGCAAATTGCCCGCGGTTGCAAACAAGCTTCGCCCGTCTGTTTGTTGGTTTGAGCGCATGAGCTACACCCTCAGTCTTTGGTTTTATTTTCAAATCAGCTGTTTTTTTAATAAAAAATAATTTTTTTATTTTAACAAATTATCAAACTAACATTTTAACAAGGCAGAGTTTGAACTATATATACATATAGTTCAATCTTCCCTCCTTTTCTAGGTGTAGTTCTCTACATCTCTCTCTTGCCACTAGGTATCTATTTTCGTTCACCGGTTAGAGATCAATCAGTGAACGAGAGGCGACATCAACTGACAAGCACAAACACTTGGAGCGGATATCAAAAGTCTTTATCGAAAGTGATTCCTCGTGCGACAACTTTACCTATGACACAAACTACTAATGAACAAAAAAATGACTTGGCATCTTGGACCAAGTTAGTAGCCCGCAACAACATAGACTCACTATAATACTCTTCGCCTTTCTAGAGGGTTTTTTTTAACACAATTTCATAGAAAGTCATTATGGATGAAGTAAGAAAAAGTAAATTAAGGCGAGCTTTAGCGAAGAAAGAAAAACTCAGTTACGGGAAACGAAGGTTAGGCCGACTACTTTAGTAGAGATAGACCACATTTTCTTCTTCCTTTCTGTCGTTGTTGCCAATTACATAATTTCTCGTCTAACTCAATTGGGAATCATATCCTGCAAAAAATGACCGGTTATACACATCGCATGGGTACTTTTGCCAAAATCTCGATCAAAGAGTGATCGGTTACGCCGCTGATCGATCTCTCTTTGAAAAAAGACGACTTTTGGCTTTCAAAGCCTAGAAGCAAAATGTTGTTGTTGTGCTTTTGACCAGATATATTACTACCTAGGGTAACACATATCATCATCTCCTCATTCTCAGTTTTTTCTACCATAGCCACACTCAACCTAGGTTCTGTTTGGGGGGACTTATTTTCACCGGTCAAGCGGTTACGACCGCATGAACCGGACCTTAATTAAGCTCCGGTTCATGCGGTCGTAATTGCTTGACCGGTGAAAATAAGTCTCCCTAAACGGACAGGGGCGGATCATAAATGTCTTGCTCACTGAAATCTTGATGGTAGAAATTCTTTGCAAGGACACATATATCATCAATCTTGAAAGACTTGTATTCATCACTTGGATCTAATGACATACTAAGACGAAGGAGTTCCATAGAATTTTCACTGAATCTAGAATTTAGCTCCTGCAACACACAATCTATTGTGGCATTGAAAATATCCACTCGAAAATGATGTTTCACTGTAATGATATCACGTGGACTTCGAAATCGACGATCACTATATCGAGCATTCATGTCAGGAACTTTAACTTCATTTTTCTCACAGAATATGTTTACATCTTGTAAGAACTTTTCCCAGCCAGATTCCCGCAATTTCTGAATAAGAGTTTTTGTTGTTGAAACTAAATTTATGGCATTTAATATATCCTGAGATTGATGTTGCAGTGCTTTGCATAAAATATCACTGATTCCCAAAACTTCCTTAATCAAATGCAAAATGAAAACAAATTCGAATACTCCTATTTTTCTAAATGCTGCTTCAGCATCCCCTCGTTGAGCAGATGTTCCTCCATTATCACTAATATCAAGCAACACAGAGCAAGTTGCATTATACATATTTATAACACTATAAACAGAGTTCAGATGAGACGACCATCTAGTGTCACCATGTCGTTGTAGTGAACCAATTTGATTTGCTCCCGTGCCGGTCTCAATTTCACCTAGAGCAATCATGTGATCGAAGTACACTTTTTGAGCAGCTCGCAATTGATCATTGCGTTTAGAGGAAGCACCAACAATGTTAACAATATATATCAACTCATTAAAAAAATTATGCACTGTCTTCACTTCCTTTGATGTTGCAACAAGAACTAGTTGAAGTTTATGTGCAAAACAATGAACATAATAAGTCTGTGAGCATTCATTAAGGAATAAAGTTTTTAAACCCTTCCATTCATCTCGCATGTTACTTGCACCATCATATCCTTGACCCCGCATATCCTGAATACTCAAATTATGACGAGAAAGAACTGCAGAAATTTCATTCTTAAGAGTTAGTGCACTTGTATCTGTAACATGAACAAGATCTAAAAACCTTTCCCGCACAAAACCATGAACATCCACAAATCGAATCACGATAGCCATTTGCTCTCTTTTTGTCTCGTCTCTAGATTCGTCAACTATTATGCAATATTTGGAATCGCTAATTTCCTTACGAATTATCTTGCACCATTCTTGACATAATAGAAAGAAGATCCTTCTGAATATTAGGAGATATGTACATAGCATTTCCTGGGGCATTTTCTAACACAACCTCATCAACTTCCTTGTTATAAGTTCTAAGCAATTTAATTACTTGCACAAAATTCCCGCGATTAATAGATTCTTGAGTTTCATCATGACCTCGAAATGCAATTCCTTGAAATGCGCAATATCGCAATGCATCAATTGAACAATGATCCTTCCCTACATGAGTCAAAAAGGCACAGTTCTTTCCATTGACTTTCTTCCAGTTTCGAAATCCTTCGGTTGTGAATGAGTTTGTTCCATACCGACCACTATTTTGTTAATTGAAAATATAGCAAGGTGCACAATATGCAGCATCTTTTGCAGGAGAATACTCCAACCATGGAAACTTCTCGAACCACGAATATTGAAATCTTCGATTATGTTCACCTGAGGATGGATACTCTTGAAGTTTGTGCTGATAAGGCCCAAGTTTAATATAAGCTCGTCGCATTTCATCTTGTTGATTTACATGATAGTCCCAAAATTGTGGTCGTAATCCAGGATCACGCTCGAAAACGACTGAACCACTATCAACTAGGGAAGAGTCAACATTACAAATAGGAGATTGAACATTAACTTGTTCTGTTGACGAAGATGTGCCGGCTTCATTTGACTTCTTGTTGAAAAATGAGTTAATAGTTTTCAGTTTTTTCATGATTACCTAAATATTATGAACAAAATCAGCTTGTTAAACATTCATAATTGACTACATCAGCAGTGGAGCTAAAATCTAAATATGTCTTTTATTCCAGACTTTTCTCCCAAATATGCCAACATATTACATGTAATTAAGCAAATAGCAAATATGAAATATCTCACTCAAATCAAAATTATTTGTCTAAATCATCAAGTTCAACTGTGCTGTTGTGCTGCAAGTATTATATTTGCATATTTTTTCTCAAAAAAAAAAATGAAAAATTTGTCTAAATCATCAAGTGCAAGCAGGGCGTGTGGAAGTTAGAACTCACCGAGCCACTAGGAACTAGGAAGACTGGAAGAGGCCAAGGCAAGTTAGCAACAGGCAACTAGGCAAGGGCTCCTGCGGTCCTGCCCCTGTGTGTGCCAAAAGAGAGAGAGAGAATGTCAAAAAAGAGAGAGAGTGGTAGATGGAGCAAGAGAAATAGAAGCAGGTAGAAATCAGAGTGAGAAGAAGTAGGAGGGCAGAGACGCAGAGTAAATGGAGGTCATCCTTGTCTTGGCATACCTTCTTCCACTAAAAATGCCTTTTCGATGAGTTCGTCCACTCGAACTGGAAGGGGCAGCCGCCGGGCGGCGAGCGGCGAGCAGTCACAGAGGAATTTTTGATATCCGAGCTGGAAGGGGCGATTTGCTGAGCTCGATATCCGAGAAGCTAGGGCACGGGAAGTGGTTTAATTTCACGGTTTTTTAGCGGGATTTCATGCGGGACAGCGGGAAATGAAAAAAAAATCAGATTTTTGTAATACAAATAATATATTATACCTAGTAACCTATATTATTATTTTTTTCTTGGGGGGGCCCGGCCCCCCATGGGCCCCCCCTTAGATCCGCCCCTGCAAACGGAGCCCTAGCCTCCTCTTCTCACGAAATATTTAGGTCCGAGTCCCAGACCATTCAAATCCAATAAGACGACGAAATATTTCCGAAATATCCTCCGTTTTTTCTGACCTATCCCGATATAAATCAAGAGCGTTTTTAACCGCAGTCTGATTTTGGCTACATGCAGACCGCACATATCAATTAAAATTTTCTTTTTCCTAAGATAAATACAGGTCGCCAGAGTTTTCACGTGACCTCCTCTCCATCCCTCGCATTCTGCGTGACCTCATTCCTCTCCCTCCATCGGCTCAGACGACTCCTCCCCTCCTCTGGATGCTTCCGTCGTAGACCCTCCATCTGATTATCCCAACAACGTTGACGGCGAGGAGGAAAACATATATAATAATCGCGCGACTCTTCTCTCTCCTATTTTTTTTATAACGATTCGCGTTACCTTCTCCAGCAAATTCGTGTAGTAAACGCGACGACTCATCAACAAATATGGCCGACGGCAGGTGGAAAATCGGTGGGGAATATTGCGCCGGTGACTCCTGTGGAGAAGAATGTCGTCAACATCTGTTCTCAGTTCGACCATCGTCTCTGGCACCAGCACTACCAGAGGAACCCTATGGTCGTCGCCTGCAAAAATGATTTCGACGGCACTGGATCCAACATAGAGATCCTTTCAATGGAGAACTTCCTGGGCATCTACAGCCAGGATGTTCTTGCGGGAGGCGCCGAACTGCTAAAACGAACCAGGATGGGTAAATTCATTGAAAAATGCTTGTACAAATATCATTTTTTTGCTATTCTTGATCCTTCACATTTTCTCGTTTTAGGGTGCTTTTGTTCTAGTCTCTCTTCACTGGAAGATTGTCTCAGTTTACATCAGTAAAAGATTGATCCGATGGACTTACGAACAAGCTAGGAAGCTAGTGACTAACCACCTAGTTAGGCGAAGAGCTGAAGAGGGAGGATGATTCTGCACCGAAGGGGTTTCATAGAGCCGCATAGGTGATTCTTCTAGCGCCGTTGTTGGAGAGGAGAAGCGCGAGGATGCCCAACGAGTAGCGGAGGAGACGATGAGTCATGTTCATCGAGTTCAGCAAGGAGTGGAACTGCGAACGAGTCGTGCTCCGACGTTCTTCAAGCTAGACGAAGAGCGGAGGAGTCGCATTCCTGCCTTCGTCGAGCCCTGTGAGGAGCAGAGAAGAGGGAAATTTCACAAAAATTTCAGTGTGGGCGGCCGCCCACACTCGGCCTATAATAGGTCCGCCCATGCGGACAATCACAAAGAAAAAGGTGAGTATGATTTCAAAATGATTCAGCTTGCATATATGAGAAAGATAACAACACTAAGTTATTTGAATTTGGTTTTTGAATATAGCCTATAAATATGAACTTTGTCATGCATGCATAATTATTCAGCCTGCATATATTTTCGATGTGCATAAAGCCAAAAACAGTCTGCATATAGTATTGCTTAAACTCAATGGAATGTATGAGTCCCGATTATAATCGAGAGTCGACCAACAAATTTGGGGATTGATATACGCACACCCAAATCGGCTTTTCACAGATCATGTTTAAGTTTTAAAATTAAAAATCTCAAACCCTACCGCCCCCAATATAAGCGCAACCCCTTTCTTTTCCCGATCCCTGCTACTGTTCTCTCATTTCCGCTAGCTCCACATTCTCGCCGGAGGTGCTTCTCCCGCTCCCCATTCCGCCTTCAACGCTAGTTCGTCGCTGCCGTGCTGGTTTTCGATCAGCCGGAGGTGCTTGCCCGCTCCACAATCTCGCCGGAGGTGCTTCGCCAACTCCACATTCTCGTCGGAGGTGCTTCGCCAGCTCCCCATTCCGCCTTCAATGCCGGAGATGTACTTGTTCTCGACATGATTGGTGGTTTGATGCGGCGAGAACAAAACCTTTGCATTGACCCCATAACACTATTTGGAGTTTTTACACTAGAAATATAAGAAGATTTATTAGAGTCATCAAGACCTGTGGAATGTAACTTGTTCAAATTTATACTGCATTGAAATCTAGAAATTTAAATGCTATTTTTTTTTGGCTACGAATAGTAATATGGTGTATAATTAGTAATTTTGGGGCTGCGTATATCAAAGTGCTGCGTAAAATTCGCCCTCTTCTCATCCCCTCCTCCAAAAAGAACGGCAGAGGCGAGATGAAATATAGGTATTTTGGCACCGCAGTCGAAATTATCGCTGTCTGGCCGCATCGTCTTCCTCGCGCGGATCGTCTTCCCTGCTGCCACATCAGGCATCCGCTACATCATCGTCGAAGCCCGCAGCCCCCACGCTTCCCTGCTGCGACATCATCGTCGAAGCCCGCAGACCCCGCCTCTCGTCTTCCTTTCGCGTCTTCTTCCCTGCTGCGACATCTTCGCCGCAGACCGCAGCCCCAAAGCTTCATTGCCGAGCTGCGTAGACTCGCCGATCACTAGGTATATGCTAGGTATAACATTTCAGATTTCCTTTTTTCAGTCCCTTCTCTGTAGTTTTCAGATGCTTTGCCGAGCTGCCTAGACTCGCTGAATTTTTTTTTTTGCCGAAAGTGATCACTAGGTATATGTTAGGTATTACATTTCAGAGTTTTTGAGTAGATTTAGGGTTATTTTTGCCTGCTATTTTTGGGTTTCTTATCTATGTAGATATTTTTGTTTAATTTAGTAGATATAGAATGGGAAAATATCTTGATTGAGGAAAATAAATTGCAAGATATAAACAGTACCGGTGAATCAAATAGCAATGCATAAAAGGATTGGCCAAGTTTTGCATTTTGTTGTTGTCTTTGATTGAGGATTGGTCTAATTTTATGTAGTGAGAGTGTCATGTTGAATATTTTGTTATTTTGGACCAATTGCATTATTTTAATTTGGGACTATAACAAGTATTGTAATTTTAGTTTATGAAATTATTTATGGTTCAAACATGTTGTTAGTTTGGGACCCTAGTTTCATCTTGAATGTTTATTAACCAAACTCAAACTGGTTTACTGTTTTAAAAATACATTTGAGCCGTATAACAAATGGAGCCGGTTCAATATGTTAAATGTATATGGTGTTCTGAGGAGAGAGTTGCACAGTTTTAACATCTGTTAAATGTATATGGACGTTCTTTCAGTTCAATCTGTCCAGATGCTTCCTTATCCTTTTTTTGTAGTCATTATTGCTTGTGAACTTTGGTATCCTAGCTGATTGAAGTCGTGACACCAAACTTCAATCAGGAAAAAGAAATCGTAGGATTTATTTTAATCATTACACACGACGAAGACCAAAATACCCCTAAAAATAGAACTTGGGGTGCATTTTGCCAAGTTTAATCATAATGGGGGGGGGGGGGTGCATTTTGCCAATTTAACAAATTGGGGGTGCATTTTGCCAAACATAGGATAATGGGGGGTGCATTTTGCCAAAATGTCGTGAAATATATATTTCGCTGTTTGTTTTTTCGCCTTCGTGCGCTGTTCCCAACCGCCGCCCCCTGCAAACGGCAAAATATCGTCTTTCCCTGTCGCCGCCCCTGCCTCCAGTCCGCAACCGCGTCCGCGTTCCTCGCCCTTCACAGCCGTCGTCGGCGTCCCGAACAGAGTTAGTGCCCCCTTTCTCATTTCTCCTTCTCCTGGCGAGGCGTGTGGCTAATTCCTCATTCCTCCCCGAAGTCCCTGTCCCCGAGCAGGCAAGCTGAGCTGCTGAGCAGAGCAGGTATTGCTGTATCGTGCTAAGATTTTCGTTTGCATGCCAATAACTTGCTCTCCTGTGTGGCTATGTCTCAAATTCGGATTTCCGTTTGCATTCTAGGATTCCAGGCTCCAGCTTCGACAGTCTTGAGTCGGCATTTGGTGAAGCTTCCGAGTTCCTAATTTCAGTTTTCAGCTTCCTATTCCAGTTCCTAGTTCTGCATTTGGTGAAGCTTCGAGTTCCGGACTTCCGGTCAATTTTCCTGTTCCAGTTTCTAGTTCCAGATCCACTCTAGTGCAAGGTATCCATCTCTAAATGCTTTCCTTGCTTTCATCTCTCTCAATTAATGAATGTTTTATATTCCAGTGCCTAGTTCTGCATTTGGTAGAGCTTGTTGATTTGCTTGGGTAATATGGTAATATTTGTGGTTTTTTGTTGATTCAGTCCATGCTAACTCCTAATTAAACTCATTAAATTAAACATGATTAATTGAGGTTTTCTTGATTTACTTCCAGGATGATTGTGTTGAAAAATGATCTGCTCTAGTTTAAGACCGAAACATACAATTTCCTTCAAGTCACAACATCCACAACCCAAGGCCAGTGATCCAACACAGTGTAACAGGCTATTCAAAATTAAATGCATCATCAGCAATTAGCAATTCCCCACTTCAGCCTCTTTTTGACCTGTTAAGAGGAAGCTAAATAACAAAAGGAATGTAGAATTTCAGTCTATAGTCAGTCAAGATACTCAACTCTTGCCTTTCCCGCGAGCCCTCTGGTAGTGAGCAAGTTTAGTTATGAATAAAATCCGGGTTCAATTAATAAGTCGAACATGTTGGTATGCAGGCCTACGCATGTGACAATGAACCAAAATTCATAGCCCTTCTCTTTCACGTCAAGGAAAGGAGAATCCTAGACATGTTAAACGGGGGGAGGGGGGTTAGACCAAAAAAGACTTGGAATGAAACTATAAGGAAAGATATGATGTACTTAGCATTAGTGAGGCTATGATTAAAGATAGGGCGCAATGACGACAAAGGATCCATATAGCCAACCCCACTATGGTGGGATAGAGGCTTGAGTGTTGTTGTTGTGTGAATTTTATAGCACATATAAGCTTATTTTGCTATTTGAAAGTGTCCATTCACTTAGGGAAGCCACAGTGGGAACCTAGAAAAACCTAGCAAGCAAAGATGAGCCCTCATGGAAAAACTGATTCTTCTGGTTGTCACGAGAGCCCATTACATAGTCAAAAGTCAAAACACATGGTTTGTATTTGAAGCACTAGATGTTCTTGCTTATCCTGATCGACAATGGGAGTCAGGTGACCCTTATAAGTCGACACATGGTTTAAGCAGTCAGACTAAAGTGTAATGTGCACTTGGATCACGGCTCCCTGGGATCAAGTCAGAAGGCCCCAATATTTGGAGCAAGGAGGTCTTAAACACCTTTTCCTACAAGTACCTATTGCAACAACATTTATTGTGACGTCCTAGGTGGACTCGACATATGTGATATGTCACATTCTACTGGATAGAACTTGGTAATATAACATTGTCGCTTAAAATAATAGATGACTTAACACATCAGTATAGAAGAGTGGCTTGAAAATAACATTTATAATGTCAAAGAAGATGTTCCATTTAAACTCGCGACTAATGAGAAGAAGGTATTACTCTCACTGATAGATTGTACAAAGGTTGTCAAAGCAGAGAGGCTAAATTGGCTCGATAAGTACTTGTATTGATTGTTAAAGTCTTGATTTATAGCGATAACTCTACGGATGATGGGTAAATACCTTTGAGGTACAAGATGTGCTCACTGAATTTAGTGTCATCATTCCATAAAGCAACTGAGAGAGCTGCCTCCTATGCGAGACATTCGATATTGCACCGACTTGATTCTTGGGGCTAGTTTGCATTACTTGCCACATTGCCAAATAAGCCTACGAAAAAATGAAATACTGCAGAAGAAAGTGGAAGAGCTACTAGTAAAGGGAAATTCGGGAGTATAAGACTCAATGTGGGTCTTAGTATTAATGACAATGAAGAAAGTCAGAATTGGCCGAATGTGAGTAGATAGTCGCATAATCAACAAGATCACATTCAAGTAAGTTCCTTAAATTATGGTTGGATGACATGCTAGATCAATTATGTGACAACTAATACTTCTTCAAGATTGACCTACATAGTGGCTAGCCTGCTACCATCAAATTCTCATAACCTAACAACAAATGGAACATGACAATCCAAAGAAGAGATGGACTATTGAATAGTTGTTCATGTCATTTGGACTTTCGAATGTGTTAGATGATGAACACTATGACAAGTTTTTTATAAGTTCATCATAATCTAGTTTTATGACATTTAAGTCTATAGTAGGAGTCACGAGTTGCATCTGGAGCATTTCAAGAAGGCAATAGAGAACTTAAGTCAGACAAACTATTAATCAACATGCAGAAGTATTACCAGTCAATAATATTATTGTTCACCAGCTTCATATCATGTGCTGTTGGTATCAAAATGGACAAGGAAAAGATGTGGGTAATCCGGGAATGTATGATACTAAAGTTCCATACAAGCTTGTATAGTTTTTTTGAACAATAAAAGGTGCATTAGCAGCGACATGCATATAATATTGCGCAACTTCCTCAAAAGTTACATACAATCTTGTATATAATGGCGGAGCCTACAACAAAATTATTGATGCAATAAGCAAAAGATCCGATCTACTAACCAGTCTGAGCTAGGATTTGGTGGATTATAATATCTTAAAAGGCTATATGAAGAAGATGAAGAATTGCACAACTTCCTCAAAAGTTACATACAATCTTGTATATAATGGCGGAGCCTACAACAAAATTATTGATGCAATAAGCAAAAGATCCGATCTACTAACCAGTCTGAGCTAGGATTTGGTGGATTATAATATCTTAAAAGGCTATATGAAGAAGATGAAGAATTCAAAGAGACATGGGATAAAATTCGTTTCAAACTAAATACGGGTGGATACCATATCCAAGAAGGGTTTTTGATGAAGAGGTACTTACAATGCATACCTCGCCTTCCTTGTGAGAAGATGAGATTCACGAGTTAAATGACGTGAAAAGCTATTTGCACAAGTAGGGAAAGATAAGACCTATCAGTAATATTATTCCGTCATTGTTACACGTAGTTTATTTTAGGAAGATCATGCAGTAATGTTGATGCAAGGTAAGGTCTTAGAGGGGCTAGAGGTAATGTTCTATATGCAACCGTACTTTCCGCAATATATATTACTTGCAATAAATTTTAATCTATAAATCAAAATTGCTAAATGAGACACAAGAGATAAAACAAACAAGGAAATACGAGACGACGTATATATGGAAGAGCACTCAAAATTCAAATAACTAGTAAAATGAAAATCACAGTGATTCAAGAGTTTGAAACAACGATTACAAACGACATACTCCTTGAATAGGAAATAACACTGAATTCAACACTTAGAATTAACTTCAAAACAAATAAACTCACACAGTAGTAATAGTAGTAGAAGGCTTGGAGAGGATCTCCCGGAGTGGGGACAAGTAGTGATACTGAAATTCGGGATCCGGGTGAACCTTTGGGCTGCTGTACAGCAGGCAGCTGGGCCGTATCTGGAGTTCCAGGGGTTGTAGGGGGTTGCCGCCTGTGTGGAGAACACAATAGGGGTGATGGATGAAGGGGTCAGGGTTGTATCGATGTTGGTTGGGTGTAAGGAGATGTCCGTGGGACTACTAGTAGTAGAAGGCTTGGAGAGGATCTCCCGCAGTGGGGACAAGTAGTGGTACTGAAATTTGGGCTCCTGGCGAACCTTTGGGCTGCTGGACAGCGGGCAGTAGGGCCGTATCTGGAGTTCCCAGGGCTGTAGGGGCTGCCGGCTGTGTGGAGAACACAATAGGGGTGTTGAATGAAGGGGTTGGGGTTGTATCGATGTTGGCTGGGTGTAAGGAGATGGCTGCGGAGCTGGAGAGTCCAGGAAGATGAAAATTTGATGCTGGAATTAATTTTCAGAGGCAATCAGGAGGGGAATCAGTGTGTAGTGAGGTTATGTGGTTTTGTTTGGGTTCACTGGATGTGGACGGTGGAGCCTCTGGCTTGTTGAATGGTGGTAGAGAAGGCAGTTGGTTGTAACTACAAGGAACGTGTGAAAAGTTGCAACAATTCTCTCGACAGAGATATTTTAGGTGAGTGTGGGGTTGATAAAGAGGAAAACGTAGGTTGGAGGGGTGATGTGGCCGACATGGGTGGGGTTCAGTTGTAGTTGTGAGGAGTGGCTCCACGTGAGGGATAGTGGGGTAGTGGGGAGAACGAGTGATTAGGAGTAAGTTTAGGATAGCAGAGAGTTATGGAGGTAGTGGGTTTGCGGGGGAGGTAGTTTATGTAGTTATGGGATAGTGGGATGGTGACTGGCCAAAGGTAGTCGCCGGAGAGGTGGTTGTTGGTGGTGGTAACCAGAGGTGTTTTCCGGCGATCGTCAGAAAACTGAAAACGAAGGAAACTTGGAGGGTGATGGTGGGAGTTCGCCAGAGGTGATTGGGGATTGTTTTCTGGTGATTGTCGGAGACTGAAAATGGAGGGGATTTGGAGGGGAGAGGGGGCTGTTTTGGAGGTGTTTGGGGAGCGAAATGTTGGGTGGTCTGCCGGTGGTTGGACGGATGGTTTTGGGCTGTCGTAGGGTGGTGATGGTGGGAGGGAAAGGGGACTGTCGTTTGTGGGGAGGAAAGGTGGGATATGGGTTCGGTTGGAGGTGAGTAGAGAGTCTCAGTTGGGAGGGGGGGAGGGGGAAAGGGGGAAGGGTGTGGCCGACGACCAAGGGGAGAAGGGAGGTCCAAGCGTCGCACCTGGGGGGGAGGGGGGTTCGGTTTTAGCACAGGTTGATCAAAAGCTAGGCTTCTTGACTTCAACTTTCAATACCTCTCTTTAGAGCCTTCTACCTCTATATATAGACTAGAGAGGGGCAACGAATGGTCATGGTTCTCTGTTCGTTGCTTACCTCAAAATAAACAAAACTACAAAGTCAAATTAAAAATGTAAAGTAAAAAATTGTTACGATCGGTGATCCACTCAAGATGAGCGGTCCCGATCGTCACTGGATTTGTGGTCGGCGAGAATAGACCCTAACTACAACAGGAAGGAGATTGCGTACTTTTGAAAAATATAAATCTCTGGTCTATGGTGATTGTCGGGAGTTATACTTTTTAGAAAGAGATTGTATTTTTGCTTATTTCAAGAAGCAACGATTTACTCCCGACAATTACCAGAAACTACAATAGGAAGTTCGGTCCATTTCAGGTTCAAAAGCGCCGCATATGTGAGAACACCTACATTCTAGATTTGTATGTTGAGTTTGATACTTCGCCGATATTTAACGTGGTTGATCTGACGCCGTTCTATGGAGAGCCATCTGGTTCGAGCCCCCAGTCCACCTACTGCAATCTCAAACATCCCTCCCAACTTAGCACCAGTGCCAACACTACCATTGAGGAGATAACTCAAGTTCTGGATGTACGACAGTTCCGCACTTGCCACAAGATGTACCAGTGTTATTTTTTTTCTTGGCAGAGATGAGACATTACTGATAGCTTTTGGATTAGCACTGCAAAGCTGCAACGACGACACTCAGATCTTTCCGTTTACCAGTTTTGCGAGTTCTTGCCGGGGTCGAGTTTTGTCAACCCCGGGGGAATTGATGCACCATTCGTCGCATCCGAAGACGCATGACGCTGTCATGCGTCAATTATTTTATTTCATCATTTATTCTATATTAAAAGGGGAAAACACCCTTTGGTGCAATATTCATCTATTAACTTATCTTATGCGTCCTTATTAATTATCGAAGAATTTACCTTAAACGTTATCGTTATTTCAATTGTTGTTTTATCCATTATTTTGCGATCAAACTTGTGGTTGTAAAGATGTCTTCTCGGATCAATCTGTAAACATTTGAGAAGTTCACTCCCAAATAACGATTAACGAACTCACGAATTTTTAAAGATTGATGTGATTAAATGAGCGAAATCCAGATTTGATCTCTCAGTTTATATCAGCAATCCACTGGGATCCTGTCTCAGTTGGGTTTAGGGAACCTCATCTATCCAGATCCACATGGAGAGAGGACCTAGTGCGTCACTTGCAGGCTTTTGAGTCTGCCATTTCATTGCAGAACCTTTCTGGCGGTATCCGCTGTAAACTACTCTCTGTCTTTCGCCATGATTAAACGAGTGAAATCCGGATTTGATCTCTTGGTTTACATCAGCAATCCGCTAGGATCCTGTCCCAGCTGGGTTTAGGGAACCTTATCTCTCCAGATCCACAAGGAGAGAGGACCCAGTGCGTCACTTGCAGGCTTTCGAATCTGCCATTTCGTTGCAGAACCTTTTTGTCGGTATCCGTTGTAAACCACTCTCTATGTTTTTCTACGAGAAGGCTAGGGATTAGTTTTACAAATTACTCTCCTAATCCATCGGTTCCTTCGGGGAACTCCCGAGGGAATTGCTCCCGAGGCTTGCAACTCCAAGAAGCGGAAGAGTGGACCTCAAGCACTCTTCCAAATTAGACAGAGGGTATCTGAAACCCTCTGTCACTACGTCGATAGGTTCCAAGAAGAGTTTCTCAGAATCCACGACGTCGATTCGACGATGCATCAAGTTTCCTTCATTTGTGGCCTCAGGAGGGTCTCTTCAAATTTGAAGTAAGCCAAAGACCACCTGGCTCTTACGGGGAGCTCATTAACATGACGAACCACTTTATCGAGGGTGAAACGACATTTCTTGGGTTCGTCTCTTCTCTTACTCAACTCGTGCAGAGGCAGCATGTGGAGAGTTTTATCATTGTTCCACAATTTGCTGGGCATCCCCATCGGTCCCCAAAACATCGCCACGAATACATCCCTCCAACGCCTCAATGAGGAAGAAATTTTCGTCATCAGCGACAACCCCCTCCTCGTCACTTTCAACAGATGAAGCCACCCCGACTTCGTTCTCCTCCCCAGAACAGGTTGAAGAGACCTATGCCCCAAACCATACAGTCAGCACCCCTTCCAGTGCGACCCATCCAATCCTACACTCTTCGTGCTCTAAGATATGATGACAACCAGGAGGAGTATACATATCTTATACTACCCATGGAGGAGGTTGTTCAGATCATCCAAAAGCAACTTGGCTTCAAGAGGCTTCCTCCTCTCAAGTATGAATATGGAAATCACAATAGGAAACTCTTTTGCGAGTTTCATAAAGATGTTGGACATGATTCATAGTGTTACCGAGCTCTTCGGAACCTGGCAGAAAGAACGCTCAAGGCGGACAAATTGCGAGAATATATTGCCCGTAAGCCTTAAGATAAATCAACATCTATCAAAGACAAGGAAGTGTCTGAAATAAATTTTCCACAACAATGGTAATGCATTGAACGGGGATATATTGCCTCCTTGGTAACATCAGTTGCGTTTATGAGTGCATAAAATGGGATGACATTGGCCTCCTAGGACAAATCAATTGCATTCATGGAGGAGCTAGCCTTGAGTCCTCAAGAAAGGCCAACGTGGGGCGAGTTTATCAGTGAGAAGTTGCTTCCACCTTTCAGATCGCTCCACCTCGGGGTGATGTCGTATTAAGCAAAGGGGATCTCCTTAAAACCACTAACTCCTTCGGCGATGCTTTAGTCATTAAGTCGGTCCTCAAAAATTATTCAGTGTCCCGAATCCTCATCGACATGGTAGTTCTGTTAATGTACACTTCAAGCCTGCTTTCGTACTTGGAAGAAGTTGCAGGATTGCGACGGACCTCTTGACGGGTTCTTGAGGGAGTGTAACCCTTTTAGTTACCATGTGCGGAGTGACCCGTCAAGCAACATTAGTTGTAGTTAACGCTCCCAACAACCACAACACTATCTTCGGTGGACCTCTCAATATCAAACAATTATCTCCAATTATGACCAAGTTCTGAAATTTGGCATGAGAGACAAACATTTTAGAGTACGAAATGACCCTCGGATCACACGGGGATGTTACGTAAGCTCCGTCAATATTGTAGGAGAACAACCCGCTTTGAGAACAAGCTACTGTAGACAACATAGCTCCCCCAGAATCAGCCAAGAAGTCAGAGTTATCAATAATGAAGCAAAGGAGAGGGTATGCAACACTGAAAAATAAAGGGTCATCCCCGTTGATGTCAAACTCAAAGTTGAAGAAGAAGACTGCCTCGAGTGCCTCGACATCTCTACATGGCCATATAATTGACCATCATGATATGATCTTTTAGGGGGAAAGCTATATGACTTCCATAGGGCAGACTTTTATTGAGAATTTCTTTCT
Organism: Dactylorhiza incarnata; assembly: GCA_033032865.1. Taxonomy (NCBI): domain Eukaryota; kingdom Viridiplantae; phylum Streptophyta; class Magnoliopsida; order Asparagales; family Orchidaceae; genus Dactylorhiza; species Dactylorhiza incarnata. Next base: position 537,397 of record JAWHQI010000310.1, on the reverse strand, counting down.
TTTATCCTAAGGGGATACTTACTTGGCAATATAATGGTGAAAATTATGTCAAATAAATGTGAATTGAATAATTTTCCCCAAGAAACTAAAAAAAACTTGCCCCGTTGATTTTTATTTTGTCTCGAATAGATTCTATAGCCAATTCTGAAAAGACGATCTACAACTAGGGATATTTGAAAAAAAAGAATCAATGTCGTTGAACCAATAAGCTCAATCTTGCAACTCGACCTAATTAAGGCAGAATCACCAACTATCACAATAACACCAGAAGGCAATCATCACTGTTTGCAAACCTGCAGCAGAGGGGACACCAAAACACATGATTTGAAAAGTAAGACACCTCTTCCTAAAGCAAATACAATTTCTCTAGTCTGAGCTCGTGAGTTCTTCAAGGAACTCATAGACTCTGTCGGTAGATGATTCTTGGATTGCTCTCATGATTTCCTCGAGTCATGCAGGTCTTTCATCTCCGAGCTTGTTAAACTTGTGTGATACAAGGTGGACTCCTCTATATCCTTAAAACTGTCGCCGTACCTACTTGCATCTTTGTATACTGAGGTTACCGAGTCGTACCTCCCACTAAGACCATATCTCGCTAGAATTGTTCGCGAATATGTATATGTAATGTCTGACTTGATTCAATATCATGCGATGATCTTTAGGTACGCAGTCTTAGATCTCGCCGACACCCGTGACCTATCACACCTCATCATCAGATCAATTGATGTAAAATTCACTACCATTACTCTCGTTGGAATTGCTCGCGACTTGTATATGTGGTATGCTGATCTAGTAGATGTGATCGCTCAGTGTTGTCGCGTATCAACAAAGCACTCGCCGACACTAGGAACCCTTTTTTAAAAGAAATATTAAGAGCTTAATAGTTTTTAAGTTACCTTCATACCATAGAACTCGCGGTCCTAAGCATAAATTTGAAGGCTCTGATTTATATCCTCTTTTTGTGAGAACCATTAGGACATATATTGTCTGAAAGAGAAATCACAGTTGCTTACCGAAGACAGATAAACATTCAACCGAGTATTCACAAATACATCCAAACCATTAAGTAAAGATTGTAACACATTTAAAGGTAAACTGCAAGTATGAAAATTTCATTTTGCATTACTCTCAAACTTGTTACATTTATGAAAGCGATTGTGGTTACAACAACATCCACAAAATACAAAAACAAAAATACATTAGCGTATTGCTACTTAGGTGTCACAGAACTTGTGGAAGTCTCGCATTCAAAAGTCGCACTGAGATGTCACGAAGTTTGTCGAAATCGTGTTGATCCCGAAGAACCTGCGTATGATGTACCCGACTAACTCAGATCCAAGCCCTCGCCATCTGTTGCTCCTCCTGCTCTTGCTCCTGTTCCAGCAGAGAGCGCAAAATGCAAAACCACAGAATCCATTTTGAGTTCTCGTAGAAGGGGGTCAAGGAATCAAAACTCAAAATTACAGAAGCACCCACGAGTTCCTACCTTTGTTCTTATTTGGATGAATGACCCAACATGCAACATTGATAAATGCATCCAGGTGTTCTGATTTTAGTAAGAAACGAAACCTCAAAACATCGCATATTACAAAAGTATTTGTGGACTCCTGACTCCTGCTCTCTTATTTTAGGATTCTTTAATTCCTGAATGATCTCCTTAGTGATGTCACGATTGATCTTCAATATTTTCCAGCATTCTCATTAAAGCTTCAGCCAATTCTCGTGGACATCTTGCAGATTCTTTCCGAATCAATTTGAATAAAATATGAATGGAGTACAACCCTGATTATAGAAAATTGGAGATAAGCTATACATAATTTATGATAAACAGTAAAATCGAAATCGCCGACATCATGGCACGTATCTTGCCGATCTTGTTATTCAATTTTGAGTAGTGTTCGCTGACACGATATGATTGTTAGTATCCATCTCATAAAAATGAATTATAGACAAGGACCCGATAACTCCGATGATATCGCAAAAGCAGTGGTTACTGAGAGAATAGTACATCATTCATAGAAAGTTTTGTAGCGTTTGACATTCACTTAAACTACACGATTGAGAAAATTCAGTTTGAGTCATAGAAAGGGTTTTACGATCTCCATTATACTGGGTTCTACCACCACTGAATCCTTCACATTCATTCCTGATGCATTCGCAACAGCTGTAATATCTCAATCTCGCAGATAGTTTCCTTGAGAGATTATCTTGACATTCGGTAATAACGATTGTGCATCCTCTGACTATCTTTAAATAACCAGCTCGACATTTATGAGGGTCGAGAACTTGCAAACATTCAATTTTTCTGAAGTCACTGGGAGACTTAGAAACATGCGGGGATCCTGTCTACCTAGAGTTACGCAATCTCTTCCTTCCTTGGGCATAAGAGCCACACTCGCCGTCATCATACGCGCTCACGACACCTCCAAAGCAAGTCAAATCTCAGGGTTCCTTTGGCTACTCAGACTACCTCTCAAGACTATCATTCTCGGAAATATAAGGTTCTTGCTGATGCTCCATTGTGTTCGCATATGCTATACGCATCTCGTGGGTTCTTCTCTTTCTCTCGCCAACATCTTGCCTTACTTGCTAGCGTCCTCAGACTCCAAAAGTATACATATGTATTTACTTTGCTTATTTTCTTTGCCTGACAGCTCGGGCAGTCCTCTGTCTGTGCAACTGCCCACATGTAACCCCCCTACTTGTATAAATAGGGGATGAACAGTGCCTTGAGGGACCACTGGCATTCGGCCCCTAGCACTCACATAGCATTCAGCCGCTGAAAATAGTATTTGTGAGCTCGGCTTATAACTAAACTTTCAATCAATAAAAAACATGCATGACTAAAGGGTCACTTTGTGTGAAGCCTCGTCTCGTTACTCTTGATCCCCTCACACCTGATCTACAACCGACTGTACCCCCATTTTCTCTTTTTAGCGCGAAGAGTTAAATCAGGGAACTTTTTATCCAAACAATTCCAAATTCTTGTTCTCTTGCAATACTATCATCTCTTCTTGCCAAATTTTATGAATACTAACGGAGAAGAGAGAGAGAGAGAGAGAAGGGAAATGAAAGTTTTATGTGTTGAGGTTAGATTATGATATGGGGTATATTGGCAATGAGAAACTCTATGGAGTATCTCTTACTTTTAAGATGTATGTGAGGTTGGTGGAGATCTTCGTCAGGATCTGTTGCAAAAGCTTGTATCTTCAGTGTCGAAATTACAAGGACTCTTACAACCTCTATACCAGCATTTCTCCGTTGATATACTTGATGAAGAGAAAGAATGAGCTTCCTGACAGCCGGAGTCAAAGTGGTGACATGAGTAGACGTGGTGATTTTAATAGTAAGAGGGGGAATATACAAGGCTACAATTGTAAGGGGAATATTGGGTGTGTTCAACATCATTGTCCCTCTCCCCCTGACGAGAGTCAAAGAATTGTTCCCCTTCACGAAAAGTGACGCCCATGGTACAGAAAATTGTAGAGGGGAAGGGTGGTAACAACGACACCCATAGTGGAGGAGTAATCAACGAAAATGCATCTGTGGTAACGAGCATCAAATTTATCACGATTGAGTGGATGAACGTGGTCAAAACAGACATACCCAAAAACATGAGGGAGAAGATGAGATGTGTGGATGGCACATTTGGTGGACACGCAAGAGATATGAGAGACATACTGTAGAATACTAGATCGGAGATGGTTAATGAGATATGTTGTAGTGAGGATAACTTCACCTCACTAAGATTTGGGAAGGTTCATTGTAATAAGAAGGCGTCGTGTAACTTCCAAGAGATTTTTGCTCTTACGTTCATCGACACCAGTTTGGAGAGGTATGAACATACATGGTTTGATAGATGATATCATGATCAATATGATGTGTCAAAAACACCGTGGTCTTCGTACTCCTCCCATTGTCACTACGAAAGACGCGAATAGTACTGCCAAACTGAGTGACCAACATTTTGTGAAAAACGTTAAAATAGTTTCTGACATTACTCTTCCTTTTTAATACGTAAACTTAAGTGTAACGAGAAAAACAATCAATGAATGTCACGAACCAATGATGATCTGATAAAGAGATTATAGAGGAAGGTCCCCAAACGCCTGCATGAATAACATCTAAAGGAAGCATACTTTGAGATGGAATATTACTCAGACTAGGGGTGTGCAAAAATAACTGAAGAACCGAGAATCAGACTGGAACTGAACGGTTTGGGTTGGTTCCAAATAGGTTTGGTTCGGGTCTGGTTCCCATAATACCAGAATCGACAATTCGATTCGGTTCCCGGATCCACAGGTCAGGTACCCAGAACCGATCCGAGAATCGACAATTCGGTTCGGTATGGCTTACATCAAGGGTCAGCTTTAAGCCCTTATCTCTTTACCCTTATGTTAGATGAGCAATACCTTGATGTTTATTATTTGCAGATATTGTTTTGGTCAATGAGACGCGCGAGGGTGTAAACGCAAAACTTGAATCTTGGCGAGACACTTTAGAAAAGAAGGGTTTTAAGTTGAGCAGGACAAAGACGGAGTATATAGAGCTTAAATTTAGTAGTGCAAGAAGGTCGGATGACTCCGTCATTAAATTGGGTGACCAAGATATTTCCCGTAGTGAGTGCTTTAAATATCTGGGATCGATAATTCAAAAAGATGGAGGTGTAGATAAAGATGTGATACATAGAATCCAAACAGGTTGGTTGAAGTGGAGAGGCGCGTCTGGGATCTTATGTGACCGTAAAGTACCATTAAAACTTAAAGCAAGTTTTACCGTACTGCAATTAGGCCAGCAATGCTCTACGGTTCTGAGTGTTGGGCAGTGAATGGTATACATGAGGAAAAATGGGAGTTGCGGAGATGAGAATGCTTAGGTGGATGTGTGGTCACACGAGACTGGATAAAATTATGAATGAATGTATCAGGGATAAGACAGGGAGTGGCGCCAATTGTAGAGAAGATGCGAGATGCTCGTTTAAGATGGGTTGGACATGTACATAGGAGACCATTAGAGGCACCTGTTAGGCGTTGTGAGAGTTTAGTCGCTAGACATGTTCAACAGGGGAGGGGTAGACCAAAAAAGACTTGGAATGAAACTATAAGGAAAAATATGATGTACTTAGGCATTAGTGAGGCTATGTTTAAAGAATAAAGATAGGGCGCAATGACGACAAAGGATCCATATAGCCGACCCCACTATGGTGGGATAAAAGCTTGAGTGTTGTTGTTGGTAGTTGTATGATAAAGAATTGTGAGTTGGAAGAATCATTTTTATTAAATTTTGAGACATTGGTAGGACCGGAACTGAACCGAAGTGAACGGTTCGAATCCGGTTCTATACTTTAGGACCGTGGGTCGGTTCCGGTTCCAAAATTTTGGAACCACAACTATGTGGGTCGGTTCTTGTTTTTGGGTGGAACTGAACCGAAACGATCCGAGTTGCACCCATAACTCGGACTATGCCGTACATGTTTTGAAAGTTCACAAATATCACAAACAAACTTTCTCATAGAGCTAGAAACCACACAAAATATTTTGAGAAGATAACTTGCAGAGGGGTGTCCGAGACGTTGATGTCATTATTGCACATCTGCAGAGAAGGGAGTAGGAGCACTGGAGAGAGCTTGGTGAGCTCGTGTCCAAGATGTATAGGCCTCTGCAGTTCCAACCACTGCAAATATGTTGCTTCCGTGCCAGGTTCTGAAAAGCACAATCATTAGAGAGGAATGTTACGATGCAACTTAAGGATGTAGTCAAACAACTAATTGATACCAAATTTCGAGGAAAACATCGAACATGTAAAACGGATGTGAGGGCATGACAAATGAACATAAGATAGTCCTTTGCCAACTATGGAAGAAAAGGACCCATTGACGGTGATAACTTTGTCATGACCAGAAAGAGGGGTGTATGAGGTATAACTTGCTGATGTCCCGATCATGTGATCAGTCACACCAGAATCAATGATCCATTCAGATTGGATCGCAAAAGCAGTTTGAGCGTTGGGAGTACCAGGGGTTGCAAAGACATTAGTGGAAGCATTGCCCTGAGAGCGCAGAAGACACTGCAGTGCATCAAACTATGTCGTGGAAAAACCGCTCAAGGGGATTTGACCAAAATTGACTTCAAGAGCGTCAACGATATGAACATCATAAGTATTAAATGTTTTGTGAGTGCTATCTCGTCCATGACCACCATTTCCTTTCTGCGAAGGAGCGAGATGAGGATGTGGCAAAAACAAGAGTCACATACATGACCTGTTTTCCACAATAATCGCACAACTGAGCAGGTGGGGCCAAGGTAGGAGGCTTTCATCCAATATCAGCAAGGCGAAACGAATAGTTACCTCGTTTGAATTAAGACAATGATGATGATGAACTTAAGGCCATGCTGAATGATTCTCGAAGAGAGGGAAAAGACTGACGGTTTATGACATGAGTGCGTACCGTGCTAAAGTCCATATTGAGGGCCATAAAGAAGGCATCAAGATGATAGCGCCATAGCGGTCCTCCTTTGACTTCAATGCATTGGCGATCAAATTGTATGCCACTTCTGCCATGGAGGATCGATACTGTGTGGTTGAACAATAGTCCCATCAATGTATCCAAAGAGTTGATGACTTCAAATGACATATTGCGCTGCTAAGGACCTTTCAAGATAATTTGTGTCATCCAAAGGGACAATGGTAATCCGGAAGGAACCAGAGGGACCATGAGTCTATTGATCATTGTCGGGGAGGTTTATACAATTAGACGGGGTCTGAACACTTGAATCCGAGGAGCCTGCCATGGAACACTCTGTTACAGGCTTGCCAGAGGCGGGGAAGATATTACGGAGCCGGAACCGCGACTGCCTAAGCGGGGCTTGCTCAAGGGAGAAAGAGCTTCCAAGATCTCTTTATGGTTTAGAAATTAAAGTTTCATTCATTCATAACTTCATACAAGCATCCTCCCGCCTTTATATAGGCTTACAAGACTTAAAGGAAAATACTTAATAAAAGACAAGATAGTAATAAAGATAACTAGGCCCGGTGCCCAAGACCTATAACACACTCATGTGTTACCAAGGAAAAAAGGTTTAACCAGAGTCGAGTGGAACTCGAACAGTAGAACCTAACAGAGGCCGCAAGAGTATAGATGGCCAACGAGAGCTCCAGTGGGAAGGCCGACAAGCTTATGTGAGTGGAATTGGTGAGCTTTTGTGAGAAAGGCTCGACGTGTGTCTTTGATAGAGGTCCGACAAAAGTTCTGATAGATGGTTGTCGAGGTTCTGTGAGACTGCTGGTGAGCTTCTGTGAGAGGGCCGAGAGCTTCTGTTAGAGGGCCGGGAGCTTCTGTGGGAAGGCCAACGAGTTGTCGTGAGACGGCCGATGAACTTCTGTGAGAAAAACTCGATGAGCGTTTATGATAGAAAGCCCAGAGAGGGATTGACAAGTTTCTGGGAGAGATGTGTCGGCGAATACCGGGAAGAGTGGGATCAGTGAGCGTCTGCGAGTGCCAATGTGTTGTTTGAGCTTCAATCGCGAGAGACCAGTGGCGAGCGCTCGGTGGAAATGAGGAGGCCGATCGAGAGAACAGTGGCAGCGGTGAGGGTGTGAAGGGTTCAAACTTCTGTGAATACGTGATGACTATGCATGACACTTATCGACTCTTGTGTTAATCACGCGGGACAGATTATTTTTAATCTTAACTGCTGGCTTAAGAAAATGCTTAATTAAGGCGGAATTCTTCGCTGAAGAGATAAGTTTTGGTTTGGGTCTTTGAATCTCTTCTTCATAAGTTCAGTGACTCCAGTCACAAAAACTCTCACATTAGTCATGAAATATCAAGTCTAAATAAACAATTATGGATCTAATTGATACAAATCATTAAATTCCATGGTTTTGCAAAATCACAATACTTCACAGAACAGTCATCAAATCCCAGAGTTCTATGGGAACTCAGTTTTTATCACGACAGCTTCCAAACTAGCGATTTTCTGCATAATTATGAATCTGCTTACAAAATATTAAAAGAAGAAGAGGAAATGTTACCTCCGTAGAATGCCGGTCTTCATATTTGAGAGTGAAATGAAAAACAAAAAAACTGTGTCTCCGCCTCCGTCCTTGATTATCGGAGTCTGCAGCTGAGATGAGAAAACCGCATGCCGCGGAGTCTCCCGCCGATAGCTAAATTGGCAGTAGGTCCTTGCGGCGGTGGGAGAACCCACTATACATCCTCAACGGCATAGGTTCCAAATCCAAATCCCCTCGGCTTCCCCATGATTTTGTCCTTCGTTATCACCGATAAACAACTTCCCCTGATCCTAATACATTCCCCCTCCTCATCTTCATCAAGTAATATATAAAGTAAATTAGTCTCTTAACTTTACCTGTTTTATAAAATCAATCTCAAAAAAATGTTTTAGCACATTTTTAATCTTAAAAACTCAAATTCCACTCTTTATTATTGATGATGGATTCATGTTTATGAAAAAGACATAATAAATGTGAAAGAATTACTAGGAAATATGCATAACATGGTTGATTTTTTTCGTATGATTTCAATATAAGTGAGAGTTGTATTCAATTCATCTTATCAAAACCTTATTACGTAATTTAGAGAGATGAATGAATGCTTATTTGATGACCCATATTTAGAAACAAAAATTACCACAACAGTGAGATTATCATGAAATGCTCCTAGAAGATGAAACATCGTAGAAGAGTATTTTAAATGATGTCATTTTCCCAAAATTGATCAACTTTTGTAAAGAGTTATGTGATATTAATATAATGTAGACATATTTTTGCTATATTTGTCGATTTATTTTTTTTTGAATAATTTTGTACTCTGCTCACACAATAGAATTCCTGCCTCCGCTACTGGCGGAGCTCACGATCAGAGAATCAACGTTGTTCCAGCAGCTGATGTACTTGCTCAGGGAGAACAACAATGATATTAATTATATATATTTTTTCTCAGGAGCAAAAAGTGAAGATAGATGAGCGAAAATACGCCTTGCTCTGAATCTCTTATAACAAGTTGAAAACTGAAAATATGTTATATCCAATATAAAGAGTGAGCATTACATTACATCTTTGTATATACACAAAGTGGAGTGACCTAAAATCAATATTAGAGGTGTGAGACAAAAACAAAGAGAAATAATATGGGCTTTTATAGTGGGCCTTTAGAGTGGACTTTATACAATTCATCTTGAATTTAACTGACTAAAAAATTGAAGATTGCACTGGTTACTACTTTTACACATTGAATTAACATTTTAAAGATATTTTTTCGCTTTCATAGGAACTTTTAGAAGTGAAAATTATTTATCGTAATAATAATAAATTAGTTAAATATTCTATTTGTTTTGTTTTTTGTCATCTTTTAATTTTTGAATGAGTTACCCTCGCTTTGTATCATCTGAATTGACTAAAGTTTGTTTCCAAAACAATATTGTTTTCATATAAGACATCATCTGCATGACATCCACAAAATAGGTACATCTGATTGTGGCACTAGCATATTTAGGCATCTGTTTCTATAGGAAACTATTGTTAAGTTGTAACACAATTTACCTTTTTGATCACCTTGCTCTCATATCAGTTATGAATCTTCGACGACAATCATTACCGAGACCTTCAAGAAAAGAGAAGCATGACTTCAACCTTGGACAACAACAAGAAGATAGAAAAGCAGTGCCCTCTTATACTGTCTTCTCGTCAGAAAAGAGTATCTTTGCATTTTGCTTGACATTCCGAGCCCTCAATTCTTTTCTAGTGCAGACGTACTTCAACCCTGATGAGCATTGGCAGGCCCTCGAGGTTGCGCATCACATGGTATTCGGGTATGATTTAAACCTCAAACCCCTTCATTTTCATAAGTTCGGCTATATTTAAGATATCTTGTAGCTTTCTTTTTGGGAATCATTCTCATAATTTTCTTTAATGGAGAGTGTAGTTATGGACACCTTACATGGGAGTGGAAGAAGGGGATCCGCAGCTATATTCACCCTTTGATGTTCGCGTTGCTGTATAAATTTATGGTTGTCCTTGGATTGGATACTCCATGGTTTATGGTGAGAACTCTGCAATCAGTATACTGTACTTGAAGTTGCTTGCTAGATTTTCAAAAATATACCAAAGCTGATTTTCTTAAGTTAGATTCCAATTTGGTTTTAGATACTTGAAAAAGACATGGGCTCATCATTGCAATTGCATGTCTATTTGTTTCCTTGCTTTTTTTATTGGCAGGGATAATTTGTCATATATTTGAATTATAGCAAAATGTTAAATTTTTCAGCAATATACTTTTAATTTCAAAACAATTCAACGAAGATAAAAATGTATACACTTACTAAGGCCCCGTTTGATTCGACTGATTCCCTCCGGTGCGTCTGGACAGAAACGCCGTTTCTATGAAACACATCGTTTGTTTCGGCTTTTTATTGCAAACGACGTTTTATAAGAAACTGCGTTTCTTTTATTACGCCAGACGGGGGTCGGTCTTCCAGTTCAGACGCGCGGCGCGATTTCTCCCTCTCGCGAACTCCCCGTGCCGACCCCTCGCCGAGCGCATCTGCCCCTCGATCCCGATCCAGAACCCTCGCTCCTCCTGTTCTTCACCGAAGGAGAGGAATCCCGCAACTCTGCCACAGGCTTCTTCTTCGTTGATAGATCTGTGAGGAGCTTCCCGATCGATAGCCCAGATCTGCCACAGACCTTGCTGTCGACCTATCTCCTTGCATCCCGTTCGATAGCCCGGTTTCTTCTTCGATTTCCGGCGTCTGTCCGTTGGCCTATCTGTAAGTATAATCCCTCCTCTATCTACGATCTTCAGTTCTCTTGGAATGGTGTAAACACCAAGCTTGTTTGATGCTAGAATTTATGGCCAGTTTCTCTTGGAATGGTGGAATGATATTGATGTTTGTAGTTGACTTCAAAAGTTTCTCTTGGAATGGTGGAATGATATTGTGTATGTGTATATATGTGTTTGTGTGTGTATGTGTTTTTTTTATGTGTATGTGTTTTTTTTTGTGTATGTATGTGTGTGTGTGTGTTTTGTGTGTGTATGCGTGTTTTTTTGTCTCTCTGTGTGTGTGTTTGTGTATGTGTATATATGTGTTTGTGTGTGTATGTGTGTGTTTGCGTATGTGTTTGTGTGTTTTTTGTGTGTATGTGTATATATGTTGCTTGTTTGTGTGTGTGTATGTGTATGTTTGTGTGTGTGTAACTGTGTATTATGTTTGTATATGTCTGTTGGGTATCATATTAAAGAAAAGAAAAAAATTTAAAAACTCCATTTTGTAACCAAACAACTTTTTCAAAACTTAATTTCAATAAGACTGAAAACTCCATTTGACCCAAACAGATTTTTTGACAAAACTCCATTTCACAGAAACAACTCTTTTTCAAAACTCCATTTCCGATCAGCAACTTTTCATCATCAACAGCCCAACCAAACGCACCCTAAATCAGATTATTATGTTTTCTTCATGCAGATTTTTTGAAGAACCTGTAAATGTTACAATATTGGATTATAGCTGTAAATATTGGTGCCCACATCTATTTTTTAGCTTTTAGATGGATGTAAAGCAGGCTAGGAGTACTGTTGCTTGATATGTCGGTTTAGGGAGGAAAGCCACGACGTTATCTTCTATGAGGAAAATGTCATTTTTTATGGCGGGCAATATATCTGGATATTTTCTGATATTCGCCAATAGGATATCGACCGATATATTAATTTAATTATTCTACCCTCATTCAATTATATATTCCTTAATACTTTCGGTTATAATGTTACGGGCAAACCCGTAACTCGTTAATATCTCGTCGGAGGTGGTGGTGGCCCCGGAGATACAAAAGGATCCCAGCTCAACCTACGGAGAATTCGAGGAGAAGGAAGAAGGGGGAGCGTTGCTCAACACTAACCCTATCAGCAGGAGAGGAAAAGAACTAGAGAGGAGGGGAAGATAACTTTCATAATTTCTTTCATAACCTCCCAAGTCACTAACGATTTTTTAACGACTCATAACATAACTACTCAATACAACATATGTAAAATATTTATAGGATAACTTGTTGTGTGAGACCATAACTTCTCACCCGTCTTTCAAATCGAGCTTGCCCTGAAGCTCAAACAAGGATTAGACAGTTTGATCATTTGGCTCCTTAATTTCCCGCGAGAACAACTTCATGTAGCACGTCACTACAACGGAGGCCGCATCGAGCGACAAGTCTTCATTCTGCTCACAAATGTCGCGAAAGACAGATTTTGTCTGAGGGGTGTAGTTTGTGTGGAGAGGCGATCAAAGAAGATACTGCAACACGATTATTAAGCAATTGCAGTAGTGGCATGGTCCTACTACAAGGTCGGCTGAGAAGGTTCGGTGTGGGGTCAGTTGGAGAAGATGACCGATTGTCTGGAGGAGGGGTAACTGTGAGTGTTGGCTGGAGAACCATAGAGGTTGGTGAATGCACGGATTGTTGCGGCGTCACTATCGGGCTTCGTGGCGAAGGTGCTTGCTGTGTGAGCTGCGGGGAGGGAACAACCAGAGGCGATGGTGGGGCGATGAGAACTCCAGAGATTGGTGGGGCTTCTTTGAGCTCTGGTTGGATCGATGTCTCTTTTGGAAGAGTCGGGTCTTAGAAAATTAAAGTCCGTTATTTGTACATCCTTCATTATCGATTTAACCATATTACATACCTCCGTCCTTGTATATATATAACAATAAATACAACTATGTACATACAATCTTTCCTCCAATTCGACATACATATACCTGTGTAATAAGAACGATATCAAGATCCACTTGAATACCATTTAATTTTTATCTTTTCATGAATTCTTCCAAAACCCTTGACGTGATTCGATACCATATTCCGTTTTTTGTTTACATACTGGTGTAACACATTGTCTCAAAACTAAATATACATGATGTATATTCATCTCATTCATTATTGCTTATTTGCTCCGCATATTTAGCAAGGTCTTCATAAAAAAAAAAGATGTTCATCATTTGTACACCTTGTCGGAAATTAGAGTCCATCATTTGTACACCTTTTGTTACATGTTCAACCATTTTCCATATCTCTGTCTTCGCAGTATAAAAAGATACAATGCTATTATATATTTTCTTCCACTTCTAAGTACATTCATCTATACTTATCATATTCGTTTATCTATTGCAAACAATACGATGAGCTTTCTTTGTGGAAACATTTGGGTTGGTTTGTGCAATAGGGACAATAGCAAGATTTACTTGACATTATTTCACTTTCTCTTCGTGTACATTAAGTCCTATCATTTTATTAAATTTTTCAAAACCCTTGGACATACTTTGATTAAAAAAACAATATCTCAATTTCTAGATTTCTAGATTTCTATGAACGATCTTCTCACTTACATATCATGTGTGCTTATTCAGTACTCACTACAACCGAACTTCGTCAAACCTCGCTTTGATACCAAATTGTGAGGCCCCTATTGAGACCCCACATACTTCTGTATCTAAGCTATGTTCCCAACATGATTCCCAGTTTGAAGTGCGGTTAGTAAATACAGAATAAAAACACATAATAATAAATTTACTTTCGTACCTTGAATATCCACTGAATCTTTTCTGTTCTACTAAAGTTAATCCTTTTAGTTTTTGTATTCCAAGCCACGTCCATTACCTACAAAATTTGACGACAGGCTTAGTCATAAAAATATGACTAAGTGAGGATATACCTCTTTCATTGTTATATAAATTTAGAAAAACCTTTCGCATATCAAAACATAATTTCATACTAACCATTTTCTGTCTCCTTACTGAACTTATGAAACATCTGTTAGTACCAATAAAACAGGATGAGCAGTATAGGATCATAACCATATCATGTGCCAATGTAACATTAAAACAGTGTATCCTTGTAAGCAATCAATCCATGATATCAGGGCAGTAGTATATCGATATATCGTGTAACGGTAAAGAACATGTCAGTATAAACAGCTAGGAAACATTAGCATTCATATACGTTATGGAACATGTAAGCAGTGTCAGTACGTCACATCATATCATGTTTTCATGTTTATCAGTATTTATCCATATACCCGTGTAACCTTTGAATCAATATTTCCATAAATGTTTCGTTCCTTAGGATATATTAGGGGCGATTCAAATCCTTTTTCCTTTTTCCCTTTACCCCGAAGGGTCCTTTACCTCGAAGGGTCATTCATGTGCATGCAGTTCAAGTCGCCCGTAATATAACCTCGTGTCGACACGTTTACATAAATTCTGAGTTATTGCTTTTATATCCCCTCAGAAATAATTCGCCTGTTTGCCTTTATCAGGGTCATACATTATAGCGACATTCAATATCAGTGATAAGCATTTAACATTCAGTAGAATAAGAATGCATATGTAAATAGAAAGTAAAGCCATAAAGTTTAAATGAAATAGGTAGCTCTCACCATCAGTAACTCATGTCATTGTCATGACTATTTTGAGGTGCCATCCTTCACGGTATCTGTATAGCATCATATCATTTAGGGTATTTATATCGGGGTTGCACCTCACTATAGTTACAATATGGACTACTATGATTACATCCTTTGAAAGTTATTTAACCGGCCCAGAAGACAAGAGTAGCTTGCCAAGCAATAATAACATCATATAGTTTAGGCAAAAATGAAAGTAAAGCCCAAATCTTTTAACAGCAAACTTGCCACTTCATTTCCCCCAAATTTTCCACCCTGAACACTTTCCTCCCCTCATATGATTATGAAAGCTCAACAGCCGGCCACAGAGATAAAATAATATAGCTTTCTAAAAAGAAACAAACGGTCAAGCTTTGGCAAATCCTAATCCATATCCTTAATAAGGTAGCAGCCGATCAAACTTAGTAAGAACAACCCCCCCTTACAATTACTATAAGTTAGAAACTGATTTGGCCCCATTCTCCTATTAGCACTTTATCATACTTGAAAATAGAAGCAATAATAGCCGACTACCACCTCAAAAATCCTCCAGCTTAACAAGAACTGCAAGAACTGCAAGCAGCCGATCACTCATCCATCAACCATACAAAATAGCTGGTACAGCTTAGGCAAGTATGCAGGACGGAGTTAGGTTGTCCAACACCATTAACACAATTAAAAATGAAATAAAGCAGCAGCTGGACAATTTTTAAACAGTGAAACAACCTGAACACCCTCAAAGCACCAAAGTTCCTTTATCAGAACCTTAGCCGGCAAAAGCCAAAGTAATTAATTCATAAAATTTCCCCCAACTCTGGAACCAATCAAACTATAAACATCCACCATAAATCAATATTTAAAGACAAGAAAGGCAAAGAAAGGAGGAGCTCACAGTGCTTTAGGGGAGAAAAATCGAGGTTCTGCTTCTCCAACATCCACA
The DNA here is from genome assembly GCA_033032865.1 of Dactylorhiza incarnata. Lineage (NCBI taxonomy): Eukaryota > Viridiplantae > Streptophyta > Magnoliopsida > Asparagales > Orchidaceae > Dactylorhiza > Dactylorhiza incarnata. The sequence continues at coordinate 522,011 of JAWHQI010000310.1, read as the reverse complement.
GCCCGACCTAGATTCGGTTCAAAAACCGCCGACAACCACTGAATACAGAGCTAACTACGATCTTCCACCACTTTTATCACAGATTCTCGGAGGAAGAAGAGGGATCGGCGCTGAGCCCTAAGGCGACACCGTCGAGAAAGGAAGAGGAAGTGAGGAGAGGTCGGCTAGGTTATCATAAAGAGAACGAAAAAAAATGCCGTATATCATGCCTCCACCGCTTAAACCCACCGCCTTAATATTAATTTCAGCCTTCCTTTAATCGCGGCCCAAGTAAGCCAAGCCAAGCCCATATGAAATTTTGTCACCCTCATTAAGAACATGTAGTACACAGGTCAGCCCACATAACTTTCTTAACAGCACTCCATTTTAATTATAGAAAACCATTAACTTAAACCATAATAATAACATAACGGCAGTCAACCAAACCTTCCGGCGAAACATACACATATAATTTTAGGAAGTGTGCCAAAATAAATAATATAGAAAAATGTCATATTCCGTTAAAAGCCTCGAAAAACCCCAAGGTGTCAAATAAAAACTCATACTCAACTTTCGAAGGAACACCGAATTGACACTGATTTGTATTTTCATCATAGGGGACAAACTGTTTATTTCATTTTATTATCAAGTTGGATCACTTCACGTTTTGGGCCGCTACAAATTCTTCTCCTCTTATAGGACTTTTCGTCCTCGAAAATAGGACACGATATAAATTTTCAACCATTATATTGCTTACTACTGTTGTGCATGGTCTGGTCGTGAGCTAGCGAGGAACAACAACCCTCGATCGACAAGCCTGATTGAAGCTGGACATCGTCGACTCTTAGCTTGAGGAAGAATAATCACACACACACACACATATATATATATATGAATAATTGCGAAAAACATGAAAACTCTCATGCGACACACACGCGCGCGCGCACACACACACACACATACACACATATATATATATATATATATGAATAATTGCGAAAAACTCTCATGCGACTACATAATTAAAGGGACCAACTTTTTATCTTTTAAGATTACGAAAATTTTTCCTCTATGTTTACATTGCTAACATACATGTAGAAGTTCTATTAATAAGCCCATGTAGAAGTCCCATTGCATTTTTGTCTTCTATTTAATACTCACCATAAATCCTCTCATATTCTATCTTGTTGGAACCTATATGCCTATGCGATCCACCACCAATAAATATTATTTTGTTCTCCGTTAAACACTGCAACGAAATTGATCTATTAATTTATCTTCAAAGCCAACTTAAGCATAAGCCTTAGTCACATTTGTGATATGCTCATCGAAATTATCTTAATAACCATACCCTGGTAATAATCCTATCTCCATTTCCTAAATTAGAGTTATCTCTGAAAATTTCGATAAGCATGCATGGAGAATGAAGATTAAATGAAGATTCACAAAGCTGACTCTTAGTTAGGATAGTGTTAATGATGGTGAGGGGTGTGATAGGTGTTAGGTATGGGTGTGCTTTGTTTGTATTGTGGGCATAGGTGTGCATGTATATTTTAGTGTGGGTGTTTGCATATGCATGTTGGTGTCTTCATGTGTGTAAGTGCGTGCAAACATCATTTTCATGCATTCTCAAGGATTTAGTTGCTTTGTCTCTACTGTACTGTTGGAGGGAGCTCAAGTCATGAACATGGCCTCTTTGTATTCAATTATAAGACTCTCTCCCTCTCTCTCAGATCAGACATTCACTGGATTTTTATTGGGATGCCCACCTTCTTTGATTGATGAAATTTTGTCATTAATGACATGATGTCTTACATAATCCGTCTCATCACTATATTCTATGCTTTACATTACGCACTTCCAGAGTCAAATAGTGTGGCACCATGCCTCAAACAAATGATGTATGCTTACCCTTTAGATTTTACAACATACAAAAAGTTAATAAACATAACACAATCCTATTTTTCAACATAATTTACATCATATATTATAGTTTGACAACTCTCCATGATGTAATGTAGACACGATTATTCTGATGGGTCAACTTTTGATGCATCCGAAAAACCTGTGATACTTCCCAGCAATAAGGATGTATAACTATGAGTAAGAAGGAAATCTAATTTTATATGTCAATATACGTATCAGATAAGAAACTTCTATTGATCTTGTGCATTGTTTGAGGGAGCAATTTATGCAAATCAGCATTCTCATAATGTAAGAAGAGCTTTGGCACATGTTCCAAAGCAACCCCAAATTGGTGCTTCATGCTTCCAGTGTCTCGGAACCACGAACTTGATCAGGGAATTGGCCCTCCGCCAAACACATGCTGCCCGGTCACGTTCGACTCTGACAAGGATTCCACTTCACCTCCCAAATCTGACCTTAATCTTTTCATAACGATGTTTCACCATTATATTCACCCATTCAGCTATCTCGCACACTTTTAACTTGCACTGTGTTTGTAATGAGTTGATTCTTCATAAATAAATTCTTCATTTACCATTACTAAGGGAATTAAGAAGCAGAAATTTCACGACTAGTATATTGATAGTTACTGATACATCCGTTTGAATCACTATAATATTTGTAGGTTTGCCTTTATGATTTTATAAATTAATATGATATCAATATTTTGAGATTTTTATTTGAAATCCATGATTTTTACATGCTGCTTTTATCACTACAATATCATAAAGGCAATATAATATTTGTAGGTTTGCCTTTATCAAGATTTTGAGATTTTTACAAGATTCTGCCTTTATATTTTGAGATTTTTACATGCTGCCTTTATCACTATTATATTTGTAGGTTTGCCTTTATCAAGATTTTTATTAATCTTGGCCATACTGTCAATATACGCACATGAAATATATCTTTTTCTTTGAGATTTTTATGTGATGTGTAATTCATCTAGTAATATTTAGATGAAGGCTCCTCGGCTTCTGCAATCCATGATTTCTTCTGTTGGAGATCTTTATCTATACAAGCTTTCCAAAATTACATTTAACAACCGAGTTGCTAAATTTGCTGTATCCTTTCCTGCTCCACGGGCAAGTAGGTTTTATCACATTCTACTCCCCAAACTTTAGGCTTTTAGCTGGTAAATAGCACATATTTCCTAATAAATATGATGTCCTTGACTCTGCTTTAAAAGCTATTTTCACAATTATCAAACTGGTTCATGTTCTTCTGCATGCCACGAACATTATCGAACAGTTTGGAAACTGTGTTAACTGTTGCGGGCCTCTATTATTGGATTTCTTTTCTGGGTGTTTCTAAGCATGTATCCTCTGTTTCGAGGAAGAAGGCTTTGTTTATATCAGCATTAGCTTGCGCAATCCGACCTACAAGTGCTATAATATGGCTATATGTTGGAATATGTGATCTCCTGGGGATGCAAAGGAAGTACAAATTCCTATTTCTTGAGGTACTGCCGATAGGGTATGTAGTTTACTCCAATACTTGTATCTTTTCCTTGGATTGTATAGTTAAGAAGTGCATTACTATATGGGCATCCTTATTGTTTAGTGTTTATTGAACATGACTTCCAAGGTTATAAGACATGCTCCTTTATTGCATATGTTCGATATGTACTAAGTGGTCTTTTACTTGGGGGTCTGCTTGGCATTGCTGTGGTGGTTATGAACGTAGTGGTCGTGAAGTGTGGTCGGTGAACACCCGATCTCTCCCCTGGAACCGCTTCCGCATTTAGATTCAAAATGAGATTTTTTTGTGACAACAATTGCAACTATCGGTATGCCAAACGGGTGTAAAATGGCAGTGAAGTATTTGTTTGGACACACCGAAGCAAAAACACCATGCCAAATGGACCCTAACTCAATATATTCTTGTTTTTTTCTCTATTGCTAACAATTTTATTTGAACAGGATGCTTGTGTTTGCATGCACTTCTTTACTAGATTGGTGGATGTATGGATCTTGGACATTTGTGGCGATTAATTTCCTCAAGTTTAATTTTTTTTCATCTGGAGGGGATTATTATGGAACCCATGTTTGGCACTGGTACTTTACCCAGGGCTTCCCAGTAATGATTTTCACCTTCTTGCCATATACATTATTTGGCATATTAAAGTCAAATGAATGGAGGCTTTCTGGTCTACTTGCTTGGGTTTTATGTCTCTACAGCAAGCTCGGTCACAAAGAATTCCGGTATCCTTGTTTTTGTTATCTTCTACGGTTTCATTTTTTGAAAATGCATCCCTATTTCCTTTAAAAAGATAATGTTCCACGAATTATGTGATAAAAATGTTTGGGTTTTTTTGTCCAGGTTTGTCTTACCAGTACTTCCAATAGCTTTAATGTTCTCAGGCTATTCATTGGCGGAGTTATCACAATCCATGCATTCTCGCCCTAGAAAATGGAGATTTTTATGTGTGAGATTCCCTTCAAAAATGCAATTAAGCATTTTATTCCTTATTGCTACTAATGTTCCCATGGCATTATATATGAGCCTGGTTCACCAGGTATGATACTCTTGCTGTAAAACATTAGGTATTATATGTGGTACATTCAATATTTGTGTTATGGTCGTAATTGTAGGGTATTTTAATTTGAGTCCATTTAATTATATTTTGAGTCTGTTGTCGCATTTAGTCTTTTGTCCCACATGCGCTCCTGTACCTTCTGCGAGGGGGTCCACTCGGGCGAGTGCGTAACATAATTTCTGATATTTTGATAATAGCTTTGCTATGCCTCTTATGGTGTGTTTTAATATGGTAGGAAGCTAAAAAAATTATTTTCACCAGTAATACAAATTTTTATACAGAGGGGGAGTGAAGATGTGATGTACTACTTGTCTAAAGAGGCCAAAGATGAAAAAATTAAGAGTATTTTATTCTTGATGCCCTGCCACTCCACACCTTATTACTCATCCTTGCACAATAATCTTCCCATGCGGTTTCTAGATTGCTCTCCCAGGTGAAGTTCCAGTCTTTTTTGTTCTTATTTCATGCATTTTAAAGAAGATTTTAGCATCTAATTTGTTTTCCACTACAGCGGCGTTAAGGGAGTCCTTGACGAGTCAGATCAATTCATGACAAATCCTACTGGTTTTGTATCAGAGATGTTCCGGCATATTTCATTGCCTAGTCACATTGTACTATTCGATTCTCAAGAGCGAGATTTACAGGAGATTCTTAGCTTATTCTCTTTCGTAGAGGTAATATTTTAACTTGTACTTTATGCCTTTTTCCAGAACCTTCATAAATTAGTTCTCTTGATTCTCCGCTTTCTGTTGAATAGAAAAATATACAATATAATATAAATAAGTTGGTAATTAGTAATTTTGCATGCAATAGTAAATAATTATTGCACCACCATCTGTGTTATAAAAGTTCCAAATATTTTGTTGTTTATTTCTTTCTACCTGGAGGGGCTTATCTATCCCCTGTTTTATTGGCAGGAGAAGAGGTTCTTCCATGCACATTTTAAAGTGGACCGTGATCTTCAAGGTTCTATTGCTGTTTATGCACTGAATGCAAGTGGATGAGTATAGTAGTGTCATGTCAGGTCTGTCTTCTATCTTCCACCTTTCTTTTTTTCGAACTCTTGTTCTTTGATGTATATGCCCACAGGCAAGGATCGGACAATATACCCACTGACCGGCCTGTCACATTAGATTATGGCTCTGTTTGGGGCGGTAGTGGCGGTGGAGAAAGCAGTAGTGGGAAACCAGTGGTGATATTAGAGCTGTCCAGAAAGTTGTTTGAAAAAGTTATAGACTCTTTGGAAAATTTCCATGTAAGTGCTTATGCAGAACTTTGATATTCAGTTTATGATCATAGAAACAGGCATTATATTATTTTCATCAGTTCATGTCATAGGAGGAACTGTGAGCATGAAATATAATGTCTTCTTCTGGGACAAGTATATTTTGCTTTATATTTAACACTTTTAAATGTTATGAATACTTGGCTTCCCTTAGTACCTCCTCCAGATAGCATGAAGTCACTACTTTGTCCTTTTCAAGAGTATACCATTGCTAATAATCTATTTTGTTGTATCTAACTTCACATATTAAACAAGAGAGGCCTTAAGGTGGATAGATATAATTAAGGCGGGCGAAGTAATTAGAAGGAATCAAGTATGGAAGTCGTCGACGGGTAGTTGATTGGAAGTCAGATGCAGTCTTCTTCTCCAAGTTCGCACTCGTCTTCATCTTGGTAGTCCAGATCTCGCTGTCGAGAGAAATAAGAAACAAAACGAATAGTTTAGGTTTACAGGGTCATTCTATTTTACAAAAAATCAACTTAGTAGTTTGAAATTAACATTAGAAAGATTATAAATATTTTTTTATAATTACCCAATAAAAGTTTATGCGGATATCTACCTGTTCATCATAAAGGACCGGAATATTGGCCGGTATTTACGAAAATTTTATTTTGGTTTTAAATGTAAATTTCATCATTTTCCCCTCGTAAAATATTGATGAATATTTACTTAATATATATATATCTCCTTTTTGTCGGGAATAATCCTTAGTGATATCACTACATTCAACACTTTATACTGGACAGAACTATTGTACATTGTGTTCCTCGCAATGTTCAAGAAACAATTTGATAGGTACTTAGAAGAAGAGAAGGGAATGCACGGATAACACGAATTATGCCAACTGCTGTATAGACGGATTCCCGTCAAAAGATATAATCGAGGGTTGATTCTCTTGCCCAGTTCTAAGTGAAGCAAAAAATACCAATATATGAGGAATTTCTCAACTTTTATAGCACATTTCTTATATAGACTCCTAGGTACTCCTCTCCATAAGGGGATTAACATTCATTCATAAGGAGAGTAGCCCCCAAGGTCTAGATTGAAACTTTGCAGGAAGCAATACTCCAATGCGGTAGAAAGAGAATGGTCAGACAAATTGGCACGAAGAACAAATTTGTCCGAATACTTGCCAGTTGTTGCCACATGGGTAATTTGAGCGATGTGCAGTGAAATCTTGGCGTTGGTAGTTCTTTGAGGTTGTGGAAACTTAGCTCATGAAGGATGTTGTAGTGACCCACTGACCCTTGGAGTGTGCGTCTTCGTGGGATATTTTATTGATGTTGCGCTGATTGTGGAATATGACATGAGTGATAATGTTTGCGAGGAAGATGATAGCTCGAAATGAGAGGGCACGAAATAGGGGCGCTAGGGTCACCTGGTAGGGGGTGTGGAGGTTGAATTTGTTGGAGAGTGCCTTAAATGGGGAAGGTATGGCGGAGCAGGTGTTGAGAATTTTCGCCGCTTGTGACTTGAGGTTCGTTTGGTGGCGTTGTTTTGCGTGATTGGGAAGGGAAGCAATGCATCTTTTGGGGGAAAGTTGGTGTTGTCACGTAGACCTGTGCATTGAAAGGTGTATAGAGGTGTGGTTTATGAGGCTTTATGTTAGGGAAAAGGAAGTGCAGGGAGACATTCAGAAATGCCAGGGCTGGACCGAGTGGGTTCTACAAGGAATAGAGATAGCGTTAGCTGCGAGGATAGAGCAGGGTTGAGGACAGAGACAACATGTTTGGATGGTGTTGTGTTCTGGATCAGGCAAGTGGCCTTCGACGTTGCAATGGAGGGTGGTGGTTCAGAGCTTTGTGGGTAAGTGTACGTTGTGGCGGTCGGAGGGCGTAGGGATGGTTACATTGAGAATGACGTTACAACAACAACAACACTCAAGCCTTTATCCCACCATAGTGGGGTCGGCTATATGGATCCTTTGTCGCCATTGTGCTCTATCTTTAATCATAGTCTCACTAATGCCTAAGTACATCATATATTTCCTTATAGTTTCATTCCAAGTCTTTTTTGGTCTATCCCTCCCCCGTTTAACATGTCCACTAAGCACTCGCAACGTCTAACAGGTGCCTCTAATGGTCTCCTATAGTTACATTGAGAATGATGTTGATTGAGAAAATTTTTGTGGGTCAAGCTGCATCTGATTATTGTCAGGGGAAGACAAATGACATTGAGCTGGGAATGTGAGGGAAGGTCGAGACATCGTCAAGTGTGCTGCTGAACTTGGCCAGGTCGTGGACGAGGATGGAGTGACGAACGTGGGGTTGGCATCACAGATGGATGAGGATGAGACATCGAGGATGGTCGATGCTTGGAATGAAAAAACTGTGGACACCTTGGCCACAATAGCGACCCGAAGCTTTTGGCACAACAAGCAGATGCCCTCATGAAAAGTATCCAAAAAGGGAGAGGGCTACTGATGAATGATGGCTAATTGGATTACTGCTTGCCCCCTCTTTTGTTTAGGGTCTAATGCTGGCAACCCGTTCGCATCTCGATAGACTGTTAATCGGTGGCCATGCTCTGGTGTTCTCGTCTAATTTTGGAGTCCGCCATACTTGTAGGAGGACGACGACACAAACGTCATTGTAAATGAACTGTCATTGTCTAATCTATGATGGATTTATGCTCATCAGCAAGATCTTTGTGACTCGGATTTGACAGGCACGATGTCAGCTTCTACCTAGACATGAGATTGTATATCCGTGGACGTCTAGAGAAACTCAATTGGAAGATAACTTCAATCGTAGTATTCGGCGGCCATTGTCAATGTTTACCCCCAGTGAAAATTGAGGAACAAGCCAAGTCTGAGTTTTTGGTTTCTTCCTTAGATTGAGACATGGTATAAGTGGGTTGTGAGGAGGATTGGTTAGGGGCCGTTCGTACAAACATAATTGGCTTTGGGAGTTAGTAAAACAATTCTGACATTCAGATGGACGTAATTTAGGCTTCGTTTGGGGGGACTTATTTTCACCGGTCAAGCGGTTACGACCGCATGAACCGGACCTTAATTAAGATCAGGTTCATGCGGTCGTAACCGCTTGACCGGTAAAAATAAGTCCCCCCAAACGGAGCCTTAGTCGTAGTTGGGCTTTTGGTCCAACTCCATCTGAATTCAAGTTAAACTAAAAACCCTCCTTCCCAATTCTTACCTAAATAGAAGGTTATTGACCCGGTTTTTGCTCCCATCAGCCCCATCCTCTGCTATTCTTCTTCTTCCTCCTCTTTTTCTTCGTTTCGGCTGGAACTTCTTGTTTCTGTTATAGGCCCTGAAAAAAAAGAGACCCTCTTCTTGTTTTTTATTTAATTTAATCAGCTAGTTTCCTAATAAACCCTAAACCCTTAATAAATCCTAAACCGTAAAACCCTAAACCCTTAATAAATCCTAAACCGTAAAACCCTAAACCCTTAATAAATCCTAAACCGTAAAACCCTAAACCCTTAATAAATCCTAAACCGTAAAACCCTAAACCCTTGGGAGGAACAGGAGCTGGCATTGATGTCAAGAAAAATCCAGACGCTATTAGGAATTTGATTGAAAGATATCTTCTTTCTTTTACCCGAGTTAAGATACGGCGCAGATTTTAACGGAACGTTGGGCTGTTATTTTTTTTTAAAATTTTTAATTATTTGATCCTATAAATAGATATGTAAAAGTTATACTAAAGATATATCTACTATATAATAATAAAATACCCATATTTACCACTGAATCATTCAAATTTAGTTTTTTTTTTCATTTCTCAGGTAATTGTGATTTCGTGTTTATAAATTGTTTTTATTTAAATTTCACCTTGCAGCCGAAAAACATCATTGATTAATTCTGAATTTCATCTTTCAAATAAATATCAAAATTGGATTATATTTGTATTGCTTCTATTGTGTCCAAGTGGAGATTTGTTGGAATGGTATTTTAATGTTGCCAAATGCCTCGTCATCTAATTAGTGACGCGCATGAATGGATTAACGATGCTCTGGATGCTGAATGAAGGAAGCATGGTTATGTGCACATAAATCAAAATGGATTATTGGGTCTGCCCTCTCTGATGTCTTTGGCTTTGATTTGAGGGCATGATTACACAGCAAACGCGACGGTATGTGGGGCCACTATTTCAGTGGTACTCTGTGAGCAGCCACTTTGTGCATTTATTGTCAAAGGTTAGGTCTTTCTCCTCTGAGAGAAGCCACTCTGTGCATAGTGCCAAAGGTTAGGTATGTTTCCAATTTTCCCCCGCCCATACCCTCGATGATTGGGGACTATATGGGTTCTGTTGTTGTTGTTATCCTCATTATGATTATATTATTATTATTATTATTATTATTATTCTTAAGAGTAAATATGATGATATTTTGGAGCATCAATATACATATTTGTATGATTGGTCCAGACATGTCCAGGTGGGCATGGGTCCACAGACATGGCCAAATGGTCGATATCTCCGTTACTAAGACACACTATCTTGTCCTTTTGGATATGTCCGTATTGTTATGACTGGACCAAAATAGACCGAGACACAATGAATAGGGGATGTTGTGGTAGAGAGTACATCTTGGAGAAGACCCACATTGTAATTGGTGGTGCAACCCGTCGAATTGAAGGACCCAATTGGTTCCTAGGGTTGAAATTGATGCAAAATTGGGTAATATTAGGGGTGTAAGTATAAACTAACCGAACCGGTTTTCGAACAATTTGCTGATTTATTAAGTACTAGAAGTCTAGAGAAACATCTTAAAGGACTCGAACATTTTAAAAACCTAGGAGGAAAACAAGTTAAATGACATGCATAGAAGAATTAACTCTAAAACAAGTTAAATGACATGCAAACCTTCCTCTAACCATAAAACTGACTTTTTTTTTTGGATTTTTGCTAGATAACTTTCTTCTTTTTTGAAGAAGGTGAATCTAAGAGGGGGGAAGACGACTAGGGCTAGGGTTTAGGCAACAAGAGGAGAGAGAGAGAGAGGAGGTTATTCGATGGGGTGTGATTAGTGAGAATTGGACTGTGAATATAATTAGAATTTTTACAATTTTTGGGGTGCGTAGCGAGAATTGAAATTGTTTTCTATGTTGTACAAGACTGCGTCTTCTTCTCCGTCGTAGCGTCGTACATGTAACTATCTATTAGAAGATGCTACCTTACTCTATTTGCTAGTTGAAATGATATTGACAGTTGTGTGAATAATATTGACAGTTGAAATAATTCATACAATTTTAACACAATAATATTGCTAGTTTCTGTTAGTTAGTTACTGTGCGTAATGATAATATATTGAGCATCTCTCCTACAACTTCACATGATTATTCAAAGTTTCAAACTAAAATAAGGGCATGCATATTAAATTTGGCAATTGTTATTCGCAGACCATACATGTCTATCCACGGACCAACTGTTAATACTTTACAAATTGTTATCCGCAGACCAATTATAATCCACAGACCAATTATAGACTTGATCATTCGATATCTTTGTTCTTCTGAGCAGGGCACGACAACGAACATCTTTGACGACCTTTTGAGCACTTCAATGCGTGCACTGATCGTGATTCATAAAATAAATGCGCGGATAGGGACCGAGTTGAGGAAGAATCACATGGGGTTGGTTCGGTTGCGATTTTGATAAAAAGTCGAACCAAACCGAATCGTTACACTCCGAAGTAATATGCGTCGCATAGGGTCGCGGGAAGCTACAAACAATATCATACTTAATAATTAAAGTAAAATAGAAAACAATTTAATTTGTGAACCCTAGAATGCAATTGAGTGCCCTAAGGTTAGCTACTAACATGATGTTGTCATTTTACTATTAAACATAGTATGATCGAACATGATTCAACTCCCGCGAAGGCGCTCCGAGGAGCTATAATATAAGGCGATACGCAATGATAAAGTTGTCGACATTTTTGTCTTCTCGCTTTCAAAGAGTTTGTCCGAATTACGGTGTTGAGACTTTGGGCGTCTTGTTTCCAAAATTAAACTTTGGCTGTTAGCGACATAAGTTCTAAAAATTAAACTCATATTCATCGAGGATAGTCGACATTTTATTATTGGCAACGGTGATAACATGACATCAGAATATTCATCGAGGCTATGCTGCTCGCCTATGACCCTCACATCAACTCGCCACGATCCCATGAGCCTCCTAAGTGCCTCGCCGGATGACGAGATCAGCTTGTCACAGCTCGCCGACGATCCATTTAGGCTCGCACGGGGTGGGGTCCACCGAAGTCTAGATCAAAGCAGGTTATCGAATAACTTTTAAACAATTTCTTCTGATCAAATTGAAGCCACGTAGCCCCTCTCTCTCTCTCTCTCTTCTCTCTCTCTCTCTCTCTCCGTGTGTGTGTAAAATAAAAAATGTGATTCCAACTTCACAAAGCACATCGGTTTTGGTTATTCGCACACTAATTTATATGAGTTATTACGCGCTATTTGAAAATGTCTTGTACATGCTTTTTTAGGAAAAGTTTTCAACACGAAAATTGTAGATCTCGTAGAGATCTACAACTTTCGGGTTGAACACTTTTCCTAAATGCACGCACAAGGCGTATTGTCGCCCTGATCGTAACTAGCGAATTTTTAAAAATACGTCTTATACATGCATTTTTAGGAAAAGTGTTCAACACGAAAGTTGTAGATTTCTATGAGATCTACAATTTTTGTGTTGAACACTTTTCCTAAAAATGCATGTACAAAGCTTATTTTCAAAAGGCGCGTAATAACTCATAGAAATTGATGTGCGAATAGCCAAAACTGATGCGCTGATAACATTGCCCTAAAGAAATTTGCAATGCCAATTATTTATGGTCACGACGCTTTCTCGTCAAAGTGATTGTTAAAAAAAAATGAAATTTTGGAGGCATTCGTGAAATTTTGCAAAAAAAATGTAGTTTTGGAGACGTAGGGAAGCTTTGTTTTAGTTTGATTAAGGCTCCGTTTGGCACGGTGATGGCGGCCGTGAACGCGGTGGTTATGAACCATTGTTCGTGAACGTACGACCTCACCTAAGGAACTTCATCGGCTTTTATGTTCAAAACTAGTTTTCTTTTCTCGGTGGAGGTCATAACCATTCTCTTGTCAAACATGAATTCTATGATGGTGGCGTTTTTGTCCAAACTCAACGGAGCAAAAACACCGCGCCAAACAGAGCCTAAGGGTCTGGTTGGAGGAGCGGAGGTTGGAGGAGCTGATCCGCAACCGTGGGTACGTACCTGTGCTTCAAATCTTGCGGTTTTCCGAGGGTTTCAGCGGGGGCGCTGCAAACCGCGCCCGCCATCCTCTACGCCAAGCCAAACAGAGAAAATCCCATGCTTGCGGATCAGAAATCGCTCTGTCATCCGCAGCCGCTGTCTAAGTTATGTGATTGTTGTTATATGCTCTTTGCTTTAAATATTTACCGACTAATGAAATAATTCAAAATGGTTTGAATATTAGACTGTTTTTTTATAAAATATTTTTTGATGTGTGCAAATATAATTATTTTGGCTGTGAATAGCCGATATTGGGGTGCTTATAACAACGTATAAAATTTTTAACATAAATATATTTCTATTGATTTTTTTTTTCATTTTCTCTGTTTATACACCTTTTATGTAGTGTCACCACGGCACTAACATTAAAGTTTCGAGGTCAAGTTTCTTACATGTATTACTACTTGAGGCTAAAACTATGGTGTTTGTATATCTATATCTGTTGCGGATCACTCAAGGCTCCGGTAGACCGGACTAAATTGGACCGCCTTAGCCCGGGAGCGTTCGAGCACGCAAATAGTCACAGAAAAAGGAAAAGCTGACAAAACAATTTTTTTAACGTGGAAAACCCATAAACTGGGTGAAAAACTACGTGGTCGGATCTGTGCCGACCAAAACTTCCACTATATGTTGATTGTACAAAGCTTTTTTGAAGAACTCGAGGGCGACAGGCCGCCTCTCGTTACAATTGTTGAGAGAGAGAGAGAGAGAGAGGTGTTCGGAGGGTGACGGGCCACCGCTTACGGAGCTAAGTCTTCTGCCTGCTGCAGAGGGGAATGCTGCGCTCTACGTGTTTTTGAGGCTTTGAATGCTGTTCGAAAGTTGGATCGATGCGCTCTGGGTGTCTGTCTCTGTGACTTGTCTCCTGCTGCGCGAGAGGAGTTTGGAGTGCTGGTCTTGACTGTAACGGTCTCCCCAGCATACAGCTCGCAAGGACGACCGCCGGCACCCCCAGCATCCAGCTGCAAGGGTTCAGCCTAACCAAATGGTCTGCAGACCTTGCACCCCAACCCCTCTCTATCCCACCACAGGGCACAGCGGGTTGTTGGAGACCGCAGTCCCCCTTTGATGAGAAGTGATCCAGTTAAGCGCCCCTACGGGGACTTCCCAGGAGGTCACCCATCCCGAAATTGCTCCCGAGCACGCTTAACTATATAGTTCTTTCACTTCTCATCCCGAAATTGCAGATCAATTGGTGATGAGAAGTGAAAGAACTATATAGTTAAGCGTGCTCGGATGTGAGCAATTTCGGGATGGGTGACCTCCTGGGAAGTTCCCGTAGGGGCGCTTAACTGGATCACTTCTCATCAAAGGGGGACTGCGGTCTCCAACAACACGATGTGCCCTGTGGTGGGATAGAGAGGGGTTGGGGTGCATGGTCTGCAGACCATTTGGTTAGGCTGAACCCTTGCAGCTGGATGCTGGGGGTGCCAGCGGTCGTCCTTGCGAGCTGTATGCTGGGAAGACCGTTACAAAAAGTGCAATCTTGGTGAAAGGACTTTTTGTAACGGTCTCCCTAGCATACAGCTCGCAAGGACGACCGTCGGCACCCCTAGCATCCAGCTGCAAGGGTTCAGCCTAACCAAATGGTCTGCAGACCATGCACCCCAACCCCTCTCTATCCCACCACAGGGCACAGCGGGTTGTTGGAGACCGCAGACCCCCTTTGATGAGAAGTGATCCAGTTAAGCGCCCCTACGGGGACTTCCCAGGAGGTCACCCATCCCGAAATTGCTCCCATCCGAGCACGCTTAACTATATAGTTCTTTCACTTCTCATCACCAATTGAGCTCTACCATTTGTAAGATCCCCCTCCCGGTACACACAACACGACCGAGGGGAGTCTTATGCCCAGGACAGCCGCCTTGCGGAAGCGCCAGCACACGAGCTAGCCTCCCCCACAAGACGCCTATCCTGCCGGCCAAACCAACTACACAACGCCAACCCATCAATAATAGAAAGCATTAAAAACCAAAGATTCACAATAAGTAATAATGTCCAAAACAGTACAAAGAAAAGCAGAAAGCTACACAAGCTCCTGCAAATCATCAGAGTAACCAGCTAAATGCCCTAAGGGCTACATCTCAAAACACTCACCCGCCTCTGTCACTGACGGCAGCTAAGGTACCATAAACCCCAGGCCTGCACACCTGACCTGGCTGGCCTCCAGTGTTGAACGCTGCTACACCACTGAATGTGCTCCTAAAAAGAGGGACGTAGCAACCGTTAGTCATAAAGACTAAGTGGCTTCCCATCCGCTCCCCCGACGACTCCAAGGCACCGGGCGGAAGGAAAGGAAGAAAAGCTGCAATATATCAGTAATATGCAAAGCAGGTGACAGGGAAAGTAAACTAGTATATACACAAATTCTAAGCTACGCAAGTGTAAAAGGGGTTAATCTAATCATGTATAAGCAGGAGTATAATAAAGGTGTACATCAGTAAATAAACAGTAAGTAAAGCAGGTAAAACAAGGCAGTAAGAACAGTAGCGACAAGTAATCAATCTCGTACCCTAACTTATATGAATGCCCATACAAACTTATAAGTTAGGATTTTCAGGAATTATAACTCATCATATAAAAGAGCCCATACTAATTTATATGATGAGGATCTGCAAGTGCGTATGCTATGCTTATGCTATGAATGATTTATGCAATGAAACTCACACACACGACTCTATGCGCATAGACCTTTGTAGTTCCCTCTGTTTGAAAGGAAGCCAACCTCTCGGGTACCAACCGCTGTGACACACGGTGGTAGCGGACCGAGCCGTCCACTCCTAGGCGGGTATGCACACTACCAGGCCTAGACCGCACGTACGCCTCGACGCTAAACAACCGCGGAGCTCTGCGTACTCTTTGCTGGAGTCCACCAGGCTTTGAGCTAAGTGGAAGGTGTCTTCGAGGAATTGTCGTCCCGACACGCAGACAAGCTGGCCCCTCAGAACCCAACACACCCGCTAAGTCCACGTACCGCGGTCGGTGTGATGACCTGCCTAGTACCGAAGACCTGCCACAATTATCCAAGAACTAACGGGGCTATCCTCCCCTCGAGCCTCCAGCTCGTCCAACCCAGTATACCACACACCTGTCACTCCCACACTGGGAGGAGATACATAAATCCAATCTTACCCTACTATGGTTACTCTTGCCTACTTTAAATGTTATTGCAATTTAGGGTTAATCTTGGACTTCCCGAGGGTTACCCTGTAAGGGGCTCGCTACGGTACTAGGAACTACAATGGGATGACACCCCAAAGTTTCATTTCTCAAGACACTTAGTATTATTGGTACATTTCGCTTGAATTAAACCTCAGTGCTTTATGACCCTCTAAGGGGAAAGACGATCTTTCGTCAATCCCGAGCACAGCCTTACCCATAGTTCACCAAGCACTCTCATCACCCAAACTCCTTTTTGGTGACCTCAACCTCTTCATCCAAATCAGGTACACCAACTACCTCTCATTCCCACCTAATGGTCTACAAGTTATCTCCATTCTACCGTTTTATTATTCGCAGACCAAATGAGTTATATGAACCACATAAGGGAAGGTACTACAAATATTCATCCAATTGACTCAAGATTATTACCAGAAGACTATCATGATGTTATAAGGCTAAGCTCGGCTTTTACTCAAGGGTTGTTTCTCATCCAACCCTGTTAGCTTCAACATATATATTTAAATGTTAATACATACTACGCCATCAATCGTTCATTACATAATTTTCCCCAATATATAGGTCAATCACCTCCGATGTTATATTAAAATCATAATAATAACCTTTACATATAATGTAATTAGGAGCACTATTCAAAAGACAACTTGCCTAAAGTTTCATGCACATATTTATTGTCCTAGAGCGTCATCAAACAAGTGATCAATCAAATGGCTATATTAAACCCAAGACTTCTAAAATTTCTTCTACTCGTCAGGGTTAGCGTCTTAAGTGTTTACACCATATCCCAGCTCATTCGGAATAATCTTGATAGCTATTTACGGCACAATAATTTTATAACCTAATATTGACAAATCACAACAAGTTTATATCCGAAAATTATGAAATTTAAGAGGGATGTCCACATTGTTGTCAACATTTATCTACCAATTCCAAACATCCTCCGATAAACAAAACAAGGTAAATCACCAAAATATATATATAAACGAGGATCCATTTCAATTCCGATCTCGCTGAAGCCTCTAGCATAGACTCGCTGCTTTGTTACGATCACAATTTATTATTCGCAATATGGCAATAAATATTCATCTAAAAATCATGAAATTTTACAGCGATGTGCACATCGCCATCAACATCATCTCTACAATTTTGTTTGAACAACAACAAGTATCAATGAAGTTATTCCAAAATTCATCGAGACTTAGGCTACCATGACACAGAATACTAAAACTGAAATTCTGAGAGTTTCACTACACTAAAATTTACGTGCCACCCCATTCTGGAAAGTTAACAACAAGGGCTACAATTTTTATGTTGAACCGAAGGTCCAATTCCAAGTGTTTCATCCTCAAACAAGCTCAACAAGCTGGCTGTGTAAGGCATGACAGCAAACTAACAAACCTTAATCACACAGTCTGTTTTCAAGGGTTATCTAGGGAGCTACAGGGCTCCCCAAAATATGCGCAGCCACTCATCTCGAAGAATTTTCCAAGATCTACAACTTTCGTGTTGAGCCCGAAACCTGAATCCCACTGAATCATGCCAAAAACTGAACTTGAACACAGCTGCGCGCAGAAAACAGATTTCTGCATCGGTCTGCAGATATAATTTCTGCACGTATCTTAAAGTAAATCTAATGACATTTGTTCATCTTCTTCCTCCAGCAAGGGGGTAAAATGAACAGCGTCATTTCCTCAAATACTCCCTCAAAAGACCACCAATCTTCACGAGATCAAATTCTCTCTCTTCGTATTGAAGAGAGGGGTTGATTGAAGCAAATCTCACGGCGATCGTCGCCCTAGAACGGAAGTTCTAGCGTGTTCTTCTCCTATGGAAACACCATAACTCACAAGGTTAGGTCCTCTTGGCCCAACATCTCTCCTATGTGATCTAAAGATCTAGCACCAAGGGAGAGGGGAGGAAGTCACCTGATTTCCGGCCGACGTTCGCGGTTGTCTCCTCCGCGGCATGGCGACAGTTGGCCAAGACTGATTAAAAGGTCATGATCCACAGAAATATACAACATGTAATCAGTCAACATTACCCAAACTAAAAAAAGAAGGAAATAACACAGAAAATCTGGACTGCTTAAGGGCAGACAAACAACAAACAACCCTAATGAAATAGAACCAAAACATGTACAAATGTACTATAGAAGATCATCCCTATTCCCCATTCTCTGAATCACTCCACAATAACCAATAGAGAAGGAAAGTAATAGCAACCAAACAAGATAGAAACCCTCAAATTGCTTACAAGATTTTGCCCAAATCTCCTACGACAATACTATCATTCCATTCCTCCAAATGCTCACTCAAGCAACAAAACTCAACAGAATATGGAAACGAGTAGCAGCCGGCCAACATGAGTATTTACTCCAGAATACCCCAACTTATAAGTTAAGGCAAACACAAAGAAAGCCCTACAAGAGCAACTCCTTACTTAACAGCTTTAAGTAAATTAAAGCAGCCCCCCCCCCCCACAACAACTGAATTTTCCACAATTTTCGTTGCATTGGAGCTGGGGTATCATAACAATAGCAACTCACAAAGATTTAACCCACAACAACCACTACTAAACACACACATGAATCCCCCTTTTTAAATTCAGTTAGTGGCCGCAAAACAAAACAGAGAGAGTAATTTCCCTTCCAATCTCAAACAGCTATATACGATGAATAAGAACAAATGACTGTCTTATTTGATTCCCCTCTTCCCCTTCCCAAAGAAACATATTATCCTAGATTACAACAACCGACCATCATCATATATTCAGCAGGCACAGATAATAAAGAGGAGGAAAGAGGAGGGCTTACAGTGAATCTAGGAGAGTCGAACCACTTCAGCACACACAATACAAGTCCGACTGAACCCAGGCCAAAGGAGATCAGCAAGATGGAGGTCGGCCATGGCAAGAGAGGAAGAGGTTTGCTGGTGCCATGGAGCTGCTCACCGAAAATGTCGCCGAAGAAGAGAGGCTCGGCCATGGATCTGGATAGTGAGAGGGAGAGATCTGGAGGGGTTTTTGTGAGAGAGTGAGAGAGAGAGTGACATCTTGGCCCTTGGCAGAAAACGAGAAAGAGAGGCGGAGGAGTGCCGGACCTAGAAGGAGGACACCGCTGGAATATTGGTCGAGCATGCCGGCAGAACGGGCAGAGAGGTCGGGAGGACAAATGGAGAGGAGATCTGGAGCAGATGGGGTGCTCCGGCCATAGGAGAGGCGGTCGGAGCTTGAAGAGAGGCGGCCCTGTGTCACAACCCGCATTTTCACGAATTCAAGAATATCAGAGGAAGAGAAAATACGCGTCATGATGCCACGTCATGCAGGAGACAACTGCAGACGCTCAGGCGGGATCCTATTACTTGATAATTGAAAACGTGATTTCATGATAATCATTATTTGAAATCATTTATTAGGGTTTAGAGTAAGAACTGTGTCTCTCAGTTCGTGGATCAACTAGTCCACAGAGAAAGTATGTATAATTGCAGCGGAAAATACTTGATTTAGTTCATTTAAGGTCCTATATGCACGTGAAGGCAGGACGTAAAGTAGATGATATGCGCATAACTAGGCGTAGTATAAGTATAGAAAATATCTTTTAGGTGACTTTAAAACTAAGGGTTTTCGTTAAAACTGGTGAGATGAGGATGAATGAAAAGCCATTTTATCGCTATAATGCACCTAGTCATAAATCATTTCCAGAGAGTAAGGTATCAGATCTAAAAACAGTGGCATAAACTGGTAAGTAAACTATAAAGTATCAAAGAGGCACAATGGGCGTCAACAAGCTGACACCAACCCGTTGGCCCAACTAGCATGTCTGAACACAAGGAGAAGCAAACAACAACTACTACTACCTCGCAACAGCGGGGTAAACAGCAGCTAAAACTCCCGAAGACTTCGGGCTACTCCACTAACCGCTACGGCTCTGAACCTGAGGCATTCAATACAACAAAGAACGCCTCAGCAAGGAATTACAAGTGGCAGAAAACTAACAGAAAAACAAGCAAGGCATAAGGGGTACCAACCCAAGCCTGATTCACTGAAAAAGAAGCTCGGAAACAAGGAGCTAAGCAAAACACCAAGTGCAACCAAATATCATAAGTAGGAACAAGTATAAATTAA
Organism: Dactylorhiza incarnata; assembly: GCA_033032865.1. NCBI lineage: Eukaryota > Viridiplantae > Streptophyta > Magnoliopsida > Asparagales > Orchidaceae > Dactylorhiza > Dactylorhiza incarnata. The sequence goes on along the minus strand of JAWHQI010000310.1, from coordinate 501,690 downwards.
TTATCTTGTAAATTTTAATGCATGAGACTGATCAGCTCAAATTAAATGGGGGCGGTTCTTTATCCTCTGCCACCCAAAGCCTTAACTGGTGGGGATTTCTATTACCCAACCATCCAAACACGGCCCTCGGGACCACAAGCCAAGCCTGCGGTTCACCTTTAAAATGGCCACCGTGCAAGGCTACAATAGAAACCCCACTGTCCCCCAAACACCACTACTGTGTAAGGCTAAAGACAACGGATCTTATTAATTAAATTTCAATTTAAAACACGGGACGAAGCCCGAGGAACAATCCACAGGGATACCCTAAGAGATAGGGTCAAAGCAAGGTACACACCGATCAAGATGAATCATAAGTGAAACCAAGGATTTGCAAGATCACAACAGGTTTAGAACTTAGATCGGAGGTAAACATGATCGAGACGCAATGCAGTTATTAGCAACATCACCGCATACTGCTAACATCACAAATACTAAGAAGAAACACCCTAAGGATAGGGTCACCATGAGATAACTACTGATCAAACGATTCATAAGGGGAAACTCGGAGTCATTGAACCAAAAAGGCAAAGGGGTTCAAGCTCGAGGGATTCATGATCAAGGACACCCAAGAGACTTGGGCAAAACTCCTTGTGACCTTGTAAGAGGCACAAGGTTTCAAGAAGGAGGAGAAGTAATCAGAGGCATAACTCATGACGAATCAAAAGAGTAAACTCAAACATTATCAGACCACAACGAGTAAGAGAATTCAAGCAAAAAGGGATTCAAGATCAGGAGCACCGAAAGGTCACTGGCCATCATCCATGTGCACCCGAGGGGACACGAGATTCAAACATAAAAACTCAACGAAATCACATGCGTTCCAGGCGGGGTTCTTACCATCAATTATCGAGAAGAAGAGGGACAACATTCAAGGCAGCACTTCTCGAGAACTGGAAGGATTTCTCGAGATAAAGCAAGGGATTTCTCGAGACATTTGAATGTTTTTTTTTTGAGACATAGAATTAAGAGCATGCGGAGAAGATGGAAGATTGACTGTGTTGGTAAAGGTTACCAATCACCACATCAAATGGGGGAGGTCCAGAAATTGTTGCTGTTTGAATTCGTCGGAATTCGTCGGGATTCGTCGGGATTCGTCGGGATGTCCCGTGAAATCTCGACGAATTGATACAGAAAACTCTAACTTGATTCGTCGGAATTCGTCGGGATTCGTCGGGATGTCCCGTGAAATCTCGACGAATTGATACAGAAAACTCTAACTTGATTCGTCGGAATTCGTCGGGATTCGTCGGGATGTCCCGTGAAATCTCGACGAATTGATACAGAAAACTCTAACTTGATTCGTCGGAATTCGTCGGGATTCGTCGGGATTCGTCGGGATGTCCCGTGAAATCTCGACGAATTGATACAGAAAACTTTAAACTCGGCAGAAGTTGCCGTCTGATATGATTCATCGGAATTCGTCGGGATTCCACGGAATGTACCGTGAACTCTCGACGAAAAGCAACAGAAGCCCCTATTCTGCTGTGTGGTCTGCGGATAGCGATTCTCCTAGAAGCTATTTATCCTTTGGGTATAAATAGGACGGTTTTCTCCAGGGAACAACTACCCGATTCATAGCAAAGGAAGAATAATCAAGGAAGCTTACATTAACACTCCAAAACTTAAGTTAAACCGAGCGACATGAAATCAACACGAGCGAAACAATACTTCAAGAACAGAAAGAGAAGGAGGAGGAAGCCACTTGCCTTAACCTTGCAAAACTCGAGATCCTCCGCTCTGAAGGCTAAGGAAACACTCAAGCACGACATCCTAGAACGATTCAGACCAAAAGGAAGAGTTAGGTTACCGCCAAATCTCCCAAAACTCCACGAAACGAGAAAAGCTTACCGCTAGAACGAAGATCTCGCCGAGAGTTTTCCAAATCTTCAAACAACACTCGATTCCGACCACTATAGCCCTAGAAATCGCCGGTTGAAAGCTCTCCGAAGCTCCGCTCTCGCCCTAACCCTCGGCGGCTTCTTTTGACCGAGGAAGGAGATAATGAATAGCAAGAGGAGTTTTAGGTATTTATATAAAAACCTAATTTAATATTTAATTAATTAAATAATCCTCTCATTTACTTAAACCACGAGGGCGACCAGAACAACTCGGATTTCTACGAAATTCGCACCTTAGCTGAAAAACGGCGCTACGAATCCAACGGCGAAGTCAGAACTCAGTTCCGACGAGCCAAACTCCGGATAAAGCCTCCCGAAGCTAAAATCTTAATAATTACTCAAAACCTTCACTTTAATTCGAAACGACGCGAAAACTCGCACGCTCGATCTAAATTACACGCTTTAACTAAGCTAAGACTCTAAACACTACCAAAAGAGCTGACCTAACGCCCTTACGCCAAAATTACGTCACAGCGGATACGTAAAATAATTGACGAAAAACAGGGGCGTTACAGTCACTCCCCCTAAAAGAAGTTTCGTCCCGAAACTTGAAATCCAAAGATCTAGAAAGATACAGAATCAAATCCAAAGATTAAATGACAGCAGGATTTCCTGAAAACTGCTTTTATACTCAAAATCCATTTATCCAAGATGCTTAACACAAGCTCCATCATAACCCACAAAATAACAATCTAATCACATCTTCCAAAATTTGATTCATTAATTCCGCCTGACCGAGGCATAAACCTAGAATTCTAACCTGACACACGGCTTAAAGGGCACACCAAGCAACCTGACGACTCCTTCCAAATAAAGCTCTGCTATTTCTCCAAAGAATATCTGATCTAAAAATCGCACAAAGAGAGCACTTTTTTTGCCAAACCGACAACTGGGACCCATACAGAATCATGTCCTCCGGGGAATCTAGGTAACGAAGTCCATTGAAGTACTTCCCCACTTCCAGCTGGAACATCCAACGGGGTCAAACTACCTCCAAGCCTAATTGATCTACCTTAACGCGCTAGCAGGTATAACATTCCAAAAAAAACACAATTGGCTAAATCATACTTCATACCAGACTGCCAACAATCGGTTATCAACCAAAATCACGCGCCTCACTACAGATCTTTGTTCGAATAGCCTCAAACGCGGAAATACAATATCTACTCTAGTACTCAAGGTATTTCATCATCAAATAAGAAAGATATAGAAATTCTCCCTTTTTCTCAATCCTACTCCGGAGATGTTGCGAGTCAGGGTCTTCCTTCTGACGCAGTTCTACAAGGGCAGACCAAGAAGGCTCTTCAGCCTCTAAGCTCGAAGACGCGGTACTACTACCGACTGAGATATCCATCAACATAAACTCCTCTACTAGGGACTGCACTGAGAGCATGAAGATATGCGCGGTCTTTCTACTCAGGCATCGGCCACCACATAAATCCGCCACATACTCCAACCACCTCCGCTGGCGCAGACTCTGCTCCTTCAGGGTGAAGACATATTTCAGACTCTTAAGATCCGTATAAATCTTGCATGACGCTCCATAAAGAAGATGTCTCCAAAGCTTCAAAGCATAGATCACTACGGCGAACTCTAAGTCATGCGTAGGGTAATTCTTTTCATGAACTTTCAATTGTCTAGACCCATAAGCAATTACTTTTCCTTCTTGCACCAAAACGCAACTTAATCCAAGGCGAGATGCGTCCACATAAACTGCATACTCAACTCCTTCGATCGGTAAGGCCAACACAAGAGCACTACCCAAATGTTTCTTTAATTCCCGAAAAGCTCCTTCGCACTAACCGCTTCAAACAAGAGCGGCATACTTCTGGGTAAACCCGGTTAAAGGTGCCGACAGCACTGAAAATTCTTGAACAAAATCTCCTGCAGAACCCAGTCAAACCTAAGAAACTCCTTATCTCCTTAGGCGATGGAGGCATCTTCCAATCCAATACAACAGAAATCTTAGCAGGGTCTACAGTAATTCCATCTTTGTTCACCACCAGACCTAGAAAGGATACCTGAGGAAGCCAAAACTCACACTTACTCAGCTTCGCAAACAACTAGAGCTTTCTAAGAGAAGGCAATACTAAACGCAACAGCGCAGCATGCTCTACAGCACTACTGGAAAATACCAACACATCACCGAAAAACATGGCAACGAAAAGATCCGGAAAAACCTTGAACATACGGTTCATCAAGATCAAAAACGCAGAGGGTGCATTGCAATAAGACAAGCACCAGGCTCCAAAACAAAAACGAACTCCACGCCTCCAACCGGCGGGAGACCAGGAAGATCATCAGGAAAAACGACAGGAAGCTCTCGCACCACTAGGACATCCTCGATACGCGGCGAACGCCTAACAGTTTCTACCACAGAAACAAGGTACGCCAACAACCGGAATCTAACAGCTTCCGAGCACACACCGCAGAAAATATCGGGGAACACTGGCACGGAGGTCCTAGAAAATACTCAAGGGATGACCGCATCAAAACTGGACAACAGGTCCGAACCCAAAATCACGACAAAGTCTTCTAGATTCAATACCTTAAGATCAGCAAAAGCCAACAAATCTCCTAAGAGAACGGGCAACTCCGGACGCACAGGTTCGAGGATACCAAAATACCGAAAGGAAACTAAACGAGGAACGAATCGATGCCCAACTCAGGGGTCATACGGTGACGCTCAACGAAATTCCTTGCTACGAACGAAAGGGCAGCACCCGAATCGAAAAGATCTCACGCTCAACAATTCTTTACCTTAAATCACCCTATAAGCGCGAAAAGAGAAACTAGTCTAATACAGCAAAGCTAAGATCAAGTCAAAACTTAACAGCTAACTCGAATATCTAACCTGCGATTACTTGGGTCGAAGACTGCTCTTGCTCCTGGGTCAACACATTCAGCTTTCCTCTTCCTTCAACCTGATTGCGGCGGCGACACAGCTCGAAGCGGGACTGGCTGCAACTGAGGGTGAATCAGCGGGCATTGGAACTTCATGTGCCCCTTCTGCTTGCACTGGAAGCAGACTTTATCTTTGGTCCAACACTGGGCCACATCATGCCCTTTCTGCTTGCACAACAGGCAACACACCCCTCCCAAAGGAGTACTCTTGATTTCCAACACTCGCTGCTTCTTCTGAACTCCCTTTCTCTTGAAACACTTTTCATAAGGATGGCCAGGGCGTCCGCAGAAACTACAGACATCGCCACTTCTCTTCCTTGAAGCGGGGCCAGATACCTTGGGGCCTTCACCATCTTCGACTTTTCTCTTGCCCTTTCTCATCAAAGCACCTTCATTCTTAGCGATAACGATGGCCTCGGCTTTCAAAGCTGCTTCCACTGCCTCAGCATAGCTCGCCCATCCATGAGCACCGGCTACATGCTGACTATCATTACGAAGTCCTCCCAAAGATTGCTTCACTCTTCCTTCCTCTGAAGCTACTAGACCTAGAGCAATTCTGCTCGGCCTCCTGGGTTCAATCACAAATTCACTAACAGCGAATTACCTCTGCTCCGGGTGCAGCAAATCATTCACCAAACAGTCTTGCTCAACCGACGGCCGAAACTCCTTTAACATCATCGCCTTGAATGACTCCCACGAACATCCATCTACGAGGTTTTCCAATTCCCTAATCCACCAGCTCTTAACAAGACCCTTCAGCTAGTAAGCGGCGACCGCTACCTTTTGGCCTGCAGAGATTCCTGAGTACTTAAAAATATCCTCGATGGCAACCAACCAGTCATCCAAAGACAAGAAATCAGCTCTTCCGCCAAACGTAGGGGGTCTTAATCGTTGAAAATGCGATATAACGTCCATTTCCGGAAGCATCTCTACAGGTGGAAACAAGGGAGCAGGAGGAGTAGGTACCGTCTGTCCTACTACTGGGGCCTGCGCTACAAATTGCTGCCTAACACCGGCAGACAACAACAACTCAACCTGAGATTGCATCGCAACCACCTGCTTGGACAGAGTCTCAAAACTTTGCTGCAGACTCTCAATCACGGCTTTACTCAACGCACCGGAAGACTCGCCTTCAAACAGGGGAGTCGACCTAAACGCAACACGCTTCGGCGCCATCGCTGCTAAAACGCATAAACCTCTAATCAAAACTCAACCCTACACTAGAACTACACTTCTTGGTTCAGAACATACATATACAGATACTTGCCATTGCCACCACCTTTCTCTGGGATTTTCATGATGCTATGCTAAATTTGGGGATGACACCATATCATCCCTCTTGACTCACATGCAAGGGTCATGAATGCATGAATGTTCTGTTCATTTTGAAAATCATGTGTGTACGTATGTCATCCTGTAAATCTTTAGCTTGGCACATGTGCTTATGCAATGCTACACAAGGTATGTTGTGCTATGCATTCTAATAAAGGCCTTAATGCATGTTATGAGCGGCGTACACATGAAATATTATGCATCCCATACTACATAATATCGCATGTAACGAAAAATAAAACGCGCTAATGGGCATCCATGTGATGGTGGTTATGCATCCCATACTACATAACCGTCACATGTTGCCACCTATGGTGGATCCATATACAAACACATATTATGCATCCCATACTACATAATATGCCCCGTATACTTCTTATCATGCTATGAGTGTAGTGTTCGTGCTTTGGCCAAGACGTACTGATGACACATCGGTGTGTGTATGCAATGAAACCAAACAACTAAACTATATCAGAATTTGTTGCCCGACCAACTTGTCGAACAACCTCGCTTTGATACCAACTGTCACAACCCGCATTTTCCCGAATTCAAGAATATCAGAGGAAGAGAAAATACGCGTCATGATGCCACGTCATGCAGGAGACAACTGCAGACGCTCAGGCGGGATCCTATTACTTGATAATTGAAAACGTGATTTCATGATAATCATTATTTGAAATCATTTATTAGGGTTTAGAGTAAGAACTGTGTCTCTCAGTTCGTGGATCAACTAGTCCACAGAGAAAGTATGTATAATTGCAGCGGAAAATACTTGATTTAGTTCATTTAAGGTCCTATATGCACGTGAAGGCAGGACGTAAAGTAGATGATATGCGCATAACTAGGCGTAGTATAAGTATAGAAAATATCTTTTAGGTGACTTTAAAACTAAGGGTTTTCGTTAAAACTGGTGAGATGAGGATGAATGAAAAGCCATTTTATCGCTATAATGCACCTAGTCATAAATCATTTCCAGAGAGTAAGGTATCAGATCTAAAAACAGTGGCATAAACTGGTAAGTAAACTATAAAGTATCAAAGAGGCACAATGGGCGTCAACAAGCTGACACCAACCCGTTGGCCCAACTAGCATGTCTGAACACAAGGAGAAGCAAACAACAACTACTACTACCTCGCAGCAGCGGGGTAAACAGCAGCTAAAACTCCCGAAGACTTCGGGCTACTCCACTAACCGCTACGGCTCTGAACCTGAGGCATTCAATACAACAAAGAACGCCTCAGCAAGGAATTACAAGTGGCAGAAAACTAACAGAAAAACAAGCAAGGCATAAGGGGTACCAACCCAAGCCTGATTCACTGAAAAAGAAGCTCGGAAACAAGGAGCTAAGCAAAACACCAAGTGCAACCAAATATCATAAGTAGGAACAAGTATAAATTAATTATCTTGTAAATTTTAATGCATGAGACTGATCAGCTCAAATTAAATGGGGGCGGTTCTTTATCCTCTGCCACCCAAAGCCTTAACTGGTGGGGATTTCTATTACCCAACCATCCAAACACGGCCCTCGGGACCACAAGCCAAGCCTGCGGTTCACCTTTAAAATGGCCACCGTGCAAGGCTACAATAGAAACCCCACTGTCCCCCAAACACCACTACTGTGTAAGGCTAAAGACAACGGATCTTATTAATTAAATTTCAATTTAAAACACGGGACGAAGCCCGAGGAACAATCCACAGGGATACCCTAAGAGATAGGGTCAAAGCAAGGTACACACCGATCAAGATGAATCATAAGTGAAACCAAGGATTTGCAAGATCACAACAGGTTTAGAACTTAGATCGGAGGTAAACATGATCGAGACGCAATGCAGTTATTAGCAACATCACCGCATACTGCTAACATCACAAATACTAAGAAGAAACACCCTAAGGATAGGGTCACCATGAGATAACTACTGATCAAACGATTCATAAGGGGAAACTCGGAGTCATTGAACCAAAAAGGCAAAGGGGTTCAAGCTCGAGGGATTCATGATCAAGGACACCCAAGAGACTTGGGCAAAACTCCTTGTGACCTTGTAAGAGGCACAAGGTTTCAAGAAGGAGGAGAAGTAATCAGAGGCATAACTCATGACGAATCAAAAGAGTAAACTCAAACATTATCAGACCACAACGAGTAAGAGAATTCAAGCAAAAAGGGATTCAAGATCAGGAGCACCGAAAGGTCACTGGCCATCATCCATGTGCACCCGAGGGGACACGAGATTCAAACATAAAAACTCAACGAAATCACATGCGTTCCAGGCGGGGTTCTTACCATCAATTATCGAGAAGAAGAGGGACAACATTCAAGGCAGCACTTCTCGAGAACTGGAAGGATTTCTCGAGATAAAGCAAGGGATTTCTCGAGACATTTGAATGTTTTTTTTTGAGACATAGAATTAAGAGCATGCGGAGAAGATGGAAGATTGACTGTGTTGGTAAAGGTTACCAATCACCACATCGAATGGGGGAGGTCCAGAAATTGTTGCTGTTTGAATTCGTCGGAATTCGTCGGGATTCGTCGGGATTCGTCGGGATGTCCCGTGAAATCTCGACGAATTGATACAGAAAACTCTAACTTGATTCGTCGGAATTCGTCGGGATTCGTCGGGATGTCCCGTGAAATCTCGACGAATTGATACAGAAAACTCTAACTTGATTCGTCGGAATTCGTCGGGATTCGTCGGGATGTCCCGTGAAATCTCGACGAATTGATACAGAAAACTCTAACTTGATTCGTCGGAATTCGTCGGGATTCGTCGGGATTCGTCGGGATGTCCCGTGAAATCTCGACGAATTGATACAGAAAACTTTAAACTCGGCAGAAGTTGCCGTCTGATATGATTCATCGGAATTCGTCGGGATTCCACGGAATGTCCCGTGAACTCTCGACGAAAAGCAACAGAAGCCCCTATTCTGCTGTGTGGTCTGCGGATAGCGATTCTCCTAGAAGCTATTTATCCTTTGGGTATAAATAGGACGGTTTTCTCCAGGGAACAACTACCCGATTCATAGCAAAGGAAGAATAATCAAGGAAGCTTACATTAACACTCCAAAACTTAAGTTAAACCGAGCGACATGAAATCGACACGAGCGAAACAATACTTCAAGAACAGAAAGAGAAGGAGGAGGAAGCCACTTGCCTTAACCTTGCAAAACTCGAGATCCTCCGCTCTGAAGGCTAAGGAAACACTCAAGCACGACATCCTAGAACGATTCAGACCAAAAGGAAGAGTTAGGTTACCGCCAAATCTCCCAAAACTCCACGAAACGAGAAAAGCTTACCGCTAGAACGAAGATCTCGCCGAGAGTTTTCCAAATCTTCAAACAACACTCGATTCCGACCACTATAGCCCTAGAAATCGCCGGTTGAAAGCTCTCCGAAGCTCCGCTCTCGCCCTAACCCTCGGCGGCTTCTTTTGATCGAGGAAGGAGATAATGAATAGCAAGAGGAGTTTTAGGTATTTATATAAAAACCTAATTTAATATTTAATTAATTAAATAATCCTCTCGTTTACTTAAACCACGAGGGCGACAAGAACAACTCGGATTTCTACGAAATTCGCACCTTAGCTGAAAAACGGCGCTACGAATCCAACGGCGAAGTCAGAACTCAGTTCCGACGAGCCAAACTCCGGATAAAGCCTCCCGAAGCTAAAATCTTAATAATTACTCAAAACCTTCACTTTAATTCGAAACGACGCGAAAACTCGCACGCTCGATCTAAATTACACGCTTTAACTAAGCTAAGACTCCAAACACTACCAAAAGAGCTGACGTAACGCCCTTACGCCAAAATTACGTCACAGCGGGTACGTAAAATAATTGACGAAAAACAGGGGCGTTACACCCTGGAAGGGGCTGCCGTAGAGAAAAGCTTGCCCGAGGAGGAGATGCGCCGGAGGTTGGAGCTGATATAGAGGCCGGCCGGGCTTGAGGTGGTCGGACTCGCCGGAGGTCGAACTCACCGGAGGAGAGGGAGAGAGAGAAGAGAACGACATGGAGAGAGAGAGGGGGTTCCGCCGTCGGGTGCTAGGAGGAAGAAGGCACGGTATATCCTAACCTAAGTTTATAACGTGTATATATATATAATATATTTTATATAATTATAATAATAATAATAATAATATTATTATTATTATTAAAGCATTCAAACGCTCGCGCAAAGCTCTAGAGGGCTCAAAATTTATCCCGGACGGACTAGTTACGACCGTCTCGCCGATACGCATCTATCGGAACAGTCCACGATCAAATCCGAGTTCGTTTGCTCATTTTATGCTCTCCGGAGCGTTTACGGCCTAATTTTACGTCGCACTAAAAACTCATCGAACGACGTCGGAATTCCAAACGGACGAATCCGTTGAACTCATATTATCATCACGAGTCCAACAAAACTGATTGGGGTCCATTCCGAGGTCGTTTGATCGATTGCACATTTTTGGGTAAATGAGCTATTTGCAAATCACGTTATAATTTTGCCGATTCTTATCAGAATCGAGCGCGGACAGTTTCGTTGGCCTCGTATGGGTTTCACGAGTCTAACAAAATTGACTGAGATGAATTCCGAGATCGTTTGGTCAATTTCACCATTTTTGATAAATATGCTATTCGCAGACCACGTTATTTAAGCTAACGTACGTACTATAATTCCTTCTAGGCGGTACGACTCCTTCGAGTTTTATCGCTCAAGTTATGCTCTCCGGGCGGCTCGGATCCCGATACAGTAAACATCAGGACAAAGAATAGAATTGGTACTCGCCGCATTCGACGAGTGCACTTCCCCGGCTCAGGTGCAAGCCTGGCCCTCACTACACCCCGAGCCCGAGTCAACTCGCTTGACTCAAAAACGCGCACAAGGGGTCTAGCTCGAATCGGGATGTTACATTGACGGTGGCTGTCACGTTTGTTCTTGAGCGCACATAGGCGTGCTTGTTCTTGAGCGCACGGAGGAGTGCTTGAAGCGGAGCGCGCGAAGGCGCGTTTGGAGCGGAGCGCACGAAGACGCGTTTGGAGCGGAGCGCACGAAGGCGCGCTTGGAGCGGAGCACACGGAGGCGCGCTTGGAGCTGAGCGCACGGGGGCGCGCTTTGAGCGGAGCGCACGGAGGCGCTTGTGAGCGCGCAAGGAGGAGGCGCGCTTGTGAGCGCGCAAGGAGGAGGCGCGCTTGTGAGCGCGCAAGGAGGAGGCGCGCTTGTGAGCGCGCAAGGAGGAGGCGCGCTTGTGAGCGCGCAAGGAGGAGGCGCGCTTGTGAGCGCGCAATGAGGAGGCGCGCTTGTGAGCGCGCTAGGAGGAGGCGCGCTTGTGAGCGCGCAAGGAGGAGGCGCGCTTGTGAGCGCGCAAGGAGGAGGCGCGCTTGTGAGCGCGCAAGGAGGAGGCGCGCTTGTGAGCGCGCAAGGAGGAGGCGCGCTTGTGAGCGCGCAAGGAGGAGACGCGCTTGTGAGCGCGCAAGGAGGAGGCGCGCTTGTGAGCGCGCAAGGAGGAGGCGCGCTTGTGAGCGCGCAAGGAGGAGGCGCGCTTGTGAGCGCGCAAGGAGGAGGCGCGCTCGTGAGCGCGCAAGGAAGAAGGAGGAGAGAGAAAATCCGTAGGAGGATTTTCCCTGCCGGAGAGAGAGAAAGTCTCAAAAGGGGGAGAGATGGAGGAGGAGAAGATGAGAGAGCCCCCTTTTGAAAGGAGGCATAGGGGGTATTTATAGGCTGAGGAGTGGAAGTTACGGTGGTTACCGTGGATAACCACCAAACGGAGGGCCGAGATCGTTTGTGACGATCGAAGGGCCGCGAAGGCCCGTAAAGATCGGACGGTGGAGAACGATCCAACCACGAAGGTGGTTACCGGGCGATCAACGGCGGCGACGGCGGTGGCCGGCCATGGGTGGCCGGCCGCAAAGGGGTGGCCGGCCATGGGGGTGGCCGACCAAAAGGGGGACCGGCCAAAGGGGGGCCGACCATGGCCGCCAGCCACAAAGGGGGCGGCCGACGGCGGTGGCCGGCGGCGGCCGACGTCTGGCGGAGGCGGCGGCGGCGGCGGCCGGCCGGTGTTGGTGGCCGGCGGCGGCCGGCGGAGGCGGCGGTCGGCCGGCCAGTGGTGGCGGCCGGCGGCGGCGGCGGTTGCGATCCTGCGCGGGGCGGTTGGGATCCCGCGCGAGGTGGTTTTGGATCGTTGCGCGGTGGTTTGGATCCGCCGCGTGGTAGTGGGATCCGGTGCGGGAGAGTGAGATTCGGTGTGCGGTGGTTTCGGGATCCGCCGCGCCGTAATGGGATCTAGCGCGCGGGAATGGGATCCGGTGCGCGGGAGTTATTATTTTTCCCATAAATAGGGGGAACTCATCATTTGCCCCCCAAATCCTACGCTTGGAGCGCACGGAGAGCGATAGGATTTTACCTTTACGACTTGCATTCGTGAGCGATGGCCGGAGTGAATTCGGGTGCGGAGGTTGGCGGCGACGATGGCGGTGCCAAGGTTAGCGTGAGGGTGAAAGGTCCGACTTCCACAGAGGGGGCGAACGGGCGCACAAGAGGCGCGGGGAGTCACGTGGAGGGAACGGGCGGCCGCGGGCCTGCGCGGGCTGCCGCGTGCTCGCGCGGAGGGGCGCGCGCGCGGGCCGCACCCGCGCGGGCCGTACCCGCGCGTGCTTGCGCGGCTGGGCGCGTGCGGGGGCCGCGCCCGAGCATGCTCGCGCGGCAGGACGCGCGTGCGGGCTGCGCCCGCGCGTGCTCGCGCGGTAGGGCGCGCGCGGGCTGCCGCGTGGGTTGTCGCGCAGACTACCGCGCGACGGTAGCGCGGGCTGCCGCGCAGACTACCGCGCGGGCTACCGAGCGGCGGTAACGCGGGCGCGCTCGCGTGGGCTGTTGCGCGGGTAGTCGCGCGAGCTGCTCCCGCGGGGTCTGCCGCGTGCTTGCGCGCGTGTTCTCGGGGCTTACCTGCGCGCTAAGTTCGCGTGGTGGTTAGCCTTGCGGATGGACTCCCCTTATCTTTACCTGAGCTTCGTACTGACGGTTTTCCCTTTATCTTTCAGGCTTCTCGGCGTGGCGGGCAAAGTCGCACAATGCGACTGGCCTCGAGTCTTACTCTTGATCATGTTGCCATATGGAGGAGGCGCTTCAACCTGCCCCCCCCCCCCCCCCCCCCCCCCCCCCCCCCCCCCCCCCCCCCCCCCCCCCCCCCCCGAGTTGGAGGTTCGGATCCCGGATCCTGAGGAGCGAGCACAGAATCCGCCTCGGGGTTGGATGACCATTTGCGAGTCATCGCTTCAGAGCGGCTTTCGCCTCCCGGCCTGCGAGGAGGTGATCGAGATCCTGAAATTTTGCGGCGTCCCAGTGTCACAGTTTACGCCTCAGGGGGTGGTGCGGATAAGGCGGCGTTGGAGGAGGCCTTGCGCTCCCTAGAGGCAGCTCGTGGTGACGTGGTGTGTCGGGTTGCAGAGCTGGAGCAGTGCCGAGCTGAGATAGCGCGTCTTTCTTCCGTGGAGCGGGAGACCGAGCTGAAGGCGGCTGGCTTGCCTGAGTACCTGGAGTCAGTTGATTACCTGCGGGACCGCTGCTTGATTTCTGAGGAGGTCCGAGACGTAATCTAGACTCAGGAGGTGGAGCCTCAGCTGGAGGACTCGCGAGAGCTTGCCCTTCGACAGGGAGTGTCGAAGGCTCTCCAGATGGTGTCCCGGAAGCGGGGCTATGATGTTAGTGGCCTCGGATTTGACGACCTGTCGGAGGAGGAGGACCATAGTCCTGATGAAGAGTGATTTCTTTAGCTGCTTGTAGCTGTGTTTGTCGGATGTGGATGTATCTCTTTTATTGTATTCATCGTATTTGTTCATCTGCACGATCTTGTTAATCTGGTTGTTAGCACCTGCATAGTTTGATTATTTTCAAAGTTACAGATGAGTTTGCGCGGACTTGAGCTCGCGGCTTTTATGTTAGTCAAAAAATTAGTTTGCACGAGTCTGACTCGCGGCTTTTATATAAAATAGGTGCACGAGTCTGGCCCGTGGCTTTATAATAAAATAGGTGCACGAGTCTGGCACGCGGCTTTTTGCACGAGTCTGGCACGCGGCTTTTTGCACGAGTCTGGCCCGCGGCTTTTTGCGCGAGTCTGGCTCGCGGCTTTTTGCACGAGTCTGGCTCGCGGCTTTTTGCGCGAGTCTGGCTCGCGGCTTTTTGCACGAGTCTGGCTCGCGGCTTTTTGCCCGAGTCTGGCTCGCGGCTTTTTGCACGAGTCTGGCTCGCGGCTTTGTTTGCACGAGGATTGCTCGCAGCTTTGTTTGCACGAGGATTGCTCGCGGCTTTGCCGAAGAATGTAAGTATTCAATCCGCTGGCCATCGTGAGGGGGGCAGGCCCTGGCGCTACCGGACGTCGGCGGGCAGTCATGCTAGAGAATGTAAATTCGATCCAGAGAATGCCAGTATTCGATCTGGGAGAAAAGACTACTGGAGAATGCAAATTCGATCCAGAGCTGCGAGTAACGATCTGCGCTTGCACTGGAGAATGAAAATTCGATCCAGGTTGTGTTGGCTTTTCCGGTTGAGGGGACCGCCGGAGAATGAAAATTCAATCTGGGGGCTGCGGATGGAGGCTTGCGCTAGCGCTGGAGAATGAAGATCCGATCCAGGTTGTGCCGCCTATTTTCGATTGAGAGGACCGCGTTGGCGCTGGCGAATGAAAATTCGACCAGGTTGCGTATCCTCTTCCAGCGGGAGGATACTAGGTCACCTTGCCCCCAGTGATTGATCTTTCGGCGGCGCTGATGGCTTTTCCTGCCATGATGCCAAGTAACGAGTATCGTTGGGCTGGTGATACTGTCTTTTAGATCTTCTTGGAATGCGGGGAACTCTTTCCCACAGACGGCGCCAAACTATTGCGGATCACTCAAGGCTCCGGTAGACCGGACTAAATTGGACCGCCTTAGCCCGAGAGCGTTCGAGCACGCAAACAGTCACAGAAAAAGGGAAAGCTGATAAGACATTTTTTTAACGTGGAAAACCCATAAACTGGGTGAAAAACCACGTGGTCAGATCTGTGCCGACCAAAACTTCCACTATATGTTGGTTGTACAGAGCTTTTTTGAAGAACTCGAGGGCGACAGGCCGCCTCTCGTTACAATTGTTGAGAGAGAGAGAGAGAGAGAGAGAGAGAGAGAGAGGTGTTCGGAGGGTGACAGACCACCGCTTACGGAGCTAAGTCTTCTGCCTGCTGCAGAGGGGAATGTTGCGCTCTACGTGTTTTTGAGGCTTTAAATGCTGTTCGAAAGTTGGATCGATGCGCTCTGGGTGTCTTTGTCTCTGTGGCTTGTCTCCTGCTGCGCGAGAGGAGTTTGGAGTGCTGGTCTTGACGTTGGCTGTCACGTTTGTTCTTGAGCGCACATAGGCGTGCTTGTTCTTGAGCGCACGGAGGAGTGCTTGAAGCGGAGCGCACGAAGGCGCGTTTGGAGCGGAGCGCACGAATGTGCGCTTGGAGCGGAGCACACGGAGGCGCGCTTGGAGCTGAGCGCACGGGGGCGCGCTTTGAGCGAGCGCACGGAGGCGCTTGTGAGCGCGCGAGGAGGAGGCGCGCTTGTGAGCGCGCGAGGAGGAGGCGCGCTTGTGAGCGCGCAAGGAGGAGGCGCGCTTGTGAGCGCGCAAGGAGGTGGCGCGCTTGTGAGCGCGCAAGGAAGGAGGAGAGAGAAAATCCGTAGGAGGATTTTCCCTGCTGGAGAGAGAGAAAGTCTCAAAAGGGGGAGAGATGGAGGAGGAGAAGATGAGAGAGCCCCCTTTTGAAAGGAGGCATAAGGGGTATTTATAGGCTGAGGAGTGGAAGTTACGGTGGTTACGGTGGTTACCGTGGATAACCACCAAACGGAGGGCCGAGATCGTTTGTGACGATCGAAGGGCCGCGGAGGCCCGTAAAGATCGGACGGTGGAGAACGATCCAACCACGAAGGTGGTTACCGGGCGATCAACGGCGGCGACGGCGGTGGCCGGCCATGGGTGGCCGACCGCCAAGGGGTGGCCGTCCATGGGGGTGGCCGGCCAAAAGGGGGACCGTCCAAAGGGGGGCCGCCGTCCACAAAGGGGGCGGTCGGCGGCGGGGGCCGGCGGCCGGCGGCGGCCGGCCGGCCGGTGGTGGTGGCCGGCGGCGGCCGGCGGAGGCGGCGGCCGGTGGCGGCGGACGGCGGCGGCGGACGGCGGCGGCGGACGGCCGGCCAGTGGTGGCGGCCGGCGGCGACGGCGGTTGCAATCCTGCGCGGGGCGGTTGGGATCCCGCGCGAGGTGGTTTTGGATCGTTGCACGGTGGTTTGGATCCGCCGCGTGGTAGTGGGATCCGGTGCGGGAGAGTGGGATTCGGTGTGCGGTGGTTTCGGGATTCGCCGCGCCGTAATGGGATCTAAATTTAAAATAAGCCCGCCGATTGGGGGCGGGCGAAGCACACCGCCGCGGTACGGGTACTATCGCGTGGGGCCGCAGTACGGGTACCACAGCGCCAAACAAAGCCTAGGTCAATAGTGAGGCCTAGTCCCGTGGGTTGATGATTATTAGCATAATCACCCGAGTGAGTTTCCGGCCGAGGCTTATCACACAAGGTGTGAAGTGTTACGAAATCCTAAGCAAAATACGAGATCTCATTGTAGGTAAACTCAGGTAATTACATGATACACAATGAGTTCGGTGTAGCTTTATACCACGAAGCCCGCCACCACCCTGATCTTATTAGATGTCTTGATTAAGAACCTGTGATAGAAAGGTTAGCCTTTGGATTAGCCGAGATAAATCATTAGTGCTCATTTATCTCGAGGGTTTGCCGGCTAGCTCCTTCCACCAATGTGTGCACGCTCATAATTAGTGACATGAGGTGATGCATATTTGTGCATGCGACTTGATGCATGAGTTTATGGATGTAATGGCGGGTCTGCTGGCTCACCCGAATGGTACTCGCCGAAGGGGAGTTACAAGCTAGACTCTAAGGCTGTATGTGCAGTTACTTCTATAGAACAAGATCATTATCATATAAGACTGTATGTGCATTCTTATATGATAAGTTTGTTAAGGTATATTTAGCACGTGTATCATATGTTAAACGGAACCCTAACGGGTCCGTTAACGGGTCATCGGGGATTTAGGGTTACGCCTATAAATACCCCCGCTGGGGGCAACGGGTAGTTCATTCTAAACTTGATGTTCACTCGGATGCTTCGAGCACCGTTTCATTCTCGAAGTGTATCTCTCGTGAGCGTTCAGCCCCCCCTCTCCCGTGCGGTTTCCCCTAACCGCTGCTCCCGATCGAAAACTGCTACAGTGCATCCCTGTCGATCGAGAGTTGCAGTCGATTCCTGTTCGTGCGTAGAGGAGAAGTTCCCTGTAGGTAGACGACGCCTGCCGTGAGCCCTAGATTTCGTCGCTCCCGTGCGTGCGCTCTTCAGAGCCCTAGCCGTCGCCCGCCGTTTGTGTCGATCCCTGCGACGAAGAAGACGCTCTCTGCAGATCCCGATCGTCGTGATCTTCGTTGCCGTTCTGATCGACGGAAGGAAGTAAACGAAGGGCCCGTAACTTCGCTCTCTCGTTCGGAATCTCTCCTCATCGCGCTCTCTGAGGAAGTTTTCCGTGCGCTACCATTATCGCAAACCGGAAAGTGGAACACTCCAGATCGACTCTCCAGTCGATTCCTGTTCGCGTCTCCACTCCAAATCGCGCCAAGTTTTCGCCGATTCCTGTGCAGTCCATCGATCCTCTGCCGTTCGTGCGTCTTCGTCGCACGGAGGAAGAATAACTGACGCCGTGGAGTGTTGCGCCGCTGTGATCCAGTGTGCCATTCGTGCAGTTCATCGATTCCAGATCGCCGTGAAGTGAAGAGCCGCCACCCACTGCCGCAGAGGAGAACGCGCCGCCATTCCTGCCCGCAAGGAGGAGTGCAGCGCAGCCCTCCGTCAATCCCGCCGGAAGAGCCGCGTAACTGCCGCTGTTTCGTGGGATTCGAACCGCTATCGCCGGGCGTTAGCGGTAACGCCAGGCGATAACCTCCCCTGCTGCTACCGCCAGAGCTACCGCCCGGGCTACCGCCAGGCGATAGCCTTTTTGCTTGTGGAGATCCGTTCTTCCATGTTTCAGCCGCCACCTCCAGATGGCCTCGCTTTCGAAGAGCAGCAGTCTGTCCTCTCTTGTGCCGTTGATAAAGCTGGAGAAGTTCTCTCATTCGGAGTTCAGTGCCTGGAAGAGAAATACCCAATTCGGTATGAAATATCTGAATATATTTTATACGCTGCAGACTGACCTCGCAGATTTCAAAGGTGAAGACGACGTTGCTCAGTGGATCAGCGACGAAGACTTCTGTCGCGATTATCTCCTGAATTGTCTCTCCAATTCACTGTCCGAGACATTTGGGAAACTGAAGACAGCGAAAGAGATCTGGACTGCGCTGGAAGATCAGTTCAAGGAGGAGAACATGTCCAAGACGCATCTGGTGGACAGGTTCATGGGATTCACCTTCACAGAGGACAGGGAAATCCTTCCCCAGATCGCAGACCTGGAGAATCTGGTGGCCAAGCTCAACAGTGAAAGTCTCTCTCTGCCAGATGGGTTCGTTGCTGGTGCCATCATCTACAAGCTCCCCTCAGCATGGTACTCTTTCAAGACGGAGATGTATCGCAAGAAGACTCAGGTCAGTCTGAAAGAACTCAAGCGGTTCATCTGCATTGAGGATGAGAATCGGACAAGGCATGTTAAGGAGGTGGTGAGAAAGCAACAATCTGCTGCTAATATGGTCATACACCCGAAGAGGAAGCCTAGATCTGATCGGACTCGACCTCCCCCCAGTGCACCCGCAGTAGTAGACACCAGCAAGAAGATCAAGAAGTTCAAAGGCAAGTGCTACAACTGCAACAAGTGGAGTCACTGCGCTTCTGAGTGCAGGCAACCAAAGAAGCCCGATGCTAACCCACCAAAGCCTGATAACAGAGCACACATGCTCCATCAGACTGCGCCCTCCCACTTTGTTGCCAAAGTTGGGAACGTTCAGGCCAGTACTGACTGGTGGTTGGATTCGGGGGCGACTTGCCACGTCTGCAACAACTCCGCACTGCTGAAGGATGCCACTCCAGCCTCTGAGACAGTTACCGTGGCAAATGGAGCCACTGCTGCGGTACTCCAGACCGGGACCGTGGATCTGCTCCTCTCTTCAGGTACGCATTTAATTTTGAAAGATGTTAAATACATTCCTACATTAGCTGCTAATTTAATATCGATTAGTTTGTTAAGCGATGCGGGTATGTCCTTTAACATTAGTGGTGGTAGGGTGACCTTAATGGTTAACTCACATTATTTTGGTTGTGCGTACGTCGTCAACGGAATGTATCGTTTGAGTCTAGCAAACGAAGTAGTCAATCAGGTTAGTTCTACTTTGATAGATCCTAAGACTTTACACGCAAGACTAGGACATGTCAATTATAGAAAACTACTCCTGCTAGCTAGAACTCATAACATCCCCTTAGACACTAAAACCAAATTCGACAAATGTGAGATATGTGCTCAAACAAAGATAACTAGAACACCATTCAGTCCGGTGTCTCGGAGCACACATTTACTAGAGTTGATACACTCCGACATTTGTGACTATAAGAGTTTTGTCACACGTGGTGGTCGGAAGTACCTGATAACTTTTATCGACGACTTCTCTAGATATACTCACATCTATCTCTTAAAATCAAAAGATGAAGCTTTTGAAAAATTTCAAATTTTCAAAAATAGGGTTGAGAACCAGTTGGATTTGAAAATTAAACGACTTAGGAGTGATCGAGGAGGCGAGTACGTCTCGGGTGAGTTTAGGGATTTTCTTGCCAGCAATGGCATAATACCTGAAACCACTGCCCCTTATTCGCCCCAGTCAAACGGTATTGCCGAGCGGAAAAATAGAACTTTAAAAGAAATGTTGAATTCTATGTTGTTGACTGCCGGTATGCCTGCCGCTTATTGGGGAGAAGCAGCCCTCGCGTCGAATCACATCCTAAATATGGTTCCTCATGCTAAATTGAAGCAAGCCCCGTATGAGCTTTGGTTTAAGAGACCGCCCAGATTTGATCATCTCAAAACCTGGGGTTGTATCGCCTATGTAAGGATACCTGACATAAGGAGATCTAAGTTAGGACCTAAGACGAACACTTGTGTCTACTTAGGATGTGCGGTGGATAGTGCTGCAGACCGATTTCTAGATCTCTCTACCAACTCGGTTATTGAGTCTAGAGATGTTGTGTTCTTTGAGGATAGGTTTCTTAGAGATAAGAACTTGACTCTTCCCGGCCTGCCAGACACCAGTTCTGATACCCTCGTTGGGACGGAACTACGACTCCCTGACACTGAGCCAGTTCACACTAGTGCCCTAGAGTCCACTAGGCTATCTAATAGGGAACGTGTTCCTAAAAGCTTCGGTACAGATTTTGTTACTTACCACGTTGAAGCTGATCCATCCACCTATCAGGAAGCGATGCGATCCAGGGATTCCTTGTTATGGAAAGAAGCCATTGATGATGAGATGCACTCTCTCATGGAAAACCACACTTGGACGTTAGTTGACCTACCCAAAGGAGCTAAGACCATTGGGAGCAAGTGGGTTCTTAAGAAGAAACTGAATCCAGATGGGAGTATCGCCAAGTACAAAGCTCGTCTAGTCGCCAAAGGCTTCACTCAAGTGAGTGGAGTTGACTACTTTGATACATACTCACTTGTTTGTCACATTGCAACGATCAGGGTTCTTCTCGCTATCGCATCTATTGAACGTTTCGTCGTTCATCAGATGGATGTTAAGACTGCATTTTTAAATGGAGATCTAACTGAAGAGATCTACATGCGTCAACCTGAAGGGTTTGTCGTACAAGGTCTAGAAACCAAGGTCTGTAAGTTGATTAAGTCACTCTACGGATTGAAGCAAGCACCAAAGCTATGGCACGAGAAGTTTGACACTTGCGTAAAAGGCCTGCATTTTAAATCCAGCCTTTCAGATAAATGTCTGTACATACGGACAAGTCCTCACTCCGTCGCTATAATCTGCTTGTATGTTGATGACATGCTAATACTGGGTACTGATCAGTCTGAGGTGGAAGACGTTAAAGTTATCTTGAAGTCAAAATTTAGCATGACTGACTTAGGTGTGGTGAAGACCATCCTAGGCATGGAAGTGAACTTTACGGATAAGGGAATCACCCTCAGCCAGAGTCACTACATCCGAACTCTACTAGAAAAGTGGGGTTATGATAAGTGCAAGAAGATTGAGACTCCATACGACTATAATAATAGACTGAAACCTCATGACGGTTCACCTATTAGACAGTTGGATTACTCCAAACTCATTGGTAGTCTCATGTATGCTACTACCTGCACTAGACCCGACATAGCCTTTACGGTCGGCATGTTGAGTAGATTCACTAGTAACCCTGGAAAGGACCACTGGGACGCCTTGGAAAGGCTAATGCGATACTTAAAGTATACTGAGCAGTATGCTTTATGTTACAGTGGACACCCTCCTGTGCTTGAAGGGTACTCTGACGCCTCCTGGTGCTCAGACGTTGGTGATAGTAGGTCCACTAGTGGTTATGCGTTTACCCTAGGAGGAGCCGCAGTAGCTTGAAAATCTAAGAGGCAAACGTGTATAGCACTATCCTCTATGGAATCCGAACTCCATGCTCTTGCTTCAGCTGCCGAAGAAGCAGAGTGGGTCAGAGATTTGGTTATGGATATTCCAATGACGAATCTGAAAATGAACTCTATCTCGATATTTTGTGACAATCAAGCCACAAAAACCATTGCAACTAATTCCCTGTTCAATGGTAAGCGAAGGCAACTACGGATGAAACAGGCCTGGTTGACCTATCTCACCAGTCAAGGGATCATTTCCCTCTTGGACGTGAGATCAAAAGATAATGTAGCAGATGTCCTTACCAAGGGCTTATGCAAGGTTCTTACATCTAAAACATCGGGGGATATGAGATTAAAGTCTATTTAGTGGGACTTAATACCTATATTTGTTTAAGATTTTAGAACCGAGTCTGCCTACATTCACGCATCTAGACTGAGTACACTGAAGTATTGCAGATGTTACTTGATGAAGCCTGAGATTGTTTAGTTGCTAGTCATTCCAAACTTGATGACTTACACAACTACTTCTTTTCAAAGGCTGAATTGGGTATCATTCCAAAAACGAGTACCAAAGTTGCTGATATGCGTCCTGATATTATGATCATTACTTATATCATTCCAAACTTGATGATATATTGGTCACAGCTTGTTGTATCATTCCAAACTTGATGATATAATACAATTGTGAAACGTTTGGTAATAATCTTAATAATCGAAGGAACATAGCTTGGTTCTATGAAACCAAATTTCTAATTTTGTGTAAATTAGATAAGAGATGCGGACCTGTGAGTCTTTCTTCCTAGTTAGAGTATTATGTTCAAACTTGTAAGAACTAATAACTTTACTTTTGATATGCATATGTATGGATTCATTGAGTTTTGTTCTCATGACATTCAAATGTTTAAATGCAGATTAATTGGAGTCTGGAGGAGAGAAAGTGGATTTCGATATAGATGGAGATGATCTGCTGTTTGAGTAGACCGACCCGTCACCTATTTGAGTTCTGTTTTTCAGATTACTGTTCTTGCTTCTGCTTTAGCTTTTGCATGTTTGGAACTTGTTTGAGTTTAGATGTTTGATCTAAAACTCTTGTTGCTTTTAATCTGAAACTCATTCTGTCGTTATCTAACTAATATGTTTTGTTTAACCTGTTATATGATACAATTGCTACAATATAGGAGGAGAATGTTAAGGTATATTTAGCACGTGTATCATATGTTAAACGGAACCCTAACGGGTCCGTTAACGGGTCATCGGGGATTTAGGGTTACGCCTATAAATACCCCCGCTGGGGGCAACGGGTAGTTCATTCCAAACTTGATGTTCACTCGGATGCTTCGAGCACCGTTTCAAAGTTACTTTCAGTCTTTTTATATTGTTGCTCTTACCATTCAACTCTTTATACTGTCTTTACTGTTAGCTTTTATATACTGTTATTATATATATACTTAGGGGTGTAAACGAGTCGAGCTCGAGTCGAGCTTGGCAAAAATCCCAAACTCGAGCTCGAGCTAAATATTTCGAGCTCGAGCTCGAGCTCGAGCTCGTCGAGCTCACCCTGCTTGGCTCGAGCTCGAGCTCGAGACCAGTATATTGAGCTCGAGCTCGAGCTTTCGAGCTCGAGTCGAGCTCGAGCTGCTCGCGAGCTTTTTGCTCATGAACCCCATTTTATTTTTATTTATATATATTTTTTAAAAAAAATACCCAAAAAAATGCTCGCGAGCCGTCTCGCGAGCTCATGAACAAGAGTAATCGAGCTCGAGCTCGGCTCGAAATCGAGCTCGAGCTCGTCGAGCTCGAGCTCAACTGGTTCGAGCTCGAGTCGAGCTTTTTTCGAGCCGGCTCATCGAGCTCACGAGCCGGCTCGACTCAACTTGCAGGGCTATATATATTGTCATCTGTGCTAACACATACAACTTCATTATCCTTCATTCCGCCCAGTGCTTTAGGATGCATTGGGAGAGAGAACCACTGAAGTCTTTTTAGACTAATCGTTCGTTGTCAACACCCCAGGATCAGGAGCATCGTCAACAACGACTTCATATGGAGAAGAGTAGCGACTTGAAGACGATGACAGCTCAACCACCCTTCGGTCTTACCTCGACTGTCACCCCGGGGGATGTAGTGAGACATGTGAGGATCTACTTTATAGTTTAGATATACGGGATTTTGTAGGGCACCTTTGTTAGTCCCTTTACTCTGCACTTTATTTCTTTGGCGACTTCTTCTTTTATGATATTTACTGTTTCAAATTATTTCTGCATTTATATATATACTCTATGATGTGACGATGAATTGCCGGCAGGATGGCGTCATGTGGTAGGTGTGCGAGTATTTGGTATAAGATTAAGGTTGATTCATGTATAATGAGTATAAAGCTCTGTTTGGGACAGTGGTGTCGGTGAGAAAAAGTTTCATTCCCATCGCCACTGATATTCTAAAAGGGCTTGGTTTCTCAGTGAAAAGTGTTTGTGTCAAAAAGATATTTTTGTGATATTTTAAAAAGAAATGACCCATCTCACTTTCAAAAAAGCTAAAAGGAGTTTTTCATATTTTCATTTCCCCTCAGGTCCGCACCTTCTTTTCATTCCAACTGCGTTTTTTACAGTTCTAATCCCACCATTGATTTCCCGCCGCCATTTTTGCTATCGCCACAGTCGGCCCAAATAGAGCCTAATTAATGAGCCTTTGGTTCAAGATTGTGCTTGCAGTTGTGCTGTCACAGACACCAAAATAGCTCAAAATACCCTTGGCCTCTAATAATAAAGATTCGACGGTGAGATTTGGAGAGCATCTGTCAACTTGAAAAGAAATAAAAAAAGCTAAGCCAAACAGAATCCAACTTTTCTTACAGCTGTGAACTATAAAGAATTAATGCACCCATCGTCTCCATAGTTCGACCACCTAAAAGCTGCAAACAGCCACAAGTTTCTCCTTCTCTCCCCCGCCCTTTTCTCTTTCTATATAAAGAGAGAGAGAGGAGAGAGAGAGAGAGAGAGGAGAGAGAGAGAGGTCCCTTCTTCCTTCGTGCGAACTCGATTGCCGCTATAAAGCAAACCCGAGTCCTTTTCACGCGCATAACGCCGGCCATGGCCAAAGGCGTAGCGTTCAGCGGCGGCGATGACGGGCGGACGCCCCTACTACCGCGCAACGGGGCGTATCAACGTTCCCTCTCGCACGCCGGCGACGAGCTGAAAAGCTTCCGCTCCTGTCTCCGATGGCTCTGCATCGACCACACGGATCCCCACCGTGCCGCCGCCTCGTGGTTCCTATTCCTCCTCCTCAGCGTCGCCGTCCCCCTCGCCTCCCACTTCCTAATGTCCTACTCTCCCTCCCGGCGGGCTTACGACTCCGTCGTCCAGATCGCCCTCACCGGTTCCGCCGCTCTCTCGTACCTCTGCCTCTCCGCCTTCGTCCGCCGCCACGGCCTCCGCCGCTTCCTCTTCCTCGACAAACTCCGCCTCGAGAGCGAGCGCGTCCGCCTCGGCTACATAACTCAGCTGAAGCGATCCTTCCACATCCTCTCCGTCTTCGTCATCCCCTGTTTCGCCGGCGAGGTCGCGTACAAGTTCGCTTGGTATCTCTCCGGCGAGGAGCGAGTGCCACCTGGCCTCCTCTTTATGGGCAGCGGCGTTCTCGCAGAGTCTGTCTTCGCCTTCCTCGAGCTCACGTCATGGATCTACCGCACCGCCATCTTCTTCCTCGTCTGCGTCCTGTTTCGCCTCATGTGCTATCTGCAGATCCTAAGGCTTCAGGATTTCGCGGCGGCCTTCAGCGACGACGCCGACGTCGCCTACGTCCTCCGCGCTCACCTCCGCATTCGTCGCGAGCTCCGGATCATAAGCCACCGTTACCGTATTTTTAACGTATACTGCGTCGTCATCGTCACCGTCAGCCAGTTCGCCACCCTCCTCGTCACCACCCGCCCCAGCGCCGTCGTCAACTTCTTCAACGCCGGCGAGATAGCCGTAAGCTCCTTCCTTTCGCTCCTCTGTCATTTCCAATTATATGGTTGGTTGTTTAATTGTTTTCATCATTCATAAAATCCGGATTATGCTCATTGATTTTCTCAATAATAATACTAACAGGCAAGTAATTATGTTGATTATTCTGTTAATTATATATATCTTATAATTAAACATATTATAAATTAACTAGTCCCTGCCTTAAACTTAATGAATTATAACTACAGTAATTAGCTCATTAATATTCAAATAAATAATTTTGCTTATGCTGATTAATATGTTAAATATTAATTAGCTCATTAATATTCTCCTCCGCATATGTCCCAAAGAGGCAGAAAATTGGTTTCTTTTAATTCACGATAATTGTAATAATCTTCTCTAATAAATATGAAAAATAATAAGAGCAACAAATTGATGTTTCTTTATGCATTTAAATACTTCCAAGTAAAACTAAAATTACTAAAGAGTGAATGAGAGGAGCATTTAAATAAGATGCTTAGGGCTCCATGCCTCCATCTGACCAAAATTTCTTGGGACCAGAACCCGTACGGAAATTTTTTCCCTTCTTTTGATTTCATGAAATGACTTTCTCTCTCTATCTCCGGCCGTCCCCTCATTCGCCCCGGACGAAAATTTTGGAAACGGACTCCGGTTCCAAAAATCACTCCCATGGCACGGTGGTTACGAACCATCATTCACGAACACTTAACCTCACCTAAGGAACTTCCTTCCTTTTTATGTTCAAAATTAGCTCTCTTTTCTCGGTGGCGGTCATAACATGTCATGCCAAACATACATTCTATGGCGATGGTGTTTGCCCAAACTCACCGGAGCAAAAACGCCGTGATAAACGGAGCCTAGGTAATGCTATTGGCCACGGACGCCAGCTGGTCACCCGTGCCCAATAGCAATGCGTGATTTTGTGGGGCCCACATGCCGCAGCGCACTGCAAAACCTTCAGCTGGCATCGGTGGCCCAGACAGAAAAATTAGTTCCAAAAATGGGCCAGATATGATGAGAAAGATCTTGTTCAGTAAGATCTTTATCACAATATTTAACCCATTTTGGAACTATGAATATTTTCAGGCAATATCTGCTGAGATGAGCTTAATACTATTGATCTGGTACAATAACCCATTTTGGAACAATTATGGAACTATTATGGAACTATTTTGTAACTATTTTGTAACTGTTTTGGAACTATTTTGGAACAATGCTAACCCCCAGCAGAAGTCTGTGCTTTCTAGAATCTGCAACTCCAGGCAAATCTACATTTCTGGAGTCCTGTAACAAATTATGATCATTGTCAAAGCATAAATGTAAGATAGAAGAGCCTTGAAGAGCTCTAAGATGCCTAAAAAATCACTCGTCTATGAAATAATGTTTTTTTTTTTCTTTTAGGAATTGAGAGAAATTGGCTCACAACACCAACTGCCTTAAGCTATGTATGACCTCATACACATCGTGTCGTATACATCAAACTACTCATCGTTTATGCATAAGGGACTATTATCCATCAATTTTCTCTTTCATGTGGAAAATAGTCGAATTCACCTTGAAATAATAATAAAACTTGCCTCTTCTTACGAGTGACAGTACACGGGGGCCCCCGTGCGGCCACAACAGTGCCACGACGCGACGACACTCCCGGCTCGCAGTCTCACGCGCGACACCCCTCCCCCTCTCTCTTCTCTTTCTCTTCTCTCTTTTCTCCTTTCAAAGTCACGTTTATTTATTTGATTTAGCTGTCACGATTAGATGATGTAATAATTATGACAACTTGAAAATTTGCTTTTGACAAATTGATTTCGACAACTTGTTTTTTTAACCTTTTTTATGCATAATTACGTAGATGAACGTTATAATTTAAATTATTTTGAAATGAATAAAGAATTTCATGACATTAGATTAAAAAAGCAGGAGTAGTCTTGACATTATGAATGTTTCACCAAAGGGGACTTTTCACTTTTAATATAATATAGATATAGAGAATTCCTATGCCAAAAATCTTTGTAGCAAGCCCTAAATTCTTCAGAGCGGATTTCTTCAACTCTCTTTTAAGATCCTTGGGCATATCATCAACATAGAGCATTAAAATGATAAGTTTACCATCCGAAAACCTTTCTATGATCATTTAATGATCCAAAATGTTTCTGATAAACCCATGATTAACAATAAATGACTCAAACTTCTTATATCAAAGCCTTGGAGCTTGCTTGAGACTATACAAACTTTTCGTTTGTGCACACAATTCTCTTTTTTCTTTAACATTGAATCTCACTGATTTTTGCATGTATATTTCTTCCACCAAATCTCCATGTAAGAAGGTTGTTTTCATGTCAAATTGCTCAATCTCCAAATTCAAGCTAGCTACCGAACCAAGCACCACTTTAATGGAATACAACTCCACTGTGGGTGATAAAATCTCATCTCTATTAACTTCATGTTTTTAAATAAACCCCTTTGCAATCAATCTTGTCTTTTAATTTGTATTGGGAGCTAATTTCATGGTGTTTTGCTTTGAAACACACTTTTGTTCTTCAAAGAGTTCTTATCCTTTAGCAAATTCTCCAAATCAAATGTGTGATTATCATGCAATGATTTTACTTCTTGCATGTATTTTAACTACCCATTCTCGTGTTTATGTGATATTGTATCTGGGTATCTTTGTAGTTCATTTCATTTGTGAGCATCACATACTCACTGTTACGGATATTCTTTCGTAACAACGGTAACTTTGTCGGAGGAGTGGTCGGAGGCGGAGATGACAGTGGTGGGAGATACAATGGAGCCTTAACCGCGGCTACCTAAGCGGGGTGTGCTTAAAGAGAGGAGAGCTTTCAAAATTTCACTTAAGACAAGAGAAATAGATTTCTTCATTCATGATATTGCAAGACCCCAAGGGTCTCTTAAATAGATGATACAGAGGGGGGCATACTCGTAAATGACACAAAAAAGAAACATAATTAAAGACGCATGACTACAATATGATAAAACATAATAAAAAATGCAATAACTAATTGGGAGCGCAACCCATAACATCACTCCCGCTGTCCAAAATGAGCTTGATCTCAAGCTCAAGGGAGATCAACGATGATGCGAACTTCATCTGATGCCCTCCTCGTCAGAGTCCTCGACGTGCAGATAGAAAAGCCTTTTGCACTTACGTCTGCGAGTGTACTGCTCGTCACAGTTATAGCATAACCCCAGCACACGCCGTGCCAACATATCAGTTCGAGATAGTCGACAGACCGGCGGGTCCCAAGCGGGGTTGCTAGTGTCAGTGGATAAGTAGGCCTCCCGTGCCAGCAGGAGGCGACAGTCGCATAGCCTGGACAGACTCATAGTAGTTACTAAATCTGGAGTGGCCTCAAATTCAACATCCAGTCGCAGGCGGTCGCGACGCTCGGCGGTGAAGATGGTGACCTGCATCTCCGGGGAAAGTGTGACGTGCGCCAGAAGAAGCTGAAACTGCTTAAGATAATCGCCCACAGAGCCCGTCTGACGTAATGTTGTGAGGGCACCAAGGGGGTTACTGCGGATGAGAGGACCGAAGCGCAGGTTGCAGAGTCTCTTGAAGCCTTCCCACGTCGATCCTGACTGGTCGATGCGGACGAGTAGCCCAAAGAAGAGCGGAGTCGAGAAGGTGGAAGGAGGCCAGAGGAAGTCATTCAACTGTCGGGGTTTGTTGGTGGCCAAAGAATTGCTCGCACCTGGTGAGCCAGCCCAAGGGATCCGTTTTTTCCCTCGTAGGTTGGAAATTCCAAATTAGTATAGCGCGACCGGATAACAACTTCAGGGTGGATGAAGGTCGGTGGCTCATGGCGGATAAGTGGCGGAGGCGGCGCCTGACAGCTGCTAGCGAGATCCGTAGGTGGGGTAGTAACAATGGGAAGGGTGGCAATCAGCTCATTAAGCTTGTGGGTGAGCGTGGTCATATCTTCCTGATGACGTGCTTCGGCTTCCCGAAGGTGAGCATCCAGGGAGGGCATGAATGTTTGGATACGGTTGAGAGCATCCACAGTTTCATCCATATTATGAGTGGACAAGTCCCCCATATTATGAGTGGAAGCGGAATGGACGTGCTGAAACTTGAAGTGTCACGAGAGTCGCGACGCTTCCCATTAGTGACGGCGATGAAAATCCCCAATATGTGCTATAATGATGGGTTGGAACCCCAACAGACGCGGCGATTAAATGAGGGATGCTTTAATTATGGGCTGAACCGGTGTGGTCGGTCGAGCGGCACATGGATCGAGCAGAAGAGGCGTGTTGAGCGACTGAAGGCGCGGGGCTCGAGAAGTTCTTCTTCGCGCGGTCAGTGAGGACGGAACAAGCGACTGAGCAGGCGTCGCTGGCGTCGACTGGGAAGATCGATGGAGGTTGGTGGAAGTAGCGTGCTTGATGAGCGGTGGAGACTCCGCAGGGTGGTGCGCTTCAGGGAGAGTGACGTGAGCGAAGGACGGGGTTGTCGTTGGCTGCGTCAATGAAGTTGTGTTCGGTTGCTGCTGGCGACGAGGAAGCAACAACAGATAGCGAAAACAGCGTGCATGCGGAATGCTGTTACAAAATGACGAAGGACAAGTTGTCGTCGTCTAGTGTCGATGAAGCTTCGCTCAATTGCTGCTGGCGATGAGGAAGCAACGTGTATATGGAAGAAACAGCGGGTGGACGGGTTGGAGGATCTGATCGAAGATGTGGTGGGGAGGAAACGTAGGCTCTGATAACAATTTGTACGGGCTTTCTTCCGTAACAGCGGTAACTTCGTCGGAGGAGTGGCCGAAGGTGGAGATGACGGTGGTGGGAGATACAATGAAGCCTTAACCGAGGATGCCTAAGCAGGCGTGCTCGAAAAGAGGAGAGAGCTTCCAAAATCTCACTTAAGACAAGATAAATAGATTTCTTCATTCATGATATTGCAAGACCTTAAGGGTCTCTTAAATAGATGGTACAGAGGGGCATACTCGTAAATAACGACACATCAAAAAGAAACATAATTAAAGACGCGCGACATACGATATGATAAAACATAATTAAAAATGCAATAACTAATTGAGGGCACAACCCATAATAGTCACTTAAAGAATACATAGTAGAAGTTGTCATCGACCTAGTAGATCTTCACAAATGAGGTTCAATTGGCGGCTCTTGATGAGTCTCAACTACATGATCATCATGTATATGGTCATCATCTACAAAGGCATTTATAGTCTCATCAACATGTTCTTAGTGTACGTCCCCTTAATTTTATCATGCACCATTATTGCAATACTTGGTGTCTATTCAACGGGCCCATTTTGATCCTTTGTTTTCTCCCAAAATCTTCCATATTTTAATCTTTACTAATCGTGTTTCTGCTTCTGATCGCCTTCTTGCCAACTGAATCTTATAGCTTGTAACTAAACTCATCTTAACTATGACCCAAGATGATGTTTTTCTATGAAGCTTTGCTATCTATTTAGGGAATGTGTGCAGATGTTGTACACCCAAATAGTCTAAGAGATCTTATGGCATATTTGTCCTTTTTTCAAAACAGTGTGGCATTTCACAAACTATAAGAATTTGGGATCAAACATTGATCGAGTGTGTTCCTCTCCAAAAGAACTTTGACAATTTTACATTGGAGAGCATGCACCAAAATCCTCTCAAATTCTTATATTCACGGTTCATGTCACAACACTTGTATTGTTTATTTTCTATAGCTCAACCTTTGCATGAAAGAGCTTGAATACATTTAGCACTGTCTTACAAAATAAAGCAACAAAATACAAAGCTCTATGAAGTAGACTTCCACCTATAGTATATATATCAGTATGAATAATAAGATCAAGTACATTGTGGGATCTTGTGGGGGCAATCCATGAAAAGAAACTCTATGTTGTTTAACAAATTAGTAATGAGCACATGGCATTAAGATGTACCTTTAACATTTGGTAGGATTTGCTTCTTTGTAAGGGTCTCAAGAACCTTTTGTCTCATGTGGCAAAGCTTTTTCTTCCATAGCTATAGAAAGGTACCTTCAATTGCATTCACCTCCCCGAAACATATATTTGTTTTTTTTTGGATCGGAACTTCCATTTTCCATCGCCAAAAAAGTTGGAATAAACTTGATCCATGCAATGATGACGGTGATAATCATGATCACATCAGATAAAATCCATCGAGATCAGTCGGTCGGAATTAAATCTAGAAGTTAAAAATATAATATAACTAAATCCTTAATAAAAAAAAAGTGTTGAGAGGGAGGGGGTGTTCAGAAGTTCTACGTGATTTTGACTAAAAACTCAAGGGCTGGATCAAGACCAAAGAAGAGAAGTTTGGTCAGGATCAAACCGCTAGATCTTGATCAAAGGACGAGAAGGATTAAAATCAAATCTAACCATTGGATTTGTTTGTAAATGTGTAAATCAAACTCATGTATTAAATTGAAATGGATGAGGGCGCACAATATAATGATACTGAGTTCCATGTCATAAGTTTGTTATCATCAAAATGAACTAACGAGACTTCTCACAGACCGTCTTAAAATATACGAAACATCCGAATATATTGAACACAACAAGAGTCTCATTTATAATATGTGTGATTCATAGCCTAAGTTTTCATGCCTTCAACAAACCGTTAGAATATTTTTTTTTTCCATTTTTCATATATTTGATAACATTCATCCTTCTATTTCACATACACAGGATCAGAATTGCAATTTGTTCTCAATCACTTCTGTCGCACACTTATAGCAATTACAGTTTACTCTTCACTTTACATCCAATAACCCTTCAAAAAATCTGGATAATTGCAGCTGTGCTCAACTGGACTGGTCACTGGGCTGCTGGTGTGCCTGCGGAGCGCGGCAAAGATCACGCATAAGGCTCAAGCGATCACGAGCCACGCCGCAACCTGGCACGTATCGGCCACCATCGACTCCTACGAAGAAGATTCCGAGATCGCGGCTCATGAAACCTCCCCGATGTTTAATGAAGCTGGAAAAGAGGAATCCGAGCAAGATGATGACGAAGATGATGTCGAGGACGAGCTCGACGACTCGAAGCTTGTTTCGTCCAATATCACCACGACTTCTTTCCACAAGAGGCAGGCGCTAGGTGAGTGCGGAAGACTGAATGGATGATAGAATTTGGTTGGTTGTACTCGAAGCTGATTGATTTTCTCTTGTGTTGCAGTTACATATTTGGAGAACAACAGGGCCGGGATCACGGTGTTTGGGTTCGTCGTCGATCGAACTTGGCTTCACGCTTTGTTTATGATCGAGTTTTCTCTTGTGATGTGGTTGTTGGGGAAGACTGTTGGGATCTCTTAGGCCCGGGTTCAATGGTTCTAAGTGATTTTTTCATATATATATATACATATATATAGTGTAGATTATCACCCTTATTGTAAAAAAAATAAGGAAAAGGATTGAGTTTTCGGTTACCATTTTGATCTCATATTTCTGAGGTGTATCCATTGTTTCTAAGCTTATAGTTATGCTAATAGAACCGACCTTCTTCTGGTAAAGGATTGCTTTAAGATATCAATTTGACTCTTAAAAGGAGTATTAACTATGTAATGAGTCAACATTTTACAACCAAGCTCACTTAACTATAACAAAACTCCACCACTTGCTCTGAATACGTGCATCATATTTGGGGTACTAAGAATTATTTAATTTCGGTAAATTTTTCTCCAATTCAGATATCTAATTCAGTTCATCAATGCATCTTCTTTCACATAAAAATCTATCATGTTAAAAATCAGACAATTTTCCAAGCTTGCACAAAAACACTATCTGCCCTCATCTGATTCTGAATGTTTCAAACTATACTAATAGAAGCTTTTCTGTTAGATGAAGAAACCCGCTGTCCGCTGTCTTTTACGTAGGGCAGTTGGTTTGATAAAAAAGCCAACTTGTAATCAAGGTCGTTGTAAACCAATATGAATGTGACTTTTGTATGACAGATGTTTGAACCTTTGGGAGCAAAATATGATGAACACAAAATAAACATAAAGGAAACTGAGCACACAAAGAATACCTAATATTTATGAGGTTCTATCTTGAAAGGGATGAGGGATGATAAGGTCCACTAAATAAATATAAGCCATCATATAAATAAAATAGCGATCACCAGCCCATCTCAAAGCTGCAGTGCATGGAACTCCTCACAAAGGAAAATTCTCAACAGAAATATAAAGAGAAAAGAACTGAGAAAACTTCAGAATACCTCAGAATAGAAACAACACAAGTCTCTATTTGAATTTCATGTTTGTTTGAGCGTATTTGCTTTCTCCATTGTGGGGAAATCAGTCCTGCTAATAAAACGGTTTGGTAACCGCAGCTACCTCCCACCACCACCGCTCCAAAATGCAATTTAAGCACTTTTTTAGACCGCAACTATCTCCCTCCATTTCTCACCGCTTCATTGCCAACACTCCCATTCCCACCGAAACAAATACACACATAGTATATTATGTTCTCCATGACATTTTTGCGTCACCTTCAATTTTTTTTCCTAAATTCCTTTTCTCTCTCTCTACCTTCTTTCAATCTTCGACGATTCTCTGCTCTTATTTCTCTAACCCGCAAATTCAGACCTCGATTTCAACATTAAATGTGATGAGGGAAATTAAATTTAGTACTGTAGATAGATTAATTCAAATTTAAATTAGGTTCACATTTTTCCTAAAAATAATATTCTTAAATAGTTAGAATAAACACTATTCATATTCATCTTAGTAAAAATTACAAAACCATAATGAAAATATTGACCTAAATATTTAACAAAATTTTCTCTTGACATAGTATTGTAACAATCTACACCTACGAGTCTTTTGAAATCAAGCTCCTTAAGCTCTCTAGTTCCGTAAGGGTGTACATTGCTACATTGCACAATTTCACTAAGCCCTAACGTTGTCAAAATCAACACCCGTAAGAGAGCTCTCGAGCATATTGTTGCAACATCATATTAGCTAGATTTATGAAGCCAGCATCACTAGAATTGGGTTCTCCGATCCCTCTTTCCTAGTAACATGGTACTAGAGCCAACCTTCAAATATGATTTACTCTATTCTTCTTTCGTCGCAGTAGAGGTTATGTTGGATCAACTCTGCCAAACCTTTCACCTGCCATAGTGTCAGTCGGTATGTCATTTCCTTATGGCACATTATCTGCTACAAGTTCAACTTCTTCGCCAATATTGGAACCATCACCGATATTGGAACCATCGCAGCTTGCTACATCGGGTCTCTACTTCTAATGAGTAATTTCCTTTAATAGACTCCACTGCTACAAGTTCTTCCTCAATGCTCGAACCTTTGATCCTTGCTCCACCTTGTCTCTCCACTTCTACTGTGGAGTTAAACACTACTTCCCTAAGGACCTCTCTGAGATCCATGTCTCTTTGAGTTAACCACGTTCTCAGATTCTCCACCAATGAAATCTCCACATCTCTTCAAGCTCTACACCTTTGGAGAGGCGTGCTGTTATGGGCCTAGCCAGTACGTAAGCTCTCTAGTTCCGTAAGGGTGTACATTGCTACATTGCACAATTTCACTAAGCCCTAACGTTGTCAAAATCAACACCCGTAAGAGAGCTCTCGAGCATATTGTTGCAACATCATATTAGCTAGATTTATGAAGCCAGCATCACTAGAATTGGGTTCTCCGATCCCTCTTTCCTAGTAACATGGTACTAGAGCCAACCTTCAAATATGATTTACTCTATTCTTCTTTCGTCGCAGTAGAGGTTATGTTGGATCAACTCTGCCAAACCTTTCACCTGCCATAGTGTCAGTCGGTATGTCATTTCCTTATGGCACATTATCTGCTACAAGTTCAACTTCTTCGCCAATATTGGAACCATCACCGATATTGGAACCATCGCAGCTTGCTACATCGGGTCTCTACTTCTAATGAGTAATTTCCTTTAATAGACTCCACTGCTACAAGTTCTTCCTCAATGCTCGAACCTTTGATCCTTGCTCCACCTTGTCTCTCCACTTCTACTGTGGAGTTAAACACTACTTCCCTAAGGACCTCTCTGAGATCCATGTCTCTTTGAGTTAACCACGTTCTCAGATTCTCCACCAATGAAATCTCCACATCTCTTCAAGCTCTACACCTTTGGAGAGGCGTGCTGTTATGGGCCTAGCCAGTACGTAAGCTCTCTAGTTCCGTAAGGGTGTACATTGCTACATTGCACAATTTCACTAAGCCCTAACGTTGTCAAAATCAACACCCGTAAGAGAGCTCTCGAGCATATTGTTGCAACATCATATTAGCTAGATTTATGAAGCCAGCATCACTAGAATTGGGTTCTCCGATCCCTCTTTCCTAGTAACATGGTACTAGAGCCAACCTTCAAATATGATTTACTCTATTCTTCTTTCGTCGCAGTAGAAGTTATGTTGGATCAACTCTGCCAAACCTTTCACCTGCCATAGTGTCAGTCGGTATGTCATTTCCTTATGGCACATTATCTGCTACAAGTTCAACTTCTTCGCCAATATTGGAACCATCACCGATATTGGAACCATTGCAGCTTGCTACATCGGGTCTCTACTTCTAATGAGTAATTTCCTTTAATAGACTCCACTGCTACAAGTTCTTCCTCAATGCTCGAACCTTTGATCCTTGCTCCACCTTGTCTCTCCACTTCTACTGTGGAGTTAAACACTACTTCCCTAAGGACCTCTCTGAGATCCATGTCTCTTTGAGTTAACCACGTTCTCAGATTCTCCACCAATGAAAACTCCACATCTCTTCAAGCTCTACACCTTTGGAGAGGCGTGCTGTTATGGGCCTAGCCAGTACGTAAGCTCTCTAGTTCCGTAAGGGTGTACATTGCTACATTGCACAATTTCACTAAGCCCTAACGTTGTCAAAATCAACACCCGTAAGAGAGCTCTCGAGCATATTGTTGCAACATCATATTAGCTAGATTTATGAAGCCAGCATCACTAGAATTGGGTTCTCCGATCCCTCTTTCCTAGTAACATGGTACTAGAGCCAACCTTCAAATATGATTTACTCTATTCTTCTTTCGTCGCAGTAGAAGTTATGTTGGATCAACTCTGCCAAACCTTTCACCTGCCATAGTGTCAGTCGGTATGTCATTTCCTTATGGCACATTATCTGCTACAAGTTCAACTTCTTCGCCAATATTGGAACCATCACCGATATTGGAACCATCGCAGCTTGCTACATCGGGTCTCTACTTCTAATGAGTAATTTCCTTTAATAGACTCCACTGCTACAAGTTCTTCCTCAATGCTCGAACCTTTGATCCTTGCTCCACCTTGTCTCTCCACTTCTACTGTGGAGTTAAACACTACTTCCCTAAGGACCTCTCTGAGATCCATGTCTCTTTGAGTTAACCACGTTCTCAGATTCTCCACCAATGAAAACTCCACATCTCTTCAAGCTCTACACCTTTGGAGAGGCGTGCTGTTATGGGCCTAGCCAGTACGTAAGCTCTCTAGTTCCGTAAGGGTGTACATTGCTACATTGCACAATTTCACTAAGCCCTAACGTTGTCAAAATCAACACCCGTAAGAGAGCTCTCGAGCATATTGTTGCAACATCATATTAGCTAGATTTATGAAGCCAGCATCACTAGAATTGGGTTCTCCGATCCCTCTTTCCTAGTAACATGGTACTAGAGCCAACCTTCAAATATGATTTACTCTATTCTTCTTTCGTCGCAGTAGAGGTTATGTTGGATCAACTCTGCCAAACCTTTCACCTGCCATAGTGTCAGTCGGTATGTCATTTCCTTATGGCACATTATCTGCTACAAGTTCAACTTCTTCGCCAATATTGGAACCATCACCGATATTGGAACCATCGCAGCTTGCTACATCGGGTCTCTACTTCTAATGAGTAATTTCCTTTAATAGACTCCACTGCTACAAGTTCTTCCTCAATGCTCGAACCTTTGATCCTTGCTCCACCTTGTCTCTCCACTTCTACTGTGGAGTTAAACACTACTTCCCTAAGGACCTCTCTGAGATCCATGTCTCTTTGAGTTAACCACGTTCTCAGATTCTCCACCAATGAAAACTCCACATCTCTTCAAGCTCTACACCTTTGGAGAGGCGTGCTGTTATGGGCCTAGCCAGTACGTCATCGGAGGTGGCGGTGGAGGCGGAGATACAAGGGGAAGTCGATCTCAACCCGCAAAGAATGTGAGGGGAGAGGAAGAAGGAGAGTCTTGCTCAACCCTAACCCTAGAAATGGGATGAAGAAGAGATAACTAGAGAGAGAGAGCAAAACTTGGATTTAATTCATTCATCACCTTCTCATGACCCAAGGAGGTCTATATATAACAGTACAAAATGATATGAGTGTAAATAACCCCCAAAATAAAAGAGATGCACGAAATATTAAAACATTACAACTCTAATTGCTCGTAACTATCACTTGACTCGATACGAATTGAATCATAAAACTCAAAACAACATTCATAAAGACTCGTAATTAAATATGCTCAATATAACCGGCGACAGATAGTGGGGAACCATAACATCCCACCCTGCC
This sequence comes from Dactylorhiza incarnata, assembly GCA_033032865.1. NCBI lineage: Eukaryota > Viridiplantae > Streptophyta > Magnoliopsida > Asparagales > Orchidaceae > Dactylorhiza > Dactylorhiza incarnata. Next base: position 463,432 of record JAWHQI010000310.1, on the reverse strand, counting down.
TTCAAATCGAGCTTACCCTTAAGCTCGAGCGAAGCATGAACGATGTGATCATCTGACTCATTAATTTCCTGCCAAAACAACTATTCATAGTGTGTCGTTGTAGCGAAGGTTGCCTTGAGAAGGGAGTCCCAGTGGATGCAGGAGCGGGGTGTCGGCGGACTGACAGGAGGCGGTAGAGTCACTTGAGGAGGAAAAAATGCAAAAAGTAGAAGTCGGAGACGGGGCGAGCAGAAGGTTAGGGGTGACAGTGGTGCCTGCGGAGTGGGAACCGTTGTGATCGGGCGTGGCAGTTCAGCAATCGCCGGAAGAAATTACTCGAGAGTGGCTGGTGGAGCGGAGAGCGCTGGATGGAGTCAACCAAAACTAATATTGTGGTGCTTGCTACATGAACTACGGGACGGGGAAAATTAGAGGAGACGGAGTGACGAGAGATGCGGGGAGTCGGCAGAGCATCTTCGGGCGCTGGTGGGATCGATGACTGCTTCAGTGGGATCGGGCCTCCGAAGAAGACTGTCGATACTGGCGGGGAGCCGCGAGAACGCGACATCATATGACGGTGACATCTCAAATAGCTGCCACTACATCGAACGAAAGATAATTGGCTTGTCGGAGCTCGTCGCCATGTCAAAAGGATTAAGTAATCAATTAATTATAAGGAAAAATTAATTGGTTGCTTAAGTTGGCCTAGGGTCGGGGTCAGCTGGCATGGGAAGACACGAGCAGAACCTGGCGATGGGCTCAATGCTCTGAGAAATGGGCGCGGCAGGCGCAGAGACGCAGATTGAGGCCGATTGAGGGCAAGTTAGCTGATCAACGTGGAGAGAGATTCATCTTCCGTAGTGGAATCGAAATGTGGGGATCGATAAAGGGAGGTCGACGATATGTGCTCGTGGAGGGTCGCGGGTGTTGGAAGAGACGAGCGAGCTATTCCAGAGCCGGAACGGAAGCAGTGACCGAAGCCGAGGAAGGAGATACTCCCTTTGAGACGTGTTGACGGGGAAGAGGGCGCGGAAGGTCAACGAGGACGTTCGATGAACGGTTGATTCGTTAGAGATGGGACATAAGCGGACAACAATAGCTGGAGGGAAGACGACGCGCACTAGGTTCACACAGATCGGGGCATAGGACGCGAAATTGAGGTGTTAACAGTGGTCTTTGTGGAATTGGGGGAGAACAACCTTATTCTGATACCAAAGTTATTATGGGCCTAGCCCGTAGCATCGTCGGAGGTGGCGGTGGAGTCGGAGATACAAGGGGGAGCTGACTCAACCCATGAAGACTGCAAGGGGGAGAGGAAGAAGGGGAGTCTTGCTCAACCTTAACCCTAAAAATGGGATGAAGAGAGAAAAAGAGAGAGAACTTAGAGAGAAATAAAGAAAGTTAGATTTATTTCATTCATCACCTTCTCATGACCCAAGGAGGTCTATATATAACACCATAAAATGATGTGGTGTAAATAACCCCTAAAATAAAAGAGATGCGTGAAATATTAAAACATTACGACTCTAATTACTCGTAACTGCGACTTGACTCGATACGACTCAGCTCATACAACTCAAAATAACATTCATAAAGACTCGTAATGAAATATGCGCAACATAATTGGTGACGGATAGTGGATAACACATGCTTCCTTGAACTTTGCGGCTCCCCTGTCTTTCTTGCCATCCTTTGTAGCAAGTCAATATTGTAACCACCTTGCTTTTACCTTGTCCGGCTCACCTTGCGATAATTGTTCTCAACTTGTAACAGCCTTGTCTTACCTTGTGAAATTGTTTTCATCACCTTGTGATGTTGTTCACCTCATCTTACGATATCATTCATCTCAGTTTGTGATATCATTCATCACAGTTTGTGACCTCATTTGAATCACCTTGCTATACCGTTAGTCATCTTCGTCATCACATTGCAACATTATTCTATGACATTGTTGTCGCTGCCTGCAAGATTTCCCCATTTTCAACCCTATCATCTTCATCAGCCACACTTCAAATTCAAAGTTCACATACCCCGCTCCCTTGAGTTTGGGGAGGTTAGAATGTTTAGTTTATTTTGTCATTAGAATTATTGACATATTTACCTTATTGTGTCATTATTGAGTATTTTCTTTCATCACGAGGTGAATATACTGTAATATATTTTCCTTTATTACTAAATATATTTGCCTATAAATAGGTCATATATAATAGCTAGCTTTATAAATCCAATTTCTTAAGAATTCTTTTCTCCACCTTCCTCTTCAAACATAATAGACAATGCAACACAAGAATGATTCTTATTATCATCTCAAATTTTATTTGACCTCAAAAGAGATCAATGTTCTCAAAAGGAGAGGATAGGTGATCCGGTCATGATTTATGTGGTTTGAGTTTGAAAGAGAACGCTAAAGAATACCAAGATTTTTGTTGTAAGGATTTGAAAGAGATACATATCTGTGAGAGGGAAGAGAACGCTAAAGAATACCAGCATATATGTGGTTTGAGCTTGCCTTTGCTTTCCAACACAAACATTAATGTATTTGCTAAACAAGTCAAACCAGCCAAATCCAAAGCTAAGACTACATAAAACAACCAAAGTAGTTGGCATACAATTAATGGTAACGATCAAACCATAGCGCAAACAAATTAAGAATAAACGAATTTCTTCAAGGATAAAGCAATTTATCTATATTAGTGAAATCTGCTCTCTCCAAGTTTTGAAATATTTGAAATAACTATATAGAAAAGAGAAATGAAACTTAAACATCATAAATATTTGAATGATTGCAGCAGTCATTAAACATTTAAGCTCTTCCTTTCGTTGGAAAGGTAATATGATACAACAATATTGCAGTATATGAAATCACTACATTAAAAATTCCTAGAAGATAACATATCCTACAAGGCTACACTGTAGTCTACCATTGATGTAAAGAAGACAAGATCAGTGTGTTACACTTATTTAATAACAGTTGATAAAAATAGGAAATTTTACATCAAATTCTACCAAAGAACTGCATCAGCTCATAATTCGTAAGACCTTCTCCAAAAAGAAAAACAAGATCTGAGTGAAGAACAATAATTCAATGGCTCCAGAATCTTACTTCACATTCATCCTCGAGCTGGTTTTTGTAATACTGCAGAGAGGTAGACCTGAGTCTTCCCAGTAATGGTGGCATTAGCCTTCTCTCCCACCACCCACTTGAGTTTCTTGTACCCAAACATCTCGATCACCCTTGTCACCGTCCTCTTCCTCTCATCATCATCACATAGATAGTTATCCAACCAGAACAAACCTCCTGCCCTCAAAATCCTATCAATGTCAAACATCAAAAATTCTAGCGCCTTCAATGGATCTTGCCCCATGCCGATCACACCGCCCTCATCCAATCCATTCATCGTGTGCACCAAATCAAAAGTAGAATCGTAAAACGGGAATCTGTTCGCTGGAGAGAGTTGAAGAGGGAAGAGCCCTCTGGCAGCCACGAACTCACCGACAGGCCCACCGGTGTTGAGGGTGGAGGTTACTACGGTGATGTTCCTCTCCGCCATTCTGGCAGCGAAATTCCCTGCTCCACCAGCGATGTCGAAGCCAATACGGATACCGCCGCCAGCCAAAGCCAGCACGTCGTCGATTAAGAAATCGTTTTTCCGTCGAGGCTTGATCCACATTTGCTTGTCTAAGACTGCAGCGCTGGTGAATAAAGGGGTGTTCCAGAGACATTTCGGTAAGGGGAGGAGCTGGCGGGGCTTGGTGCGGGATAGACAGCGGCGGCGAGGAAGGGGTTCACAGCCACGGGAGATGAGCTTCATGGGGAGATGAGAGTCAGCGGCAGGGCAGAGCGCGTTGGGCTTGTAGGACATGAACTGGGCGAGGAGATCAGAGGATCGGGCGCAGGAGTGGGCGACGGATGAGACCATCTCGGTTATCTTGGAGCGGGAATCGGGTCCGAGTGGGAGGGGGTGGCGGTTGAGGAAAATCTTCAGCTCGGAAGGGAGGGAGGGAAGGGAGGGGTCGAGGGTTTCATATCCGGAGAGCTCGCGCTCGATCTGGTGGAGACGGCGTTCGGAGGACTCGATCTCGCGGAGGATGACTGCCACGTGCTCGGAGATGACGGAGATGTTCTTTTGGTGGAGTATGGCGGAGGAAAGGGGTTTTGATGCGTAGGTGAAGGCGTATAAGGCGAAGAGGTTGGTGATGAGGACGGAGGCGAGCATGACGAGGTGGAGGGCCGATGAGCACAGAGTGGCGCGTCGGAAACGGACAGTTCCGTCGCCAATCTTGAGGGATACCGTCCCCATTACCGTCGGTTACAGCAGTCCGGTCGCCGATCGGCGGCAGCGACTATTCGGCTTCCTAAGATTCAGATGCAGGCAAGGAGGCAGAAGGGGATGTGTGTGAGATGAGGAGCTTGGAAGCTTACTGATCAGTCTAAGGGACTCTACGAATTTGGGTTTTTACTTTTTTTTTTATATATATTTTAATTATCGATAGCCATATTCCGAGATCCTCTTAATTTAAAATAAATATTTATTCATTTAATGATCAAAATTAATTCTTTATTATTTAAATTATAATATTTTTGTTAATTATAATTAATATTATAATTAACATGATTGTGATATGCAAATAATGCAATCATGTTATGATTTCTTGCCCTGCCCTACTCAATATTTTTTTATGCTAGTCAACTTAATATTTTTCTACCATAAACTCATGAATTTATAAATATGATGGGTGAAGAAGACTATTACAGTTCACGTAGGGTTCCATTTTTTGGAACAGACATGTAGGTCGCACACCCCAACCCATCTTCGTACATGGAGTGCGGTCGTTCATGTGCGGTGGATTGTTGAGGTGAGGTCTTGAACCCGCGATAAGTCCATCTATCTAGGAGGTCGCGGGTTCAAGACCACCTCAACAACCCACTGTTCATGGACGACCGCACTCCATATGAGAAGATGAGTTGGGGTGTACGGTCTGCATGTCTGCTAATAAATGGAACCCTACGTTAATCGTAACAAAGATAGTTATACCTGGACGATGATATCGTTACATATTTGAATTTTGTCTAGATTATCATGCATAATTTCAGAAAATGACTAGCTTTATTGCCCTTGATATAGGAAGACGATTGTTCCTTATAATTTGGCATTAGTCATTTTTTTATAGTTAATGGTAAAACCGCTAACCATAAGAAAACAATAGATTGTGTTCACATATTTGAAATTATGGGTGATCGAATATTACTTATCTAGCAGTCGACTCGAGCAAAACATAACTAGTGGAAGCTGAAGAACAAGCAAAATACGCGCTGCAGCTATATCCCGAATTACTGATATTGGAAAGTATAATTTTCCGCCAATTGAATAATTGATAATATTGGAAAACATTTTTTTTTGCCAAAAAAAAAAAAAACTGTTTATAAGAAACTAATAAGAAAGCTTGATGCATTGACAAAGCCATGTCAATTCCTTTTTATGTTATTTCATGTGTTTATTGGAAGCTATCTTGAGATTGAGAAAGTTGAGCATCTGTTTATGCATTTATGTTTTGAAAAGTTTGATAGAACATTTTAAAACCCTATTTATGCATTTTTGCTATAAACTTCACCCGGCGGCGACCACATTTCAAAGCTGTATTTATGCCATTTTGGTTAAAAAGTCGAGCGCCCGCATGCGGTGTATCGGAAAAATTTCAACTGGCACTCTGGCAGTGAGGTTTTCTATATAGCACATGAAGGCAATGGATGCTTTGTATTATGTTGTATAGTGTCAAGATGTATATTGAAGAGTTTTTTAGGTAAAATAATATGAAATATGTCTCTTAGGCTTCGTTTGGGGGGACTTATTTAAGATCCGGTACATGTGGTCGTAACCGCTTGACCGGTGAAAATAAGTCCCCCAAACGAAGCCTTAATTTTATCATCTTTTTGAAATAAATCTCTCTAATTATTTTTTGCATGATTTTGGTCTCTCAACCATTAAATCATTCTAGCGTGGGACAAGACATATGACTTGATTTCATTAAATTTGGAAAATTTAGATATTAATTTTGTTGAAGTTAGGAAAATTTTAGCTCCCATTGTTCAGACTAAAAGGCACTTTCACGCTACTTATCATGCGGTTCGGCTACTTGGAGAAAAATTCATGGTCACCGCACCAAAGTAATGAAGACAGAAAAATCCTAGCTCCGATTGTTCAGACTAAAAGGCAGCCCTAGGCTACTTCTCCTGCGGTCCGGCAACTTGGAGAAAAAGTTACGCTCGTCGCACCAAAGTGCTGAAGCTAGAAAAATTCTGACTACAAATATTCGGACCTAAGTGTAGCCTAAGGTTACTGATATTGCGGTCGAACGCCACAACTCTAATGGCTAGAGCAGGAGAGAGAGAGATGTCTACAAGCACACCCCAAGTGCTTCAGTAGGGAGGTTGTAACGCCCCTGGTTTTTCGTTAATTATTTGCATGCCCGCTGTGACATAATTTTGGCGTAAGAGCTTTACGTCAGCTCGTTGGGTTTAGTTTTGAGCCTTAACTTAGTTAATGTATTTGATTTTGGTCGCGCGTGCGAGATTGCGCATTATTTCGAGTTAAAGGGAAAACTCAAGGGTATTTTGAGTAATTATTGAGATTTCAGCTTCGGAAATTTTAATCTCAAGTTTGGCTTGTCGGAATTGAATTCTGGCTTCGCCGTTGGATTCGTAGGGCTGATTTTCAGTTTATGGGCGAATTTCATGAAAATCAGAGGTGATTTAGTCTCCCTCGTAGTTTAAATAGAATGAGAGAATTGTTAATATAATTAAACAAGGAATTAAAGTTTTATATAAATACCAAATTTTCCAAAGAACCCTATTCTTCTTCTTCCCCAAATAGCCGATCTAGATTTCGTGAGAGAGCGGGAGAGGCGTGACGGGAACTTCTTCCGGACGGTGGTTCGGGAGTTGTAGTGGACGGAATCGTAATCGGAGAGTAGAATCGGAAAGCTTTCGGCGAGACCTTCATTCTAGTGGTAAGAGTTTCCGGTTTCTTGGGATTTTTGGAGTCAAGGTAGCGACCTAACTCCTCTTTTTGGCCCGAAAAGTTTCAGGTTTTTGTGTTCGAGTGAGTTCTTAGCTGATCCATAGCTTTTGGAGCGGAGAACTTCGAGTTCGGAAGGTTTAAAGCAATTGCTTTCTTTCCCCCTCTCTTTGCTTTGGAGTATTGATTTTTTTCCTTGCCTTGAAGACTTGACATGTTGTTTAGCCTTTGATTCAAGCATCTTACATTGCTAGCTAAATTCTTGAAATCCTTAATCTTCCCCTCAGTGTCTAAAGCTTTCATTATAAGTATTTGACTGCCGCCTAGGCCTTCTCCCTGTTTTCACGAAGAAATACCCTTGATTTCTCGAGAAATGCCCCATGTAATCTCGAGAACTGCCTAGACTTTCTCCCGTTTTCTCGAGAAATGCCTCTTCTTCTCGAGAATAGCCTATTTTTTTCCTTCTCGAGAAATGCCTCATGTTTTCTCGAGGAATGCCAAGTATTCTCTCTGTTTTCTCGAGAAATGACTCCTGTTTCTCGAGAAGTGCCAAGACCCTTTTTCCTTGTTCTCTCGAGAAGTCCTTTCTATTTCTCGAGAAAGGCCAGTCCATTTCTAAGTCCTTGAGCTATGCCTCAGGCTTCCCCTCTCTCTTGGGATCTCGTGTCTTCTAAAGTGTATAGGGATGTTGCCAATGTCTATATTGTGCCCTTGATCATGATTACCTCTGCCTGAATTCTTTTACCTGTTGTGGTTATGCAAATTTCTAGGTTTCCTTTATGATCATTTTGAGTGGTGTTTTCCTCATTTGTAACATTGTCCTTAAGATCTTTCTGGCTTCGTTCCCCGGGGTGAGTCTCGTGTAGTAACTAAAATTAATTAATGAGGACTATTGCCTTTAGCCTTGCACGGTGGCCATTGTAAGGGACATGAACAGCAGGCTTGGCCTGTGGTCCCATGAGCCGTGTTTGGGGGCAGTGGAGATTCTTTTATAGCCTGACACGGTGGCCATTCTAAGGGGCATGAACATCAGGCTTGGCATGTGGCCCCGTGGGCCGTGTTTGGGTGGCAGTGGATAAAGGACCACCACCTGGTTTTGGGCTTTGGGTGGCAGAGGATAAAGGACCGCCCTCATTTAAATTGAGCTGATCAGTCTCATAAATAGAATTAACACGATAAATGAACCTTGCTTGTATTTCTAAAAGGTGTTGGTGCACTCGGTGCGTTGTTTAGCTCTATGCTTTGGAGCTTCTTTTCTTCTGTAAGTTTAGCTTGGGTTGGTACCCCTTATGCCTTTTTATTGCCTTGTTTTGCAGGACTTTTATGTTTTTCTTCCGCTTGTGTTTTCCTTGCTGAGGCGTTCTTTATTTTATTTGAATGTCTCGGGTTCAGAGTCGTAGCAGTTAGAGGTGTAATTCAGAGACCTTGGTAGTCGTAGCTGTTGTCTTACCCCGCTGCTGCGAGGTAGTGGTAGTTAGTTTTCTTCTTATGTTCGACATGCTAGTTGGAGCCAATGAGTTGGTGTAAGATTGTTGACGCTCATTGTGCCTCTTTTGTTACATTGTAGCTTACTTGTTAGTTATTGCCACTATTTTTTTTGATCTCGTGTATCTTGCTCTCTGAGAATGATTTATGTCAAGGTACTTTATAGTTATAAAATGATTTTCTTTCATTCTCATTGCATCCTTTATAGGTCAAATCCTTATATTTAAGTCACATACAAGTATCTTCATACCCAATCTAAATCTAGATATGTGCACATCATTTCCTTTATGTCCAGACATCACGTGCATATAAGACCATAATTGAACTATACCAAGTATTTTTCCGCTGCAATTACATATATACTTTCTTCTGTGGACTAGTTGATCCACGAACTGAGAGATACAGTTCTTTACCCAAACCTAATAAGTGATTTCAAGTAATGAGTCATCATGTAAACCTGTTTTGTAATGAACAAGAGATAGGTTCCCGTCTGAGCGTCTGCAGTTTTCTCCTGCATGACGTGACATCATGATGCGTATTTTCTCTACTATTACATTTCTAATTGCTGAGAAAATGCGGGTTGTGATAGAGGTCCCGCCACGTACCCGGAAGTCTAGAAGAGCTTTCCCTTCAAAATCAAAGGTTGAGCTAGGTACGAGGAAGACACAGACATGACGAGTATCTCGCTTGGGGGAGGGTCAACCTTTTCCAAAGTGTCATTCCTGATACCTCTGAGGGTTTATTTATAGACAAATCATAGGGGGGTTACTTGACCATACTCACGAGTTGTAATGAGTACTCGCTCATACTCACCCACACTCTCCCATACTCTCTCATGCGCCATACTCATGACTTGCTACCTGGAGGCTGCCAAGTATCTTTCTGGAGAAGCCTACGAATTGCTACTAGGCTGTCGAGTTGAATGGTCTGCGAATACCTGTCTCCTTAGACATTTCTAACATCGACGAATTACGAGTTATACAAAGTTAAAAAATTTAAAATGGAGAGACTAATTCTGTGTTTGGGTAAAAATCACGCCAGTTCTTGAGGTTTCAACCAATGTCAAATAAGTCCTTAAAATTTTATGTGTCAAAATAGTCTTTGAACTTCTTTTATATGACTCTTTTTTAGCTCTAGAATTGCACTCAAAATAAAGCAGAATATTGATCAAGAAGATGAAAATGACGCAACTTAAAAATTTACGTACCAAATTGAAATTACCTTGCAACTTCAGAGACTGAAATAATTTTTGTACTTCTATATTTTGTCTTCTTTTTTACTTGTTGTAGTCCCAACATATCACATTACATCAAATCTAATAATGTGAATTCTCATCATGCAATTAGAAAGTTTTTCGTTTGGAATCCGTTTTCAAATTTTCATCATATACTAATCAATTTTGGTCCAGTGCATTACATTTTGTGCGTTAGGCCGAAGAGCGGAAAAAAAGAGATAAGAAAATCGTGAGATACCAATAAAAGATTTGTTGGAAGACCTATGAGACCTAAAATTGGTGAATTTTTTAGGTTCATGACTCGGTTATAACCGAGATTGATCCACACCATTAATTTGAATTCTGATATTTCAGAAAAATAGTTGATATTTCTCGGCGATTGATATACGCACACCCTAACTGGATATTCGCAGACCATATATTGAGTTATAAAATTAAAAATCTCATACACTACCCTCATATAACCGCAGTCCCCTTCCCGATACATTCGCTCTTTCCGCCAGTTCCTCCTGCCAAGCGGCTTTCTCGCGTCCTGGAGAGCCCACCCCACATCTCATCGGAGGTGATTCGCCCGCCCCACATTCTCGTCGGAGGTGCTTAGCCCGCTTCCCATTCCGCCTCCAACACCGGAGATTCCTCTCAGAGGTCGTTTTTTTCACTCCCTTGATGCTCTAGCTCATCTCTCCATCCATTTTTTTTTGCTTTTAGGTTTAATTTTCCCAACAAAGCATGATGAGAGTTCTTATATTTCTGTGATTATAGAGTTATTTTGAGTGTTTAGGGTTTTTAAACTTATCTTTTTTGTGGTTTTTAGGGTTTTTGCTCCCAACAAAAATTAAAACTTTGAGAATATAGAAGAACTAAGGGGCATTTTATAATTGTGAAGGTATAAAAATCATACTTGCTTTTTTTTTTGGAAATGTATGTGAAATTTTTGTTAGAACTTCATTTCTAAATTTGTTTTCATATTTCACTGTGATAGAAATGAATTCAGATGGTCTAATGTTGTTAACCAACGAAGAGAATCAATGCGCAGAGATAGATGTTGGACATCACTTTCACGCAAGTTTGAGTTTTCGGATTAAGGAAGAGTTGGTTACATGGGCTCTGAAATATTGTGAGAAAACTAGGATTTGCTATAATTACTGTCAGGGCAGACAAAATTTTGACAAGAGCAAAACCTAGGATTTTTCTAGGTTGTGATAGAGGCGGATTTACACATGAAAGTCAATATAAGAAAGAGTGAGTGAAAAAAATGAGGAAATCAAACTCTAAGCGTTGTGACCGTAACTTTTCTCTTAAGGAGCATAGAGAAAATTTGGATGAGTGAAAAGTAGAAGTCTTAAATGGAATTCATAATCATGATATTGTTCACCTTGAGACACATGCGTTTTGCATGACGGCTTGATGAGAATGAGCAAAAAATTATTCAAGACATGTGTAATGCGGGAGTAAAATCACGTAAGATATTATCCGCTTTAAAGAAAAGAGATCCGACAAATAAAACTGCAATGCGAACAATATACAATGAGAAAACGACGATGTACAAAAGTGAATTGGATGGTAATGTATAAATTTTACTCAATACGTGTTGAGCTTTGTAATGTAGGTTGCAAGTGTCAAAGTGGATGGCCAAAATGCTCTAGTATCAGCATTGGACTTCTATTCCTTGAATATGATTTTGGTTGTGAGTTTGGTCTTGTAAGGATATATTTTCAGTGACATACATTACCCGAATAACCATAAAATAGAAGTTTTGTAAGAATCTTTTGTTCTATTTTGTTCCTGATAATTGTGATTCTGCAGGTTCGAATCTATAAGCTTCAGGGAAATACTAATGATTCAAACATTCTCTTTGTGAATGGAACTAAATAAGAAGCTAGGTACCATTTTCTTTGTTATATCTTAAACAAATTTGCTTTGGATTTTCATCCTTACATAATATGATTCAGCTTTAAGATAATTCCTATATATATTTGGAAACTCACTGTTTTGCAATTGTATTGAGAGGGTAGGATAATAATAGAGAAGGGTAGTGTGACTGTGGGAGGCTCGTGATCATGAAGCCAACATAGCCTAGTTTGGTCCATTCTAAAATTTGCGTCCATTACGACTGAAAATGAGCAAGTAATCCAGACACTTTAACTTGGTGCAGATATTTTGAACCTCGCGTTGCTCTTCATCTTAGGCTATTTCGTGTTCTTGACGATATACCTCTTCTACACCGGGTAATATAATTTGATCAGCCATCTTTATCATTTCCAGGCACACCATCCAGCTAGCTTAATTGCTGCCTAAGCTTTGTGGCAGCCGGAAAGAGACATATTGTAAAAAAATGGTATTTCTGACATATCAAACATCCATGAGTTATGTACTGATTCAAAAGTGCGGCTCTCACACGCCTTACTCTGTTTTGTAGGTAGCCGCCGCTTGCAAGAAAGACCCTCTTGTTAGGATGATAACATTTTATATGTATGAAATATTTTGGAACTTGTGATGATAAGAGATTGGCAATTATATATAAGCATGCCAATGTTGGTGTACAACCCTGTGTTCGTCAAGGGGGTAAATTGAGACTCGGATATAGGCGAAGCATGCGGGCGAGGCGAGCGGGGGCTCGCCGCCTTGAGACGAGCGGATCGGGAGTAGTCTCGCGTTCGCCTAGGTAGGTCGCAAGGGAGGAGGTGAGTGTCGGCTTCGTCAGCCCCCAGGATTTTGGTGCAATATATTATTCATATTTATTCAGGCATGTCTGCCTATAGCCATCTCAAACATCGGAGTTTGACTGTTGACAGACCATTTTAGGGTGCGCTTAATAAAACTGAAAGATGGAATTACGTTATTGACAAACCAAGTTGAGAAAACTATGTATAGACCATAAAGAACACAATTGGAGAGGATTCCAATTCTGGAGCTTCTTCCTCCTCTGGACAACTCTGGTTAGCTTCCAAGGCTCTCCAAAGTGCTCAACTTCAGCTTTGACTTGGGAGGGGAAACGCTCTAAGATCTTTCGGATGTGTGGTGAGACCTCTGTGCTGCAGCCAATGGTCAGTGCTTAGTTCTGAGTTTTCGGTCAGGTTCTTCCACATGCCAAGAACTAGCTGTCTCCTCTTTGAGGTCCGAACTTCTTGTTGGGCCGATTCTCGGTTCCAACAGTTAGAATTATGAACGAAAAGATATAAGCTTGCTACCCATATTCCCCTACTTCTTTTCTTTATTGTGGTATAGTATCTAAATGCAATTTTTTTGGAGCAAAGATAGCTTGCTTCTCATTTTCTTTGTTGAAATTTAGAAATCTAAATGCATTTTTTTTTGCTACGGATAGCAATATGATGTACAAATAGCAGTTTAGGGGCTACGTATATCAAAGACATGCATATATCCAATTAAGAGGTGCGTATATCAATATTTCGATATTTCGCCTTTACACAAGACTGCATATCATGCAACATACCCTCTAAAATTAGTCAACCGGACCTGGTACATAAACGGTTTACGGGCCGACCCAAACTGCCCCCATAAAACCAAGTGCGCGAAAAACTCCACTGGGTTCAGCAGGAATGGAGATCTCAAGGAGATTTGCATTCTTCTTCCTTCTCCTCGTCCTGGTATCTCCACTCGCCACGCGGATCATAGGGATTCGATTTCCTCAGGCGATCCCAGTATCGTCCCTCCAGCATCCGAATCCCCCGCTCAAGTCGGCCGTCTTCGCACTTGGGAGCTTCTGGAGATCGGAGGCGGCCTTCGGATGCCTGCCCGGCGTAGCACGGACGTTAGTCGGCTACTCCGGTGGAACCAAACCTAACCCCGACTACAGGAACCTCGGAAACCACGCGGAATGCGTTAAGGTCTGATTAGATTATACCATATTGTTGGAATCTGTCTGTATTCCCTTTCCATGTATATATGATTTTCCTCCATTTAGTTTCCCCCCATCTGAAGAATCGGAAATGAGCATACCTCCTACTGTGTAGAGATCGGATCCGATCATCTTCCATGTCTTGTCTATCCACCTGATGACATGAGCTCCATGACAAACTGACGCACCACATTTTCCTGTATGAAATGCTTAAATAGATTTTTCTTACGATTTAGTTGATTCTAGGAGAAAGGGAGCACTCTCATATGACATACACAGAGAACATTGTTCTTCTTTTATACATAATAATTATTACATGGCAGACTGTGTCTGACACTTCCTGCCGTCTCCTTCCCATAGGAACTGCCAACAAACACCAGGCAGCTATGAGCTACCCAGCATTTTCCACACCTGATCCACACTTTAGCCAAGATTAACTAAGCTACATCAAATGGTTGTCCTTATGAAATGTCGAGAAAATGTGAAGTTCCAATATGAGGATCAACAAAAACAACAGTTGTTTTGTTCCAGCATATGTACTTGTTTGAATTGCTTAAGTTTTAGCATTTGAAGCCCCTATTAAGGACGCCACACCACATTTCTCTAGAATCATTCTCTGCATCTTTTTGTGCTCATGAACATTTGGTTTCGGCATATATGATTGGTATGTAAATACTTGTGCACTAAATTCACCTTCCTCCTCAACCCATGTTCCTTGAGTTACATAAGCTTTCTCTAGAAAGGTTCCTCTAAACTACATCATTCATGATCATATAAGGCTTTTAAGAAATTGTCAACAACCACTTTTCTTGAAGCATTGCCATGAGTCCCAACGATGCACAAAATATGGCTAATAAGTGGTATAATTAGAAAAGTAGTTGTAAGTTTCTTTCAATTTCTTCCCAACTATGGGAAAATAACTAGTTTTGATGAATTGATTCTCCACACCGATTTGATGGATTTTAGTTTGCAAATAAGTTTGATGTGCCAGACTTGACATGATGTTTATTAGACATTTCTCGTCACTCAAAATAAATGTCTATGCAATCAAAATCACATTTTGTTTATGTCTATTGTCACCACAGCCTCCCCCAATTTCTTATTTTGTGACATTGAGGTTGATTGTCACTTTATTTGAGACGAGTGATAGATAAAATTATTACACTTATTAATGTACTATCATCTTCATAGTTAGTTGATATTCTCACTAAGGCTCTATCTCCAAAGATATTTCACAACTTTATGGATAAACTCAACTTCGACAACATCTACGCTCCAACTTTACCTCCAAAGATATTTAACAATTTTATGGATGAGCTCTACTTTGACAATATATACGCTCCAAGAGGAGCTATTGAAAATCTTTTATCCTTGGATCTCTTGTACAACTTCTTTTATGCCTGTATCTCCCACCTACACTTTTATGCATGCATAATGCCCTTGTCCTCTTGGAAATCTCAATAGACCATCTCATTAGATGTGGCATTCCTTGATGCTTGACTTAAGTCTACCAGTTGGTCGTCCTTGACTTACCCTAGCTTGCATTTGGTTGTATTTTGCTCGTGCAAAGAGAGAATGCGAAGGCAGATAGTGTGTCAGCCAACCTAGATGGTTGGATGGAAAGGTGGAAATGCCAGATATTGGGAAGAGAGAGTTTAATCAACTTTGAATCTATTTCATTAACATTAGGAACAATTTTTTGACTTTCAATTCAAATACAAGTAAATCCACATTGTATAACCCGTAATTCGTCGAGATCAGAAATGTATGAGGACAACGCAGAAGACCTCCCCCACCTGGGGCGAGTACAGAAGACCTCCCCCACCTGGGGCGAGTACAGAAGACCTCCCCCACCTGGGGCGAGTACAAAAGACTTCCCTCACCTGGGGCGAGTACAGAAGACCTCCCTCACCTGGAGCGAGTACAGAAGACCTCCCCCACCTGGGCGAATACAAAAGACCTCCCCCACCTGGGCGAGTACAGAAGACCTCCCCCACCTGGGGCGAGTACAGAAGACCTCCCCCCCATGGGCAAGTACAGAAGACCTCTCCCACCTGGGCGAGTACAGAAGACCTCCCCCACCTGGGCGAGTACAGACTTTCGCCCCGTCAAAAGGCGGGAGCGGCTATCTGCAACCCATTTCAGAGGGCGGGAGCCGCTATCTGCAGTCCACTTCAGAAGGCGGGAGCAGCTATTCGCAGTCCATTTGGATTTGCCTATAAATAGGACCCCAAGGCACAAGTAGAAGGCACCTTCACCCCCCCTATGGTGGGCGAGTACCTTGCCTGCCTCTCTTGTGCCAAGCTCAGCATTGGCTTTAGGAGGAAAAGTTCCTATAGACTTCCGGGTATGTGGCGGGACCTCCTCGCTGCAGCACGCGGGTCTTGTTTATAGGCGGGTTGGAGTGGTTTTGTATGTTATCTAGTTCCTTATCACCTTGTCTCACGTGGGTCGATCACTAAACGAGTAGCCTCTGGTCACCCCCAAGTCTCGAACATAGTTGGACCGGTATCCGGGTTCCAACACACATAAACAAGCAATAACTATTTTTTGGTGGGAGAAAGGGAAAGAGGGGTGTCCACTATTCCTTGAATAAAAAGGGATGGACCCTTGTAAGATTTCTTTTGTGTGTCTTGTTAATGTTATTTCACCTTGATGATATACACGGCTACTCACATGATATTCCTCCTTTTAATGTTTTCAACACGTAGCATTGAAACATATTCTAGCGTGGATTCATGGAATTTTAGTAAACTTAATTAAACCTGATGTTAATGTTGCCCAATTAGCCTTTTTTGGTGGAATTTACCCAGTGGCCTTCTATATTGAATTGACTGTTTTGTTTGAAGATCCACTAGGACTATCTTTAACATTGAATTACACAGAATATGTGGAATTTGTGTTTCTTACTCACTTTATCATTTTAAAATTGTATGGTTGTATATTTAATGCCTTTAAATGTGTTAATTTAGTTTCACCTTTTCTACAGATTGAATATGATCCGACTTTGATTTCATTCAAACAGCTTTTGGATGTTTTCTGGGCTAGTCATGATTCTAGGCAGGTTTTTGGACAAGGCCCTGATGTTGGTAATCAGTATAGGTACCCAAGCTAAATTTTATATTTTTTGCATGTCATCCTATTCCTTTTAGAAAATAAATGATCCATTATGGTTTACTATTAGATCATCTTCTCTAAAGCTTCGGAATACACCGATAGTTGAACCAAATTTTTTAGCTATTTCTTTATGTGCAAATATTAGCTATCATGGAAGACTGAGTTCATGATGACAGCTTGAAACCTCACAACTTATACTGTAGTAGAAGAGGATTTGCGAGAACTTACACTTACATTGTAGTAGAGAAAATCTCTAATAAATTTTTTTTTTCAAAATCTTTAATCGTCATTGCACTCTGAAGCTTGAAAAATTAAGAGAACGGAGCAATTACGCAAACAAGTCAACATTCCGGTAATCTTCCAATAGTCAGTAAAAAAAGAGAAAACACAATACAAAGTACTCACAAGCACAAGTTCTGGCGGTGGAAGGTGATGTTGGATGGCTGTTGTGGATGTAGAGGCTTCAGCTGCAGAGTACAGGGCAGGAGTAGGGACTAGGTGGAGTGCGCGACTGGGGGAGGGTTTGCTGTTGTAATGGCGGAGAAGAAACTGGCGGCAAGGATTAGAGCAGAGGAGGAGGGTTTGAGAAGGGAAATGTCTTTGGTTTACTGGATCGAGAGAGAGGAAGTGTTGTTGGAGTGGGATCGGAAGTGGATTTTGAGACTGCAGACGGGATCGGTAGACGGTATGGTGACTGGAAGCGAGATCGTGAGAGGTTTTTGTGACTGGAGGCGGATTCGGGAGGTGGCTGAAAGCGGGATCGGGATAGGTTCTCTTGACTGGAGGCGGGATCGGGAGACGGTATGGTGTCTGGGAGCGGGATCGGGAGAGATTCTCGTGACCGGAGGCGGGATCGGGAGAGGTGATTTGGAGTTGTTGTGGCAGAGATGAAGCAGAGTGGGCGGTTATGGCTGAAACGAGGAATGAGAAGTCATGCAGTTTGCGCTTTCACGATAGAGGGCTTACGAGAGAGAGAAATACAGGAAAACTGAAAAGGATCTGTGACGTCACACCCCGGAATCTAATGGCGTCGCACCATGATATGATTGTCGGCTCTGAAATCTATCACAAGGTTAACAATGTCTTAAAATAACATCCATCACCCTTATTTATAGTGAAAGGGGTCTTGGGCACCCAGCGTGAACAACTATGATTGTCCGTTACGCCCGTGTCTAAATAATACCAAATTAAGTTCAAAAATAAAAATACATAAACTAATAAAACGGCGCTACGAACGAGCACGTGGTCTCGGATCGCCGATCTGATCAACGCCTTATGCGCGAATACACAAATGCTGGCTCCGACGAGTGGTGGCCTGAAGTCCAATGCCGATCCCGCGGCTGATCCCATCACAAATACATATTGATATGTCTACGTTCGATTTCCAAAAGTTGATCATCACACACTTTAATCAAATGGATTTAAAGTTTGATGGTTTAAAGGACCAATTGTGGGCATTCTCCACAAGAGCCGACGGTCTAGATCCCCATAGTTGCATTGAGTCATTTTTCACCCCCGAGACCAAGACACCGCAAAGGTCCATTTTGAAGAGGACTGACACTTAGAGGGAATACATTTTCATCACTATATAAAACCTCTTGCACAACTACCATTCTCTCTTTTGCGTAGAGAGTCGGAGTTTGTTTACGAGCATGTTGTGGTCCCTCCATAGCCCGACCACTTTCCCTTCAACATGAACGTGTCCAGCCACATTACCCTTATTTGAGAGATCATACTGCCCCTCAAACACGATTTAATTGCGGTAGGGATCGATTTGAGGGCAACTACGAGCCTTGTAGATGAGGCCACGACATAGATGATTATATCACTCGCAGGGTCCGCATCGATGCCCTTTCTGATGGTCACTTAGGCATTAAGGCATTTAGTGATTGGATCCTTGATATAGACATTAAGACATTTAGTGATTGGATTATTTCACGAATACCAACCATTAGATGATGACACCACTATCATCAGTGACACTCGTCGAGAGGGCCATCCCATCGTTGATTTATTCCCCAAGGAACCACCACTTCTTAGAATGTACTCTTGAGTGAGTCACCACCTAGTGAGCCCCTAGAGGTCGGGCACACCCTAGATACCTCAAAAGTTCATTCTATCACTCTTCACACCCTCATAGACACTCTATTTACCATAGAGACACATCCCACTTACCGATGCTTCAGAGGATCCTTTGAGTGATCATCACACTCGCGATAATTTTTTTTATGTTCCGACCGTGAAAGTTCCTGGCCATGTGCCCCTCTGGGGAGTTATCTGAGACGTTGTAGAGCCACTATGTTGGAGGTCCGACGCGTCTGCTGACCATCATTTACTCATGTTGCATGACATGCATGATTATGTCCGATGTAGGATTTCTTGCAATAATGAAACTTATAAATCTTATGCAGATAGTCATATGAGAACACAGTTTCAAATAAGATGAACAAGTTATGGTCCATGCGCATGGGCTCCGCCAGTGCGACTAATTTGAAAAGGAAGCAAAAAAATACTTTTTAACATTGTTTTAGAGAAAAAAATGAAGATAAGAAAGTCTAAAAGAAAAGAAAAAAGCAGAATCTCTCACCGGTTCCCCTTCTCTTCCCTAGGCCTACCTATTTGAGTAGGTTTAAGAAGTCTAGGAAAAAAATTTCCTCTCCCACCCTTTCTTTCTCTTTTCCTCCTCTCTCATGTAAAGATCGGACGACCCAAATGCTTTTGATGGTCTTATATTAGGAACATGAATTCTTTTAAAGAAACTTCCTGTTAATGTAGTGTAGATATATATTTATATATCATCTTTTGAACTTATCGCTGTTATTCTAGATCCATTATATTCACAAATGGAACCCTAGAAGCCAGGTTAGCTGCTGCGAGCAAAGAGTCGGAACAAACTAAGAGCAGAAGTAGCATCGTGATGACCCAAATCCAGCAAGTGGGAATTTTCTATCCTGCTGAAACTGATCATCAGGCACATTTCCCCATCTCTATATAAGTCTATTCATTAAAGTTAGAATTTTCTAAATATCCCCAAATTCTTCTCAATCAGGCAATTGTTTATCATCATTCATCATATGTTGCAGAAATTTGAGTTGAAGCGTCATCCTTTTCTCTTGCAACTGATCGGAAACATGCCAGAAGAGGAGCTTCAAAAATCGAGCATCGCCACCAAATTAAATGGCTATGCTTCTGAGCTTTGTCCTCCGAAGATCCAAAAGCAGATCGATGCGAAGATTGATGGGATTCTAAAAAATGATTGGCCAATTCTCAGGGAAGTTTAGCTGGTTGAAAGAGCATATTAGACAGAATTTTTAGCTATGCTGCAATTCAATGGTGAGTACTCTTGGTTTCTTATGATAATGTATCATGATATGTTTCACTGTTTACAGCGCTCTAAAAGCTAATATATTTGCCCAAAATAACTAGTCTAGAATTATCTGGATGTATAAAATGATGAGTGAAATGTTGATAAATCAACTTGGGGAGTGTTTTACTCCTGCGCAAAAGGAGCTCAGGTTAGTAATAAGTGGGAGAGGTGATATAGTAGACCAAATCTACCACACCAACTGGGTTTCGATAAACCCAATGTTCGTCTTAATTTTGATAGCATATTGTTTGCTTTATTTTGCATACTGGAATGATGTGACCGGAAAAATAGATTGCGCTATAATTTAAAGCGGGATACAAACTCGCAACGTACGCTCGCGCCAAGCTCTCGAGTGTTCATTCCCTCTAAGAGTCTCTCTCTAAAGTGAGAGCTTACAAAGACTTCCAAGATTCCCCTAAGAGCCATCTACTCTCCCTTATATAGGGGAGAGCACTCTAATAGCTAAATTACCAAAATACTCTTAAAGGGCCAATTACATAATGACACAATGCTAATTAAAAGACAATTAATAGACGATAAACAGAGAGGTGGATCACAGTATTTAGCAGTTGCGAGGAGGGTTGTCCTCAGTGCGTATTAGTACCATAGAATCTATACGAGTGCTAGAAGGTAAATTATAATCATAGAATTGCAAGGGTTTGTATTTATAGATATCATTAAAATCTTGAGCATTTAGCTGATTTGTTGTGGGGGGTATGTCTATCGATGGATCTATCATGATGGGTATAGTTTGATTAAGTTCTTTTGGTGGGAAAATACTGATGTAATGATGATATTTTCGGATTACCTGATGAGTCTTCATGTCATAGCTTGAAACAAAATTAGTATGACTAATGACCGTTGTGTGAAGCAGAAAGGCCCATTACTCAACTTGATTTCAACTCCATTATAATTTTTATTGTTTTTTATTTTATTTTTGGTTATATTTTATATTCTAGCTATGTTTGTATTCATAACTCGATTATATTAATAATTATTCTATTTGTTTTAATCGGTCACGACTTTGGTTTAGGCTAACTTTTTGAGTTATGATTGTTTCTTTTTCAAAATTGATTGCTTAATAAGAGATGTAGGAGGGAGGAGCGTGTTATGGGCCTCCTGTACCCATCATGATAGATATGGTCAGAAGCTCGCCAGAGAGGTAGCCGGAGGTGGTATGAGTGGCGGGGATGTCGGAGATACACAGGGAGTCATCCGAAGGGAGCCGAGTTCAGTATACAGGATGCCACGAGGGAGTCGGGCTCAACCTCATGATACACTAGAGTGAAGGACTATTTAGGGTTAGAGAGAGAGAGGGGAGAGGGAAGTAAGAAGAGGGAGAAAGAATTTACTTCATCCTTGCCATTTCTCTAGCCAAACGGACCTTTAAATAGAAGTTACATGACACACAATCAAACTAATTACCAAAATATCCTTACATAAAAATAATGACGCGACATGCGCAATGTCTACTCAAGGCTCTGTTTGGGGCACCGGTTTGGCTCCATTTATGTGGCAAAGGGAGCTCTGTTTGAGGACCGGTGGCTTCTTTTTGCTAGCCATTGGAGCTTCATTCTCTCTTTTTAAAAGGGGGGGGGGGGGAGGGGGGGGGGGGGGGGGGGGGGCTTTCCCACCGAAATGGAGCTTGAACGGCAGCGGTGTCCCAAACATACCCTAAATATCTACAATGATATGACATTAATTAAACATATGCAATAATGGATAATTGATCATGTGCACCCATAACATCACACCAATCCTTGATTTTAAACCCAAATTGGGAAGCTTCATGCTTGATGGTGAATCCTTCAAGAAGAAATAATCCCTTCGCCTTCACGTTGCATAGTTGATCTTCTTTCCCTGATTAATTGTTTCTCCATCCTCTCTTATTTCATAGTTAAGACATACCAAATTGAATTTTCGCATCTTTTGGTGCTCTAGCTAAGACCGTTGAAGGGTCAAAAAATAAGTGGTCGGCACTTCTCAGAAGGTGGAGTCGTTCAAGTCAAAAGGACTGTTGTAGAAATCCTAGACATATTTCAAGTGGCGCCTTATTGGTAGCTCCGTAGATTACAGGATGGATATAGGTGAGATTGCCTTGACATGTATTTCCGCGTCGTGTGTTGAGTACCCTTAAATAGATGAATCATTGTGTGATTCATCACTTCTTTCTGTTCATCATTTTGTTGGTGGGAACTCATTCTTATCTTCAAACTGATGTCCATCCTATCATCCTATGGAGAAATTGGGAGTCCTATAGTGAGATTATCGATTTAGAGAGTCAAAAATGCACCTACACTTTGAAGATGAGCGGGGCATCTTCTCCCATAACTATTTGTAAGACATCAATATGATCTTCTTGGAAAACCTATCTCCCAGTACATAGACATAGTTATGATCTTACCAAGTCCTCTGTAAGGCCCTGGGGAAGTTCATCGATATACTCTCCCAACGTTGGTTCAATAGGTGATGGCCTATAAATCGCATACTTCCTTTTGGACATCTCGAAGCTACTTCACATCACATAAACTTCGATAAATTGGCGACATCCAAGTGCATATCTGATCAATACATGCACCATTATAGTTGTATTTTGTTGCTAGGAATGAGTTGGCTTCTCTTATCTCCTTCATTCAATCTCCTTGGTTTGGTTCACACATTTGTGCATCTTTGTGGAGTGATCACCCTTTCAGGGTTACCCTTCCTCTCAATTCTTAAGAGTTGCTAATGACACCTTTTTTGAAGTCATCAGCTAGACGCTAGGTACAACTTGCCATACTCCTTTGTACATGATGAAAATGTTGAACTGTTGTAGGTAGAACATGCACTGAGTGTTAAGCTTGTTGTAGCTTGAACTGTTAAGTCGCTCGAAGCATCCCGGGTGGCGGTCAAAGTGAAACAACCTACCCGTTGCCCCTAGCTGGGGTTATATAGACAAACCTTAGAGTTAGAGCGGGTATCGGATATCCCGGTATCCGAACCAAACCCGTTAAGCCTCCGAGCACGTTATATATGCAAATATACATTCACATGAATTGTCTATAAAGATAGGGTCATTTATTGGATCTCCCCTCTAACTCTGCATAATTACATGGACCTTCCCTCTATCTTTCAAAGTTACTAAAATCACACCTCTAAGAGTACATTGTTAGCGTATTTGTACAAAAAAAACCTTGGAGGTGTCTTCGAGATTTTTTTTGTACATGTTTGTTAACAATGTAAACTTAGAGGGGAGATTTTGATAGTTTTGAAAGATAGAGGGGAGCGAGGTCCTTGTAATTATGCGAAGTTAGAAGAAATTATTCCTACAAAGATATTGAGTGGATTATGGGGATCCTCTCTATTTCTGACGAAATGGATACTATCTATTTCACGGTGTAGATGTATTGCGGGCTGATCCGACAGATTGAGTAATCCTATACTTGTATATTTTTTCTTTAATAAAAAAACCCTGCACCACTGGATTAAATGATAACGAGTATTGTCCATTAGATGGAGAAATGAATACTATTCATTTCGTCAGAAATGGAGAGGATCCGGTTCCTTCATTGTAGATAGGTCTCGACTAAGGACTTTCCACACTTTATATATGTTTATTTGATCTGATTTAGCATAGGTGAGAGAAACTAAGACCACCCCAACCGGGTTTCCATAAGGCTTATCATCCTGAGTTAGTATATCTCGGTTTGGTACTTCATTTTTGTTCCTGTGACATTTTTATGACACTTGTTATTCGCAGACCATAACTGTCTATCCGCAGATCAACTTTTTCCCACTTTATTTGAGTTTACAAATTGTTATCCGCAGACCAATTTTAAACTTGAGCAGTCGATGTCTTCGTTCTTCTGAGCAGGGCCCGACATCGAAGGAACATCTCCGACGACCTTCTGGGCACTTCAATGTGTGCACGGATCGTGATTCATAAAATGAATGCGCGGATAGAGACCGAGTTGAGGAAGAAAGTCGATTTCTTCGTTGTTCATGAGATTTTGGTTTGTTTGGGAAGATTTAGATAGCTAGGGTTACTCTCTCCCTATGATAAGGAAGGAGAAGAGGATGACCAAAATTCTTTTTTTATTTTTTTTATTTTCTTTACTAATCTGTGGATAGCAAAAAATATCTGTGAATAACAAATTTGACTTCATTTAGAGCTGCAAATAGACAAACGCTGTTTGCGAATAACAACCGCCCTTTTTATTCATCTGACCGTAGAAATGAAATTGTTCGAGTAACTTCCATTTTTTTGGGCTCCGATGTCGTGGGAAAGTTCGAAGGCTCTGTTTGGTATGCTAGCAGAGCTCAGTCCCGACGGATGTGGTACCAAACAACATGGACCGGTAACTGCGAGCTGGGTACCCATATATGTTAGACATCATGATTCAACCAGTACAGCAGTTGGCCATGCCACCCAATTTACAAGTCAACTGCAAGGATAGTGCATTGATAATGAGTGAGTCTGATTGGATGGAAGTGAACAGAGTCATGAATTCAAACACTCATATATTTCCTAGAAGTGGAATTATTGATATAGGCCCTGTTTCCTGATGCCGTTTGTGGCGCGGCAGAAATAAAGTTTTCGCTCCGAACGCATTTGCTGTTCCCGCGGCGGCGGTGTGGTTATGTAACAGGTTTTAGATGTTTGATCGTAACCAGTGTAGCAGGTCCAACAGCAGGCCACCTGTCTCCGTCTTGAAATATGACTGTCTTAGCAGTTGATAGGAAGATATTGTAATTGCCTAATGGGGGTTATAAATATAACCCACTGCTTGTAATGTGAATATATATATGAAGAAGTTAAATAAAGTTTCGCTCTGGTTCTTCTCCGTTTCTCAGCCACTTCGTCTCTCCCAGCTCAGGCGATCCTCTGGTCGTTCTTCTTCTTCCTCAGCCCGGCCCCTCTCCTTGGCTATTCCCCTGTCTTCCTCTTATTTTAGATATAACAATTGAAGATGCAGACACGTGGCCTGCTGTTGGACCTGTTACAGGTTACCACCGCTCCAAACACAGACTATGGCTTCGTTTGACGCGGTGGTGGCGGTCGTGTCTATGATAATTGTGTTTTTGACCAAACTCACCAGAGCAAATAAGCCGGGCCAAACGAAGCATGTAACTCTCTGAAAACTATTAAATATAGCCCCCCCCCCCCCCCCCCCAGTGAGTGCTGACATAATAGAAATTTTGATACTAATTTGGAGATTAATATCACGAACATAAAACAAGAATATCTACTGTTCCAAACAATAAAAAGATGCCAGAAATAGAAGATATATTATACAAATTCGATAATTGCTTGAAATCGTAACAAAAAAAACTTTAATAAGTGCTGGTGGCTTCATTTAGCTTCGGCAATTTCATCCAAGGCGTAGTTGTTGGTGGAGACCCCCGCGTAGTTCACTTTGTTAAACCGAACCACCACTGGATAGCGGCTCTTCGGGTCCTAACCAAACACGACAACGGCGGATGGATTAGGATTTTACGGCATTGAAAAGCACGACAGTACGTTCGCTCATGCTCGCCAACACTCTCGACGCTCACAGCCCCCTATTACAGTAGACGACTGTTGCTTGATTTTCTAATATGCTTGAGGGGACGGCGAGCGGCGGGAGTGTTGTCATGCCCAATCACAGCCGCACGGCGGAGCCTTAAAAAAATAACGGAGAAAACATAAATTTCGCACGTAGAGGATTGAGCGACGGTATGCATGACGGCAGATAGTTTCAAATTAAAAGAAAAAATATATATACCAAGCAAGCCTAATTAATATATAGAAATTGTTTTTGAAAATCAGTACCTGATCGACCGTCACAACAGATCCGGTTCCGTTGTACCAGTAGGATTCCTTCCTCAGGATTTTCACCTAAATAGGAGGAGGAAAACGGCAAAAGAAATAAACAGCTTATTCCCGCAATGAATATTCAAAAGCTCCGGCACTGTTAGTCGTCTAGGCTCCGTTTGGCACAGTCAAGGGTGAAACTATTCAAGGGCACACCCGAGCACAGGGGGTGAAACTATTCACAGGCACAGCCGGGCACAAACCCGGGTTCAATTTTCGGGAGAAAAATACAGATTTTTTGGCCTATGCGAAGTTATAAACTTTAATGATTGATTTATCCTCAATCGCTCAACGAAATTCAAATCTGAAAGCAGCGTTGGACTTGTATAAAAAAAACACAAAATAGACATTTTTTCATGGAAATTTGACAGATTACCAAATTTACAAAATTAATATCTAGAGGTAATTGCCAAAAATATGTTAATTAAATCAAATAATCATCATTAAAAATAATCATCAGTCAACAAGTTATAAGTGATATTTTCAAAAAACTTAGACCCATTTTATGATGAATTTTCCATCTTTTTACATATAAATTGGCTTAATAGCGATTAAATTAAATTTGTATGCCACAATGAAATTTGTGATATCTAAGTGTGTCAAAATCCTACTTTCACCACTGGGAGCGCAGTAGTGGCGGTCATGAACACAGTGGTAATGAATGATCGTTCGTGAACTTCCGACCTCACTCAACGAACTTCATCCACTTTTATGTTCAAAATTAGTTTTATTTTCTTGATTAACTTCATAACCACTGCAATGTCAAACATCCATTCTACAATATAATAGCATTTTTGTCCAAACTCATCGGAGCAAAAACACTAGGCCAAACTGAGCCTTAGAAATTACATAGAAACCTAAACGCAGAATAAAATAAATAATGTTAATATAATAATATAGTTTATATTTATTACTTTAATGATTAATATTTTTTTTAACTCATTTCATAAGAACGGAGTAGTTTTGATCAGCCGTAAAGAAAATTTATTACTATTTTCAAACTGAATCGGGCGGAAGGGGTGCAACTCGGGTCAGTTCGAACCATCGGAGCGGTTCCACCCAAAACCAAAGATATAAACTTGAATCCGAACCGCAAAGCTCGGTTCGGTTCAGCTATCAGTTCTACCCATGCATTATAATTTTTTTCACATCCTTTTATATATGTAAGCATTCCTAGCTATTGAAAAAAAAGTTGTAGAATCAAATACTTTATCTTAATGAAATTGTTCAAATGTTATATAGTTGCACATAGTTTGTGCTCACAAACTAATAATAATTTAATTGAATTAAATTTTAATCCGAGTACTCTAAAATTTCATAGGCCTAATTTCAATAGTCAATTCCGAGTCGGTTCTCGAGTACCCGAACATAAGAACCAAGAACCCAACTGAACTACTCCGTTCTAATTTTTGTGGATCCAGAACAGAATCGAGACCCGAGAGAACTGACCAGAACAGGTACTTCGGGCCAAACAACAACTTTTTACTGTTACACCACTGTAAATATATGAATTAAGGTCAGAAAACTGTTTTTTTCGAAGTACCTTTGTGCCCCTCTTGGGACCAATTGGCGGTGGTGCCGGCTTTGGAGCTTCGGCCACCGTGGCGTCCTTCTCCGCAGCTGGGGCCGGCGATGACGAGGCTTCCTCCGCCCTAACAACGAGCCTCCTTGCGCTGGAACTGCCGGATTTACTATGAAAGAAGCGCACAGAGACGGGTCGGGCCTGGTTGGTAGGGGAGGCGGCGCCGGTGATGCCGGGCAATAAACTGGAGGCCACGGAAGCCATACTGGAAGCCATGCTTGTGAAAAATGGTGATGGCTGCTCCGCTTTCAAGTTTCAAGTGCTTGCAGAGAGCTTTTTTTTCTCTTTGGTCGTGTGGATGGCGCTCGCTCAAAATGGAGAGGATTATTCTTCCTGTTTCTAATTTAATTAATTTCCACCTGGCTTCATCTCACAGGAGCTGTTCCTATCCAGTGAAATGATGCCACGTTGGAATCTATCCATACAATTCGGATAACGCCATCTTAATTTTGTAAAATATCGGGAAATAAATAATATTAGGATTAACCAGCAGTCGTTTATGGCCTCTTGACAAATTTGGTACGGAGAAAGTGGAATTCCTTTTTATTTATCTATGGTGGTCTCTTGTACCCACAAGATAGTATCCCGGCTACGGCATTGCTCCGACATGACGGAGCTCCCGACGTTCGCAAACCCCTGTGCGCACGATAAAATTGAACGACACGCGGGCCACAACACTCACGCCAATCGCGAACACCAGAGTGCCAACTTTTTGCTCTTTTCGAATTAATTAAAACCTGCTTCACAATTTCAAAGTTTGAATTCCAGATATTTAAAAATGTGATTTTTTTGAAATTACAAAATAAAAAATAAGTGTCATCAAAAGTACAGCCAGAGACAGGGCTCTAAGTCAGTTTTGTTTTTTTTTTTAAATTTGAGAACCGCACTGCTATGCCATGCCGCTTTAGGCTTTGTTTGGTTGGGCGTTTCGCCTCTTCCGCTTGGAACAAACGCCGCCGGACGGAGGGTAAACAAACAGGCGCCGGTGGCGTTTGCTCCGTTTGCACCCGCCGGACAGAGGAAAAGGCACCTAAATGGAGCGTTTCGAACCCCGCCTCCCCCCCTCCGGTTCCAATGCTCCGTTTGGATCCGCCGGCTGCATCCGCCACTGCCGAACCAAATGAAGCCTTAGTGAGAGTTAACAAATTACATTATTAGTCTTCAAATTAAACTATTTTGAATTTTGATGGTATTCGTCTAGTATATTTGATATTAGAAATGTTTCGCCAAGTACAATTTTTTCTTTTAATAATCTGAATCGTCCGGTCTCGGCAAAATCAAATCTCGCAATTGATTACCTGTTTGGTGTAACGGTGAGGTACATGTGGATTTTACTAGAACTCCTATACCTACTATGGTAAGATGTCCCTTCCGTTAGAAATATTGATGGAAAATAATAAAATCAGTCAAATTAAGTTATGATATTTCAATTTTAAGTTATGATATTTCAATTTTATCCTTTTATAATGATTCTAGATTCGTTACAAAGGGTAAAATGTAATGCACCTTTTCAATGTAGTTATTACAAAGGGTAAAATTGGAATGTCATAAAATAATTTGGCATATTTTATCACTTTCCATCTATATTTCTAATGGAAGAGGTCAGTCACCCCTTCCAATGTAGTCATTACGGGAGGGGAGGTAAATGTAATTTTGAAAAATAGAGGGGTGCAACTTGTAATTATGCAAAATCCGAAGGGAGGTCCAGGTAATTAACAATGATTCAACTGAAGCCAACCTTCCATATAATCCATCATTGATAGATTTTGCTGAGAATCACGGCCTAACAAAAAGTCATGGCTGCATGAGGCAATGATTTGAGAACGACAAAGAAGACAAAGGAGAGAGAGCAGAGCTTATGTTCGTTGTGGATCGTGAAGATGCTGGATGAACTGTAGAAATGAGGAGCACAATGACATGAATCGCATACTGGAAGGGGCGAAATCAGATGCTCTAGATCCTCACCAGACCGATGCAGAGCCTCGAGGGAATTGGGGCTTCGTGATCGAGAGAAGGCTCTGTCGGTGGGGCTTCGTGATCGGGAGAAGGCTCCGTCGGTGGGGCTTCGCGGACGGGAATGAAGAGGATCGAGTAGAGGGGGATCATCATTTTAGCTGGTGTTTTACCTCCATTCACTTCCAACTTAGCCACCGCATCATTGATCATCCTATGCTTCTTGATCATCCTATGCTTCTTCACATTCCTCTGATTCTTCCCCTTTACGCTCCGAAGAATCTTCAGATTCCTCTGATTCATCCCCTTTCCGCTCCAAAGACTCTTCAAATTCCAACTGATTATCTGAATCCTCGCCTATCGGGTCAGCTGGCTCCCCAATATTTTTGCACCGTCGACTGCGGTGTCTTCTTCGACCACGGTGGGAGACGAAGCGGACTCTCCTTCGGCTAAGGCGGCATCGCAAGAAAAGAAAATCTAAAATAAAAAACAGAGGCGGAGAAAAAAAAACAAAGACGAAATTGACAACTTACCAAAGATCCGGTGAGGGAATGGAGCGGAGCAAGCAAACCGAAGAAACTATCGCGTAAATGGCGCATATCGATGGAGTTCTTCTCCGATGATTTAGGTTTTCTAGGGGATAGATATGGAGAAGAATACGCGGAAAACAAATGAATACGGGAAACAAAAGGGAAATCGAAAGTCGAAAGCAGAAACGAAAAAGGGGAAGTGGCATCGCATGACCTCTACGTGGAGAGGAGTCGCGGGAGAAATGGGATTGGACCACGATTTTAGGGGTGGATCGTGAGAAATAGGTATTCAAAACAGTGTATAGATGAACAATGCATATTAATCACGCCATTTTGGATGGATCGGATCATCCTAATGGCAAACTGAAGAAACTCTCGCGTAAATGGCGCATGTCGATGGAGGTCTTCTCCGATGATTTAGGTTTTCCAAGGGATAAAGTTGGAGAAGAATACGCAGAAAACAAATGAATACGGGAAACGAAAGGTGAATCGAAAGTCGAAAGCATAAACGAAAAAGGGGAAGTAGCATCGCATGACCTCTGCGTGGAGAGGAGTCGCGGGAGAAATGAGATTGGATCACGATTTTAGGGGCGGAGCGTGAGAAATAGGTATTCAAAACAGTATAGATGAACGATGCATATTAATCACGCCATTTTAGATGGATCAGATCATCCTAATGACTTTTTAGTTCCATCAATTTCGAAGTCATCCATATTTCTATTTCTTTTTAGAATAGTATATATATATAGTAGCAATCGATGTGTCGCTATGAGCTGCGCCCACATTCAAGCGGGCTTCGCTCGCAAGCATATTCGGCGATGGCGAAGACATTCGGAGGGGGCGGCGCCATTCGGCGGGGGCAGCAACATTCGGAGGGGGCGGCGACATTCGGCGAGAGCAGCGACATTCGGCGAGGGCGGCGACAATCCGTGGGTTCGCGCGGTGTGCTTCAATGTGTCGACTACTCTTGCTTGCAAACAAGCTTCACCAGTCCGTGGGTTGCAAACGGGCTCTACCCGTCAGTGAGCGACGAAAAATAGAAATACATATACACGTTTGAATCTTTGATTTGAACGGGCTAAGCCCGTCCATCGGTTGCTTTTATGGTGTTTCTCTCAGTAATGAAGTTGTATTTCTAAGAAATACTATTTTAGAACAAATGACCAATAAAGTTGCAAGTGATGGCAAAAAAGACGAAGACTTAGCGATATAAGAATGATAAGATAGATAGAAATACATCATAATAAATTCAAATAATCAAAATTTCAAATTGCAAAAACTAAATAACTAAATTTTGATTTCAAAGAAAATATGGTCATCTCACATAATATAAATAGACAGGTAACAAAACAAAACACAAAAACAAAGATAAAAATCTAGAACTTTGTCAGAGCTTTCTTACATGTGTTTCATGATACTTATTGAGAGAGAGATCCTCTTCCCATCGATTGTCAAACGAAAAGGCCTCAACTCCTCTACTAACCTGTAAGTAATTGAAGAGATGCTTCCAACATTATATCCTCATTTTGTTTAGAGAAACATGTAACATATACTCTCAAATATAAAAACTATACATGAGAAGAATAATTAATGTTCTGAAGTAGCTCCTTCTTGAAGACCCTAAATATAGGTATCATTTGTAGAAACTCAGCTAATTGTGCTTATCTGAAATAAAATCACAGAAAAAAATCATGAACAATCTCCTAAGAATGATGGTTTTGGAGAATCATGGACAATTTCAGAAGCCTTGGGGAGAGAACTTAGTGCACTAAACTAAAAAATTATCTTATAATATAGTGGAAACTTAATGCAGATGCTGCAACAATGGGAAATTGCACCAAGTCAAGGTTGACATATCTTTAGTTAATATTGAACAAATATAAAATTATTCTAAGAAAAGGTTGGCATATCTATACAACAACAACAACACTCAAGCTTTTATCCCACCATAGTGGGGTCGGCTATATGGATCCTTTGTCGTCATTGCGCCCTATCTTGAATCATAGTCTCACTAATGCCTAAGTACATCATATCTTTTCTTATAGTTTCATTCCAAGTCTTTTTTGGTCTACCCCTCCCCCAATTAACATGTCTAGTGACTGAACTCTCACAACGCCAGCAGGTGCCCCTAATGGTCTCCTATGTCCATGTCTAAGCCATCTTAAACGAGCTTCTCGCATCTTCTCTACAATTGGCGCCACTCCTGTCGTATCCCTGATACATTCATTCCTAATTTTATCCAGTCTCGTGTGACCACACATCCACCTAAGCATTCTCATCTCCGCAACTCCCATTTTTTGCTCATGTACACCATTCACTGCCCAACACTCAGAACCGTAGAGCTTGTTCTCATGGATGATTGCAAAAATGGAGTAGCAATTTCTGCAGGGTTTAACAGAACGCAAGTGCAAGAAGTGCTATAACACAGTTGCTTGCAGTTGGAGAAATCCTGGTCGATGCCCTAGCAAAAGAAGGGGAATGTAGCAAAGAAAAATACTGGTTTAACCTAGTTAAAAAATCACAGTTGCTTCGGAAGATGAGCTTCCAGGCGAGAACCTTAAGATAGGAAGATGACTTCAGGAGAGAACCACAACGTCAGTGAGGGCTTCAGACAAGGGGTTTGTCGAGGCTTTGGGTGTGGAGCAGAGCGACGACGAGGGATTTGGGAGAGGTTTTTGTCGAGGCTTTGGGTGTGGGGGAAGCGAGGGCTACGGAAGCACGGGCAAGGAACGGGAGAGATTTTCAAAGTAATGGCGTGGGATTCGTATGTTTTATGATTGTTGTTAGAATCGAACGATGGGATTTGAGATCAGATGAGATCCAACAGCTGAAATTGAAAGAATGGTGTGCTTTCAAAATATGTATATTGGTATATATATATATATATAGAAATAATTACCCATACCTCCCCTGTAAGTTAGCATAAATACTAAGAGCACCCCTCTTATTTTCGAAATTACAAAAACCTCCCCTGAATTTTTAATTTCATAACATCATGAACAAAAATTCTAGGTTTTTTTGTAATGAAATTGTATCACGGATGGGGTTTTTGGTAATGAAATTAAAACTTCAAGGGAAGTTTTTGTAATTATGCTAACTTATAGGGGAGTTTTTTGTAATTTCGAAAATAAGAGGGGTGCTCTCAGTAATTTAGCAAAGTTAGAGGGGAGGTCCCGGTAAATGGCCCTATATATATATATATATATTATAATGCTTCCGCGACTGGGGCCCGCCTGATCGCGGCCGACGCGAGTACAATCACGTGGGGCATGGGGGCCCCCGTGCGCTGTCACTCGTATATATACAAGAACATATGCTGGCTAAAAGTGGAAGTCTGGACCATTAGCTCCTAGGATTACTCCTATGCTATATAAGATTTCCTAATAACAAGTTGTTTGATAAATGATGATAAAAGCAAGATATTCTACATAACAAATTAGCTTCAGTGCAGACCCAGGATTTTCGTCCGACCCGGAAACCAAGTTTAAGATTTAGATTTTTTATAATTTTTTAATTCAAAATTTTAAATACATGCAGATCAACAAACTACTTTTCATTATTGGGCATAATCAGTCAAAATGGCTGAGATGACACCGTTGAATCTATTTTTACACAAAAAATATTAGTCCACACTAACAAAAATAGCAGCAACACCAAAAACGTTTAAGCATCCAAACTTGAAAGGTGAAACATATAACAATTTAGCAAACGTGTTGCTATAGCTCACACATTGAAAGAAGGGTTAAACATCGAGAAACATGAAGCATAAAAAGGAGATTGCAGCAATTTCTTGCAAACTATCAACCAAAGATTTCAAAACAGAACAAATAAATGTTCCACATCCAAACTCTATGCATATTTTAACTCAAGTGAAGATGATGTTTTTTAAGTTACATAGAGATCCAATTGTTCATCCCAAACTTTTTTTTTCCGCTTACAACTAAAACTGTAAATTTTCATGATGGAATATATGTCAACACACAATATAATACCTAGACCATAAAACAGAGTTGTTGTTTTCATTGCTGAAAATAAAACAAGCTAGAACTACTATCAATCACGTACCTCGATAGCACATACTATATTAGCAAGTAAAAATTGAATACAAAAAATGACAATCAGACATCAGCAACCATAACAAACACCATCTTCAAATTAGATTCAGGTTAAATTGTAAGAACTACCCTGCATTTTTCCCTGGCTAGTTCCAATGGCCAAGTGTGTTCCTTGCCGTGCCCATCCTACAAAACAAACACCATCTTCAACCCCAAGATCACAGAGTTTTGTCACCTATCAATAACCAGCATAACTCAAGAATTTACAAGCATATGGATCAAATCGTGATGCTAGTATGAAAAAACTAAACAATTTAAAAAGAAAAGAGACAAAGATCCAACCTTGCTGTTGCCCCAAACATCATTAAAGCTCTGTGAAATAATTATTAAAGAGTAACAAATCTAACACATAATGTCTTCTATGGATGATGAACTTTGCATGCATAGACAACATTGTTCTATCAACTAAATTCGACAAATACAGCCATAAAATTGTAAGAAGCCGCTATGGGTGTAATGGGCGCAATCACTGCCATGATTTTTGTTCAACTGCAGAAGCTACCACTTGATAGAAATCAGTCGCCGATGGAGAAAGAGATATGCATCCGGCGTGTGTGGGCCTACAATCTAGAGACAGTCCAAGCTCATCCGCACCTGCGCCAAGGGGTTTCCGTTTGCCGCCATGGACACGGAGTTCCCTGACGTCGTGTACTGCCCGCATTGTCATCACCGCCGCCTCAACACATACCAGCGTTACGCTTTCATCAAGGCCAACGTCGACGCCCTCCAAATCATTCAGGACGGCATCTCCCTCTCCGAATCAGAAGGCAACCTCCTTGACTTCGGTATCTCCAACGCCGGCTTCATCTTGGAATTCAACTTCCGCGATTTCAATATATTTCGTGACCACTGCGCGGCCGAATCCATTGAGCTGCTTTGCAACAACGGGATGGATTTCAACAAGAACAGAGCAACGGGCATCGACTCCCGCCGCTTCGCGGAACTGCTGTTGTCGTCGGGACTGATCTGCAATGACTCTTCCGTGAGCTGGGTAGGATTCCATAGCGTGTGCGATTTCGGGTATTTGATCAAAATTGTAAACCGCCGTAGGTTGCCGGCGACAATGACAGGCTTCTTGGGATTGGTTAACGAGATCTTCGGTGACAAAGTGTTTGAATATGATAAGGTACTGAGACGGGCTATATGGTGGGCTGGAGTTGAAACTATGCATATTGTGAGAAGATGTAATTAAAAATGGGTTCATATCTTTGTGCAGGGATTGCTGAGCTACATGAACTGAAAGGTACTGTGAATGGAGTTTCTTTCACACAGGATTACTACAACTCTGATGACTACTACTTTCATGGCAAACAAGATTACAAACTGTCTTGTATACCCAACCTTATCGCGCTTTAAGTTGACTCGATCATATAAGTAGCTAGGGATTCAAGCATCCAAAAGAGGGTCAGATTCTTTATCTCTAGCTAGGAGGTTTTGCCATTCTTTTTAAACATTTTAAGAACATTAAATCTCCATCCTTGTTCTATTGGTCTTTCTCTTAATTTCCAAGTTCATCACAGTTTCATCCCTTTCGATCACGGGGATTGGGTGGAGGATGGGATCTTATACTGGGTGTATTTTGAGATATCAATGAAAACCAGCTCGAATCATTTATATGCGGGGCAATGTATCTCCTATTGGTGGTGTGTAAGATTCAGACAGGTATTTCATCCAACCAAATTCCATGGGACGAATTTCGATACAACAACTAACGGATACTAAACTTACACAACCAAAGAAGATATCTAAATTATCGTAGAACTAATTGCCTCTGTTATTTTTTTAATGTTCTTGAACATGTTCCTTCTCCAAACAAGTGGGCCTGCTTTCAAATATCACAGCAAAAGTTACACTAAAGAATTGGGCATTTAGCATTAAAGAAAATAACACTGAAGAACCTTACTTACAGGAGTTCCAGTCCATGGACAACTCCTGCATATTTTTCTACTCCATAATCCGATCAAGCCCACCATATTCCTCATCGCAGTACCGGATCAAGCCCACCATATAACCCATCGCAGTACCTTATCCTAAGATTTACGTCGAACGCTTTGTCTCCAAACAAAATGCCGACCAAACCTAAGAAGCCCTCTATAGTCCTCGCCAACGTGCGGTTAGTTAGAATTTCGATCAAATATCCAAAATCATAAACGCTGTGGAAAGTCACCCAGCTTACCCAAGAATCGTTGCAGATCAGTCCGGAAGACACGAAAACAGCGGGAATCAATGCCCCTTGATATACTCTTCTCAAAATCGACCATGTTGTTGTAGCGAAGCAGCTCAGTGGAGTCGGGAGCGTAGGATGTTGAGATCTCAAGTTGAACTCCCATATGAAGCGGGCGCCGGAAATGCCGAGATCGGGAAGGTTTTCTTAATTCTGCGTCAGAGAGAGAGAGTGAGGACAACCTGGATGAGATGGAGAGCGTCTACGTTGGCCTTCAAGAAGGCGTACCGGCCGGAGAAGTTGAGGAGGGCAACGCGGGCGGTACTCTATTCCGGCGAATTCACTGTCCATTGCCGCGAATCGGAATCGCTGGACGCAGTTGCGGATGAAAACTGCGTCGATATTGTCGACCAACACTCGCCGATGCAAATCTCCTTATACATGGAAACTATGGAAGATGTCGGCGGCGGATGTTTCCAATAGGCATCGCCGCCGATTTCTGGCGATTATGGAACGGGGTTTACTTTCTTTAGGGCTTGCTTGGTGGGATTGGAGCTGTGTTATTATAGGAATCTGAGGCGGTTCAGAGAAGCAAGCCGGGACGGCCTTCGCCGGGTTGAACCGTTGAAGAGAAAAATACGCGGGCTTCACTGGGCCCGCATTTTCAATGCTTTAATTAACACAGTGCTCAGA
Source organism: Dactylorhiza incarnata (assembly GCA_033032865.1). Taxonomy (NCBI): domain Eukaryota; kingdom Viridiplantae; phylum Streptophyta; class Magnoliopsida; order Asparagales; family Orchidaceae; genus Dactylorhiza; species Dactylorhiza incarnata. The sequence continues at coordinate 426,505 of JAWHQI010000310.1, read as the reverse complement.
ATTCATGCGATCTTTAATGCTGATTCATTGGAGGCAGCTTTCTTAATGGGTGAAATATTCGGGGAAACAGATCGTTCAATAAAGTTGATGAATTTAATGGTAGCTTCTCAAAAATATCGCAGACATGCCTAATGATACCTTTTCTCGAAAAGATCATTGATATGTCTAACGATAGCCTACCATAGTAGGTCTAGGAGCTCTACTGAAAACTTTTTCAATTTTATGAATTTTCATCATTATTTTTAATTTGGAAATATAATGTAATTACTTAAATGAGCATTGTATTTTATTTTTTTTGAAATATATTATAATATATGTTAAGTTCTTAGATTAAAATATAATGACGTTGTTATTAGCAAACCGGGTTTCGCTATTAGCAAACCAAAATAAATCACGTTCAGTAATTTTAAGTCTTTTTTTCAATCTTAAAAATTCTCTATTAGCAAACCTTTCTTTCTCCTCTTTTTGCGTCGGCCGAAAACCATGTCCCCGTCCCGTCTCCCTCGCGAGACAGCTAACTGCTCGCAGATTCCATCAAGGAGAAGGCGTCCAAAAACCAAGGACTATGCGGCGGAGAAGTTGGGCCAATATAAGGCCTTGCAGCGGGGAAGGTGGCATGAGGGATGAAGATAAGGTTCAGGAATCAGAATGAGAGGCCGTGGGAGACAAAAAAGGTTGTGAATGCTAAGATGTGTTTTCTCTTGTTTTCTTTAATGAGAGATGTTGGGTAGTCCATTTTCTTATTTGTGTGCATTCTGTATGATTTAGGACCATTGCCCTTGATTGGTCCACTGTGCAAATTCCGCAGAATCCAGGAGGCACGAAAGGTGTTTGATGAAATGTTGAAAAGAGGCATAACTCTTTCAATAAGAACCTTCTATGCTTTCTTTGACGTGCTGAACACTGAACAAGATGTTTTTGAGTTGTTGAATCGAATGATCGCTTTCCCCTTCCTTTTTATCAACGAATTGATCGACTTCAGTTTTGCTGTGAAATGGGATGATTGAGGGAGGGAGTTAGGGTTGATTGGGGGAGAATTTGAGGAAGAAAAACAAAAAAATGAATTTCAGACGCTCAATATTGAGAGAATTATTTTTCTAGATTTCATATTTCAAAATGAGCTGTTTTACAAATTTTTATTTTATTTTTCTATGCTTTGCTAATAACAAAAAAATTTGCTAATAGTCTTTTTCAAAATTTATGGTTTGCTAATATCCAAGATTTGCTAATAGCGAAACATGGTTTGCTAATATCCAAGATTTGCTAATAGCGAAACATGATTTGCTAATAACAACGTCTAATAATAAAGCTATATTTGCCAATTGTGAATGTTTCACCAAACCTAACTTTTCTAATTTAATATTGTAATATATATTTATACTATAAGAGAAGAGTAAAGTGATTTGGTGTAACTTCCTGATACCCAAAATACCCCCACAAATCTCTTTATTTTCAATCGAGTGATTTCTTGGTCATTTCTTTTTCCCGCCAACTAAAATCCACGAGCCCAAAATCCCTTCACTTTAATTCAAATTCAAATAAAATGAACCCGCTGCTCCCCTAAAACTTATTCTACATGCCAACGTACCCATGTTGTTGCTCCTTGACTGTTTCCCGCCTCATTGACCCCAACCATGCCACTTCTACAAAAATACCTCTACTTCCTCCTTGGTAGGGATCCGGATCCTCTCCATTTCTGACGAAATGGTGGGGATCCATTTCATCATCTAGTGGTGAAAAGCACTTTAACATGTATCCTGTGGTGAGCCTTGCCTACAGTTCCTCCTCCACAAGCCATCCCCAGCTACTCGATCCTCGACTGTCGCCCTCTGTATTGACCCTGGCCACGCCACCTCTACAAAAAGGCCTATGCTTCCTCCTTGGCAGTGCCTCGCCTCCTCCATAGTGATGGAACAAATAAATCTAACACAACAAAGTTTTTGATACAGGTAAGAGGAACGGAAGATAGATTTTTCATTCATCCTTAAACTTGCAGATACATGGCAACTTATATAGAGTGGCAGGGGAATACAGAACATCACACGAGCTATTAAGTTATGCATTAAATAAGAAGGTTAATAGGTAAGGAAAATGCTTTGGCTTCTACAGCAGTTACGGCTTAATTAAATTGCCGGGCGGTTCATTTTTCAACATTCCCCCTTGAACCGGGCGGCTCGGCAATTTTTAGGTCACCTCTGAGCTTTTTAAAACGCCGCTGTAAGGGCTTTGTGAAAATGTCGGCGATCTGGAATTCCGACGGGCAGTGCTCCAACCTAGCTTCTCCTTTCTCAATCTTCTCTCTTATGAAATGGTATTTGATCTCGATGTGTTTACTGCGGTTGTGGAACACCGGGTTTTTGGACAGGGTGATTGCTGAGATATTGTCGCATTTAATTAGTATCTCCTTCTTCTCTTTTCCAGTAAGCTCCTCCATCATTCTCTGCATCCACATACCTTCACATAAGGCTGAGGTGATTCCCATGTACTCAGCTTCTGTTGTAGACAGTGCTACTGTCTGTTGCTTCCGTGATCTCCACGAGACGGGATTTGTGACGTAGAAGAAAATGTATCCCTAGAGCTGATAAAGCATAATTTAGCTTAATTATTATTACAAAAATATTAAATTTTTATATAAAAAATATATAATTTCACCTATTAAAAGATGGTTTTAATGATAATTTGTTTTTCTCGTAAAAATTAAGCTAATGTTATTTATTATTATTATTTTGCAGGCCTGGGGGAATATTCATGAATTTCTACGTAAAAGCCCACTGCAAATGTTGATCCAAGTTCACGCGTACGCGCACCCTTGCAAAGCAAAGTCTGTCACATGGATATTATTAAATTCATGCATGCAAGCCATCAACTTATCATTCCATGCACATTTAATTAAATATTCATTCAAATCATATTCTCACCAATGCATGAAATATTTAATTATAATTATTATTTTCCTCCCATGCATAATTCCCATGCATTCATGCACGCAAACTCCGCTCCATAACAATTATAATCATTATTCTCATGAATGCAAAATTGTATTTTTTTACTACTATCATTTTCATTATTATTATTACTATCATAATTATTAGTATTACTATTATTATTATAATTATCATGTCTTTCATTAACACTATTATTATTATTATGATCATTAATGATATTATTATTATTATTATTATCAATAATACAATTATTATTACCAATATTATAATTTCTATCCTTATGGTTATTATTATTATTACTACTATGATTATATTAATATCATTACAATTATTATTATTCAAACTAAATATAACATATCTCTACATATCTAAATATAGCAACCTTATAATCTCTCTCCTTCATTTCTTGGCCGGTCAAAATAAATAAAAATAAACTAAAAACTCATGTAGCCGCCAACTCCTCCTCTTATTTCTCCCATTCACACGTTTTTTATCTCATAGAGTGATAATTAATAGTTGGCCGCACCTTTTAAATTCTCCAATTCACACATGATTTGCCATATGTTCTCTCATTTACATAGCCGGCCATTATTCCCCTCCATTCATACAGCCGGTCAAATCTCCTTACCAAAAATAGTCGGGTTCCACTTCATCTAAACTATGCAACCCACTAATTCCTCTCCTCCACATATTATTATTATTATTCACATAGCAGCCCGCCAATATGGCTCTAATATTTCCTTCCATTCACATGGATTTCAACTCCAATATATTTTATGGCCGGTCAACCTCTTCCTATTCTCCATCCATTCATTATATTCTATACATTTCATCCACTATAATGCATGCACCATTATTAAATGTAACAATATTTTCACCAACCTTTATTTCAACATTTCCTATCCCCCCTTTCACATGATTTCACACTCATGCACATGCCACCCACCTTCATCTTCCCCTCCCCCACTTCATCTATAAAAGGAGCATGGCACCAAGGGATGAGGGAAGAACCAACCAAGCAAGAATTTGTGTGACCAAGGAGAGAATGAAGAGATGAGAGTTTATTTGAGAGCTTGTTTCCTATGTTCTTTTCTTAATTAAGAGTTTATGTTTTGAATTTTGTTGTTTTAATTAGCTTGTTTTTATGGTTTTAATTCTCAACTTACAATTATAGTGTTTTGTTCTCATATTAATGTTAATGTTCATTTCACTTTTTGTTATTTCTTTCCCCACTATGTGTAACTATTTTTCCACTTAGTGCTTGATTAGATAATATTGGGATGAAGATTTAATCATAATCTATCGTCTCTAAATCTTACAAAAGATCGTTTCGATTCATTTCCGATTAATTTTTGATGCGAGTTTATATTGCCGGTATATAAATGTCGTGATCCGATTTACGTCCTATTAATCGAAAGGTTCAAGGAAGCTTTAGATCTCTCGGAAATGAAGGGCCTATTATATCTTCTTTGAAAAAAAGAAAATATAACTCCTTGGGTTTTTTGGATTAATGTTTTTGCAATTTTGATTTATTTCAAATCTAAGAGATTTTATTTGAAGTAGTTTAAAATTAGGCGGTGGTCATCTCTAGCGAGTGATTATCGCATTTTTCAATCCTCCAATCGAAACGGGATTTTTATAGATTTAGAACATGTCTTTTGAAATTGGATTCCCAAGAACATCTAATCAAGTGCTAAGGTTTTCACTCTTGAATTGTTCTTTCGCTTAAGTGTTTTTCCTATTTGCAACTTTTAATTTTCTAAAAAATCAAATCCACTTTTCCTTCAGTAAATTAATTGAATTTTGCGTGAGTACGATTACTCGACAGGCCTCGGGCATATACGACATTTTTCCTATACTACATTTCGATAGGTACACTTGCCTACATCGGGATTTAGTTCGGACGAATTATTTTAAAACAAAAATATTCCATCAAGAGCCTCCCCAATCCGAGTCACAGAAGCCTGTGATCGATGGGTCGAGATCCTTGGTGTAGAGAATCCGGAGTGAGACAGTCCCCTTCAGGTACCTGAGAACGCGCTTGGCTGCCTCCATGTGCTCCTTTGTTGGTGAACTCATGAACCTGGATAGGAGATTGACACAATGCTCCAGGCCAGGCCTGGAATTGGTAAGATAAATGAGAGATCCAATCAAACTCCTGTAGGTGTCAAGATCAGCAAGTTCATCTCCTTCTTTGAATTTGCACAACTTAATGCTTGTGCACATAGGGGTCAACTGGGATTACAATCCCACATCTTGAACTTCTTAAGAAGTTCGATTGCATAGTGTTCTTGTGATAAGAAATAACCATCAGGGGACTTTCTTATTTCCATCCCCAAGAAAAACTTGAGGAGACCAAGGTCAGACATTTCATACTTTTCCTTCATCTTTGCTTTGAACCTCTAGATGGCAGCTTCTGATCCTCCAGTAACGAGAAGGCCGTCAACATAAAGGCACACTATGATCTTCTCACCACTTTCTTCAGTTTTTGTAAAGAGAGAGGGTTCAAACTTGCTTGCAATAAGTCCTTCGTGGCTGAAAAATGCAGTGATGTTTGCATGCCATGCCCTGGGGGGCTGCTTTAATCCATACAGGGCTTTATGCAATTTGTATACATAATTTTCTTTCCCCTTTTTTATGTATCCTTCAGGCTGATCAACATAGACTTCTTCTGATAGAACCCCGTTTAAGAAGGCTGATTTTACATCTAATTGATGTATGGAGTAGTCATTGTTTGCAGCTATGGAGAGGAGGAGTCGAATGGAGTCCATCCGGGCAACTGGGGCAAACGTTTCTTCATAGTCCCTTCCAAACTTTTGAGTGTACCCTTTAGCAACGATTCTTGCTTTGTGCTTAACAATATTACCTTTCTCATAGTGTTTGAGCTTGTATATCCATTTCAGGCCAATGATGGGTTTATCAATTGGTCTGTGGGCAAGACTCCAGGTGTTGTTTTTCTCAACAATTCTCATCTCTTCATCCATTTCTCTCTTCCAGTTTTCATTAGGTGCTGCTTCATTATAAGTCCCAGGTGTGGAATGAAACATGATTATATCAGTGTTGTCATAAATTTCTTGAAGAGAACGGGTCCGGACGGGCGATGATGACCTGGGTGAATCAGGAATTTGAGGCAGAATTTGCTCTTCAGGAGTAGACAGGTCTTGCAGCACTTAGAAAGGGTTAAGGTTTAACTCAACCGTGTTGGAAGGACTCTGATTCACATCTTTGTCTGATGCCTAAGTCCACTGTTGATCTTCATGAAAGGTAGCATCCCTGGAGATGATGATGCTGGAAGTTACTTCATTGTCACTTCTTATACTTTTTATGCTTCTCTCCATTTTCTTTTCTATTTGTCTCTTATAATCAATGAAACAGGAAAAGGTTTCCGACTTGTGTTCAAGCAAGAACAACCACATGTATCTTGTATAATCATCAACTATGAGGAAAAAATATCTTTTACCTCCCGCAGTAGGCATCGAGGAGGGTCCCCATAAGTCACAGTGCAAGAGTTCCAAGGGCTTTGAGCATCTTTGAGTTGATTGTGTGAATGGCAGTCGATGAGATTTTCCCATTTCACATGTCTCACATGGGCTGTGATGAACCTTGAGGTCAGGAAGGCCTACTCCAAGTTTGTTTTCAAATAGTATCTTCATTGAGTTGTAGTTGAGATGTCCCAGTCGATGGTGCCACCTCATTGCAATTTCAGAGGTGGGTTGAAAGGTGGTGAAGGCAGCTGGGTGATCAGGCTCCATGTTGAGTGAGAACACCTTGTTCTTGGACATTTCAGCAGATGCTACCTGCTTTTCACATGGGTCAAAAATTTCGCATTTGTTAGTTTTAAAAACTAGATAATACCCATTTGAGATCATTTGGCCCACACTCAACAGGTTCTGGGCAAGAGATGGAACATATTGCACTTCTGTGATCACTTTCTTTCTTCCTTCTGAATCCTTGACGATGATACTTCCCTTGCCTTCAATTGTTCTGGAGTTGCCGTCGCCAAGGTACACCTTGGACTTTTCATTTTCATCAAGTTGAATGAATAAGCTTTTATCATTTGTCATGCGGTTTGAGCACCCAGAGTCAATGTACCATTTGGAAGATGGCACCAGAGTTGAGTTCTCCTTACTGCAGGTCAGAGTGGTGTTATCCTCACTGCAAGTCAGGAACAGTTTTTCATATTTCTCCTCCTTTCCATTTTCAGTAAACTTAGCATCCTCCTTGTTTTTGAACCAACAATCCTTGTCAAAATGTGTGGGGTTTTTGCATCGTTTGCACTTAAAATAACATTTAGAATTGTCATGATTTGACTTTTTGCATAAGGTGCAGTACAGATTGCTTCCCTTATCATTATCTGTGTTTGGAGGGTGATGTCGATTAGGGGATGCATGCTTCCAATTGGACCCACGTGTTTTGTTTGTGTTCACTGGCTTCTTCCCATTAGTGGGCTGTTTACTGATGTTCATTTTAGTTTGTAGAGCATGGGAGAGGGAAGGTTTATGCCGTTTCATCCGTTCCTCATGGGATTGAATTTTTCCAATAAGTGCAGCAACAGGAAGTGTTTCTATATCATTACTTTCTTCTATGGCAGCTACTATGTGATCATAAGTTTGTGGTAAGCTGATTAAGATTTTGAGAACAACTTCACTCTCGGGTACAAATGCCCCAAAAGTACTTAATTGATTTGTGAGATTAGTGAGTTTAGGCATAAACTCAAAAATAGACTCATCTTCTCTCATGGAGAGTGAATCAAATTGCTTCTTAATGTTCACTCTTCGAATAGAAATTACCTTTCTATCTCCTTGGTAAATTTCTTTAAGAGTGTCCCATGCAAGCTTGGCTGTTTTGGCTCCCATGATTCTTGGAAAAATGTTGGCTGTTACTGCCTGTTGGATGAGTAGGAGTGCCAAGGAGTTCTTTTGCTTTTCTCCTTTGGGTATTACAGCTACCTCTCCATCTTTCACCTTTTCCTTTGGATCTGGCTTTGGCCCAGCTTGAACAATCTCCCAGAGATCTTGTGACTCAAGGAGAGTCTCCATTTTGACCGCCCAGTGGTCATACAAGTCCCCATTGAATAGAGGAACATGCGGAGTAGAATGTTGTGGGGGTGTTGGTAGATGATGAAGCCATGATATCCAAGAGCACAGGATGCAAGAATCCACGTGGCTCTGATACCACTGATGGAACAAATAAATCTAACACAACAAAGTTTTTGATGCAGGTAAGAGGAACGGAAGATAGATTTTTCATTCATCCTTAAACTTGCAGATACATGGCAACTTATATAGAGTGGCAGGGGAATACAGAACATCACACGAGCTATTAAGTTATGCATTAAATAAGAAGGTTAATAGGTAAGGAAAATGCTTTGGCTTCTACAGCAGTTGCGGCTTAATTAAATTGCCGGGCGGTTCAGTTTTCAACACATAGAGCCTCCTCCGCAGCTCCTCCTCGGTGGCTCCTCCGCGGCAACTCCTACTCGCACTGCTGCAACTCCTCTTCATGATGTGATGCCGACTTCAAATTTTATTCGCAATGTTTCCAGTTCAAATGTTTTAGAAATCCAAAGGCTTTGAACTCAAAAGTATCTTGAAATCAAAAGGTTTAAATGCAATGTTTCCAAGTTCAAATGCTTTTTTGCTGAAATCCTTCTCCTCTTTGCCTCAAAATTTTAGATATCTATAGTCTTAGAAATCGAAAGTCTTAGAAATCCGCCACGTTTTCCTGAAATCCTTCTCCTCTTTGCTTCGAGGTTCCTCGGTTGTGGTGATTTCCAGCAGGTTCTTTCGGCTGCGGCGTGTTCTCCCGTAACGTTTCTGCATTTCTTTGTGGTAACAGAACATTTTATTTGCAATGTTTTCATTCCTGGATTACCATTCTTTTCATAACAGTTTTTGGTTCGTTTTTCCCTCTTCTGCATAAGCCAAATAACATGTGGATTCACCTCGAATGCAGATAAAGCGATATAAGTCTCATTATAAAATGTGACCATCAGAATTCAGATCAACTACTAGGATGAGAGAGCATCAATTGCACAATATGTTGTTAGAAGCTTTAGCATATTTTTCCAGGAGATGAGAAGGTAAAAACAAAACTACAATGCATGAAATCAGGTGCATATTTTTCTAAGAAATTAGAAGAATTGAAGCTTGAGCAAAGTGGTATATGCTAATTATTTTATTACGAAGAGAAGTATTTGGTGTAATATTTTTCTTAACACATTGATATATTTAAATTAATTAGCACATTGATATATTTTTCTTAAAATGCAGTCGAATATGGTTGTTATCACACATTTCGTGCATGAGGTCTCATTTTGCTCTGTAACTACTCTTTATGTACAGAGAGACAAATTTCACACATATGATTGAAGAGAGTGTTTTACCCCCATGTTGTATCATCATGTTTGTATAATAATCTCTTGCTCAAAACTTCGCTCTCTCTGCCGAACCCGCAATCCGCCATCATCTTTTACATCGACGCTCCTCTACCTTGATGTGCTTCTCACTCTGATAAAATATCATGCCAGTCAAATGATTTACTTTTTTGAGCAGGCTACTATGTTGATGAAGTATTCTGGATTGAAGAGCGTGTTGCGGATATTTGTTGGGCAGACTACAATGTTGATGATGGATGCGGGAACATACTGTTAAAAATACAGCTCCTCTCAGTTTGTCTGTTGTGCACTTTCTATGTTTTTATTTTTTTAGTTCATTTCATTCAAAAAAAAAAATGTATAGATAGTTTTTGAAGTAAAAATTTGCTTCATTTTTTGTGTTGAGAAGAGTAGCTAGTTTGCTATATTTTTAGAATAAAGTTCTCCTTTATTTTAGAACAGATGTATTGAGTTTGCTTATAGAAGAAAGCAGTGGTTTCAAATTTTAAAATAATTGGTGTTATAAGTTCTTCAAATGTTATGTTTTTTAAAATATCAAATTGATTTTCTTTTATCATAAGAGAACCAATCAATACACCTTAAATTACAAGGGGGTAATAATGTCATTCTCTCATTTGCAAAATTTAAACAATTATACATGAATTTCACGTCTGTTTCGCGTGTCAATTTCACTCCAGCAAGTTTGGACAAAGCTCCACCGTCATAAAATAACTCATTCTGAACATAAAAAGCTCGTGGAGTTAGTTCGGAGAGGTCGGTTCTTCAAGAATGATGATTCATAACCCTCAAATGTTGTCACCTGCTTAATGTTGCCACCCATGTTAACCGTTGCCGCCTACAAAAAATGTGGTCACCCCCGCCGAATGTGCCCCCCCCCCCCCCCCACCGTCGAATGTTGTCGCCCCTGTTGATTGTTGTTTCCCCCGCCAAATGTCGTCGACACCGCATGGGGTCCCCAGTGTGGTGGGTTGCTAGTGTACTTGCTGGCGAAGAATGAGATGAAGGCGAACAATAACTTTTGATGGTGAATCAGTGCATAGCCGAGACGGCGGCGGGAGTCGAGTGCAGACGACAACATGGGCTTCGAGTGCAAACGGCGGCAGGAGTCGATTGCAGGCTGCGCATGGGCTTCGAGTAGAGGCGGCGGTCGTGCCACCTATCGGATGCAGGCGAGGCAGATCGAGTTGATGGCTTCGGCGAGGAATCCAAATCGCGGAAGCTTCGAGTGCAAACTGTAACGACCCAAATCGTGAAATGACCCAAATTGATAAGAACATAAAATAAAAGTTCGTCCCCTATGATGAAAATACAAATCAGTGTCAACTCGGCGTCGCTTCGAAAGTTGGAGTTGAGCGTCGTTGATACTTTGCGGCGTTTGATATGTTTTAACGGAATATGACTTTTATTCTTTTGTTATGCTAGCCGAATGATTTAATTGTTGTTATGTTTAATATCATGGTTAAAGAGGTTGCCTCCTAGCTGGTTTGGGGTGCTAATAGAATAGAGGCTTTATGTGAACCTATAATGTGGGATTAACTTTATATTGGGCTGCTATTAATGTTTGGTTGGCTGGTGCTTAAATTCTTAAGCTATTTCATTTATATGGGGCAGGTTTAATAAGAGGCGGTGGGAGAGGATAATTTACGAGAATTTCTAAGTTTTTATAAACACTGCCGCCTTATTCCTCTCTCGCTCTCGTTTTCTTTGCGGCTAGGGCTTGTCCGATTCCTCTCCGATCTGCTCGATCGTCTTCCTCCCTCTCGTTGACTGGGCTGGAAAAGCTCGGCAAGGACTGGTGGTTGGCTCTTGGTGTGAAATTTTTCCGGACCTTGTGAGAGCAAGCAGGAATAACAACTAGAGTTACAAGCCAAAACAACCAGAAACAATTTGGGGCAAACAATTGATCTTTATTGATTTTCTAACTTCAGTTACAGGGCAAGACATGCTTGACGAGACATGATTTCGTCAGCACAACACTCCAGAACCAATACAGAGAAGAATACTGAAAGACTTCAGACCGCACAACCCGCGCGACCTCTCTTGCACAGACCGCGCGAACTCCCTTGCGATCTCCTCCTGTTGCTAGACCGCAACACCCTGCCGACCTCAGACCACCACCAAACCGCTGCACAGACCGCTCCCTTCTTTCGACCTCCTGATCTTCCCAAACTCCAGCAACACAACTCCAAGCCGCAGACCGCCCGAACACTTTCAGAGGAAGAGGTGATCGCTGCTGCCCGCACTATCCGCAGAAGCTGCACAAGAAGAATTCGATCAGAGACCGCCCGGTCAGAAAACACAGACCGCAAGAAAGACGCGAACTCAGCTTACACTTGGTGTGTTCTTCTTTTGCTGCTACAGTGGCCTCCTATTTATAGGCATGCGACCTGATCCAGTCACCACCCTATGAGATAGGATCACCACCCCTCAGACCGCGTGACCAAACCGGTCAACCCGCGATCAGCAGCCGAACTCCTGCTTCATTTTGGTGAACCCGCCAGCTTCACACATCAGCCATGAGAGACCGCTGCTCTCACGGCAGATCGCGACTTCAACGAAGATCGCCAGACCGCCCGAAGCTGTTCACCACCTGTGTTCGCACGAGACCGCGAACACAGTCAGTTCGCCATCAGACCGCGAACTCCTGTCCGCATGCCGATCTCCTCCTGAGACCGCGAACAGCAACCAGCTCGCAAGCCAGCCTCCTCCTGAGACTGCGAGCTGAGACCGCGCGACTAAGACCCTTAGTCCGCGAACTCTCCCAGAAGGCCCGGTCAGCTATCAGACCGCATCCTGAAGAGAACCTTGATCAAGCTGTGCGGTCACACCAGACCGCCACAGCCTTGAAGAGGACAGCCTGCCAAGCGATCACGCACAGACCGCGCGGCTCCTCCTTCAGCAGACTTTGGACCAGACCAACAGTCAACCCGGGAGACCGCGACTAGGCACAGATCATGCCAAACCGCCGATCCAGACCGCCAAGTCGGCAAACTCGCCAGACCGCAGAATCAGACCGTTAGTTCGTGCGAACTCGCCAGACCGCCCGACCTCACCCAGACCGCCCAGATCCAAAAGCCTCCAAACTTCCACTTCAACAATTTCAACACTCCCCATTGAAGTGGGAAGTTGAAACCAGCCCCAGTAAGCTCCTTAGCCGTGTGAACGGCCCCTTTGCCAGCGCCTTTGTGAAGATGTCTGCGACATTGTCCGCACTCCGCACATGCCCGACCGAAAGAGATCCCTCCAGCACCTTCTCCCGTATGAAGTGATGCTCGATCTCGATATGCTTGGTCCTCGCGTGACAAACTGGATTGGTTACCAGTTTGAGAGCACTCTCGTTGTCACCGCGTAGCAGAGTCGGCTCCCGAACCTCCTTATGGACGTCTCCCACCAACCTCCTAAGCCAGATGGCTTCTTGAGCTGCCAAAGCCGAAGCCTTGTATTCCGCTTCCGTGGTAGAGACTGACACGGAATCTTGTTTCTTGCTGCACCATGAAATAGCTGTGGGGCCCGCCATGAAGACGAATCCAGACGTCGACTTCCGATCATCCGAATCTCCCCCGTAGTCAGCATCCATGAACCCGTGCACCTTGAAGTCCGCATCCCTCCGGTACAGGAGACCCATGTCCGAGGTCGCCTTGACATACTTCAGAATGTTCTTGGCCGCTAGCAGATGAGGTACCCGTGGCTCCGCCATATATCGACTCACTCTGCCAACTGCATATGCAATATCCGGCCTCGTGATCGTCAGATAAATCAAGCTCCCAACTAGAGCTCGGAACACCAACGGATCTTGCATGATCCTCCCCTCATCCTTCCGAAGCTTCATAGCTTTATCCAGAGGTGTGGAAGTGCACTTCCCTTCCTTCATGCCGAATCGCTCCACGATTCGCTCCGCATAGCCGGCCTGGGTCACCAGCACTCCACCTTCCTTCCTCTGCACCTCGAGTCCAAGGAAATGGTGAAGTTCACCTAAGTCCTTCATCTCGAACCTGATAGACAGCTCGGCCCGAAGCTGCGCTACCTCCTCCTTCGAGTTCCCCGTCACGATCATATCGTCGACGTATAACAGCACGATGACTTGAAGCTCCCCGCTCTTCTTGACGAACAAGCTTGAGTCTGAGTCTGAAGCCCCAAATCCACAGAATAAGAGATATTCTGCGATCTTCCCATACCACGCCCTCGGCACTTGCTTCAACCCATACAGGGCCTTCTTCAACTTGCAGACATGCTCCGGAAAATCTTCAGACACGAAGCCTGGAGGCTGGACCATGAAGATATCCTTGTCAATCTCTCCGTACAAGAAGGCGTTCTTGACGTCGAGCTGCCAAATCTTCCATCCACTGAACACCGCCAAGGCAATAATAAAACGAACTGAAGTCATTTTTGCCACCGGACTGAAAGTCTCCTGGTAGTCTTCACCGTATTGCTGCGAGAACCCCCGAGCTACAAGGCGAGCCTTGTACCGCTCGATACTACCGTCAGCCTTCTTCTTCAGCTTGTAGACCCACTTGCATGTAACAGGAGTGGTGCCCTTAGGCTTGGGCACAAGAGACCAGGTCTCATTCTTCTCAAGAGCTGACATCTCTTCTTGCATTGCAACATCCCACTCCTTCACGCCTCTGGCCTTCTCAAAGCTCGACGGTTCCCTCTCATCTAAGGGACCAGCGAAGAAACATGAGACAAAGCTCACGGTGTTTCCTCCTGTATAGCGATCAGGGGCGATGATCGCTCGCTTCGATCTCCTCAGCTCCTTCCCCTGAACCGCATCATCTTCAGCTGCTTCTTCCCTAGCTCCTCTTCCAGACGTGCTAGGAGCATTGCTCCCCCTGCTCCCTGAACCAGAAGCTCCCGTCTCAGAACTAGAAGGCGATGGACCACCTGGTGACACAGGTAGCTCCACCTGAAGATTTTCCACAGCTTGCTCCGGCTCCTCCACCCTGCTCTCTGGTAACTCCACTCCAGAGGACCCCCTGTAAGATGTCACCTCATCGAACACGACGTCGCGAGATACAACAAATCTCCGCGTCTCCGGGTCCATGCACTTCCACCCTTTCTTCCTCTCATCGTATCCCACAAAGACTAGCTTCCTAGCCTTCGCTTCTAGCTTTGTCCGAAGAGCATCAGGGATGTGCACGTAACAGGTGGAACCGAACACCCGAAGGTGTGCCACACTTGGCTTCTCCTTGAACATCATCTCATGCGGGGTCAACATGTTGATGGGGCTCAGAGGCATCCTGTTGATGACGTAAGCAGCACAAGACATTCCCTCCGCCCAGAAGGACTTTGGGATACTCTTGGCATGCAGCCAACACTTGCAGGTCTCCGTCAGATGACGGATCTTCCGCTCTGCAACACCGTTCTGCTGTGGAGTATATGCACAAGTAAGCTCCCTCCGGATGCCTGCCTTCCTGCAAAAACTGGAGAACTCAGCAGAGGTGAACTCTCCTCCGTTGTCCGTCCTCAGCTTCTTGATCCGCATATTCAGCCGACCTTCCACGAGCTCCTTGAACTCCACAAACTTGGCAAACGCTTCCGCCTTCTCCTTCAGGAAATAAACCCAGACATATCTGGTGTAATCATCGATCAGCACCAGCATATACCTGCTGCCTCCGAGGCTTGGGGTAGCAGTTGGTCCCATCAAGTCACCATGGATGCACTCCAACGGCTGACTACACCTTGTCTGTGACTTGTCAAATGGTAGTCGATGAGACTTGCCGAACTGACATCCCGCGCAAACGTGACCTTCTCCGTAGGAAGATAGACTTGGCAGGCCCTTGACAAGACCTTTCACCGCCATTGCTTTCAGCTTGTCCATCCCTACATGCCCCAACCTCTCATGCCATATCACGGCACCATCATTCGTCTTCATCTTGTCGACGTAGGAACTTGTCGACAAAACGAACAAGTCCTTTGCCCGTCTCCCAACATGAACGACCTCCGCCTTCACGGCCTCTACATTTCGTAGAAATTTCACTTCTGTTGGGCCGAACAGAACGTGATACCCAGCGTCAACAGCGTTGGTTACTGAGAAGAGGTTTTTCTTCATCCCGGGCACATGATAGACACTCTTCAAGGTAAGTGGCCCTCTATCACTGCCCAAAGAAACAACCCCCACCTTCTCGACTGGATGCACAGTATTATCAGCGGTGATGATAGCATTGTTACCTGTATAGGGTTGTGCTGATGAAAGCTTCGACTCATCTCCGGTGAGGTGATGACCACACCCCGAGTCCACGATCCAGTCCTCTTGATAGTTGATAGTAGCCGAGGCTTTAACCGAAGCCGAGAAGGCTCCTCCCCATCCTCCATCAATGTGCCTGGCCTCCACTTCCACCTTTCCAGCAACATGCCCCGATTGAGTAACAACTGGGCATTCCTTCTTGAAGTGCCCAACCTTCCCGCACTTGAAGCATCTCGGACCTTCCCCCTTCTTCTTCCCGTCAGCCTTGGGAGCATACCCCCTTTCCTGCTGTCCAGAAGTTGAAGGCCCATAGCCTCCCGCGATCTTTTTCTTCTTCTCCCACTTCTTCTTTTTCCCTGAGAAGAGCACCTCGCCGTCTCCCCCAGTCACTGACACTCCCGCCATCTGCCTTGCCAGACTTTCCTGCGAAGCTAGCATATTCTCCAGCTCTAGCAGAGACGGCTGATTTGCCCATCCCTGCACTGACGTCACAAAGGCAACATATTCCTTCCGCAGGCCGCGGATGATGTGCCTCTTCAGCTTCGCCTCAGAGATAGGCTCATCAGGATCCAGTGCTGATATCTCAGCGCAGAGGTTCTTCATCTTCAGAAAGAAGTTTGAGATAGAAAGACCACCCTGAGCCGACCTTGCCAGCTCATTCTCCAAGAACTGCAGCCTCGCCACATTTTTCTTGTTAAACAGCCCATCCAGGGCTCTCCAGATTTCGGCAGCTGATCCACACCCTAAGATGTGATCAAATAGTTCCGGTGAAATGGCACGCTTCAAGGTGAACTCGGCTTTAGCATTGGTCTTTCTCCACGCCCTCACAGCCGGACCATTATCACCTGCTTCCGTTGCCTTCACCTCTTCAGTTGCATCTCCTCCAACAACCTCCCAGAGGTCCTCCCCTAGAAGATAGCTCTGCATACATGACCTCCACTTCTTAAAGTTGGTCGAAGTAAGCATATCAATCCCAAGACCTCTTGCAAATCCGCCTTCCATTGTTTTCCCTCTGGTTCCTTCTTCACAAAGGCGATGGCTACTCTAAGTTATTCACTGCTCTAACCACTCCAACCTACCTCTGATACCATGTGAAATTTTTCCGGACCTTGTGAGAGCAAGCAGGAATAACAACTAGAGTTACAAGCCAAAACAACCAGAAACAATTTGGGGCAAACAATTGATCTTTATTGATTTTCTAACTTCAGTTACAGGGCAAGACATGCTTGACGAGACATGATTTCGTCAGCACAACACTCCAGAACCAATACAGAGAAGAATACTGAAAGACTTCAGACCGCACAACCCGCGCGACCTCTCTTGCACAGACCGCGCGAACTCCCTTGCGATCTCCTCCTGTTGCTAGACCGCAACACCCTGCCGACCTCAGACCACCACCAAACCGCTGCACAGACCGCTCCCTTCTTTCGACCTCCTGATCTTCCCAAACTCCAGCAACACAACTCCAAGCCGCAGACCGCCCGAACACTTTTAGAGGAAGAGGTGATCGCTGCTGCCCGCACTATCCGCAGAAGCTGCACAAGAAGAATTCGATCAGAGACCGCCCGGTCAGAAAACACAGACCGCAAGAAAGACGCGAACTCAGCTTACACTTGGTGTGTTCTTCTTTTGCTGCTACAGTGGCCTCCTATTTATAGGCATGCGACCTGATCCAGTCACCACCCTATGAGATAGGATCACCACCCCTCAGACCGCGTGACCAAACCGGTCAACCCGCGATCAGCAGCCGAACTCCTGCTTCATTTTGGTGAACCCGCCAGCTTCACACATCAGCCATGAGAGACCGCTGCTCTCACGGCAGATCGCGACTTCAACGAAGATCGCCAGACCGCCCGAAGCTGTTCACCACCTGTGTTCGCACGAGACCGCGAACACAGTCAGTTCGCCATCAGACCGCGAACTCCTGTCCGCATGCCGATCTCCTCCTGAGACCGCGAACAGCAACCAGCTCGCAAGCCAGCCTCCTCCTGAGACTGCGAGCTGAGACCGCGCGACTAAGACCCTTAGTCCGCGAACTCTCCCAGAAGGCCCGGTCAGCTATCAGACCGCATCCTGAAGAGAACCTTGATCAAGCTGTGCGGTCACACCAGACCGCCACAGCCTTGAAGAGGACAGCCTGCCACGCGATCACGCACAGACCGCGCGGCTCCTCCTTCAGCAGACTTTGGACCAGACCAACAGTCAACCCGGGAGACCGCGACTAGGCACAGATCATGCCAAACCGCCGATCCAGACCGCCAAGTCGGCAAACTCGCCAGACCGCAGAATCAGACCGTTAGTTCGCGCGAACTCGCCAGACCGCCCGACCTCACCCAGACCGCCCAGATCCAAAAGCCTCCAAACTTCCACTTCAACAATTTCAACACTTGGTGGTGCTGATGTTGGCTTAGTAGGAGTTGAGGCCTCGACCGACGTCTGTCGTCTTCCAATATCTCACTGTGAGCTTCTTGTTACCTCTTCTCCTCTTATATTTGTGGGTGTTGATATACCAGATATTGGATTAGCTTAAGTTGTAGTGGCTTTAGTAACATGGTTGTGAGAGTTGAAATATTTTTAGGGTTTTCTCCTTGATAAGCTTGGCCTAACCTAACCTAGCCAGCTGCTGTTGTGATTCTGCTTTTCCGCTTCAGTGATTTTTGGGGAATTTCAGCAATCAGTGGCTGGTTGTTATGAAATTGCATGTGTTGAATTGATTTGTGGTCGGCTGATTTGGTATTATGCGTTTTGGAATCATGATATTACTCCTCTCCTTCTCTATTGAGTTCAGCTGGTAACGGGCTTATCTTCCTATTATGGAAGTTATATCAGTTTCTTTAGAAGGTTTTATAGGCTTTGAAACTCTACTTGCTACTTGTCTTACCAAGAAATCGTGGGGCTGATTGTACCTTGTTTTCTGTTTGGAAAAATGGGGGATTTTGATGTGCTTATCTTACTAATGGCCAACTGCTATATGGTTTGGATTTTTGAAGGGAGCCCTTGTATGTGGCCAGCTGATGTATTGTTACCTCATTTGGCTTGGCCAATGAGGGTATTAAAGTAGGATCATGCATGGGAAAGTATAGAATGAAGGCTACTTGTTTTCATGTCCTTTTGAGTATTGCTGTTGAGGGTTTTGGGCTTTACTTTACTTAATAACCAGCTACTACTACTTTCCTTGTCAATCTATCTTATGGAAAAAGGGGGGGGGGGGGGTTTAAACTTGTTTTTTTTTGTGCATATGGATTTGACTTTGCTTTGCTTATGGCCGGTCAGCATGATTAAGCAGCATGAAGTTTAGTCATTTATGTTATGCCAATTAGAGGGATAATAAGTAGCTGCCAAAGGATGTCATGATAAATTATTTATTGTAACTATAGCGAGGTGCAACCCCGATATAAACGACCATAAATGATATGATGCTTATACAGATACCACGGAGGATGGCACCTCAAAATAGACGTGACAAAGATATAAACTACTGATGGTGAGAGCTACCTATTTTATTTATGCTTTACGGCTTTACTTTCTTTTACATGCGCGCTCTTTTTATACTAAATGTTATATGCATAGTTGATATCACTGATAATGATTGTCGCTTTAATGTATGGCCCCTTAAAGGCAAACAGTCGAATGAATTCTGAGGGGATATGAAAATGAATAACTCACTATTATGTAAACGTGTCGACACGAGGTTATATTACGGGCGAATTGAAGTGCATGCACATGAATGAAATGAAATGCCAAACCAGTCGAGCCGAAAGGCATAAACGCGGGTTGTCCGTACTGGTTTTGGAAAATGATGACCCTTCGGGGTAATTACTGATGACCCTTCGGGGTGGGCCCAAAAGATGAAACATGATCCACGAATGTAACCATGGACATGTTTGAGGAAAAAGGAATTCAATCGCCCCTAATATTTCCTAAGAAATGAAAATAATACTGATATACAGAAATATGGATATACGGATACTCTGATATGATATATTGATATGATACACTGATATGATATACTGATACGATAAACTGATATACGGATATAGATATACTGATATAATTTCTTATGGTTATACTGATATAGACATACTGACATATGATTTATTACTGCTTCATTGATATGAGATACTGAATTAATGATACACTGTTTATTGCTTACACGGATATATGGATACACTGCTATGATATACTGATATACTGATATAGACATACTGATAGATGATTTCTTACAGATATACTGATAGATGGATTTATTGCTTATACTGATACACAATTACACTGTTTTAAAGTTATGATCCCCGTCATTAGGTTCTTTCATAGACATACTGATACATGGAATTATTGCTTACACTGATATACTGATACAAGGATTTATTGCTTATACGGATACCCTGCTTTAAGGTTATATTGTTACATGATATGATTATGATTCTATACTGCTCATATTGTTTTAGTGATACTAACATGTTCGTATAATTATATGTTTCATAAGGTCACTACTGATACAGACAAACGGTTAGTATGAAAAACATATTTTCAAATGCGAAAGTTTTACTTTAATTATTTACAGCAATGAAAGAGGTATATCCTCACTTAGTCATATTCGTATGACTAAGCCCGTCGTCAAATTTTGTAGGTAATGGACATGACTTTGGATACGTAAAAGAAAAAAAAACGGATATGGTAGAACAGAAAAATATTCAACAAATAATACAAGGTACGAAAGTAAATTCTTATTATTATGTGTCTTTATTTTGTATTCACTAGCCGCACTTCAACCTGGGACAAATGTAAACATAGCTTAGATACAGATGTATGTGGGGTCCAAATGGGGGCATCACACAAACGGCGGCAGGAGTCGATTGCAGGCTGCGAGAAGTTCTTCGAGTGGAGGCGGCGGCCGCGTCACCTATCCGGTGGAGTCGAGGCGTAGGCTATGTTTGGGAGCCCGTTTTGACTCCATTCTATTCTAAACGGACCGGAGGATAGGTGTTTGGCAACCACAAAATTGCTACCATTTTAAAGCTGTTGGGAAAATGATTTCTCTTAACCCCTGAAAAAGAGTTAAATATGAATTCTAAGAATGAAAAATAAGGCTAAGTAAATATGCTTCGAATGGTATTCGACGCAACGTCGAAATGTAATCGACGTCTCCTTCAGAATGAGTCGAAGTAACTTTAGGAAGACTTCGACATATGTGTTGTCGACGCTACTCTGATTTCCAGTCGACGCATCTAATGTAGTCGACGCACCTTTGTCATCGCACCTTCCTTATTCTCCTCTCGACGTCCAGACAGGATGTATTCGACGCTTGCGTCGAATAGTAATCGACGCACGTCGATCTTTATGACAGAATTCAAAATCGCCAGATCTCTTTCCTTATCTTATAGATCTGATTTATATGGAATCAATTTATGTCTTATAGCCGTTCTGAATCTTTCTTTTCCTCTATTAGATTCTTGGCTAATTTGATAAAATTCATTATGGGCATTATTTGAAATTGGAATGAATTCTTTCCTTCTATTGGTATGCTAACTATGGAAATGTTTCTATCCTTCTAATTCTCTGTCTGATAATTAATTTTTCTCCTATGAGTATTATTTGAATGAACAGAGCTATATATATATATGAAGGAGGTCGACAGAAAGAACAAGGAGGGATCCACCATTTTTACTCATTGAAAAAGAGGAAAAGCTCCCAAGTGATAAAGAGAGAATTGAGAAATAGTCCTGCAGCAATACTCAAGCATTCTTCTTCTTCCGCTTCTGAAGTCACTCTGCTGCAAATTCTGATAGCTCTCACATAAGAGGGAAAAGCTACAATTCTTCTTCTCTCTATAGAAGAAAGATTTAATTCACTTCTTGTGCTTCCAATCTTCTTGCTAGGAAGAAGATTCATTCATGTTCTTATTTCTTTCTTATTCTTACTTAAACATTGTAAAAGAGTTTTTAGAATCTCTCTTCAAAAAATTCAGTGTACTGGTTCTAAGAGTCTCCTTTTCAAAAGACTCAGTTGGTTCTAAGAGTCTCCTTGTCAAAAGACTCAGGGTGGTTCTAAGAGTCTCCTTATCAAAAGACTCAGTACAAGATAGTGAATTTCCTACCAAGGGGGTAGAAGAGTGGACTACCCAAAGTTTGGGGAACCACAATATCTCTTTGTGTTGTGCTGTGATTTCTTTTCTTGCATTTACTTTCTTTATTTGTTTACTTCTTATTGGTGTGTGTGGGAAGCTCTAATCTATGATCATACACATATATATATTAACTTTGCACAAAATATTTTTAATCTCTATTCACCCCCCCTCTAGAGAATTCTAGTGAGGTTAACTGTGCATTTTCAATTGGTATCAGAGGTAGGTTGATCTAAAAAGGATAACTCCTTGATCAAAAAGGTCCTACCTTTTATATATATATATTTTTCTAACAATTATTTTTCACATGACACAAATCAAAGATTATGCTTCCACCAGACCACCAATGTGCAATCTTGAAAAATTTGCAGTTTGGAAAACAAGAATTAGAATTTATATGAATTCTATTGATGATAACTTGTTTAATATTACTGTGACAGGTCCCCCAAAGCCTTATAGAAAGGATGCAAATGACAATGTCACACAAACACTTGTTCCAAGATCTGAATGGACAGAAGATGAGAAGAAGGCAAGAACATGTGATCTAAAGGCAATGAACATACTTGTCTCAACCCTCTCAGATGACATCTTCCAAAGGGTTGTTGACTGTGAATCAGCCAAAGAAATTTGGGATGCTCTTACAAAGATGGTGGAAGGAAGTGCTGATGAAAAGAAAGATAAGAAGGCTCTATTGATCTCCCAATATGAGAACTTCCAAAAGAAAAATGAAGAGAGTATCTCTGAGATGTATGACAGATTCAGTCTAATCATCAATCAATTGAAAAACTTGGATAGAGAGATCTCTCTCACTGAGATTAATGACAAATTGCTAATGAGTCTCCCTAGTTCATGGGACTCAAGAACATGGGCAATAAGAGACACAAGAGGACAAAAGGAAATCTCAACAGATGCTCTCTTAGGAAAACTCAAATCCTATGAGCAACTGCTGAAAACTAGAGAAGAGAAGAAGAGAAGAGAAAACACTCCAATCTCCTCAAAAGATAGGAACATAGCTTTAAAGGCAACAGAAGAAGGGACTCCTGTCACTGAAGAAGAACTATTCAGTTTCCTGGCCAGAAGATTTAAGAAATGGGTCAAGACAGAGGGATCAAGAAGAAGGGAGTCAAAACCAAGGTATGAAAAAACTCTCACTAAAGAAATTGTGTGTTATTCTTGCAGGAAATCTGGACATATTGCCCCAGAATGTCCATAGAATGCTGAGACAAAGAAAGTTTTGAAAAAGAAAGACCCCAAGAAAAAGGAGAAGAAGAAAGAAAGAGGTCTTATTGCAGAAGCCTGGAGTGAAACAGACTCTGAGGACAGTTCCTCTTCCAAGAGTGACAATGAAGAATCTAAGCAAGAAGATCTATGCTTGATGGCCCTTGAAGGATCAAAGAATAATGATAGTGCTAAATCATGGAGTGAGACAGGATCAGAATAAAGCATATCTTCTGAAGATGAAAAAGAAGATAGCCTTATTCTCATAGAGGAATCTAAGGATAAGGATGAGGTAAGCATGTTTGATAAAATAGATTTTCAAAGTGATAACTTCAGAAATGATTTTATGGGAATGTGTCTAGATCAACTAAAAGCAACACAAGAAATTAAAGATCTAAAAGAACAAATCAATGTAGCTAAAAACCAGAGAAATAGAGAAGTTAAATGCTCTAAAGATTATGAATTAAGGGCTAACATCATAGAAAATGAGGTAGAAAAGGCTAAAATAGAAAATCAGTTCCTTAAGGATAAAGTATCCCAGGCAAAGGCCTTTGAAGAATCAATAAAAATGAGAAGCCAAACTCTTAAGGAAATCACAGAAAAACAAAAAACAAGACACAAGAATCTTGGGCTAGGGGCTGATCTATTAATCAGCCTAATTCCATCCAACCAACCTGCTTGGATGAGCCCTGTAAAATTCACTAAACCTGTCAAATGGACAAACCAAGAAAAAGACCCACAAGATAAGGAAGAAAACTCCTTCAAAGAAATAAAGGAATTTGATGAGACTTCATATTATTCAGCTGATGACTCACAAACTTCATCTGAAGAAACAACTAATCCAAGAAAAACAACACATAAAGGAGTAAAAGCAGAAAAAGGTAAAATGAAAATTGAAGATACAATTGCGTCAACTTCATATCGACGCATAAATGATAGTGCGTCGACTTATACTCAACGCAACCTCTCAGATGCCTCGACCTCTTCTAGACGCTTGAACAAAAGCACGTCGACTTCCAATCGACGCAATTTTCTCTATGCGTTGAAATCAGATCGACGCCATCTGGAGAAAGTGTCGAATACAAATCAACGCGACTATCAACATGCGTCGAATAGATATCGACGCACAAAAGTTCAGAGCAACTTAAATACCTTTTCTCCAAAAGCCTTTCATCCTAACCCATATTCAGGACCCATTCATCCCAATCATGATTTTTATCCAAATCAACACCTCTATCCTAACCAAAATGTTTATCCTAAACAAAATTCCCATCTTAATCAAACCTTCTATTCTAATCAACACTTTCATCCCTCTCTAAACTTAAATTCTCACGATACTAAGACAATCAAATGCTATATATGTAATAAAACTGGACACCTTGTCAAACAATGTTGGCACAATCAATCAAACTATCTGTAGAAAATTGTCCAAGACTGACTTATAAATCTTTAGGGCTAGGAAGAGATGGAAAGAAATAAAACACCTAGAACTTTTAGGAAAATTAAAAGTCACATCGACTTATAATCGACGCACCGTCGAGAAGACCTCGACGCTGGCACTGATCTCCTTCAGTCAAAGTAACGTCGATCCCCTATCGATGTAACGTCGACTTCATAAAAATGAGCGGCAATAATTTCAGTCACATCCACTGAAATACCGAATAAGCCTCGAATTAAGTCCAGTTTCGACGCTTCACCTGACTTAAATAGTCTCTTCAGTTAGAAGCCTTCACGACTCTGCATCTTTCATCCTTCTTGCTCCTCAGACCAGCCGATTTTTCCTCTCTCTTTCACTGACCTAAAATGGCTCCCAAAATCAACTCAGGCTTCGACATTGACCTTGAGTCTTTCCAAGCAGCCGCAGAAAACTACAAGAGCATCATTGCTCTTTTTACTGCAGCAGGACTGGACAAGCTCATCTCCACTAGGTGCAAGCTCCTGGAATCAGAGCTCACAGAGCTAATAACTCATGTTCAGATATCTGAACAAGGAGAAATCCAGGGAACACTATATGAGACACCAATCTTAATCTCAGCAGAACATATTAGGGCCACCTTTGATCTTACATCAGGTATAAGGAAAGAAAATGAGCTTCTAAAAGAATGACTAAACAAGTCTAAATTATTCCTTTATTAGGTGATGAATCTATAGACCTCACACCTGATGAAATCAAGCATCTGCTAACCATCATGAAGTTTTCAAGGGATAAACCAACCCATCTAAAGAAAATAGACTTTTCTGAGGAGTATAGACTACTAGCAGATATAGTAGGAAAGATACTACTATGTAAGATATCTGTCCATGATGCAGTGCCCAAGCAGCAACTGAACATCATGGGGGCTCTTGTGTTGAAGAAGAAAATAGACTGGGCCAGCTGTCTGCTCAAGATGATAGGCTCTAGATATTCTCACAAAGAGAATGCCTACATGAGGATTATGAGTCAAGTACTCTTCCACTCCTTCCCTGACCTCTGTAGGTCAAAAGGAATTCCTATCCCTCCTGTAAAGAGGATGTCCATTGCCCTCTTCTCCAAATGGACTAGGCAAATCCCCAAGCCTGGTTCCATTCCTGAAAGGACTCCCTCTCCTCCTAACTCTCCTACTCATCCATCTCCTCCTCCTTCTCCTCAAAGAGACAATTCTTCTCTACCACCATCACCCACTCAAATAGTCTCTACCACCCTCACAACTCCTACTATACCTACCTCTTCTCAAACACCTGCTCCTCAAACAGCAGCTTCTCCACCTCCTCCTCCTCTTACTTTCTCATCCTCTCCACCTCCTTTATCACCCATACCTCATGTATCAACTAACTTCTCTCCAGCCTCATCACCACCTTCACCACTCTCTCCTCATCCCCAACCACAACATGAACCATCTGCATCCACTGAAGCTCTCCTCACTCAGTGCATTGCATCAGCAGCTCAAATATTCCAAGCAATGCTGGATGAGCACTGCTCCCAGATTCATTCCTCAATCCTACACATGCACACCCAAATAGATGGGGTCAGTGCCTCTGTGCAAAGTCTGAAGAACTCTCTCTCTTCCTCAAGAGTTACCAAGTCTTTCTTAACCTCCTTGGCCCAGAAGGTCAAGATGGGGGAGAAGCTAGATGAAGAGCAACCCTCCAATCTTAAACCTCCCTCACACAAATCCCCTCCTTCTTCAAAATCTGACAGTCTTGCACTGCTCAAGACAATTGGAAATGAGATAGTACCTGAGCTACACAATGATGAACAAATAATAGAGGTACTCAACATAGCAAGAGATGCTGCAAATCAAGTGGCACTACTACAAGGGGAGGGAAGCAGAGCATAAAATGAGGCTGAAAAGGAAGAAGGAGAGAAAGAGCTGAATACTGCTATAAATCAAGAAGAAAATGAACCAGCTGCTGGAACTGAAAAAGGAAATGAAGCTGATGTTGGAAAAGAGAAAGAGCCAGATGTTGTGATGGCTGAAGAAGGGGCTCAGGAGTCAGGGGCAGGGGGAGCTGAGACTCAGGGGGAGCAAATGGCTGAGACCCAGGGGGAGCTGAGGGAGTCACCTGCTACTGGAAAGAGCAATCTACAATAGTATTCAAGAGAAAAAGAAAGACTCCTCCTACCCCTCCTGAATAATACTTGAAAACAATGCTTCATATACTTTATGATTGGTCTGAACATGAAGTTTGCTTCTGATTGTGTGAAATCTTCATTATTTGTACAAATGCTTTGCTATGTTAGTTATATGCTAAATACAATTTCTCTCTAAATAGGGTTAAGACAAATAGGGGGAGATTGTTGGGAAAATGATTTCTCTTAACCCCTGAAAAAGAGTTAAATATGAATTCTAAGAATGAAAAATAAGGCTAAGTAAATATGCGTCGAATGGTATTCGACGCAGCGTCGAATGGTATTCGACGCAACGTCGAAATGTAATCGACGTCTCCTTCAGAATGAGTCGAAGTAACTTTAGGAAGACTTCGACGTATGTGTTGTCGACGCTACTCTGATTTCTAGTCGGCGCATTGTAAGACCCTCTTTTTTTTGCTTTTAAACCGGGTCTTACCGCCCAGAACCGCCGTCTTGCGGTGAGGCCAATGCGCCAAATGGTCATCACCATAACACGCCGATCCTGCCGGCTAATCAACATCATCCAGGCCAACCACAATTCATAGTAATAGAAGCAAATAGAAGCACAAATCCACAAATCACATTAAATATATAAATTACAAGTTTACAATGTCCACGATGAGAAATAAAGTACAAGAGGGCATATGCCCATTACATGTTCAAATATAGTGCATCAAGACTCTCATTCTACTTTTATGCGGAAGCAATCAAACTCTGTCTTCATACATCTGTAACTGTTGTTGCGACGACGTGTAACGGTTGTTCTGCTTCACCTCGTCTTCCTATCCTGTCTCCTAAGCGGGGTCCTGCTGCTCCGGTACATCATCCCTAAAATGAAGTGGTCCACTGACCGTCAGTCTAAAAGACTCAGCATATTCCTCACCGCCTCCACCCGCGACTCCTAGGCACCGTGCGGGAGGAGGAAGCGGAGGACATCAAGGGATAATTCAAAGAAGCAGGTGACAAGTGGTAAAACTAGCAATGTATATCAAGCAAAAGATACATAGCTTCTAGCTAGCAGGAGTACACTAATTAAGATTACTCTAGCAGTTCTACAATTAGGCTTGTAATAAGAGCAAACAATAGGAGAAAGCTACAATAGCAGTAATATGAGCAAGTAAAGTAATATGAAGAGCAGCTAGGAAAATTAACCTTAACTTATATGCGTACACAAAAGCACATAAGCTAAGGGATCTGGCAAACAATAAACTCATCGTATAAAAGAGCCCACACTGATTTATACGATGAGGTCTCTGTTTATGCAATGTGTAAAAGGCAATGTAATATAAGAAGCAAATAAATACGAGCATCTACGAAAGTAACCTTAACTTATATGCACACACGAGGGCACATAAGCTAAGGGATCTGGAAAGTATAAACTCATCGTATAAAAGAGCCCACACTGATTTATACGATGAGGTCTCTGTTTATGCAGAAATACTATGCTATGATATGCAATGCAATGATGCAATGTTTGTATTATTATTTCATACACATGCAACTCACTCTCACGACTCTGTACGTACAGACCTTTAGTTCCCACTTTTCGGAGGTAGCTAACCTCTCGGGCACCTCCCGTCGTGGTCAAATGGTGGCAGAGGAGCGGGCGTCTCCTCACCTAGGTGGGTAAGTCACACTACCAGCCCTAGGCCCAAACGTACGATGTGATACCGGTACCCGGTACTCACGAGCTCCTGCGTACTAAACTTAATTGGCCAGGCAGGGTTTAGGGGATTCGTCCCGTCGGACGCGCAGTAAAATAACCTGGCCCCAATAAAAACCACTAGCACTGCCGAGTCAAAGAACTGTTGTCGGTGTGACGACTAAAACAGAACCGAAGACCCACCACAACTTACACACAAGTAACATGTATTAGTTATTTACTACTGAGCCTCCAGCTCACATATTTGCATCAACATTTATAAAGTAGAGCCTACCGCTCGCCAGGCTATACCAGCCTTAGATTTACACGACGAGCATACCGCTCGCTAGACTATACTGGTCTTATGTTTAGACTACGAGCCTACCGCTCACTAGACTACACTAGTCTTATAAGTAAAATATGAGCTTACCGCTCACTAGACTATACAATTCTTATATATAGAATATGAGCTTACCGCTTGCTAGACTATACAAGTCTTATATATAAATTACGAGCTTACCGCTAGCTAGACTATACAAGTCCATCCTTATAACCCGAGCCTACCGCTCGCCGGACTATCCCAGTCCATCCTTATAACCCGAGCCTACCGCTCGCCGGACTATCCCAGTCCATCCTTATAACCCGAACCTACCGCTCGCCGGACTATCCCAGTCCATCCTTATAACCCGAGCCTACCGCTCGCCGGACTATCCCAGTCCATCCTTATAACCCGAGCCTACCGCTCGCCGGACTATCCCAGTCCATCCTTATAACCCGAGCCTACCGCTCGCCGGACTATACCAGTCCTTTTTATAACCCGAGCCTATCGCTCGCAGGACTATCCAGTCTTTTCTATAACCCGAGTCTATCGCTCGCAGGACTATCCCAGTCCTTTCTATATTTCCTTCTGGTTCGGGATGCAAGTTAATGTGTCGAGTTCTCCTATTCAACTAGTCTTGTCTATAATTTAGTTGGTCCTAGAAGTTTTAGGGGTTTGCCTTGGATCTCCGGAGGGTTACCCGGTGAGGGGCTCGCAGCGGTATTAGGAAGTGTGACGGGCTGACACCCCGAACTTCCTCCTACCAAGACACTTAATCTTGTTGGTACCTACCCCTTTCTACTCGATCCCCATCTTCCTCTCCAATTACATTAAATCCCTAAGATGAGTTAGGCTTGGCACGTAGGATTGGGGGAGTTCACTTGAACTCCGACACCACCCACTGTGACCGGGTGTTGACTCTCCGTCCTCACGTTCTAAGCTCGTGTTTCCATCTTCACCTAGGAACTACATACACACACCTAAAATTCTCATCCTTACTTGGACCCACACTCCTATACTTCGTCATCCTGAATCCAGGGTTGGCCTTAGATACTTCTCGACTACGCCCTTGAGTATTTACATTATGATGGCTCACCCGGCTAAGGGCGGTTCTACTTTCATATGATCACTTATTACCGATGAGTTGTGTGTGTGACCCTTGACAAGGTCTAACTTCCTTTTCTTATCGTCGAAGTGCATGCACTTATAGCTTGCTAAACGCACCCCACTCCTTACTTCCCAAGTTGCCCTTAGAGATGCTCTTCCAAATAATCTGAGCCTTCATAATTAATAAAGAGTTAACAGTTCTATGTGTGAAGGTCAGTGGTGGTCTAATTTATGTAAATCAGTTTCACTATTCGCAGACCGAAATAAGGTTGATCTAGATTTGACTCCTATGGTGCGATCTTGATCACATCATATCCAAACGAGTTCCAATTATTACCATAGGTTTGCAATGAGTGGTGATCTAACAACCTCAAATCCTAATTTCATAAATTCTCTAGGGAATCTTAAATCATAGTTTCTATTAAAATAGGAGGTGTGCAAATATAGATTTCTACATCGAGTGCCAACCAACGATCTCCATAAATTCTGGTAAATTCACTGTAACATAATGTTGGTCTAAAAAAAACCTCAAACCCCAAGTTTCACATTTTTACAGGGATAATTAACCATAATTTCTACTTAACATAAATGGGGTGCAAATAGGGATTTACATATCAAGTATTAGATTATGATCTCAATAAACTCTGGGGAAATTACCATGACATAACACTGGTCTAAAAACACCAAATCCTGAATTTCACATTTTTAGCAGAAACATTTGACCATGATTATCATTTACTACCTTTGGTGTGCGTATAAGGGTTTACACTACAAGTGCTATGTAAAGACTTCAATAAATTCTGGGAAAATTATTATAGCACCATATTGGTCTAAAAACACCAGATCCTAAGTCTCATATTATTCCAAGGAATATTTACCCTTAATTATCATTTATTACATTTGGTGTGCGTATAAGGGTTTACACTACAAGTGCTATGTAAAGACTTCAATAAATTCTGGGAAAATTATTATAGCATCATATTGGTCTAAAAACACCAGATCCTAAGTCTCATATTATTCCAAGGAATATTTACCCTTAATTATCATTCATTACATTTGGTGTGCGTATAAGGGTTTACACTACAAGTGCTATGTAAAGACTTCAATAAATTCTGGGAAAATTATTATAGCACCATATTGGTCTAAAAACACCAGATCCTAAGTCTCATATTATTCCAAGGAATATTTACCCTTAATTATCATTTATTACATTTGGTGTGCGTATAAGGGTTTACACTACAAGTGCTATGTAAAGACTTCAATAAATTCTGGGAAAATTACCATAGGCTTATATTAGCATTATGACCTACTGTGATTTATCTCAAATTTATCAGACATATAAAAATTCAATATTTGCACAAAATTCATAAAGGGTATATTTGTAAATTCATCTATTTGTATCATGAAATATTTCCCAAAAATTCTCAGAAAATTCCTGCTGCCAAAATAATGAAATCAAAGACTAAATACTAAGTTTCACATCATTCCAAGTTCATATGACCCCCTTTTCATTTTATAACCTAAATTAGGGGTAATTTAGTAAATTCCACATCTTGGGATTTTTGTACCCAAAAATCCCCAAGTAACTTTTGGGAAGGCATATTGCTGCCAAGGACCCATGTCCAACATTTCAAGCCATTGGGTTAACCCCGAAGGCTTGGGGCTCACTCCACCCCAAAATTGCTAAGGGCACACATTTAAGGTCCTTAGCCTAGCTCTTGCATGGCTCATAACTCCACATGCACAAGGCCAAATGATCTCAAATTTCTACCAGTGATATAGATATATATAAAGAGCTTACCACCCAAATTTGGGGGTGTTTGGAGTTATACAACTCCATAAATACCAAATATTTACTTTTCCTAATAAATGGAATAACTCAATGGATATACATCCAAAAATTCTCACATTTAAACCCTAGGTGTGTCTTCATACCATGCATGCATGGTAGAAAATTCAAGGGATTTGGTTAAGCCAATTGAAATATATAGCCTTTTTAATTTCTGCCCTACACAAGGAGCAGTCTTAGGAAAGAGGGTGCCCTGATGTACACAGTGCACCAAATCAGATGATTAAGGTGGCAAATGAAAGTAGACCCATAGGGCTGCAAAAGTTGTATCTGCCCATTTTTGCAAATAGGGCCTCTAAGACCTTCAAATATTGCATGCAAACTACTTAAAAATCCTAGGCAGAATTATTATGGTTTGCCAATAGACATAAAGAGCAGTCCTAGGAAAATGGCTCTACAAGGAGCTGTAGTGCTCCAAATCACTTGATCTCAAATCCTACAGAAAGTAGACATCAAGAGATACAAATGTTGTCTCAGCTAACTTTTCAAGATCTGGCCTCTAAGGGCCTCAAATCTGGCATTCAAGGTCTGTATATTCTTAGGTCATTTCTAAGTGGCCTGCATATAGCCTGATCTTGATCAGATCAACGACTGTGATTACATCTTCTTCCTCCAGCCTAAGGGCGTGATTTGCCCGACCTGGAGCAAAATCCAACTCCATTTCCCGGCCATCTAACCACCTCCCCGGCCGGCCACCGCCACCACCACCTCCGTTGAGGTGGGGGCTAACGTTTGGCGGCGATCCGACCGCCGGAGATGGTGTTTTCCGGCGAACCCAACACCACTCAAAATCCGAAATTCTCCATTTTTCTCACATGGGATCGGGCTCAATTGAGCCCGATTTCTCTCCTAAATTCATCTAGATGCTAGCACAAGTGGAGAGGGGAAGGAAACTTGCTTGAATCGAGCCCGGGGAGGGGGGATTTCTGCACTTGCCATGGCCGAATCCGAGCTCCAATTTCCTGCTCGATCTTCCTCCTCAGAGCTTGCCTCCTTCTGAAACCATGGGGCTTCTCCTCCTTGGCACCTCCTGAAGCTAATGGGAGGTCTGAAGAGGGTCGGGGTGGCTTATTCCAAAGTTGACATTAATGCCACCTCTTGGCCGGCCTATAAGCTCCGAATTGAGCTCCACCTGGCAGCTGGCCGGCCTGGAGACTGTTGGGAATTACTGCTAGAGCTCAGGGGGAGGCATTGGAAGAGGAATTGGGTGCCATTTGGCACTCAATCCATGCCTCCACTTTTGTCCCTTCTCCAATTTGGGGGAAAACTCAAATTTACCCATTTGCATGTGGGTTTCTTCCCCATTTCAGAGGGCATCCATGGTAAATGGTATAGGGCTGCAGAATGGGCCTCAAATTGAGCCCATGCCTCATGGGCATTAGGCTTAATTTCCTCTTGAACCCGATTTAGGCCTATTTGACCAAGTGTTGACCTTTGGGTTGACTTGGTCAAATTAATGGGTGGGCTGGCCCCACATGATGATCATGGGTCTGTGTACACCATCAATGATGTATAGGGCAATGGTGGGGCCCACATTGGGTCAATTGAACCCATAAAGGCTAATTTTAAGCTAGAGTTGACTTTGGCCAATTAGGTCCATTGGGTTGACCCCAATGGGTCCTAAGTGATCTACTCACCCATTTGGATGTCATAAGGGTCATGATGAGGTTATGTTGAGTTATTGGAGTCTTTTGGTCACCTCTGGGCTAGGGCAACATTATTTGCTAAATGCACACCAATGTGTATTCCTTCTTAACTTATGGAATTCATGGGGCCTCCTTGGCCCATTTTGGTCTCTTAGAGCAATGTCATGACCTTGTCAAGACAAAATGCATCTTAGGGGTCTAGTTGTTTTGGGGATGTTACACGCATCTAATGTAGTCGACGCACCTTTATCATCGCACCTTCCTTATTCTCCTCTCGACGTCCAGATAGGATGTATTCGACGCTTGCGTCGAATAGTAATCGATGCACGTCGATCTTTATGACAGAATTCAAAATCGTCAGATCTCTTTCCTTATCTTATAGATCTGATTTATATGGAATCAATTTATGTCTTATAGCCGTTCTGAATCTTTCTTTTCCTCTATTAGATTCTTGGCTAATTTGATAAAATTCATTATGGGCATTATTTGAAATTGGAATTAATTCTTTCCTTCTATTGGTATGCTAACTATGGAAATGTTTCTATCCTTCTAATTCTCTGTCTGATAATTAATTTTCCTCCTATGAGTATTATTTGAATGAACAGAACTATATATATATGAAGGAGGTCGACGGAAAGAACAAGGAGGGATCCACCATTTTTACTCATTGAAAAAGAGGAAAAGCTCCCAAGTGATAAAGAGAGAATTGAGAAATAGCCCTGCAGCAATACTCAAGCATTCTTCTTCTCCTGCTTCTGAAGTCACTCTGCTGCAAATTCTGATAGCTCTCACATAAGAGGGAAAAGCTACAAATCTTCTTCTCTCTATAGAAGAAAGATTTAATTCACTTCTTGTGCTTCCAATCTTCTTGCTAGGAAGAAGATTCATTCCTGTTCTTATTTCTTTCTTCTTTCTTATTCTTACTTAAACATTGTAAAAGAGTTTTTAGAATCTCTCTTCAAAAAATCCAGTGTACTGGTTCTAAGAGTCTCCTTTTCAAAAGACTCAATTGGTTCTAAGAGTCTCCTTATCAAAAGACTCAGGGTGGTTCTAAGAGTCTCGTTATCAAAAGACTCAGTACAAGATAGTGAATTTCCTACCAAGGGGGTAGAAGAGTGGACTACCCAAAGTTTGGGGAACCACTATATCTCTTTGTGTTGTGCTGTGATTTCTTTTCTTGCATTTACTTTCTTTATTTGTTTAATTCTTGTTGGTGTGTGTGGGAAGCTCTAATCTGTGATCATACACATATATATATTAACTTTGCACAAAATATTTTTAATCTCTATTCACCCCCCTCTAGAGAATTCTAGTGAGGTTAACTGTGCATTTTCAAAAGCGACAGGTTTAAAACTTGCCTTTTCCTTCATTTGGAAAGACCACGGAGACCTCCATTCTCCCTTTCAAAATGACCGTTTGACATATTTTTTAATTTTTGTAATCAATTTAAACCCTATAAAAATAAAATTATATCCATAAATTTGTAAAAAAAAAATAAACATATATAATACTTAATTTTGTTTAAAAAAATTCAGAAAAAATCAGTCCGAAATAAATAGAATTCATAGGAAGATAATTTTGAAAATAATTTAAACCGCCACTGAAATGGAGATTACCCAAACAAACTCTCAGTTTTGAAACTACGGTTTTAAAAATACAGTTTAACATCTCCCTTTTGAACTTCTCCCTTTTAAAACGGCACCGGTATCCCAAACAGAGCCTAGGCGGAGTCGATGGCTTCGACAAGGAATCCAGATCGCAGAAGGAAGATGATGGAACGAAAAACCTAATTTCCAACTGCAGCAGCCGAGCTTTTGGTGGTCGGGCTGATCGTGGAGTGTGAATCGCGTGAATGCGTCGGGTGGGAAGAAATTAAAGATCAAAATTTATGAGATTTTTTTGATGTATATATATATACGAGCATCTTCGCACGGACAACGCCCGTGCTCGATGCTCTTCGCTTCGACAGTACCCTAGCATCGACGGTACCTCCGCCCAAACTCGCCCGCTCTAGGACGCTCGGTCAATTGACAGTGCATGGGTGACCTCGGTGCCCCGCACGGCAGTACCCCCGCCTCGACAGAGTTTCGGCGCAACGGCGCTCCCGCCGCTCGCGAACCCCGGTGATACCCAGCTGCTGGCGGCGGGCTTCGCCCGCCCCCCCGGCGGCCTCACCCCGCCAACATTTTTTGTTTGATTAAAAAAACATTGAAAAAAAACTAAAAAAAAAAAACTTTAAAACGAAGTGAAATTTTTTTTTGCGTAAAGTTATGAAACATAAAAAATAACATAAAAATGTACCGTTCCTATTGGGATACTGTCGCTACGGAGAGCATCGAGCACAGGCATAGCCTCTGTGAAAATGCTCGTATATATAAAAAATAACTTTAGCACCGAGTTGATCAATCAAAGTCCTTGAGCACATACTAATCCATGTTGTTGAATGATTACCTTGATCCGAACCCTGTGTTTAAATGAATGTGAAATCCAGTAAAAAATAATATGGACTGTTACTTTAATTTCATCTTTTTATAGTTTATTTTTTGTCTTTTCCCCTGTTCTTGGCGGTTCTCCCATGGCGGTTCTCCAGCTCTCTTTCTCTCTCTATGATATGAGGGCCTCTCTTCCCTCTCTCAGCCCCCTCTCTCTCTTTCGCTCTCTAGTGTCTGGGCCCCACTCCTCTATCCCTCTATCATATATCTCTTCTCTCACTCTCTCCCTGTGTTCCTATCTCTCTCTCATGCTGATTCATGAGTTTTTTTTTATATTTACTGATGGCAATTCTGATATTATAGAAATTTGATGTGGTTAACCGAGATTTTTTTCAATCCCAGGTAAACTCATGAACTCTAGTCATGCTAAACTCAAAAATCAAATCAATATTTTGATAAAGTCGAAGCAGCAGCTAGTCATGCTAAACTCAAAAATCAAATCAATATTTTATGGCAAAGTTGATTTTAACAGTAAGTTGATTTTTTGGGCATATGGCATCTTAAGTTAACACAATAAAATAAATTAGAAAACAGAGAAATAAAATCTGATGTAGAGGCGGAATAGAACAAACCAGAAAATCCATAAAAGTGCAGCACAATACATTTCTCCAATTATAAGAAGTAAGACCATAACCTATATATTGTAGATACAGGCGTACGACTTGAAGCATAAATCCACCCCGAAAATCAAACCAATATTTTATGGCAAAGTTGATTTTAGCAGTATTTTGTTTTTTTGGGCATATGACATCTTCAAGTTAACACAATAAAATAAATTAGAGAACAGAAAAATAAAAGCTGAAGTAGAGGCGGAATAGAACAAACCAGAAAATCCACAAAAGGGCAGCACAATACATTTCTCCAATTATAAGAAGTAACTCCATAGCCTATATATTGTAGATACAAGCATACAACTTGAAGCATAAACCCACCCCGATACATAGATTAACTCCCAGTTTCTACCTAATTAAACTTCCGGCTTACAATCTTTATCTTCACTATCATCATCACCGATGAACCCGAGGTCATCATCGACGGTACCGCCTCTACGGCCGGTGGCCTGACCACCCTTCTTCCCCATGTCACGGTAGCCTTTAGCGCCGAGCAGTTCATTCCTGGTCTGCCTCCCACGGCTCCTACCTTCGGCTAGGTGCTCCTCCTACCTTCGGCGAGGTGCTCCTGCACCTCCAAGCTCTTGCCACGTGTGTCGCCAGGCCGCCGGCGACAACAGTATCTCCCTGCTTCACTGGCTGGTCGAGTTCATCTCTCTCCTGCTTCAACAGCTGCTGGCATGGGATGCCGCCATAATAGCTTTGACCAATTGGTTTTATCGTGGAAGTTTGGTGGCGGGATGGAAAGAAGATTTATAGAGTTTGTAGGGCGGTGGGAGGAAGGAGAAGAGGACACAGCGAGAGGAGAAGACGGGGGCACGTGGCAATGCCTCGATTTAGAGGAGGAGACCGAGCCGACCTCGGTGCTCCGGCATGCCGCTTAAGTGAATATGGACCTGCTTGCTCTCTATCTCTCTAGATATAGATATTAAATGAATACCTACTCTCTCTCCTACTCTCTCTCCCTCTCTCTCTAGATATCTATATCTATTAAATAAAGGTAAATAAGGACCTGGCTCTGTCCTCTCTGATTATTAAATGAATACGGACCTGCCTCTCTCTCTCTCTCTAGATATAGATATTAAATGAATACCTGCCTCTCCCCTGCTCTCTCTCCTTCTCTCTCTAGATATCTAGATATTAAATAAAGATAAATATGGACCTGCCTCTCTCCCTACGATGACCGACGACGACGGACCTTTGTTTGCGGGCGGCAGTGAGCGGCGGAGGGCAGAAGCGGCATTTCGCCGTGTGACCGAGTTCTTGACAGGAAGAAGGGATCGCGCTTATTAATATAGATATACATATCTTTATATCATATTTTCTTTGACTTATATCATATCTTTATAATAAATAAATAAATATATATATATTTATTTATTTATTATAAAGATATGATATCAGTCAAAGAAAATATTATATAAAGATATGATATATATATCATATCATATATTTATATCATATTTTCTTTGGCTTATCCTTCAACGTTATATGGGCTTGAAAACTTCTTTTATGATTTTCTAAGCTTGTCAAGAAAGCATTTGGAAGCAAAAATAAAAATATTCCTTCAAATAATTGTCACTTATCATCCCATAATTATATAATACGTTGGAATAAAATATTTTTTCTATATATTCACAAAAAATATTACGTTGACATATGATCACTACTTTAAAGAAGTTGTAATACTTTGCGACATAGCTTTCAATTGATGCTCACTTCTTCAAGGCACAACACTCAAAACTCTGATGTGCGTAGACATCGAAGAAGCATAAAGCACCTGAAATTTCACTTAATTAAGTAAATGAAAAAAAAGAGCAAGATCACAAGAAGAGATCTACATAAAACTGTGAGTCTGTTTGTTTTTAGAATATATGTTTTATATAAGAAGTCTCGGAAAAAACCCGGAAGTAATTAATTTGCACTAGTTAATTATATATAAGTAAATTTATTGTGTACAAAATGAATATTTCAATATTAAAATATTAATTGAAAAAAGTTATTAAAAGAAAACTCAACGGATATAAAATTTATTGGTACCGATAAAAACAACGTACAAAAAATGCGTACAAAAATCTGAGGCAACGTCGATGGCAGTTGAGTTTCTCTAGGACTATGAGTGTAGCCCACGCTACCACCTGAGGAAAGCCATGATACTGTGGCGGACGCCCTAAGTCAAAGATTGCCTACCATGATCAACGACATGGAGTTAATAGCAAGAGAGCCGATCGACTTTTACCTAGGAGCAAATGAACATCACCCTTGTACTCCGATAATTATTGGGGTCCAACCACTAAAGAGAAACAATATGTAGAAATTTATGTGTCCAAGAACAATTCATCACTTGCACAAAATTCGTTCTCAATCGCAATGAAATCCAACAATGATAAACCCAACCGGGATAAACTCCACGCAAATCAAATTTAAAAACAAGATTTAAAGTTTGCTTACAACCGGAGAGAAACAACAACAAAATTTGAGAGAGAAATAATCACGCGTCGCGAATCATCATAGCGAGACATGCTTCGTTTTTCACGGACAACAAAGAAAATGATGGATGCACTTTCACAGTGGAGGAGGTAAAAAAACTGGGAAGCAAAAACTAGGCGCCAAACAGTGGAGAAGACAATGCCTTTTTTCTGGACACTTTTTAATGGCAGTCCTTCTATCACCAAAACAGCAAAGAGAAAAAACTGGGCAGAAAAAGTTTCCTACACTCTTTCACGAACAGGGAAGGAAGAGAGGTCGCGCCGGTTTCGAAAAACAGGCAAGAAAAAACCACTCGGCACTTCACTTTTTTTGGACAGCAGTTATAATATTTTAAGGGAATTGTTAAAGGCAAACCAAAAATGGCTAGTCGCACACCAGCACACTTCAATATTAGACCGAAAACTATTCTCTCATTTTTATTTACGCAAACCCTTACCGAAAGTCGCAAACCTCTCCTGCTTCGCCGAATGGAGGAAACGCCGGAGTCCATACCGTCGTTGCCTCTCCCGCCGCCTCTCCCGCCGCCGCCTCTCCCGTCGCCTCTCTCTCCGCCTCTCCCGTCGACTCTCCCGCCGTCGCCCATCCCGCCGCGTCTCCCGTCGACTCTCCCCTCGCGTGTGGTTTGCGAGGCTTCCGGCGATTGTCTCGACACGTAGACAGCTTCGAGCCTGAAGAATTTCCAAGGTATAAGATCCACCCTGAGCTTATTGGTGCTGATTGAAACCTAGTTCTCCATGGATTAGTGTTTCCATTCAAGATTGAAGGTTATAGGGATTTAGTGATTGTATTTCTCATTAATCTGTGCTTCTGGTTGGCTGCACCTTATATTAGCTCTGTTGAAACCTAGTCGCAAACCTCTCCTACTATACTTATACTGCACCTTGTACAATTTTGCTCTTAAGTTATTTTTGTAGCTTTTGCCTCCATTTGTAGATTTTCTAGATTTTAAAGTTCTGATTTGCTTATGGTTTTCAGAATCGAGTTTGGCGGGGGAGAAGCTTGTAGAGGAAGGTGAAGAGTCTAAGGAAGGTATGTTTTTTTTTGCAATGTTGTAGTCTATGATATTCGTTGTTATTTATAAAATGATTGAAGTTGATGTTGGATATAGGCAAAGTATTTGAAGTGGATTTTGGATATTATTTTGAGACTGAACAATTATTTTCATCAAAAGAATCACTTGTTGAGTGGGTTCGAGGTGTTGGGCGTAGTTTGGGTTTCGTTGTAACAGTAAAAGGTTCAGACAAGGTCACAGGTTGACTGACACCTCGCGTGTTCTTAGGGTGTGACAGAGGAGGAAAATACCGTAACAATCAAAACAGGAAGGATTTTGTGAAGAAAAGGTGTAGGAAATCATCAAGTAAGCGGTGTGGTTGCTCATTCGCCGTCAAAGGTCAAAAGGTGGCTAATATTGATGAATGGAAGCTTGTCGTGCTTTGCGGTAAGCATAACCACGAAATGGTTCATTTAGAGGGACACGCATATGCTGGACGGTTAAATGAGAATGAAGAAAAGTTAGTCGCGCAAATGTACAGTTCGGGAGTAAAGCCAATATGTTTCCTACTGTCAAACTTACCAATATGTTTCCTACTGTTTTCCAGCTAGACTGCACGTACAAGACTAACAGATATCGCATGCCATTGTTGTGCATTGTTGGAGTTATTTCTACGTATCAGTCATTTTTTTCATGTTTCACGTTCTTGTGTGATGAAACAGAAGACAGTTACAGTTGGGCACTAGATTGTTTTAAGTCCGTGCTTGAACCAGGCTCCTTACCAGTTGTAATGGTGACAGATAGAGAGATCGCCTTAATGAATGCTATTAAAGTTGTATTTCCACATGCTAAAATTTTTTTATGTCAGGTACACATCAATAGAAACATATTGGCAAACTGCAAAAAATATTTTAGTAAGGGGAAAGAGTTTGAACGTTTCATGTTTGCATGGCAACGTGTGATTGAGACAAGAACCGAAAATGAAGCTACTACAATGTTTAACACACTGGTGGCTGATTTCTCTGAATATCCTGAAGCATTAGGATATGTTAACAACTCATGGCTAGAGCCATACATAGAATATTTTGTACGTGCATGGGTTGATAGGTATCTGCATCTTGGAAGTTCTACTACAAATCGAGTAGAGAGTGCTCATAGTCAATTGAAAAAGTTTCTTGAAGTGTCCATTGGAAATTTTGCAACCATATGGAAGACTTTTGACCAAATGATCAAATTGCAGCTCACTGATATTAAGAGGTCGTTTGGGCAAAGTTCTATGCAGGTGAATAAGGATTACTCAGGTTCTTTATATTCTGATCTTTTGGGTCACGTGTCCCTTAAGGCATTACAATACATTAAGGAGGAAGAAGATTTGGTGAAAAAAGGTGCTCATTTTAAAAATGCTAATGAATGCACACATAAGAAAAGGTTGACATTGGGATTACCTTGTGCGCATGAACTTCTATCTTTCATATCTCCCTCTTACCAATTTCAGAAATTCTGTAGACTTTTGGTGAAGACTTTTGGATGTTTCCTGATATATGGTTCTCTATTTCAGAATTTGCTCTTGAACAAGGTATGCATGCTAGCAGATCATTCTACTTTAATGTTTGATAGATATGAATTTGAGTGGAATGAGAATGAAATTATAATTTAAGACACAAACTTGTTGAGAAGTGGATGAATTTGCAGGAAAAAGAAGTCAATCAGGTCTTGGAGATGGAGAATGGGGGATCAGGGCTTGGAAATGGAGGAATTACAAGCTCAAAGTTTGCTGAAGATCTGCTGCTTGGATCCATTAATGGCTCCTACTGTAAATATGTCGATGGATGATAATGCACGGGTTTTTTGGTTCCTGTGGGTGCATTTAAGTGACTGTTGTTGCAATTTGTATTGTAAATATTAAGTGGCTTGTCGTTAATAGATTTGGGTTTTTGGTTTGTCGTTAACAGATTTGGGTTCTTTGGTTTCTGCTAAAAATTTAAATTTGGTTTGCTGTTAACAATAATGGTTTGTCGTTAACAAATTTGTTTGCAACGAGTAATTTTCAAAAAACCGGGTTTGCCATAAAAATGGTGTGCGACTAGCCATTTTTGGTTTGCCTTTAACAATTCCCAATTTTAATGGAGGAGAAAAGACACTCTTTCCAAAAAAAATTGCTGGTTGCTTTAAATAAAAAACTGCATGTTTTTTTTTTCGTTTTTCCCTTTAGAAAAACAACACAAAATAAATCACAACCTAATTTAAAAAAGAGGTTGCAACATTTTTGCTGCACTTCCTGATCTTGATTATTTTAACGGGGCTAAGTTCATTCGTGTTGCAAATATCTGGATTTCTCATCAATGGAAAACAGTGGTAGTTTCCGAGGTTTGGGGATCGATATGCACACGCACACAAATTTTAAGAAGTGAAATTCATGCTTGGAGAGTTACTTGTTGGGAGAAGATTTATGGGACGTTGTTGGTGGAGATGCACAGACAGAGGTAGTGGCAACCTCGACGAATGCTCGAGAAGTCAGGGTCTGGAAGAAGTTGAACGCGAAAGCAGAGTTCACTCTAAAAAGCGCTATCTCACCAGACTTTGTTTGATCACATCATATGGTGCAAATCGGCGTCGGAGATTTGAGCTGCCCTTGATGGTCTGTTCAACAAGAAGAATGTGGCAAGACTGCAATTTCTAGAAAACAAGTTGGCGAAACCAAATCAGGGAGAGCTTTCCATCTTGGTTTATTTCCTGTAGATGAAGAATCTATGTGCAAAGATTACCGCATTGGATCCGGAAGAGCCAATTTCTGAGGCAGAGTTGAAGAGACACATTATCAGGGGGTTGCGAAATGAGTATTTATCTTCTGTCACTGCAGTGCAAGGATGGGCTACTCAACCCTCTCTGATGGAGTTGGAGAATCTCTTGCCGTTTCGGGAGAGTTTGGCTAGACAGATGGCGAGGGTGACTATCTCTAGTGAAGGGAGCGATGTTTTGTACACCGAGAAGAAGAAAAACTGGGATAAGAAGAAGAAACAGAATGACGGAGAAAGTTCTTCTACCTCATCTAGGGAGGGTGGTGCTCGTTTCCCTCCTAGGAATGATGAAGGAAAGAAGAATTTCAGGTGCTTCAGATGCAACAAGGTTGGACACTACAAGCGTGATTGTAGAGTTAACCTCACACCGGGTCATGCAGCAGAGGAGGAAGGTACAAAGGAAGTCGAAGGTTGGGGAAGGTGTTGCCTTCCGAAGAAAGTCTCCAATATGGACGCCTTGGCCTCGATGAACTTTGAAGATGATTGGATCGTCGATTCCGGATGTGGACATCACCTTACTGGTGACGGGTTCATGTTCTCATCTCTGCGGAAGAGTGATGAATGTGATGTTATCATGACGGCGGATAACACAATTCATCCGGTGGATCAAGAGGGGACTGTGACAGTTGGCAGTGATAGGAGTGCACTCACGCTGAAGAGTGTGTATCATGTGCCGGGTATGAAGAAGAACCTGTTTTCAGTGACGAATGTAGTTGATGCAGGGTACCAAGTGTTATTTGGGCCGAAGGAGATGAAGTTCCTACGGAACTTTGATTCGGTGAAGGCGGAGGTGACTCACACTAGAAGGCGGGTTCGTTATCTGTATGTTCTCTTCACAACATCCTATGTGGACAAGATAAAGGCCAACGATAGTGTTGTGATTTGGCATGAAAGGTTGGGGCATGTCGGCATGGAGAAGCTGAGAGCGATGATGACGAAGAGTCTTGTTAGAGACTTACCTCGCTTGTCTTCTTTTGGTGATGGACATGTATGTGAGGGATGTCAGTTTGAAAAGACATATCGCCTTCCATTTGACATGTCTCTCTCGAGGTGCAGGAGACCACTGGAGTGCATTCATAGCGATGTGATGGGGTTGACTGCTAC
Source organism: Dactylorhiza incarnata (assembly GCA_033032865.1). NCBI lineage: Eukaryota > Viridiplantae > Streptophyta > Magnoliopsida > Asparagales > Orchidaceae > Dactylorhiza > Dactylorhiza incarnata. The sequence continues at coordinate 382,978 of JAWHQI010000310.1, read as the reverse complement.
CCCAAGTTTTTCAGGAATAAAGTACATGTTGTTGTTCGTGGATGACTTCTCACGCTACACGTGGGTGTATTTTTTGAAGGAGAAGTCAGAGGTGTTTGGCAAGTTCCTGGAGTTCAATGAGCGAGTTGAAGGAGTGTTGAATCTGCGGATCAAAAAGTTGAGGACAGACAATGAAGGGGAATTTACTTCCATGGAGTTCTATTCTTTCTGTAGGAAGAATGTGATCAGGAGAGAATTGTCCTGTGCTTATACACCGCAGTAGAACGGAGTTGCTGAGAGGAAGATCCGACATATTTCTGAGACTTGCAGGTGTTAGTTGTATGCTAAAAGTATTCCTAAGGCCTTATGGGCGGAGGGAATGATGTGTGCAACTTATGTGATCAACAGGTTGCCATTGAGCCCGAACAACCAAAAGTCTCCATATGAACTCATGTTTGGAGAGGTACTGAGTGTGAAGCATTTGAGAGTGTTTGGAACAGTTTGTTATATTCATGTTCCAGATGCACGGAGGACGAAGCTTGATGCCTAAGCTATGAAGTGTGTCTTCATTGGCTATGATGAGCGCAAGAAGGGTTGGAAGTGTATGGACCCTCACACTCGAAGGTTCATCGTTTCTCACGATGTTGTGTTTGACGAGTTGACATCTTATGGTGGAGGTCCTAACACAGTATTGGAAGAGAACGTGGGAGTAGCAAGCCATGAAGAAGAAACTGATGAAAGATTAGTTGAATTACCTATGTCTCCAGGAGCTCCATGCTCTTCGGGTTCGGCGTCGGTGGAGACGGAGTCACGAAGGATGAACAGTGTTTCAAGTCATGGTGATGGGGAAGCATGTGCGGAGACAAGGGCCAGAGAGATGGAGAGCAGTTCTTCTCTTAGAAGATCGAAGAGGACCATCGTGCCACCGATTCGCTATAAGGAAGGTAATATGGTAACCATGGTTTCATGTTACTTTGCAGGTCCACTTGATGAGTGGGAGCCGTCATGTTATGACGAAGCCGCATGCGTGAAGGAGTGGGAAAATGTCATGGATGAGGAGATGAGTGCCCTCAAAAAGAATGAGACTTGGAATCTTGTACTCAAGGTGGATGGTGTTACTCCAGTCACATGCAAGTGAGTTTACAAAATCAAGAAGAAAGCAGATGGCAGTGTGGAGCGGTACAAGGCTCGTCTTGTAGCTCGAGGTTTCTCACAACAGTACGAGGACTACGAGGAGATGTTCAGTCCCGTGGCGAAAATGACTTCGGTGTGGATGGTGATTGCATTGGCGGCTTACCAAGGTTGGAGGTGGTGGCAGCCCGACGTGAAGAACGATTTTTTTATGGCGAGATTGACAAGGACATCTTTATGGTGCAACCACCGGGGTACGTATTTGAATCTCATCCTAATTATGTTTGCAAATTGAAGAAAGCTTTGTATGGCTTGAAGCAAGCACCTCGGGCTTGGTATGGAAAAATTGCGGAGTATTTACAGTTTTGTGGGTACTATGCATCTGACTCGGACTCGAGTTTATTTGTGAAGAAGGGTAGTCTACATGTCCTCGTATTGTTGTATGTCGACGATATGATTGTGACAGGAAACGATAACGAAGAGGTGGTCATGCTTAGAGCGGAGCTATCTATTCGTTTCGAGATGAAGAATTTGGGAAAGTTACACCATTTCCTTGGTTTTGAGGTGGAGAGGAAGAAGAATGGGTTGCTTGTATCCTAGAAGGCACATGCCGAGCGAATCGTTCATAGATTCAACATGAAGGAAGGGAAGAGTACTTCTACTCCAAACGAAGACCGAAGGAGGACTTTGAGCAATCTTCAAATACTGAAGGGAAAACCGAAGGACATCCTCAAACGCCGAAGGAAATCAACTTTATTAAAGTTGATTTGGAAAAGTAACGCTGAAAATCGAACAATTTAATTTGAAAAATTAATTATGAAAAATTAATAATATATGAAACATGATAAAAAATTTATTAACAAAAATAAAAAAATTTGTGTAATTATTGATGGAGTTCCCCAAAAGCGGTTCGGACGAACCAGAGTTTTCATCGCGATCTTAATCGGCTTGCGGACACATTCAGCAAAATCATTCTGGTGTGATCTCAGGTCTATTTGGCCTCCCAAACGAGCGTCAGAACGCACCCGCGGGAGGCACGCTCAAGCCGCATCCATGACGCACGCATGCGCCCAATGCACGCCCACACTCACAACACATCCGCAGAAGCTCAGTATGCATCCGCTCGAGCGGCCGCGCGCACGCGTGCTCCATCAAGCACGCAGCGCGAGTGCGCCCAGTGCGCACACTAGCACAATTCAACTTGTTATGGAACAAAAAGTCCTTACGCAAGAGAGGCGCGTATTGAGAATTATTTTAACATGCCATTTTTTTTTAAATATGATAAACTTAAATATTCAGATCGTGGGTGCCTCAAAGCTAGGGGTGTCAGTCGGAACCAACAGAACCTCATAATCGAACCGAACCAAACCAAACTGCATGGTTCAGTTCGGTTTTAATAGGTTGTGGTTCGGTCACAGTTCCAATTTTTGCAAAATCTTGTGGTTTGGTTCACGATTTTGAATGTCAAACCAAACCTAATCAAATCGAACCGTATTAGCATTTTCATTAACATTAGTAATTTATTATCATAATATGTTTGATTTACTTGGGTGTCACGGTTGACACGGTCAGCTAAAAAAAATAATTTGTGTTATATTAAATTAAAAAATCTCTAAATTTATGTATTCATATTTTTTTTTACCACCAAAATCTCTCAACAGTGTTAGTATAATTATAGATTGCAACCTCTTCTGTGAATTTACATTTCATGACAAAAATACCAATCGAAGCCCAGTCTCTCCATTTAATATATTTTGGGCTATGCTATGAAATACAAATGGACATGTGAGGTTTTTTTGTAATTTAAATGATACAGTTTTTGCTTTAATGTATAGTTACAAATGATACACTTTTTGCGTCAAAGCTCCTTTTTTTTTCTTGAACAACACTGCAAACTCTATTTCATTCAAACAGTTTTATAGTACAACTTTGTTTTTTCTAAAACAAAGCCTAAATTTGCTACTTTTCATCAGCTCTACTCGATCAGTAATTTTTTCATCAGCAACAGAGCCTAAGGCTTCGTTTAGGTCCGGTTCATGCGGTCGTGACCGCTTGACCGGTGAAAATAAGTCCCCCCAAACGGAGCCTAAGTTTGCAAACTTTTGTAAGTCCCAATAACGGCCCTTAAAAAAATATTACGAGTATTCATTTATTTTCTTTAATATCTCCCAACTTTATTATAATACGACACTTATAAGAATATGTAGCTTAGATGCCATAATTTTTTTCTTTTTGAAAAAACAAAAACAAAATACTAATTTACATGATGCATCACATTATCAAAATATTATCTTTAAATACTTAATTATTATTTGAATTATTTATAAATTAATGTCATGTCATTATTGTTAGTCAACTGCCAACGTGGATGAAATTGAATAATTTATTATTTGTACCATTTTTTGACTTTATAAATTTTAATAAATTCGGATAGATCAGGGGCATGAATGTGTAATATAATATAAATACTAAGGGTTAATTATCGGGATATTCTCTTGAAATTTGTATAGTTACAGTGACCTCCCCTCTAGGTTTTAAAATTACAAAATCCTCTCCTATTAGTTTGCTCCGTTGCAAGAAAATCCTCCATTCGAAATATTGGATGAAAAGTGATAGATTAAGTTAAAATATTGAATCAATTCTCTTTGGATCCGTTCGTTTGAACGGAATTGGCTTTCTGGAATTGACATTCGTGATTAGAAATCTAATTCTAATGTTCGGAGCAACAAAATTTATGCGGATATTGACTTTCATGTAAGAACTCATGGCTTTGACTATGAACTAAAAAATCAAATCATCAATTATTACCTCCGCCCATGAGTTTTCCGCATAATCGAAGGTTTTTGCCAGAGTTTTTCGACCAACGCGCGCGTTTTTCGCCATGGTGTGTTTTACGGTCGGACACGTGTTTTTCGGTCGGGCGCGTATTTTTTGACCAGACGTTCATTTTTCGCCCAGACGGGCGTTTTTTTCGCCAGGGAGCGCGATTTTTCGCTCGAGCGCACATTTTTCACCCGGGCGCGTATTTTTCTCCCCGGCGGGAGTTTTTTCGACCGGCCGGGTGTTTTCCGGCCTGCCGTGCATTTTTCGTCTCGACACTCTTTTTTCGCTCGGGCGGGCGTTTTTCGCCCAAGAGCGCGTTTTACGGCCGGACGAGCATTTTTTGATCCAGCACACGTTTTTTGACCATCTCGAATGTTTTTCGGCCGGGCGCACATTTTTCTGCCCGTGCGCGCATTTTTCGGCCGAACACGAATTTTTCCATCCGGGCGCGCGTTTATCGCTCGGGCGCAGGTTTTTCGCCCGAGCGCGGGTTTTTCGCCCGGGCGCGGGTTTTTCACCCGGGCGCGCGTTTTTTGCACGAGCGCGTGTTTTTCTCCATGAAGCGCATTTTCCGTGCGGGAACATGTTTTTTGCCCGGGCGCACATTTTTCGCCAAATCGTGTTTATTATGGCCCGGGCGCTCGTTTTTTGCTCTAACGCGCATTTTTTCCTAACATCGCATTTTTTGCCCGGGCCAAAAAATGCACTCCCAACCAAAGAACTCGCGATCGGACAAAAAATGGGGTCATGGGCCAAAAAACACACACCTTGGCGAAAAACACGCGTCCTGGAGAAAAATGCGCGCCCGGGAAAAAAATGTGCACCTGGGCGAAAAAATTGCGCTTGGGCGAAAAACGCATGTCTTAAAACATATTATGCAATTGAATGTGTTCGGCGCTGACGCCTATTTTGTGTTTTACAAAATTATTGTATAATGTTAATTCAAATACCAATTCCATTATTCAGCCAAACAAATTTTGTATCTCAATTCCAATTCTGTTGACTGAATTCAATCTTACAGCCGAACAACAAAATTGAAATTATGTACAAAGCCAATTCATGTAGATATTGGTTTTCGTCGAAAAGCTAATTCCAGAAAGTAAGGGTGTGCACAGAAAACCGAAACCGACCAAACCGACCCGAACCGACCCAAACCGAACCGAATTTGGACCGAACCGATTAGTTCGGTTCGGTTTCGATTTTGGGGGCCTGAAAACCGAGCCTATTCGGTTCGGTTTCGATTTATAGGGTCGATAAACCGAAAAAACCGAACCGATTATAAGTTTGGACTTGAAGTTTGTTCCGTCGTATTAAAACATGAGGTTGTGAGCATTGAGTTTGAAGTTGAACCCAAAATAACGAGGCCATGTAATATCACTTATCTTATCCTAAGTTTGTAACAATTACCCGAGTGTGAACGAGTAAATTAAATATGTTGTACTTATTTATTTTTATTTTAAACTAATACTTGAACTTATTGTATTAATTGTACAAGTTAATATAAATGTTATTGTGTTTTTTCAATTTCCCTTTAATGTTGATGAACTGCTTTCTAGATTTACTATTAGAAAATCACTTGGACAAACATTAACATTTATTTTGGGGGATAATATATTTTAGGTTTACCGAAAAAACCGAACCGATGTTAAAAAACCGAACCAAACCGAACCGAACCGATCCATTTCGGTTCGGTTTCGGTTTTTGGTGTGTAAAAACCGAGCATATTCGGTTCGGTTTTGGTTTTATCTAAAACCGAACCAAACCGAACCGAAACGCTTGCAGGCCTACCAGAAAGTCAATTCCATTCAAACGAACGGACCCTTAGGCTCCGTTTGTTTGGTAGGTTTTGTAGGAAGGAATTGGTTTAGGGCAATCCAATTTCATTCACAAACGTTCGCTTAATCTTTTATTGGAGGTAATTGGTTTTCCTCCAAAACCTACCGGGTTGGATCCATTAAGAAAATAGCTTATGGTGAAAACCTTCCGATTTTGGTCGATTTTGAGAGAAAGTCAGTGTTCTTTTCTCTCTTAAAGTAGTGATTTCTATTTTATCAGCATTATTTGATAATGATTACTATTTTAGTTAATTTAAATATTTTTCCGATTTAAAGACGTTAATTATCCATGATTAAAAATCTCGCAAAAATCTGTGCCTGAAAACCATCCTACAGCCAAACAGAAAAATTAACAGTTTTCAATTCCTGTGCGTGAAAACCATCCTGCAAACGAACGCAAGAATTGAGTTTAGCTCAAAATCAAAACCTTTAGGCTCCGTACGTTTGGTAGGTTTTGAGAGACAAGAATTGGTTTTGGCCGAAAACCTATGCCGCATAGGTTTTGGAAATGAGCCAAAAACAAATTCTTCTGTTCGTTTGGAGAAGGTTTTGAGAGAAAATGATTGTTATGTCAAAATGATGATAAACTCCGACCAAAATGATGATGAACTCCGGCCAAAATGATGATGAACTCCGGCCACAATGATGATGAACAGTGTCAAAACTATCCCAAAATCCATCTAAATAGGTAAGTTTTGGGCATAGAAGAATTTTTCAAAAAATAAAACAAATGGGTTTTGGGCCAAAACTAATCACCTCCTTTATAATAAGCAAACAAAAACTAGAAGTGTCCGTTCGTTTGGACGGAATTGGTTTTCTGGAATTGACATTGACGATTAGAAATCCAATTCTAATGTTCGGCGCAACAAAATTTATGAGGATATTGGCTTTTATATGAAAATCCATGCTTTTACTTTGAACTAAAAAAATCAAATCGCCAATTCTTACATCCATACATGAGTTTTCCGCATAATCGAGTGTTTTTGCCAGAGTTTTTCGGCCTACGCGTGTGTTTTCCTGCCGGGAGTGAGTTTTTTCGCCGGACGCGTATTTTTCGGTTGGCACGTGTTTTTCGGTCGGGCATTCATTTTTTGCCCAGACTTACATTTTTCGCCCGAACGCGCGTTTTTCGATCGGCCGTGGGTTTTTCGGTCGACCGGGCAATTTTCACCCGGGCGCGCGTTTGTTTTGCCCGGGCACACTTTTTTCGCCCGGGTGCGCTTTTTTCGCAAGAACGCGATTTTTCCGGCCGAACGCGGTTTTTTCCGGTCTAACGCGATTTTTCCGGTCGGAAGCGAATTTTCTGGCCGGGCGCGATATATTTTGCCCGGACGCGAAATTTTTTGTCGGACGCGATTTTTTCTGCCGAGCGCGTTTTTTTTGCCCGTGCGCGTTTTTTCGACTGGGCGCGCTTTTTTCGCCCGGGCACTGTATTTTTCGCCCGGGCGCTGTATTTTTCGCCCGGGTGAGATTTTTTCCCCTGGGCGCATTTTTTTCGTAAAAAATCGCGTAAGGTCGAAAAAAATGGGCCCAGAAGAAAAAATCGCGCCCGGGTGAAAAAAAACACGCCCAGGCGAAATAAACGCGCCCGCGCGAAATAAACGCGCCCTGGCGAAAAAAATGTGTCGGGTCGCCCGGGCGAAAATATCGCTCCCGGGCGAATAACGCGCCCGCTCGCCTGGGAGAGAAAATCACGACCGGGTGAAAAAAACGTGACCCGACGAAAAAAAATACGCACGAGCGAAAAAAATGCGCCCGGGAGAAAAAATCGCGCCCGGGAGAAAAAAAACACGCCCTGGCGAAAAAAATGCGCCCGGGCGAAAAAATCGCGCCCAGGAGAAAAAATAACGCACGACAGAAAAAAACGCGCCCGGGAGAAAAAATCGCGCCCTGGCGAGAAAAACGCGCCCGGGCGAAAAAAAATGCGGCCGGGCGAAAAAGGCACACCCGGGCGAAAAAATTGCGCGCGGGCAAAAAAAATGTGCCAGGGCGAAAAATTCTTGCCCGGGCGAAAAAAAACGCGCCACGGAGAAAAATACGCGCCCGGGCAAAAAATTGCGCCCAGGCGAAAATTCGCGGTCCGTGCGAAAAAAACGCGCTTGGCCGCGAATTTTTCCATCCGGGAGCACGTTTTTCGACCAATCGCGCAATTTTCGCCAGGCCGCGGGTTTTTCGCTCTGTCACGCGTTTTTCGCCCGGGCAAAATAATGCGTGCCCGGGAAAAAAAAGCGCATCTGGGCGAAAAAATTACGCTTGGGCGAAAAATGCGCTTCTTTAAACATATTGTGTGATTGAATGCATTCAGCGCTGACGCATATTTTGAGTTTTATAAAATTATTATATAATGTCAATTCCAATACCAATTCCATCATTCAGTAAGGGTGTGCACAGAAAACCGAAACCGATCAAACTGACCCGAACCGACCCAAACCGAACCAAATTTGGACCGAACCGATCGGTTCGGTTTGGTTTCGGTTTGAGGGGGCTGAAAACCGAGCATATTCGATTCGGTTTCGGTTTATAGGGTCGATAAACCGAGAAAACCGAACCGATTATAAGTTTAGACTTGGTGTTTGTCCCGACGTATTAAAACACGAGGTTGTGAGCATTGAGTTTGAAGTTGAACCCGAAATAACGAGACCATGTAATATCACTTATCTTATCATAAGTTTGTAGCAATTACCAGAGCGTGAACGAGTAAATTAAATATGTTGTACTTATTGATTTTTATTTTAAACTAATACTTGAACTTATTGTATTAAGTGTACCAGTTAATCTAAATGTTATTGTGTTTTTTCATTTTCTCTTCAATGTTGATGAAATGTTTTCTAGATTTACTATTAGAAAAGCACTTGAACAAACATTAAAAATTATTTTGGGGGATAATATGTTTTAGGTTTACCGAAAAACCGAAACGATGTTAAAAAACCGAACCAAACCGATCCATTTCGGTTTGGTTTCGGTTTTGGGTGTGTAAAAACCGAGCCTATTCGGTTCGGTTTCGGTTTTACCTAAAACCGAACCGAACCGCTTGCAGGCCTATCATTCAGTCGAACAACTTTTGTGTCTCAATTCCAATTCTATTGACTGAATTCAATCTTACCGCCAAACAACAAAATTAGAATTATGTAAAAAGCCAATTCATGTAGATATTGGTTTTCGTCGAAAAGCCAATTCCAGAAAGTCAATTCCATTCAAACGAACGGACCCGAATTGGTTTTGGTCAAACACCTTCCTGCAAAACCATAGGTTTTCTGTGAATGTCAATTCCTTCCTAAAAAACGTCAAACGAACAAAAAAATTGGTTTTGATATACCCAAAATCAATTTCTTACTCTCAAAACTCGCGAAACGAACACAGCCTTAAGTTTTTAATTTTGAACCAAAATCAATTCTTTTCAATCAAAACCTACAAAACGAACAAAGTCGTAGGTTGATTCACATAATTATGTGATATAATAGACTATTATAGACTTGTAAGAACATATTCAAAACAAATTAATGCTAGACATGGTGCAAGGTGTTAAATTCCAATATTGGTTTCTTAATTCTCGCACTTTTTTTGTATAGTACTATTGCTAAATTATTATTTCACCGTTTCATGCCTGATCGGCGATTACCAACGATTACTAGCGATTCCAGCTTCATACAGATGAGTTGCGGTCTACAATCCAAGCTGAGAACTATTTTTGGAGTTAGCTCACCCTCGAGGGGTCGTGACCATTTGTCTCGGCCAACGTACCACGTGCGTCGCCCAGGGCATAACATGCATGATGATTTGCCATAATCCTCGCCTTTCTCTAGCAGTTTGTTCAGAGTTTCAAACTAAATTGTGGCAACTAAACAAAGGAGTCGCACTCGTTGAGGGACAAAGATAAACACCTCACGACACGAGCTGGCGACAACAATACACCATGTACCACCGCAAGTAGCTAGAAACACGGTATTGCTACCATTAATGCAAAACTAGAAATAAAATAACACAACAAACTCAAGATTTATGTGGTTCAATCTAAGATGTGCTATGCACGCGAGCAGCAACATGTCATTCCTCTAGAAGGAAGAACGTATACGATTACAAGAGGGGATATGTTTCGCTTCGGCCCACGGGCGGACCCATGTTAAGACACGGTCGAGCAAGTGCCCGACCGTGTTTTTCGCGAATTTAGAGCAAGGTGCGGCGTGCGGGCAAGGCGATTCACAATTTTTCCTGGGACGGTGCTCGCGATTCGCGATTTGCTGGGATGGCAAGGCGATTCGGGGACGGTGCTCGTCGGGGCAGTGCGCAATCGCACCTGGTACGCTTCGATTTTTCCTGGGACGGTGCTCGAGCACCGGGGCAGTTCGCAATCGCACCTGGTAGCACCTGGTACGCTTCTTCTTCTTCTTCTTCTTCTAATCTTCTTAATGTTGCAACCCCCCTTCTTCTCTCCCTGCCCCCTGTTTTCCCCCTCCTCCAGTCCTCCTCCTTCCTAATCTTCTTCTTCTTCTTCTTAATGTTGCAGTCCTCCTCCTTCCTAATCTTCTCCATCTTTTGTTGATAGTTGATACATTAGGCTTTTGCAAGGAAATTAATAATTATGTTGGTAGTTATGTTTAGAATAATTATCCTTCTAATATTCATCAGAGTATTAATTTTGCAATCTTCTTCAAATTTGACAGGACATTCGAGCACTTTTTCCATCTGATTGCAAGGAAATTCAAGCTTACGGCAAGGACGCAAGGTCCATTCTTCTTCCTCACTTAGATCTAGGTAGGATATAAATTATATAGAGATAGATATAGATTTAGGTTTGTGATTTAATCCAGTTTGGTATAAATTTAGGTAGGATATAATTTAACACCTATTTTTAAACACGTATTCAGCTATTTTCAAAAGAGTTTTATGATTTCAATGTTTTGTTTTGAATTTTCAAAAGAGTTTTATGATTTCAACGTTAACTGAAATGTTCCTCTTGATTTAGTCCGTCCCTGTGATGTTTGTGATGTGCATATCGATTAGCCATAGTTGCGCTAACGGGAATGTCCCGTCGGTTTTTTGCAGCGTGTTTAATTAGTGGCCAATGGAGAATTCTTTTTCTAAAAAGGGAGCATGTCAAAGTTCGATAGATTCTCAGGAGTTAGTTCTCACTGGTAAAAGAAGTCGCGTAGAAGAATTCAAAATAGAAGATTTACCTTCAGATCCTGGCCTAAGAAATCCAATAAACTCCTACGATGCAAATATTCAAGCGTTAATACGAAGATATTACTTGCAGAAGGGTCCTTGTCAACCTCATTTAGAAAGTTTTCCCCAAACAAAAATTGGAAACAAAGCTCGACGCTTTAACAAGAATTGGTTTAACGAGTTTAAAGGCTGGTTAGAATACAATATATAAAAAGATGCAGCATTTTGTCTTTACTCTTATGTTTTCCCTCAGAGGTTGTGAGCCTACTTTACTATTAAAGGATTCAGAAATTGGAAAGAGAAAACTGTATTGGACAGACATGTTGGAAATCACACTACTCCACACAATGCTTCTAGAAAACTGTGTGAGGCTATTAGAGGATTCAGGAATTTAAAAGAGAAGCTAATTACTGGCTAGTTTTCAGATTGTTAAAGTTAGCTTGCCTCCTAGCTGTTGCAACAGCTAGCGTTGAAAGAACATTTTCTGCAATGAAGATAATAAAGAATCGTCTGCGAAACAGAATGGGAGATGAATGGATGAATGATTGTTTGGTGACGTATATTGAAAAAGACGTTGCAGATACAATTACAAATGAAGAAATTATTTCACGTTTTCAGAGTATGTGTCAACGTAAAGCATCATGTTGATCTGTAAGTTTTTATAATGTTTTGTTTTGAATTTTCATGTAATTGCATTTTATTGTAATATTGTGTTGAATATTTTCCTTACATAAATATCCCTGCAAAAAAAATTCCGAGGGCGCTGCACACGAACCCCCGCTCAGGGGGCCCTGCTCCCGGAACCCCCCAATCGACAATACTTACATTGTGCCTGTGCGACTTCAAAATTCTAGTTCCGCCACTGCTTCGGCCTGATTGCCCGATCGAACCCTAAGATGTGCTACGTATGCGAGCAGCAGCATTGTCCGTTCTTTTGAACGATATTTGATATTCAAGAAACGACTTTGAGAAAACGGACGGAAAACAATATTGTTGTTCGTATGAACGATTTTAGAATGGAATTGACTTTTGGGTCCAAAGTCATCGATATTGAAGTAAACCTATAAAACCCTCCGTCGAATGTTTGGGTTTTGTCGTCAATTTTAAGATTTAGCATTCAAGAACTGTAAACTCACCCGGGCACGCATTTTCGCTCGGACGCGCATTTTTCTTCTGGGCGCGAATTTTTTCGCTGGAGTGCGCAATTTTCGTTAGGGCGCGCATTTTTTTGCTAGAGTGCGCAATTTTCACCCGATTGCACATTTTTTGCATGTGCGCGCGTTTTTGCCATGACGTGCGTTTTGCCCGGACGCACATTTTTTTGCTCGGTCGCAAAATTTTATCGCCCAGGCGTGTTTTTTTTTCTCCGCCCGAGTGCTCTTTCTTCACCCGAGCACACATTTTTCGGCCGCACACGTTTTTTTTGCTCGGGCGCGTATTTTCCCTCGGCCACGCATTTTTCGTCGCTGAATTCCATCCTACAGACAAACAACAAAATTGGAATTCAACACAAAATCAATTCCCGGGGATATTGGTTTTAAGTTGGAAAGTCAATTCAAAAATGTCAATAACCCTGAATAGATTCTAATTAATTTTAAAATCATTGTTTTCGTGTGCCTATGATATTTACAGTTATTCAAACCATCTATATTTGGCCCTCAATTTCATTCATGTATCTTTAAATTATTTAATGATCTTTACGTGCAGTGGCGGATCCAGAAAATTATAATTTGGGGTGCACACAAAATTTCTAAACACAAATGCTAGCGAATAGTCAACTTTGAAATTAATTTTGGGGGTGAGTAGGAGGGTCGTGGATCACATGTTGGAAATTAATTTTGGGGGTGCACATAGCTGAACTTGGTCTGCGAATAGCTGAACTTGGTCTGCGAATAGTCAACTTTGGTCCGCGAATAGCCAATATTTGTCCCAAAACAAAATAGTCATGTTACATGAGAATGCTTCCATCTTATCAGAGCTCTTTCTCCCTCATCTGACCACCGTTTTTGACATATAAGTAGTCAAAATCCATTGCCTCGACGAGGGGAATCCAAATCCACTAACAATTTTGAAAAATAATGGGAGTGCCAGTGTCCCTCGGGCCCCCCTCTAGATCCGCCCTTGTTTACGTGGAAGTAAGATTATGCGGTTAGTTATCTTCACTATTGTTGCGGATCGCTCGGGGCCTTTGGTAAATAGGGCAAATCGACCGCCTTAGCCTGCTAGCGCCCGAATGTGCAAACAGATAGGGGGTCTCCGGGGAGACAGAGTCCAAGAGCTGATGACGTGGAAAACCCGCAATCGGGGTGAAAAACTATGCGGTCGGAGTTGTGTCAGCCTAACCTTCACTATGCTTTGAGTTCTTCTACATATTCGTCCTTGAGAGAGCGAGGGCGACAGGTCGCGCCTCGTTACAATGATGGAGGTGAGAGAGAGAGAGTCTGCTACCTTGCTCCAATATGGGTTTGCCCCACAGGTTCAAGTTTCGTCCATGCCACTGCGGGCCTTCGGTTCCATGATTGTGGTCTGCCAATAGCGAGCTCCAAGCCTCCAAGCGGTCTGCCGATAGCGAGCTCCAAGACTCCAAGCGACCCGCTGATAGCGAGTTCCAAGCCCTCAAGCGGTCTGTTGATACAGGTTCCAAGCCTCCCAGTGGTCTGCGGATAGCAGGCTCCAAGCCTCCAAGCGGTCTGCTGATAGCAGGCTCCAAGTCTCCCTGCGGTCTGCGGATAACAGGCTCCAAGTCTCCCTGCGGTCTGCGGATAGCTGGCTCCAAGTCTCCCTGCGGTCTGCGGATAGCAGGTTTCGTGTCTCTAATCTGTAGAGAGAGAAAGGGAGAGAGAGAGAGAGAGTTCCCCCTCCCTCCAAAAGTATCCAGATGAGAATAAAGAGGTCTATTTATAGGCTTTTGAAGGGGTGGTCCGATAATTACACCCGTTAATTACTGGACCGGCCAATAGGATCGCTCAGATTCTTTCACGCGGATCACCGAATTTTTGGAAAAGACGGCCCTACCCCCAAACACTAAACGGGTGTAGCTGGAAGGAGGAGGAGACGGCGTCTGGCTCGTCCTAGGGCGGTGGCGGCCTAGGGCGGTGGCGCCCTTGGTGGCCGCGGCCAAGGGAGGTCGCGGCCTTGGGCGGTCGCGCCCAAGGTCGTGGCTGTTGGAGCTTGCTTTCCGCATCTCTTGGTTTGAGAATAACAAATACCGTGTTGTATTTGATCTAGTCTTTTGTGTGTTTATAGTGGCCAGGTTATATAGGTTTAATGAGGAGACAAGTCCTCGTTCATGGGCATGATCCGAGAACGACAAGTCTCAGGTTGGATGAGTTTTGTGTGCTGATCTTAAAATGACCATAACTTTCAATCCAGGAAGAGTTACGGAATCTGCCACCCCATTTCGGAGATGAGAACGACTCAATCTACAGTCTGGAGAAGTTTCGGATGGCAAAAATGAAGAGGAGATGTCGCCCAGGCGATAGTCACTGTCGCCCAGGCGACAGTCAATGTCGCCCAGGCGACAGTCAATGTCGCCCAGGCGACAGCAGAGAAGTTACAACTACTTTCCCCCACGGCAGCACGACGAAAAGCAGTTTTGCGATGTCGGAAATCCGACATCGATGTCGCCCAGGCGACAGCTCGGAGGTTACAATAACTGCCCACGACAGCACCACGACCGGCAGTTTTGCGCTGTCGGAAAATTCCGACAGTCACTGTCGGAATTTCCGACAGCGATTTTCTATAAATTGACACATTGTGTTCGTGCATTACAACCAACTAAAGATTCTAAGTCCCTTCCTGAGTGCATTCCATCCAGAGAGCTCCAGAACCTCATGAACTCCCATTTATGCTGAGAATGTTTGAAATTGAAGACGAGATCGGACGCGCTTCTACATCAAGGATCATCTGGAGGCTTCAACCTTCCTTTCAGAGATCTGAATTTCTAGGGAGTTCTTATTTTATCTTGTATTTTCATTTATATACATTTTACTTTGTATTGGTAGGGAAAATCGCTTCCTTGTGCGGAGCGTCTAAGTCCTTGCGTGGCTTAGGGGAAAATCGCTTCCTTGTGCGGAGCGTCCAAGTCCTTGCGTGGCTTGGTGGGAAATCGTGGCCTTGTGTGCTACGTCTAGATCTTGGGAAGATCTAGAGGATAGGCTTGGGCTTGGTCTAGGGAGAGACAAGTGATAGCCTTCCGATCCTTGGGAGAAGGATTGGTAAACAAAAAGAAATTTACATTTGTACGCCTCCGATTTCTAGCGATATAGAAATCAAATTTATGTAAACACTTTTTCATATATATAATCATGTCTCTTTTGTGTTTACTTGATGTGTATCATTTGGCGTAATCTCTATTATATTGTGTTCTAAGTTTTCAATTCTAAATCTAAATTGTTTATTTCAATCTCCTTCATTATAAAACAATTTAGTAATTATCTTGAAAATTATACAAAAAATTTTATTCCCTTATTCACCCCCCCTCTAAGGGCGCCGTAAGATCCAGCAATTGGTATCAGAGGAAGGTTATTCCAAATCGGCTTAACAACCGGGAATAATGGCGCCTCTTGATCATGATCTCGCTTCTACTAGTGGGGAAAATTTTAATATAAATGAAAAAGTATTATCACCACCATTATTTATGGGTGAAAAGTATAATGGGTGGAAAATATTAATGAAAAATTTTCTTAAGGCCTTAGATGAAAAAGTTTGGAATATTACTATTAAAAAGCCATCTAGCGTACTAACTAGAAACGAAATTATTTTAAATGCAAAATCTATGAATAGTATATTTTGTGCGTTAGACCAAAATATTTTCAAACTTATTTATATACTTTACCTACCGCATATGAAATTTGGAGTTTTCTTGAAAGAACTTATGATTCTCCTTCTACAGGTACGAAACATTCACAAGAACCGGAAAATATGCAAGCCTATGCAAATATTCAAGAAAGCTACACAAAGGATGGATCCATAGAATGCTCATCAAGCGGAAAGGATGATGGACACTCTTGTTTGGAAGAGGAAGATGAAGAAGACAACGTCACAATATTGGACTCAGTTGATGGCAACACATCAAGCAAAAGAGAAGACGGAAACTATTGCAAGGTAAGAAAATCTAAATCTTCTCTTTTTGTAAAAAATTCTATTTCTACATCTCGTATGCTTAAAATTGCTAAACGCAAAAATTTAAAGTTAAAAATTGCTAATTCAAAATTACGTTTAGAAAATAAATCATTAAAAGCAAACGATAACGTAGAATCAAATATTGATGTGTTAAATTCTCTTTCGCGCTCTTTAGTTAAAATTCCTATTCCTTGTCTTAATTGCAATTTATTAAAAGAAAAATTCAAGGAAATTGAAAAAGGGCTCTTAATTTCTAAAAGGCATAATGAAAAATTGATAATTGAAAATGATGTTTTATCTTGCAAGTTAATACAATTAAAATCTTTTGTTGAAAAATTTCAAATGTCATGTAAGGAATTTCATCATAAGATTTTGAATAACAAGGATAAATTAACTTACAAAATCATTTCTAAAAAGGATCATTTTCATACTTTAAATCAAAAGGAGTTTAGTTTCAAAAAGAATTATGATCCTCACAAAATTCTTAAGAGTCATTATTATAAGTCTCAATATATCTTCAATCATGACTCAAATTTAAAAACTCCTTTTCATGAAAATCAAACTATAAAATATAATCCTTCATATTATAAGAGTATGTCTATAAGAAAGAGTGGAAATGAAAATCATCAAAATAAGAATCAATCTTTTAAAACATATTGTAACTCACTCTTTCAACAATCACTTCTAAAGAAAGACAATCACTCTTATAAACTTTCAAAGAATCCATATAATAAAATTCATTATGATTATCATCATCAATCTATTTTGAAAAATAATTTGAATAAACATAAATCTCAAATGAATTATTTTTCAAACAAATATAATCATGTAAAGATGTCATAGAATCATAATATGAATTTAAAAGAAAAACAACCAAAGTATGAATGGAGGCCCAAAATTAAAAACGAAACACTAACTCCACTTGTAAAGGCCCATTCATCACTTTCTCTCCAAAAGCCTACTCGATGTATTTGGGTACCCAAAGGAACCATCCCACTTGGTCCCCTTTGGATACCTAAATCTCTTATTCATTAGAATTATCGTATTGCATGAAGTAGAAATAAATTAAATATGAAATATCATTACTCTACTTCATGATATGCTTAATTGCTTTTTCTTTTATTTGTTTTTCTTATTGTTGAGCCAACACGCTAAGGTCACTTAGATACATTATGAAATATGACTTTTACATTTTAAGCCTAACATATAACATTAAGTCATATATTTTTCAAAGTGATCTATATCTTATCTTTGATTGTTCTTTATCCTTTTTAAATCCTTTATCCATCTATGTCTTGAATTAACATTATCATTTGAATATTGAAAATTTTTTTAAGACTAATGAAATTTTTTTTAAAATGGATTTAAATGGTTTATTAAAGGGCTTAAGCTAAAAATTAAAATGCGCAATGTTATGATAATCTTCTATTTTATTTGCTGCATATGATAGCCCTTATAATGAAGAATATTATCTAGAAAAATTGAAAACAAAAATTCATCTAAACGCATGTTTAAATCTTTCAAAAATGCGAGTTTATGATCAAAACTTCAAACATCCATATCGTTTGATCCGCTCGCCTGATTTTTGCGTTTAATATATTTTTGGAAAGAGCACAAAAATCTCCATCCAATGGAAATCTAGGCTTGTTCATTTGAGTTCTCTTGGTGCTGTCAACTTTCCCAATTACAACTCCGTTTTTAAAAGCTATCTTAGTTTGCTTGATTTGGAAATTTCTGTGTTTATGAATTTTTTCATCACACGCTATCCTTAGAATAATTATTTCATATTTTATATTATGTGTGTGATGTGTGTCACCTATGTTTGCATGTAACTTAGACCTTAGAATCATCTTGTATCATTAAGATCAAATCAAAAGTTTAATCATTTCATTCTAGGTCTAAAGAAAATTAATTTGAAAACTTCTCATATTACATGCAACATAATATCCATTAATCCTATGTAATAACATTGCATTCAAACTCATCATCCTAGCATTGCTTCTTGGTCTATGCTTATATATTTATGCTGGGTAGAACACTTACAATGTTATTCAACTTTCATGATAACTATGTGATTTTGAAATTATAATAGAATACCAAAATTCCAACAAATACATAGTTTATGGATTAATCATTAGTATATATATCATGAAACTATATATCATCATGGAAAACCAAAGATCAATAAATCTAATTATCCAATGCAATTTTATTATAAATTTCAAAATGTTATATATGTGATCTTTGTTTTTGATATGATTACATGATCATCAATTTCTAGACTTAAAAATCAAACATGCTCATTCAAACGAAAATCACCAATTCATATTGTCATAAGTCTAGAAGAATTAGAATTTACACACATCATGATGATCTAACATATATTCTATGCAAAAATTCTCTTTAATCATAAATCATAATTCATGTTCTATCAAGACATATCTCAAATCGATAATAGGAATTATGAATCTTATGATAAAAATTATGAATAATGTTTTCTTTACATTATTTGATGTATTGATCTGCTTTGCTAGTGATTGCATGTATCTCTCATATTTGTAGACTCTAGAATCAACTTTGTAATGAAAGTATAAATCAAACTAAATCATCACTCCATTCTAGATCTATAATTTGAAATTCTATTTTGGAATACATCCAATATTAATATTAATCTTATAACATGACATGAAACCCAAAACTCATCATACTAGCATTGTCACTTATTGAATATTAGTAATTGTGCTAGTTATCTCATTTCGTCATCTCATAAAAAGTAGAAAAGCAATACGGATTTATATAACTCATCACATTAAACAAAACCCATAGTTTTTATATCAACCCTTAGATTTAAAAGCATAGGTTGTCCAAAAGATTATTTCACCTATGACTTTATATCTCACAATAGCGGGGGCGTAGGGTTGTATGCATTAGAGACCTAACCTCTAAGTCATGTCTTGTCCTTAACCAGGGAGGGTTCCAGTGGGGCCTTGCGAGGCACTGGGGGGAAAGAGTGCTAGGTTGAGTGTTCTCTAGTGTGTGCATATGAGACTAACACCCCATCCTACGGCATGCGTGCAGCTCCTCATGCCCATCCGTCACTTAGTACGGGGCTAGGGTGTAGACATTTAGTCGGGGTAGTTTCTAATCTTAGGACATACCTATATTATGTACTGCATGAACATTTTATTTACTTATCACTTAAATCATGCATATTTTGGGTTGTTTAATAAAAATGTCCTCATGTGTTTGCATAATTTATCTTTTTGAGCTTAAATGTTTTTGTAAAACACATGTATTTGAAAAAGCTAAAGTTTTATGCAAATTTGAGCAATCAAGACATCTCTGAAAATTCTGAAATTTCAGCATGGAACTACTCTAAGGACACTTAATCAAAATAAAAAATCAGATTTTTAAAATTCTCAAAAAATCGAGTACTGTTTCCAGCGCTAGCGCTAGCGCCGACGCTAGCGTGGGTGTTGGAATTTTCTGATTTTTAAAATTTCTGAAAATCCATACAAATATGTTGGTTCATATTTTCTACTTATTTGTTGTGTTTCTGACTTTTGTTATTTTTGTTTTATTTATATTATGAAAAATCAACTACAAAAGATCAAAATTCAAAAATACAAAAAAAATTTTTGCTATTTGTGTTTTTAATCATATTATGAAAAATCAACTACAAAAGTTCAAAATTAAAAAAATATACAAAAATATGTTTTTGTTATTTTTTTTTATGAAGAATCTACTACAAAAATTCAAAATTCAAAAATTACAAAAATATGTTTTTGTGATTTTCTGTTTTTATTTGATTTAAAAAAAATGATTAAACTTAAAAAAAAAACTGTATGATCTTTATTGCCAATATCAAACATGTATGAATTCTATTATTTAGAATTATTTACAATGTTAAAATTTATTTCTTGAAATTTCTATGAACATTATTTTGATTATCATGCTTTGATATATCTATTTAAGTGCATCAATTGTATTGAAAAATGTGTAGAACCAAGCTTAGCACGCCTCTAAGTATGAGTAAATGTTTTATGATTGATAATGATATATTTCACTCACTTATTTTGGTAATCAACATGTGTGTCTAAATCTAAAATGCTTGCTTGTGTATTGTATTTGTACAATGAATTAAAACTTGCATAAGTTTTTTACCTACACTACATTTGAATTGCACTTATGAAATTTAGAAAAGTGGTTAAAAGTTAAAAAAAAATTGGGTTTGCAAAACAAGTGTATTCGGAGAATGTTGTCTCACAAATGTGAACAAAAAAAATATATATATGTAGACAAATATAACTCCACCAAGCACTACTTGAACCTCCTGATAAGTCTTCATAAGCATTGTGAGGTTGAGCACCTTGGAAAGAATAGTAAAGTGGCTTGTGCAAACCTTAGTTATTACACCACTTTGTTAAAAAAAAAATTTTAAATTATGTGCATTAAAAGTGTGTGAAAGTAATTTACTTATGTTTTATTGTGCACTTTACTTTACATATGTCTTGTATTTTGATGATTTAAATCAATTGTTAACATTGCCCAAAATACACTTATGTGCACATCATTATCTTTCATAACACTTCTTCTCATAAGTATTGGATTCTAATGCTTTATCTATACTACTCTTTATATAAAAATGCACTAGATAACCTATCATGATCTCTACAATGTTTTGGTATCTCTTGAACTTAAAATTAAGTAACATTGTAGTATAATCTCTCTTTAATATGTTCATTTCATGCTTGGCATCTTTATGAAAAACTTTGAGATTTCAAAAAGGTTAAAACATCTTTCAATTTTGAACTAAAACTCATATTTTTACTTATGCTTTTCATGCTTACAAAAAGGATGTTTCTTATAATCTTCCGCTTGCTTACAACTCTTATCTTTTTATTTGAAATCTCTTTTATATACTATGCTTCAACTCTTTATCATTTCATATATTTAAAAGCTCGATCATGCTTTGTTATTTAAATGCCTCCTTACTACCCTCACCCCACCTTCTTTTGATAATACCAAAAGGGGGAGATTAATTCAAGAAATCTAGAAGATTAAGGGGAGAATAATTAAATAATGCACCATTGCAATTAATTATAACATTTAGGGGGAGCATACATTTAGGGGGAGAATACAATTTAAGGGGAGTATATTAAAAAGTTTTCATGGAAAGCGTTTATTGCTCGATCATGACAACCCACTTTTGGTAATAACAAAAGGGGGAGAATAAAATGAGAAATCTAGTGACATATATATTTAGGGGGAGTAAAATCTGTCACGCAGTAAACCTTTTATTCATGCATATCTTTTATCGCACTTATCTATAAACTCACTAATTTCTCATTTGGGTATTTGTTATTATCAAAAGGGGGAGATTGTTGGAGCTTGCTTTCCGCATCTCTTGGTTTGAGAATAACAAATACCGTGTTGTATTTGATCTAGTCTTTTGTGTGTTTATAGTGGCCAGGTTGTATAGGTTCAATGAGGAGACAAGTCCTCGTTCATGGGCATGATCCGAGAACGACAAGTCTCAGGTTGGATGAGTTTTATGTGCTGATCTTAAAATGGCCATAACTTTCAATCCAGGAAGAGTTACGGAATGTGCCACCCCATTTCGGAGATGAGAACGACTCAATCTACAGTCTGGAGAAGTTTCGGATGGCAAAAATGAAGAGGAGATGTCGCCCAGGCGACAGTCACTGTCGCCGAGGCGACAGTCAATGTCGCCCAGGCGACAGTCAATGTCGCCCAGGCGACAACAGAGAAGTTACAACTACTTTCCCCCACGGCAGCACGACGAAAAGCAGTTTTGCGATGTCGGAAATCCGACATCGATGTCGCCCAGGCGACAGCTCGGAGGTTACAACAACTGCCCACGACAGCACCACGACCGGCAGTTTTGCGCTGTCGGAAAATTCCGACAGTCACTGTCGGAATTTCCGACAGCGATTTTCTATAAATTGACACATTGTGTTCGTGCATTACAACCAACTAAAGATTCTAAGTCCCTTCCTGAGTGCATTCCATCCAGAGAGCTCCAGAACCTCATGAACTCCCATTTATGCTGAGAAGGTTTGAAATTGAAGACGAGATCGGACGCGCTTCTACATCAAGGATCATCTCGAGGCTTCAACCTTCCTTTCAGAGATCTGAATTTCTAGGGAGTTCTTATTTTATCTTGTATTTTCATTTATATACATTTTACTTTGTATTGGTAGGGAAAATCGCTTCCTTGTGCGGAGCGTCTAAGTCCTTGCGTGGCTTAGGGGAAAATCGCTTCCTTGTGCGGAGCGTCCAAGTCCTTGCGTGGCTTGGTGGGAAATCGTGGCCTTGTGTGCTACGTCTAGATCTTGGGAAGATCTAGAGGATAGGCTTGGGCTTGGTCTAGGGAGAGACAAGTGATAGTCTTCCGATCCTTGGGAGAAGGATTGGTAAACAAAAAGAAATTTACATTTGTACGCCTCCGATTTCTAGCGATATAGAAATCAAATTTATGTAAACACTTTTTCATATATATAATCATGTCTCTTTTGTGTTTACTTGATTTGTATCATTTGGCGTAATCTCTATTATATTGTGTTCTAAGTTTTCAATTCTAAATCTAAATTGTTTATTTCAATCTCCTTCATTATAAAACAATTTAGTAATTATCTTGAAAATTATAGAAAGAATTTTATTCCCTTATTCACCCCCCCCCCCTCTAAGGGCGCCGTAAGATCCAACAGTGGCGGCCTTGGTCGGCCGCGCCCAAGGCCGGGGCGGCATTGGGCGGCCGCGCCCAAGGTCGGGGAGGCCTTGGGTGGACGCGCCCAAGGCCGAGGGGGCCTTGTGCGGCTACGCCCAGGGCCGGCGCGGCCTTGGGCGACGACGCTCCGGGCGGCCGACCCTTGCGCGGTCAGCCGCGAGCGTGAGTAGCCGCACGGGGATTGCGGCCTGCGCGTGCGATTCGGTGCGCCGATCGTGCGTGCGGGACGAACTTTTCTTGTGGGGAGGATTCCATACATGACGGGTTTCCTTGTGGTGAGGATTTCATAAGTGGGGATCTTCTAAATAATGGTCTTAATCCCATCAACTATTAAAAAAGAAAAAAATTTAGGTACGCATGATTACACAGAGCATGGTGCGGGAAAACATTTTGTGAGCTACAAATTTTTTATTTATTTTAAAAAAGTCGCGAAATATTGATCCATGTATTTTTACGGTCATTTTAAGTAGTCATGTGTATATATTTTGAGATGAATATACACTTATAAAAAAGTAAAATTTTCTAGTGTAAATTATAGCTGTAATTTATACTGAAAATACAGACCCTTTACAACTGTAACTGGAAATACGATTGTAATTTGCAAAGAAATTACAGACCCCTACGATGCCTGTGTAAGCACGCGTACAGAAAATTCTCAACATCAAATAGGGACCATGAGAATCTCTTGATAAACAATAAAATTCCTTGCTAATATATTATTTAGAAAGAATACAATAAAATTTCTTTCTAATATATATTAACAAGTTATTTAGAAACAATTCTTTCCTAAGATGAGCCTATATAAATTTAGCAAAGATAAAAGGGAATTGTTATCCGCAGATCGAAAATGGCTATTCATAAATTATTACTATTCGTAGCTCCGAATGAACTTAAATTTGTTATTCGCAGAGATTATTGTTATTCGTAGACCAACATAAACCTCATGCAAGAAGAAACCAATGGAAAAAAAATCTGGATTATTGGTGGATGGCAGAAACTTTTAATGGAGACGTCAGAAGCTTTACTCACCGGAGAAATCAGACGTTTCTTCGTCAGCGGCCAGGTGGCCTCCTTCGCTGGCGACCAGGTGGCCTCCTTCGTTGGCGACAAGTTGGGCGCACTGGATCTGGGGGTTCGAGAGACGGGCGAGCGGAAGAAACGAAGGACGAGGTTGCACAGATGGGAAAAAAAAATTTGGGGCTTGGTTTGTGAATAAAAGAAATGAATATTGGACGGGAATAATAAACACTCAAAAAAGACTATTATTGATCTGTGAATAGTCATTTTCGATCTGCGATTAACAAGGTCCTATTTTTCCTTTTAATTTGTAAGTAATTCTCTGCCACTACTTTATTGCAAGATATTTTTAATTCCTTTATTATGATTTTCTTTCTTGATTATAATTAAAAAATGAATTGCTTTATCAAAAAAAAAGTTTCAACCCATCTCTAGATTCTATTTCTATGCTATTAGAGATTATACTTATTTAATAATTATTTTGTCGTTAAGTATTAAATCATGTATGTCTACGAGAGAAGGTATATTCTAATTTCATTGAAATTAGCAGCAACAAAAAGTAAAAAAAAAATGATTTTAATCGTCAAAAAAAATTTAGCAACAAAATTATTGTTTCTAATTTAACAATAAAATTTTTTGTTTCTAATTTCATTACAAATCTGAAAAATTGTATTCTTTACTAAATTTATTGCTAATTATCAAAAAAATATTTTTCCTTTCTATACTTTCATTATTGCTATTTAGAGATTTTCTTGTAATGCTTTAACTAAAACCCTAAAACTAAAATTAGTTTATGTTGACTTTGAAATAGATTCTCCTTATTCAATTGGGAAAGCCGGCTTGAATTAGTTTATGTTGACTTTGAAATCAGGAACCGGTTTGATGTAGTGGCCAATATTAGGGCGACTTCCGTTTATCTTGACCAATTTAATAGAGTGATCACTCTATCAAACTCCTCATCTCAATATGAGGAGTTTGGTTTATCTTGAACTTAATTTAGTAGTTGTTTGGACAATAAACTCACCCATATTGAGATAAGATAGGCTTATCTTTTAACTTTATTTCTCATTTTTTAAATAATTATATATATAAGGTTAATTATCGGGACCTCCCCCGGGAGTTTGCATAATTACAGCAGGTTGCACCCCTAAGTTTTTCCGTTTACAAAAATGTCCCTTCCGTTAGAAATATGGATGAAAAATGAAAAAATCAGCGAAATTATTTTATGATATTCCAATTTTATCCTTTTATAATGATAAAATTTCAAGACGGTGCAATTACCATGACACCCCTCAGGAAAACTACAAAAATCATAAGAAAAACTATAAAAGGCTTGGGTCTTCATTTGAAGATAAGCAACCAAGAGGAAATGAGAGAGCTCTGAAGGTTTTCCGGCGAAGACTTAGAACTCCGCTGCTCTCCGGCTCGAGTGCTCACTTTGCTCGCTCTCTTGCTCATGCGTGGACTTAGATTTCCACAGTGTCTGCACTCGCGCCTTCTCCAGTGCCTGCTCCACTCTAGCGCCTCCTCCAGTGCCTGCTCCAGTGTCTTCTCCAGTGCCTCTTTAGAAGCGGCTCCTACGAGCGTGGAGGACTTTGCTTCTTTTTCACCTTCAAATACTTGTAAACGGAGCGGTGGCCTGTCACCCTCCCAAAAAATCTCATACTTATAACCTCAAGCAAATTAGTGGATTTTGTCGGCACCGAACCTACCCCGTGGTTTTTTCCTTTTCGAATTTTCCCACGTAAAAAGTTTTGTCGTCTTTGTTGTTGATTCTCTTTTAACTGTTTGCAATTATATTGAGTTTCTCTACTACTATGAGTGTACCCCACGCTACCACCTGAGCAAACCAAATACTGTGGCAGACGCCCTAAGTCGAAGATTGACTGCCACGAGCAACGACATGGAGTTAATAGCAAGAGAGACAATTTTTACCTTGGAGCAAATGAACTTCACACTGGCATTCCTATATTGCCCTCATAGTTATCAAGAATACTTGGATTGGATGGAGATCCATTGCGACATTAGAGAAAGAATTTGAACCGGACAAAAGAAGGACTCGAAGATGGAGTCAATCATTTTCTCCGTACATAGTGGACCTCAAGAGGAATACAGATTGTAGGATGGACCTCTACGTACGCTTCCCTCTCAGACTGTACATCCTGCCAGTTGGAGGACTAAGTGATTAGATTCTATGAGAGGCGCATTGTACCAAGTATTTTGTACATCCAGGGATAATTTATATGTACACTGATCTGAATAGAACATTATTTTTGGCCTGTAATGAAGGACATCATGATTTTAATGATGCATTGCGAGGCTTGCCGGCCATATGGTGAAGGTCGGGTGCAGGAGCCCTTGTGGAATGCTACAGTGTCCATCGGTATGAGAATGAAAGTTCGAGGACATTTTCATGGACTTCATTCACCACCTACTTTGCTTGTTATCTAGAAATGATTCAGTTTGGATGATAGTGGACATGTTCATGACCAAGGTAGCAAGATTTATGCCCAACCGATAGGGTGACCAAGTGGATGTCTTGGTCCGACTCTTCGTGGAGTAGATTGTGAGGTACCATAGTTTGTCAAAAATGATCATATCAGATTATGACCGTTTTACATCCAGAGAATGGAAGAAAGAAAGTTCAAGCCTATTTGGGGACTAGATTGGCCTTCAGCACAACACTCCACCCATAGACGGGCGAGATTTTTGTGACCGATTCTCGGATGAAATTTTTTTTCTGCCCGGGAAGATCTCCTAGGAGATTATTCGATCTTTATTTCGATATCCTAGGAGATCTGGCTCCCCCTCTCTCCGGGCCCATGAGCAAAAGTGCATGACACTTGTTATATATCCGTAGAGGCATTGGGGTGCGTCTAGGAAAAACTTCACTAAAAGGAGGTGGGGTCAGCGGTCAACGCATGATCGCCCGAGTTGAGGAGGTCGGGCCCGCCATTTTCACCGCTAACACGCAAGCACGCACGAAGCGCGCGTCGCGCCCCGCCATGACCGAACCCCGTTACTGGGGTGCGGATAGCCCGCGCCCCACTAGTGGGGTACGAATAGCCGCACCCCCCATAGTGGGGGGTGCGGCCAAACCGCACCCCATGTGGGGTGCGGCCAAGAGGAGTCGCCCCTCTCCCTCAGGAGCGGCCGCGCCGCGCCCGCCTTTAGGGGCGGTCGAACCGCCCTCCCCCGAAGCAAGGTTGGGGTGAGTCCCCCCTCTTCCGGCTCGCCGCCCGCTTTTCGGGCTCTGGGCTCCGTTCGGAGCAATTCCCCGTTCGTTACGCGCTCACTTTTTATCTTTTCTGACTTCTCTCATTTGTCTTCCTAGCATGCTCACTTTATGTCTTTCCAGTTTCTCAGATTTCAGGAACAGCTTGTCGCCTTTTTCGCCTCCAACAAAACTGCCCGAACTGCCCGAGGGGCAAGATGGTCAATTACGAAAAATGGCGATCTGTGTGCTCTGAACTGGAAAATATGATTCGTCCGCCAGGTGGTTACGGTGGTTACAACGGCAAAATTACCGGGCTACCCCCGGCCAAACCGCACCCCATGTGGGGTGCGTCCATGTCGCACCCATGGGGTGCGGCTTGGCCGCACCCCCCTTTGGGGTGCGGCCAAGCCGCACCACATGAGGGGTGTGGCCAAGCCACACCCCCCTTTGGGGTGCGGCCAAGCCGCACCCCATGTGGGGTGCGGCCAAGAGGAGTCGCCCCCCTCCCTGGGGCGCGGCCGCGCCGCGCCCAGGCCTTTAGGGGCTGTCGAACCACCCTCCCCCGAAGCAAGGTTGGGGTGAGTCCCCCCTCTTCTGGCTCGCCGCCCGCTTTTCGGGCTCCGGGCTCCGTTCGGAGCAATTCCCCGTTCGTTACGCGCTCAGAACGCTTCTGAGCGCGCTTAGCTCACTTTTTATCTTTTCTGACTTCTCACATTTTGTCTTCCTAGCATGCTCACTTTCTGTCTTTCCAGTTTCTCAGATTTCAGGAACAGCTTGTCGCCTTTTTCGCCTCCAACAAAACTGCCCGAACTGCCTGAGGGGCAAGATGGTCAATTACGAAAAATGGCGATCCGTGTGCTCTGAACCGAAAAATATGATTCGTCCACCAGGTGGTTACGGTGGTTACAACGGCAAAATTACTGGGCTACCCCCGGCCAAAGCTATAAAAGGAGCCCCAGGGCTTCATTTGAAGGGACCTTGCCTTCTGGACCCTGGAGAGCTTCTTGCAGACTTTCGCGGAATTCTCCTCCAGACTCGAAGATTTCCTTCTTCCCGAAAGCCGACTCAGCGTGCTCACTTTTGTTCTCTAGGGCGTTCTCACTTTTGTTCTCCACCTTTCTCAGAAGGAGAAAGGACTTAGTTTTTCTGGAGGTGGTCTGTCACCTTCGGAATTTTCTTTCTCTCTCTCTCTCTCTCTCTCTCTCTCTCTCTCTCTCTCTCTCTCTCTCTCTCTCTCTCTCTCTCTCTCTCTTTCTCTCTATTATTGTAACGAGCAGTGGCCTGTCGCGCTCGACTTCTAAGTCTATAATTATAATCCCCCAGAAGATAGTGGAAGTTTGGTCGACACAGCTCCGGCCACGTGGTTTTTTACCCTTTCCGGGTTTTCCAC
Organism: Dactylorhiza incarnata; assembly: GCA_033032865.1. Lineage (NCBI taxonomy): Eukaryota > Viridiplantae > Streptophyta > Magnoliopsida > Asparagales > Orchidaceae > Dactylorhiza > Dactylorhiza incarnata. The sequence continues at coordinate 354,548 of JAWHQI010000310.1, read as the reverse complement.
GCTAAAAAGTCCCAGTGTAATCAACGAATCTCAAATTGACTTTTTGTGCGCTTGGTTCGCTCCCGAGCTAAGGTAGTTCAAGTAAACCGGTCTACCAAGAGCCCTAAGTGACCCGCAACAGTTTGGCGCCGTCTGTGGGAATCAATTCCCAAAGTTCAGCAAAGATTACTGAAAGTGACGCTTACCGCCAACTGCAATGGCCAGAAGTAGTGCTCGCACCACTGAAGGTTCAATCCCGGAGGGGCGCGTCGACCCAGCTCCCTCCCACTCACTCATCAATGCGCCTCTCGCGGAAGAGGCAATGCTTACGCCTGCGACGGTGCTGGAAGGGCGCATTCGGCAAATGGAAGAGCAACAAGCCGAGATGCTGTCTCTCCTGAGAAACCTGGGGGCACCTCGAGTTCCCATTCAGCCTCCAACATCGAACGCTCCGCCACCCCCAGTTCCGAATCATGCTCCGGTCGAGGGAGCCGTTCGGGAAGATGAAGTCTCTGAATATTTCTCCGACGCTGCAAGCTCCGCTCATCCTGCTCCGCCGGTCAGAGGACCGGAGGCTGACCCCCATCACCCCCGCCAAGGAAGAGCTGCTCCCGTCCGAGCAGTGGAAACAGCCACGCGAGAGGAAATACGCGACATGATAGAAGAAGAGTACGCCCAAGCAGGACGACGCGCAACTCTCGCTCGCCGTCCCGCACACCACGACTCCCCGTTGTCGCCTCAAGTCTTGACTATTTTGAGTGTCGTAGCGCGTCACTACCTCACTATTATGAATAGTGGCCGAATGAACCCCGATTTTACTCCGGTCAGTTCCGTTAAACTCGTATGACCGATACGAGTGCAACGGAATTCGTTGCGCCTCGATCCGAGGTCGTTTGGAGAAAATGACTATTTTGAGTGCCGTAGCGCGCCACTACCTCACTATTATGAATAGTGGCCGTGCGAACCCCGAATTGACTTCGGACAGTTCCATTAGGCTCAAGTAACCTATACGGGTGCAATAGAACTTGTCCCACCTCCCCTCGAGGTTGTATGGGGAGTATGCTATTTTAGGACTATGCAGACCATCTCAGTGCAACGCATAAAATACGAAGTACACGAACCCGGAATCGCCCCCGACAAATCTTAATGGACCTCCAGGGCAACGAACGGTGTCACCTAAAATTGACCTCGGTCAACCCCCCCCCCCCCCCCCCCCAGCTTGAAATTTGTTGGAACAAGAAAAGAAAAAAGGGGGGGAGAGAGAAGCCCCTCCCCCAAAGGAGGGAGCTGCCCATGAATAGGCGCTCCCCCCCCCCCCCCCCTCTTTTAGGGCAAGGGGCAGGAGAGAGAAGGGAAGGGGAGGGGGGGTAAATATCTCCCCCCCCCCACTCACCCTCCCTTAACCCCACGTGGGGAAAAGAGGAGAGGGGGGGGGGGGGGGGGGGGGGGGGGGGGGAGGTCTCCCCCTTCCCTATTTAAGGAAGGGCACGACCCCCTCCCTCAAGCCCCCCCCCCCCCCCCCCCCCCCCCCCCCGACTCCTCCTCCTCCCCTGCCGGCTAACCCAGTCAGCCACCTCGCCGGAGCCCTGCCCAACCGAGCAGCCGCCTCTTTCCCCCACCATGGCTGACCACCTCCCAGCCGCTCGAGCTCCACCTCCCACACAGGTAGAATCTCCCCCCTCCTCCTTCTTACCTCCCGAGGGTAAGCCGAACCCCTCCCCGTCGCCGGAGCGCCACCAGCACCACCCCAAGCTTTGCAAAGCACGGGTGGAGGCGCTGGTCTTGGAAGCCAACCCCCCCCCCCCAGCGCCGGTGGTGGCGCTGGGGGAGCAGGTCCCCGCTCGGGAACCTTGGCGCCGACGAACGGAAGGCGGTCGGGCCGCCAAAGGACGCAGCCTCGACGGCGCCCGAAGCCTCTCCCTCCTCTGCTTCCTGTAAGGGGTAAAACCCCCTCCCCGACGGCGGCCGGCGGCTCCAGGTCGCCGGACCCCCGCCGGAGGTCTTCCCCCTACCCGGCGCCCCGACCAGGGGCGGCAGGGAGGGCCCTACACGAGGAGGCGGCGGCGCAGCGAGCCTGCATGGCCCATGCAGGCTGCGCCGCGCCTCCCCGTCCCCTCCTGCTCCATTTTCCGGTGGGGTCCGGCGGCGCCAGGCCGCCAGACCACCACTGGAGAGGTCGCTGACCCCTGGCGCTCTACCCGCGGAGGTGGCGGCGCGACAAGCATGCATAAAGCATGCAGGCCACGCCACCGCCCCCGCCCCCCTTCCTGCAATATTTCCGGCGGTGGCCGGCTGCGCCAGGCTGCCGGACCACCACCAGAGTGGTCGCCGGCCCCCGGTGCACCGACCGGGGGCGGCGCTGGCCCCAACCGGCCGCTACGCGGAGGCGGCAACGGCCGTCTCCCGTTTATCAAACGGGAGCCGCGCGATCTCCCCCAGGAGATCGTGCATCTCCTGCTTCCTTAATTACCGCCCCCGCCTCAACTTGTGTGCCCCCCACAGCGGATCCGCCACAGATCCGCTGTAGGGGCCGCAGGATGGCGCAGGGTGCAAGACCCATGCGCCTTCTCCTTTCCTCTAACCGCACCCCACTTCCCCTTTCCCCTTCCCCATTTTTCCTCAGAAAAATGGGGCACATTCAGGAAAAACTTCCTGAATGAAAAATGTGCCCTACACTAAGGGGCACCTCCAGTAATTTTTGGGGAATTTTAGGAAGTTAATTACTATTTTTAAAACCCCTCCAAAAGTTTATTTTAAGAAAATTAAAGGCCAGATGAGTTGGGAAAAATCACCAAAAATTATGGGTTCTAATTAATGGTGTTTTACAACTACTATTAAAGTCGGGAGGTGTGACCTCTTGTTTTTGTCCTTCAAAAGTATTATTTTCAAGCAAAATAAACGCCCGAAAGGGAGCGAAATTCAACGGAATAAATCGGCGTCCTCTCGACGTATATTTTAAATAAAGATTAAGTGTATCGATCTAAGGAATCGAATAAGTAAGAATATCTACGCAAAACTCGGGACGAAATCGCGGTGCGACGCCGCAATCCAATAATGCCGAGACAATCATAAAAGATCGAATCCACGGCAAAGGGAAAATACTAAACATCTCATGAAATGTAAATAAACTCTCAAAACGGAGCAGAACCCCTATGAACGGGGACAAAGCAGAACCTCCTCCTACGAACGGAGTCGACGTTGAAGCCTCCTCTTATGGAGTGATTGGACTACTAACCCGTTATATGTTTACTGCTTTCTGTACTTTCATTTAAATCCAGTCTCGCACTGGTCCCCCGCATCTACTTTCTGTACTTTCCATTCTCCAGTCTCGCACTGTTCTTGATATTATGGCCGCAGCTTTCGGCCTATTTTACTGCTTGATTTTATGGCCTCTGCTTTCGGCCTATTTTTCTGCGCTTGATTTTATGGCCTCTGCTTTCGGCCTATTTTTCTGCGCTTGATATTATGACCTCTGCTTTCGGCCTATTTTACTGCTTGATTTTATGGCGTCTGCTTTCAGCCTATTTTTCTACGCTTGATATTATGGCCTCTGCTTTCGGCCTATTTTACTGCTTGATTTTATGGCCTCTGCTTTCGGCCTATTTTTCTGCGCTTGATATTATGGCCTTTGCTTTCGGCCTATTTTACTGCTTGATTTTATGGCCTCTGCTTTTGGCTTATTTTTCTGCCGTTGATTTTATGGCCTCTGCTTTCGGCCTATTTTTCGCGCTCGATATTATGGCCTCTGCTTTCGGCCTATTCTACTGCGGCACTTATTCATATTTTAGTACTAACTGCAGCCCTACGCTGGCAAGCGGTGCTTCCCCTCCTTCCTGCAAGGCCTTAGTTGGGGAAACCCGGAGTTGAGCTTCTCCTCCTAGGTTAGCCCCAAATAAGGAGCCCTCATACCGCCCAGCCTCCCGGTCAAAAGTTGCGTGACCGGTCGAGTAAGAGTGTCGCGTCGATTTTTTGAAACACTTACTCTATGTATAAGTTTGAAGATTGCTTGGTATAATGGCGGGTCGGTCACACCCGCAGACCGTTCGTACCGGTGCGGGTGGGGTGATGACTCATGGCGACAGGGAGATGCGCACAGCGGATCGTTATTCCGAACCCGCTGTTTTACCTCCGCTGGTCGGCCTAAACATCGAATTCGCCGGATGTCGCACACATCCAATTAGTACACCAAGTTGTACAGGAGGGTCTGAGTGATACGGTACGACTACATTCAGAAGTGGCAAGACTGGCCACTGTCACCGACGGCCACATCGGTAAGGCCCGCGGGGTTAGCTCCCCTGCTTGAAATAAAGCGGTCTAAACTGTGTCGACACAGGGTCTTTTGTGTGTGTACGGGTTTGAATACCTGGGTGCGTGTATGTGCAAGATAGTGTTGTGTATTTACTATACTGCGCGATTACGGATAGTAGGGCGGGAGGCTCTTATATATATATATGTTTACCTGCTGCTAACCTTCTTCTTTGCTTCGGCTATTTATTTCTGTTCTTTAGCCGCCCCTGGATATGGATCCGGGGAGGGGATGTATTTTCTACTTAGCTCTGTGACTAACGGTTATTTCTTATAACCAATCACAGGAGACGGGACAGTGCGAAACCCCCGCACCACAGGATGAGTTACCATTATTGGAGATGGCCCGTTCGATTACCCCAGCCTCGCCCCCGGTCTTCCGCGACGTGAGTCCCAGAGTATAGGACTAGACTAGGATCTTTTGCCGATGTAGCCCCCGAGGCAGTGGTTGTAAACATTAGGCTTCGACCCCGTTTAAATATGTATATATAAGCTGTGTGCTTGGTTTTTCTTCTTTCGATTGCTTCCACTATGCATTCTGATATGATGTTGTGATTCTTGTGTCTTACAAGGAGACCGCTCAGTGCTTGAGAGGGTGGGACGTTGCCACCCGGAAAGCGCTAAGTGGTTGTTCTTGGGCAGTAAGATTCCCCCTCCTTGAACCCGGTTCAGGATTGGGGGGGGGGGGGGGGGGGTCTTACAAATGGATCAGAGCTACCACGATCCGACCACATGGGGCAGTCTTTAAATCCTCCCGTCCCCGGTTCCGTTTCTTGGTTCGGGACGAACCACGCAGCGGAAGCCTGGTAGACCCTTTAGGTTTAAGATTAAGGATTCGAGACTGCATGGTAGTACACCCGCACGCTTTCCGCTATCTTTTCGTTTCAGTCCTACAAAATTCCCTTATTTTTGCAAGTACTGATGTTCGTTTTGTTACTTCTCCAGATACCCGAGTCGAGTAACGGAAGGTCCTCCTCTAGGGATCAGTACCACCCTACCACTCCACCACCAGCCTCGGCCACTCCAGCCGCAGTTCCGTTTGGGGATACAGAGCTAGGACGGACCCTGATAGCATTGTTAGCCGCTTTCCAGACAGCCACCCTACGACCACCCCAACAGGCCACCGTACCCACCGATCTTCTGACGACATTCCGGGCGCTAAGGCCCCCCAGCTTCCGAGGTACCGAGTCATCCATTCAGGCCGAAGAGTGGGTGGAGAGGGTAGAGGAGCTCTTAGTCGGGATGATGTGCCCCGCCGTAGCCGTAGTGTCCTTGGTGGTGACCATGCTAAAGGGCTATGCCCGGGATTGGTGGAGGGCCGCCAGCCGCTCTACATTTAGAGGGCGACCACTCAGCACGATCCTCTGGGGGGAGTTCTCAGAGGCCTTTTTAGAGCACTTCATTTCAGATGCGGACCGGATGGCACTCCAGGAGCGGTTCCTGCAGATCCGGCAGGGAGAGAGGACAGTACCAGACTACCAGAGAGAGTTTATCCACTTGGCCCGCTTCGCGTGGACCTTAGCAGTTATGGATAGAGACAGGGATGCCAGATTTTATCGAGGGTTACGAGACGATCTCCGTCAGGCTCTGATCATGATTTCTCAGGCATCCTACCACACGATTACCTCGCACGCCACCGCTCTAGAGATGGATCAGCGGATGGTGGCCCAGCAGCGGAGGGGACACGTGGGTGTTACCCGGACTCAGGGTCGAGAGAGAGGAGTAGGCCCACGCAGACAAGACCAGGCCAGGAGACAGCGTCAGCGTCACCAGCCGTATAGGCAGGCACCCCCGCCTCGACCGGCACCTCCAGCCCCAGCACCTCAGCCCGCCCCAGCCGCACGACGAGATGTTCCCTTCGCAGGGAACTGCTACCTTTGTCAGCAGCCCGGGCACATACGAGCTTTTTGCCCTCAGGCGGTAGGTAGGCCCGGCCTAGGAGCCGTGCAGGGAGCCGAGGAGAGAGGACGAGGTGGACGCAGAGGACAGCCTGCAGGCAGGAGAGGCCAGGTCAGGCAGGGCAGAGCAGCACCCCTCGAGGCATACGCCTTAGATCTCCAGCACGGTCCTACTCCAGATGTAGTGATAGGTATCTACTTTCAGTAGTTTCGATATCCTAGAAGGATGTTATAGTTATATATCTATGTTATGACCTTTTGTGTAGCATGTATAGTCTCAACTCTTGTATATTTGTAAAAAAAACTCATGATCATGGTATATATGTATATTATCAGGTTTACCGGTGACACTCATTCCTTCGTCGCACAGAACTTCATCGCTGACAAGGGAAACACTGTACGATCATACGGGATGTCAATACGAATACGACTCCCGGATGGATCAGATATGACGTCCACAGAAAAGTGTTCCTTCCAAGCAATGCTAGGAGGAATAGAATTCGAAGTCAACGCGACCGTTTTGGCGATAACCGGATTCGACATCATTCTAGGGATGGACTGGTTGGCCGAGCACAGCGCCCAAATTAACTGTTCAACTCGGGAGATCCACCTCCAGAACCCAAATGGGCTGTCCGTCACACTAACGGGTATACCCTCTGTCACCCGCATTATCTTAACATCCGCACAGATAGTGAAAGCAGTCCGACGGAAGGACGAGGTATACCTAATTTACTTCGAGATGGAGGACAAGACACAGGTGCTCTCTAGAGTACCCATAATTCGGGACTTCCCGGACATCTTTCCAGAATCCCTTCCCGGGTTGCCCCCGCAACGGGAAGTGGACTTCCAAATTGAACTTACACATGGAGCCCAACCCGTGTCCCGATCTCCATACCGAATGGCCCCGAGAGAACTAGCCGAGCTCAAGATTCAACTACAAGAGCTAGTTGACGCCAGTTTCGTTCGTTCAAGTACCTCGCCCTGGGGAGCCCCAGTGCTGTTCGTTAAAAAGAAAGATGGATCCCTGCGTCTCTGTGTTGACTACAGGGAACTGAATAAGCTCACTGTCCGGAATACTTATCCCCTGCCCCGAATAGATGAATTGTTTGATCAATTACAAGGCGCGTCCGTCTTTTCCAAGATGGATTTAAGATCCGGCTATTATCAACTCAGAGTACGAGAAGAAGACATCCCCAAGACCGCTTTCAGCTCCCGCTATGGACTTTACGAATTCATGGTAATGCCATTCGGATTGACCAATGCCCCGTCCGCCTTCATGGCTTTAATGAATACGGTGTTTAAACCCTTCCTAGATCACTTCGTGATAGTTTTTATAGACGACATACTCATTTACTCGAAGAGCAAAACTGATCATTCCAGGCATCTCTAAATGGTTCTGCTCAAGCTAAGAGAGCACTCGCCCTTCGCGAAGTTCAGCAAATGCGAGTTTTGGATGGAAGAAGTCGGCTTCCTCGGACACACAGTTAACAAGAACGGGGTAGCGGTGGACCAAGCCAAGGTACAAGCAGTACGAGCCGGCCGCCACTGATGTCAGCAGCGGACATCAGAAGTTTCCTTGGCCTCGCCGGCTACTACCGTAAGTTTGTGGAAGGATTCTCTAAGATTGCGTTACCACTTACCTCCCTCACCAAAAAGGACGTGATGTTCCAGTGGTCTCCCGAATGCGAAGCAGCATTCATAGAGCTAAAGAACCGACTGATATCGGCCCCGATTCTGACACTCCCCTCAGGTACAGAGGGATTCCAGATCTACGCCGACGCATCGCTGAAGGGATTGGGAGCTGTACTAATGCAACACGGCAAAGTAATCGCCTACGCCTCACGACAGCTAAAGCCTCACGAACTAAACTACGCCACCCATGATCTAGAACTGGGTGCGGTAGTTTTCGCATTAAAAGTTTGGAGACACTATCTCTACGGAGTGCGATGCGAGATCTTCTCCGATCATAAAAGCCTCAAATACATCTTCACCCAGAAAGGGCTAAATTTCCGACAGCGTCGGTGGCTGGAGTTCCTATGCGATTACGACTTCGCTCTCCAATATCACCCCGGCAAAGCCAATAAGGTTGCAGATGCTTTAAGTCGGCAACCTTCGATGGCCGGCAATTGGCTATAGATGATACCAAATGAATTGATCAAATCCTTGGCAGACTTGGATATCATTCTCATTACCCACAGGAACCCGATGGAATACCAGGCCGAGCTTTACTGGATGGAGATACAGTGTGACATCAGAGATAGAATACGAGAGGCCCAGAGGATCGACGTAGAAGCAGCCCCGATCATTCAGGCCTTGCAACACGGTGCACAAGAAGACTACAACTTGTATGATGGCATCCTGCAGTACAGACACCGCATATTCATTCCCGCTGCAGAGGGAATCCGGGAAGAGATACTCCGTGAAGCACACCAAACGAGGTATTCAATACACCCGGGGGTAGTAAAAATGTACACGAACCCGCGAAGGACATTATATTGGCCAGGAATGAAGAAGGACGTCACCGATTATGTAGCGCACTGCCAGACCTGTCAAATGGTCAAAGCAGAATGTCATAGCCCAGGAGGTTTTCTACAACCCCTGCCGATACCAGAATGGAAATTCGAGGATATCTCCATGGACTTCTTCCATGGCTTACCCCGATCTCGTGCAGGGAACGACTCAATATGGGTCGTAGTAGATCGCCTCACCAAAGTGGCTCGTTTCATCCCAAACATACAAGGTGACGGTGTCGACATATTAGCCCGGCTATTTATCGAGCAGGTGGTCCGATTTCATGGGCTACATAAATCCATCGTTTCTGACCGTGACGGGCGCTTTACATCAAAAGAATGGAGGAGAGTGCAAGCTTATCTGGGAACTAGATTAGCTTTTAGCACCGCCTTCCACCCCCAGACCGACGGGCAAACAGAAAGGACGAACCGGACAATGGAAGACCTCCTCCGATTATGCATAGTGGAATGCAATGAGCCTTGGGAGCAGTTACTGCCCTTAGTGGAGTTCTCGTACAATAACAGCTTCCAGGCGAGCATCAAAATGGCACCTTATGAAGCCCTTTATGGAAGACGCTGTCGAACACCATTATCATGGGCACATGACGAGGACCCCAAAGCTTTAGGAGTCACCTATATAGATGATACCACGACAGCTATCAGGTTGATTCAAGAACGTATGCTGGAGGCACAGAGTCGTTAAGCCAAATATTATGATGCGCGTCATCGAATGGTAGAATTCAACGTGGGAGACATGGTGTTCTTAAAAATTAAACCGATGCATGGGGTATCCCGAATAAAGAAGCAGAAGAAGCTAGATCCCCGCTATCTAGGCCCATATCAAGTCACAGAAAGGATTGGCCCTGTCGCATATAGATTAGCCCTGCCAGCTGAACTGGGATAACCTTCACGACGTATTTCATGTCTCCTCGCTAAGACGTGTTCTACGCCAACCGGAGCAGCATCTACTCACACCACCAACATCAGTACAATCCGACCGATCCGTCCAACTCGAACAAGTGAAGATAGTGGACTCCAAGATCAAAGAACTGCAGAACAAAACCATCACGATGGTCAAGATCTTGTGGTCAAACTGTGGACGCGAAGAGTTTACTTGGGAACCAGAGACGCTCGTTCGAGAAAAATACCCGACACTCTTTCCCCAGGTATATCCTTTAAACCTCCTACTTTAGCCAATTTTCGGGGACGAAAATCCCTTTATTTTTATTGGATTGTAACATCCCAACTTTTATTGGGCCACTAGACCCTAGTGAGCCCAATAAAAGTAGGCCCGAGCGGTAGAAAACTACCATTTGAAGTGGTGTTGCGCGCCGCAACTAAGTCGTTGGGGTACAGTGACCAAATGAACCCCGATTTGACTCCCGTCAGTTCCGTTAAACTCGTATGACCGATACGAGTGCAACGGAATTCGTTGCGCCTCGATCCGAGGTCGTTTGGAGAAAACGACTATTTTAAGTGTCGTAGCACGCCACTACCTCACTATTATGAATAGTGGCCGAATGAACCCCGATTTGACTCCCGTCAGTTCCGTTAAACTCGTATGACCGATACGAGTGCAACGGAATTCGTTGTGCCTCGATCCGAGATCGTTTGGAGAAAACGACTATTTTGAGTGTCGTAACGCGCCACTACCTCACTATTATGAATAGTGGCCGAATGAACCCCTATTTGACTCCCGTCAGTTCCGTTAAACTCGTATGACCGATACGAGTGCAACAGAATTCGTTGCGCCTCGATCCGAGGTCGTTTGGAGAAAACGACTATTTTAAGTGTCGTAGCACGCCACTACCTCACTATTATGAATAGTGGCCGAATGAACCCCGATTTGACTCCCGTCAGTTCCGTTAAACTCGTATGACCGATACGAGTGCAACGGAATTTGTTGCACCTCGATCCGAGATCGTTTGGAGAAAACGACTATTTTGAGTGTCGTAGCGCGCCACTACCTCACTATTATGAATAGTGGCCGAATGAACCCCGATTTGACTCCCGTCAGTTCCGTTAAACTTGTATGACCGATACGAGTGCAATGGAATTCGTTGCGCCTCGATCCGAGATCGTTTGGAGAAAACGACTATTTTGAGTGTCGTAGCGCGCCACTACCTCACTATTATGAATAGTGGTCGTGTGAACCCCGAATTGACTTCGGAAAGTTCCATTAGGATCAAGTAACATATACGGGTGCAATAGAACTTGTCCCACCTCCTCTCGAGGTTGTATGGGGAGTATGCCACTTTAGGACTATGCAGACCATCTCAGTGCAACGCATAAAATACGAAGTTCACGAACCCGGAATCGGCCCCGACAAATCTTAATGGACCTCCGGGGCAACGAACGGTGTCACCTAAAATTGACCTCGGTCAACCCCCCTTAGGGCAAGGGGGCAGGAGAGAGAAGGGAAGGGGAGGGGGGAAAATATCTCCCCCCCCCACTCACCCTCCCTTAACCCCACGTAGGGAAAAGAGGAGAGGGGGGAGGTCTCCCCCTTCCCTATTTAAGGAAGGGCACGACCCCCTCCCTCAAGCCCCCCCCCCCCCCCCCCCCCCCCGACTCCTCCTCCTCCCCTGCCGGCTAACCCAGCCAGCCACCTCGTCGGAGCCCTGCCCAACCGAGCCGCCGCCTCTTTCCCCCACCATGGTCAGCCACCTCCCAACCGCTCGAGCTCCACCTCCCACACAGGTAGAATCTCCCTCCCCCCCCCCCCCCCCCCCTTCCTCCTTCTTACCTCCCGAGGGTAAGCCGACCCCCTCCCCGTCGCTGGAGCGCCACCAGCGCCACCCCGAGCTTTGCAAAGCTCGGGTGGAGGCGCTGGCCGTGGAAGCCACCCCCCCCCCCCCCCCCCCCCCAGCGCCGGTGGTGGCGCTGGGGGAGCAGGTCCCCGCTCGGGGACCTTGGCGCCGACGAATGGGAGGCGGCCGGGCTGCCGGAGGACGCAGCCTCGGCGGCGCCCGAAGCCTCCCCCTCCTCTGCTTCCTGTAAGGGGTAAAACCCCCTCCCCCGGCGGCGGCCGGCGGCTCCAGGTCGCCGGACTCCCGCCGGAGGTCTGCCCCCTCCCAGGCGCCCCGACCAGGGGCGGCAGGGAGGGCCCTATACGAGGAGGCGGCGGCGCAGCGAGCCTGCATGGCACATGCAGGCTGCGCCGCGCCTCCTCGTCCCCTCCTGCTCCATTTTTCGGTGGGGTCCGGCGGCGCCAGGTCGCCGGACCACCATCGGAGAGGTCGCCGACCCCCGGCGCACCCACCGGGGGCGGCACCGGCGCTCTCCCCGCGGAGGTGGCGGCGCGGCATGCATGCATAACGCATGCAGGCCACGCCCCCGCCCCCGCCCCCCTTCCTGCAATATTTTCGGCTGTGGCCGGCGGCGCCAAGCCGCCGGACCACCCCCGGAGTGGTCGCCGGCCCCCGGCGCACCGACCGGGGGCGGCGTTGGCCCCAGCCGGCCGCTGCCCGGCGGCGGCAGCGGCCGCCTCCCGTTTATCAAACGGGAGCCGCGCGCTCTCCCCTAGGAGATCGTGCGGCTCCTGCTTCCTTAATTCCCGCCCCCGCCTCAACTTGTGTGCCCCCCACAACGGATCCGCCGCAGATCCGCTGTGGGGGGCGCGGGATGCCGCAGGGTGCAAGACCCCTGCGCCTTCTCCTTTCCTCTAACCGCACCCCACTTCCCCTTTCCCCTTCCCCATTTTTCTGAGGAAAAATGGGGCACATTCAAAAAAAACTTCTTGAATGAAAAATGTGCCCCACACTAAGGGGCACCTCCAGTAAATTTTGGCGAATTTTAGGAAGTTAATTAATATTTTTAAAACCCCTCCAAAAGTTTATTTTAAGAAAATTAAAGGTCAGATGAGTTGGGAAAAATCACCAAAAATTATGGGCTCTAATTAAAGGTGTTTTACAACTACTGTTAAAGTCGGGAGGTGTGACCTCTTGTTTTTGTCCTTCAAAAGTATTTTTTTCAAGCAAAATAAACGCCCGAAAGGGTGCGAAATTCATCGAAATAAATCGGCGTCCTCTCGACGTATATTTTTAATAAAGATTACGTGTATCGATCCAAGGAATCGAATAAGTAAGAATATCTACGCAAAACTCGGGACGAAATCGCGGTGCGACGCCACAATCCAATAATGTCGAGACAATCATAAAAGATCGAATCCACGGCAAAGGGAAAATACTAAACATCTCATGAAATGTAAGTAAACTTCCAAAACGGAGCAGAACCCCTATAAACGGGGAGAAAGCAGAACCTCCTCCTACGAACGGAGTTGACGTTGAAACCTCCTCTTATGGAGTGATTGGACTACTAACCCTTTATATGTTTACTGCTTTCTGTACTTTCATTTAAATCCAGTCTCGCATTGGTCCCCCACATCTACTTTTTGTACTTTCCATTCTCCAGTCTCGCACTGGTCTTGATATTATGGCCGCTGCTTTCGGTCTATTTTACTGCTTGATTTTATGGCCTCTGCTTTCGGCCTATTTTTCTACGCTTGATTTTATGGCCTCTGCTTTCGGCCTATTTTTCTGCGCTTGATATTATGGCCTCTGCTTTCGGCCTATTTTACTGCTTGATTTTATGGCCTCTGCTTTCGGCCTATTTTTCTGCGCTTGATATTATGGCCTCTGCTTTCGGCCTATTTTACTGCTTGATTTTATGGCCTCTGCTTTCGGCCTATTTTTCTACGCTTGATATTATGGCCTCTGCTTTCGGCCTATTTTACTGCTTGATTTTATGGCCTCTGCTTTCGGCCTATTTTTCTGCGCTTGATATTACGGCCTCTGCTTTCGGCCTATTTTACTGCTTGATTTTATGGCCTCTGCTTTCGGCCTATTTTTCTGCGCTTGATTTTATGGTCTCTGCTTTCGGCCTATTTTTCTGCGCTCGATATTATGGCCTCTGCTTTCGGCCTATTTTACTGCTGCACTTATTAATATTTTAGTACTAACTGCAGCCCTACGCTGACAAGCGGTGCTTCCCCTCCTTCCTGCAAGGCCTTAGTTGGGGAAACCCGGAGTTGAGCTTCTCCTCCTAGCTTAGCCCCAAATAAGGAGCCCTCATACCGCCCAGCCTCCCGGTCAAAAGTTGCGAGACCGGTCGAGTAAGAGTGTCGCGTCGAGTTTTTGAAACACTTACTCTATGTATAAGTTTGAAGATTGCTTGGTATAGTGGCGGGTCGGTCACACCCGCAGACCGTTCGTACCGGTGCGGGTGGGATGACGACTCATGGCGACAGGGAGATGCGCACAGCGGATCGTTATTCCGAACCCGCTGTCTTACCTCCGTTGGTCGGCCTAAACATCGAATTCGCCGGATGTCGCTCACATCCAATTAGTACACCAAGTTGTACAAGAGGGCCTGAGTGATACGGTACAACTACATTCAGAAGTGGCAAGACTGGTCACTGTCACCGACGGCCACATCGGTGGGGCCCGCTTGGTTAGCTCCCCTGCTTGAAATAAAGTGGTCTAAACTGTGTCGACACCGAGTCTTTTGTGTGTGTACGGGTTTGAATACCTGGGTGCGTGTATGTGCAAGATAGTGTTGTGTATTTACTATACTGCGCGATTTCGGATAGTAGGGCGGGAGGCCCTTTTATATATATATATATATATATATATATATATATATGTTTACCTGCTGCTAACCTTCTTCTTTGCTTCGGCTATTTATTTCTGTTCTTTAGCCGCCCCCTGGATATGTATCCGGGGAGGGGATGTATTTTCTACTTAGCTCTGTGACTAACGGTTATTTCTTATAACCAATCACAGGAGACGGGACAGCGCGAAGCCCCCGCACCACAGGATGAGTTACCAGCATTGGAGATGGCCCGTTCGATTACCCCAGCCTCGCCCCCGGTCTTCCGCGACGTGAGTCCTAGAGTATAGGACTAGACTAGGATCTTTTGCCGATGTAGCCCCCGAGGCAGTGGTTGTAAACATTAGGCTTCGGCCCCGTTTAAATATGTATATATAAGCTGTGTGCTTGGTTTTTCTTCTTTCGATTGCTTCCGCTGTGCGTTATGATGTGATGTTGTGATTCTTATGCCTTACAAGGAGACCGCTCAGTGCTTGAGAGGGTGGGACGTTGCCACTCGGAAAGCGCTATGTGGTCGTTCTTGGGCAGTAAGATTCCCCCTCCTTGAACCCGGTTCAGGATTGGGGAAGGGGGTCTTACAGCTTCCCCCTCCCGAGGATTGACCAGCTCGTCGATGCAACAGCCGGCCACGAGCTACTTAGCTTCATGGATGCTTACTCCAGCTACAACCAGATAAAGATGAATCCCGTGGACGAGGAACATACCGCCTTCCACACCGATAGAGGAGTCTACTGCTACAAAGTGATGTCGTTCGGCCTTAAGAACGCCGGAGCTACCTGTCAGAGTCTGATGAACAAGGTTTTCAAGAACCTCATTGGATAAACGATGGAGGTATACGTGGACGACATGTTAGTCAAAAGAGTCCACCGTTGCGACCACTTGAAAGACTTGGGAAAGTGCTTTCAGCTTCTCCGTCGCTTCCAGATGCGACTCAACCCCAGCAAATGCGCATTTGGTGTGACGGCGGGAAAGTTCTTGGGTTTCATGGTAACCCATCGGGGAATTGAGGCCAACCCCGAGAAGATCAAGGCGTTGGAGGATATGTCGCCACCTCGTTCAATTAAGGAAGTGCAACGTGTAAGACCCCCCCCCCCCCCTCTAGAATCGACGGTCCGACCGGGGGATCTTATCGCACACCACCCTTTTTGCACGACGCCGGAGCGATCACGAAGGGTGAAGGTACTAGCTTCTTCAATCCCCTTCCTTGAACACTCCAAGGTCATGCATTTTAGTGGTGTTAAGCGAAAGTCACTACACATCAACAGAGTAGGGAAACAGTATTCTAGCGGAAGACATCATCAAAGAGTGCACTTTATAACACTTAGTGGAAGACATCATCAAAGAGTGCACTTTATAACACTTAGCGGAAGACATCATCAAAGAGTGCTCTTTATAGCACTTAGCGGAAGACGTAGTATTATAGCGGAAGATTAACTATCACAGAAACCTTAAACTCAAGACCTGTATGAATAATTTTACATACCTCTGCCGCATTAAATCCTGTCCATCAAGGATTTATTGCCAATATAAAGATGCAGTGAGGTGGGGCACAACAAAAGGGATGCGGCTTAACAACTTGTACCTGAGTAGCATGCTCCGTGGCTTCCTCCATACTTGGGTGTGGTCTCTTATCCGCACCTGTCACCTGTGCTAAAGACAAGTTATTAGAACCACCAACAGAATCCAACCCCTACTAACAAACAGACATAAAATAACATTTATAAGGGAGGGGATATCTGGACTCTTATTGGGCCGAGGCAGTCTTCCCACGACCACCGCCTACGTACTCCGTATCATCCTGCATACGGTCTCAGACCCACGTAGTTCTATTAGTTTCGCACGGGTTGCCCTCCCAGACCATCCGTCGTGCGGGTTGCCTTAGAGTAAAAACTCATCGGTCATCCTATATTCTCCAAAGGCACATTTTCTGAAGGGACATTTCATTCCCGTAGAAATTATTTCTCGAAGGCAACATTTCATTCCCGTAGAAATTATTTCTCGAAAGCAACATTTCATTCCCGTAGGAATTATTTCTCGAAGGCAACGTTTCATTCCCGTAGGAATTATTTCTCGAAGGCAACGTTTCATTCCCGTAGAAATTATTTCTCGAAGGCAACATTTCATTCCCGTAGGAATTATTTCTCGAAGACATAAGGTGTTCCCGTCAAATCTAAATTAATGTCAATACGGAATAAAACCCCAAAACATCAATTTGTCTGCACTGCTGCGAGAGCGGCAGCCAGTTCGGTACTATTTAGGATTGACGCTGAAGGAATGACCCATCTTCACGTCAACTCTAAATTATAGGCAATAAAGAAGAACAAGCCAAAATATCGATCTGTCCGCTCGGCTCAACAAGCGGCAGACAGTTCAGCACTATTTAGGGTTGACGCTGAAGGAATGCCCCATCTTCATGTCAACTCTAAATTAAATGCAATAAAGAAGAAAAACCAAAACATCGAACTGTCCGCTCTGCTCTACAAGCGGCGACCAGTTCGGCACTATTTAGGGTTGACGCTGAAGGAATGTCCCATCTTCACGTCAACTCTAAATTATAGGCAATAAAGAAGAAAATGCCAAAACATCGATCTGTCCGCTCAGCTCTACAAGCGGCGGACAGTTCGGCACTATTTAGGGTTGATGCTGAAGGAATGCCCATCTTCACGTCAACTCTAAATTAAATGCAATAAAGAAGAAAAACCAAAACATCGAACTGTCCGCTCTGCTCTACAAGCAACGGCCAGTTCGGCACTATTTAGGGTTGACGTTGAAGGAATGTCCCATCTTCACGTCAACTCTAAATTATAGGCAATAAAGAGGAAAAGGCCAAAACATCGATCTGTCCGCTTGGCTCTACAAGCGGCGGACAGTTCGGCACTATTTAGGGTTGACGCTGAAGGAATGCCCCATCTTCACGTCAACTCTAAATTAAATGCAATAAAGAAGAAAGACCAAAACATCGAACTGTCCGCTCGGCTCTACAAGCGGTGGCCAGTTCGGCACTATTTAGGGTTGACGCTAAAGGAATGTCCCATCTTCACGTCAACTCTAAATTATAGGCAATAAAGAAGAAAATGCCAAAACATCGATCTGTCCGCTCAGCTCTACAAGCGGCGGACAGTTCAGCACTATTTAGGGTTGATGCTGAAGGAATGTCCATCTTCACGTCAACTCTAAATTAAATGCAATAAAGAAGAAAAACCAAAACATCGAACTGTCCTCTCTGCTCTACAAGCAACGGCCAGTTCGACACTATTTAGGGTTGACGTTGAAGGAATGTCCCATCTTCACTTCAACTCTAAATTATAGGCAATAAAGAGGAAAAGGCCAAAACATCAATCTATCCGCTTGGCTCTACAAGCGGCGGACAGTTCGACACTATTTAGGGTTGACGCTGAAGGAATGCTACATCTTCATGTCAACTCTAAATTAAATGCAATAAAGAAGAAAGACCAAAACATCGAACTGTCCGCTCGGCTCTACAAGCGGCGGCCAGTTCGGCACTATTTAGGGTTGACGCTGAAGGAATGTCACATCTTCACGCCAACTCTAAATTATAGGCAATAAAGAAGAAAAGGCCAAAACATCGATCTGTCCGCTCTGTTCTACAAGCGGCGGACAGTTCGGTACTATTTAGGGTTGATGCTGAAGGAATGCCCCATCTTCACGTCAACTCTAAATTAAATGCAATAAAGAAGAAAAACTAAAACATCGAACTGTCCGCTCTGCTCTACAAGCGGCGGCCAGTTCGGCACTATTTAGGGTTGACGCTGATGGAATGTCCCATCTTCACGTCAACTCTAAATTATAGGCAATAAAGAGGAAAAGGCCAAAACATCGATCTGTCCGCTTTGCTCTACAAGCGGCGGACAGTTCGGCACTATTTAGGGTTGACGCTGAAGGAATTCCCCATCTTCACGTCAACTCTAAATTAAATGCAATAAAGAAGAAAGACCAAAACATCGAACTGTCTGCTCGACTCTACAAGCGGCGGCCAGTTCGGCACTATTTAGGGTTGACGCTGAAGGAATGTCCCATCTTCACGTCAACTCTAAATTATAGGCAATAAAGAAGAAAAGGCCAAAACATCGATCTGTCCGCTCTGTTCTACAAGCGGCGGACAGTTCGACACTATTTAGGGTTGACGCTGAAGGAATGTCTCATCTTCACGTCAACTCTAAATTATAGGCAAAAAAGAGGAAAAGGCCAAAACATCGATCTGTCCGCTCTGCTCTACAAGCGGCGGCCAGTTCGGCAGCATTTAGGGTTGACGCTGAAGGAATGTCCCATCTTCACGTCAACTCTAAATTATAGGCAATAAAGAGGAAAAAGGCCAAAACATCGATCTGCCCGCTCTGCTCTACAAGCGGCGGCCAGTTCGACACTATTTAGGGTTGACCCTGAAGGAATGGCCCATCTTCAGGTCGATGCTAAATTAATAGGCAATAACGAAGGAAGAACCAAAACTTCGATCTGTCCGCTCTGCTCTATAAGCGGCGTCCTGTGGGGCACTATTTAGGGTTGACCCTGAAGGAATGGCCCATTTTCACGTCAACTCTAAATTATAGGCAATAAAGAGGAAAAGGCCAAAACATCAAGCAGTAAAATAGGCCGAAAGCAGAGGTCATAATATCAAGCAGTAAAATAGGCCGAAAGTAGAGGCCATAATATCAGGACCAGTGCGAGACTGGAGAATTGAAAATACAGAAAGTAGATGCGGGGGACCAGTGCGAGACTGGATTTAAAGATACTGAAAGCAGTAAATAAGGACCAGTACGAGACTGGATGAAGTAAATAAATAAACAGGTTAGTAGTCCAATCACTCCATAACAGGAGGCTTCAAAGTCGACTCCGTTTTTAGGAGGAAAGTTCTGTTCCATCTCCGTTCATAGGAGGAAATTTCTGTTCCATCTCCGTTCATAGGAGGAAATTCTGTTCCATCTCCGTTCATAGGAGGAAATTCTGTTCCATCTCCGTTCATAGGAGGAAATTTTGTTCCTTCTCCGTTCATAGGAGTTTACTTATATTTTATGAGGTTCCTTATTTTTCGTGGAATTCCTTATTTCCGTATGTCTTGGGTTCATATTTTAAATATCCGGACGTTATCGAATTGGCGGCGTCGCCTCGCGATTGTGACCTTAACTGCGGGTCGACATTTTTGCTTTTAAAAGTACCCAAACTTTTTTAGAGGGTGCGATCCAGCCGCCCAAGCTTCCCAGAATTTTTGAAGACGTGCTGGAGGAGAGCGTGATGCATTATTAATTCGTAACATGAATTTTAAGCATCTAAAAATAGTAAACTCATTTCAAAAATTCCAAATTAATTACAGTAGATGTAGGTCAGTAGTAGGAAGCTTCCCAAATTTTCTCAAAATTTTCCATCACTGTTACGGCCCTCTGAAAATTCAAAAAACCCAAAAATCATAGTATTTTAATTTCTAAAAATACTTAGCCTCCTCCAAAAATTATGAAATTTTTACAGGAGCTAGCCCTTGTCAAGATGAGCAACTTTGATGTTCAAAGTTTTTGCATTTGGGCTCTATATAAGACCCAAAAAAATCAAATGTATAAAATATAATAATAAAAATATTATCAAAAGTTTTTTTATCAAATTTGAGGAACTGCGTTCCCGTACACCGCCTCCCCCCTTGCGGGCTTTCCCCGCCGGCGTCCGGCCACCGGCCGGCCGTGGCTCCGCCCCCAGCCAACTCTACGGGGGCGGGCGCTCCCTCCGGCGGTGGTCCGGGGGCCACCACCGGAGTTAATTTTATCAAATTTGAACGGAGGAGAGGGAGGGCGGCGGCGGCGCTCCGGTCGCCGGATTTCGCATGCGATGCGTCCGGCAGTTAGGTAGGGAGGAGAGGAGAAGGTCCCACCTTGTTTGGAGGCCTCCGGGAGCTCTCGACGAGATCCGCCATGGAAGGTGGTGGAGGGTGGTGGAGGCTCGGCTCGCGTTTTCCGACGAGGTGGGGCTCCGACAGGGGGTGGCTTGGGCTCGACTGAGCTGGGGGAGAGGAGTGTGTTGAGCTGGAGGGAGGGGGCTCCATTTATAGGGGCTGGAGGTGCCCCCCCCCCCCCCCCCCCCTCCTCTTCTCCCCGATGTGGGATTATTCTCCATGGAGGGGAGGGTTGGCTCCTCCCAGCTGGTTAGGGGAAGGTGGCAGCCATCCATTGGTGGGTTGTACACCATACAAGCCTAGCTAGGTTATTTAGGCATGTGGGGAAGAGAGAGAGAGAGAGAGAGAGAGAGAGAGAGAGAGAGAGAGAGAGAGAGAGAGAAGAGGTGAAGGAGAGAGAGAGAGGCTCCTCTTCTCTTGGCCCAAGGCCTAACACCTTGCTGAAAATCAGAGCCCATGAGGGGGGCCCATGATGGCATTGGTAGGTATTAAGTTTGAGGAGTGGTGGAGGGGTTTTTAAAATAATCAAAATAGCATTTTAAAGAGGTTTGACCAAAGTCAACCATCGGGTGGGTCCCCTAGGTGGGTCAAAGTCATAGTAGGACCGAGTCGTCGAGTGTCGGGTCAATATCGATGTGACGGGGTTGACGTCAAACGTTTGCGTATCTCGAAATTCTTATATTTTTACGAACGTTTATTTTTATTTTATTGACCAAACGACGTCGGAATCGAGCGAAACGAACTTTGTTACACTCGTATCGACCATACGAGTCTAACATAACTGACAGAATTCAATTCGGAGCTCGTTTGCTTAACATTTGAAAATGACATTGTTGCGACGCTCGATATTACTCAAAATAGTCATTTTCTCCAAACAACCTTGAATTGGAACGAAACGAGTTCTGTTGCACTCGTATCGACCATACGAGTCTAACGCAACCGACAGAATTCAATTCGGAGTTCGTTTGCTTAACATTTGAAAATGGCGTTGTTGCGACGCTCAATATTACTTAAAATAGTCATTTTCTCGAAACGACCTCGGATTGGAACGAAACGAGTTCTGTTGCACTCGTATCGACCATACGAGTCTAACGCAACTGACAGAAGTCGATTCGGAGCACGTATGCTCCATATTCTAAAATTGCATCGTCGTGACGCGCTACGATACTCAAAATAGTCATATTCTACATATGACCTCGGATCGAAACGAAACGAGTTCCGTTGCACTCGTATCAACTATACGAGTCTAACGCAACTGACAGAATTCAATTCGGAGCACGTATGCTCAATAAATAATTTTGATGTTGCGGCGAAGCACAATGCTACCCAAAACAGTTATTTCTCCAAATGACCACCATTAGGTGGTGAAGGTCGAGTCGTGGTTGTCCTATGACCCAGCCTAAGCTCTTCCAAGGGTTCAACCGAACCGGCTAGACCCTATTTTAAAGTTGGGATGTTACACAACGTTTGAACGGGAGGATCGTCGCGTTATCTCGTTTCTTGTCGCGGACATGAGACAAGTACCTCCCTTTCTTCAAAATTCTTCGGGGAGCGCGCCACTCTGGGTTCCAGTGGACTGACGAGTGTCAGGTGGCCTTCGAACTTCTCAAACAATACCTGGCTTCGCTACCGCTTCTGTCAAAACCCGTCCCCGGAGAGACTCTGTTCTTGTACCTAGCAGTCTCAACTACGGCTCTCAGCTCGGTACTCGTGAAAGACGAAGGAGGGGTACAACGACCAGTCCACTACCTCAGCAAGGTCCTCACCGACACCGAAACCAGATACCCGGCAACAGACAAGACAGCCTTGGCCCTCGTCTTCTCCGCCAGAAAGCTTCGGCCCTACTTCCAGGCTCATACAGTGAAAGTGTTGACTCACCTCCCGTTACGAACAATCCTCTAGAAATCAGAAGTCTCAGGAAGACTAGTGAAGTGGGTCGTAGAACTCGGCGAGTTTGACATCCAATTCCTGCCCCGACCAGACATCAAGTCACAAGTACTCGCCGACTTTGTTGTAGAGTACACCATCCCACCAGAAGCAGCTCCCGTCGAAGACACCACTAGCCCCTGTTGGACTCTCTATGTCGACGGTGCCTCTGGAGCTGAAGGGGCCGGAGCGGGACTGCTCCTCATAAGTCCCGATGAGATCACCTTGGATTACGGCCTCCGGTTGAAATTCCCCGCGACAAACAACATTGCAGAGTACGAGGCGCTGATCGTCGGTCTTCGACTCGCCATCAATTGCAAAGTAGAGAACCTAACTATCTACGCATACTCTCAACTCGTAGTCTCACAAGTCGAAGGAGACTATGAGGCCAAGAGCGGCCAGATGGCGAAATACCTCGCATTCGCAAAATTACTCCTCCAGAAGATCCCGTCGTATCAAATTCTACACATTCCCCGGGAGCAGAATTCCAGGGCTGATGCTCTATCCAAGCTCGCCACTTCACCTTCCAGCTACCAGTCTCGAAGACGCCGAATAGAAGAGATCGTGATTCCAAGTATTCAAAGGCCGTGGGAGATCGCAACCATCCACCGGGAAGAGTCATCCTGGATGACACCCTTACGAGCTTACCTCGAGCACGAACACCTCCCTGAAGACTGCCTAGAGGCACGAAGATTACGGATGCGGGAGACATCATTCACTATCGTGGACGGGGAGCTCTACAGGCGGGCGTTCTCAGGACCATATCTAAAATGCCTACCGGCGAGCGAGTCAGACTACGCCCTCAGAGAAGTGCACGGGGGAGTCTGCGGAGAGCATCTGGGCGGAAAGGCGTTGGCACAAAAGATACTACGCTAAGGCTTCTATTGGCCAACAATGAAGAGGGACGCAGCCGAGCTGGTCCAAAAGTGCAGGAGCTGTCAGCTGCATGCCAACGTGCCTCATCAGCCCCCGGTCGCGCTCTCCACACTCCAAAGTGTGTGGTCGTTCGCGCAATGGGGAATCGACCTCCTCGGCCCCCTACCTCTGGCTTTCGGACAGAGGAAGTTCATCATCCTAGCCATCGATTACTTCACCAAGTGGATAGAAGCGGAACCCCTAGCCAAAATCACAGAAGAGAACGTTAAACAATTTGTCTGGAAAAACATTGTCTGCCGCTTCGGTATCCCAGCAACAATCATTGCCGACAACGACACTCAGTTCACTTGGAAGTCCTTCACTAAGATGTGCGAGGACCTAAAGATCAACCTTCGTCATACCGCCGTAGCACATCCGCAAACCAGCGGACAAGTAGAAGTTACGAACCGCACCATCCTCAAAGGGTTGAAGATGCGCCTGGAAGAAGTTGGGGGACAATGGGTAGACGCACTCCCAAACGTACTATGGGCATATCGGACAACAGAGAGGACTCCCACAGGAGAGACGTCATATAACCTCTGTTACGGTACTGAAGTTGTCATCCCCATCGACATCGGTATTCCGAGCACTCGAGTGCTAACCTTCGATCCCAGTAAGAATGACGGACTGCTTCGGGAAAACCTTGACCTAATCCCCGAAGTCCGGGACGCCGCCTCCCAGCGTGCCGCTTCTTACCAAAGGCGCGTAGCCCGGCTCTATGACAGAAGGGTAAAGCCCAGACCAATCAATATAGGAGATCTCATCCTACGCAGCATCGAGGCGGCTGGAAAGGGCCCCCAAGGAGATAAACTCTCACCCACTTGGGAAGGTCCGTACGTTGTCACTGCGATCGTAAAACCCGGAACATACAGGCTCAGAACAGCGGAAGGAAAGACTCTACCACGCACCTGGAACGCCCAGAACCTGCGCCGCTTCTATCAGTAACATCAAGTATTCTATCAAGAAGAAAGCCGCGAGCTCAGACTCGTGCAAACTTATCTTATATTATGTATACAAAGCCGCGAGCTCAGACTCGTGCAAACTTATCTTATATTGTGTATACAAAGCCGCGAGCTCAGACTCGTGCAAATTTATCTTATATTATGTATGCAAAGCCGCGAGCTTAGACTCGTGCAAACATATCTTGTATTGCAAAAACTATGCGCAAAATGATTTTTACTATAAAAAACATATATGCTTCAACATCTATATTCAATTAAGAAAGATCTTTATTTCGGGGCCCTGCCCCGGGGACTTCGCACCGCCGTCGATTGAAGATTCGCCCTTCTCCTCCGCCGTAGAGTCCCGACGTCGTAAGGGCCTGCCCCCCTTACGTTCGCCCCCGGTTTGAATACACCAGCTATTCACCGGCCATCTCGGGGCCCTGCCCCGGGGACTTCGCACCGCCGTCGATTGAAGGTTCGCCCTTCTCCTCCGCCGTAGAGTCCCGGCGTCGTAGGGGCCTGCCCCCTTACGTTCGCCCCCAGTTTGAATACATCAGCTATTCATCGGCCATCTCGGGGCCCTGCCCTGGGGACATCGCACCGCCGCCGATTGAACGTTTGCCCTTCTCCTCCGCCGTAGAGTCTCGGCGTCGTAGGGGCCTGCCCCCCTTACGTTCGCCCCCGGTTTGAATACACCAACTATTCACTGGCCAAGCGTATATTATGTAAAAGCCGCGAGCTCAGACTCGCGCAAACTAATTTCTTGTTATTATTATGAAAAACTCGCAGGCTCGAACCCGCGCAGACTCCTCCGTTGTCTCGTAAAAGGCTATCAAGCAGTTCGGGCATCAACGCTAAACAACAAGCCAGCAATAATCCCAAAGTATGAACATCCTTCGCCGACCATCTTGAAGCACCTTTCCTCAATCGACACTCCGACAACAACAGGGGCAGCAGGGCCACGAGAGTGCTATTGCAACGCAGCACAGAGCGAGAAACGCCTAAACAGAACAAGAAAGCAAAAGCAACCACACACTCATCCCTCGACAGCGATTCCTACCCAAGGCACCACGAGGAGAGCAATGATCAAAACTGCCACAGAAAAATCAAAACCTCCGAACTCCTCCGCGGCGAAATTCGGACTCCGAAGGTTTGGGGGGCTTATGTTATATATCCGTAGAGGTCTTGGGGTGCGTCTAGGAAAAACTCCACTAAAAGGAGGTGGGGTCAGCGGTCAACGCCTGATCGCCCGAGTTGAGGAGGTCGGGCCCGCCATTTTCACCGCAACACGCAAGCACGCACTAAGCGCGCGTCGCGCCCCGCCATGACCGAACCCCGCTACTGGGGTGCGAATAGCTCGTACCCCACTAGTGGGGTGCGAATAGCCGAACCCGCATAGTGGGGGTGCGGCCAAACCGCACCCCATGTGGGGTGCGGCCAAGCCGCACCACATGAGGGGTGCAGCCAAGCCGCACCCCCTTGGGGTGCGGCCAAGAGGAGTCGCCCCTCTCCCTCAGGAGCGGTCGCGCCTCGCCCGCCTTTAGGGACGGTCGAACCGCCCTCCCCCGAAGCAAGGTTGGGGTGAGTCCCCCCTCTTTCGGCTCGCCGCCCGCTTTTCGGGCTCTGGGCTCCGTTCGGAGCAATTCCCCGTTCGTTACGCGCTCAGAACGCTTCTGAGCGCGCTTAGCTCACTTTTTATCTTTTCTGACTTCTCTCATTTTGTCTTCCTAGCATGCTCACTTTATGTCTTTCCAGTTTCTCAGATTTCAGGAACAGCTTGTCGCCTTTTTCGCCTCCAACAAAACTGCCCGAACTGCCCGAGGGGCAAGATGGTCAATTACGAAAAATGGCGATTTGTGTGCTCTGAACTGGAAAATATGATTCGTCCGCCAGGTGGTTACGGTGGTTACAACGGCAAAATTACCGGGCTACCCCCGGCCAAAGTTATAAAAGGAGCCCCAGGGCTTCATTTGAAGGGACCTTGCCTTCTGGACCCGGGAGAGCGTCTTGCAGACTTTCGCGGAATTCTCCTTCGGAATCGAAGATTTCCTTCTTCCCGAAAGCCGACTCAGCGTGCTCACTTTTATTCTCCGGGCGTTCTCACTTTTGTTCTCCACCTTTCTTAGAAGGAGAAAGGACTTAATTTTTCTGGAGATGGTCTGTCAATTACACACACAACGGCCCGAAACGCAGAAAGTTAATTATTTGATTACACACACAACGGCCCGAAACGCAGAAAGTTAATTATTTGATTACACACACACAAGGCTTTGTTTGACGCGGAGGCTGCGGATCAGGAATCAACGCTCCGATCCGCAGCCGCAGGAAATCGCCGTTTGGGGCGGTGGTTGGCGGGCACGGATCGCAGCGCCCGCCGCTGAAAACGCCAAAAAAACCAGCTCCCCCAACCGCGGGGGAGGTACCGCGGTTGCGGATGGCTCTCCCAACCGCCGCGGATGGCGCTCCCAACCCCGCGTCAAACAAAGCCATAAGTTGTAAAACGCGGGCTAGCCGGTAGTCAACCCTCAGTCAAGACCTGGAAGAGGGATGCTGCGCAGCACGACCGTCTCCACCATCAGCCCCGGACCAAATCCGAAAAGCACGCCCCACTCCAACCTCTCTCCGGCGGCGCCTCCGCCGTCCTCCGTCGCCGCCCTGTTGCGCATCTCGTCAAGGATGAAGTGGACGCTGACGCTGGACATATTGCCGTATTCCGCCAGCACATGCCTCGCCGCCGACAGCTTCTCCGGCCTCAGCGACAACTTCTCCTCAATGCGATCAAGTATGGCCCTCCCGCCGGGATGCGGGGCCCAGAATATGGAGTTCCAGTCGGAGACGCCGACCGGCGCAAAGGCCTTCTTTAGACACCTCTCAATGTTCTCCGAGATGATGAGCGGCACGTTCTTGGCCATGGTGGCAATTAGGCCCCCCTCCTTCAAATAGCCTCGAATGGCATCGCCGGAGTCCGGCAATGTGACCTGCGATGCGGAGAAGATGCTGAAGATTGGCCGCTCGCCGGCGGACTCGTCCGGGTATGCCCCCAGTATGAGCGCCGACGCTCCGTCGGCGAACAGCGCCTGCGAGACGAGATCGTATTGGTGCTCTTCGGAGGGGGAGCGGACGAGCGTGGTGGTGCTCTTCGGAGGGGGAGCGGACGAGCGTGGTGGTGCTCTCGGCGAGGCACTTGGCGAGGCGGAGGACGGTGCCGCCGGCGAAGCATCCCTGCTGGTAGAGCATGACCCGCTCCATGTCGGGGTTTAGGCCGAGGATTCCGGCGGCCTCAAAGTCGGCGCCGGGGAGGTTCATGCCGCCGGTGGTGCAGAAGATGAGGTGGGTGATGCCGGACTTGGGCTGGCCCCACTCCTTGATGGCCTTGCTCGCCGCCTCCGTCCCCAGCCTCGGAACCTCGCCGACCATCACATTTTGCCTCGCGTTCAACGACGGCTCCATGAATGTCCGGAGGCACGGATTCTCCTTGATCAGCTCCTCGTCCCACACAAAGTAACGCTTCTTAATCGCCGTCCGCTCGCCTGTGAATTTTTACAAGTTATATCACTCATTTGTGTGGGCGGCTTTTTTGCTCCCCCATGAGTTCAGACAACAAAAAAGAAAATTAACGGTTCATAACCGCCGAATTCTTGACCGCCACCGCCGAACCAAACGGATCGGCGGATCGGCGTAAGTGCTTAAAATATTATTAGCATTTCATCTAGAAATAATGGCTCTGTTTGGCGGAGCGGTTGCGGATCAGAGAGCTATTTCTGATCCGCAGCTGTCTGTTTGGCGCAGATTCCAATAGGCGCGGTTTGCAGCGCCTATGCTGAAATCAGCGGAAAACCGCGAGAATTGAACCGCGGGGACGTACCCACGATTGCGGATCAACTCCTCCAACCGCCGCTCCTCCACCCTCCGCGCCAAACAGAGCCAATATCCATAGTCTTTACCATCGATACTCAAGTCTCTAATATCGTACACAGACTAGCGACGAAATCGAATGAATATCACTTTTAGACTCTGTTTGGCGTGGCGATTTTGCTCCGGGGAGGTTGGACAAAATAGAATGTATGTTTGACATGACAACGGTTATGACTGTCACCAAAAAAAGAAAACTAGTTTTGAATATAGAAGTGGACAGATGAGGTCGGGCGTTCACGAAAGACGATTCTTAACCATCGCGCTCATGACCGCCATCGCAGAGCCAAACAGAGTCATAGTCTAATAGAAGCTAGCTATATTCATGAGAAGCCGATGGCGCGGAGTGTACGACCCCCATATTTGCCGAGCGTATACCACGCAGCATGTACAAGGTCGCAACGACACAGATAACCATAATTGGGTAGAATGGCGACTCGGGCGTAGTCGGGAACGACCGCTCAAGGGCGTCCGAGATCGGCTAAGGCAAAATCACATCCGAACGGAAGGAAAGAAGGAATGGCGGAACGGGTAGTGAAGGCCCCCACTAGCCCGTGCAGGCGAGTGAAAGGGGAAGGGAGTGCAAGGTCCACTCGCCCACACGGGCGAGTGGGGGGGAAACGGCCCACTCGCCCACGCGGGCGAGTGGGGGGGACGGCCCACTCGCCCACGCGGGCGAGTGGGGGGAAAACGGCCCACTCGCCCACGCGGGCGAGTGGGGGGGACGGCACACTCGCCCACGCGGGTGAGTGCGGGGGAAAACGCCCACTCGCCCACGCGGGCAAGTGGGGGGGACGGCCCACTCGCCCACCCGGGCGAGTGGGGGGTGTTGAAACCAGTTTCCCGGTTTCAGCGTTCAAAAGGGGGTTGCGACTAACTCTTACTTGACCTAAGCCTAGACCCTTGACCGGTTACTAGGAACTAGGAGAACTTGCCCTTGAAGAACACTTGAATCTAGAAACGAAGCCCTTAAGCTTCAGCGAGGAGGTCCCACCACATACCCGGAAGATCTTAGAGCGCTTCCCCTCCCAAGCCAATGCTGAGCCTGGGCACCTTGGAGGGCACTGAGAACCACCTCACTGTCAGCTGAAGGATGACAAGGGAGGGGGGTGCTTGCTCACAAGACACACGCGAGGGAGGGGGGTAGAGACCAACCCTTCCCAAGGTGCCCATGAGGGTCTATTTATAGACTTCCCAAAAATGGACTGCGGATAGCAAAAATCCTGCTATTTGCAGTCCAACCATGACCACCATCGATCACGCGTGAGGGGGGGGGGGGGGGGGGGGGGGGGGGGGGGGGCGAGTGGGACTCGAGGTGTCCGTCGCCCCCCCCCCCCCCCCCCCCCCCCCCCCTCCCGGGAGGTCACACTGACCTCCCTACCCACACCGGGCGAGTGGGAGGATCCCTCCCACTCGCCCAAAGGGGGCGGCGAGTGGGAGGCCTCTCCCACTCGCTCGGCGAGTGGGAGGCCCCTCCCACTCGCCCGGCGAGTGGGAGGGCTGCTCCCACTCGCCCGGCGAGTGGGAGGCCCATCCCACTCGCTCGGCGAGTGGGAGGGCCCCTCCCACTCGCCCGGATGAGTGGGAGAAATTCTCCCACTCCCTCCGTGGCCTCTTTCGCGGTTTAGGGTTTTGCGCGATCGTTTTGCTCGCCTCGGCCATTTTCGCTACCTAGGCCTCGTCCGGGTCGGGTCGCACCGATTCGAGAAAAATGAGGGTTGTACACAATCCCCGCTCTTTGCGAGCTTGACTCAAGCTCGGAAAGAAAGTCCAACCCACCTATTAAATGAGTTGGTGGGACCCGGAGGGAATCATTGGAGGGTTCCACCTGATGGCTATATAAAACCCCTCGAAGAGGAGGGTAAGGAGAGCACCCTTCCTGAGTGCTTCCCCCACTCCCTCTTCGAACGAGATGGATCCACCTCGAGACTTCAGGGCTCGCTTCAAAGACTTTGCTGGGAAGGGTTCGTCTGACGTGACGGAGCTTAAAGCTCTGGTCCATGGCCCTCCGTCTTCTCCTACCCGCCCCGCGGTGCGATCACCTCGGAAGAAGCCCCGCCCCGAGTTGGTGAAGGAGGCTGCGTCATCATCCTCTCATGGGGTGACCGAGTTTTCCCGCGGACTGGATATGGATATGGTATCGGTTCTCTCCTCCTTCCTGCTTCGCACTTGTGGTTACATCTGTCCATGACAACGTGCTTTTTCATTGTTCATAGCTTCTCGCGGATGACCTCGAAGGGATCCGAAGAGTGGTAGGGGGAACGGGTGCAGACGCTCGGTTGAGTCCTATCTCTCTCGTCCGGGAACCTGCCGCCCTCTCGACTGCTCACGATGACTCATCTGCTGGAGGGGGTAAGACTTCGACGGGCCAGTCGAGCCGAAAGGAAGTCTTGATGCCACCCCACTCTCCTACTGCAATCACGGAGCCCGTCGAGGACCGACCCGACGTCTTCGTCCGTCTGAGCCGCTTGGAGACTCTTACCCAGGAGCTGCGGGAGGGGAGGCTATCTTCCAGACCCGACCCCCTCGCCCGTGTTGGCGTGCTGGAGCGTCGGGTGGAGAGGCTGGAGGCTGAACTCAATCTCCTACGAGGGGAGGTCCGGCTCGCATTTGGCGGTATGACGACGCCGTTCGAGGACCACTTTCGCCGGGTGGAGGCCTCCGTGCGTACCGTGACCGAGGAGCTCTCCTCAGCCAAGGCATGCTTTGAATCCACGCGTGGGGGGGGGGGGGGGTCCCCTTCACCCAGGACCAGGGCTTCTGGAAGTGGACGGCGCGTTAGCCACCCCTCCCCTTTGGGGATGTACTATTTGTCATGTAATAATGAGGATCGACTCGTCGCCGCAGCTCGTCTGCTTCGCGGCCGGACTATTTATTTTGTCATGTTTATGTTATGTTTGTTTTAATAACTCTGCCGAGTTATATCTCATTTGAGCTGTCATTATTTGGCTAACTATCATGCAGGGTGAGCGCAGCAACACTGGGACAGCGGAGTAACAGGCGGGGGATAGGGACCTCGGGTGGACGGTCCGAGGGCGAAGCAGTTGGGTGGTGTGTCAGGGGGGAGACGTAGGCGAAGAGACCCTTCGGTCCGCATCGCTACCTCAGGGGAGAGGGCCGCGAGGCCCTCCCTCCTCTGCCGGGCGAGTGGACCATGAGGTCCACTCCCGTGCACCGGGCGAGTGGACCTCAAGGTCCACTCGCCTATGCTCGGGGCGAGTGGGCCTTGCGGTCCGCTCGCCTGGGGCGAGTGGACCACCTGGTCCACCCCCCCTTCATGCCCTTGGGCGAGTGGACCCCATGATCCACTCGCCTCCTCTTTTACCCCTCCCTTATAAATACACCCTCCTTCCACCTCCAGACCCTCACCTTCATTTCCTCCTTTGCCTTGCCTTTCTCCCAGAGCCAGCTCTATC
This sequence comes from Dactylorhiza incarnata, assembly GCA_033032865.1. Lineage (NCBI taxonomy): Eukaryota > Viridiplantae > Streptophyta > Magnoliopsida > Asparagales > Orchidaceae > Dactylorhiza > Dactylorhiza incarnata. The sequence continues at coordinate 323,237 of JAWHQI010000310.1, read as the reverse complement.
CTCTCCTTCCACTCCTGCAGGATGGCATCTAACCGTTCAGCTGTCAAGAGGAACGGTCGGGAACAGAACGCGGCCAACTTCTTGGGGGGTTCTTTCCCCGTAGGGAAAGTATCCAAAGAGGAGCTCTCCGCCTTCAGGACTTCCTACCTCCCTGAATGGTGGAGATGCAGATGCTCATCAGGGGGTGAGACCGTCAACTCCTTTTACGATGACTGGCTTGCATTCCCTCTCCTTCACTTCGAGGCTGGGCTACGGCTGCCCTTGTGGCCTGAGGTGAAGGAGTTCCTGGACTACTTCGGCGTAGTCCCGGCTCAGGTTAACACAAATGCGATCTCGATGTTAACAGCTTACGCGTGCTATTTGCGGGAGGAGAAGGTGATGTTCGACCTGAACGTGTTCCGCAAGATTTTCACCTTCCGAGCGACCGCTGACGGGGTGTGTTTTCTGACCGGAACACACATGGAGGTGCACGAGACCCTCAACAAGGTCCACCACTGGAATGAGTCATTTGTGTTCATTCGGGGTGACCTGGACGGCATCCCCTTCTCCCCCATACAGAGGCCCGAGAAGGTCTGCAAACCCCCCTCGCTACGTGGGGAGGCCGCTGTGCTGCATCGCTTCCTCAAAGGTGCGAGCTTCGAGGTTGATCACCTCCGGAGGAACATCAACCAACTCATCTACGTGGAACCGGGGATGGGTACTTGAGCCTTGACAACTTGCCTCCCTTATGGCTCATTTCCTCCCATTGCTGCTCAATTCGTCCTAACTTGTGCAGGTGTTCGGTCCCTTCCTCGACGCCTTCCCTCTGCGGGGGGGAAGTTCCTCCTCCGCCCATGGGCTCAACGAAGAGGTTGCGGCTGATTCGGCTTCGGCTCCGAAGATACCTGGGTCGAGTCAGAGGAGGGATAAGGAGCGGGTGGTGGAGGAGGGAGCGCCCTCCTCCCCACCGAAGGAGCCGAGGATGCGGCGGGGGAAAGCAGTTTGCCGAAGGGATTCCGGGGTACTGCCTAGGGAGAGGGGGGCAACCGAGTGACCCCAACGCCCTGGCCAATCACCCCAACTTCGAGATGGGGGGAAAGGCTACGGACCCTCTTGGCGAACCTATCGTCCATTGGGATGAGACGATGAACCAGGTCTCCCTCACCTCCCACCGGCCTTCGTGGGCTGAGGGGGATGTCAAGGATGGCGCGGCGCATAGCCTCATCTATGGTATTTACGGTCGGCAGGATGCGGCATCTTACAAGGAGATGTCTATGTGCGATCTTGCGTACGCGAGTTCCCAGGCCCAGCTTCGTGCGGTCGAGCTCTCCCACATGGCCGCCCGCCGTGGTCTTAGTCTCTCGTACAGGTGGATGCGGACGAACGCGTCGAAGTTGGATGCGGAAGAGAGGGCCACTGACCTTGCGGCTCGCTTGGCCACTGCTGAGAAACTCTTGGAGGAGTCATCCGGGGGCTTGGTTCGTGCCCTCCTTAATGAATTCTTCTTTTCTCCTTTTAATTCGTTATTATTCGTTGGCTCTACTTTATTTGTCGTGTTGGCCCGCAGGGACCCGGTGCCGCCGACTCGCTTAGGAGACGATGCGAGGAGTCGGACCAGGAGGTGCAGGACCTGAGAGCTCAGCTTGCCGAAGCTCAAAGGCAGTTAAGGGAAGGGGGAGGAGAAGGAGGTGCACCTTCGAGAGCGGCGAGGCCAGCCCCATCTCGGCCTGCTGAAGTCGAGCGTGCTCGGGGGAAAATCATGGCGTCGACGGCCCGAGCCATGGTGAGTCGCCTCCATGACGTGGGCGCTATTCAAGACAGCTGGAGGGGGGTCTCTGCCAGCGACATTCTTCCTGAGCTCTTCCCTTCGCCTGGGCGGTCCGGCTCGCCCCCTAGCAGCGGCGGCTACTCCCCATGATCGTGGGGATGGCCTGTGACGTCTTCTTTCTTCCCGTTCCTCACGGGAACTATGTAACCTTTGTGTCTGCTTTTCTCTTTCAGGCCTGCATGTACTAGCAAGAGAGAAGCAACAATTCATGTAATACACGTTATCAATGAATCAGTAGTTATTGTAATGAATGTCCTAGTTTACTCCTCCCTTTCATTGCTTGAGGGTGTGATACCTTACTTGAATCAGCCGTCGAGAAGTCGATTGAATCGGTGAGTTCCCCATCTGCCGGTATGATTGATCTTGGAGAACGGTTATCTTTAGTCGGGGATCTAACCGATCGGAAGTGGAAGTACCCATCTATGTCCTGGGAGTCTTAGCTCAACCGGGGGTGGAGGAACTCAACGCACTCCTGTTCTAACTGGAGGCGGAAGTACCCATCCATGTCCTGGGAGTCTTAGCTCAACCGGGGGTGGAGGAACTCAACGCACTCCTGTTCTAACTGGAGGCGGAAGTACCTATCCACGTCCTGGGAGTCTTAGCTCAACCGGGGGTGGAGGAACTCAACGCACTCCTGTTCTAGCTGGAGGCGGAAGTACCCATCCACGTCCTGGGAGTCTTAGCTCAACCGGGGGTGGAGGAACTCAACGCACTCCTGTTCTAACTGAAGGCGGAAGTACCCATCCATGTCCTGGGAGTCTTAGCTCAACCGGGGTTGGAGGAACTCAACGCACTCCTGATCTAACTGGAGGTGGTAGTACCCATCCACGTCCTGGGAGTCTTAGCTCAACCGGGGGTGGAGGAACTCAACGCACTCCTGTCCTAACTGGAGGCGGAAGTACCCGTCCATGTCCTGGGAGTCTTAGCTCAACCGGGGTTGGAGGAACTCAACGCACTCCTGATCTAACTGGAGGTGGTAGTACCCATCCACGTCCTGGGAGTCTTAGCTCAACCGGGGGTGGAGGAACTCAACGCACTCCTGTTCTAACTGGAGGTGGTAGTACCCATCTACGTCCCGGGATTCTTATCTCAACCGGGGGTGGAGGAACTCAACGCACTCCTGATCTAACTGGAGGTGGTAGTACCCATCCACGTCCTAGGAGTCTTAGCTCAACCGGGGGTGGAGGAACTCAACGCACTCCTGTTCTAACTGCCAAACAGCGAGTTGAACCGATGCGCCCACATCTGCCGACATGACTTAGCCCGGTGGAGGGCCTCTAGCTAAGGATTTTGGACCTGGATGTCTTTCCAGAACCCCTCTCCCATTCATAGTTCTTACCTATTACAACTTGCTTACACTACGCCCCTTTGGGCATTCCGTTACACCTCGCCCTTTTCCGGGCCCCTCCTTACATCTCGCCCCATCTGGGCACTTCACCATACTTCGCCTCTACCTAGGCACGATGTTACGCCCCGCCCCTTCCCGGGCACTTCCTTACATCTCGCCCCATCTGGGGCTCACTTGACCGCCTGCTCCTTGGCCATCCCTGCCATTGCTTCTTCCACTTCTTCGGCTGCTTGCATCCATCCGATTGTGTTGACCGCAGTAACGTAGCACTGGCGCGCCTCCCGGGGATCCCCCCTGACTCTCACCTGGAGCTCTCCGGAGTTGTACTTCAAGCACTGATGGTAGGAGGATGGCACGCACTTGTACGCACTGATGAGGGGACGCCCGAAGATGGCGTTGTAACTGCTCGGCGCGTCCACGATAACGAACCGGCAATTCTTTGAAGTTCCCCCCAGGGTGACGAGGAGTTCGACTCCCCCTTCCACCTCCTTCCTCCCCCCGGAGAATCCGAAAAGTGGCCCATCCGATGCTAGCACTCGCTTTGCGTCAACCTTCATTCCTTCAAAAGCCTTCTTGAACACCACGTTCACCGAGCTCCCGTTGTCGACTAGGATCCGGGAGACGGTGAAGTTCTCAATCACCGCCTTGATGACTAGCGCGTCGCAGAAAGGGTCCTCGTTGGCCGGCATGTCTTGGATGGAGAAGGTAATCTTCTCGCTCGAAGGTGGGGACCGGGAAGTCGAGGCGATGCTCCGACGGTATATGGCATGGAGGCTCCCCTTCCGGGTGGCTTCTTTGCCTGCTCCCCCGTGGATGACTCTGATCCCTCCTAGGGCCCCTATATCCACCCTTTCTTCGCATGGATCATCCTTCTCCTTGTTCTTCCCCTTCTCCACTGCCCGAGGTCCTTCCAGGCACAGCTGTTTCCCCCCTGCTGGGGCTCTTCCTTCTTCCCTCATCTCGAGGAACTCGGGGCAAGCTGCGGTCGCGTGGCCCTCTTGCTGGTGGAAGTCACAATATAGCAGCGCCAACTCGCCTCCCTGCTTCTCCCAACGTCCCTTCTTCTTTCCGCCTCTCCTTCGACCGATGACCATGGCTTGCAGGGGCTGGACTTGCAGCGGCCCCGGGCCTTGTTGCCAACCTGCCGGGTGGAAACGCCCGTGCCTCCCCTGATAGCCTCCTCCTCCCTGGAAGTGTCCCCTTCCTTGGCCTTGAGAGGGACCAACCTGTGACCTCCAAGCTGGTCGGGCGGCTGTCGGTTGCGACTTCCAGCCTTGCTCCTGCCCAACGGGAGGTCCCTGTTGTCCCTGGCTCTTCACTTCCTCCTTCTTTCTTCCTCCACGCTCTTTCCTTTCCTCCTCTGCTATCTCGGCTAACCTAGCCACGAACTCCTGATTGGTAGCTTCAACCTCGGTCTCGCGGTCGACACGCTTCATTAACTCCTCGAAAGACAGCGGAGGGTCCCGAGTTAGACTCATCCGGAACAGCCCCGGCTGCAGCCCAAGGGTGAAAGCCAGCTGCAGGGTGTGTCCGGGCACTTCGACGACAAGGAGGACCTCCGCCTGGAACCTGTCCATGTAGTCAGCCAGAGGCTCCCCTGGCTTCTGCCTGACTGCGAACAAGGCTTCCATACTCTTTCTCCTCTTCTTCGAGGTAGAGAATCTCAACAAGAAATTTCGACGCAGATCTTCGAAACGGAAGATTGTTCCCGCCGGGAGCGAGTGGAACCAATCCCTCGCCTTTCCCTGGAATGAGACGGCGAAAAGCCTACACATGAAGGCGTCCGACATTTGCCTGATCGAGGTCATGTCCTCGAACCACTGGAGATGCTGGAGTGGATCGCTATCCCCCTCATAGTAGGACATGGCGGGATCGCGGAACCCATCCGGGACGGGAGCTGACATGACCAGCTCGCAAAAAGGGCTCCTCCATTCTTCTTGGTTGAGGGGAGGTGCTCCCATCGCCTCCCCGCCCGGGCAGCTGGTCCGGGGCGAACTATTGAAAAGCACTCGTGCTTGGAGGCCCAAACCTTCCTCCGAAGCTGGTTCCCTCCCTTGCTGACTGCTTCTTACTTCCACTAGGGGGAGTGAGGCGATCCTAGGTGCAGGTGGTGTTGAGCATTCGCCGCGAGCGGAGGACATGGCCTGCATGAACTCCAGGATCTTCTTGCTGAATTCGTCGAAGTCGCTCTTCTTCACATACTCGCAAGGCGGAGGCGGGTCTCCCAACTCATCGCTTCCAGCCATGGGACTTGGCTCAGAGGTTTCCGAACTAGTCGCTTCCACGCTCACCGCACCAAAATGTTGAAACCAGTTTCCCGGATTTAGCGTTCGAAAGGGGGTTGCGACTAACTCTTACTTGACCTAAGCCTAGACCCTTGACCGGTTACTAGGAACTAGGAGAACTTGCCCTTGAAGAACACTTGAATCTAGAAACGAACCCCTTAAGCTTCAGCGAGGAGGTCCCACCACATACCCGGAAGATCTTAGAGCGCTTCCCCTCCCAAGCCAATGCTGAGCCTGGGCACCTTTGAGGGCACTGAGAACCACCTCACTGTCAGCTGAAGGATGACAAGGGAGGGGGGTGCTTGCTCACAAGACACACGCGAGGGAGGGGGGTAGAGACCAACCCTTCCCAAGGTGCCCATGGGGGTCTATTTATAGACTTCCCAAAATGGACTGCGGATAGCAAAAATCCTGCTATTCGCAGTCCAACCATGACCACCATCGATCACGCGTGCGGGGGGGGGGGGGGGGGGGGGCGAGTGGGACTCGAGGTGTCCGTCCCCCCCCCCCCCCCCCCCCCCTCCCGGGAGGTCACACTGACCTCCCTACCTACACCGGGCGAGTGGGAGGATCCCTCCCACTCGCCCAAAGGGGGCGGCGAGTGGGAGGCTCCTCCCACTCGCCCGGCGAGTGGGAGGCCCCTCCCACTCGCCCGGCGAGTGGGAGGCCCATCCCACTCGCCCGGCGAGTGGGAGGGCCCCTCCCACTCGCCCGGATGAGTGGGAGAAATTCTCCCACTCCCTCCGTGGCCTCTTTCGCGGTTTAGGGTTTTGCGCGGTCGTTTTGCTCGCCTCGGCCATTTTCGCTACCTAGGCTTCGTCCGGGTCGGGTCGCACCGATTCGAGAAATATGAGGGTTGTACAGGGGGGACGACCCACTCGCCCGCTTGGGCGAGTGGGAGGCTGTCCACTCGCCCATGCGGGCGAGTGGGAGGACGCCCACTCGCCCGCTTGGGCGAGTGGGAGACTGTCCACTCGCCCTAGCGGGCGAGTGGAGAGGGGGTGAGTGCCCACTCACCCCCTCCGTCCCTCCTCTCTCCCTCTCCTGATAGCGCAGGAGCCGCGCCCGCTTACCCTCTACGTCCACTTGTCTTCTCCCCTGCTTCCGGGTGTTTTTCTCCTCACCCCCCTCTTTTTCTGCCTAATGGATTTCTCATCAGGGTCTGCGTTTAGCCTATTCAAACAGCGGAATTCCGCTATTGGTAGACCAGTTTGAGCTGCGGATAGCCATTCCAAAAGGTGGAATTACGCTATCCGCAGACCATTTCCAGAATTCTATAAATAGACCCCCATGGGCACCTTGGGGAGGGTTGACATCTCCTTACCCCCACCCCCTTAGTGTGTTTGGTTAGCTAGTGACCCTGCCTTCCGTTCGCCAAGTCTTTCAGGCCAACGGTCAGGTGTTGCGAGTGCTCTCAGAGGTGCCCAGACTCAGCATTGGCTTGGGAGGGGAAGATCTTCGGGTCTTTCGGGTTAGTGGCGGGACCTCCTCGCTGCAGCTCTCTGGGATGCTATCCCCACCCGTGCGTGGCTTGCCCGTCGGGGTCTTTCTGCTGAGCGTGGATGTCCTTGGGGCTGCACTTTAGAGGAGACCCGAGACCATCTGGTCTCGGACTGTTGTTGTCTTGTGGCCATCCGGGTCGCTCTTCGGCGATGGGGCTACAGTATTCCCTCCTTCTCCAGTTGGGAGACTGTGCGTGACTTTCTCTCCTCTGCCTCTGTCGGTGCACGAGGTACGGCGCGAGTTTTTTGTTGTGCGGTTTACCAAGCATGGCGTGGTCGCAATGCCAAGGTTCACCATGGGGAGGTGACGACCTTTACGGTTATGGCGGCAACCATCGCTGAGAACCTCTCCATTTTGCATACTCTACCAGCACAGGGGCACTGGGGTACCACCCAGCCTCACCGGCTGTCGACACCACTCTCTTGGTGCCCCCCGCCCCCTGGATGGATAAAGTTCAATGTGGATGGTTCACTTTCCTCGTCTGGGCTTGCTGGGCTTGGGATGGTGGCTCGTGACGATCGAGGTGCTCTTGTCTTTGTTGCTGGGATCTCGATGCTGCATTGGGATCCTGGGGGAGTGGAGCTGGCGGCGATTTTGGCGCTGAAGGATCAGATTGCCCCTTCTTTATATGGGACTCGCGGAGCTATTATAGAGGACGACTGTCGTACCCTTATGGATGGATAGCTGTGCTGCTGGGATGAGACGGGGTGACTGGAGTGTGACAGTGGATGGCGACGAGGACTTCTCATTTATGAGCGGTTTTCCCCAGCTTCGGTTCCAGCATATTGGCCGTGAGGGCAATAGAGTTGCTGATTTTTGTGCGCGTTATGCCCTTCGGTGAAATTTTGTTTGGCTGGACGTTGATAGCATCCAGACTGAGTTTGCCGAGCTTGTTCGGGTGGACTTATATGGCATGCTGTAGTTTTTTTTTTCTTTTCTTTTTGGTTTTTAATTACATGCTATTTGCATCTTTCAAAAAAAAGAAAAAAAAAATCTACTAGCTCGCCCATCCTTACGTTTTTTATTGTCTTTAAATTTCACGTTCTCGTTTTTGCAAGCCCATCAAGACTTGGGTACTGTCGTGATTGGTCGTAGGGGTGGATTATCGTGCCTGTCACGTATATATAAAATTTTAAAAGTACCTAGCTAAGAAAAAAAATAAGTTTTCAAAAGGAATCTGTGAATATTAAGTTTTAAGTTGCTGTAATTATTTTAGATATAAATAATTACTTAATATAATTCATATATAAAGTTTAAACCGCTTCACAAGTTAATTATTTGATTACACACATAACGGCCCGAAACGCGGAAAGCCAAACGCATAAAATGTAAAACGCGGGCTAGCCGGTAGTCAACCCTCAGTCAAGACCTGGAAGAGGGATGCTGCGCAGCACGACCGTCTCCACCGTCAGCCCCGGCCCAAATCCGAAAAGCACGCCCCACTCCAACCCCTCTCCGGCGGCGCCTCCGCCGTCCTCCGCCGCCGCCCGGGTGCGCATCTCGTCAAGGATGAAGTGGACGCTGACGCTGGACATATTGCCGTATTCCGCCAGCACATGCCTCGCCGCCGACAGCTTCTCCGGCCTCAACGACAGCTTCTCCTCAATGCGATCAAGTATGGGCCTCCCGCCGGGATGCGGGGCCCAGAATATGGAGTTCCAGTCGGAGACGCCGACCGGCGCAAAGGCCTTCTTTAGACACCTCTCAATGTTCTCCGAGATGATGAGCGGCACGTTCTTGGCCATTGTGGCAATTAGGCCCCCCTCCTTCAAATAGCCTCGAATGGCATCGCCGGAGTCCGGCAATGTGACCTGCGACGCGGAGAAGATGCTGAAGATGGGCCGCTCACCGGCGGACTCGTCCGGGTATGCCCCCACTATGAGCGCCGACGCTCCGTCGGCGAACAGCGCCTGCGAGACGAGATCGTATTGGTGCTCTTCGGAGGGGGAGCGGATGAGCGTGGTGGTGCTCTCGGAGCAGATGACCAGGACCCGCGCGCCCCTGCGGCTCTCGGCGAGGCACTTGGCGAGGCGGAGGACGGTGCCGCCGGCGAAGCATCCCTGCTGGTAGAGCATGACCCGCTCCACGTCGGGGTTTAGGCCGAGGATTCCGGCGGCCTCAAAGTCGGCGCCGGGGAGGTTCATGCCGCCGGTGGTGCAGAAGATGAGGTGGGTGATGCCGGACTTGGGCTGGCCCCACTCCTTGATGGCCTTGCTCGCCGCCTCCGTCCCCAGCCTCGGAACCTCGCCGACCATCACATTTTGCCTCGCGTTCAACGACGGCTCCATGAATGTCCGGAGGCACGGATTCTCCTTGATCAGCTCCTCGTCCCACACAAAGTAACGCTTCTTAATCGCCGTCCGCTCGCCTGTGAATTTTTACAAGTTATATCACTCATTTGTGTGGGCGGCTTTTTTGCTCCCCCATGAGTTCAGACAACAAAAAAAAAATTTAATTTTGAAATTTCTTATGTGAGGTCAGCGGTTCATAACCGCCGAATTCTTGACCGCCACCGCCGCGCCAAACGGATCGGCGGATCGGCGGAAGTGCTTAAAATATTATTAGCATTTCATCTAGAAATAATGGCTCTGTTTGGCGGAGCGGCTGCGGATCAGAGAGCTATTTCTGATCCGCAGCTGTCTGTTTGACGCGGTTTGCAGCGCCTCTGCAGAAATCAGCGGAAATCTGCGGGGACGTACCCGTGATTGCGGATCAACTCCTCCAACCGCCGCTCCTCCACCCTCCGCGCCAAACAGAGCCAATATCCATAGTCTTTACCATCGATACTCAAGTCTCTAATATCGTACACAGACTAGCGACGAAATCGAATGAATTTACACTTTTAGACTCTGTTTGGCGTGGCGATTTTGCTCCGGGGAGGTTGGACAAAATAGAAAGTATGTTTGACATGACAACGGTTATGAGTGTCACCAAAAAAAGAAAACTAGTTTTGAATATAGAAGTGGACAGATGAGGTCGGGCGTTCACAAAAGACGATTCTTAACCATCGCGCTCATGACCGCCATCGCAGAGCCAAACAGAGTCATAGTCTAATAGAAGCTAGCTATATTCATGAGAAGCCGATGGCGCGGAGAGCTTACAGATGAGCTGCAGCTTCTTCTTGAGGGCGACCAAGTGCTCGCTGTTGTGGACACGGAAGTAAAAGTCGGCGAAAGAACTCTGATCGATGCAATGGGGAGGGAGCGCCGTTCCGATGGCCATGATCGCCGCGGAGCCTTCTTCCATCTTCATGCTACCCATATTCAGATATCTCTATATATGTATCTATTTAAGAGAACTGAAAAGCTATATATCCCAAAGTGTTTGGAGCGTTTAAGAAAGCTTGCTTGTCTCCAAGTACTCAATGCTGGCTCTATCGCTCCCTCTCTATATATATAGCGTTGCGGTGGCCAGAGATAGTAGAGCTTTGTGTACAAGGTCGACTCGTTCAGCTAGCTGTTACGCCATATTGTATATATATATATATTTTTATAAGCAAATGAGAACAGAGAATTTGTTTTGTGAGAAAATAATTTGTTTTTTTTGTGGCCAGAAATAATAAAAATGTGCTGCCATTTTGAATTTTTCTCGCAAAATATAAAAAATCAGAGACGATATAATTTCTAATATTTTACTTCCAACTTTAGCGAAGACAAAATTTTATTTTATAATCGAAAAAAAAAACTCACGTGACTTTTTATTTCTTGAATTATTGGTTAGATACAATTGTGAATGAATATTTTATAATTCAAATGATCAAATATTTGATTTTGCGGACAGAGAATTATGTTTTTATTGTATTTCAATATAAAAAAATGTATTTAAAAATTAAAATTGTCATATTACGAATTTCAATATATAATTTTTAAAATAATTATGATATCACAGCCTTCGTACGAGTAACCAAATATTCTTCTACTAATCCATACGACTCATATAAATAGCTTGTAAGCTGCATTAATGATGATGCAATGTTTTTTTTTCCGATATGAATAATAATAATATATATAATAGGCAAAAATTATAAATAGGTCCCAATTTTTTAGGGCTATTTGAAATTGATCCCTAAAGTTTAAAAAGTTTGAAATCGGTCCCCAACTTTTTAAATTTTTTCTAAATATGTCTCTTTTAACTTTGGCAAAAATCCTAAAGGGCCCGTTCGTTTCGTAGGTTTTGATTGACAGGAATTGGTTTTGGCCGAAAACCTACGGCGCAGAGGTTTTGGAATTGGGCAAAACCAATTCCTGTGTTCGTTTGCAGGAAGGTTTTCAGTCACAGGAATTGAATATTTCAATATTTCTGTTCGGTTGCAGGATGGAATTCAGAGACTGGAATTGACAAAAATATCACAATTATATGTAAACAACATACAATACCGCTTCATTAAAAACTAAATGCAAGACATACAAATTACTACGATCATATCAAACTTAGCTAAAACATACAAACTTCTACGATCATATCAAACTTAGCTAAGACATACAAACTTGATAGATAATGCTTGATACAAACGGATATCACAAAAATGAAATAGCTAGTAGCCGACCATATCAAACTTAGGTTAGACATACAAACTTCTACGACTTCAAAATGTGTCATGTCATAATAATTCGATACATTCAAAATAAAACATGTAAGCTCCAAACTAATCGCCTATATGAATGCGCAACCATCTCCTCCTAGCAATCTCTGGCAAGAGCAAGAAGACCTCGCACTTTGTCGCGTCAACGCTGAGTAAATCTATGGCTTTTAAAAGATCATCCTCTGAGAGATCCGTCATAACAGATAATGCTTGATACGCTGTTTCAAGCCTGGACCTCGAAGATACTCATTAAACATTGTTAGGGCTAAGTTATCTTTGAATGCTGTCCATTCATTTGTCGCTTGAATGGGTTCAACCGTATCTGCATACTCAAAACTATCCCCGCTACTATTTTGTGTTAATATTTCTGCATCAACTTCCGCCAACAATCTGACATCATTTAGTAGCCTCTTGTCTACCAAGAAATTATGCAGAATGCAACAAACATTAATAATTTGAACCTGTGTAATAATAAAGTACAATTAAAAATTTTGATAATGCACAACAAGAAAACTATGATTCTCTTCTTTGAATAACATACTTGTTGCTTGATATTAAAGAAAGATGGTTGGCGTAAGATTGCCCATATTTTTTTTAGTAATCCGAAGGTTCTTTCGATGACGTTTCTTTTCTTTGAATGTCGAAGATTAAATAACTCCTTATAGGTAGTAGGATTGTTTCCTTGAGTTGCCCACTCCTGAAGATGATAACGTGTCGACCGATAAGGAGCTAGATATCCTGGGCCATTTATATAACCCGCATCAACAAGATAGTACTTACCTACAATTTTAAATTATATGTTATTTATAAGGAAAAAACCTTGTTGTCGAGCTAGTGGACGATTAGGAATAATCTTACCTACGGGTACTTCAAAGCAATCCTCCCTCTCTAATGCATTACGAAGCACCCTTGAATCTGATGAAGAACCCTCCCAACCAGGTAAAATATATATGAATTTCATGTCCGCGTCGCATACACCAAGGACATTGGTGGTAATAGCTTGTTTTCTGTTGCGATATCTTCCTTGGTCACTTACTGGTACAGTGACGTCAATGTGTGTGCCATCACACATTGACGGTTGATATACACCGAACTCATCTTCAAGATTGCCCTCAACACAAGGTTGAAATGACGGCTTATGGTATCGGTGGAACGTAGGTACGTACCACCTACAATCCGAAATTTGATGTTATGTGCTAGGACATGTAAGAACAACCCTACTGATTCCTTCACTGATACATTTTGAGTCTCACTCAAATAACCCCCATCCACTAATACCGTGCACAAGCTACGGAAAGCGCTCTTGTTCATACGCAATTGGTTATAACAGTTGATATCTGTCCCGTTATATAACCTATTTAAAAGCGTCAATCGTAGAGTATCGTGTTGTGTCCTAATGCTTGGACAACTGTTTCTGCAATTTTTCATCATAATTGCAACGGCAACAACAGATAAAGCGGCTACCACAGCTCTCTTTCTCATGGTGTTCATTCTTATCTTCTTATGAAACTTGATAAGAGTATCCATCTATGAAACATAAAAAATAAATACACATATACACAACCAATACCCACACAACATACACATATACACAACCACAACTACAACCACATACACATGCAAACAACATACAAACACAACATACACATACACAACCACATACATATACACACACAAAATACACAACACATCTACACAAAAAAACACACATCTACACACAAAATCTACACACAAAAAATCAAAACAAATACACAACCAACACAAATACACAACCAACACATATACACAACCACATATATACACAATCACACACATACACACAACCATACATACACAATCACACACATACACACACACAACCAATATATATAGACAACCATACATATACACAACCATACACATACACAACCACACACATATACACAACCACACACATATACACACACACAACCACAACCACATACTCATACACATACACATTCAAACAACATACAAACACAACATACACACATACACAACCACATACATATACACACACACAAAATACACAACACATCTACACAAAAAACACACATCTACACACAAAATCTACACACAAAAAATCAAAACAAATACACAACCAACACATATACACAACCACATATATACACAATCAGACACATACACACAACCACACATACACAATCACACACATACACACACACAATCACACACATACACACACACAACCATACATATACACAACCATACACATACACAACCACACACATATACACACACAACCACAACATACACACATACACAACCACATACCCACACAACCACATACATATACACACACACAAAATACACAACACATCTACACAAAAAAACACACATCTACACACAAAATCTACACACAAAAAATCAAAACAAATATCTAAACAAAAAATGCAAAGGAAAAAACCTACAACAGTGACTGCCGGAGAGGAGGAAGCGTACTGGAGCCGGCCTGGAGCGAGGAAAACGTTGGAGGAAGCTTCTCCAAGCAGTGACTGCCGGAGAGGAGGAAGAAGGAGGTGACTTGCCGCCGGAAAACCTACAGAGGAGAAACCATTCAGCCATTCGTAAAATACTACGGAGGAGAAGACCTACAGCAGTCGATGCACCGCCTGCGAGAGAGAAAACATACCGGAGATCGAGAGGAAGCTTGCTGGAGCCGGCCGGGAGCGAGGAAGAAGATCGCGCACGGGAGGGAGCGGAAAGGAACGTCGTCGCCGAGCCAAAATCTATCGCGATAGACTGAAAACCTAACTGCGGGGATCGGTTTTGAGGTATGCGGTTTTTTTAAAAAACGAAAACCTATGGGTTTTCAGCCAATGTCAATTCCGGGTCCAAAACACGGCATACGAACAGCGGAATTGGAATTGGGATACCCAATTCCAATTCCCTCCCCCCAATTCCAGCAAAAAGAACAGGGCCAAATAGATCCTCAACGTTTGGGGGCTATTTGAAATTGATCCATAATGTTTAAAAAGTTTGAAATCAGTCTCCAATCTTTTAAACTTTTAATAAATATGTCCATTTTAACTTTTTCGTCATCTATTTAACAGAATTTCTGAGATGGATGCTGAATTTCTGAGGTGGATGCTGAGTAGATAGTTAAAAATTATAAATAGCATTTTTATTAATTTTAATTTCATCTTAGCCGTTTTAATTTCATATTAGCCATTTTAAATTGTGAAGAAGACATCAAATGAGTCTAGATGTTTCTCTCCATAGAGATGATTTTGTTCTCTAAAAATGAGTTTGATTTATTATGTATGTTGCGGTTCACTCGACGCACTTCCAGATCGGGTAAATTGAACCGTCTTAGCCCGAGAGTGAGCCGAATGCGCAAACAGTCACAGAGAGAATAGACAGGTGGCAAGAGAACATTTTTAGCGTGGAAAACCCAGAAAGAGTAAAAAACCACGTGGCCGGATCGGTGCCAGCCAAATTTCACTAAGTGTTGAAGTGTTACAAACGAAGTTACAAGTTCAGAGAGCGACATCCCGCTTCTCGTTACAATTGCAGTTGAAGAAAATTCTCTGAGGGTGACAGGCCACCCTCAGAAAAGCTAAGTGTCTTGGTGATGCAGGAAGTCTTCAAAGTCCGAAGAAGATCCTCAAGTGACGAAGGAGTTCTTCGAAGCGAAGGAGATCTTCGAAAACCGCAAAGGAGATCTTCGAACCGCGAAGGAGATCTTCAAAGGAAATCTTCAAGAAGCTCTCTCGGATTCCAGAAGTCAGATCCCCTCAAATGAGGATTCAGGGTCCCTTTTATAGACTTGGCCAGGGGCGACCCAGTAATTTCGCCATTGTAACCACCGTAACTACCTGACGGGCCGATCTCGACCGTTAATCGAGAGCACACGGATCGCCACTTTCTGAATATGACAATTTTGCCCCCCCCCCACCCGGTCAGATCGGGCAGTTCGGGCAGTTTCCGATTGCAATGTGTGAATCCTGCAATCTCAAAAAAGATAGTGGTTAGCAACTGCGCGCGCTATGAACTTTGCAATGTTCAAGTGCGCGCGGATCAAAGACACGCTACGAACTTGGCGGTGCTAAGCGCGCGTTGAGCACCGAGCGGGAACGCCGTAAAAGCATGATCGGAGTCGTGCGGGGTCGACGCAAAGGGGCGACGGGCGTGCCGCTCGCCGAGGGAGACCGACTGGCAGGCCGCGCGCGCGATAGCGCGCAGGTCACGCGCTAGCACGCAGGTCACGCGCTAGCGCGCTGGTTGCGTGCGCGCGGGCCGCGCGCGCGCGCGCGGGACGCACAGGCCGCGCACGCGCGTGCCTCGCAGTTCCGCGTGCGTTATCGTGCGCGGTACCGCACGTGCCGCGCGGTTCCGCGCGCGCTGTCGTGCGCTACCGCGCGCGCTAGCGCACGAAACTGGGCGTTGTGGCGGCTTTTGGGCGGTTCTGCGGCGGTTTTGGGCGGTTCTGCGGTGGTTTTTCTCTTCCTTCTTGCCCATGCCTCCACCATCTTAGTGGGGAGTAGGGTTTTTTGGCTAAACGCAGCCCGGATTCCTCTACAAGATGGATGAAGACCCATCAATTGCCTCCCAAATTCTCAGAGTTCGCTCATATTGCTTAGAGAAGTGCGAGGATTTTATTATCTTTTGGTGCGGTCCGGACGCTGCGGCGGAGTCATGACAGAGGTATTTTGTGGTTTTTCTTCCTCTTATCGCGCCGCTATTATTCCGTTTTTTGCATTGACCACCGCGTTGTGCGGTGGTAATTTGCGCGGATTCAAGGCTCATTAATTCTTATTTTTCCTCTCGCTTTTTTCAGACATCGAGGAACGGAGCGCGATCAAAATCGATGCGATTGCGTTCTACGCTTAATGTTGAGCGCGTTGAGGCTTGGCGTAAGCGGTTTAGACTTCCATCGTCCGGAGAAGTGAAGATACCGCTTCCGGAGGAACATGCTCAGAATCCGCCGACCGGCTTTATTACCATCTCTGAGAGCTGTTTAAAATCGGTGTTCCGCTTTCCCCCGTCGGAGGAGGCGATCGAGATTTTTAGGTTCTGCGGCGTGCCTATTTCACAGTTTACACCAGTCGACATGATGAGGATTATGGGGTTGATTGTATTTTTTCGGGAGCACGGCTCGCGGCTTTCTTTGGAGATTTTCAAAGATTGGTGTGAGGTTTTCACGGATCCGGGAGGTCGGATTGATGTTTGTAGCAACAAGAGGTGGTTCCGTTTTAGGGAAAAGAATGATTATCGCCACGGGAACACTTTATATGGGTATGTTCGCAACCGCTGGGACTTGTCAGAGCTTTGGAGGAATCTTCCGGGCCGCTGCTGCCGCCAAGTGGGACGAGAAAACGAGTTCCATCCTCTTCCTGGTTTTCCAGATCGTGATGACTTATCGAAGGCTCTTCATGGCGTGGCTCATTTTGTCGAGGAGAAGAGATTACTGTTAGTCGGGCTTTCATTGGATGTCGAGCGGGATGCTGTCATTCCTTTACCGCGTGATAGGAAGAGAAAGCTTGTCATTAGATGCGGAGGCTCAGAGATGGCATCTTCTCCACCTCCACCGAAGAGCCGTTCTGACGAGGCGGGTCCCAGTGGAGTTGTGCCTGACGAGACTCCTATTGACGTTGACGCTGAGATCGCGGCTTCTCCTGTGGCGGAAGCGCCTCCTCGGAGCGATCCTCCTCATCCTCCACCGATGGCGGCGTAGAGAGTATCATCTTCGTTACGGGTGATGACTTCAGCGGTTAGCCATATCTTTTTGTTGTTTACTTTTTATGTGTTTTTTCTTTTTCCAATATTCTTATCTCGTCCTTTCTTTGCAGACCGATGTCATGAATAGCGTCGCTCATACTTGGAACGATTGCTACGTTGGGCTGAAGGACGGGTATTTCGTTCTTCAAGAGGAGCTACGTGTCGCAAAGAGCTCTTTGGAGGATTCCAAGAAGAAGAGGGAGCGTGAGATGTCGCGGGTGCTCCAATTGGAGTCCGATCTGGCCCTGGCTCGCTCCGAGATAGAGCGTCTGCAGAGGGAGCTTGGGGCAGAGAAGGCTGCTGCTGACGATACTGCTAGATTGGTCAAATCTTTGCAGGGAGACATGTTCCGTCAGGACGGCGAGCTGGGATTCCTGAGAGGCGAGGTAGAAAGGCTTTCCTCTCTTGAGCCGGATGCCAAGGCTATTAAGGCAGAGGGAGTTGCTGAGTACAAGGATTCCCTGGAATTCGTGGAGGAGCGCTCTAGGATCTCTGAGAAGCTTCGAGCGGATATTATGATCAAGGAGGTGGATCCCCTTCTGGAAGATGAGTGCGAGATTTCTTTTAAGAGGGGGATCGGGAAGACCCTTCGCATGGTGGAGAGAAAGCTCGGATGCAGCACGATCGGGATTGGTGTTGGCGATCTTTTTGAGGACGATTATTCTGACGTAGACATCGATGGCTTATCGTTTTGCTTTCATTTGTCTGCATATTTTGCTTTCCTTCACCATGTACCGTATTTCGTTGCGTTTGTATTTGCATGTTTCGTTGTGTGGTGTGACTCTTTACTTGGTCATATTGCTTGATGATTATTTCTTTGTCCACCATCGATATTTGCCTTTTGCTTTTCTCGCTTTTGTGCTCGTCAAATTTTTGACCCCGGATAGCGGCTGTGAGCGTGTGCTAGGAGCTGGGTAGAAGGGGAACTGGCCCCGAGTATCGGTGAAGGGCGGATGCTTCGAACCGTGGGCGACCGTGAGGGGGCAGGCCCTGGCGGCGCCGTGATCTTACTGCCGGGGTGAAGGGCGGACGCTTCGAACCGGGTAGCGCGAGATCACTGGGGAACTGGCCCCGAGTATCGGTGAAGGGCGGGCGCTTCGAACCGTGGGCGACCGTGAGGGGGGCAGGCCCTGGTGGCGCCGTGATCTTACTACCGGGGTGAAGGGCGGACGCTTCGAACCGGGTAGCGCTAGATCACCGGGGAACTGGCCCTGAGTATCGATGAAGGGAGGACACTTCAAACCGTGGGCGACCGTGAGGGGGGCAGGCCCTTGCGGCGCCGTGATCTTACTACCGGGGTGAAGGGCGGACGCTTCGAACCAGGTAGCGCTAGATCACTGGGGAACTGGCCCCGAGTAGCGATGAGTAATTGTAGAAGTGCAAATTGCGCGAGTCGAGGATCGGGGCTTTTTCATAAAAATTGCAGGAAGATAGTTTGCGTGAGTCGAGGCTCACGGCTTTTACATAATGTAAAAATTGCAGTAAGATAGTTTGCGTGAGTCGAGGCTCACGACTTTTACACAATGTAAAAATTGCAGAAAGATAGTTTGCGTGAGTCGAGGCTCACGACTTCTACACAATGTAAAAATTGCAGAAAGATAGTTTGCGTGAGTCGAGGCTCACGACTTTTACATAATGGGGTAAAAATGTTAATGATAGAAGCGGCGTAGGTTTTGCGCATTCCAAGTGCGTGGGAGAGTCTTTCCCTCAGCTGTTCTGAGTTTGAATGTTCCAGGCTTTACTGTTGCGGTGACCACATAAGGTCCTTCCCAGGCTGGTGAGAGTTTGTCTTTCTGCGGACCCTTTCCGGCTGCTTCAATGCTGCGTTGGATGAGATCTTCGACGTTGATTGGCCTGGGTTTCACCCTTCTGTCGTAGAGTCTGGCTACGTGCCTTTGGTAGGTAGCGACGCGCTGGGCGGCGTTGTCTCGAGTTTCGGAGATTAAGTCGAGGTTCTCGCAAAGCAGTGCGTCGTTCTTGCTGGGATCGAAAGTCAGCACCCGGATACTTGGTACTCCGATGTCGACGGGGATGACAGCTTCGGTTCCGTAGCAGAGATTAAATGGCGTTTCTCCCGTCGGAGTCCTCTCTGTCGTGCGGTAGGCCCATAGTACATTCGGGAGTGCGTCCACCCATTGCCCCCAGCTTCTTCGAGGCGCGTCTTCAGCCCTTTGAGGATGGTGTGGTTGGTGACCTCTACTTGCCCATTTGTTTGTGGATGTGCTACGGCGGTGTGGCGGAGGTTGATCTTCAAATCTTCACACATCTTAGTGAACGACTTCCCGGTAAATTAGGTGGCGTTGTCGGCGATGATTGTAGCTGGGATACCGAAGCGACCGATAATGTTTCTCCAGACGAACTGTTTGGCATTCTCCTTTGTGATCTTGGCTAGGGGCTCAGCTTCCACCCACTTGGTGAAGTAATCAATGTCCAGAATGATGAATTTTCTCTGTCCGGATGCCAGAGGTAGGGGACCAAGGAGATCAATTCCCCACTGTGCGAAGGGTCATGCACTTTGAAGCATGGTGAGCGCGACCGGGGGCTGGAGAGGTACGTTTGCGTGAAGATGGCAGCTCTTGCATTTCTGGACAAGCTCAGTTTTATCTTTTTTCATTGTTGGCCAATAGAAGCCTCGGCGCAAGATCTTCTGGGCCAGCGCTTTTCCACCTAGATGTTCTCCGCAGACTCCTCCGTGAACCTCCCTTAGGACGTAGTCCGCTTTGCCTGCCGGTAAACACTTTAGATAGGGCCCTGAGAACGCCCGCTTGTAGATCTCCCCATCTATGATGGCGAACGATGTCGCTCGCATTCGTAATTTGCGTGCTTCTAGGCGGTCCTCGGGAAGGTTCACATGCTCGAGGTAGGCCCGTATGGGGTCTTCCAATGCGACTCCTCTTCATCGATGGCCGCAATTTCCCATGACCCTGGAATACTTAGAGCCACGATCTCTTCCACTCGGCGTCTTCGTGATTTATAGCTGGTGGGCGAAGTTGCCAGCTTAAAGAGCGCGCCTGCTCTAGAATTCTGTTCCCGTGGGATGTGCAAAATCTGGTACGACGGTATCTTCTGAAGGAGCGATTTCACGAACGCGAGGTACTACGCCATTTGGTCATTCTTGGCCTCGTATTCTCCCTCAACTTGCGAGACTACAAGTTGGGAGTCTGCGTGAATCGTCAGGCTCTCATCTTTGCAATCGATGGCGAGTCGGAGGCCGGCGATCAGAGCCTCATACTCTGTGATATTGTTGGTTGCTGGGAATTTCAACCTGAGGCCATACTCCAAGGTAGTCTCATCGGGGCTTATGAGAAGCAATCCTGCTCCACTCCTTCTACTTCTAAAGCACCGTCGACGTAGAGAGCCCAACGGGGGGTGGTGATATCTTTGACAGGGGTCGTTTCTGGTGGAATGGTGTACTCTACAACAAAGTCGGCGAGTACTTGCGACTTGATGTCTGGCCGGGGTAAGAATTGGATGTCGAATTCGCCAAGCTCCACCGCCCACTTCACTAGTCTCCCTGAGACTTCTGGTTTCTAGAGGATTGTTCGTAGCGGGAGCTGAGTTAATACTTTTACTGTATTAGCCTGGAAGTAGGGCCGAAGCTTCCCGCCGAGAAGACGAGAGCTAAGGCAGTTTTCTCCACCGCCGGATACCTGGTTTCAGTATCAGAGAGTACTTTGCTAAGGTAGTAGATTGGTCGTTGTACTCCTCCTTCATCTTTCACGAGCACTGAGCTGAGGCTGTAGGCGAAACTGCCAGGTACAAGAACAGGGTTTCTCTGGGGATTGGCTTTGACAGGAGCGGGGGCGAGGCCAGGTATTGTTTGAGAAGTTCGAAAGCCGTCTGGCACTCGTCCGTCCACTAGAACCCGGTGGGGCGTGCTCCCCGGAGGATCTTGAAGAACGGGAGGTACTTGTCTCCTGTGCGCGACAGGAAATGAGACAGCGCGGCGATCCTCCCATTTAGGCGTTGCACTTCCTTGATTGAACGAGGTGGCGACATGTCCTCCAACGTCTTGATCTTCTCGGGGTTGGCCTCAATTCTCCGATGGGTTACCATGAAACCCAGGACCTTCCCCGCCGTCACACCAAACGCGCATTTGTTGGGGTTGAGCCGCATTCGGAAGCGACGAAGAAGCTGAAAGCACTTTCCCAAGTATTTCAAGTGGTCGCGACGGTGGACGCTCTTCACTAGCATGTCATCCACGTACACCTCCATCGTCTCCCCGATGAGGTCCTTGAAGACTTTATTCATCATTCTTTGGTATGTCGTTCTGGCATTTTTAAGGCCGAACGACATCACCTTGTAGCAGTAGACTCCTTTGTCGGTGCGGAAGGCAGTGTGCTCCTCGTCTGCGGGATTCATCCTTATCTGGTTGTAGCCTGAGTAAGCTGGTCAATCCCCGGGAGAGGGAAACTGTCTTTCGGGCACGCCTGGTTCAGGTTGCTGTAGTCGATGCACATGCACCACTTCCCCGAGGCCTTCTTTACCATTACCACGTTAGCGAGCCACGTGGGGTATTCTGCTTCGTGGATGAACCTCGCCTCCAGAAGCTTAGCTACTTCTTCTTCGATCGCCTTCAACCGCTCGGGAGCGAAGTTCCGCTTCTTTTGAATTACGGGCCTACAGGCAGGGTTAACGTTCAAAGAGTGAAAATGACTTCAGGATCTACCCCAGGCATGTCCTCCGGGCTCCAAGCGAAAATGTCATCGTTCTCCTGCAGGAAGGTTGTGAATTCTTCTCGTTCTTCTGGTGATAAGAGGGACCCGACTTGGACGGTCTGGGTCGGATCCCGCTGGGAGAGCGGCACTTCCACCAATCCTTCAACGGGTGCCCCCCGCTGCAGAGTAGCCTCGTCCCGCAGGTCTAAGTTGTCGATGTTGAGGGTAGTCGCCTTTGCTGGTTGAGCCTGCTTCAGGTAGCAGGTTCTAGCTGCCTCTTGATTTCCACGAACAATTCCTACTCCAGCGGTCGTCGGGAATTTCATAGCCAGGTGCGGGATTGACGGGATGGCTCCGAAAACAGATTGGAGCGGTCTCCCAAAGATTTCATTGTAGGCGGAGCTTGACTACACAACTACGAACTGAATGTTATGAGTTGTTTGTCTTGGGAACTCGCCGAGCGTTACCAAAAGGGTGATCATGCCCTGGACAGGGACGGGGAGGTTGTCGAAGCCGCAGACGGGCCCTGCTGCTGGGCTGAGGTGCTCCTTAGTGAGTTTCATGTTTTGTAGAGTGGAGAGGAACAGGACGTAGACGGAGCTCCCATTGTCGACTAGTATTCTCTTAACGTTGAAACAGGGATCCCCGATCCCAGCATTGATTACGAGCGGGTCTTGGTGTGGCAGCAGCAACCCCTCCAAATCTTCATCTCCAAAGGTGATGGTGGTGTCTTGCTTTAATTTTTTGTCGTCGTGCCCCCTCTCGGGCCTAGCAATGGAAAGTATCTGAGCGGCGAGATTAGGAGACCCAGCAATAGTCTCGACTTCTCCTATCATCAGCCTTCCCGCCGCTGCGCCGTGAGGTGCAGGGGGTTGATCTCTTGGTTGCCAAGGATGCTGTGCCTGGTTTGGCTGCTGACCTTGCAAGAATCTTCCGAGGAGCCCTTGCCTGACAAGGCGCTCGATTTCTTCCTTCAACCTGGTGCATTCTTCAGTTGTATGACCAACCCCTCTATGAAACTCACAATACTTCGATTGGTCGGTTCTCTCATTCGGGACAGGCGGCCTTGGCCTACGGAATGCCGGGTTTTCTTGAATGACATAAAGCACGTTGGTTCGTGATGTGTTGAGTGTGAGGCCCCATTCAGACCCCACATGAATCTGTATCAAAACTTATTTTCATATCAATCATGCCAGGATGTTCTAGAAGTAAGCATAGTGAATACAAAATAAAACACATAATAAAAACTTTTCTTAAAATTCTACTCATACTTTAGCCTGGTCTTTAGTTTTCTTTTCCTCTCTGAACCACTTGATTTCTTAAGAGTCTTCAGGAGACGTGCATCTTCCTAAAAAAATGAAGTCAACGGGCTTAGTCATAACGAATATGACTAAGTGAATAACATACCTCTTTAACTGCTGTACATATCAATATCAAGATGCATACAGTTCTTTAGATTTTTCAAGTTCTTTATATTCTTTTGTTCTTTCAAGTTCGTTTCAACGAATACTCTAATCTTATTCATTCACGTTCATATTCGTTCATTCTTATATTCTAATCTTATTTCACTTATCAGAAGTTTTATTCATCTTTTATTATCGAATTCAACTTGCAGTAGATAATTGCATTCAATTAAAGAATGACATCAATAAAGCAACGATATGTTTACCTTTTCAATTCTTGTATTCGTTTCGTTTCTTCGTAACTTCTTTTCACATTCAGTCTTTATTCGTTCACGGTCGTTTCATTTCTTTTATTTGAAATCTTTTCATCAATTTCAGTGTACAACATGTTATAATGTTTAAAACGTTTCGTTTATTCTTATCAAACATTCTATCAATTCAGTTTCACTTTCGGAATCAGATTTCATATTCTTTTGAATTATAGCTCATTCAGTTTGTTTTCATTTTCTGAATCAGATTTTTTGTTTATCTTTCGTTTACTTTAATTTGGAAATCATAAGGGTTGCTGTCGATTCCCTTCTTGGTCTTCAACGACCTCTTGGCCTTCAACGGCCTCTGGCCTTCAACGGCCTCAAATAATTTCAAAAACACATTCCGCCGTAGCGTATTCACACCCCCACTACGGCTACTGGGTTAACCCTTATCATTTCAATTTTTCTTATGCATCGATGCAATATTCTTGTTCAATTTCATGTTAATATTATCAAGTATCATTAGTTTTATTCAAAGATCATCACTTATTGTTATTTCTGAATCAACGGGTTCTAGAAATTTTCATATTCATCCGTGATTCATAAATGCGATCAATTTCAATTTTATGTCAATGCACAGTCAATAATTTCAGTATGAAAACTAATCATGTGTATATTCAAAATAATTCAAAGCTATGCATAATTAAAGAAATAAGTACTCACCTTGTTGTTCTCTTTTCTTGTAGTGCTCTGACTTCTCGTCAATTCTACTATCTGGTATCACTCTTCTCGATATCTGTTATTAAGTGTCGTATGAATTAAACATCTTTTAATAGCTACAACATGGACTCTATCCAAAGATTTAAACTCTTTGAAATCATATTCAATAACATTTACACACATCTTTCATTACAGATTGCTTAACACTTCATCAAATCACCAACATGAGTAATCTCCAACCACAAAATCCTTTGTTTAGGAATTACCTATCGCTAAGTATTCTTAATCAAATCCAACATAAGCATAATCCCTTCTCACCCAAACCAATTAGTATATGCCCACTGTATTTCAAGAAATCATCGTATAAAAGCCCATACACTCATTCGAGAAATAAAGTTCTAAAACTTTCAACATCTCCATTTCTTGGCCACATAAAGAACAAAGCCCTACACTTAAGCTCTCTCTCTATATATATATATATAAATATCACAAATCATATTCTCCAAAACTAGTAACAACCACTAGAGTACAAGATTCCATGCCCAAAACCAATTCCATAACGCATACCCAAAGCCGGCCAACAAGACATGAAGAAAATTCCATAATAATGTTACCTGAACTTGAAACTAATTTCCCCACATGACAAACATGACAGCCAACCTTCTGAAACTTTAATCAATCCCATAAATCGAAACTCTAACTTCACTTCATGACAAGGTTTACACATCACTAATTATTTATCACCCTAAAAAGGATAAAGAAAGAGATTAAAGAAGAGGAAGAGAGCTTACAGCGAGAGCAAGTGAATGAAATGCTTGATCGGCCCTTACAGAGTCAAACACGACCAACGACGAGCTCTACCGGGAGAGCCCATGTCGAATTTAAGTGGGAAGAAGGCTATGGTCGTTGTTGATGTCATCTGGTACAGGAGAAGTCGTCGAGCCCTCTTCTTCGTTCGTCTCACGCTGCAGGAGGAGGGTCTTCGTCGGCCCTAGCATACGGCAGAAGCAGCAGCGACAGCAACCAGCGGCGGCAGAAGCAGGCAGCAGGCATCGGCGTGTCTTCGTCGAGCCCTAGAAAGAACAGAGAGGGGGAAGATGTCGTCGGCTCCTAGGATCGAGAAGCAAGAGCGGCGTTCACGAGAGAGAGGGGTGCGTTAATTTGGAATTCCATAGGATCGGTTCTTTTAAGGGTCGGCCACTCCACCGCTTAAACTCCACGCCTAATTTCTTAAATCTCACTATACGCACACCAAAGCCTCCTATTAGCACCCAAATTTATACTCAACTTTTAATTTTATCGGCACACCAAATCGTTTTACTATGCGCACACCAACTTCATCAAATTATCTTAATATAGCAACATAAAAATATTATTGGCACACCAATTTCAATAACATTTCAATAACTATTCGTTACATCGACACAATTACGTGACATGCACGATAAATTGATTTATTTCTTTTTGGGTCGCTTCACGTTTTGGGTCGTTACATTGAGTGGGTGTAAATCCGCGGCGCCAGGGGACCCTGATCTCTTCGGGGGTCTCGGCGATGATCATCATTCCGGAGCTCCTCCATACGCCGCTCCTCTTGCCTCCTGGGGGCCTGCTCCTGCCCCTTCCTTCTCTTCTGACTTCCTTCGAACTGCTGGCGATGTGCCTCAATCGCCTCATCTGCCGCTATCTGTGCCTCCACCCGGTGTACAAGGTCCGGATAGCTTGGTACTGTCTCTCTCATCAGAGCGGAGTAAAAGCCGCTCGGGCGGAGTCCCCCCAGGAAAACACCTCGCAGAAGCTCAGGATCAACCCCTGGAATTTGTCGTGCCTCATCCGTGAAGCGACGGAAAAAATCTTTGAGGGTCTCTCCCTCGTTCTGACGAATCCCTGAAAGATGCGAGGGATCCCGAACGATTCTCCGGTTAGCAACGAACTGATCTGTAAACTGCTGGGCGAGCTCGGTGAAGTTGTTGACAGATCCATCCCGCAGGGAATGAAACCAGGTGCGCGCCTGCCCCCTGAGTGTTGCCGGAAACACTTGGCAGAGGAGCTGGTCAGCGGCGTTGTAGATCCTCATAATGGTGGTAAAATGGTTGATGTGCTCCAGCGGATCATCCATCCCATCAAATGTCTCGATGTTGGGAAGCTTGAAACCGTGCGGAATTGGATGGTCCAAGATTTGATGTATGAGCGGGGAGTCGCGACATAGGGGGCGACGGCCGAAGATGCCCCGGCGTCCGGCTTGTCCGTACTCTTCAGCTATCACGTCGCGGATCTCCTCGCGAGTGGGCCTTCCCATGGCTTGTTCGACTCCTACCCCTCCTTGCTGATGATGAAGGGGTTCTCCTCTAGCTCCCCTGGCGGGGCGGACCGGATGCGCGGAGCTGGCAGCATCTGAGTATTCTTCTTCATACGTTTCTTCCTCTTGAGTAGCTTCCCCCGATGGAGCCTGGTTTGGGATCAAGGGGGTTTGGATGATTGGTGCGGCAGGTGGAACGGGAGCTTGCGGGGTTCCGAGGTTTCTGAGGAGGGCCAGCATTTCAGCTTGCTGTTCTTCCATCTGGCGCATGCGCACCTCCAACGCGGCGACAGGTGCTAATGCTCCCTCTTCGGCGTGAGGAACGGTGATGAGGGAGTGACAGGGAGCGGGATCAATGCGCCCTTCCGGGATGGAACCATCGGTG
The DNA here is from genome assembly GCA_033032865.1 of Dactylorhiza incarnata. Taxonomy (NCBI): domain Eukaryota; kingdom Viridiplantae; phylum Streptophyta; class Magnoliopsida; order Asparagales; family Orchidaceae; genus Dactylorhiza; species Dactylorhiza incarnata. The sequence continues at coordinate 296,239 of JAWHQI010000310.1, read as the reverse complement.
GTGCGAGCACTTCTTCTTGCCATCGCTGTTAGTCATGAGTATTGCTTATGAAGCGAATACTGTCTTCGAAAATTCTTTGCAGAGTTTGGGGAACACATTTCCCACAAACGGCGCCAAACTGTTGCGGGTCACTCGACGTTCTTCCAGATCGGGCAAATTGAACCGTCTTAGCCCGAGAGTGAGCCGAATGCGCAAACAGTCACAGAGAGAATAGACAGGTGGCAAGAGAACTTTTTTAGCGTGGAAAACCCATAAAGGGTAAAAAACCACGTGGCTGGATCGGTGCCAGCCAAATTTCACTAAGTGCTGAAGTGTTACAAACGAAGTTACAAGTTCAGAGAGCGACAGGCCGCTTCTTGTTACAATTGCAGTTGAAGAAAATTCTCCGAGGGTGACAGGTCACCTCTCAGAAAAGCTAAGTGTCTTGGTGTTGCAGGAAGTCTTCAAAGTCCGAAGAAGATCCTCAAGTGACGAAGGAGATCTTCGAACCGCGAAGGAGATATTCGAACCGCGAAGGAGATCTTCGAACCGCGAATGAGATCTTCAAAGGAAATCTTCAAGAAGCTCTCTCGGATGCCAGAAGTCAAATCCCCTCAAATGAGGATTCAGGGTCCCTTTTATAGACTTGGCCATGGGCGACCCAGTAATTTCGCCGTTGTAACCACCGTAACTACATGATGGGCCGATCTCGACCGTTGATAGAGAGCACACGGATCGCCACTTTCTGAATATGACAATTTTGCCCCCCGGTCAGTTCGGGAAGTTCGGGCAGTTTCCGATAGCAATGTGTGAATCCTGCAATCTCAAAAAAGATAGTGGAGTTAGCAACTGCTTTCGCTATGAACTTTGCAATGTTCAAGTGCGCGCAGATTAAAGGCACGCTACGAACTTGGCGGTGCTAAGCGCGCGTTGAGCACCGAGCGGGAACGCCGTAAAAGCATGATCGGAGTCGTGCGGGGTCGACGCAAAGGGGCGACGGGCGTGCCGCGCGCCGAGGGAGACCGACCGGCAGGTCGCGCGCGCGCTAGCGCGCAGGTTGCGTGCGCGCTAGCGCGCAGGCCACGCGGTTCCGCGCGCGCGGTCGTGCGGTATCGTGTGCGGTACCGCGCGCGCTAGCGCACGAAACTGCGCGTTGTGGCGATTTTTGGGCGGTTCTGCGGCGGTTTTGGGCGGTTTTGGGGCGGTTTTTCTCTTCCTTCTTGCCCATGCCTCCACCATCTTAGTGGAGAGTGAGGTTTTTTGGCTAAACGCAACCCGGATTCCTCTACAAGATGGATAAAGACCCATCAATGTATATTATTGATACTATTGATACGACTTTTAACAAGTAAATCAAACATTCAAATTATCCTTATTTTCACTAAAAAGAAGTATGAATATTTATCAACTATCTTCCATTCAAATTATTCACTTTACACTGAGATCCCGCAGCAATAAGGAAAGAGAATATTCTGCAAGAATAACCAGCAAATCTCAGGAATATCAACATGAAATATTGTCACAACGTTTAGCAAAAAAAATACGCGACGTAGTAATTCGTGTCGCACACGCGCCGAATTTTCGTTGAATTTCTCACTAAGAAATATGCGATCTGTAGGAAAAAAAATTCAGACTCATTTTTTGCAAGTCACGACCTTCGAAAATTAGGGGACATTTGATAGTATTCCCCTAAAATCTACCTGAGTCAGACGAGCATTCATAGATCGCAACCCTGGCAAGATCGCTGAAACGCTCGCCTCGACCGTGCGAGGTCTCGCCCTAGCCAGAGCAGGACTAGCAACAGAAACCCGTGCACGTGCTACCATCTTGGGTGCGCAAGCGCGCTGGAACGCGCACGCCCTTGAGAGGGTGCACACACGCAGCAGGGCGAACTCTAGCGCACGCACAGGCCGCGCACAAACGCGCGTGCACCCCGACTCTCTCGTTGCTGCAATATTAAATATCAAAAATGTAATTTTACAATACATATTTATTTTGAATAGTTAATTATATGCTTTGTTAATATCAACAAGTATTAAATTCGAATATGAGTTATTATGTCAAATTTCCAAAGACAACAAAAATATATGTCTTAATAGAATGTCTTAATAGATTGTCTTAATTGATTGTCTTAGTAGATCAAAACGAATTTGCGTGCCTATGGTTTCTCATAGATGCCAAAATTTTGTTAGAATAAGTCAACAAAAAAGTTTCAACCCATCTCTAGATTATGGCTCTGTTTGGGAGGACTTACTTTCACCTGTCAAGCGGTCATGACCGAATTAAGGTCCGATTCATGCGGTCGTGACCGCTTGACCGGTGAAAACACCCCCCCCCCCCCCAAACGAAGCCTATATTTCTCTATTCTGATGCTATTAGAGATTATACTTATTTAATAATTATTTTGTCGTTAAATATTAAATCATGTCTTTCTACGAGAGAAGGTATATTCTTATTGCTAAATTAGTTACACTAGGCAGCAACAAAAAGTAAAAAAAAAAACCGGTAAACTTAATTTAACTGAATATGTGCCATCCCTAAAATGCCCCCACCCTTTCTCCCATTCTAAAAGCAATTTTAAAATAATAACTACCATTCTTCTCTCCCAGCCCTGCCCGATCCCTCTCTCCCATCCTTTCCAGCCGCTGAAAGCTCGCTCTCGCACCGCAGCCTCTTGCTCTCGCTCGCGATTTCACAAAACCTTCTCATCCGACCTCCGCAAAAGCACCGCAGCCTCTGCCTCTCCTTTTTCACGAGCTCTCTCACGACCTCGCTCCAGTTACCGCCCCCTCCTCCTTTCCAGCCACCGAAAAGCTCGCCGCCCCCTTCCTCCTCCGCTAGTCTCCGACGAGCTCAAGCCTCCTGCTCTGTGCGTACTTCGACCGAGAGAGAGAGAGAGAGAGAGAGAAGTCGAGAGGGGAGACTATCGCCGGATTTCTGCTCCTACTGCCGCCTGTTTCCCATGCCGCCGTCGTTCTCGGGTTTTCCCTCCTCTTTGCCGAGCCCCACGCAGCTCTTCCATCCGCCCCCATCCACTCCGGTGCATGTATATTGAATTTTTATTTTAGCCTAATCTCACTGAATCTGATTTTATTTCTGGTTCTTATCTTGATGCCTGATCCGGTGATCCCTGATTTAAGATGATTCATGCATGTGCATTACTGATTTCTAAATACAGCCCATTTGGATTTCATTCCTAAATATGCTAACAGTTAAGGGGTTATGTAGAGAATTTATTTCATTGCTAAATACGTTGACAGTAAATCTGTAAATGGGATAGGTTTGGTTTGCCACTCGAAGTTATTACATTCCTAAATATACTAGCTTAGATAGTTGGATTGATATTTCTTACCCCATTGCTCAGAAAATCTCCTAGATGCAATTGGAAATTAGTATTACTTTAAACTCCATGTCCTTCCAAGTTTTGAAAAGGAAAGAATTTTTAGTAGTTTAATTAGTACATCTACTATAAGATCTTCAGTTCAATTTTAGTAGCTTTAGTTACAGCGAGTCTACTAGAGTTCCTTATTTGAGTGACTTCTGATTTCATTGGTTGTAAGTATGATTTGATTTTGTAATTTCTGAATTTGTGATTTTATTATTGTTTTTGTTATGTTATAATGAAGCATTGAACGACAAGGGGGAGCCCGACATTCACAGCAAGAAGAAGCGAAAATCCTCGTCCTCACACATGGTAATTATTTTCAATCAGCTTTCGATAATTAATTGTAGTATGATTTAATTAATTAATTTGTGAATACACATACTCATTCTTTCATTATTGACCTTCATTCTTTATATTAAGAAATGAAGAAGTTATATCGATTTAGTCAACATCATGTATAAATTCAAACCTTAAATTCGAACTTTGCCATTGGTCATCTCCGCAATTTGTATAATATTGTGATTGGTTATATTCAACTATGTGATCATCTACACAAACACATCGACTCTGAACAATAAGAAGGTTGTATATGAATCTGATTTGGTGTAGCGGAAGGATCATCAATTTGAAGAAACTGATTTCTCAGAAGCTCTTTGTAGATCATTTTTTTAATGTTTAAGTACTTGCTTTTTTTTCATTTATATGATATTAATTATTTGCCTAGAAATAACTTTATTTTTGTAAATATTTGCACTCAGCAGTTTGTCTGTTCTTTTACACTGCTCATTGGTAAGTTGTATAGACCTTGTGACCTAATTCATAAAATGTATTCACCTAAGGGACTAATTTCTTTTCAGTGTTTTGTTGCTTATAATTTATTATTGAAGCAGAATTTCACCTGCTCTACTTATTTTACATAATAGGGAAGCTCATCTGCTGGCAGTGCTTTTTGGTGTTCGTTTTAATGCAGATGTCTGTGAACGACAACTTTGGATGCTCATTAGCTGTCATCTCTACTTTCCTCTTCAATCCGCAGCTTAATACACACACACGAGCATCTTCGCATGGGCTACGCCCGTGCTCGATGCTCTCGGGCGGCCTTCGGCCGCATCAACTACAAAATTCAATTTCTTCACTGAATTATATGTTCAGTTGGTAATCAAATATAATTTGGGAATAAAAGCCAGAATAGATTTCATGGAAACTTAACAGTATACAGATTTCAGTTCTTGATGTCATGATAATGAATGATTATTTCATTTGGCAGTACATATGGACCTTTTCTGCAGAAGATTACAAATTGAGGGCAACACCATATACAACTTCAAAAGTTTTTTTACATTTAAGTAGCAAAAAGGGACTAACTTTGCTTGTGAGCAGTATGTCACTCATGCAGGGGGAGAGAATGTGGAGGGAACCAGCAGTGACCAAAGATACAATGTCTCGAGCTCTAATGACATGGAGAACTTCTATGCTCTACTATGTGTGAATTTTCTGAAAATATGTTTTATTACTGTTAGATTTAATTGTTCCTAAAACGAAGAAATGAGATTCGAAGCTGGATTTTGTTGTGCTTCAGACAGTTGATGTGGTGATTGATCAAACTTATGCGCCGGAGCCTGCGGAGTACACACTTTCGACACTCCTAGAGAATTTCAACGCCGACGAGGACGCGAATTTCGACTTTCTTAGAAACAAGTGTCTGTGGAGATTTGACAAAAGAGTTTGAGACTCCTCTGTATTAGGTATGATTCTACTACCAAATACCGCCACCATGATATGATAACTGACGTATATTTTTCGAATCGAAATCGTTCTAAGTGATTTATTAAGAATAAAGGCAGAAGATTTGTGAGACTTATTAGTCGCAATGATGATGATGAATATATAGTTTTCCAATTTCACCAACATATTACAAACCTGAGTATGGTTTGATGCATTCAACCTTATATGCATCAATGGTATAAGAATCCGCTTCTAAAAGATTCCTAGTGTTGACGCCAGGAAAATCCTGACCTCAAGATTCGGACCAATGCAGCCGGAGGCTACTCGCCCAGCAGCCCGACGAGATGGCTTGGCTGGCAACGACGAAGAAGCTAGAAGAGCAACAAACAGGACCCCAGGTGCTGCGGCAGGGAGGTCCCACCACGTACCCAGAAGCTCCGAAGAGACTTCCCCTCCAAGACCAAAGAATGGCCGAGCAAGGTACGAGGAAGGCACCGACTTGGCTAGTACCGGGAGTAGATACCAAGTGCGACAGATTCTAGAATGCAAGAGCAGGGTTTCGAAAGCTTAAGTCCAGGTGCCAATCCAAGTACCCTTGGGGTCCTATTTATAGGAAAACCAAGGGGTAGGGGGGTTTTATAGCCCAGCCCCCCAACCTGGCGACTATGGGTTACTCGGCGAGTATCCTGTCATAGTCGCCCACTGACGAGTATTGGGTACTGCTCGCACACGCCGGGCCAATAGTCGCCAGGTCTTATGTTCCATACTCGCCAATCTGGCGAGTATTGCCTGCATACTCGCCGAGGCCTTCTCTTATCTGCCTTGAACTGCCGGGCTCTGCGTTGACCTCTTTGACTTTGACTTCTGCCTACGTGGCCTTGGGGGGGGGGGGGGTCCACCCTCGGAGAATGAGGGTTGTACACAATCCCCGCTCTTTGCGAGTAACGTAGTTGCTCGGAAAGAATCATCCAACCCTTATTCGACGAGCTTCCCTGTTGGCGAGTATTGGCCTATACTCGTCATCTCGCTGGCCGACGCTCGAGCTCTATAAATAGAGGGGCAGGGGTCTCTGATGGCACGTCTTTTTTGAACTCGCTCAAGATGGTGCGCGACTATGCTGCCGAGGCTAAGACGGCCATGGCTGGTCTTGTCGGCCTTTTTGAGGGTTCTTCGCTCCCTCCTCACCTGGATCCCGCATCTGGCGACCTTCCATCTTACAGGAAGAGGAAGAGGCTCGCCCAGAAGAAGAAGAAGAAGGAGAAGAAGAAAGCCGCCGAGGAAGAGGTCGTTGCTCCTTTGGGCGACCAACACCAGCAGCTGATGGACGACCTGGGGCTCTCCAATGAGGGCGACTCGCCGGTCGCTGATCTTCCTGCTCCTAATGTCGTCGAGGGGGCGAGCGCTCCTGAGAGCTTGGCCCAGAATCCGTTGGAGAATCTCGCTTCCGTGCGAGGTGCGAGTAATCTACTCGCCACCTTTTTTAACTGACCTTGACTTGGTCCGGGTTTGCTGAATATTTCTTCTATGCTCGCAGATTCTTCCACCATTGGTGCGCAGGAGGAGCCTTTAGCCGCACCTCCTCTGAGATCGTCGCCCATGATCTCGCCTAGGGGTGGAGGTCGCTCAGGGCGAGTTCTTCACAGCTCCTCGCTGGAGAAGAGGCCGATGAGCGAGCGACGTGCTCCTTTGGCGGGCATCGTGCTTCCGCCTCCACCGCCACCGCCTCTTCAGTCTGTGGGGACAGCGAGTAGCTCGCAGCTGCCCGTAGGCGGGCTTCCGCCACCTCCTCCGTTCCTTCCTTCCGATATTCTTCAGGGCGATCAGCGCCCTTCGACTTCTACTGCGCCTTCTACTCATCAGGGTGAGTCCTCGCGCCGTGGCGGGACTGGGGGCTCCTCGGGCTTCTTTCCTCCAAGGGGAGGAGGACGACCAGGCGATGGTCGCGGTCGTGGGAACGCGCCTCCCAGCCGGGATCCGGCAATTGGTGGCTCTTCGCGGCAAGGCGACCATCATCGCAGCGCATCTCCTCGCCGGGCAAGGGTCTCTCCTCGTCATCGTTCTCGCAGTCCTCGGCCAGGTTTTTAGTCGCCGTCTTCAATAGTCGCCTTTGTCTTTACTTTGCTGTTTTCGTCATCGAAGTTCTAATACTTAAACCTTTTTCGCAGCTCGCGCTCATACTCCCATAGGAGCTTTGATCGACGCGGTCGGGCTTCCATCTCGCGAGTACCAGGAGAGGGCTACTCGCGCGATCCTGGAGCTGGAGTCCAAGCTGGAGCGCTTGGCGATCTGCGAGCCTCATCGCCGCCTGACTGATGTCGAATTGCGGGTTGAGCGCTTGGCGAGCATTGATGCTCACCGTCGCCTGGCTGAAGTGGAGTCGCGCTTAGAGCGTCTGGCGAGCAGCGATGCTCATCGTCGCCTGGCTGAGTTGGAGGCGCGGGTTTCTCGACTGGAAGAGTTCGATACTCGGCTGGTCGCTACGGAATCTCGCCTTCAGTCGGTCAACGAGCTTGAGCGCAGACTTGGGAGGCTCGAACATCGCCAACAACTGCACCATGACGAGCTGGTGGGGATGCGCGCGAGCATGGGCTCGGTTGGTCGGCTGGCGAGGATCGAAGACCAGCTACGTCAGGGCGAGGACGCGATGTCTGTGGCTTCCGAGCATTTCAGGCGAGCTCGTGGCTTGGGATGGGTCGGGCGACAACCTCAACAGCCAGACACTCAGGCGAACTTGCAAGCTCCTCCCTAGATGTTGCTTTTTCTTTATTTTTCTTCTTTCTAGGTTATGGCGCCTTTTGGCGAGTATCCCTGTACTGTTTGAACTATTGATTAATATTTATTCGGCGAGTATCAGAAACTCGCCTTTTATTACTTGCTTCTGCTTTCTTCTTCTGCGATGGTTTTCTTGATTTTTTCTATCTTCTTTTACCTTAGCGAGTATTGTCTGCGCGTCGCCTTAGGCATGGCGAGCTTGTTGCTATTGGCGATTATAAATTGATACTCGCCACCCCCTTATTCCCGACCGCGCCGTCGTGCTCGATACGCCAAGCTACCCGACCACTATAAATAGGGGGGTGGGTGAGTCTTAATTACGCTTTGGCGAGTTCCGAACTCTTGCGCGAGTATCCTCCGTCTCACTTTCCCCTTCTCTTCTTTGATACTCGCCTTTCTTTCCGTCCTTTCAAAAGATGACTGACGAGGCGACCATCCGGCGTGCCAATCACGCCAAGAATTTTGCGGCGACCATCTTCAAGAAGGCAGTCACGACTGAGAAAGAGTTGGAGGTCATCAGGGCGAAGTACCTCCCGCCAGGGTATGTCGCGAGGCTTCCTCGCCAGAGCGAGCGACTAAACACCGTTTTGACTAATGAGCGGGTGATCCCTATTCGCCACTTCGAGGTGGGCTTGCGACTACCATTGTGGACGGAGTTCTCCCAGATACTCCGTTACTTTGGGATAGTCCCTGCCCAGATCAACCCCAATGGGGTGGCGATGATCGTGGGCTTCCTTTGCTACCTGCGCGACCAGGGAATAGCCTTCGACCTGTCGGTCTTTAGGCGAGTATTCCATTTTATGGCGACTGGCGAGGGCGTCGTCTTCCTCTGCAGCCACGTCTGCACGCTGGCCGGCACCGCCAACAAGAATCATCGCTGGGGAGAGCGAATAGTCGTCATCGCTGGCGACTTTCAAGCCGTCCCTGACAAGTCCTTCCAGCCACCGGAGAGCGTCTTCGGGGTTTCCTTCCTAAGCGAGGGTGGCGAGAAGCTGCTCGAGGCTTTCAAAGGTCGCCGCCTTGATGTGGTGCACTGGAGAAGGCGAGTAGATGAACTCGCTGAGGTTTTCGCAGGCGAAGGTAATCCACCGCGCGAGTATTCGCAATACTCGCTCTTCGTCTTTATCTTGGCGACTAACTGGACTTATTACTCTTCTTGCTGCAGCAGTCCATGTCCTGCCGCGCGAGCTTCTTCCTGCGGTGGTGAAGGCGACGACTTCCACACAAGGAGGTGCGGGGACTTTTGTTCGCGGGGAAGGGGTCTACTCGCCCATAGACTTGTCGCCAGGAGGCGATGAGCCCTTGATCATCGGCGAAGGATCTGGGCCTTCGAAGAAGCGGAAGGAGAGGGGCGAGCCCTCCGAGCCCTCGAGGAAGAAGAAGGAGGTCGCTCATCGGGACCTTGGCAAGAAGGCGGACCCTTCTGAGGCCGGCGAGCCCTATACCCATCCGAATTTCAACTTGGGTGTTCGTGGTGAGGACGCCTATGGTCGCCGCCTAGTCGCCTGGTCGGAGGACGATCATGTGGTATCTCTGAGCTCCAACCTTCCGCCCTGGTCAGAGGACTGGGAGGATCAGGGCGAGGCCTTTGACGTGCTCCATGCCGTCTATGGTCGCGAGGACGCTGAGAGGCTGCGGGAGGAGCCTGCCGAGTACTTGGCACACCAGACCTCGCGATCTCTGCTGCGCTCCGCCGAGCTGGCGCACATGACGGCGAGGAGGTTGCTGGAGTATGAGGAGGTGATCCGGATCAGTACTAAGAAAATGATCGCCATGGGGCTCAAGGCTAAGGAGCATGAGGTACTCGCTTCTCTATGCTACTCGCCTTCGGGATAGTCGCCACTTTGCCGAATAACTTGCTGACTTTGTGTGTCTTCTTGCTTTTGTAGGTCGCTGAGGTGGAGATGGCGACAAAGGTGTCCCAGCTGGAGAAGGAGCTGGATGACACTCGGCTGGCCTTGGAGGCCGCCCAAGTTCGCATCGCTGAGCTGGAAACTCGGCCTGCCGAGCAACAGCCAGCGGTAGCGGGCCCCTCTAGGGTCGGCAAGCAGATCCGGATGCATGGCGACAATATGCCACGCGTTCGTCGAGAGATCGCGCGAGCTACTAGGACCGTCATCCTGAGTCAGCTGAAGGCGGACGATCTCCTGAAGCCGGCGGCAATGGAGTTGACGGTGGAGGACATCATCCCGGCGCTGCTCGCCGAGGAGTCCACCTCCCCCTTGCGAGCATCCTCGCCGCCGTCCAGTGGTGCTGAGGATGACGATTCCGAGGATGAGGATGACGATGATGACGATGATGACGATGATGTTGATAATGATGGCGGCGACGATGGTGGCGACGAGCCAGATGCAGACATTGATGGCGAGAATGTCGCTTAGTCGCCTGGGCACCCTTTTTTGCTCGCCCGGCGACCTTTTGTAAACACCTTGAAGATTCTTTTGTTTATAGACATCAAATATTTACATATGAAAAGTCAAAGCTTTTGCTCGCCTGTTTCTTTGGTGCTTGCTTTCTTTTCTGAATGCCGCTTAGGCTCCTAGGCTCGGGGCGAGATTTGTGTGCTCGCTAGGCTCTTAGGATTGCGGCGAGATTGCGTATTTCTTCATTGTCGCACCTCTATACTCGCAAGTCATGCTCGTATCTGTATGCTCGCACATTATGCTCGTGCCTGTATACTCGCACATCATGCTCGCACCTGTATACTCGCCTAGGTACTCGCGCATGTATACTCGCACTCTTCAATATCTCCCATAGTGGAGTCGAGCTATGGAAGCGACTTGGAGGGTTCCGAAGGACACATGCTCTCAAGGCCTCGCTCTGTACCTGGTGAAGAGTTCATTAGACTCGTTCAATAAATTTTGAAGGGGAAAGAGATAGGGAACGGCAGTCGGGGAGGCCTGGAGGGACATATCTTCCCGAGGCCTCCATCCTACTTGGATGCCGGATGTCGACGAAGAATGACGTTAAGTAGGGAATGACGGTCGGGGAGATCCAAGGGGACACACCCTCCCGAGGTCTCCATCCTACTTGGGTGTTGGAACGTCTCCATCCTTTGGCCGGTCGAATCGATCGCTCCCCTTCTCAAGTTGGAGTATCGGCTTCCAGACTTTACCCTAGTAATCTCTACAGCCGGACGAGAAATGCAGTCGGTGGGAACCGCGGCCAACATGCAAGGGTGGAGCTGATCTCGACTGTCATTGCAGAGGCTTGGTCTTAAGGGAACGCACATCCGAGGCACTGTCCCATCATCCGTTCTGAGTTTTTACAAGGGTCAAGTCGGAGGCTCGTCTTCCAACCTGCGGCGGCGAATGTTGATGTAGGATGACGTCAAGCAGGGAGTGGCAGTCGGGGAGATCCAAGGGGACACACCATCCCGAGGCCTCCATCCTACTTGGATGCTGGATGTGGATCAGACCTGCTTCCTGTTGCTCGATGAGTTTAGCAGGGAGTTAAGCACACTTTAGGCATAATAACTCATATGATCTGACACAATAATTTCGAAAATGAAATGCTTTGCTGCGAGCTTTTTAGCTCTAGAGGGCACATGATGCCTTTTTTCAAGGGTCCCCTGAGCTAGTGAAATCGATCATCCCTTCGCCGAATCGGAAGGTCGGCGTCCAGACTTCTTCCTGGTAATCTCTACAGTCGGACGAGAAATGCAGTCGGTGGGAACCGCGGCCAACATGCAAGGGGGGAGCTGATCTCGGCCGTCATTGCAGAGGCTTGGTCTTAAGGGAACGCACACCCGAGGCACTGTCCCATCATCCGTTCTGAGTTTTTACGAGGGTTAAGTCGGAGGCTCATTTTCCAACCTAGCGTGGAGATTGACTTCACCTGACTTCTTTATTTTGAAAACTTTGTTGATGCGAAAGAAGCTGCCTCGTCCCATGTTTCAGGGAGATGCAGATTTTATTCAAAGAAATGAATTTACAAGGATGGGATATACATATTCCCCCTTAGGGATAAAACCTTTTCAGGTCATCGCCGCTCCAGGTACTCCCTAGCAGCTCGCCTTCCTGGTTCTGCAAGCGGTATCCTCCTGTCGGGAGTGCTTCCTGGATGATGAAAGGTCCTTCCCAGTTCGGGTTGAGCTTCCCGACGGCCGCAGACCTTCCTGCTGCGTCCACCTTTTTCAGGACCAGATCACCTGTTTGGAATTGTTTGAGGCGGACATTTTTGTCAAAATGTTTTGCCATCCGGCGCTTGATCTCCTCTTGCCTGGCCGAAGCTAAATCTCGGAGTTCTTCGATGTAGTCGAGAGATAGCTTTTGAACCTCTTCATTCTCTAGTCGCCATTCTTTGCTTCCGTCCTCCGCAGCTACCACCCTTGGGCTTCTGACTTCGAACTCTACTGGAATGAGAGCTTCCGATCCGTGAGAGAGTTTGAACGGCGTTTCCCCTGTGGCTGAGCTAGGAGTGGTCCTCGGAGCCCACAGGACCGAGGGGAGCTGGTCCGCCCAGTTACCTCTTAGGTTCTCCACCTTCTTCTTCAGCAGGTTGATGATCAGTTTGTTGGCGGCCTCCACTTGGCCATTGCTCCTTGGGTGATGTACGGAGGCGAACCGAAGGTCGGTTCCTAGCTGCCTACAAAAGTCTTCCAGTTCTAAGCTGGCGAACTGGGGACCATTGTCGGTGATGATGGCGAGAGGGATCCCGAATCTGCAGACGATCTCTCCCCAGATGAAGTTCTTCACGACTTGAGAGGTAGTCTTGGCCAGGGCTTTGGCCTCGATCCACTTGGAGAAGTAGTCGATCATGATGAGAACGAACTTTCGTTGTCCACTGGCTTGAGGGAAAGGGTCGATCAAGTCCATCCCCCAGATGGCGAACGACCATGGGGAGATGATCGATCGGAGCTGCTGGGCCAGCTGCAACTGAAGGGGGCGAAGAGCTGGCACTTCTTCGAGAAGATCTCAGCATCCTTCCGGATAGTAGGCCAGAAGTAACCATGCCTCAATACCCTCTGCTCCAAAGTGCGAGTCCCAGAATGACTTCCGCACTCTCCCGAGTGGATCTCTTCCAACACTCGGGGTACTTTGTCTTCGGAAACACATCTGGCCAGGGGGCCCGAGATGGTCTTGCGGTACAGCTCCCCATCTTGCAGGAGGTAGTATGCCGCCTTGTACCGAAATCTTCTCTGATCCCCTCCGTCCGTTGGGAGCTGGTCGTTGGCCAGGAATGCCACAAAGGGATCCATCCACGAGGGGCGTTGCTCGATCTCCATTATCTCTCCCTCTTCAATGGACGGGTGGAATAGCTCGGTGATAGTTCCTCCAGCCCTCGGCCCGTACTTGGCGAGGAGATCTGCTGCCGAGTTCTCTTCTCTTGGCACATGCTCGACGAAGAAGGACTGGAAGCCTCCAATCAGTCCTTTTACTTTTACCAGGTACTTCTGCAAGATGGTGTCGCGCACCTCGAACTCGCCTCGAATCTGCGATGCGACCACCATTGAGTCTGTGAAAGCCCGGACATCACGGATCCCCAGCTCCTTGGCAAGGCGCAAGCCTGCCACTATTGCCTCGTATTCTGCCTGGTTGTTTGTAACGGGGAAGAGGATCTCGACGGCTTGCTCGATTCTTGTTCCCTGCGGGCTGACGAGCACGATGCCCACCCCCACAGAGCTTTTGCCCGAAGCTCCATCAACAAACATCTTCCAAGGAATTGGATTGAGCACCTCTTCTCCTGGCTCCGCTTCCACCGAGAAGTCAGCCAAGAAGTCTGCTACTGCCTGGGCCTTGATCGCTACTCGGGGAGAGAAGAAAATGTCGAACTCGCTAAGTTCTACCGACCATTTCGCCAACCTCCCTGAATGCTCCACTCCCTCTAGGACATTGCGGAGAGGATGATCAGTCACCACTCGGATGGAGTGAGCCTGAAAATAAGGTCGGAGCTTCCGTGCCGACACCACCAAGGCGAAGGCAAGCTTTTCCAGGATTGGATACTTCAGCTCCGCCTTCTTCAGCACCCGGCTGACATAGTAGATAGGTAGCTGCCTCTTCCCTTCTTCACGGACCAAGATGGAGCTAACTGCCTCCGCTCCTACTCCTAGGTAGATGAGCAGGTCTTCGCCTTCCTTCGGGCTCTGAAGGAGAGGTGTCTGAGTCAACTGCTCCTTCAGCCTTCCGAATGCTCTCTCACATTCTTCGGTCCACTCGAAGCTTTCTGTTTTGCGGAGCGTTTTGAAGAATGGAGAGCACTTCTCTCCGGCCTTTGAGAGGAAGCGGCTAAGACCCGCCAGCCTGCCCGTCAACCTTTGGACTTCTTTCATCGTTTTTGGGGATGGCATTTCCAGGATTGCCTTAACCTTGTCGGGGTTAGGCTCTACTCCCCTCGGAGTAAGGAGATGTCCCAGGAACTTTCCCCTGCCCGCTCCGAAGACGCACTTCGTCGGATTGAGCCTCATCTTGAATCTTCTTAGTGTCGCGAAGGTCTCTACCAGATCGGCTATGTGTTCCTGGACACTCTTGCTTTTGATCAAGAGGTCGTCCACATACACTTTCAGGTTCCTCCCCTTTTGCTCCTTGAAAATATGGTCCATCATCCGCTGATAGGTGGCTCTCGCATTCTTCAAACCGAAGGGCATCATCTTGTAGCTGTAGCAGCCATCGTCGGTGATGAAGGAGACATCGCGGCAATCGGGGGGATGCATCCGGATCTGGTGATATCCTGAAAACGCATCAAGGAAACTCATCACAGAAAAACCGACGGCTGAATCAACCAGCGCGTCGATTCGAGGCAAGGGATAACAATCCTTCGGGCAGCTTTTATTCATTAAGGAAAAATCCACACACATTCTCCAGCTTCCCCCCGCCTTTGTCACCATTACAACATTGGAGACCCAGCCTGGGTACTGGATCTCTGACACAAAACCTGCATCAAGCAGTTTTTTAACCTCCTCCCTAATTGGCTTGGCGAGGATGGTAACGGTTCTCCTTTTCTTCTGGCGGACGGGCTGGACAGTGGGATCCAGGTTGAGGCGATGACACGCAACCTCAGGGTCGACTCCTGGCATCTCGGCTGCGCTCCAAGCAAAGATGTCGACGTTCTTCTGCAAACACGCCGCCATCTCGATCTTCTCTTCGGTCTTCAGCGACCCGCCAATCTTCAGCAGCCCTGGCACTCCCGCTGCGGAGAGTACCTCGATCTCCTCGACCTCTTCAGCCACTTCCAGCCTGGCCGGGCTCTCCAGCACTCTTCCGAACTCTTCCGCGTCAGCCATCCAGCTGATGGTACTGACGGCGCTAAGATAGCACTCCCTAGCGGCTCTTGGATCGCTCCTGATCCTCACCTGGACGTCTCCTTTACAGTATTTCAAGCACTGATGGTAGGAGGATGGGACGGCTTTGAAGGCGTTGAGAAGCGGCCTCCCGAAGATAGCCCTGTAGCAGCTCGGGGCATCGACGATAACAAATCGACAGCTGATGGAGGTGCCACCGAGTGTTACCAGGAGATCTGCTCCTCCTTCTACCTCCTTCTTCTCTCCGGAGAAGCCGAAGAGGGGACCATCTGATGCTCGAACTCTGGCAGCTTCGACTCCCAGTCCATCAAACGTCCCCTTGAAGATGACGTTTACAGAGCTACCGTTGTCGATCAGAATCCGATCAACGGTGAAGTCCTCCACCGCGGCTTGAATCACGAGGGCATCATGGAAGGGATTCGCGTTCCCTAGCATGTCCTCCTCGGAAAAGGTAATCTCCTCCATCGGGGGCGGTGCTTGTGAGGTCGAGGCGACACTCCTGCGGTAGATCTGATGGAGGCTTCCCTTGCGGGAAGCTTCCAGCCCTGCTCCCCCATGGATTACTCCAACTCTGCCTCCCTGGCCTAGGTCTCCCCGACCTCCCTGGTCGACCCGGTCCTCGTTTCTCCTTCGAACGACGGCAGCCTGCCCTGCCTGAGGCTCGGCAGGGGCCTCTATCCTCCGCTGCTCTCCTCCAGCTTCTCCTGCTGCCAGCCTCCTCCGGGCTTCCCAAAAGTCTGGGCAGGCAGCCATGGCATGTCCCCCCACCTGGTGGAAGTCACAGTAGAGGGGAACCTCTTCTGTTTGACGCCTCCTAGGCTTCTGCTTCTTCCTTCCTTGACGGCGGCCTCGCCCGGCTACTGCCATTGCTTCATCTCTCCTCCTCTCCTGACGCCTATCTGGCTGGCGAAAGGGCCTTCTTTCTGGGGATCTCCCCCTTTGATCCTGACGCTGGTGCCGTCCAGCCGGCCTCCAAGGTGGCCGGTTGACGGGGACCTGGTAGCGTCTTCCCTCCTCCTGACGCTCAGGGGACTCGACGGGCCTTCTCTCCACGATCCTCCCGGTTTCCTTCCTCCTGAGCTCCTCCTTCTTCTTCTCTTCTTGCCGCTCCGGCCACTTCCTTTCCTCCCTTCGGGGCTCCTCTCTCTTCCTTTTCTCAGGGATCCCATCCCTCTCTCCACGATCGCCTCTGGTCACCCGTGCCAACCTTGCCAAGAAGTCAGGGTTGGAGGCCTCTCCCCGGACAAACTTATTGGCCCTCTGAATGAGGTTGTCGTAGGAGTAGGGAGGGTTCTCACTGAGCTCCAACTTGAAGAGGCCTTGACTGATGCCAAATGTCAGGGCCAGCAACAGGATGTTGCTATCCACCTCCTGGATTTGCAGAACCTCCTCCTGGAAGCGCTCGATGTAAGGTCCCAATGCCTCATCTGGCCCTTGCACGAGGTAGAACAGGGTCGTTGCCTCCTTCTTTAGCTTCCGTGCCGTGTCGAACCGGGTCGTCAGCCCACGACACGGGTCTTCGAAGCAATAGATTGAGCCTGCGGGCAACTGGTGGAACCAGTCCCAGGCCTTTGCGCGGAAGGTAATGGCAAACAACCTGCACTTGAAGGCGTCCGACATGGTTCGGATAGAGACAATATCCTCGAACCATTGGATATGCCTGACGGGGTCCTCCTTCCCCGAATAGTAGTTCAAGGCGGGGTCCCTGAACCCCTCTGGCACTGGCGCGGCAAGGATCTCCTCGCAAAAGGGGCTCCTCCCTCCTGCCCGGCGACGATCCTCAACCTGGCGAGTATCACCTCCATACTCGCCATATGGGCGAGTATCCTGGTACCTCGCCTGCTCGCCCGGCTCGCGGAATCGAATACCTTGCGAGGTTGGCTGGTAGAATTGCGACCTCCTTGGTCGCTCGGTTTCATCCTCCATGTGCTCCTTTCCTGCTCGCCGAGGGGGACTCCCTCCCTCGGACGGAACTGGGCGATGCGGCGAGGTCGTCGTGACCTCGGCGCGCGGCTGAAGCGCTGTTTGCAAGATCCCCTCCATGCGCTGCGCGAAGGCTCCCTCCATACGCTGTGCGAAGGCTTCGAGAACCGCTAGTGTCACGAACTCGCCACTCGCGGCCGAGTTGCCGACTACCTCCTCATGGTCGCCACCTACGACCATCTCGGCTTCCTGCTGAACTTTCCTTTTCCGACTACGATCCACGCTCACCGCACCAATGTGTTGACGCCAGGAAAATCCTGACCTCAAGATTCGGACCGATGCAGCCGGAGGCTACTCGCCCAGCAGCCCGACGAGATGGCTTGGCTGGCAACGACGAAGAAGCTAGAAGAGCAACAAACAGGACCCCAGGTGCTGCGGCAGGGAGGTCCCACCACATACCCAGAAGCTCCGAAGAGACTTCCCCTCCAAGACCAAAGAATGGCCGAGCAAGGTACGAGGAAGGCACCGACTTGGCTAGTACCGGGAGTAGCAACCAAGTGCGACAGATTCTAGAATGCAAGAGCAGGGTTTCGAAAGCTCAAGTCCAGGTGCCAATCCAAGTACCCCTGGGGTCCTATTTATAGGAAAACCAAGGGGTAGGGGGTTTTATAGCCCAGCCCCCCAACCTGGCGACTATGGGTTACTCGGCGAGTATCCTGCCATAGTCGCCCACTGGCGAGTATTGGGTACTGCCCGCACACGCCGGGCCAATAGTCGCCAGGTCTTCTGTTCCATACTCGCCAATCTGGCGAGTATTGCCTGCATACTCGCCGAGGCCTTCTCTTCTCTGCCTTGAACTGCCGGGCTCTGCGTTGACCTCTTTGACTTTGACTTCTGCCTACGTGGCCTTGGGGGGGTCCACCCTCGGAGAATGAGGGTTGTACACCTAGAAACTTATTTTACAAACCTCCTCAAAATTCCCTAAAAATGATGTTTTTATGAACCAAATACCCAAATTCCTCTAAGTTGGCTTCATGATGAAAGACTAGTATAAGGCTCGTCGAGAATTGGGAGAACGCGGACAATGTTCGGCTCGCTAGGATTTAAACTCTCTGGCCTCAATACGATGTTTTAGGAGAAAATGCTGCCACTAGAAGCATGCACCCCCTCGAGCACAGAACAGTGCTTTCGGGACGAAACACTCCCTTAGATGAGCCAAATATTGACGTATTCCTGTGCTCTCTCCCAAACATAGTCACGTCAAATTAATGCTCGTTAATCCAAGTTTGATCATTGTTGATATATTTTTCATCACTTTTTTTCATATTTGTTTGATTTCTGTGGAATCAAGGCTGGTACGATGGAGCAATCTCGCAGCCTCAATTGGTCTTAGCCGATCTTATCAAAATATTATTTCCACCGGGAATTACAACCCTACATATTTCAGAAATATCACCAAGGTTTGTTGATTTCTCTAAGCAGTCAAGTAGATGCAATTATTTTGAAAGATGTAACAAACTGTATGACTAATTGTTTCTAAGAGTGAAGCAGTGGAATCAATAGGACCTAAGACTTGCAGTAGAAGCACATCTGCACTTTTGGATCCGATCATAATTCAGTGTTGATGAAGACATTAAAGATGGTTCAATTTGAAGTCATTTTCCTATCATAATTCATCAAATGAAATCAATGTTATTTTAGAGACAACTTTCTATTTAGATGTATTTATATAATAATTATTTAGATTTTATATCAACAATATGTTGAGAATAATACAGATAGCTTAATTTAGATGTTCTCATTGTTTTGACAGTTTCCAGATCTTCTAGTTTTGTATTACTCTCTGACTGGTACTTCATTTATATTTTAGGGAATGCAAAAATACAATATGTATCAGAGTAAATAATGTGCAATTAATTAGTATATTACAATACTATTTTAAAATTATAAAAACCCCGCATTGTTTCCATTAAAAAAATAAGTAGAGTTTTTAATCAAAATTTAAAAATTATTTAATCGTTTATGTACCTTTAATGTAGATTTGGATAAATAATAATGGACGAGATGTCAGTGAAAAACTTATCAAGTCTTGATGTTTTAAGAAATAGCTGAAGAGGACTATAGAAGAGACATTTATTGTAACAATGTTGTTGTAGCTGTGATGCATATGCAAGAAAATATTCCTCGACAAACTATGGAGGTCAAATTCAATGACGTGTTAATTCTTAATTCAATGAGACAAGTTCAAAAAAATTAACCATGTTTTACGCCATAGTCAATCAAAATGTCTTGAAAAGACAGCTACTCGCTAAATATTTTCCGCAGAGAGTAAATGATTCTCCACAAAAATCCATTTGGATCTCCGCGGAGAGCCAGATTAAAAATCTTCTCCGCAGAAATCCATATGGTTCTCCGCGGAGATCCAGAAGGTTCTCCGCGAAGATCCAGATGGTTCTCCGCGGAGAGTAAAAGTTTCTCCGCGGAGATCCAAAAGGTTCTCCGCGGAGACTTAAAAGGTTCTCCGCAAAAAATCATTTGGATCTCCGCGAGAGTCATTTGGATCTCCGCGGAGAGCCATTTGGATCTCCGCGGAGATCCAAATGCCTCTCCGCGGAGATCCAAATTGTGGCCGCGTTCTCTCTCCCTCAATTTTTTTTCTTTCTTTTCCTCTTTTCTCTTCCTCTCTCCCCCTTTCCTTCTCCTCCCCCTCTTTTTTCTCCTCCCCCTCTTTTTCTCCCCCCCCCCCCCCCCCCCCCCCCCCCCTCCCCCCTTTTTCCCCCCTCATACCAGAGTAGAACCCAGCGGCCCCCCCAATGGGGGGTGCAGCCCGAACGCACCCCCTGTTTGGTGGTGCGGCCAAACCGCACCCCCAAGGCCCCCTTGGGTAGGTGGGCTGCCTTTAGAGGGTTTTTTTAAGGTTTAAAGTATTTTCTTGGGCTGCATATAGCCAATCGTGGGCTGTCAATATAAAGACCCTAAATTTTTATATGATTCTTATCAACTGTTTCAGGTAACAAAATTTCAACATGAAAATGTACGTACTGCTGCAGCCATATCTTATTATTTACTCATAGTTATACTTATAAGGTCCACTTATTCCTGCTAAAATAATGAAACTGTCCCATACAACGCGACAGAATTTAGAAGAAAAAAAATTGAAAGCTGATATTAGCAGTCCAATTCTCGCTATTCGCATCCCAAAAATTTTAAAAATCCTAATTATATTCGCAGTCCAATTCTCGCTAATCACACCCCATCAAATAATCTCCTCCTCTCCATCTCTCTCCCGCTGCCTAAACCCTTGCCGTAGTTCTATCGGTCGCGTCGTTTCTCCCCTCTTAGATTCACATTCAAAAAAGAAGGAAATTATCCAGCGAAAATCTCAAAAAGTAGTCAAATTTCTGGTTAGAGGAAGATTTGTATGCTATTCAACTTGGTTTAGAGCTAATTCCTCTATGCATGCCATTTAATTGATTTTCCTGCTAGATTTTTAAATTGTTTTAGTGTTTAAGATGTTTTTCTAGGCTTCTAGTACTTAATAAATCAACAAAGTGTTTCGCTTATTTGGGTTGAGAGTGGGGGTGCAAAATTAATTTTGGACTACAAATAAAATTTATGGACTACGAATAGTGATGGACTGCGAATAGCCAATTCCGGACTGCTAATATCAACTCTAGGTCAAGGGTCAGTTATATCAATCAAGACTCCGTTTGGCACTGCGGTGGCGGTCATGAATCACTTTTATGTTCAAAACTAGTTTTCTTTTTTGATTCATGTCAACCACATTCTATGATGGTGGCATTTTGTTTCAAACTCACTGGAGAAAAAAGCCTTGCCAAACGGAGCCCAAATGTAATATACTTTTTGGGCTGTGGGCCGACTGGCAGGCGAAAAAGTTCTTGGGCCCAGACCCAAAATAAAATCCCAAAATAAAATAATACAAAAATTATTATAGTAATATTTAATAATCCTAAAAATTTCCGAGGAGCGACCAAACCCTCGGTTATTCTCCCACCCGCGTGCAATGTCTCCACCTTCCTTGTTGCTCGCTTCTTCGCCGCCGGTCTCCGAATCACACAGGGACGGATTCGCCGTCGCCGAAGCACACGCTCAATACTACACGGTTATGCTCCGCAACCTGCTCGAGCCGGTGGAGTTCTAAGAGCTTTTTGGGTCCCGCACAAAGCTACTTCGCAGAGAGGTTACGATCCTTTGAACTTCTCAGAAGTAATTTTCTCGATGAACTCACAGAAATTGATAAAGAATGTCGAGATTTGAATTCAGATTCATCATAACATTTGAATTTGGATTCGTCCTGAATTCTTTGATTCGAATTCAGCTTTATACTTAGAGAAGTTTAATTTGTATATAAAATTTATATTATGGCTTATGAGAAGTTTAGTTTGTTATATAAAATTTATTAAATTAAATTTTCTGCTATTAATAATAAATAATATTATTCGGATTGAGATACCACTCGAATCCGAATTTAAATTTGAATCCGGATCCGAATTCGAAAATTATGATTTTTAATCGAATCATCGTGAATTGATTCTCAAATTATTCACGAACTATTTGGTTTGCAAACAGCCCTAATTATTTGCCCCCGTATTATACCTTTGCGAAGGGGGACATAACCCAACAGTGCTAGCTACATAAATTCCATAAAATGGATACAAAAAATAAGTTGGCTTTAAAGATAAAATTATTATTTAAGAACATATTGGCACGACGGACTAGCCTGCATTGTGCGACGGTATAACCATTGCTCGCTAGTCGCTAGTCACCTTCCCAATGCAAAGCGAATGCGTGAACCGGACCTTCTGCTTGCTCGATGGCCTGCGGCTCGATGGCAGCGGTTCTTAATAGCCAAATCAAGACGGCTAATATCAATACTCCTTTTTTTTATTAGGACGAAGAAGGGCAAATTAGGAAATGATATATATGATAATTTCAAATATATAATTTTGATCAAAAACAAATCGCAGCTTGTGCATAATAATTTGTCCAGGAGTGGTCTGCACAAAAAGAAATTAATAATAAACTTTTTGGGTGTGCGGGTAGATAAAATTTGTGTGTGTCAGTGCACTGATATGCCCCATAGGCCCATAGTAATGAAAATTAACCCTGCAAACGAAGAAATGTGAACGTAACATATACAAAATATACTTGATTAAGGCTCTGTTTGAGACTCTGACAGCGGCTGGGAAGGCAGTCCAATGCTGCCGCATGCCGGAGTTAGGGACCGGAAGTAGGGGCGGGCGGCGGTTGCCAACGACGCTATTTCTTCGTTTTCTGGAGGGGGGGGGGAGGGTAAATATCTGGCTACGGGCAACGATGGTGGTGTTGTTGTAGCACACGCCGGATAGCGCACAATTAATTCGCACGCGTGAGTGAAACATTTACTCAAACACGTCGCATGCGATCAACGAGGCTACTATAACTTGTCACTACCACATGCAAAATCAATCCTAACGATGAGATTAGCGGAATCAAACTTTAACGCAGAGATTCCGCCCGAGTTGGGAAAATTTCCAATGAAAATAATTTAGACTGATGTTATGTGCAAACCAGTTTTAGCTACGTGCAAACCATCAAAACTTGTGCTTTTTGAAAATACGCATTATAGGTGCATTTTTAGGAAAAGTGTTCAACATCAAAGTTGTAGATCTCGTCGAGATCTACAACTTTCGTGTTGAACATTTTGCCTAAAAATGCACCTATAAGGCGTAT
Source organism: Dactylorhiza incarnata (assembly GCA_033032865.1). NCBI lineage: Eukaryota > Viridiplantae > Streptophyta > Magnoliopsida > Asparagales > Orchidaceae > Dactylorhiza > Dactylorhiza incarnata. The sequence goes on along the minus strand of JAWHQI010000310.1, from coordinate 273,482 downwards.
TTTCAAAAGGCGCGAAACATTTCACAATAGTCTCGCGCATTTTGAAAATACGCCTTATAGGTGCATTTTTAGGCAAAATGTTCAACATGAAAGTTGTAGATCTCGACGAGATCTACAACTTTGATGTTGAACATTTTTTCTAAAAATGCACCTATAAGATGTATTTTCAAAAAGTGCGAGTTTTGATGGTTTGCACGTAGCCAAAATCAGTTTGCACATAACATCACTCTTAATTTACCGGGCGCATTACCTTTCCGACCAATTGGTTGGAGAGCGGCGACGAACTAGACTTGCTTCGACTAACGTTCGTTATTTCCGATCGTACACCACCACATTCATTCACACACAAGAATAAAAATGTAGAGACGAATCACACTAGAGGAGGAGGTGAGGAACGCGTTACCCAACCGAACGAGATCCGGTTAACCACTCCCAACAAGCACCGGACGTTAGGAGATTTGCCGACGACAGCGGGAAGCACCCGTCCAAATCCACTGCACCGCCACGCCTGGAGAGGGCGTTTGTCACCGAAAATAGGGATGAGATCGCAGGGTGGAATGGAGGCGCAGCCCACCGAGCTCTCACGCCGAGGATGAGGACTCCACAGGAATAGACTGGACGGAAGAGAGAGGAGGGAGCGGGGGGCCGGTGTCGCACCGGGAGGAGGGAGGATTACCGCTGGTGTCATGTCGGGGATGCCGCCGGTGTCGCGCCGGAGCCGGAACAGGGAAGTCCACGGAGGCCTCCCTTGGAGTTCACGGCAAGGAACAAGGAGAAATCCTTTTTTTATCAAATCAACTCTGCCCTAATACAACAAAAGAGGGGAATTTATACTCCCCAAGAGGAGCATCCCTAGCCCCTCATCAAGCAGATAAAAACCCAGTCATCCAAAGGTTTTTAGACAAAATAAACTACAGAAAAATAAAAGGAGATAAAATGTCCGTGACCGCCTAACATTTTGGTTGATCGGACGCACACAATTAAATAAAAATGAAACACAATATTTTATAAAATAACGAAATAGTAAAATGCTCAATTTAGCGGACCATGTCGCGATAAGACCTCCGCGTGTTGAGCCGAAGGTTGTAATAGTGCGTCGCGCCTCCAAGTGGTATCGAGTCGGCGCTATCAGGCGTTTAATGGAATCGTACTAGAGCCCCAACAGCGAGCCAAACAAACCTTAAGGCTCTGTTTGGCATGGCGGTAGCGGTCGTGAATGCGGTGGTTATGAACTGTCGCCGGTGAACTCTCAACCTCGCCTAAAGAACTTCATTCATTTTTAAGTTGAAAACTAGTTTTATTTTCTTCGTAACGGTCACAACCGGTCGTGCCAAACATACATTTTATGATGATGATGTTTTGTCTAAACTCACCGGAGCAAAAACTCTCCGCCGAATGGAGCCTAAATGTGCAATTTTTTTCTTGTGTTAAACCTTTTATTATGCTATTTTGGACATTCACATCAATTTACTTCCACGTAATAAATTCCTCATGCCCAATTCGCAATTAGGGGCGTAAGCAAAAATCAACTGAACCGCCGAACAAAACTTAACCGTGCGGTGCGGTTTTAGTAGACTATACTGCTATGATTTCAAATTTTGAAAATCACACGGTTGATTTCACGTTTTTTAATGTTAAATTGAACTATATATATATATATATATTACAATATAATTTTTTATATATCTATAATAAAATAATAATAATATATCCTATAATTATTTATATAAATAATTTTTGTTTCAATACGTGGATAAAAATTATGTATACCATTTAAATTTAATTCCCTGTCTTAGATAGTTAGGTTATGTGTTTTTATTTTAATTTTTTTTAAATCACATAAATTAAGCCATTCGGTTCGATTCGTTTGCAATGAATTACACGGTTCGGTTTAAAATTTTTGGACCAAATCAAACCATTACACCCATACTAAAGAATGTAAAGATGGCGCCCATCAAAAACAAAGTTATATTGGGTAAATAGTAAATAACTAGAACGTGATTGTGAAAACGGAATACCATTGCTGCATTTTCTGATATTGACAGCGTTGCAACCTCCCAAAAACTCCATCTCTGTTGCTCAAGCTAATCGGAAAAGAAAAGAAAAATCAGCTAATCTACCTGCTGTTGCGCGACGGCGGATTGGCTGTCCTCCTCCTCGGCGGAGGCTGGATGCAACAGCATGGCCGTGTAATACGGCACATGCCGGAATCCAATCCCCGCATCTTCGGCTCCGCCGGCAGCGGCAGCGGCGGCGGCGGGGAAGCCAAATCCTCCCAAGGCGGCGCTGTAGTCCACTATCCCGCTGAACTGGAAGAAGCTTGTGGGAAGGGGCGGGGGAGATGAAGGCGATGGGCTGTCTGAGATCGTGGCGGCGAGGGAAGGGGCGATGCCGGTTCCGGTTGCGGCGATGATTGAGGGTTCGGCCTGGCGGAGGAGCCACTCAATGGTCTGCCCGTCGGATTTATGGCCTAGTTCCCGCGTGAGCTGGAAGATCCTTGCCGCGCAGATCGGCGGAAGACGAACTCTCCTCCCACGCCCGTTCACCTTTGTGTGCCGGTCCCTCGACGAGCCAGACAAGTTGTCGCCGCCGCCACTCTCGCTTCCGCAGCGTTTCCTCCCGCCGCGGACTCGCTGGTCTGGCAAGCTAGAATCCTCCTCTGGAAGCATCTGGAGGGGCGTGGAGGTAATGGCGCCGGATGAAGGAGCGGGGGCTGGGTTGTGGATTGTAAGGTTCGGCTGCTGAGGCGACGGCGATCGCGACGGCATTAGAGAGAGGGAGGTGGGTCCGGGCATAGCGAGGGTTTCCGGCGGAAAAAGAAGAAGAACAAGGATGGATTGGCGCGCCGGTGACAGGGGAGGAGGAGTCAGTGGCGGGTGCCGCTGATCGGGAATGGAGGAGAAAATCTAGGGCTTGAAGATGTGGGATGCGCAGTCGAAAACAGTGATGAAACCTGGACCACCGATTGAGTTTCGATCTGCAGCTTTTGAAAAAGCGGCTGAGTGGAGAACAGCCCAAATTACATATTTTCCAATCACTTGGTTTAAATATTAGCTCCCCTTTGCACGGTGTTCGCGGTCATAAATACAGTGACTATGAACACTCATTCGTGACCGCACGAGCTCATCTAAGGAATTTTAATCACTTTTATGTTCAAAAAATAGTTTTCTTTTCTTGGCGGCGGTCACAACCGTCGTTATGTCTGATGGGAATGCGAGCTAACACTCCTGACCAGAGCACCTGTGCGACCGCGTTGAGTGGTATGCAAATTCGCAAAAAAACAATACAGTGCAGAAAATAATAAAGTACACAAAAATTTTAACGTGGAAAACCCAATTGGGTGAAAAAACCACGGGACGATCGGAGTCCAACCCGAAAAACCTCCACTAAAAGTGTGTGAAAAATTCGCACGCACGAATTACAGGTTTTCCCTCCACCGATCCACAAAGGATCTTCACACCTCCGCCACAAAATTAATCCACAAAGGATTTTACACCAAACACCTTTCTTCCAAATCGATACACAATCACAATATTTGAGAAGAGAAATAAAAACGAGCGATGAAAATCGTTACCCCGGACGGATTAGTTAATCCGTCCCAACGTCGAAGATGACGTTCTCCAAATCCACGAACAAGAACGACTATGCGTAGCCCTTTTCTCCTTCGTCTTCAAACTCCAAGCCACGAACAAGCCGGGCTGTGATCAGCCCCTTCCAAAGCGCAACAGAGAGCAGCGGATCTCCTCCAACAGACGGCGGCGGATCTTCTCCAACAGAACGGCGGCGGATCTTCTCCAACAGAACGGCGGCCCTCCTCAAAAGTTCCAGGCGGCAGCCCTCTTTCAAACGATCCAGGTGGTTCTTCTTCTCTCAGGCCGGCAACAACTTGCTCCCAAGAAAAGCTCCAGGCGGTTCTCCAAAATCGGGAGAGAAAAGGAGGAGGGCTGCGGCAGTTACCAGAACTCACGGGACGGAGAGAGAGAGGAGAGAAGTTGGCAGAACCTCTTTTTTATCTCATGTCAAAAAAGAATACTTTATTCTTTATTTGTTCTAACCGATGGATTCAAGAGGGAGGAGAGAGAACGGGCTGCCTCCATTCCTTTCGTGTTTTTTTAAATGCAAATATATATATATAAATATATATATATATATAAACTGCCCTCTCTCACTTAGCTATCCGCACACCACTTTTATAATTATTTGTACCAAATAAAATCACGAGCCGCGCCCGGTGGTTTTTGGCCGACTCGGATGGGAACCACACCCAGCAAATCTCCCCCTTCACATCGAGGCGGAAGAAACCGCCATCCCGGCGATTCCAACGCAATGCTCAAACTTCCCCCTTGGCACAGTCTTGGTCAGCATGTCTGCCCCATTATCATCAGTGTGCACCTTCTGAAGAGAGAGCTCCTTCTGCTCCAGGACATCTCGTATCCAATGATACCGAGTGTCGATGTGCTTCGACCTCGAGTGAAACGTAGGGTTTTTTCCCAAGTGGATAGCACTCTGACTGTCACACAGGAGTGTTTATCGGTCCTGAGTGAAACCAAGTTCTTTGATGAACCTCTTCATCCAAAGCAACTCCTTCCCAGCCTCAGTAACGGCAATGAACTCAGCCTCCGTAGTGGACAGTGCCACGCACTTCTGCAATCTCGATGCCCACGAGACAGCTCCCCCTGCAAACAGAATCATATACCCGGACGTCGATCTCCTGGAATCTACATCTCCAGCCATGTCAGCATCAGTATAGCCCAACAGCTCTGGCTCACTGTCTCCAAATCTCAGTGTCAAATCAGACGTCCCCTGCAGGTATCTCAGTATCCACTTCACTGCGCTCCAATGCTCTCTCCCAGGATTGGAGAGAAATCTACTAACGGTCCCAACCGCATGCGCAATGTCTGGACGGGTACACACCATCGCATACATGAGGCTCCCAACTGCAGATGCATACGGAACCTTCTGCATAGTCTCGATCTCCTCGGGTGTGCTGGGGCACTGATCAGCGGTAAGCCTGAAGTGAGCTGCAAGAGGCACGCTCACCTTCTTTGCCTGATCCATATCAAATCTCTGTAGCACTTTGCGGATGTACCGCTCCTGTGATAACCAGAGCAATCTGGCTCCCCTGTCTCTACGGATGTGCATCCCCAGAATGGTCTTCGCAGCACCCAGATCCTTCATCTCAAAGGTGGAACTCAACTGCCGCTTCAACTCAGCAATGCGCGCAGTGTTCCTCCCGACGATCAGCATATCGTCCACGTACAACAATAGGATAATGAAATCCTCCGGAGCGTACTGCTTGATGAACACGCAGTGGTCAAGGGTGGTCCTCCTGAAGTCGATCTCCCCCATGAAAGAATCAAACTTCTTATACCATTGCCGCGGGGCCTGCTTCAGGCCATATAGACTCTTCTGCAAGCGGCATACCAGACCTTCCTTCCCTCTAACACTGAAACCCTCAGGCTGCTCCATGTAAAGCTCCTCGTCAAGATCGTCATGCAGAAAGGCGGTCTTGACGTCCATCTGTTCAATCTCCAAATCAAGCCTCGCAGCGAGACCAAGGACAACACGAATAGATGACATCTTCACCACTGGTGAGAAGATCTCATCAAAGTCAACGCCCTGTCGCTGTCCAAAACTTTTCACCACCAGCCTGGCCTTGTATCTGGGAGGTGTGGAGGAATCTCCCTGCTTCACCCTGAAAATCCACCGATTCTTCAAGGCCTTCTTGCCCTTAGGCAATCTCACCAGGTCATACGTGTGGTTCTTCTGCAGCGACTGCATCTCCTCCTGTATAGCAGCCATCCACTGGCGCTTCTCAGCACTCTCCATAGCCTCGTCATAGCTCTCAGGCTCGCCCGCATCAGTCAGCAGTATAAACTCTGATGCAGAATATCTGGCGGACGGGTGCCTGGCACGATCTGATCTCCGCAAAGCAGGCTCAGGGGCCGGTGCAGGCACATCATCAGTAATGTCCTCAGCAACTCCTGGTTCACCATCAGTGGTGATATCATGATCCGGAAGGGTATCAGTACCCTGTGCTGGCTCAGGCTCAGTAGCCTCCTCAGTATCATCAGCTCCAACCATAGGTGACTCTGCAGCAGCACGAGAGTCAACCTCCAACTCAACAGTCCCCTCAGGATCACCAACAGTCTGATCCTCACAGAAAACAGCATCACGGCTACGTACAAGCTTCTTCTCAACTGGATCAAAGAACCTGTACCCAAACTCTCCACTGTAGCCGTACCCCAAGAAAATACACTGCCGGGTCTTCGAATCCAACTTCGATCTCTCGTCCCTGGGGACGTGCACAAAGGCTTTGCAGCCAAATACCCGCAAGTGACTATAAGAGGGGTCCTTCCCGTACCAGACCCTATCTGGGACATCCTCCTGCAGAGCTGAACTCGGAGAGAGGTTGATGACATGCGCTGCAGTAAGAAGAGTCTCGCCCCAAAACATCCCTGGCAGCTTCGACTCAGATAGCATGCACCGAATCCTCTCCATCAATGTCCTGTTCATCCTCTCAGCTACGTCATTCAGCTGCGGCGTCTTCGGCGGGGTCTTCTCATGTCGGATACCATGGTCCCTGCAGTACTCATCAAAGGGACCAATGTACTCTCCCCCGTTGTCGGACCTGATGCATCTCAGCTTCTTCCCAAACTGTCTCTCCACCTCAGCGTGGAATCTCCTGAAAGTGTCGAGGACCTGATCTTTGGTCTTGATGGCATAGACCCAAAGCTTCCTCGAATGGTCGTCAATGAAAGTGACGAAGTATGATGCTCCTCCTCTAGTCTGGACCTTCAGTGGTCCGCACACATCAGTGTGAACAAGCTCCAACGGCTCTGATCTCCTGGTGGACGTGTGGCTGTGGAATGAAACCCTGTTTTGTTTCCCAGCCATACAGTGGTCGCACCTCTCCAAGTGAACATCAGACATGTCACTAATCAACTTTTTCTTCGCCAGACATCCCAATCCCTTCTGGCTAATGTGTGTCAGCCTCCTGTGCCATAAAGAGGTGGATGCCTCATCCCTGACGGAGTTGGCCTGAGCAGCTTCAGGCCTCCCCTCCATGTAATATAGACCAGAATCTCTATAGCCTCTGGCCATCACAAGCGATCCCCTGATCAGCTTCCAGAAGTCTCCTCCAAAGACACTGAGGTGTCCTTCGTCTCCAAGTCTGCCAACAGATATCAGATTGAAGCGAATATCTGGCACGTGCCGCACATCCCTCAGAACTAGTAGGGCACCAGTACTCGTCTTCAAATGCATGTCTCCACGCCCAAGCACCTTGGACGTATCCCCATTGCCCATCCTCAACACCCCACTGTCATGAGTGGTGTAGGTGGCAAATAACTCCCTGTTGTGGGAGACATGCACAGAAGCTCCAGAATCAACGATCCAACATCGGTCGTCACACGAGAGTGCAGCTGTGACGTCGTCGCCAACAATAATGATGTCGTCCTCCTCAGTCGAAACAGTAGTTGCCGTGTGACCCTCATCCTTGCCTTCAGTGGCAATCCCCTTCTTCTTCTGATCGTTCTTCAACGAGTAACAAAACTTCTTGATGTGTCCCTTCTTGTGGCAGTAGTGGCATTCCACGTTCTGATAACGTGACTTGGACTTGCCCCTACTCTGACTCCTGTCTTCCTTCCTTCCTCGGCTTTTACTCCTTCCTCTCCCCCTGGACTCAGTATAGAGAACGTCAGCTCGTGAAGAAGAGCCTGAAGTCCCCTGAGACTTTCGTCTCACCTCCTCATTCAAGATCCCACTCTTGGCGATCTCCATGGAAACAATCCCCTGGGGGGAAGAATTGATCAGAGAAACTCTGACCATCTCCCACAAGTCTGGAAGTGACTTGAGTAGCCACAAAGCATTCACTTCGTCTTCAAACGTCACCTTCATAGCAGTCAGGCGATCGATAATTCCCTGGAACTCGTTGACATGATCCAAAATGGGTGAGCCCTCTCGGTATCTGAACTCTCCAAGCTTCTTCAACAGATACAGCTTGTTGATGCCCGTGCTCTTGGCATACAATGTCTCGAGAGTCTTCCACAAGGTCTTCGCATCAGTGATGCTAGCCACATGGTTGTAGACGTTCGGCTCCACGAACCGTCTGATGAACCCACACAGCTTCCGATGCTCCACCTTCCATTTCGCCAGATCCGTGTCCTTTGGCATCTCCTCAAAGACAGGAGTATGTCAACCCTTCACGTAGATCAGATCCTCCATCAGATGATGCCACTGGTGATAATTGGCACCATTCAGCTTCACCATCTGCTCTGAACCTGATGTGGATTCCATTCTGCTCTGCCAACTGGCCGGACCGACCACTGATCTTTGAGTCGACTATCTCAAAGTATGCAACCAAAGAGGATAGCCAGAGGACCAATGGTCGTAAACTACCGCACCCAATTGCACACCCGAGATCACAATCAACTCGTCCTGAAACCCAAAAGGTCAGCCCGGTATCTGCTCTGTCACTGAAACGGCTCTGTAACTGAACCTCCCTCTAATACCACTTGATGGGAATGCGAGCTAACACTCCCGACCAGAGCACCTGTGCGACCGCGTTGAGCGGTATGCAAATTCGCAAAAAAACAATACAGTGCAGAAAATAATAAAGTACACAAAAATTTTAACGTGGAAAACCCAATTGGGTGAAAAAACCACGGGACGATCGGAGTCCAACTCGGAAAACCTCCACTAAAAGTGTGTGAAAAATTCGCACGCACGAATTACAGGTTTTCCCTCCACCGATCCACAAAGGATCTTCACACCTCCGCCACAAAATTAATCCACAAAGGATTTTACACCAAACACCCTTCTTCCAAATCGATACACAATCACAATATTTGAGAAGAGAAATAAAAACGAGCGATGAAAATCGTTACCCCGGACGGATTAGTTAATCCGTCCCAACGTCGAAGATGACGTTCTCCAAATCCACGAACAAGAACGACTATGCGTAGCCCTTTTCTCCTTCGTCTTCAAACTCCAAGCCACGAACAAGCCGGGCTGTGATCAGCCCCTTCCAAAGCGCAACAGAGAGCAGCGGATCTCCTCCAACAGACGGCGGCGGATCTTCTCCAACAGAACGGCGGCGGATCTTCTCCAACAGAACGGCGGCCCTCCTCAAAAGTTCCAGGCGGCAGCCCTCTTTCAAACGATCCAGGTAGTTCTTCTTCTCTCAGGCCGGCAACAACTTGCTCCCAAGAAAAGCTCCAGGCGGTTCTCCAAAATCGGGAGAGAAAAGGAGGAGGGCTGCGGCAGTTACCAGAACTCACGGGACGGAGAGAGAGAGGAGAGAAGTTGGCAGAACCTCTTTTTTATCTCATATCAAAAAAGAATACTTTATTCTTTATTTGTTCTAACCGATGGATTCAAGAGGGAGGAGAGAGAACGGGCTGCCTCCATTCCTTTTGTGTTTTTTTAAATGCAAATATATATATATATATAAACTGCCCTCTCTCACTTAGCTATCCGCACACCACTTTTATAATTATTTGTACCAAATAAAATCACGAGCCGCGCCCGGCGCGCGCCCGGTGGTTTTTGGCCGACTCGGATGGGAACCACACCCAGCAATGTCAAACATATATTGCATAATTGTGGTCAAACATATATTGCATAATTGTGGTATTTTTGTCCGAGCAAGCCTGAGAAAAAACGCCATGCCAAATGGAGCCACAGTTTTTTGTTAATTTTGATTTGAAATTTTCACACTACATGCCACCACAAGAAGCATGAAATCTTTGACTCCCCTCCATAAGTAGTGGCCCATGTGCCAATAGCCCGTGAAGAAGAGGATCGCCACTCCTTTTGATCCCAAGGCCATGGGTGGTCCAGGGCCACGGACGACGTCGTCGAACGCCGGAGGGCACCGACGAACGCCAGAGCATGTCGGCGGGAGCAGTCTGACGGATGTTGGTGTGGCGAGGAGGCGGCGGCGGGCTGCAGCAGGTGTGGCAAGGCGCGGCGGACTGCAATAGGTGCGGCAGGGTTGCGGCGGACTGCTACGAGTGCAGTGAGGCTGCTGTGGGATGCAGCGGGTGCGGAGAGACGATGGCGGGCTGCATAGACACGACATGGTCATGTCTCTGTGAGGTGCTTCTCAAGTGGTGGTGGGTTGTCTGTCGACGGCGAATGTTTGTTTTGTCACGAACCTTATGCACCCGTTGTGCTAGCAGGTTGCAACCAAGATTGCTCTCTCTTCCGCGGATCTAGCGAGTTCGGCTTCTCCGCGGAGTTTTATGTAACGGACGTCGGTATACTTCTTCGTATATGGATTTTGTAGTTATATATTTTGTATATATGTAGTGTGCATTTCAGATTATTGTGTGTTTCTTGTGTCACTCTGTATTGATTTGGTTGTGCTTGGGGATGGATTCCGCATTATCCACAACATGTGGTATCAGAGATAGGTTCTGTAGGAGACAGATTAGGCATTCCGGGAAAGATTTCACTACATTGGGTGATGCCTAGGTCCGCTCCACGTCCTTTCAAATCTGACATTTGAATTAATCAGGTCTCCTAGTCATGCCAGAGGACAACCATGACGGGGAAGAAAATGAATCTGGATAGTTTTTCATTGAAGAAGTTCAACGACAATGACGAGTTTGGCCAATGGTAGGTACAAGTCCAGAATACATTGGTTCACCAGGGACTTCATGGGTACTGCATGAGAGGGTCATGATGCTCATTGATATGTTACATGGAGGAGACAATCTGTCTGTTTTTCTGTGTCAATTAAAGGCAATTGGCGCAAAGGTGGAGGAAGACGTGAAAACCCTATCACTTCTTACCTCGCTCACAAAGACTTAACAGGCCTTGGTGACAACGCTCTTATATGAGAAGGATACAATGGAGCTAGAAGAGGTCGCAGTCGCAGTGCTATCCAGACAAATGTCAAATGACCCTACTCATGGGTGCGGTCATATCTTGGCAGCAGCGAATGGTAAGGTGAGGCAGTTCGGCATGGGATTGAGGGAGCACGATCTCGATCTAATTCGAATGAGAGTATGATATATTACCATTGCAGATAGTGCGGTCACACAAGATCATAGTGAGTCTGCATCGTTCGAAAAGGCCTCGAGGTCAGGCTGCGAGCATAGTGATACTGGGTCAGGGTGCATAGTGGTGATGTATGTTCACCATCACTAAAAGGCTGATTGAATCCGACAGAAGATGTTGGATAACAGAGCTTCGCAAAATACTTGTTCTGATGCATCAATGTTTTGTTCTCTAGAGGTAATGTCTCAAGCTGCGTGGTCACGAGGATATGGATGAATGACATGAGGATGCTTGATGGGGTGGTGTGCAAATTTGAGAGAGTTCATATAGTGCCCAAGCTGCGTAGGGATTTGACATTATTGCGGGTCGCTTAGGGCTCTTGGTAGACCGGTTCAACTGAACCGCCTTAGCTCGGGAGCGATCTAAGCGCGCAACACAGTCAATTTGTAATTTGCTGAGTGCACTGAGACTTTTTAGCGTGGAAAACCCGGAAAGGGTAAAAAACCACGTGGCCGGAGCTGTGTCGTCCAAATTTCACTATCTCCTGAGAGGTTACAACTGGATGCTTAGAGATCGAGCGCGACAGGCCGCTGCTCGTTACAATAGTAGAGGGAGAGAGAGAGAGAGAGAACTCCGAGGGTGACAGACCACCTCTCAGAAAAACTAAGTACTTTTCCTATGAGTACAACAGTGAACGAAAGTGAGGAGGCATTGTCCGCTTTCCAGAGGACAGAGGTGAGACCGCCCTGTCTGCTTTTGAGAAGACGGAAGTGAGACTGCCTTGTCCGCTTTCTTAAGAATGAAAGTGGGACAGCCTTGTCCGCTTTCCTGAGAACGAAAGTGAGACAGCCTTGTCCGCTTTCCTGAGAACGAAAGTGAGACAGGCTTGTTCGCTTTCGCGAAGAAGGAAATCTCTAAGTCCACGAAGAAGATCTTCAAGCCCCGAAGAAGAATTCCGTGGAAATCTTCAAGGAGCTCTCTCTGGTTGTGAAGGCGGAGATCCTTTAAATGAAGCCTTGGGGGTCCTTTTATAGTTTTGGCCGGGGGTAGCCCGGTAATTTTGTCGTCGTAACCACCATAACCACCTTGGCGGACGAATCATATTTCTCAATTTGGAGCACTCGGATCACCATTTTTTGTAAATGACCACCTTGCCCTTTGAGGAAAGGCGACAAGCTGTTCCTGAAAAGTCAGAAACTGAAAAGACAAAAAGTGAGCGAGGCTGAAATGTGAGCGAGGCGAGGCGTAAAAGTGAGCGAGGCGAGGCGGAAAAGTGAGCAAGGTGGAAAAGTGAGAATGCTCTGAACGCGCTCAGAAGCGTTCTGAGCGCGCGACGAACATGGGAGCGCTTTGAACGCGCTTAGAAGCGTTCTGAGCGCGGTGAATAATATTCCGTAAGAATAATATTCCGCAAGAATAATGCTCACGGGGGAATAGTAGCCATACAAGAACTATATTCCGGCATGTCGTTTGGTCAGCATTCTGAGCGCGGTGAGTGCGAAGGTATTTGATGCGCGACCGCGAGGGGACCTTGAGGCCAAGGTGGACGGGAGCACTCCCCAAGCGGGGAGTCACTATTCACGTAACTCCCCCTTGGGGAGTTACTATTCACGTAACTCCCCAAGGGGAGTTACGTGACTCCCCAATTGGGGAGTGGGGCACTCCCCAATTGGGGAGTGCCACATGGGCATTGACCAAAAGGTCAATGCCCATTGTATTTGGGGGGTGCGGCAATGCCGCACCCCCCAATACAGCTGGGGGTGCGGCAATGCCGCACTCCCCCAAGATAGATGGGGTGCGGCAATGACGCACCCCCTTAAATTAATTGGGGGTGCGGCAATGCCGCACCCCCTTAAATTAATCGGGGTGCGGCAATGCCGCACCCCCTACTTGGTGCGGCGGGCGCCGCACCATTTTGGTGCGGCGGGCGCCGCGCCGTTTTGGCGCGGCGGGGCACGCGCCTATTTCGGCGCGGCGAGTGCCGCGCCCTTTCGTCACGGCGAATGGCGCGCCCTCCTGGCGCTGTAACGGGCGCGCCTATTGGCGCGGCGATTGATATGCGTCGCTTATCGCGTGACACCTTTTGATTTTCGCGACACGCGTGGCGCTTGCGTGCTCGGCGGTACCCGTCCGGATACGTTTTGTGAGGCCACATCATAAGCCCCCCAAACCTTCGGAGTCCGAATTACTGCGTGGAGGAGTTCGGAGGTTTTTGATTTTTCTGCGGCAATTCCGACCCTCGTCATATTCGAGCGACGCGTTGTACCATGTCAGAGGTAAGCTGCTGCGGCTTGCGCAACTATGAGCCTATTGTCGTGCGTGCTTTCCGAAAGTCGTTGCTTGGCTCTTGTTGTGGGAGAAATTTATATCTCGCTTTGTTCGGTTGCGAGCTGGTCGCCCTGTGATTGTGTTGGAGATTGTGACGAGCTTGCCATTTAGCGTTGAAGCCTAAGTAGCTTGGGAGCGATGCGACGAAGCAGCACTGAGGCGAGGTTCCCAAGCAGCGCTGAGGCGAGGTGCGCAAGGTGTGTTGCCGGGCGTTAGTACCGAAGATCGCGGACTTGAATGAGACCAATTTTAGGACCCCCAAAGTTTCTGCGAAGGGCTGACGCTTCGCACCGTGACCTAACATGAGGGCGAAGTGCGGACGCTTTGTGTTGTAGTAATGAGGTCACTGGGGGAGGAGAGCGAGCTCTCGCGTCTGGTGGACGTTGGGTCCTTTGAAAAATATCAGAGCCTCTACTTTGGGACGCTCGGTCGTTCTATTCGGAAGAGCTCGACGTTTTTGTATGACATATACAAGCACTTGTTATGGGAGAGGTCAGAGTCTCTTGTCGGACGATCTGAACATTTTGTTCTGGGAGAGGTCAGAGTCCGTTGTCGGACGATCTGTACACTCTGTTCTGGGAGAGGGCAGAGTCCTTTGTCGGACAATCTGAACACTCTGTTCTGGGAGAGGGCAGAGCCCATTGCCGGACAATCTGAGCACTCTGTTCTGGGAGAGGGCAGAGTCCGTTGTCGGACAATCTGAACACTATGTTCTGGGAGAGGGCAGAGTCCGTTGTCGGACAATCTGAACACTCTGTTCTGGGAGAGGGCAGAGTCCGTTGTCGGACAATCTGAACACTCTGTTCTGGGAGAGGGCAGAGTCCGTTGTCGGACAATCTGAACACTCTGTTCTGGGAGAGGGCAGAGTCCTTTGTCGGACAATCTGAACACTCTGTTCTGGGAGAGGGCAGAGTCCTTTGTCGGACAATCTGAACACTCTGTGCTGGGAGAGACAGTACAATTGAAAATGACGCTGGAGGTTTGGGTGCTTGATGAAGAGTAATAAATAGAATGATATTTGTTTGTTACACGAGATACAAGTAAATACGTCAGGCATAGAACATGCTATTCTTCGGGACTGTCCCTCTGGGGATTGCTCCCCTGCTGGATCATTCTTGACTTGTTGATTCGGGATCCTTGGTTTGGAGAAATTTTTCAAGGAGTCCCCGACGTGCGAATCGTTCGATATCTGCGCTCAGTCGCGAACAATCTTCTGTTTTGTGCCCGCGGCCTCGATGGAAGTCGCAGTATTTGGATTGCTCTCCGGAATTTGGTGCAAGAGCCCTAGGCCTCTAGAGAGAGGGATGATCGTGGATGGCAAGGAGAATGTTAGTCCTGGTTGTGATCAGGGGAGTGTAGTCCTGATGTTGGTGAGATCTTCGGCCTCGGCTGGAGTTGTCGTGACGCTTGTTGTTCTTATTGGGAACTGTCTGCGGCAGCGACTCCTCTTTCTTCCTCTTCGAACTCCCCTCGAACTGCCGGCGGTGCGCTTCAATTGCCTCATCTGCTGCTATCTGGGCCTCGACTCGCTGAACGAAGTCGGGATAGCTTGGTACGGTTTCTCTCATTAGAGCTGAGTAAAAGCCACTTGGGCGGAGTCCTCCAAGGAAAACTCCCCGCAGGAGCTCAGGGTCAACTCCTGGGATTTGTCGGGCCTCCGTAGTGAAACGCCGGAAAAAATCCTTGAGTGTCTCTCCGTTGTTTTGGCGGATCCCTGAGAGATGGGAGGGATCTCGGACGATTCTGCGGTTGGCGATGAATTGATCCACGAACTGCTGCACCATTTCTGTGAAGTTGTTGATGGCCCCATTCGGCAGGGAGTGGAACCAAGTGCGCGCTTGCCCCTTCAAGGTTGTCGGTAACACCTGACAGAGGAGCTGATCAGGGGCGCTGTAAATCCTCATGATGGTGGTGAAGTGATTGACATGTTCCAATGGGTCGTCCGTCCCGTCGAATGTTTCGGTGTTGGGAAGCTTGAACCCGTTTGGAACTGGATGGGCCAAGACTTGAGGCGATAGTGGGGAGCCGTGATTCGCGGGACGACGGGCGAGAGCTGCGTGTCGCCTTGCCTGGTCGTACTCTTCTGCTATCATGTTGCGTATCTCCTCTCGCGTAGTTCTTTTTACCGCCCGACCGGGGACAACTCCTCCTGGGCGATGGTGATCAGTTTCTGGCCCCCTGGCCGGCGGAGAAGGTTGAACGGAGCTTGCTGCGTCGGAGAACCCTTCTGAGGCTTCTCCTTCTCGAACGGCCTCCTCGTTAGGGGCATGGTTCGGAACTGGGGGTGGCGGTGCGTTCAGGGCCGGCGGTTGAATCGGGACTTGAGGAGCCCCGAGATTCCTTACGAGAGCCAACATCTCGGCTTGGTGTTCTTCAATATGCTGCATGCGCACTTCCAGCCCAGCTACGGGAGCAGGCACTGCCTCCTCCCCGGGAGGTGCATTGATAAGCGAGTGGGAGGGAGCTGGGTCGATGCGCCCCTCCGGCATTGATCCTTCAGTAGTGCGAGCACTCTTTCTTGCCATTGCAGTTGGCCTTCAGAGAGTTTTTGGGAACTTTCCCACAGACGGCGCCAAACTGTTGTGGGTCGCTTAGGGCTCTTGGTAGACCGGTTCAACTGAACCGCCTTAGCTCGGGAGCGATCTAAGCGCGCAAACAGTCAATTTGTAATTTGCTGAGTGCACTGAGACTTTTTAGCGTGGAAAACCCGGAAAGGGTAAAAAACCACGTGGGCGGAGCTGTGCCGTCTAAATTTCACTATCTCCTGAGAGGTTACAACTGGATGCCTAGAGATCGAGCGCGACAGGTCGCTACTCGTTACAATAGTAAAGGGAGAGAGAGAGAACTCCGAGGGTGACAGACGACCTCTCGGAAAAACTAAGTACTTTTCCTATGAGTACAGTAGTGAACGAAAGTGAGGAGGCCTTGTCCGCTTTCCAGAGGACAGAGGTGAGACCACCCTGTCTGCTTTTGAGAAGACGGAAGTGAGACTGCCTTGTCCGCTTTCCTGAGAACGAAAGTGAGACGACCTTGTCCGCTTTCCTGAGAACGAAAGTGAGACAGCCTTGTCCGCTTTCGCGAAGAAGGAAATCTCTAAATCCACGAAGAAGATCTTCAAGCACCGAAGGAGAATTCCGTGGAAATCTTCAAGGAGCTCTCTCTGGTCGTGAAGGCGGGGATCCTTTAAATGAAGCCTTGGGGGTCCTTTTATAGTTTTGGCCGGGGGTAGCCCGGTAATTTTGTCGTCGTAACCACCATAACCACCTTGGCGGACGAATCATATTTCTCAATTTGGAGCACTCGGATCACCATTTTTTGTAAATGACCACCTTGCCCTTTGAGGAAAGGCGACAAGCTGTTCCTGAAAAGTGAGAAACTGAAAAGACAAAAAGTGAGCGAGGCTGAAATGTGAGCGAGGCGAGGCGTAAAAGTGAGCGAGGCGAGGCGGAAAAGTGAGCAAGGTGGAAAAGTGAGAATGCTCTGAACGCGCTCAGAAGCGTTCTGAGCGCGCGACGAACATGGGAGCGCTTTGAACGCGCTTAGAAGCGTTCTGAGCGCGGTGAATAATATTCCGTAAGAATAATATTCCGCAAGAATAATGCTCACGGGGGAATAGTAGCCATGCAAGAACTATATTCCGGCATGTCGTTTGGTCAGCAATCTGAGCGCGGTGAGTGCGAAGGTATTTGATGCGCAACCGCAAGGGGACCTCGAGGCCAAGGTGGACGGGAGCACTCCCCAAGCGGGGAGTCACTATTTACGTAACTCCCCCTTGGGGAGTTACTATTCACGAGTGGGGCACTCCCCAATTGGGGAGTGCCACATGGGCATTGACCAAAAGGTCAATGCCCATTGTATTTGGGGGTGCGGCATTGCCGCACCCCCTTAAATTAATTGGGGGTGCGGCATTGCCGCACCCCCTTAAATTAATTGGGGGTGCGGCAATGCCGCACCCCCTTAAATTAATCGGGGTGCGGCAATGCCGCACCCCCTACTTGGTGCGGCGGGCGCCGCGCCGTTTTGGCGCGGCGGGGCACGCGCCTATTTCGGCGCGGCGAGTGTCGCGCCCTTTCGTCACGGCGAATGCCGCGCCCTCCTGGCGCTATAAAGGGCGCGCCTATTGGCGCGGCGATTGATATGCGTCGCTTGTCGCGTGACACCTTTTGATTTTCGCGACACGCGTGGCGCTTGCGTGCTCGGCGGTACCCGTCCGGATACGTTTTGTGAGGCCACATCAGACATCATTGAGATGATTTGAATTAGGTGGCTACAATTTGATTGTCTGGGGTGGAGTCCTGACAGTGAAGTGAGGGTGGACCATGCTCAGGAGAGCTGCATAGAGAGTTGTGTAGTGTGGTAGTCTATATTGACTCATGGGGACCACGATGCAAGGTGGTGTACCCATGATTTCTGTGGGTGACATGACAGATGGTCGAGTTGGTGCAGTGGATTGCTCTTCTGTGACTAGGGTTTGACGAGTCAGCTTTTGCGATTCGGGTGTGTCGACATCCGGTAGGAGAACCAGAGCAGAGATGGAGTCGACTGGAGTAAGTCGACTGGCGCCTCGAGCTTGAGGTGGTGCTTCGTGCAAATTCATGTTTGGTGCATGCATTGCTTCGTGCAAAACGCGATGTTTAAAATCCAAACAAGAGTGGTGATTGTTGATTTTTGTTTGAAATTTTAACAATCCATAAATAACAGCACATGTGCCAATAAAGAAAAAAGAAAGAGAACTTTGACTAATAAGTGACAGCCCACGTGAAAAATCATGCAAGGAAAATTATTATAAAGGTGACAACTCCAACCCAAGGCAAATTGAGAAGAACCAGTAGAAGAATCCGTGAAGAAGAGGATCACCACTCCTCTTGATCCTGAGGCCAGCGAAAGCCGTAGTGGATGGCGCCAGCGAAAGCCGTAGTGCGGGAGTAGGCCGACGGATGTTTGTGCGGCGAGGAGGAGGTGGTGCACTGCAAACGGTGTGGCAAGGTGGCTGCGGGCTAAAATAGGTGCGGCTGTTGCTACGAGTGCGTCGAGGCTGCTGTGGGTGCGGAGAGACGGTGGCGGGCTGCATAGACGCAACATGGTCATGTCTCTGTGGGGTGCTTCTCTGGTGGTGGGTCGTATGTCAACGACGAACGTTCGTTCTGTCACGAACCTTGTGTGTCCACTTTGCTAGCGGATTGTTGTCAAGATTCTTCTCTCTCCCGCGGATCGAGCGAGTCTGGCTTCTCCGCGACATTTTCTGTAATTAGCGTCGGTATACTTCTTTTTATATGGATTTTGGAGTTATATATTTTTATATACGCAATGCGCGGTTCAGATTATTGTGTGTTTCTTGTGTCACTCTGTATTAATTTATTTGTGCCTGAGGGATGTATTCTACGGCTCTGTTTGGGGGGACTTATTTTCACCGGTCTAGCGGTTACGACCGCATGAACCGGACCTTAATTAAGGTCCGGTTCATGCGGTCGTAACCGCTTGACCGGTGAAAATAAGTCCCCCCTAAACGGAGCCTACATTATCCCCCCCCCCCCCCCCCCCCCCCAACAATTTTCTTTACTCCGATAAGTTTGGACAAAAATGTCACCATCTTACAATGTATGTTTGGCATGACAATGATTATGCCCGCCACCGAGAAAAAAAAACTAGTTTTGAACATAAAAGTGGATGAAGTTCATTAATTAGGTGTGGTTGGGAGTTCAAAAACGACAAGCTCCGCTTGGCCTTGCGATCGTGAACATGCATGGGCGGATTTGTACGGGGGGTCACATGGACACGTACCCCCCCCCCCCCCTCCATTTTTATGATTTTAATTTGAATTTTAAATTTGGATTTTCGCAAACTAAAAAAGTAATATTCGCACACCAGAAATATATTATTTACCTCATTAAAATCCGTACAGCGCTCCACCAGTCTTCCTCTCTTCCTTATAATCCGACATCCCGACCTAGGCGGCTAGGCAATCCACAGACGACAGACCGCTCGTTTCTTCCTTCCAGGTTCCATCACCGGAGCGGCGCTGCATCACGCCTTGCATTTTCTCGCACTCTCCGACTCTCGCAGGACCTCACTCGGTGTTTCAATCGCTCCAGGATCCAGCTGAAGGCCGACAACGACTCCAAAAAGAGTCTGGTATCTATTCCTCAGCTTCTCCACCCCCTCCAGACAGTTCGGTTGATTCTCTTCCTCCAGACTGCAGGTATCTCTATTTTCTTTCTCCATCCCAGATTCCCAGTTTTACTCTGCAAAATAAATTTGAGAAGATAGTACAATGTAGACTTGAATCTTGCCCCTTTCGATTTTTTGGCGACTAATTAGACCGCATTAAAGTATAGAGCCATTTTCTTGCCCGCTAACTAAAGAGAATAAAACTAATTAGAACTAAACCATATTCTCATTTGGAGCAAAAAAAATGAAAGATTAAATGTCTAGAGAAATCTCTGTTAATCATTATCTTGAATCCTGAGATCATTATTTATTCATGATAAGAAAACGGATGTCCGTGGATCAACATAATTTCAATAGATCATCATAATTTCAGTAGATCATCATAATTTCAGTAGATTATCATATTTTTAATTATCCTTGCATTTTTTTTCGTAGTTGAATCTCTTCCATTATTGTAAATGGACGGTTAGAAGAAGAAAACAAGTCTCATCTCGCATATGTTTCAAAAAAAGTTAAAATCTCATAAAAAATTCCCGTCTCAAGAGATTCTCCCTCCTCCATCCGAAGATATTGAAATTGAGGAGATTTCACCTTCTCCATCTGAAGACATGAAATTGAGGAAATCCCGCCTATTTCATAAAAAGATGGTGAAAATGTGTTTGCAACTCAATATATTGTTATGAGTTTTGTATTTGATGTGGAGTTGCTTCCATATGATCTGCGAAAAAGAAAAAATATATCGACATTTTCGTTAAATGAACAAGATGCAGTGTGGAAAGCGTATATACTAAGAGGCCCATATCAGCCAAAAGGTCATTCTTTTCCTCAGAGAAAAATGGGAGATCGGGATCGTCGATTTGTTATTGGTTTGATATGTTTGATTGACTTGAATATAGTGTTGAAAAAGATGGTGCGTTTTGTTTTGTGTGTTATTTGTTCAAGAATGATACTGCAAATAGTGTTGTTGGGGGTGATGTTTTTGTTACTGGTGGAGGATATAGGTCATGGAACAAACCTGAAGGATTCAAAATACATGTTGGCAAGATTAATAGTGTTCACCAGCTAGTAGTACACAAATTTAAAGCATTTAAAGAACCTAAGAAGTATATCATTATTGCTCTTAATAAGCAATCTGATATTACTAAGTTTGAACATAAAACATGCTTGTCCATACGTGGTCATGATGAGAGTCAAGATTCACTCAATATGGGCAATTTTTTGAATTTCTACAGTAGCTTGCGGATATTGATGAGAAAATTGATAAATATGTCTTAAAAATGCCCCGACAAACAATCAGTTGACAGCTCCAACAATTCAGAAGGATATAATTAATGCTTGTGTAAAGAAAACTACTAAGATTATTATGCAAGAGTTTGGTGATAACTAATTTTAAATTTTAGTGGATGAATCTAGTGATATGTCACATAGAGAGCAACTGGCTCTTTGTTTGTGGTATGTTGACAAAAGGGGGTTCATAGAGCGTTTTCTAGGTATTGTACATGTTCAGGAGACAACTGCATTGTCAGTTAAAGTTGGAATTGAATCTTTATTAATGGAACATTCATTAGTCTTGTCTAAAATTCGTGGTCAAGGTTATGGTGGAGCTAGTAACATGAGTGGTGAGATAAATGGTCTTAAAAGTTTGATTTTGAGAGAAAATGAATGTGCATACTACATTCATTGTTTTGCTCATCAACTTCAGTTAATACAAGTTGCAATTGCTAAGATAAATGATGATTGTCAATGATTTTTTGAAGCAGTTATAACTTTGTTAAATGTGTTTGAAGTTTCATGTGAGCGAAATGAAATGCTTAGAGAAAGCCAAGTCCAGAAGGTTGTCAGGCACTAGAAGACGGTGAACTAAAAACTGGATCAGGTTTAAATCAGGAGCTTCGTTTGAGTCGGTCAGGAGACACTCGTTGGGGATCACATCACAAAACATTATTGCATATTATTTTTTTATATCATGATATGATTGCTACAATGTTAAAATTGGGAAGAGTAAAACATATGATCAGGTGAAGGCACAAGATGTGTTATTTGCATTGAAATCATTTGACTTTGTTTCAATGATTCATATAATGAGCGCTATCTTTGGATATACTTATGAGTTAAATCTTACTTTGCAAAGAAAGGAGCAAGATATTATAAATGATGTCTTTTGTTAGTTTGACAAAAAACCAATTGCAAATCCTAAGAGATGATGAATGAGACACTATTAAATAAAATTTTACTTTTTTATGACAAACATGATATTCATATTCCCAAAATGGATGATCAATATATACCCCGAGGAAGATCAAGACGATTTGTTGAAGACTACACATATCTGCATCATTATCGGGTTGAAATTTTCTTGAAAGTCATCGATCTACAACTTCATGAACTTAACAATCTGTTTGATGAGGCGAGTATGGAATTGCTTCATTGTATGGCTTGCTTGAATCCGATTAACTCATTTGCTTGTTTTGACAAGCAAAATGTGCTTAGACTTGAGGAGTTTTATCCTAATGACTTTTTTAAGTTTGAAGTTTCAAAAAATGAAGATTCGTCGTGACCAATTGTAACTTTTTGTTTATTTTTTAGAATTTTCTCATTGAGCTAATATAAATATCATTTTGATGAGAATTTGTAATGTCAACAATTTTATATGTACTTCAGTACTTGTTATATGATTTTGAAAAAAAATTTGTGCCCCCATTACAAAATTCCAAGATCCGCCACTGTGAACACGGTTGTTATGAACTGTCATTCGTGAACGATCGACCTCACCTTAGAAACTTCATCCACTTTTATGTCCAAAACACACGTTCTATGACAAAAAAGTGAATTTGAATCCTGCTGGAATTTGAATCCTGCGAGGATACGAGGATTATGAGCTGAGGCAGATGTATCGTGAATTTGAATCCTGCTGGAATCTGATGGCTTTGCGACATGAATTGGACGGCAAAGATTTTCCCAATTAATTTTAAATTACATTCAATTAGTGAGCCACTTACTTTTTGTTGGCTCCGCTCAAGATATTCTACTAAGCCTCATCAACATGTGGAATGGACTTATATAGTATCTCCAGCGTAGAGCCTTTAACCCTAGTGACACTGAACCCGTCGGGTCGTTCCGAGTCGGTCCTGACACGCGCGGACATATTAATAAATTAAACCTAACAATCTCCTCCTATGTCCGCGGTATACCGACGTTGGAAAAGGGTTGGTGTGTGTAGTGTTCAACCAGTTCGACTCATTACACAACCATGTCCGCAAGTACCTGTTATAATATATTGGACTGAAAGAAAAACAAGAGTATGTATGCACGCATAAACATAAAATATAGACTAAGCAGCATCACATCAGAATCCAAATACAGTCAAAGAGATAGGTACCAGAAGACCTAATGTCTCATGACTAACAAAGAGTAGGAAATAGTCCAAACAAAACAGGTAAAGAGAGCTAAACAGTGCTCTAAGTCAGAGAAAGAAAACCAAACAGATACTCTAGAAACCATCATCCAGCAAATCATCCTTTTCAGGATCCCAGTCTGCATGTGCTCCTCCTGCAGCAGCATTTCTTGTAATTTCCAACAGAGAACTTCATTCAGAATGAATTCAACTATGGAAAATATACATGTATCTAGTTCTGTATATAAGAACGTAGTACTTTAATTATGCTTAGAGGATATAGGTAGAGTATTTCAGGTTTAACCGCAGAATCTATTAATTATTTCCAAGCGAAACGATTTCAGACTTCTGGACAACGCAGCTATATCTGTGTTCCTATGTGTGATATCCTGGTTACTATTCTTCCAGGGTTGATTGGAACTCATCAAATGTGGAATGAAACAAATCAACAGGAGAAGGTCCAAAACAAGTCAGATCGTGTTATCAAATGTGGAATAACACTCTTCTCCAAGTTAAGGAAGACGAATCCGAATGAGGTTGTTAACATCAAATGTGGAATGAAACAACCAACCAGATTCGTACTCATCAACCAAAGTATCAACGGAGCATAACATGCTAGATTTGACAAAGGAAGGAATCAAAACATTCAGACTAAAACTGGTGTTAAACCGCTTTGAGTCCCATTTCCCTCACTAATTTGATTGAACGGTCACGGGGCATTCCTTTCGTCAATGGATCAGCTAGATTATCCTTCGATCGCATATCGACCAAAGTAATAATGCCTTGTTCTTTAAGATAATTTAAAAGAGCGTGTCTCAGTCGTACATGTCATCGATCTCTTAGTGTTAAAGAGGACATTCTTAACAACTTGGACTGCTGCCTGATTATCACAGTATAGGCTTAAAGAGTTTATTTGAAGTCTAGACAAGAGAATGTCTAAGATCAAATTCCTGATCCAGTCTGCCTCTTCACCAGCTGAAGCTAAGGCAAATAACTCGGCTTCCATAGACGACAAAGCTATGCAAGTCTGTCTCTTGGACTTCCAAGTAACTACAGCGCCACCCAATGTGAATATAAATCCACTTGTGGACTTGCTGTTTGCAACTTCTGAACACCAGGAGGCGTCAGAGTATCCTTCCAAAGTAGGAGGGTGACCAATGTAGCATAGAGCCTGGTCCTTAGTACCTTTGAGATACTTCATCAGCCTATCTAGGGCATCCCAATGCTTTTTGCCTGGACTACTGGTAAAGCGACTTAGCATGCTTATGGAGAAAGCAATGTCTGGTCTAATGCAACTTGTGGCGTACATGAGACTTCCAATGATCTTTGAGTACTTGACTTGATCAACGCTTGTCCCTTCATTCAGACTCAGCTTGACGTTCAGATCAGTTGGTGTTTCAACGGACCTACAATCTTTATAACCCCAGGTATTAAGAATCTGCTCTATGTAGTGAGCTTGACTTAGAGTGACACGTCCCTTGTCTACTCTTACTTTCATACCTAGTAGGGTATCGACAGGACCAAGGTCCTTCATATCAAACGCTTTGGCGAGAGCGGACTTAATATCCCTCATGACAGCTAGGTCTGACCCCAGGATCAACATGTCATCCACATATAGGCATATGATGACTGTTTGGTTTGACATCGAGCGGTAATAGAGAGACTTGTCTGAGAGACTGGACTGAAAACCAAAGCTCTTTACCACTTGATCAAACTTCATGTGCCACATCTTAGGTGCTTGTTTAAGCCCATAGATAGATTTATCTAGCTTGCACACTTTATCCTTTAGATCTGTTTGGACATAACCTTCAGGTTGTGCCATGTAGATCTCTTCATTTAGCTCTCCATTCAAAAAGGCTGTTTTCACGTCCATCTGATGGACGATGAAATTCTCGATGGAGGCTAAGCCTAGAAGAATTCTAATAGTAGATAGGTGACAGACAGGTGAATAGACATCAAAATAGTCAATTCCCCCCTGTTGTTTATAACCATTAGCGACTAGAGGTGTTTTGTATCTGGCTATAGACCCATCACTATGTAACTTCTTCTTCAGTACCCATTTGCATCCCAGGACTTTAGCTCCTTTTGGTAGGTCCACTAGATGTCAAGTATTGTTTTGTAGCAGCGAGTTCATCTCATCATCGATAGCTTCTGCCCACATTAACGCATCTCTCGATCTCATCGCTTCCTGATAGGAGAATGGATCATCCTCTAAGTGGTAGGTGACGAAATTCTCACCAAAATCCTTAGGGATTCTATCTCTTGTAGATACTCTAAGTGGAACAGGTTCCACCTCTAAAGGTTGGGGAGCAGTGCCAGAGGGGCCAGCTTCAGGTTCTACAGTAGATTCTGAGATCATGTCAGTAGATCCAGGGACGGTTAGGCCATGATCTTTGATAAATTTATCTTCAAAGAAGATAGCATCTCTAGACTCTATCACTGAATTAGTTGCTAGATCCAGAAACCGGTCAGCTGTACTGTCTTCTGCACTACCTAGATAGACACAGGTTGTCGTTCTAGGTCCCACCTTAGGTCTTTTAAGGTGTTGTAAACACACATAGGCGATATAGCCCCAAGTCTTAAGAGTGACATATCTACAAGGATGACCGTGCCACAACTCATAAGGAGTAGAACTGAGCTTTGAGTGAGGCACTCTATTCAGAATGTGATTTGCAGTAAGGACTGCTTCCCCCCAGAAGGAATTGTTGGAACATGGTCTTCCTCATCTCCTAGGTTTGAGAATAACAAATTCTATGTGTATTTGATCTTGTGTGTTCAAGTGTGCAGGTTAACATAGTCCACATGACTCAAGGGGTACTCATGATGACTGCCCCCAAAATTGAGGCCAAAATTCGAACAGGCTCATTAGCGCCGGCGGTAGGACCTAGCGTCGGGCGCTAGCGATGAAGTGCGCAATTTTGGGAGCTGTTATAGAAGGCGCTAACGCCTGGCGGTAGCGGATAACGCTGGCGGTAGCGTGGCGCACAAAAGGCATAGAGCAAAACGTTGCCGCGGATGAGAGATCCTGCCGCGCAAAATCTTTCCTAATCTGGGCTAGCGCCGGCGGTAGCGCTTGGGCTACATAAAGGACCCATCACCTCTCGTTTCAGAAAAACATTAGAGAGAGAGAGGTAGTGCTACAACTCCAGAGGCTATCTTATCCGAAACTTGAAGTCCTAGCGAAGCTCTGCAAACTTCTGAAGGAGGATTACGTCACGCCGGATCCAAACGAAGTCCGCTTCGACCAACGCTGATTCTGCAGCGGATCTTCGCCTCTATCTTCAGAAGTTCATCTTAAGGGAAGTTTTATTATTTTATTTATCTTTCTTTGTAAACGGTAGTGAAATCGCCTCGTGTTGGCGACTAGGTCTGGGGTAGGACTTAGGGCTGAAATTTGCCTCGTGCTGGCGACTAGATCTAGGCTAGGTCTAGGGGGTGCTCGAGGCCACATCCGGGGAAGGATTGTCTAGAGCGGCTTGAGGCTGAATCCGGGAAGGAGAAGGCTAGGTCCACCGGTTCGTGGGGAAGCGAGTCGGGATAGAAAATAAAAAGAGCTTTTATTATTCGCCTCCGATCTCTAGCGCCATTGAGATCAAGTTTTGTAAAACTTATTTAATATCAATAAAGCATGTCTCTCTTTTTGTTTTACTTGACTTCTTGTTTTAAATATTGCAATATTCTAAAGTTTTTCTAAATAAAATCTAAAGTTTTTGAAAACCTTTATTCACCCCCCCTCTAAGGGCGCCGACCGATCCAACAAGTGGTATCAGAGCGGTTTTATTCCAATCGGCTTAACAACCGAGAATAATGGCGTCTCATGATCTCGCTTCAACTAGTGGGGCAAATTTCTGTGAAGATGAAATATCACATAAAAACCCTTGTTTGAAGGAACAAATTATAAATGATGGAAAATCTTAATTGAAAAATTTATTAAAACTTTAGACATCGAAGTATGGAACTTAGCAATTATAAGACCTGCGGATGAATCAAATAAAAAAGAACTTCAGCTAAATGCCAAAGCCAAACACTATCTATTTTGTGCACTATCTAATGAAATTTTCAAATTCATATATTGTTTTTCTAGTGCATACAAAATATGACACTTTCTTGAAGAAATGTATGATCTTCCTCTCGCAGGTGTGGAACAAATACAGGAGGAAAAGAACGTACAAGCATCCATTATCATTCAAGAAGATCTCTCTCGGAGCAAAGCCATGGAGAATATTGAAATAGAGAAAGAGAACAATACATCAAAAGAAGATGAAAACTCATCTGTGATCGAGGAAGGACTAAAAGATGACGAAGGAACTTCATGCTCATTTTTTGCCTCCTCCAAAAGCGCTGTAAGAAAGACTAAATCTTCGTCTTGTGTAATAACCTCTATCTCTAGTTTCAACATATTAAAAATAGCTAAACGAAAGATCAAAAAATTGAAAATTGCTAATAAAAATTTACGTTTAGAAAATAAGAGGCTAAAGGCTAATGAATCAAATTGTGATGTGTCTTCATCATCTTGTTTTTTACTTGAAAATACAAAATCTTATTTTGATTGTAATAATATTAAAGAAAAAGGCAAAGAACTTGAAAAAGAAATTATTTGTGTGAAAGAACATAATGAAAAATTATGTTTAGAAAATTCATCTTCAAAGAATGATTGTGCTAAATGTAAAAACTACGAGATTGAAATTAAAGAGATGGACGAAACATTTGATGAATATAGGGATGAATATGAAAAACATATTGAATCAATTGCTACCACTCTTAAAAATAGCACAATCGCTTACAATAAAGCCAGACACAATTTACAAACTAAGAATGATGAATTAAATGCTAAAATCAACTTGCTCAAGGAAATCATAAAGAAAAACACCCATTCACAATACCAAGATATATCTAAAAGCAAGTTAAATATAAATTCTCAAAATATTAATAAATCAAGCAATGGAAATAAAAGACATCAACAAATTAAAAATGAAATTCCAAAGTACAATTATTATTATCATCAAACTTCTCCCAACATAAAACTTCACAAATTTCCTATGAAAAATGCTTTCTATAATCACTACAATTATAATCCTAAAGATAAAGATTATCACAATAGAAATTTGACTCATAATAATAATATTAAACCACAGTTTGAATGGAGGCCCAAAACCAAAGATGAAACACAAACACCACAAAAAGGGGCCCATTCATTTCCATCTCCCCAAAAGCAAATACGTTGTATTTGGGTACTCAAAGGAACCATCACACCCGGTCCTCTTTGGATGCCTAAATCTCTCTTTCATTAGGTACCACCAAATGCATGAAGTAGAATATTTTCAAAAGGGAAATATACAATTTTTCTACTTCATGATGTGCTTTAATGTCTTTCAATTTTCTTTGTTTTCTTATTTCTTTGAAATTATCATGTTATGGTCATCTTGTATAGGAAACATGATCAAAAATTTTAATGAGCCTATAACATTAATCAAAACTCAAAATCTTATTAAGATGACCTACTTATTATTCATATATTCATTATACATATATTTATCAACAATTAAATTCAAAATCTTCTACGTGGTGGTAAAATATTTAAGATTTCAAAAAGGTATACCACATAAAATTTTTTTTCCTAAATATCACCACTTCATAACATCAAATTATAAATGAAACATTCTAGTCAAACATCCAAACGATAATGGCGGATCTGAAAGAAGAACTCGGTTTTTAACAAAAGCCTCGATAGCGCCAGTGTTAGCTCTAGCGCCGGCGGTATCAGACCATTTTGAGTTTTAAATAAAACAAAATTCCATTAAATACCTGAATTTGTTCCCTACTATATGTACTAATTGGTGATGCAAGATTTAGTTTATTTTGACTTTATTAGGTGTCCTAGATCTTTCAAATTAACACAAATTCAAAAATGCAATTTTTGGTGTTTAACCATCAAAAACATCTCATTAAATTCTGCAATTTCAGCATGAAACTACTATTGGGACACCTAATCAAGATCAAGAATCAACAATTTCAAAATCCTTAAAAATCACTTACTGTCTCCCGCGCTAGCGCTAGCGCAGGCGCTAGCGTCCATGTTTGATTTTCTGTATTTTCTAAATTTAGAAAAATTTCTAAAAAAATATTAATCTATATTTTCTACTTAGTTTTGCACTTCTGTGTTTCTTTATTTTTTGAAAAATCAAATACAAAACTACAAAAACCAAATTACAAAAAATATGTTTTTCTTTTTCGCTTGTGTTGTTTCCTTTGTTTAAAGTTCATCTTTATGCAAAAATCAAATATAAAAATTACAAAAGCAAAAATTACAAAAATATGCTTGTATTTGCTAAAATCAAAATACAAAAATATAAAACTTTAAAACTATCAAAAAAAAAAACCTGTATGATTTTTGTGAAAAATCAAGCATGATTTAATCTATTATTTAGAAATTCTACAATATTGCAATTTATCTTTTCAAATTACGTTGAACATTGTTTTCATCATGCTTTGATATATCTATTAATATGTGCATCAATTATATTTTAAAGGTTGTGTAGAACTAAGCTTAGCATGCCTCTAAGTATGAGTAAATGTTTTATGTTTGATAATGATATTTATTCACTCACCCTTTATGGCATTGTCTACATATGTGTTTAATTTAAGAATACTTGTGTATGTTTTGTATTAGTACAATGGATTAAAATTGCACAAGTATCTTACCTACACTCCTTATTTTGCACTCTGAAAAATTAAGAAAAGTTGTTATGTTTTTCATAAATTCTATTGATTTGCAAAACAAGTGTATTCGGAGAACTTTGTACAAAACAAAATTATAAAATAAATGACAAAGATAACTCCACCAAGCACTACTTGAACCTTAAGTCTTAATAAGCATTGTGAGGTTGAGCACCTTGGAAAGAATAGTAAAGTGTCTTGTGCAAATCAAATCTTTCTTTCAAAAATAAGAAAAACCACTTACTCTTAAGTACATCGGATCACTAGTCTCAAAATTCAAAATAAAATATGTGATCCCTCAAACACTACTTTGCACCCTGATAAGTCTTAATAAGCATTGTGTGTGCAGAGCACCTTGGTAGTTGTACTTTTTATTGTGCATTAAAGTGTGTGGAAGTAATCCTATTTGTGTTTTATTGTGCTATTACTTTACATATTTCTTGTATTTTTGATTAAAACATTTGTTTACACTACTCAAAAATACACTTATGTACACATCATTATCTTCCATAACACTTCTTCTCATGAGTATTGGATCCTAATGCTAATTCTATATTACTCTTTACTTATGAAATGCACTAGATAACCTAGCATGTTTTTTATAATGTTTGGTATGATTTGAAATTGTGAATTGAAATAACATTGTAGTAATCTCTTTGTGATAATATTATTTCATGCTTGGTTATTTTTGTCAACCATAGAAGATTTTCATTGAAACATGATTTACATAAACATCTTCTTTTTGAAATTAAACTCATATATCTTTTTATAGATTATTCTTGATTATAATAAGATGTTTCATGTATTTCTACAAGTCTTCCGCATCATCACCATATAACTTTTACCTTGCACTTTCATGCTTATATCAAGTCTTAAATCTCAATTTTTTTCTTAAAAACAAGTGGTAGACTTGCTTGGTAGAATTTATATTGGTTGTTCTAACACGCATATCATTTTTTATAGTAACAAACTCTGATCTATTTCAATATAAACATGTATGTTAAACGCTCTTCCAACAAATGAAACATTGCTAAAAGGATGTTGTTTCTTTCTTCCAAAATGCTTCAACTCTTATCTTTATAAAGTTAATTTTGAAACTAAAAAACATCTCCTTTTTTTAACTTAAACTCTTATTTAGTATTATGGTGTTTCTTTTTCGAAATCTTCCGCAATGCTCAAACTCTGATACATTCATGAATTTCAATATAGCTAAGTAAGTTTTATTTCAAAAAAAAAAAAATCAATTATGATTCTTCCCATTAGATTTAAAAGCTTCATGTTTCAAAAAATTATTATCTGTGACTTCATATCTCACCATAGCGGGGGCGTAGGGTTGTAGACATTAGATAAACTTATCTTTAGTCATGTCTTGTCCTTAACCGGGGAGGGTTCTAGTGGGGCCTTGCGAGGCACTGGGAGGAAAGAGTGCTAGGTTGAGTTTTGTCTAGTGTTTGCATATAGGACTAACACCCCAACCTACGACATGTTTGCAGCTCCTCATGCCCATCCGTCACTTAGTACGGGGCTATGGTGTAGACATATTGTCTGGGTAGATTGGTTATTTGGAAATCCTTATTTTTATGCTTACCTACCCACTTTTGCTAATAACAAAGGGGGAGAACTAACATGATAAATATAACCCGCTATCAAAAACCTAACATGACAAATTAAGATGATAGCTTACATATTAGGGGAGCATTCACTTAGGGGAGCATGTATTTAGGGGGAGCAATCCTAAATGCTAAAATCAATAATTATCCTAAGTCATCACTGACACACACACACACAAGTAGGATTTCATCATACTTATACATTAATGCTTTGATTTATCATTAATGGATTTGTTATTATCAAAAGGGGGAGTTTGTTGGAACATGGTCTTCCGCATCTCCTAGGTTTGAGAATAACAAATCCTATGTGTATTTGATCTCGTGTGTTCAAGTGTGCAGGTTAACAAAGTCCACATGACTCAATGGGTACTCATGATGACTGCCCCCAAAATTGAGGCTAAAATTCGAACAGGCTCACTAGCGCCGGCGGTAGGACCTAGCGCCGGGCGCTAGCGATGAAGTGCGGAATTTCGGGAGCTGTTATAGAAGGCGCTAACGCCTGGCGGTAGCGGATAACGATGGCGGTAGCGTGGCGCACAAAAGGCATAGAGCAAAACGCTGCCGCGGATGGGAGATCCTGCCGCGCAAAATCTTTCCTAATCCGGGCTAGCGCCGACTGTAGCGCTAACGCCGACGGTAGCGCTTGGGCTATATAAAGGACCCCTCACCTCTCGTTTCAGAAAAACATTAGAGAGAGAGAGGTAGTGCTACAACTCCAGAGGCTATCTTGGCCGAAACTTGAAGTCCTATCGAAGCTCTGCAAACTTCTGAAGGAGGATTACGTCACGCCGGATCCAAACGAAGTCCGCTTCGACAAACGCTGATTCTACAGCGGATCTTCGCCTCCATCTTCAGAAGTTCATCTTAAGGGAAGTTTTATTATTTTATTTATCTTTCTTTGTAAACGGTAGTGAAATCGCCTCGTGTTGGCGACTAGGTCTGGGGTAGGACTTGGGGCTGAAATTCGCCTCGTGCTGGCGACTAGATGTAGGCTAGGTCTAGGAGGTGTTCGAGGCCACATCCGGGGAAGGATTGGCTAGAGCGGCTTGAGGCCGAATCCCGGAAGGAGAAGGCTAGGGCCACCGGTTCGTGGGGAAGCGAGTCGGGATAGAAAACAAAAAGAGCTTTTATTATTCGCCTCCGATCTCTAGCGTCATTGAGATCAAGTTTTGTAAAACTTATTTAATATCAATAAAGCCTGTCTCTCTTTTTGTTTTACTTGACTTCTTGTTTTAAATATTGCAATATTCCAAAGTTTTTCTAAATAAAATTTAAAGTTTTTGAAAACCCTTATTCACCCCCCCCCCCTCTAAGGGCGCCGACCGATCCAACAGGAATTGTGCATGTCAGCGGTCAAGAGCATAGAATTCAACATCTCTGTCAACGTTCTATTCTTACGCTCAACAACGTCATTTGATTGAGGTGAGTAAGGAGCTGTAGTTTCAAGGATTATGCCCTCAGTGGCACAAACCTCCCTAAACCCAGTTGCAGTGTATTCTCCTCCTCGATCACTTCTAAGTCTCTTGATCTTTAAATTTAACTAATTTTCTACCCAAAATTTGAAGATTTTAAATGTCTCGAATGTCTCGTCTTTCGATTTCAATAGGTAGACATGACAAAATCTGGAGAAATCGTCAATGAAGGTAATTAGATACTTCCTTCCCCCTCTAGTGGCATGACTACGAATGTCACAGAGGTCGGAATGAATCAATTCCAGAAGTTGTGTGCTCCTAGAAACGGTCTTGTAAGGGTTTCTAGTTATTTTGGTCTGGGCACAAACCCCACACCTATCAAATCGAATAGAGAAATCTAACGGAATGTTGTGACTCTTAGCTAGATCGCACATCTTCTTATAGTGAACGTGTCCAAATTTATTGTGAAGTAGCTTTGGATCTAAAAGTGATGAACCCACTTGATTTATGCACTCATTTTCTAGGCTAAGTCTGTACATTCCATTGATTAAGTAAGCGCAACCAAAATAGTGTGAATTAACAGATAATGTTATTCTACCGCTAATGGTTGTGAAAGACATTCCGGACTTATCTAGCAAACTCATAGCAAAATTAAAAATTTACCTGAAGAGAGGACGAGCTTTGCCGTCCCAACATGCGTAACGATTGTCTCTCCTTCATTGCAGTTCTCTACTCTGTCTCGGACTGCTCTGACCTCTGAGAGAAGGCCTATGTCATTTGTGACGTGACAGGTAACACCATTGTCCAGCCACCACTCAGAAGATGCACTGTGGTGACTACTCCCAATCATAGCCACGAAGGACTTAGGATCGGAGATATCGACCATCATGTTTGCAGTATTCTGTGGGGCATCCTCCTCCTTTAAGTCTGAAATGCACAGACTAAAGGTGATACACTTGGGAGACAGCTTACTCAAAGTTAGACGCGCAAATGGATCATCGACCGTTTCAGACTGTTCGTCTTCTAACTTGTGAAGCATATTTTCTAGTTCTAGGAACTGGAAGTGAGCGTTCATGCGGTCCCAAATCTCTTTCGCGGTCTTACATGCTCTGTAGGTCAAGACAAGGCGAGAATTTAAGGAATTCAGAAGGTAATTCCTGCAAAAATTCTCGTCTTTGCTCCATTGATATTTATCCACATCCTCACGGGTAGTGGTGAAGTCGCTAAGAACGGTGTAGAAAATTCTACGTTCTTTCATTCTTAGTTGGACATACAGTTTCCAACTGAGGAGATCAGTGGCGTCGAAAGACTGCCAAATAGCGACGTCGAGCGCACTTTTCATCGTCATTGCACTAG
The DNA here is from genome assembly GCA_033032865.1 of Dactylorhiza incarnata. Taxonomy (NCBI): domain Eukaryota; kingdom Viridiplantae; phylum Streptophyta; class Magnoliopsida; order Asparagales; family Orchidaceae; genus Dactylorhiza; species Dactylorhiza incarnata. The sequence goes on along the minus strand of JAWHQI010000310.1, from coordinate 239,490 downwards.
ATTTAAATAGAAATAAATTCTAGAACAAAAAACTGAAACAAATCACCTGATTCGTGCGGTGCCGACCCGGTGTCTTCCGAACCAATCCAGCAAAATTATTGTATGTGTGCTCCTCCTCTCCCGACGAGACACAGTCGCCGAAGACAAGAATCAAAGGCAAGAACCCGCACTTCTGACCAAAGTTTCTCCACTAGCAAAAAACTCCACTATCCTAATCAAGGACGGGAGAAAATTTCTTAGATCCAGGAAGGAGATGATGCCCTCCTAGATGGCAGGAATCGGAGATGATGCTCCAGCCAGATCCGGAAAAAGAAAATGGTGAGATCCAAACTAGCAAAAAATTGGATCTGATTTTTCTCCTGGATCTATTTGGATATGGATCTGTTTGGTTGAGAAGAACAGATCTAGATTTTCTCTCCCAACGATAAACTTCACAGCAGCTGTAGAGATCGGCGACATGGAATCTTCTTCCTTCTCGATCAGCGAACATCGAGCACAGGAGCCCTAGATCGGCGACGGGAAACCTCCGAGCGGTGCATGGGAAACCTCTTGTTCAACGATCGGTGACTGGACTCGCAAACGGAAGCGATGGCGCACAAGCAGTGAGAGAGAAGAACGACGCAAATCGATTTAGATCCAGAAAATTATCGCAGAAGATCTGCGATGTGCGATACCCGATCTGGAAGATGAAAGCAACGGATCTGCAGGCAGCGTACTCCGATCGAGCGGCGATCTGCGACGGGAAGACCAAACCCTTTCGATCTGCGATCTGCGATCTAGGCGACGGAAGCGGGCGATCTCCTTGCGATTCACGAACAGCAAAATGGCGGAAAGAACGAGAGACCGGAGAAATGGGAGCGGAAACCTAAAATCGTATATCTTGAGAATGTTGGCTCCGCTCAAGATATTCTACTAAGTCTTATCAACATGTGGAATGGACTTATATAGTATCCCCAACGTAGAGCTTTTAACCCTAGTGACACGGAAAAACCCGTCGGGTCGTTCCGAGTCGGTCCTGACACGCGCGGACATATTAATAAATTAAACCTAACACTTTTTAAATAGTATAGATTAGGGTAAATTTTTCGGTCCTTAAATCTTGTAAAATAAATAAAAGATATTTATATTGGCAGCTCATATTTGACTGTTGGCATTGGCAGCCCCACTAAATTGAAGAAAAAACACAGAAAAAATGCCTCTAATAGCGGCCATAAATTATTTCCTCTCCCGTGTTTCCTCCTGAACCGAAACCTCGCCATCGCAAGAGAGAATATTGGCGCCGAACTTGGCGGTGGCGGCGGTAGGCGGTGTGGGTGGCGGTGGCTGGCAGTGTGCTTGTCGGCATGGGTGGCGTGAATCTTTGAGGCTCGGCTCTGGGGCGAAAGCAGAACTGGGTGTTGCTTCTTCGTTTTCTGCAGCAAGAAAGAATTCTCCTCATTTTCTTAAAGGGTGTTGTACTGCCATTTGACCTGGAGGCCTATTGGTGGTTGGCACCCTTGTGGCTCCGCTCAGATGGGGCGAACAAGTAAGGCTCGTAGGTTGCCAGCTGGGGATTCGCTGAAGCAGCTAAATGAAGAAAAATCTGCATTGAATGTGGATGCTTCCTCAGATTCATCCGCTCCAGGTGTTGATTCGGTAAATGACAGCTCCTCCCCTCAATCGAGCTCTTCGAAGTATATTCAGGAACCCCGGCTACTGATATGAAGAATGCTGTGAATGCTGAAAGACATCTGAACTGTACACAAGGTATTTGTGTAAATGCCTCAGTGAATGCCGATTCATGCCCGCCCATCCACGCTGTGTGTTTGTTTAGCGAGAGAATTGGCATGAACTTGTAAAGAATCAGCGATCTTTTCGAAATCATATTGAACTTTTAGATATTACTATTACGTTAGTATGAATACAAAGTAGTTTGCAAATACTAGGGCATTGAAAGTGTTGTCTCATGAATGCAGCTTATATTTTAGGTGTTATCAACCTTGGTGGAAGATGTTCATTGAAGGATTTAGAAAATGTGGCAAGCGTGCTGCGACAGTAATTTGGATTGTCATACTCATACTTTTGGTGTATGGATAAAAAACTGTACTAGAAAAACTATGGACTTTATTTTATCTTTTTTTTTGCTTAATTAAATGTGGTTGTATGGCTCACAAAAAAATTTGGCTGCTAATATCCAATGAACTGTCGATATCGCTTTGCTGGGCTGCTACTATATTTGAGCTGCCAATATAAACGCCATAAATAAAATCGGAGTGCCATTAGGTCATCATTGACCAAATGTGACCACAAATAGGTTAAACTGAATTTTTACTCATACTTTTGGTTTATGCAACCAGATCATAAGTTAACTGAACTATTTGAATCAAATGAAAATTAAAAGACCATTAAAAGACCTGTTTGAATCAAGAAAAAATTAAAGGACTTATTTGAAACTAGACCCAAAATTGAGGGACTAATTTGCTGAGCAGCCGTGCTCATTTGCTGGGTTTCCCTCTTCGGATCCGAAATCTTAGAGCGCTGCATTTCCTCCTCCCCATCCCTCCATGGCTGCTGCTGTGCTGGAATCGCTCACTGTTCTACACGCCGGTCACTGTGCCGGGATGAGGTATACTCCTCTCACAGCACCGCCACCAGTTCCAGCCACTATCGGACACTTGCCAGCAAGTCTCATGCCGGAGTTCAAGGGTTTGTCTATTACTAGTCGTCCTCCGATGACATCGTCCGCCGTGCGATGGAGGAGCGGGCAAATTACTCGCAAGGGAGCGGTGACTTGTAAAGCCCAGAACACAACGGTGGACGGTGAGATCTTAATTATTTCTTTCTGATTTATTTAAGTTTCGTCCATTTATTTACCTGAGTTCGTGGTCTTTCTGCCTGTGGTTGGCTGTAGCGGGATTAAAAGCCCTTTAATATGGTTTTTAGAAATGGCATCAGTTATTCCTTATGAAGTTACGGATATGGCACATTGATGCATGCGACATCAGCATGAAGACGGGATTCTGTTGTTTTCTGCAGAGTTCATCTCTTTCGAGGAATCATTGTCGTTCAATCACAAGCGAAACTCTGTTGGGTAATTCTTTGACGAGTTACTCCACCTATGAATCTCTGCCTAGAATTCTACGCAGAATCGTCCTATTGAGAATTCGAGATGTCTCTGTTAGAGTAGTTCCGTTGTAAACTCCTCTCACGCTTCGAGAGTCGGCACACGAACATCAACTATGAAGGTCTCAGCTAGACTCGTCTGCTTGAGTGAAGAGGAGGTGAATTGACCCAAAGGTGTTAGGATGCCTGACCAAGGTTAGCACATGTTTGAAAATTAACATAATACTTATCAGATGGCCTCTGCACAGGAGATGGCAGAAAGATCAACAAGACAACCCCCATTGAAATTTTCGTGGAAGAGGGAGTATGTGTGGTACTAGTTCAAAGAATTTTGTTGACCCTCATGATTGACGATCATCCATATTCGAACAAGATCTTCAAAGCCCAATATACAATGTGCAATGAATTTTTGGGGGGCTATGATTGACATTGATCATGAAACACACATAATAAACTAGTGGATGAACAAAGTTGTCAAGTTGTCAGTTGAGACTCACCCCGACCCGTATTGCATCGAGCGGGTTGAGCAGGGCGTTGTCGCAAATGTCGGCGAAATGGGTTAGGTTTCCTTTTCTATTGGAGGTAGCGTTTCAAGACGAGCCCCACTGGGGGCTATGATTGACATTGACCATGAAACATACATAATAAACTAGTGGATGAACAAAGTTGTCAAGTTGTCAATTGAGACTCACACCGCCCTGTATTGCATCGAGCGGGTTGAGCAGGGCGCTGTCGCAAATGTCGGTGAAATAGGTTAGGTTTCCTTTTCTATTGGAGCTAGCGTATCAAGACAAGCCCCACTGGGGTCTATGATTGACATTGACCATGAAACATACATAATAAACTAGTGGATGAACAAAGTTGTCAAGTTGTCAATTGAGACTCACCCCGACCCTTATTGCATCGAGCGGGTTGAGCAGGGTGCTGTCGCAAATGTCGGCGAAATGGGTTAGGTTTCCTTTTCTATTGGAGCTAGCGTATCAAGACGAGCCCCACTATGACATGACATCACTGAAGTTCTTGATGCCCAAGCATTTGCTAGACGACCATGGAAATATGATGCGCGCACCGTGCGTGAAACTTTCCTTATTTCCAAGAACTTAACGTATTTTAGTTAATAATCCATTTTTAGGAACTCAGGCTAATTGTCACGCTGTAATCACTTATGACTTCATTTGTTAAATTGTAATTAATATCTGCCTTTCAAAGAGACTAATGGCCAAAGACAAAATGAATAAAAATGGAACCTTTGAAATTTATGCATGTTGTATGTTTGTTTCTAGTGAGGACTAGGGATTCAACCTAATTTGTGCGTGGGTTATTCGTTCTCAATAAGATCTGCGTTTCCTTGATGCATCAGGATGGCCCATTTTGGATGCTTGTTCTGATCTTATCAACAACTTCTGTATCATACTTTATTTGCATCTCTACCTTTCGTTGTATACTTTGTTTATAATTTCACAATTTACGACTCCATTATGGTGTTAGTATTTGTTATTGTAATCTTTAACTAAAGCAAACTGACCATTTAACATATTTTGTTATGATTATAATCCTGAGCGAATAGAACTGAATACCTGATGTTTTCAATTTAATATAAAGCAAAAAAATGCAAAACAACATAAGAAAAACATATGTATTAATTCAGTATATTGACCTGGTGCAATAGTTAAACTGTGAACTATGACCTACTTAACAACATTAAACATTGCTATATGATATTGATGACCAGCAGGTAACATATCCTTGTACCCAATAACTTTGGTCTATATTTCATTTCAACTGCGGAGATAATGATTGACTATCCTTTTGTAGTTCGAGGGCTCACTGAACTATTGATTTTGAAAAAAAGAGGATAAATTCCCTTTTAAAGTTTTTGGCACCAGTTTTTTTAGCAACATCACCACATAAATTTTAATTTAAAAGAGTAAAGCGATTGTAATGATTCACCAATCCACTCGAATAAAACAACAAAGGATGTAATAGAATCGAAGAGAGCGACGTATATAAGTTATAAAAAAAATGTAAAGGAATGTATTTTGATTTAGCACCAACTACCTACATCTCTACTCCCCATGTGCTCTGCCTTGGTGATTTCTAATCTTAGCACACTTTGCTACACTTTAAAATATCAAGGTGGTCTAAAGGCTCAAAGAAAGAATAATGAAGTCTTGGCACAGATTTTGAACAAAAGAAAATCAAAGTGACTATCTTTTTGTTAACAATGCAAATGATTGTTTTATTTGGTGCGCAGTAACTTTATGGGCTTTAAAATATTCATTCAGTTACTCTAAAATATGATTAAATCAGCATTTCATAAGTAAAAAAAATGCACTTAGCTGTTACTCATTATTTCTCATTTTGGAGATTGGTGTTCTTAATTGTAAAATATATAAGAGAATTACATGGCACATACATATTTTTTATCTATATAGCTTGCAAAATAAAAACCTAGAAGGTGAGATCTTTTCAATCTGTTAACACATGATTTTCTACACGTTTTTCTTTGCGATCTTTGTGAAGATGCAATTCTTGGTATACCTGCTCCAAACATGTAGATCTTTAAATTTGAAATCAGACGTCTCTGTTAATTAAGTTAAAACTCTATATTTTTAAGTATAAATGATCAAGTATGCTGCATTGTTCAACATAATCAAGAGAATAGCATTTCCATTGTCCATTTTAGTCCAGCCAGCCATAATCATCCTGTTATTTTTAAAATTTTATCTCAGAAAGATTCTAAATCAGTTCAGACCAGATAGCCAAATTTTTATCCCCTCATTCACTCTCCTATATGGGACAAGCTTCTATTGGCCGGTTCTTTGGCTGTAACTTGCTAGGCCGATTTGTCGTTGTTTTCATAGGGTTCCTGTCCCTTTTTATAGTGCATCTGTGTACCATATCCCACTAGGTAGTGATGGGGAATCAGAACCATTCATTTTATGCGGATCGACGATCGTAGCAGTTTTTGTTTTTGTCATTTTTTTATTTCAGGTTGTATTTTTTTGTATTTTTGAGTCTGGACGATCGGTCAATCATAGCCATTCGTTGCCTCCTAGAGTCTATAAATAGAGGGTGAGGCTCTTATTTTAGGCATTGAAGATTGGAGCATAGAAGCATAATCTTTGGTCATTTCGGTGCCGAAGCCGAGCCGGGGCGCGAAGCCTTGGTCCCCCTCCCATCCATCCTTGGCGTGAAGCCTTGGTTTCCCCTTCCCCCACCTCTTTGGCCGGCTACAACAACACCTTCTCCTCCACCTCAACCAACAGCCCCTCCTCCTCCACCTACAGCAGCCGGTCAACCAACCCCTCCACCACCTACAACAGCCGGCCAACAACCCCTCCTCCTCCACAAGCAGCAGCCCTCCATCTCCCTCCTCCCTCACCTTGTCGTGGAGCCTCCTTCATCAACCCACCACCCTCCTCCACCTTCTAGCAGCAGCCCTCATATTTCCCCTCCAATTCTCCTCCAAAAAACAGCCCCCAACATCCCATAAAACATCTCTGGCGATCACCGTAGTTCGTCTCCGGCCATCTCCGGTGGACCTCCCACGCCTCCTCTACATATTTCCTACATTTAGCGTTTTCCGGCGATCTCCGGAAAACATCTCCGACGACCTCCATCACCAGTGGTAACCACCTCCACCACCACCGGAAACCACCTCCGGCCACCACCAGCCACCACCCTCCACCACTACCCATAACCACCATAACTACCTCTAACCACCCACTAACTCCTCCTAAATTAAAGGAGTTACTTCCTAATTTCAAGCCATAACTCCGCCCCACTTCCCCTTCAAATTGCTGCCACCCCTACGTTTATTCCTCTATTAATTCCACGTGGAACCACTTATAAATCCCCCTAACTGACAACCCTCTAACTCCATCATCTTGACAGCCGAACCTCCTCCCCCTGTTTCCCTACAGCAACCCTCTCCCTCAGAACCTCACGTGGAACTACCTTCTACCACCTCCCTGTTTCCCTACAGCAGCCCTCTCCCTCAGAATCTCACGTGGAACCACCTTCTACCACCTCCAGCAGCCCCCAAAACCTCCCTGTAATTGCTGCCTGAATGCAATCCAGCCACCCTACAACCATCCAAAGCCCGGCCAAGCCTCCACTCATCTCATACAGCCACCCTACCATCCCGATTGTTGTTCAGACCATCCAGAACAGCAGACTCCTCTTGCTCGCTGCTGAAAACAGCCCCCTGCACCTTCCTATTTGCTGTCTCCATTCCTGGACAGCCAAGTTGTTACGCGCACGCGCCATCCCATTTTATCCTTACTGTTTTTCTTTAAATATATTAGGTTTGATGTGAGCCCCCTCCTCCCTATATAAGGAGGAGGTATGAGAGTGTTATTTTCATCCTTGGATCATTAGGGATTTAGGCTCTCATTTGAGAGAGGGATCATTGGAGGAACCAGCCTTCTTGATCTTGGCCGGACTTCGATCCAGATTGTATCCGTGTTCTTCTTCGATTAATGCAACTTCCTTCTTGTCCGTATTAATTGGTCCGACCTACCGCTCCGCCCGCTTCTACAGCCACCGGAGTATCGAGTTCTGCTATACGAGCACCGCTCGACATCGCCTCTGTCGCTCGACGACGCCAGATCTGCGCCGCTCCGCTCAATCTTCCAGCCCGCTCAACGACGCCACATCGCCTCTGTAGCTCGATCTTCCAGCCCGATCGTCCTCGCCATCGCCACCGTGCGTCCTCGCCACTGCCGCTCGACCACTGACCGCTCGATCTTCCGATCCGCCAACGCCGCACGTCTTCTTAACCGCTGCTACAGACGACGCCGCACAACACGCCAACGTCTGCGCTCACTTCCGCCTGCGCACGCTTCGATCAGCTCGGCACCGTGCCAGCCCCTTCGACCCAGCCCCAGCTCCACCCGACACCGCCAGATCCGCTCGACCCAGCGCCTGATCGGCGTCCTTAGCCCGCCAGCGCTCCCCGCCGCCGTCCCGGCCCGCTGCGGGCCAGATCTGCCCCGTGCCACACCGATCCGCCCCGGGCCAACCTCCAACTCGGAGCAATCGTCCTCATATGCCAAAGAGCCGGATGGAAGCCCGCGTGGAAGCCCTCGAACACTCCCTCGCCACCATTAACTCTCGTCTCGAGGCACAGAACGAGCAGTTCACCTCGATTCTGACCATGCTCCAGAAATTGCAGCCCACCCAGCACTCCGTGCCCTCTACCGCCTCTGTTGTGGGATCCCCCAGCACCGTGCTTCCCGATGCTTCCGCAGCGGTGGAAGTGCCTACTCCACCGTACCGTGGACCTGACATGCCTACCTTCAACGGGTCTAACCCCCTCGGGTGGATTGCCCGCGCTGAGCAGTTCTTCGACATTCACCAGACCGCGCCGACACAACGGGTCTCCACCGCAATCATCGGCATGGAAGGGTCGGCCCTCCATTGGGTCCGTTGGCTCCGGCAGACCTCTCCCGACCTCACCTGGCCAGCTCTCTCTGAGGCCCTCATTCAGCGGTATGACGCCCGCTACTCCGGCCCCATGATCGAGCGACTCTGCGGGGTCCGTCACACTGGCTCCATCGACTCATACATTGATGCCTTCGTGGAATTAGTCACCCATGTCCCCGGTCTTCCCCCAGACCATTACTTGGGGTTCTTCATGAACAGCTTGCAACCCCACTTCCGCTCCCGTCTCCGCACTCTCCAACCATTAACGGTTCACCACGCCATTGACCTCGCCCCCCTGGTGGAGGCAGAATTTCTCGCGACGTCCGGCGACATTCCTTCCCCATCACCTCCCTCTCGGCATCCCTCCCACACATATTTCTCGACCCATCCGAAACCTACACCTCCGCCACCTCCTCTGCCTCGGCCACCAACAACCGGCCTGTCCCTACCCACCGCCTCTCCAACCAGGAGTACAACGACTTACGAAGCAAGGGCCTGTGCTTCCGCTGCAAGCACCCCTACTCTCCTGGTCATGAGTGCTCCGTGAAGGAGTGTCGTGTCCTCATCAGCGACGATGTGGCCGCGCTCTCCGCCACCGACTTCGACGCCCTGCTGCTCTCGGACGGACTACCGCACGACGCCCCGGGCACCTCGACGGCATCCCACTACTGACCGGCGGGCGGCGCTCCGACCTTGGGGACAAGGTCGCTTTTCTGACGGGATGTATTGTTACGCGCACGCGCCATCCCATTTTATCATTACTGTTTTTCTTTAAATATATTAGGTTTGATGTGAGCCCCCTCCTCCCTATATAAGGAGGAGGTATGAGTGTGTTATTTTCATCCTTGGATCATTAGGGATTTAGGCTCTCATTTGAGAGAGGGATCATTGGAGGAACCAGCCTTCTTGATCTTGGCCGGACTTCGATCCGGATTGTATTTGTGTTCTTCTTCGATTAATGCAACTTCCTTCTTGTCCGTATTACAAGTGCAGTCCCTGCTTGCTGAAATCCAGTCCCGGCAGCCCTCTTAAAGCGTCTCCAGCCCTCCCCTCTTTATATTCTTGATAATCAAGGTTTGTGTGTTGATTTCTTTACCGTTGGGTCTTGTTTTTGTTCTCTACTAGAAGAGATAGTGGTTTATAAATTTGCATTCAATTATTTTAGTTTTTGTAATCTCCCATTTAAATAGTATTTGATTTTCTGGCACTCTTGCACTTATACGACTTCACGTGTTTCTATATTTGAGAGCTTTAACTCTTTATGGTCAATCAAATTATTATTGCTTTATAAATATTCATTGTTGCAAGTAAACCGTCTGATTTATGCATGGTCGCATGTAGGAGTTCATTCATGTGTTTTCCCCATCACATGGGACCGTCTTGCGTCAGGTAGCCTAGTGAGATCTTCCTGCCACAAGTGTATACACCTTTGTCTAAATCTAGATAGTACATGAGCCTAAAGTACTATGAGAGAGAGATCTCATCCGTTGATTTATTTTATGTTTTTTTTTATTCTGTTCTATCCTTTTTAATTTATTAGCAGTTAATTCTTATTGATTTATGATGCTTATTGTTGTGTTCTTCAACATTTAAAACTACATTCACATTGCATTAGTTTCATCATGTTCAACTACACTTACATCAATTATTATTTCATGTAAAATTGAAATATCCTCAGTGTTGCCAAACTACAATCAAGTTTGTGCTAATCTTATCCCCATCCCATTGCAGTGCCTGATGTGACTAAAGCGACATGGAAATCACTAGTAATGGAGTCTGATAAGCCAGTGCTGGTTGAGTTTTGGGCACCATGGTGTGGTCCCTGTCGCATGATACTTCCGGTGATTGCCAAACTGTCGAAGACCTACGAAGACAAGATTCGATGCTTTAAGCTCAACACAGATGAAAGCCCAGACATAGCGACTGAGTATGGGATTCGAAGCATCCCAACAATCATCATCTTTAAGAGTGCGGAGAAGAAAGACGCAATCATTGGGGCTGTTCCTGAGAGCACACTCATTACATGCATAGAGAAATATGTATAGAGGTGAGTCTTCAAACCTGTTTGTTAGCATCTGTATTCTGTAGATCATTGAGAGCAACTCTGTAGAGATTAATCAGTGTACTAATGTAAAACTGATGCTGTTTTCTACTGTTGATATATGCGTTGTGTTGTGCATAAAGAGGCTGCAGATACTCTCATCGCCTCCTACAAGTTTACTCCCACATCGTATAGGGGAAGTGGATGTTGGTGTATATATGTCATGTGGCCATCCCTCACCCACGAGCTTAAGCGTATAGGTTGAATACGAGTTTGACCATTTGTGTACCTCGTCCAACTTTAATTCCCCGTTGGCTGCTTTTACCTAACAATTGTCCATTGCCGCGCGCTATCTCTATACTTTGTTATTAAGAGTGGTTACAACATTGTTTCATCTTCTCATGCGAGCGGGCTTCCTATGCATGGGCTTCTAATCTTTCGTCTATCATCTTGCAAGCTTCATCAATCATCATACTTGTTGAAGGAAATATATGTAAAGTCCCATGCTAAGGCCCATCTAGAGCCCTCTTCCTCTTCCTCTTTAAGATTTAGTCTCACATCTTAGATTGTGATTTACTCTCTTCTCTCTCTTCCTATTTAAGTGTACAAATTCATGTATGTAGGTAAAACTTTTGGAGATATAAATAAAATTATATTTTATTTCTCTCTATTTTTCGTGTCTTTTTACATGGTATCAGAGCGAACGATTCTACGAAACAAATTATTTTTCTAGTCGTGATCTTGCTCTCGCTCACCGTCAGCCTGTCTAGGCGGTTAGAAGTATTCTAACCGCAGCTCTACGTATCGAGCTCTCTCTCGCGCAGTTCCCTTCTCTTCCCCATCGCCCCTTCTGCTTTTATAGCCTACCCTTCTGCAATTTTGGGGCCCGCCTGTCTACCGACCTCCGCGGTCTCTTTATCTAGCCATGTATTGTGTGCCCCTTTCTTACAGCTCTAGTCTTCTGCGCGTCGGCCTAGCAAAGTGTTCTGCTCGCTTCTAATTGCCGCGACTTCTCCCCGTGCCTGCTCGCCGATTCTAGCGCGATCTCCTTAACCGCCACTCCTTGTCGCAACCCCTTGACCGCAAGTTCCCCGCACTCCTAACCGCAGCACTCCTTGCCGCAGCTCCTTGACCACCAGTTCCCAGAGTTCCTTGTTGCAGCGCAATCTACTTAACCGCAGCTCCTTGCCGCATCAAGCCTTGCCACAACTCCTTGACTGCAAGTTCCCAATGCTCCTAACTGCAGCATCCTGACCACAGCTAAGATTGACTGTCGTTCTCCTTCTGTGTTGCAATGGACTTGAATGATGCTTCGTCCCTCCCCGCTCGTGCAGCAGCACCTCTTCCTGAAATTCGTGATGAGCTTCGGATCACCACCATCTCTCTTAGTGGGAAGAAGAATTTTGTTGAGTGGGTGCACTCTGTCTGTCGTGTTCTTCAAACAAAGGGACTTTTGCATCATCTCACTAAGACCACCTCTTCTGCACCCACTGAGAACTGGATTCGTGATGATGGTCGTGTCCAATCATGGATCCTCAACTCAGTGGATAATGAACCTTATCGAATAACTATGTATCATGAAACCTCAAAGGCAATGTGAGATGAACTGCATATCCTCTATTCCGGCAAGGACAACCTTCACACTTGTTTGACATCATTACGGACCTTCAATCTCTCGACTCAGGGGTTGATGATGACTTAACCTCTTTTTGTTGCGAGGTCAAAAACCTTAGTTGAGACCTGGATTCAGCATCAACCTCCTATTGTCGATCTTTCTGCCCAACGTGCTTAAAAAGAGGCCGTTGGTATTGCCATGATGATGACTCGTGTTCCGCCTCATCTCCACAGCATCCGGGCTCAGATCCTCTCCTCCTCCACCATTCTTTCTCTTTCCGATGGTTGCTCCATGTTGTTGAAGGTGGACCCCCCCCCCCCCCCCGATGCTCTCGGACCTTCATCTCCGGCTCTCCTCCAACACTTATCTCACCCCTCTCCTCCATCAACCTGTGGTGGTCGCTTTGGCTATCGTGTTAGAGGTCGCAGCGCCCAGCCTCATCTCAAGTGTACTCATTGTGACGGGGATGGACATCTTGAGGCAACCTGCTATCATAAGCATGGTATGCCTCCTCCACCTTATGCCTCCGTTGTTGCTGATATGTCTTCTACCACCCGCGCCGATATTGATTCCATGTGCATCCAGCTATAGCATCTCCAGGGGTTACTCAATCGACCATCTTGCTTCGTTGCTTCTATCTCCAATGAAGGTATCTCCTGTCTCTCCCATAGACATAATCCATAGTTAAGTAACCAGTTTCATCATTTACAATACTTATGAAACTATTTTGTTTTCCAAAGTTGCAATAATTTTTTCCAGTAATAGTTTATAGGTAATGGGCGGCAGGCATCATAAATTTAGCCTTATTTTACTATAACATCATAAATATTACAAAATTTGTTTGCTGTTGATTTTATTCCCTTTCGTATTTATTGGGTCTTGTGGGAGGTTAATTATGTTGGATCTGTAGGCGCCCTTAGAGGGGGGGGGGGGGGTGAATAAGGGTTTTAAAAACTTTAAACTTTAATAGAAAACTCTTGATATTTTGATCAAAGTTAAATCAAAAGTAAAAATATAATGAAATTAGAAATGGAATCAATTTTATTAAACAAGAAAAGACATGATTAACCTTTATAAAATTGATTACAAAATCTGATTTCAATGACGCTAGAAATCAAAGCGAATAATATGAAAACCCTTTTTGTTTTCTATACCGACTCGTATCCCCACTAACCGGTTGGCTTTAGCCGATCTCTCCCCAGATACAGCCTCAAGCCGCTCTAGCCTCTATCACCAGAATGGCCTCGAGCATCCCCTAGATCTACTCCCTAGACCTAGTCGCCAACACGAGGCGAATTACTCTCTAAGTCCAACCAGACCTAGTCGCCGTGTGGCGAATTCACGAACCGATTACAAAGATGAAATAAAGGACAAAATACAAAATACAAATATAAAACTCTCTATGAGGTAATCTGAAGGAGACACCGAAGAATCGTTGAAGATCGTAGAAGTCCAAGCATGTGTTCTTCGCGTTGACTTAGCGTGTTGATCCAAGCCTCCTTTGATTCCTTCTTTTGAAATATGAGTGAGAGATGTGTTGATCTGAAATACGGCCCTCACAAAGTTTCTGAAGTGCTGGAATAGGGCTCTTCACAATCCGTAGTCGGAGAAGACAAAATCCTCCGATTTATAGAATTTGAGCTAACGCCGACGTTAAGTCCTAACGCCTGGCGTTGACCATGTATAGCAATATATTAATGGCTCGGATCTTCAGAAGAGGAAAGAGATTCTGCACTTTAAGAATGTTTTATTTTAGGCAATATCAACGCTGGCGTTAAGGCTAACGCGACGCGTTGGGCAAATCATTCCTAATGTTCCTCCTGCAATCACGGCTGCTTTCTCCTTGCCAAATTCGTCGACCGGATAGCGCCCAGCGTTAAGCCTAACGCCTGGCATTGAGTTTCATCTGTAATTAGCTGGTACCCCAATTCGTCGAGCAGATAATTTCGTCGAACTCAATTTGTCGAACTGGCTTCATCTTTCGTCGAACGGAATTTCGTCGACCGGAGTTCGTCGAGCGGGCTTCATCATTCGTCGACCGGAAATTCGTCGAACGCAAGATCGTCGAACGCAGTCTCAATTTCGTCGAACCCAGCTTCCGTTCACAGCGGCTTGATTTCGTCGATCGCAGCATCTAGTTCGTCGAACGAAAATTTTGTCGAGCACATTTCGTCGAACGCCGTGGTATGCATTTCGTCGAACGCCGTGGTATGCATTTCGTTGAACGCCGATTTCGTCTAGCGCTAACGCCCAGCGTTAAGCTTAACGCCCGGCGTTGAGTAACTTTCAATCCTTCTGCTTGTGGTTAGTGCTAGACCCTTGTTGCAGCTACCTGGTGTCAAAACTGTCCATACCTATAAGCTAAAAACACAATGACAACAAGATCAAATACAAGTAGGATTTGTTATTCTCAAATCAAAGGGATGCGGAAAACCATGTTCCAACAAATTATATCTGTCATTTTTCCAGTTTTTCACTGTTCATCTAACCTTCACATTGGGTTGTTTGAATTATAAAAGAAATGTGTTTCTTTCCACAAGAGAGACATCTGTTGATAGTCCACCTTCCTCCATTGATCTCTGTCCTCAGTAGGTATCTTCCTGATTTGCTTGCTTAGGTGGTCAGATAATCATTGTCCAAGAAATCAGATTTCGACGAACGCTTGCCAATTCATATAATTCTTGTTTGTGAGTTTCTCTGTCGTGATGGATGAATTGCCAGATAAAGTGAGAGACATTATCCCTTTTTTGAGAGGTGCAGGTGCAACATTAGATTTGCCACGTGAAATAGCTATAATCCAATGACACGGGTTTAGAAAACAGAGGGAAACAAGCTAGGGGCAGCGGCTAGACGGAACGACCACTAGACAGTTCGGATCTGGAGGGAAAAGTAGCCTCCAACACAGTGGGGGCAGTAGCTGGAAGGATCGACCGCCAGGCATGGGCGGACCCACGTTAAGGCACGCCCGGGCACGTGCCCGGGCATGATTTTTGCGAAGGGCAGGATTCTTTCTCGCAGTTGCCAGTTTCCTGCGCGCGATCCCCCCATTCTGGAGCGATTTCTGGCGACGACGATGGGCGACGAGGCGTGCGGTGACCCATTTTTGCCCCTTCCTCCCGTCTCCGGCGGTGCCCGAGCAGCGGAGTAGGCACGCGACGGCGAGGAAGCATCCAATCCAGTCTTCAGATATAAGATTCGAGTCTTCTCAATCTCCAATCTCAAGTTCTCAATACCTAAGCAGGTGATTTCATGTTTTGATTTAGATTTTCCCCTATTTCTTCAATCTCTCTGGCTGCCAAGATGAGTCAATCTGTTGATGAGCATTGATCTCTCATTTTCTCCAAATGCAGGCAAGTGATTTCCTGAGTTTTGCCCCTTTGCTTTGCAGTCGGCACTTGGCAGTTGGCACTCCGCAAGCTGCAACTGCCGAATCTTGATTACAGGTTACATATTACAGATTTCCTGAGTTCTGCCCTTTTTTATTATAGTTTGATTGCTTTTGAGTATAGAGAATCCTTTCAATCCTTCTTTTTTGTATAGATTCTTTTGCTAATGTGAATCTTGTGACAATGCAATGATGGAAATTGTATTCATTAGCTTTATGTCTCTTAAGTTGTAGCCCAATATAATTATTTTCCAAATACCTTGAAATTATGTTTTATAGGGAGTCAGAACTTGCTATTATATTGCTAATTGAACTTGCTATTATATTGTTAATTGAACTTGCTATTATATTGCTAATTGAACTTGCTATTATATTGCTAATTGAACTTGCTATGATATTGCTAATTGAACTTGCTATGATATTGCTAATTGAACTTGCTATGATATTGCTAATTGAACTTGCTATGATATTGCTAATTGAACTCACTATACTTATTTTTTAATTGTAACCGTAATTAGATTGTATTTTCTCATGCCCTTGAGCACAATCTTCATTTTCTTTAAGATTTACTTTTATGAAGATACTTCTTTGTATGGAAACTCGTGATTTCTCCCCTCATTGAGATGAGGATTAATTGTTCTTTGTATGAAATTTATTGTGCCCGGGCGAAACCAAAATCCTAGTTCCGTCACTGCCACCAGACAGTGAAGGCGCATGCCAGCGCAATGAGGAGATCGGGTTCTGAACTGTAGAAGGGCGACGAGGAGAGCAGGTTGACGTCGGAGATGCTGGACGTGAGAATGGCGCCAGGACGATGCGTTGACGAACGTTGGACGAGTAGTCTTTGAAGAGGCTGGATGCGGGAACAACACCTGGATGATGCGTTGACGGACGCTTGGACGATGTGTTGAAGGACGCCGGACGAGTCGTCAACGTCGAAGATGCTAGACAACGGGTCGACGAGTTCGGCCTCTGGACGGCAGGTCGATGAGAGGCTCAGGCAGACGAGGGACTAGGGATGACGAAGGCATGAGCGGCTAGGTCACCTGCTCTGATACCATGTGAATTCGAAGAAGTCCCAATTTCATTCATTATTGATTAATTACAAAAATAAAATATCTCTCTATATATATAGGAGAGAGGGAGACCAAAAAAAATACTTCCAATGTGAGAGTGAGACAAAAATATAAATATAAAAATACGAAGAACATCTACAACTATCATAATCCAGCACAGTGCAAGTGAATTACCGCGATGGATTATCATCTGGGTCGTGACCCTTAGTGCTCTTATTTCTTAGGCATTTTCTCTATAAAATGATTATCTCATCGCGAGGAGCTTTACAATGAGTGATTCGTATTACCAAGCAATAGTAACCACATGAAAAGAGATTGCAACATACATACCAATTCAATGATGCGGAAACACAACATAAAAATTGTAATATGTTTTATCATTTTGTATCGAGTGACTGTGTGTGCATAAATCTCTATGTAGTTTTTCCTAACTTGTTAATGAGATGCATGCAACCAACTCATTGTTCCATCAATAACATCAGGGTCCTGCAATATTTCTTTAACATGTATTCTCATTCATGATGCTTGCTAAGCCAACATGCAACTAGCTCATTAAAATCATTTAGGGTTCGCCCGGTTGGATGGAATTGGGGCTTTGGAATTAGAATTGGATATCCAATTTCAATAAAAGTGATCTCCAATTTTAGTTCCTGGGGCTCAATTTCATCCAAATGATAGGACCCACAAAGTGATTT
Organism: Dactylorhiza incarnata; assembly: GCA_033032865.1. NCBI lineage: Eukaryota > Viridiplantae > Streptophyta > Magnoliopsida > Asparagales > Orchidaceae > Dactylorhiza > Dactylorhiza incarnata. The sequence continues at coordinate 222,146 of JAWHQI010000310.1, read as the reverse complement.
ATGGTATTTGGCAAAGAAACATGTTGTTGAGGTATGATTGAGCTAGGGAAAATAATTGAATGCTGAAAATCAATGCAGATTTTAGAGAACTATTTCTATATCAAATGCGCATGAGCAACAGGAAGATTCTTTCGTGGGATTCTAAACTAAATAGGGAATTTCTGTTGCATAGGATAGCTAGGTGAAGGGGAATATTTACTTTAAACAAGAACTAGGTTTTTACTTGAATTCTTTTTAGATTTTCCTAAAGAAACCACCTCGGACCTCTCTTCTCCTTGAAACTTTTCTATATCATAGGGACTCTCCTCAATTGACAAGGAAAGAAAAAGAAGGCTAAACCATTATTCTCTTATGAAATATGGTGAAACCTTGCAATGTGGCACAATCCATTCTAACACTACTTGAATCTCCAGTTGAATGAAGAGCTATGCGTTGCATTTCAAGAGCTCAAATAAATAGTTAATACATATAATCACCTAGCATAGCTTAATCGAGTGAAAATTCAATCTAAATAGGCCTAGTTTGGAGCTATAAGCACCCAAATAGTTTGGGTATTATGGTTCAACAGGGACCCAAATATGGGCAATTGGAAGCCATCGGACCTTTGATAGCTTCCTCGTCTTGTTCCGGTAATGACTAATGTGAGCATGCTTGAGGTTTTTGAGTCATTATGATTTCTTAATCAACTAAATTAAATCTTAGCCCTTGATTCTTGATCATGTGATATCTTTTCATCAACCCATTAAGCTTGAAACCCAATTTTGGTCACTTGATTGTGATTGCTTAGATTAGTCAATTATGGTCTCTGATAGGAACTACTAGGGCAAACTAGAAAAAGTAGAGACTAGAGAGGAAGAAGACGGCTAGGGTTTGCTAGAAAAGAAAAATACCTGAAATAATTATGCATGCCTCCAAAAGAGGGGGCAGATGGGTATTTATGTGAACCCTCTCCCCCTAGGGCCGGCCGGCCCCAAGTGAGGGCTGAACCGGTTCGGTTCAGCCCTCCTTCTCTTATTTAATTAATTGCGGGCTGAACCGGATGGTTCAGCCCGGTTTTTCCCGGCGCTCCGTTTGGTCTTCTGGCGTACTTGAATCCTCGAAAGCGCATGTCGTCCGGGGGCATAACACTCCCCTCCCCTTCAAGAGGCAGCTTGTCCTCAAGCTGAAAGTCTGGAAAGAACTCCCGGAACTCCAGTAAATCCACCCATGTGTTGTGGGCCTCGGACAGATCCTTCCACTTGACCAGAACCTCTGAACGGTATTCCGTGCCATGTTTCTTCCAGTGGAATAACAGTATATCCTCGGGACTGGGGCGTAGCTCGCCCGTCGTAGTAGCCTCGGGAAGGAAGGGAGTCACAGTGACCGCCGCCCCCAGCTTCTTCTTCAGCAGCGACACATGGAACGTGGGATGAATTCTGGACCCTTCAGGAAGAGCGAGAGTGTAAGCAACCGGTCCCACCCGATGAGTGATGCGGAACGGGCCATAGAACCGGGGAGCTAACTTCTGATTGGCCCGACGAGCAACTGAAAGCTGTCTGTATGGTTGAAGACGGAGAAAGACCTCGTCCCCTACTTGAAACGTCCGCTCCGTCCGGTGCTTGTCAGCCTGTAACTTCATCCGGTCCTGAGCGGAACGGAGATTGTCCCGCAGGAGGACCAAGGTCTGATCTCTGTTCCGTAGAGCTCGATCCACGGCAGGAAGAGCAGTGCTACCCGGCTCGTAAGACCGAAGAGAGGGTGGTGGTCGCCCGTAGACAACCTCGAACGGAGTGATCCTGCTGGCGGTGTGAAACGAAGTATTGTAGCAATACTCCGCCCAATGTAACCATCGTGTCCAAGAACGGGGCTCATCCATGACGAAACATCGGAGGTATGTCTCTACCCCCCGATTGAGGACCTCGGTCTGGCCATCTGTCTGCGGGTGATGCGCCGTGCTCATGCGCAACCGGGTCCCCTGTAGCCGAAACAACTCCTGCCAGAAATTGCTAATGAAAACCGGGTCGCGATCGGAGATGATCGAACTCGGAAGACCATGTAGACGCACCACCTCCCGGGCAAATACATCGGCAACGGTCTCCGCGGAGTACGGGTGGCTGAGGGCGAGAAAGTGACCGTATTTGGACAGTTTGTCCACTACGACCAAGATCACTGTCTTGCCCTGAGAGCGGGGCAACCCGTTGATGAAGTCCATCGAGACCGTCTCCCAAATGTGTTGAGGAATCTCCAAGGGCGTTAGCAGCCCTGCAGGTGAGGACGTCTCGTATTTCTGTCGCCGGCACACGTCACACTGCTGTACGAAACGCTGAGCATCCCGGCGCAGTCTCTTCCAAAAAACATTGGCCCGTAGCCGTTGTAGGGTACGGAGCACCCCCGCATGGCCTCCAATCGGGGACGAGTGGAACTCCTGTAACATAATCTCCTTCCAGGTGGATGAGGCGGGAATGACCACCCTCCCGTGGTAGTACAAGTGTCCCCCAACCAGTTGGTAACCCGGAGGAGTGGGATGGCCCTGGGACAAGGCCTCCACAATCGGTTGGAGCTCTGGGTCCGCGGCGACCTCCCTCTGAATGTCATCCAGGGACTCAATTAGTGGCCCCGAAAGGTGGAAAATGGTGCTCTCCGGTAGGCGGGACAGAGCGTCGGCCACCAAGTTCTCTTTGCCCTGCTTGTACACGATCTCATAATCATACCCCAACAACTTGGTCAGCCACTTCTGTTGGAGAGGGGATGCCAGCCTCTGATCCAAGAAGTGCTTCAGGCTCTGGTGATCAGTGCGAACTTTAAAATGATGGCCCAGCAGGTATGGGCGCCATAGCGTCGCGGCATGTAAGATTGCCAACATCTCTTTCTCGTACGTGGAGAGGCCCAGGGTCCGAGGTGCCAAGACCTTGCTGAAATAAGCCAACGGCCTCCCCTCCTGCATCAAAACCGCCCCAATGCCAACTCCGGATGCGTCCGTCTCCAAGACGAACTCCTTGGTGAAATCTGGCAGGGCGAGCACCGGCGTGGTCGTCATGGCCTCCTTGAGAGCGGAGAAGGCCCGCTCGGCCTCATCATGCCAGGTAAAGGACTCCTTGTGGAGGAGCTGGGAAGAGGGCGTGCCAGCTTACCATAGTCCTTCACAAACCTCCGGTAGTAACCAATCAGGCCCAGGAAGCCTCGTAGCGCCCGTACTGTAGTGGGCCGCGGCCACCCCACCATGCTCTCGATCTTCTTCGGGTCCGCCATGACCCCCTGGGCCGAAACCAGATAACCCAAGTACTCCACCTCTGGTTGCCCAAACGAGCACTTCGACAGCTTAGCGTAGAACTGATGCTGCCGCAGGATAGTAAGAACCTGCGCCACGTGCTCGATGTGCTCCTCCCACGTTCGACTGTAGATCAGGATATCATCAAAGAAAATGAGCACCGATCGCCGAAGAAGCTGCCGAAAGGTCTCATTCATCACCGCCTGGAAGGTCGATGGGGCATTGGAGAGCCCAAAGGGCATCACCAAGAACTCATAATGCCCATCGTGCGTGCGAAACGCGGTCTTGTGGATGTCTTCCGTCTTCATACGTATCTGGTGATAGCCGGACCGAAGGTCCAGCTTGGTAAACAAGCTCGCCCCATGCAACTCGTCCAAAAGCTCCTCTATCATCGGAATCGGGAACTTATCCTTGATCGTGGAATCATTCAAGTTGCGGTAATCCACGCAGAAACGCCAGGAACCGTCCTTCTTCTTCACCAAGATGATAGGAGAGGAGAAGGCGCTGGTGCTCGGCCGTATGATGCCGGTCGCCAACATCTCCTTCACACTCCTCTCGATCTCAGCCTTCTGGATGTACGGGTACCGGTAGGGCCTGACGTTTGGGGGAGCAGCCCCCTCTTTCAACTGTATGCCATGATCCCTGAATCTGGCCGGCGGAAGGCCCCGAGGCTCCCGGAACACATCCTCGAACTGGGACAACAATGTCTGTATCTCCTCTGGAATGTCTGGGAGGGTGTGACCCGACGTCTCCACCCCCACCACCATGGCCATTGGAGAGCCCTGCTCCTCCAACAGCTGTAAGCTCCTCACAGAAATCTCCTTCAGAGGGGAGGACCGAATGCCCTGCAAGCAGTAGTCCTTCCCTTGCTGGGTGAACTTCATCGTCAGCCGCACCCAGTCGGTGGTCACCCTCTGTAACTGCCGCAACCACTGGACTCCCAACACCATGTCTGAGCCTCTGATCGGAAGCAAATACATGTCCGTATGGCACAAGTAGCTCTGCACGCGGATTTCCACCCCCTTCATCACGCCCTCGCATTTCAGCTTGCTTCCATCCGCTACCATCACCTGGAACGCCGCTTCTCTATCAATCGCATGCCCCACCTTCGAAGCGACGGCCGGATTGATGAAATTGTGGGTGCTCCCACTGTCCACCAAAATGGTCACACGCTCCTTCCCGATCCGGCCTGTGAAACGGAGAGTCACCGGGGCTGACCCCCCCTGCATGGCCTGTATAGAAACTTCAAACTCTGTCAGGTCGAGTGCCTCAACGTCGACACTCTCCAGTAGATCCTCCTCCTCATCCTCCTCTCGCAGCATAAACACCTGAATTTTCTGGCAGTTGTGTCCCCTTGTGTATTTTTCATCACAATTAAAGCACAGGCCCTTCTCCTTCCGAGCCTGCATCTCCGGCCAGGTCAACTTAGTCACCGTGGGACGAGTGGGAGGTAGCTGATCTTTTCGTCCCGCTGCGGGCGCCGCAGGTGGCCGGGTCGCCGTCCGGTTCCGCTGCCTGTTGTAACGTTCCTCCTGTATCCGCGCGATGCTAATAGCATGACTCAGACTGCGCGGCAAGTACGCGTGCACCTCGTCGTGTAAGTAGTCCTTCAGACCCGAGATGAAGCAGCTCAACAACGTCTGCTCTCCCCAGGTAACCCGGTTGGCCAGCTTCTCGAACTCCGTCCGGTACTCTGTGACTGTGCCCCGTTGGCGGAGTTTCTGTAGGCTGGCCTCCACGTCCTCGTACTCCAGTGGTCCGAATCTAGCCGAGAAAGTCTCTATGAACTCGGCCCAGGGAGCGTGGGCGCGCCCCCGCAGAAACCACTGTGTCCACTGGTACGCGTCCTCCTCTAGATGGAAGGCCGCCAACTGTACCCACTGAGCCGCTGGAACCTCCTGATATCTGAAGAATAGCTCGGCCTTCTGGATCCACTCGAGCGCGTCGCCTCCCCGGAACTTCGGAAAGTTCATCCGAGTCAGCTTGTAAGGTCGCTGAAATGCCCCACCCAAACCACCTCCATTTTGACCCAACGGTCCGTGTTGCTCAGGATCTCCTTGATGTCCTCCGTGATTCCACCCTGGGGGTCTCCCCGGCCCCATGTTGGCCGGTCCATATCCTCCGTTCGGAGCGTTCGCTGGTTGGGGAGGAAAAAATTCCGTTGCGCCTCCGAGAGGAACCGCATTCGCCCCGGTAGGACGAAACAACCCGAATCCTTGGTGTTGCGGCCTCCAGGGTTGTCCTGCAGACAAACGGAGCTCCTCCAACCTGTCCGGAGCCCCCTCCATGTCGCAGCAGGCCTCCGGGTCCCTGCAGGGGCTGTTCGAAACCCCACTGGGCCGCTGCACCTCCGCCGATCCCCCACTGGGCTGCTGCTCCTCCGCCGAAACCCCAGGAGCCTCCTGCGGCCTCCGTCGGCATGCTGGAGCCAAACCGGAGTGGCTCCGGTATCTCCCGACCTCCTGGGTCTCTGCCGCACAGCCCCGATGCATCCGAATGCCCGCCTGGCCGGAATGGGGCCCCGCCTCCCCGAGCGGCGTCGATCGGGTCTCCCGCGCCCGATCCGGAGCCGGACGCTCCAGACGACAGCCCCCCGCTACTTCTCGCTCCCGTGCTGCCCTCATTTGGCGTATTGGCTGCCCCGGTTTCGGATCCATCGCCGTTCGCCGCCTTTCCTTTCAGATTTTGCAAAAGGAGAGATTTCAACTCCTCCATCCTCGCCTCGAGGCGTTCCTCCAGATTTTGTTGCGAGTTCTTCACGCTTGCTTCGATTGCCGCTACGGAATCCGTCAAGGTGACGTAGTTCTCCTCGATGGAGGCCAAGCGCGCCATTTCCGCCTCCGTACGGGTCACCATGGTCGCAGGAAGGAGGCTCTGATACCAAATGATAGGAACTACTAGGGCAAACTAGAAAAAGTAGAGACTAGAGAGGAAGAAGACGGCTAGGGTTTGCTAGAAAAGAAAAATACCTGAAATAATTATGCATGCCTCCAAAAGAGGGGGGAGATGGGTATTTATGTGAACCCTCTCCCCCTAGGGCCGGCCGGCCCTTCTCTTATTTAATTAATTGCGGGCTGAACCGGATGGTTCAGCCCGGTCTTTTCCCGGCGCTCCGTTTGGTCTTCTGGCGTACTTGAATCCTCGAAAGCGCATGTCGTCCGGGGGCATAACAGTCTCTACTTGGATTTGACCAATTCTAGCCCTTGATCATGGTAAAGTCCATTTCATCTTCTTGATCCAACTACCCGTTTGACCCATTTTAAATGATTTTTATTTATAATTTTGTTATGTTTCCCGGCCTTTAGATCTTAATTAGGACTATCCTAAGCCCTATATCAGAACCCCATTTAATCTTTAGCAGGCCATTGACCTTCTTCCTATTACTTAGAGAATTCTATTTTTTTGTCTTCCTCATCCGAGGATACTGATGACCATCCACCAATCCCCACTATCTGTGGTTATGTTGTCGAGTCCGTCCCTCCTCGGTGGAGTGGTCATACTTGATATTCTATAGGTAGGTATGTGAAATATCATAATATTTCTCTCGGTCTAGTTTCTTCTTTTCTCTATATTTTATATTCCTATTTTCAAATATTTTTGACAAGTTTCTTACCAGCGGCTACTGCATGTTACAACAACAACAACACTCAATCCTTTATCCCACCATAGTGGGGTCGGCTATATGGATCCTTTGTCGCCATTGCGCCCTATCTTTAATCATAGCCTCACTAATGCCTAGGTACATCATATCTTTCCTTATAGTTTCATTCCAAGTCTTTTTTGGTATACCCCTCCCCTGTTTAACATGTCTAGTGACTAAACTCTCACAACGCCTAACAGGTGCCTCTAATGGTGTTACCGAATTGATACGAGATCGGGAGGAATCCGGCAAGGGGAAGGGGCCGGCGGTGGTGAGCGGGACTAAAGAGGAGGGATAAAGAGGAACTTAGGGAGCAACCCTAAAATCTTACATACATTCCAGCCTCCTTACAAACTCCTACCCCTCCCTCTTATATAGATGAGGGAGGACACACAAAATAAGACAAAACAATTAATAATAATTAAGTCTAATTAATATTAATTAAAAGGGATTTAATTAATATTAATTAACACATTTAATTTCAAAAGGAATAATCATGGCGGCTTCCATGCGCGTGCCCCAAATAAGTGCGGCGGCTTCCATATGCGTGCGTCGATGATCTCCATCCGGGAGGTCCACTTGCGTGAAAGTGTATGCGTAACACTATACCGCCCTTGAAAATCGACCTTGTCCCCAAGGTCGAGTGTTATGATTTTATCGGGATCTTTAAGAATGTTGACGAGAAAGGAGTTGTGTATTGCTAGTGGCGGTGGCGAGTGCCTTGAGGAGAAAGAACGAAGATGTGTCAAACAAAGAAAAATTTGGGCTGAATATTTATGTGTTAGATGAGTGCGGTTAGAAGAAAGGGGGACAATAAGAGTGGGTGGGCTTGTGAGGGTGAAAGTGAGTGCTGGATGGGTGTGGAAATGGGGTTGGCAGCTAGGAGGGAAAAAGGTGGGTGTGCATTTGTTTGGAAGAGGAGAGAGAAGGAAAGGACAAACAAATTGATGGGATAAGACAATGGAAGACAAATAAAAAGAAAATTGAGGGTGTATGAGAGACAATTGTTGGCAGGTAGGGGGAGGCTCAAGAAAGAGAGAGGAGAATTGATGTACGATGTGATGGGGCTGCAGGAGGGAGGAACAATGTGGAGTTTTTGGCGTGGGTGCAGTTGTGGGGCCCGGAAACAGTGAGGATGGTGTGGATGGAGAGACATAAGGAAATGATGGAGGCTGTTGTGTGTGGGGCCTGGTGGCATTAAAGATGGCAGGGGAAAGAGGACATGATGAAAAACTGCCAAAAAAAGCAGGCGAGTGGCTCGATGGCTGGGGGGAAGGAGCCGAGGCAGTCGACATCACTGCGTGAGTTTGTCTTGTACTGCTGGAGGGAGACGAGCGGCGAGGCAGTTCCTGGAGCGGGGCCGTTGACTGGCGAGGCTTGTGCGAGAGCTGCGGTGCTGGCTCGGGCTATCAGAGGTATTGCTGGAGCTGCGATTGGCGGAAGCGGTGTGGGAGGTGCGGCGGCTGCTGCTCGACGCAGGAGGGGCAGCGGCGGCTGTGGCTGCTGCTCAACGCTGGAAGGGAACTGTGGGGGTGGTTGCAGGACGCAGGAAGGGGAGGATGGGGTGGGCTGCTCGGCGCTGGAAGGGAACTGTGGGGCCGACTTCTCGACACTGGCAGGGGAAGATGGGGTGTGTTGCTCGGCATTGGGAGGGAAGGCGACAGCCTCCTGTGGTTCCCCGGCGTGGGCCAGGCGGTGTCCTGGCCGAGCGGATTGCTCCTTGATGCGTTGGAGGGTGTCGAGGCGGGCGAGAATGAGCGCTTGAACGGCGAGGGCAGCGTCGACGGAGGACTGCAGGCTGTCGAGCGCGACCTCGTGTCGGTCGAGCCAGGCACGGATGCGATCGTTGGCGGTGTGGGGACGCGTGTTCGTAGCCATGGAAGGAGAGCCGAGAGCCGGCGGCGCTACGACGGGCGGAGCGGCAGGTCGGACCATTGTTACCAGTAAATAAATAAACAGACAGCGGAGGCTCTTTCATCCTGAGACGGAGTACTTGGAAATGGCTCCTAGGTCCGAACATTTGGAGCTAGGATTTTCTTAACTTCAACATGTTCGATACTCCCTTGTGAAGAAAATGCATCATATGTAAATAAAAAATCAGGATAAGATATATACCACTTGCTAGTTGATGCGGGTAAAATCCATCTTCCGAGAACTTCGGTGTGAGACTCAAAAGACTGTACCTCCCCACTATGACAATAAGTCGACCATCCGTATAACCTCAAATGCGGTGTTGCGTTACAGGGTGATACAGGAGAATATTGAAAGCAACTGAAAAATATGCCCACCAACACATTGCCAGGATGAAACCTTGAAGAGAATACTTCTAAGTAGGGTCTCTTTAAAATATCACCGTGGTACCCGTTGTCAAATACCAGCAAGACTAAAAACAAAAATGACTCTGCCACGGATTTAACCGTTTCAGCTCCTCTCCACGTCACTTTCTTTAGGTTCTCTTCTATTGATCTTTCTTCCTTTTATTTACCGCCTCTATACAATATTGTTTTTGTTTGTTGGCATGTCTTTTTATTTTTTCCTAATTCTCGGATCAAATATGATGCAAGACAGAAATCCACCTGCCTGCCACCCTGGAATCCACCAGGGGGCCCACATGGAATCCACCGGGCGGCTTTCATCAAAGTTGCAGCCCGTACACCTCAACTCATCTCCGGCCACATTGCGGCGGGTTGTTGAGGCCGGGGCTTGAACACCCGATCTCCTAGATAAAGAGCTCTCAAGTGAGCTCCCATCACCAACTGAGTTGCAGCAAAATATCATATTATGGTAGATTCCTGTCCTGCATCAAAATATCATATTATGAGTTTAATCATCTTATCTGCTTGCATATATGTGAGATATATTTCATGACCAAAATTTGTTCAATGGTTCCAACCAGCTAAACCACCGGGCAGTCTGTCTGCCCAGGGTTCGAAACATTGCAAACCTATTTTGCACAATTGAGATCTTTCCTTCCAAGAAATCTAACAATCCAGAGTCGAGTCAAACCAAATTTGTTCAATGGTTCCAACCAGCTAAACCACCGGGCAATCTGTCTGCCCAGGGTTCAAAACATTGCAAACCTATTTCACACAATTGAGATCTTTCCTTCCAAGAAATTTGACAATCCAGAGTCCGAGTCAAGAGTCATCGAACCACAAGAAGACACGAAATTCATCTCTCCGTTCCTATATGAATCTAATATCCCTCGCCATCTCGAACAAATCAAGCTAAAATCATAATCTGGAGGTAGCTTTAAGCAAAGGAGATCATACTTTCTGCGGATCATCATAATTATAAACAAATCATTTATGACACCGTATGGTCTCTTCAACACAACTTTACTAATACAACTGCATAAAAAGCAGTCCTCTTCCCTCTGCTTCCTTCTCTATTATCAATGGAAGCTAAGTAAAAATTGGATGATGATAATAATACATACACTATATGCTGGCTATGTACTTCTCTCAGTTTCCGCCTTCGCCTGGTCCCGACGGAGGCACTCCACCTTTTGGAAGATTATAGCTCAAAGCCTCGAGATCTCCGACGTGCTTTCGGTACAACTCTCGAGCTGCCGCATTGATTTTCGTCGTTGATAACAGGCGCGCGTCGGATATATTGCACTCAAGCAGCACGAAGACGAAGAGCATGGCGAAAAGGAAGACAAAGAAGAGCTGCTGTTGTCTATCCATTCTGCGCTGATAGACTTACGATATACAATAATAAGCAGAAGACTGTTTAGAAGCAATTGATCGTTCATCATTTCTTTATATGGATTTTTTTTTAATTTGTTTTTTTACTTTGTTTTTTTTTTATTGTCTTTTTTTAAGTAATTGACTGAAAATTTTCTTATATCTCATTAACACAGCTATACTACTGAAATGCCTGGCCTGGCATCAAAGCCCACCATTTGTCAATATTTTACCTAGTGCTTATATATATATATATATACATACATACATACATATATATATACATACATACATACATACGTGTGTGTATGTGCGCCGCCACTGTATATGTAAGGGAAAATATTATTTGGTAAAACATTCATCTTTCCAATTTTATATTTCTTTATTACAAAATTTTCAACTTTTCATAAATGAATTTAATTTGTATTTTTTATTTAATTTTAAAGTGTGTTCTTGTCCCCTCAATTTCTGTTGAGCTTTTTATTTGGTGTGACAAATTTATACAACAATGACTAATGGTGGATGTAATGTTGTGTCGGGAGGCGGGGAAACCCGTGCACGTCTGCACAAGCAGACTGCACAAGCAGACGTGCACGGAGTCCCCCCCCCCCCCACACAACATTACACTTGTCGTTCGTCATTCCCGTAAATGTTTTACTCGCCAAATACAAAACTTAATAAAAATTGAATAGAAAAGAGTATACTTAAAAAAAAAAGACACAAATTAAACTCAATTGTAAAAAAAAAAATGTTGAAGTTGAAACAAAAAGGGGTAAAATTGGAAAGATGAATGTTTCACCGAAGAGTATTTTTCACTTATATAATAGTAAGTATAGATATATATAATTTAAATGTCTTGATTTCAATATTTTATTAAAGATGTTGAGAATATAATCCCAAATCAAAAAAGTCAAGTAGCCTGGTGGCTGCATGGTTTATGACAATAGATGCTATCGATTTTAACTCTGGGATCTTCTTAGTATTACAACCAAATTTCTGTAAGATTGCTTTCATTTTTATGTCCGAGTAGTTTAAGGCTAATTTAAGCTGTCTTTTTGTTAAAAATATATATATTTTTGTCTCCTTTCAACTGCCCGTTTGACCCCTCTGATTTCCCAGGACGCGAATAAGGCTGAACTTCGCTGCGAGGTGCCCGCCGCTCTGCGCTCTGGTTTTCCGAACAAAAGAAATCCGCAGATTTCCTACTCGTCGCGACCGCAGGAGGCGCCATATGTACACTTTAGATTAAAACGTTGAATTATATTAATGGTCCGTTTGGTTGGACTTTTGCCGATGAAAAGCTGCTGATCAGAAATGGAGTTTTGAAAAAGAGCTGTTTCTGAGAAATGGGGTTTTGTTAAAAAACTGTTTGGGTGAAATGGAGTTTTATAAATTTTGTTTGGGTTAAATGGAGTTTTTGAAAAAAAAATTTGTTGTTCCATAAAATACACAATCTTGATAATACTGACTATAATATATATAAATATCAATAATTCATCTCACCATCTAAGATCTAGAAGTGTACAACTGTTGCGCTATATTTTCACGCAACGTGATCATCTCATCTACCCCGCCTGCTGTATCAGGACAAACTACTTGAAAAGAGAACTGCTTTCAGCTAAGATACTAACTGCTGCTACCACATTTTGATGATGTGCGATCGCATAATTTTGAATAGCCTCAAAGCTATCTTCTGAATCATCAGAGTCATTGGTAGACATATTCTGATACACAAAAGACAGGACATTAATAAGAATAATGTCTAACCACAACCACAACAACAATAACATAAAACGTCGTAAACAGTCTAGCAGAAACATACAAATACTAGAAATATCCAACATTGTAGCAGAATAACAATAACAGTCAAACAGTAATAACAGTCTAACAGTAGTAACAGTAGAAATACTAGAAATATCCAAACACAACATCAGAAATAAAAATAACAGTCTCAAAGTCCATGACCCTAACCAGCATAATTCTACCCCCCACCATTGTAGCGGTTATAAATCCACTTTATGTTCATACTCTCGGGTAGGAACATAAATGCCTCTCTATGACCTTTGTCCAAAAGAAATGTGATAGCAAAGTCATAGAATTTCTCATCCGCTAAAACGTCGGGGTATCCACTTAACCGCTCTAATGCCTGAGTAATAGTATAAGAGTTGCTCTTTGGATGTTCCTGAATGCATCGACTGATGGTCTTTGAAGATTCTGCCAGATCTTCTAAGACGGAGCTGGTGGCACTTCTCTTTCATTTCTTCCTCTTCCTCGCCGATGTGACCTCGGGGGGAGGTGGTGCAACATTATCCTCCTGGATGTCATTCTCCCCACCGGACAACTCTCTCTCGTCGGTTGACTCGGGTGGATTACTCCTTAAGTCAGGAATGGTAGCATGACGTCCACATGCAATAACTGAATCGAACATCCTCCTCAATCGTTCATCTAACTCAGGGGGAATGCCCGCATATCTGAACTTTTTGGCCGCTGAGACAACCTACAATATTATAACACAAATTAGGAAGGGCAAATAATTGAACATAAAGTTAAATCACCATTTTTAAATAAATGAATACCTTCAATCTCTCAGTCCACCACTCGTCCGAAGCATCTATAGTCTTTGTAGTCGGATTCCAACCCAAACCAGTGGACTCACGTTTTAGCTCACTCCAAATTTTCCACTCCTTCAAATGATCCCATTTGTTCTTCATTTGAACTTTATCGTACTTTTTTCCAGTTTGTTGTTGAAATTTTGTAGTCACATTTAACCAGCCCTCTTTACTAAAATGGGTTGTGGGTCGGTTACCAAGCTCTATTTCATGAATGCATATATCGCAAAAAATCAGAACATCGTTTGCATCCCAAATAGCAGACACACCACCGCCTTTCGCCTTACCCATCTTAAAAAAAAATTCAAACATATAAACATATGTAAACATATAAACATGTAAACACACAAACATAAACATACACATACACATACACATACACACACAAACACACACACATACACACACACACACACACACACATATATATACACATACACACGCAAACACACACACATACACACACACACACATAAACATATATACAGCCACACACATATATACACACACACACATATATATACACACACACACACATATAAACAGTCACACACACATACACATATATATACAGCCACACACACACACATATATACAGCCACACACACACATACATATATATACAGCCACACACACACACATATATATATACAGCCACACACACACACTCATACATATAAACACACACTCATAAACATATAAACACACACACACACACTCACACTCACACACACACACACATACACAAACACACACACATACAAATAAACATATAAACATATATACACATACACAAACACACACACATACATATATACAGCCACACACACACACACTCATACATATAAGCACACACTCATAAACATATAAACACACACACACACTCACACACACACACATACACACATAAACACACACACATACAAATAAACATATAAACATATATACACATACACACACACACATACAAACACCTCCATCTCCACACACACACACATACATATACATACACTCACACACGCACACACATAGGGGTGTAAACGAGTCGAGCTCGAGTCAAGCTTGGCAAAAATCCCAAACTCGAGCTCGAGCTCGAGCTAAATATTTCGAGCTCACCCTGCTTGGCTCGAGCTCGAGCTCGAGACCAGTATATTGAGCTCGAGCTCGAGCTTTCGAGCTCGCGAGCTCGAGTCGAGCTCGAGTTGCTCGCGAGCTTTTTGCTCATGAACCCATTTTTATTTTTATTTATTTATATTTTTAAAAAAAATACCCAAAAAAAAAGCTCGCGAGCCGGCTCGCGAGCTCAAGAACAAGAGTAATCGAGCTCGAGCTCGGCTCGAAATCGAGCTCGAGCTCGTCGAGCTCGAGCTCGAGCTCGGCTCGAAATCGAGCTCGAGCTCGTCGAGCTCGAGCTCGAGCTCAACTGGTTCGAGCTCGAGTCGAGCTTTTTTCGAGCCGGCTCATCGAGCTCACGAGCCGGCTCGACTCAACTTGCAGGGCTACACACACACACACACACATACACACACACACACACACACACACACACACACACACACACACATACATAACACACACACACACACACACACACACATACATATACACAGCCACAACAAATACACCACACACATACATACATATATACACACACACAAACACACACACATACATATATACACACTCATACACACACATACATATATATATACACACTCACACATACATATATACACACACACAACAAACACACATATAAGATACACCACACACACATATACACACCACATACACAGCCACAACAAATACACCACACACATACATATACACAACCACACATACAAACATATAAACACACACAAACACACACACCACAAACATCATCACACACACAACACAAACTCACACACACATACACAGCACACACACATCCATCTTTAATTGAGAAAAAGAGGAGATATACCTAAAGAGGGGGGGCAGGGAACTGAAGAGGCGGCGACGGCGTTGACAGCAAACTGGAGAGGCGGCGGCCTCTAGAAATACCGGCGATGAGATCTGTGGGAGACAAGGGAGAAGCAATCCGGCGGCGTGAGTGGCTCCTATGGAAAACCGACGACGAGAATCCACCCTATGTTGGCGACGGCAGGCGGCCTGGCCACGGCGGCGAGGAAAATCGGCGAAATCGCCGTCGACGACACGCGATTTTGGAGATGCGGGGAGAAGAAAACCTAGGGAGCGGAACGGAGCGGATGAGGCGCGGCTGGACTGGCGGAAATTCTCGCGTCTAGCCTATACAAAGAAACGGAAGTTATTAATAACCTCCGTTTCTTCCATCAGCCGCGCCAAACAATGCTTCATGCGGAAACTTCGTTTCATTTCTGCCGCACCGGGGCTTATAAGCCGAACCAAACGGACCCTAAAAGGCTGTTTTCTTTAACGAGATTTGGAAGTACTGTTTTGTACAATAAATTTCAAAGGCAGGGTCTCATCTCTTTTATTTGTTAAAGAATAGGCTGATTTTCTTAGCCTTGTTCGACATTTGTTGCTGTTTTGAAAAAAAAAATAGCATTCGCCGTCGCAACTAATGCGCAATGGCGGGAGAATGCCCTCAGAACCGTCATTTTGACGGCGGCGGCGACCGCTGCTCCGGTCGCACAGCCTCTAATGATTTTCAGCTTTATATATGTATTTTGGCTTTGGAAATTTGAACTCCGGGATATTGTCAACGTTGAAAGCTGCTGCAAAATATTTCTAAAGCAGAGTACAGCTGCTGCCCAATTGGAATATCTGTGCTTGATGTTGCAGCTTCATGTTGTATTTTTCTGTTAAGAAAACTGGTGCTGACAGTCTCATTACCATTTGTTTTTCTTCCAGTTTTCTCTTAGTTTAGGAGCATTTGGAAGCCTAAGAGTCCGTTGGTTTGAACGGAATTTACTTTCTAGAATTGGCATTTGCGATTAGAAATCTAATTCTAATGTTCGGCGCAACGGAATTTATGCGGATATTGGCTTTCATGTGAAAACTCATGACTTTGCTATGAACTAAAAAATCAAATCGCCAATTCTTACCTCCGTCCATGGGTTTTCCGCATGATCGAGTGTTTTCGCCAGAGTTTTTCGACCTACGCGCGCGTTTTTCGCCCGGGCGTGCATTTTTCTGCAGGGTGTGTTTTTCGGCCGGGCACGTGTTTTTTGGTTGGGCGCGTGTTTTTCGACCGGACGTTCATTTTCGCCCAGGCGGGCGTTTTTTTCGCCCGAGAGCGCAATTTTTCGCTCAAGCACGCGTTTTTCACTCGGACGCGTTTTTTTTCTCCCGGGCGGGCGTTTTTTCGGCCGACCGGGTGTTTTTCGGTCTGACGTGCATTTTTTGCCCGGACGCACTTTTTTCGCTCGGGCGCGCGTTTTTCGCCCGAGAGCTACGTTGCACGGGGACGGAAACGGGATACGGGATACGATACGAAACGGATACGGGAAACGTGATTTTTAAAAAAATACGGATACGGGAAACGTTTTTATTTATTTTTAATTATATTAATACAAGTATTAATTAATATAAAAAATACAACTAACAAACTAAGTTACCATCTCAATCACTACATTCAATAATATGTAATGATGGCAGGGAAAAAAAGAAATCTGTACATTGTAGCAGGGGAAAAAAGAAGAAGCAGGGTATAAATCACATTGCATAAATTTGTAAACAGATCTGTAAACAGGTATTTCAGAAGATCAAAATCTGTATTTCAGAATATCAAAATCTGTATTTTCAGAAGCAGGTATTGAAAGCAGAAATCAAAATCTGTATTTTCAAAAGCAGGCACTGAAAGCAAAAATCAAAATCTGTATTTTCAAAAGCAGGCACTGAAAGCAGAAATCAAAATCTGTATTTTCAGAAGCAGGTATTGAAAGCAGGCAGATATTGAAGGCAGGTATAAGCAGGTATTGAAAGCAGACAGGTATTGAAAGCAGGTATTGAAGAAAATCTGTATTTTCACATAAAAATCTGTATGAAGAAGAAGAAGAAGACAGGAATTGAAGAAAATCTGTATTTTCACATAAAAATTTGTATGAAGAAGAAGAAGACGGCAGCGGGGGCTCTCTTACAGCAAACGGGAGTAGAGGAGATAAAAGGCGGAGCGGAGCGGACAACGCACGGGCAGACTAAACCTAGGGAAATAAAAGGGGGAGCGGACAGGAATCGCGTATCTCGCGATTCCCCTTTTATTTTTTAATTAAATTAAAATATGCGTTTCCTGGAGTTTCGGAAACGCGTTTCCGAGCGTTTCCGAGCGTTTCCCGTATCCGAAACGCGTTCGAGTCGATACATGAGGCCTTTTTAAGTATCCGTGCTTCGCGCGCTTTTCGGTCGGGAGCGCGTTTTTCGACCCGGACACATTTTTTTGACCAGCGCTAATGTTTTCCGCCTTGGCGCGCGTGTTTTTCGAGCGGGAGCGTGTTTCTCTCCCGGGCGCGTGTTTTTCTCCCGGACGCGCGTTTTTTGCCCGGACGCGCGTTTTTCGCCCGGGCGCGCGTTTTTCGCCCGGGCGCGCGTTTTTAGCCCGGGCGCGCATTTTTCGTCCGGGCGCGCGTTTTTCGCCCGGGCACGCGTTTTTCGCCCGGGCGCGCGTTTTCCATGCGGGAACATGTTTTTTGCCCGGACGCACATTTTTCGCCAAACCGTGTTTATTTCGGCCTGGGCGCTCGTTTTTTGCTCTGGCGCACATTTTTCTCCCAACCGCGCATTTTTTACCCGGGCCGCAAAACCCACACCTGCGCCGAAAAACACCAGCTCGAGCGAAAATGTGCGCCAGTGAAAAAAATGCGCGCACGGGCAAAAAATGCCCGTCCAGACAAAAAGTGTGCTTCCGTGCCAAAAAATGCTCTCCCAACCGAAGAACTCGCGATCGGGTGAAAAATGCAGTCATGGGCCAAAAAATACACACCTTGGCGAAAAACACGCGTCCTGAAGAAAAATGCGGTCCCGGGAAAAAAGAAAAATTGCGCTTGGGCGAAAAATACGCGTTTTAAAACATATTATGCAATTTAATGCGTTCGGCGCTGACGCCTATTATGAGTTTTATAAAATTATTATATAATATAAATTCCAATATCAATTCCATCATTCTGCCGAACAATTTTTGTGTCTCAATTTTAATTCTGTTGACTGAATTCAATCTTATAGCTGAACAAGAAAATTGGAATTCTGTAGAAAGCCAATTCATATAGATATTGATTTTCGTCGAAAAATCAATTTCGTTCAAACGAACGGACCCTAAAAGAAAATGCCCAAACCCCAGAACGATTGCTTCAGAACTGCCACCAAATTGACACACAAAAGACAAAACGACCAGGAGTTTATGGAGCACTCTGTACATATTGACACGCCTTCGAAACACGCCTGTGTGCCTCGGGCGTGTGGCCCAATCAGTGCATCCTTTCATAAACAACTGTCCAGCAACCTCCATGGAACCGTCAGAACGGCACACTCCCTCGGCACACATATATGCGTGTGAATCGAAACGTCGCGTCTTCTCCTTCTGTATGCTTCCACAAACTTATAGAACGGTCTCAACTGCTACACGGCATCTGCACACGCTCGTGTGCCTCCGGCATGTGTCCCGAAAATCTGATCATACGAGTAATGAGCAACATGAAGTAAGACGTTGAGCCGAATCGAGAACCAAAACCGAACTGCACCAAAACTTTTAATTCGGATATGATTCTAGGTTACAAGTAATGAGTCAAAACCAAAGGTATATAATATGAGTAGGTTTCGCTCAGAACCACAATCTTTTTCTAACGATTAATTTCTCTATTTACTCGTGAAATGGCTTGAGCAACATAAATAAATGGCTATTGGCAAACCAATTTCTATGAGTTATTACGCGGCTTATGAAAATTCGCTTTGTACATGCATTTTTAGGAAAAGTGTTCAACACGAAAATTGTAGATCTCGTCGAGATCTACAACTTTCGTGTTGAACACTTTTCCTAAAAATGCATGTATATGACGTATTTTCTTATTATTTTCACAAATTCACTACAGTAATGATCATGACGTTTTTAGGGCCTTGTGCGTACATTTTTAGGAAAAGTGTTCAACACGAAAGTTGTAGATCTCGACGAGATCTACAATTTTCGTGTTGAACACTTTTCCTAAAAAATGCATGTACAAAACGTATTTTCAAAAACCGTGTAATAACTCATAGAAATTGGTTTGCCAATAGCCATTTCTGGTTTGCCTTTAACAATGCCCTAATAATAATAATAAATAAATAAATAAAAATTTCTTATGCAATTTAATATTCTGGCAGGATTCCATAGACCATGGTCTAACGATTCTATTAACAAATAAAGACATACATTTGGCGTTATTAAATATTCTATTTAATTATTATTATTACTACTAGACTCATACAATCCTCTAGATTTGAAATATATTAGCCTTGACTGACATTTTCATATGATTCAAATCGACCATAAAAAGCACTTTATAGGTTTATTGAAGAAAAAAAAAACTCAACTGATTTTTTATAATACAACTATATATATTCGTATACAATGAAAATTATGACAGAAACTAGAACTTAGAAATAATATTTATATATAATTTAAAATTTAGCTCATATATGAATGATGAGGCGATTCTATGATTTGAGCATGTATTATAAGTACTAACAAAAAAAAATTTTGTTCTAAGATGATCCGCGATAAATTATTTGCATTTTTAATATCGAAACATATGTAGAGATTTTAGTTCACAAGTAAATTCAGGAGCTAAGTTTGCGCATAAAAATTATAATAATTCCGAGAATATGATCACTATCTTATGATTTACAATTTATATAGGTGATTGTTATGGGCAAACCTATATAAGCTAGGGGCAAATCAAATTAAAAAAAAAACAAATTATTAAATTAATATATCTATTTCATGCGTAAAATAGATAGGGGCAAACCGAGCACTCTTGCGACTCTTCATTCTTGATCTTTCGCTCGCAAAAAAACCCTAGCCGAGTTTCCTTTGCAACTTTCGTCGTCGCCACTTTCGCGAGCACTCTTGCGCCTCCTACTCGTCCTTCTCTGGTGAGTGTGTCGGTCGCCTCCTACCTGTCCGCCTCCAGGTATTTTCCGCCTCTTTTATTTCATAAATTACAATACAATGTAGGCTGGTTGAAGACTGTAAATTAGTAGAATGTCGGTTCTAACAATAGCATTCAGGTCTCTTGGTGTTCCTAACAACTAATTTCTCGTAATTTTCAACACCGTTTTCATCAATATGTTGGACTTAAATGTACTATAAAGTAGATACATTGATATTAGACTAACACAAACTTATATATTTTCAATCTTTGACAAAATTTTTTTTGTAACAGGTGCACTTATTGGAGCAAAAAATATCGCGAAAAAAAAAAAAGAAATTCTATGATTACTTAAAAGCTTTCTATATATGCTAACATTTGGACTATTAATGTAAACTATTAGATATTTTTTGTTAAGGAATTTATAAAAAAAAATTTGTTTGTGCGTAACAATTTGGTTTGCACATATAATTTATTGGTTTGCCCCTATCTAAAATAGGTTTGCCCATAAAAATCACCTTTATATATTACCTTGAGTTTGTGAGTTAAGAAATAGAAAAAAATGCTTAATAAGAATTAATAATTGAATTTGTTTTGTTAATATTTTGTCAACTCATGGCATTCATAAGCTAAGTGGAAGGAGTTGCTTCACAAGAAAATTCAAACTACTATTTAGGTGTGTAATATTTATTTATTTTCTTTTATAGAGCATTTGCATTATTTGACTAATTTACTTACTCATCATCTTATTTATGAATCTCATAATTTGCACTTTACTGATTTATATGTTCGAACATGTATATGTATGAACTAGTATATGTATTGAGTTGTTGCATACATGCAGATGAATGTATGCATGTGTATGTTGATTGATACTGGAAGTCCACAATGGTACGTAGGGGGTAATACGTACTCACGCGTAAGAGTATACTGTAAGGACCCGACCGAGGGCCAGACAGTCTTCCAAGTTATCGCTAATATGAAAGTTTCAATGAATGCTATCAATTGCTCTCTATGAAAGATTATACAAATATTCAAAGATCTAATTCTCAAGAATGGATTGATGTCATGAAGGAAGAGATAAAGTACATAAAGGAAGAGAATTAGTAAACCGTAGAATGATCAAAGAGTGCAGTGGCCGACGAGCATCGAGAGCTTGACAAACAATCGACGAACATAAACCATAACATGATAAAACTACCAAAAATGATAAAATTGTTTTTAATAAAATAAACAATTTAATTCAATTATTTCTCAAATGGGATTCAGCGGGAGCGACCGAGTGCACTTGTGTTTCTTGATTTCTCCTTATGTTGTGCTAAGTACTCAACATAACAAATGAGACATATAAGAGTTACTAACAATTCAAAAATGTTACGAGATGATGAGAATATCCTTTCATGAAGGAATTTGCACCTAACGTTTAATTCCCATCAAATGATTTAAAATTTTTCCGTCGAGCGTTCATGAACGACGACGGTTCATGACGTACCACCGCGTTCACGTCCGCTACCACCGCGCCAAACGAAGCTTTAGGCTCCCACAGTTGCTACAGAGTTTATACAATCCAGAGTTACAAAACAAAGAAACCCTAAAAAAAGTAATATTCATGATGTTTATGCATACCCCGATTAGCTTTGGATTTGTCTATTCTCTTTCTCACCCCTCCAAGAAAGAGAGAGATCTCCATATGCATTGGGAGTTCCCAAAAAGAAAGAAATATTCACGCGCCAATGTCGATTTCTAGTCACCAGCGAGGATCGGTTGCCGACGACAACTAAGTGTTAGAAATTTTATTTATAAACATTCATTTCATAAATGTTTATTGGAGCCTTGTATGGTGTTTGGTGTTTGGCTCCTCATTATAGATGAAAAGCTCCAAAACCAAATTGGAGGGAATCCAAATTATTTGGAGGGAAATCTTTCATGAATGAAAGGATGAACCTTTAGTCTCACCTTGCATATTAGCTCTCTAGCCAAAGAGTTTATATATGTTTTCACACCTTCTTATTTGTTCAAAAGAACATAAGGAGAAGCTATGAACCACACGCACGCGAGCGCGCGCACGCACCGCACCGGACCGGATCCGGATTTCGGATTTGGGATTTGGAGAATAATTGAATTGTATTGTATTTTTTTGTTCAAAATAATTTCAGAGTTTTACTCGGAGTTGCGTCGATTAGAATTCGGAGCTGCGTCGAATAGATTTCGACGTAGCGTCGTCAAGCCGCTGAAGTTGGCATGGCGTCGAATAGAATTCGACGCATGCGTCGATAGAACTCGACGCTTGCGTCGATAGGTCCTGCGTCGATAGAACTCGACGCAGCGTCGATATGATGTCGACGCAACGTCGAATTGAATTCAACGCATCCTGCCGTTCTGCACACTCTCTCTCTCCGCAGTTTAACGCGTATTCTTAACCGCTCATTTTCGCGTGTTTCTCGCCATTACTTACGTTGGAAATTTTCAACGTTATTACGTGCTTTCCAACTATAACTGTTAATAATTATTACGGTTTTAATATTGCCGTTTTCCGAGATTCCTTTTCCGGCGATTTATTGTCTTTATATATTGTCGTTCTTCTCAGAAAGAACGATCGCTCTTACATACGCTCTTCTGCTCTCTCTCTCTCTCTCTCTCTCTCTCTCTCTCTCTCTCTATTTTGTCACGATATTCTACATGTCTCCTTTTCTTCACATTTGCTTCATCAAGTGGGAGTTCGGGTGCTCTGTGCTTCTTCGGTGTCCGCGCACATCGGAGTTTCGGGATCTAGCCGGGTGTTGTACCTTGGAGGAGTGAGCATCAGTTGAAAGCCCTACCGGAGGGTGGTGCAACTTCTTTAGGGAAGTGACCACACGCCTTACCCAGGCTCGATTCTAAACTATATATTTTCTCTCATTTATTTCTCATCCCCTCCATGCAATTTTATTATTATTGTTGTTCATATATATATATAGATCTGCTGTTTTCTGCAAAGTTTTTAAAACCAAAAATTACAGTATTTTGTATATTAATATTGGAATATAGAAGTAAATATTCCAACAATCTAAAGAAGTTGTAGTTCCACATCAACAGAATAAATAAAATCTAATAATCAAAATGATTATCTCTGTTTTATTGTTTACATGCACTGTTATTTACTATATGTTTTATAAATTCCAGAAATCTGTAATGACATCTAGATCTGAGGATTCTGCCGGGATCAAACCCGAGAAATTTAACGGTAACGGTTTTCGTCGTTGGCAAACACAAGTCGAATATTGGTTAAATACCGTACCCTAGGTCTTTTGTCTGCCATCTTCGATGCCCCTCCTACAGAAACTGAAACCCTAGCGCTGCAAATGCAGTTGCTTCGACTCTACCATCGTCCTCATCTTCAACTGCAAACACCACTAGAACATACGTAAGACGTATTCCTTATAGAGATCCGGTAGATGTTGAATATCATTGTCGTAACTGATCCTAAGTGCTTTGTCCGATAACCTTTACGATGTCTTCCTTCAATATCGTACGGCTAAGGTGTAACATCTCAATTTTAAAAAGGGGTCTAGTCGGTTCGGTTGAACTCTTGGAAGAGCTTAGGTCGGGTCACAGGACAACCACGGCCCGACCTTCGCCACATAAATGGTAGTCATTTAGAGAAATGACTGTTTTGAGTATAGTAGCGCGTCGCGATTACGCTATTTTAGTATAATGAGCATATGTGCTCCGAATCGACTTCTGTCAGTTGCGTTAGACTCGTATGGCCGATACGAGTGCAACGGAACTCGTTTCGTTCCAATCCGAGGTCGTTTGGAGAAAACGACTATTTTGAGTAATATCGAGTGCCGCAACAACGCCATGTTAGAATATTGAGCAAACGAACTTCGAATTGAATTCCGTCAGTTGCGTTAGACTCGTATGGCCGATACGAGTGCAACTGAACTCATTTCGTTCCAATCCAAGGTCGTTTTTAGAAAACGACTATTTTGAGTAATATTGAGCGTCGCAACAACGCCATTTATGTTAAGCAAACGAACTCCGAATTGAATTCTGTCAGTTGCGTTAGACTCGTATGCTCGATACGAGTGCAACAGGACTCGTTTTGTTCCAATCCGAGGTCGTTTGGAGAAAACGACTATTTTGAGTAATATCGAGCGCCGCAACAACGCCATTTTCAAATGTTAAGCAAACGAGCTCCGAATTGAATTCTGTCAGTTGTGTTAGACTCGTATGGTTGATACGAGTGCATCAAAATTCGTTTCGCTCAATTCCGACGTCGTTTGGTTAATTAAATAAAAATATTGCTCGTAAAATTATAAGAATCTCGAGATACGTAAACGCTTGATTTCAACCCCGACACATCACCAATGACTCGACACTCGACGACTCGGACCTACTATGACTTTGACCCACCTAGGGGACCCACCCGAAGGTTGACTTTGGTCAAACCCTCTTAAAAGATGTGATTTTGAGCTTTTAACCCTCCCCACTCATCTCCCACTCACCAAGCATAAAACCAACCAAGCCCACCATGAGCTCACATATTGCCTCATGGGCTCTGATTTTTAGCAAGATGGAATTAGGCCTTGGGCCAAGCCAAGAGGTGTCTCTCTCTCCTTCACCTCTTCTCTCTCTCTCTCTTTCTTTCCCTCACATGGCTAATGGCCTAGCTATGTTTATAGGTTGTACAAACCTCCAATGAGGGGCTGCCACAAGTGACCAGCTGAATGGAACCCCAAAGCTCCCCCCCCCCCATGGCATCCAATTAATCCCACATCGGGGAGGAGGAAGGGAGGCCCTCCTCCCTCCCTATAAAAGCAACCCCCTCCCCTCTACTATGGACACACCTCTCCCCCAAGCTCAGTCGAGCCAGCCCCACCCCCTGCCGGAGCCCCACCTCGCCGGAAAACCAAAATCCGAGCTCCACCACCCTCCACCACCTCCAATGGCGGAACTTGCCGGAAGCTCCCGGAGGACTGCAAACAAGGTGGGACCTACTCCTCTCCTCCCTCCCTAACTGTCGGACGCGTCGCATGCGAACTCCGACGACCGGAGCGCCGTCGCCGCCCTCCCTCTCCTCCGTTCAAATTTCGATAAAAATTAACTCTGGCGGTGGACGGCGGCGGTAATTTAGAGTTGACGTGAAGATGAGACATTCCTCCAGCGTCAACCCTAAATAGTGCCGAACTGTCCGCCTCTTGTAGAGCCAAGCGGACAGATCGATGTTTGGCCTTTTCTTCTGTATTGCCTATAATTTAGAGTTGACGTGAAGATGGGACATTCCTTCAGCGTCAACCCTAAATAGTGCTGAACTGTCCGCCGCTTGTAGAGCAGAGCGGACAGATCGATGTTTTGGATTTTTCTTCTGTATTGCCTATAATTTAGAGTTGACGTGAAGATGGGACATTTCTTCAGCGTCAACCCTAAATAGTGCTGAACTGTCCGCCGCTTGTAGAGCAGAGCGGACAGATCGATGTTTTGGCCTTTTCTTCTGTTTTGGCCTTTTCTTCTTTATTGCTTATAATTTAGAGTTGACGTGAAGATGGGACATTCCTTCAGCGTCAACCCTAAATAGTGCTGAACTGTCCGCTGCTTGTAGAGTAGAGCGGACAGATCGATGTTTTGGCACTTTCTTCTTTATTGCTTATAATTTAGAGTTGACGTGAAGATGGGACATTCCTTCAGCGTCAACCCTAAATAGTGCCGAACTGCCCGCCGCTTGTAGAGTAGAGCGGACAGATCGATGTTTTGGCATTTTTTTCTTTATTGCCTATAATTTAGAGTTGACGTGAATATGGGACATTCCTTCAGCGTCAACCCTAAATAGTGCCGAATTGGCCGCCGCTTGTAGAGCCGAGCGGACAGATCGATGTTTTGGTTTTTCTTCTTTATTGTATATAATTTAGAGTTGACGTGAAGATGGGGCATTCCTTCAGCGTCAACCCTAAATAGTACCGAACTGGCTGCCGTTCTCGCAGCAGCGCAGACGAATTGATGTTTTTGGGTTTTATTCCGTATTGACATTAATTTAGAGTTGACGGGAACACCATGTGCCTTCGAAAAATAATTCCTACAGGAATGAAATGTTGCCTTCGAGAAATAATTCCTACGGGAATGAAATGCTGCCTTCGAGAAATAATTCCTACGGGAATGAAATGTTGCCTTCGAGAAAGTAATTCCTACGGGAATGAAATGCAGCCTTCGAGAAGAAATTCCTATGGGAATGAAATGTTGCCTTCGAGAAAGTAATTCCTACGGGAATGAAATGCAGCCTTCGTGAAGAAATTCCTACGGGAATGAAATGTTGCCTTCGAGAAGTAATTCCTACGAGAATGAAATGTTGCCTTCGAGAAATATTCCTACGAGAATATATTGTGCCTTCGAGAATTATTCCTCCGGGAATATAAAATGTGCCTTGGGAGAATGTCGGATGGCCTATGAGTTTTACTCTAAGGCAACCCGCACGACGGACGGTCTGGGAGGGCAACCCATGCGAAACTTATAGAACTACGTGGGTCTGAGACCGTATGCAGGATGATACGGAGTACGTAGGCGGTGGTCATGAGAAGATTGCCTCGGCCCAATAAGAGTCCAGATATCCCCTCCCTTATAACTGTTATATTATGTTTGTGTGTTAGTAGGAGTTGGATTCTGTTTGTAGTTCTAATAACTTGTCTTTAGCACAGGTGATAGGTGCGGATGAGAGACAGTACCCAGGTGTGGATGAAGCCACAGAGCAGGCTACTTCAGGTACAAGTTGTTAAGCCGCATCCCTTTTGTTGTGCCCCACCTCACAACATCTATATATTGGCAATGAATTAATGCGGCGTAGGTATGGATGCTATTCATACAGGTCTTGAGTTTAAGGTTTCTGTGATGATTAATCTTCCGCTATATTACTACGTCTTCCGCTAAGTGTTATAAAGTACACTCTTTGATGATGTCTTCCGTTAGAATACTGCTTCCTCACTCTGTTGATGTGTAGTGACTTTCGCTTAACACCACCCCAATGCGTGACCTTGGAGTGTTCAAGGAAGGGGGTTGAAGAAGCTGGTATCTTCACCCTTCGTGATCGCTCTGGCGTCGTGCAAAAAGGGTGGTGTGCGATAAAATCCCCCGGTCAGACTGTCGATTTTGAAGGGGGGGGGGGTCTTACAAATGGATCAGAGCGCAACCGATCTTGTCGACCTATTCGTGATCACAGAAACACCTATTGCTCCGCTAATCGTTGTAGCGTGGTTCGGGACGAACCACTGCAGCGGAAGCGGTGGTGGACCTAAAAGGTAAAAGTTGACAACAAACTTGGCATATATATGAAGATTTTCACTCGAACTTATCAAATTCAGTTTTAGTCATGCAAATTTTTTTATGACTCAAATCGACACTTAAATGTCCTTTACTACATCTGATCTCGAACAATCATCTATCTTATACCCATAAAACACTCTCATTAAACCCTACAGATGATCATTTCAAATTTTGAACTCTGGGTTTAAGCCTCTTTGTTTTGTTGGGATTAAATGCTCGTTTTTCAAAATTCCATTCGAGGTAAACTAATCAAATGGAATTTTGTGTACAATGTAAGAACTTCATTACTAATTTCTAAATCCCAGGTTTAAGCCTCTTTATTTTATTGTGATTAAAATTCTCGCTTTCAAAATTTCATTTAAGGTAAGCTAACTAAATGAAATTTTGCGTGTATATGGAGAATTGCTCTAACGATTTCAAATATGAAGTATGCTTTGACTTGATCAATTTGACGATCTGTTGAAAATAAAGTCGTGCAGTCGTAAAAGAACTATGATAAAATGATAGTCTTTTCAATAACGTTAATATTTCAGGAAATGATTACTGAGGCGGCGTGCTGGATTGAAGTAAATTTGTGGCAAATTTATAAAATCTTGTATACAAACCATCCTAAAAGTACATTGTTAGCATTCGCGGGACTTGCGATGTTTGCATACTCAGCCAGCCGGGAAGCCTCGTTAAAAAGGGTAAGCCACTGAGGACCCGAAGGTGATGGTTACATATTTTATTGCTTTTATTGTAAATTGCTTGCATTGGGAAAAGTGGCGGGTCGGTCATGCCCGTAGACCGTACGTACCGGTGCGGGAAGGTTGACGACTCTAGCGACAGGGAGGTGTGCACCCCGGGAGCTCGGTTGTATCTTATATGCCCCGCTGGGTCCCTCCGCTGGTTGGCCAAATTCAGTTATTGCCGGATGTCTCCTACGTCTGAGGGTACACGGGGTTGTACGTTGGGGCCTGGGTAGTGCAGTACATCCACACCCAAAAGTGGCAGGACCGGCCACTGTCACCGACGGCCACATCGGTGAGGCCCGCGGGGTTCGCTACCCTGCAAAAAGAAGCGGTCAAAATATGGCAACATAAGAGCAAACTGGTAAAATATTATATGTGATTAATTACCGTGGCAGGTCAGTCATGCCCAAGGACCGTTCATACAGGAATGAGAAGGTTGACAACTCATGAGGCACTAGGGAGAATGTGAACCCCGGGAGGTTATTAATTATTTCCCCTATGGGTCCCTCCGCTTGATAGCCGAATTTTGTAATTGACGGATGTTGCTCACATCCAGGAGTACACTGGGTATTACATTAGGGCCTGGGTAGTGCGGTACGTCCACACCCAAAAGTGGCAGGACCGGCCACTGTCACCGACGGCCACATCGGTGAGGCCCGCGGGGGTCTCAATCCTGCTGGAAGAAAAACGGTCACAAACTGTTTCAACATTGTGTGTTGTGATTGAGTCGTGAGTACTCGTTATGCATGGCTTGCATATGCATCAAAACATACATATTTGCATATGCATCATTTGCATCAAAACATACATATCTGCATATATCATTAACATATAACCTTCGTATGGGAGTTGGTTATATGTTTATGGATCTTTACTGCTTATTTGCAAATTTATCTGTTCCACTAACATATAACCTTCGTATGGGAGTTGGTTATATGTTTATGGATTTTTACTGCTTATTTGCAGTTTTATCTGTACCATTAACATATAACCTTCGTATGGGAGTTTGTTATATGTTCATGGATTTACTCTACTTATTTACAATTTTCATTTGTCCCACCAACATATAACCTTCGTATGAGAGTCGGTCATATGTTGATGGGTTTTACAAAAGCTTATGCAAGTTATAATTTTTATATGTTCCACTGACACGTAGCCCCGTAAGAGAATTAGCTATATGTTGATGGATTTTTACTATGTGCCTTTCGGACACAACTCATAAATTTTGCGTTTCAGATATGCAAACCCTGGAAGGTGTTGAGTTGCCTCCACTTCCAGTTGAGCTCGGCTCCTGGGAAGGTGTTGAGTTGCCTCCACTTCTAGCTGAGCTCGGCTCCCTGGAAGGTGTTGAGTTGCCTCCGCTTCCAGTTGATCTCGGCTCCTGGAAGGTGTTGAGTTGCCTTCGTCTCCGGTTAAGCTCGGTTCACGGGAGAGGTATCGAGTGATGAAGGGTTTCTTGTTTCTCACGATTAGATTAATTTGAATCGTTCAAGCTACCCCGTAGTTCTCATAAGCTACTTGTATATTACATGGCAGGAGCCATCAACATAGCTCGTTAGGTAAAACCAAATCTAGAGATCCTTAAAATTTGGGATCGTTCGACACCTCTAGTGGTCTACAGTACGTCCCGTTTTGAATCCCCATGACCCACTCATATTTTCAGGGACGAAAATTTTCTTTGTTTTATTGGATTGTAACATCTCAATTTTAAAAAGGGGTCTAGTCGGTTCGGTTGAACTCTTGGAAGAGCTTAGGTCGGGTCACAGGACAACCACGGCCCGACCTTCGCCACATAAATGGTAGTCATTTAGAGAAATGACTGTTTTGAGTATAGTAGCGCGTCGCGACTATGGTATTTTAGTATAATGAGCATATGTGCTCCGAATCGACTTCTGTCAGTTGCGTTAGACTCGTATGGCCGATACGAGTGCAACGGAACTCGTTTCGTTCCAATCCGAGGTCGTTTGGAAAAAATGACTATTTTGAGTAATATCGAGTGCCGCAATAACGCCATGTTAGAATATTGAGCAAACGAACTTCGAATTGAATTCCGTCAGTTGCGTTAGACTCGTATGGCCGATACGAGTGCAACTGAACTCATTTCGTTCCAATCCAAGGTCGTTTTGAGAAAACGACTATTTTGAGTAATATTGAGCGTCGCAACAACGCCATTTTCAAATGCTAAGCAAACGAACTCCGAATTGAATTCTGTCAGTTGCGTTAGACTCGTATGCTCGATACGAGTGCAACAGGACTCGTTTCGTTCCAATCCGAGGTCGTTTGGAGTAAACGACTATTTTGAGTAATATCGAGCGCCGCAACAACGTCATTTTCAAATGTTAAGCAAACGAGCTCCGAATTGAATTCTGTCAGTTGTGTTAGACTCGTATGGTCGATACGAGTGCATCAAAATTCGTTTCGCTCAATTCCGACGTCGTTTGGTTAATTAAATAAAAATATTGCTCGTAAAATTATAAGAATCTCGAGATACGTAAACGCTTGATTTCAACCCCGACACATCACCAATGTCTCGACACTCGACGACTCGGACCTACTATGACTTTGACCCACCTAGGGGACCCACCCGAAGGTTGACTTTGGTCAAACCCTCTTAAAAGATGTGATTTTGAGCTTTTAACCCTCCCCACTCATCTCCCACTCACCAAGCATAAGACCAACCAAGCCCACCATGAGCTCACCTATTGCCTCATGGGCTCTGATTTTTAGCAAGATGGAATTAGGCCTTGGGCCAAGCCAAGAGGTGTCTCTCTCTCCTTCACCTCTTCTCTCTCTCTCTTTCTTTCCCTCACATGGCTAATGGCCTAGCTATGTTTATAGGTTGTACAAACCTCCAATGAGGGGCTGCCACAAGTGACCAGCTGAATGGAACCCCAAAGCTCCCCCCATGGCTTCCAATTAATCCCACATCGGGGAGGAGGAAGGGAGGCCCTCCTCCCTCCCTATAAAAGCAAACCCCTCCCCTCTACTATGGACACACCTCTCCCCCAAGCTCATTCGAGCCAGCCCCACCCCCTGCCGGAAAACCCAAATCCGAGCTCCACCACCCTCCACCACCTCCAATGGCGGAACTTGCCGGAAGCTCCCGGAGGACTCCAAACAAGGTGGGACCTACTCCTCTCCTCCCTCCCTTACTGCCGGACGCGTCGCATGCGAACTCCGACGACCGGAGCGCCGCCGCCGCCCTCCCTCTCCTCCGTTCAAATTTCGATAAAAATTAACTCCGGCGGTGGCCGACGGCGGTAGGCCGCCGGACCACCGCCGGAGGGAGCGCCCGCCACCGTAGAGTCGTCCGGGGGCAGAGCCATGGCCGGCCGGTGGCCGGACGCCGGCGGGGAAGGCACGCAAGGAGGGAGGCGGCGTAGAGGAAGGACTTAATTTTATTATTATATTTATTATATAATTTGATTTTTCTGGGTCTTATATAGAGCCCAAATGCAAAAACTTTAAACATGAAAGTTGCTCAGCTTGGCAAGGGGGAACTGTTGTAAAAATTTCATAATTTTTGGAGGAGGCTAAGTATTTTTAGAAATTAAAATACAATGATTTTTGGGGGTTTTGAATTATCAGTGGGCCTTAACGGTGATGAAAAATTCTAAAGAAATTTGGGAAGCTTCCTACTACTGACCTACACCCACTATAATTATTTGGAATTTTTGAAATAGGTTTACTATTTTTTTGATGCTTAAAACCTATGTTATAAATTAATAATGAATCACGCTCTCCTCCAGCACGTCTCCAAAAATTATGGAAAGCTTGGGAGGTTGGATCGCACTCTCTAAAAAGTTTGGGTAGTTTTAAAAGTAAAAATATCGCGCGCAGTTAAGGTCGCAATCGCGAGGCGACGCCGTTAATTCAATAACCCCAAGATAATTAAAAATGTGAAATCAAGGCACACGAAAATAAGGAACCTCATAAAATATAAGTAAGCTCCTATGAACGGAGAAAGAACATAATTTTCTCCTATGAACAGAGATGGAACAGAATTTCCTCCTATGAACGGAGATGAAACAGAACTTTCCTCCTATGAACGGACATGGAACTGAAGCCTCCTGATTATGGAGTGATTGGACTACTAACCCTTTTATTTATTATGCTCTCCAGTCTCGCACTGGTCCTGCGTTTACTTTCTGCATTTATTTCCAGTAATCCAGTCTTGCACTGGTCCTTTATATACTGCTTTCTGTACTTTCAATTCTCCAGTCTCGCACTGGTCCTGATATTATTGTCTCTGCTTTCGGCATATTATACTCCTGATATTATGGTCTCTGCTTTCGGCCTATTATACTGTTTGATATTATGGCCTCTGCTTTCGGCCTATTTTACTGCGTGATATTATGGCCCCCTGCTTCCGGCCTTTATTGTTGCTTATGATTTATTGCCTATAATTTAGAGTTGACGTGAAGATGAGACATTCCTTCAGCGTCAACCCTAAATAGTGCTGAACTGTCTGCCGCTTGTAGAGCCGAGCGAACAGATCGATGTTTTGACCTTCTCTTCTGTATTGCCTATAATTTAGAGTTGACGTGAAGATGGGACATTCCTTCAGCGTCAACCCTAAATAGTGCCAAACTGTCCGCCGCTTGTAGAGCCGAGCGGACAGATCGATGTTTTGGCCTTCTCTTCTGTATTGCCTATAATTTAAAGTAGACGTGAAGATAAGACATTCCTTCAGCGTCAACCCTAAATAGTGTCGAACTGTCCGCCACTTGTAGAGCCGAGCGGACAGATCGATGCTTTGGCCTTCTCTTCTGTATTGCCTATAATTTAGAGTTGACTTGAAGATGTGACATTCCTTCAGCGTCAACCCTAAATAGTGCCGAACTGTCCGCCGCTTGTAGAGTCGAGCGGACAGATCGATGTTTTGGCCTTCTCTTCTATATTGCATATAATTTAGAGCTGACGTGAAGATGTGACATTCCTTCAGCGTCAACCCTAAATAGTGCCGAACTGTCCGCCGCTTGTAGAGCCGAGCGGACAGATCGATGTTTTGGCCTTCTCTTCTATATTGCCTATAATTTAGAGTTGACGTGAAGATGGGACATTCCTTCAGCGTCAACCCTAAGTAGTGTCGAACTGTCCGCCGCTTGTAGAGCCGAGCGGACAGATCGATGTTTTGGCCTTCTCCTCTATATTGCCTATAATTTAGAGTTGACGTGAAGATGGGACATTCCTCCAGCGTCAATCCTAAATAGTGCTGAATTGTCCATCTCTTGTAGAGCCGAGCGGACAGATCGATGTTTGGCCTTTTCTTCTATATTGCCTATAATTTAGAGTTGACGTGAAGATGGGACATCCCTTCAGCGTCAACCCTAAATAGTGCCGAACTGTCCGCCGCTTGTAGAGCAGAGCGGACAGATCAATGTTTTGGCCTTTTCTTCTGTATTGCCTATAATTTCAAGTTGACGTGAAGATGAGACATTCCTTCAGCGTCAACCCTAAATAGTGCTGAACTGCCCGCCGCTTGTAGAGCCGAGCGGACAGACTGATGTTTTGGCCTTCTCTTCTGTATTGCCTATAATTTAAAGTTGACGTGAAGATGGGACATTCCTTCAGCGTCAACCCTAAATAGTGCCGAACTGTCCGCCGCTTGTAGAGCCGAGCGGACAGATCGATGCTTTGGCCTTCTCTTCTGTATTGCCTATAATTTAGAGTAGACGTGAAGATGGGACATTCCTTCAGCGTCAACCCTAAATAGTGCCGAACTGTCCGCCGCTTGTAGAGCCGAGCGAACAGATCGATGTTTTGGCCTTCTCTTCTATATTGCCTATAATTTAGAGTTGACGTGAAGATGGGACATTCCTTCAGCGTCAACCCTAAATAGTGCCGAACTGTTCGCCGCATGTAGAGCCGAGCAGACAGATCGATGTTTTGGCCTTCTCTTCTGTATTGCCTATAATTTAGAGTTGACGTGAAGATGAGACATTCCTCCAGCGTCAACCCTAAATAGTGTCGAACTGTCCGCCTCTTGTAGAGCCGAGCGGACAGATCGATGTTTGGCCTTTTCTTCTGTATTGCCTATAATTTAGAGTTGACGTGAAGATGGGACATTCCTTCAGCAACCCTAAATAATGCCGAACTGTCCGCCGCTTGTAGAGCCGAGCAGACAGATCGATGTTTTGGCCTTCTCTTCTATATTGCTTATAATTTAGAGTTGACGTGAAGATGGGACATTCCTTCAGCGTCAACCCTAAATAGTGTCGAACTGTCCTTCGCTTGTAGAGCTGAGCGGACTGATCGATGTTTTGGCCTTCTCTTCTATATTGCCTATAATTTAGAGTTGACGTGAAGATGAGACATTCCTCCAGCGTCAACCCTAAATAGTGCCGAACCGTCTGCCTCTTGTAGAGCCGAGCGGACAGATCGATGTTTGGCTTTTTCTTCTGTATTGCCTATAATTTAGAGTTGACGTGAAGATGGGACATTCCTTCAGCGTCAACCCTAAATAGTGCCGAACTGTCCGCCGCTTGTAGAGCAGAGCGGACAGATCGATGTTTTGGCCTTTTCTTCTGTATTGCCTATAATTTATAGTTGACGTGAAGATGGAACATTCCTTCAGCGTCAACCCTAAATAGTGCTGAACTGTCCGCCGCTTGTAGAGCAGAGCGGACAGATCGATGTTTTGGCCTTTTCTTCTGTTTTGTCCTTTTCTTCTTTATTGCCTATAATTTAGAGTTGACGTGAAGATGTGACATTCCTTCAGCGTCAACCCTAAATAGTGCCGAACTGTCCGCTGCTTGTAGAGTAGAGCGGACAGATCGATGTTTTGGCATTTTCTTCTTTATTGCTTATAATTTAGAGTTGACATGAAGATGGGACATTCCTTCAGCGTCAACCCTAAATAGTGCCAAACTGCCCGCCGCTTGTAGAGTAGAGCGGACAGATCGATGTTTTGGCATTTTCTTCTTTATTGCCTATAATTTAGAGTTGACGTGAAGATGAGACATTCCTTCAGCGTCAACCCTAAATAATGCCGAATTGGCCGCCGCTTGTAGAGCCGAGCGGACAGATCGATGTTTTGGTTTTTCTTCTTTATTGTATATAATTTAGAGTTGACGTGAAGATGGGGCATTCCTTCAGCGTCAACCCTAAATAGTACCGAACTGGCTGGCGTTCTCGCAGCAGCGCAGACGAATTGATGTTTTTGGGTTTTATTCCGTATTGACATTAATTTAGAGTTGACGGGAACACCATGTGCCTTCGGGAAATAATTCCTACGGGAATGAAATGTTGCCTTCGAGAAATAATTCCTACGGGAATGAAATGTTGCCTTCGAGAAATAATTCCTACGGAATGAAATGTTGCCTTCGAGAAAGTAATTCCTACGGGAATGAAAAGCAGCCTTCGAGAAGAAATTCCTACGAGAATGAAATGTTGCCTTCGAGAAAGTAATTCCTACGGGAATGAAATGCAGCCTTCGAGAAGAAATTCCTACGGGAATGAAATGTTGCCTTCGAGAAGTAATTCCTACGGGAATGAAATGTTGCCTTCGAGAAATATTCCTACGAGAATATATTGTGCCTTCGAGAATTATTCCTCCGGGAATATAAAATGTGCCTTGGGAGAATGTCGGATGGCCTATGAGTTTTACTCTAAGGCAACCCGCACGACGGACGGTCTGGGAGGGCAACCCGTGCGAAACTTATAGAACTACGTGGGTTTGAGACCGAATGCAGGATGATACGGAGTACGTAGGCGGTGGTCGTGAGAAGACTGCCTCGGCCCAATAAGAGTCCAGATATCCCCTCCCTTATAACTGTTATATTATGTTTGTGTGTTAGTAGGAGTTGGATTCTGTTTGTAGTTCTAATAACTTGTCTTTAGCACAGGTGATAGGTGCGGATGAGAGACAGTACCCAGGTGTGGATGAAGCCACAGAGCAGGCTACTTCAGGTACAAGTTGTTAAGCCGCATCCCTTTTGTTGTGCCCCACCTCACAACATCTATATATTGACAATGAATTAATGCGGCGGAGGTATGGATGCTATTCATACAGGTCTTGAGTTTAAGGTTTCTGTGATGATTAATCTTCCGCTATATTACTACGTCTTCCGCTAAGTGTTATAAAGTACACTCTTTGATGATGTCTTCCGTTAGAATACTGCTTCCTCACTCTGTTGATGTGTAGTGACTTTCGCTTAACACCACCCCAATGCGTGACCTTGGAGTGTTCAAGGAAGAGGGTTGAAGAAGCTGGTACCTTCACCCTTCGTGATCGCTCTGGCGTCGTGCAAAAAGGGTGGTGTGCGATAAGATCCCCCGGTCGGACCGTTGATTTTGAAGGGGGGGGGGGGGGGGGGGGTCTTACAAATGGATCAGAGCGCAACCGATCTTGTCGACCTATTCGTGATCACAGAAACACCTATTGCTCCGCTAATCGTTGTAGCGTGGTTCGGGACGAACCACTGCAGCGGAAGCGGTGGTGGACCTAAAAGGTAAAAGTTGACAACAAACTTGGCATATATATGAAGATTTTCACTCGAACTTATCAAATTCAGTTTTAGTCATGCAAATTTTTTTTATGACTCAAATCGACACTTAAATGTCCTTTACTACATCTGATCTCGAACAATCATCTATCTTATACCCATAAAACACTCTCATTAAACCCTACAGATGATCATTTCAAATTTTGAACTCTGGGTTTAAGCCTCTTTGTTTTATTGGGATTAAATGCTCGTTTTTCAAAATTCCATTCGAGGTAAACTAATCAAATGGAATTTTGTGTACAATGTAAGAACTTCATTACTAATTTCTAATCCCAGGTTTAAGCCTCTTTGTTTTATTGGGATTAAAATTCTCGCTTTCAAAATTTCATTTAAGGTAAGCTAACTAAATGAAATTTTGCGTGTATATGGAGAATTGCTCTAACGATTGCAAATATGAAGTATGCTTTGACTTGATCAATTTGACGATCTGTTGAAAATAAAGTCGTGCAATCGTAAAAGAACTATGATAAAATGATAGTCTTTTCAATAACGTTAATATTTCAGGAAATGATTACTGAGGCGGTGTGCTGGATTGAAGTAAATTTGTGGCAAATTTATAAAAGCTTGTATACAAACCATCCTAAAAGTACATTGTTAGCATTCGCGGGACTTGCGATGTTTGCATACTCAGCCAGCCGGGAAGCCTCGTTAAAAAGGGTAAGCCACTGAGGACCCGAAGGTGATGGTTACATATTTTATTGCTTTTATTGTAAATTGCTTGCATTGGGAAAAGTGGCGGGACGGTCATGCCCGTAGAACGTACGTACCGGTGCGGGAAGGTTGACGACTCTAGGCGACAGGGAGGTGTGCACCCCGGGAGCTCGGTTGTATCTTATATGCCCCGCTGGGTCCCCCCGCTGGTTGGCCAAATTCAGTTATTGCCGGATGTCTCCTACGTCCGAGGGTACACGGGGTTGTATGCTGGGGCCTGGGTAGTGCGGTACATCCACACCCAGAAGTGGCAGGACCGGCCACTGTCACCGACGGCCACATCGGTGAGGCCCGCGGGGTTCGCTACCCTGCAAAAAGAAGCGGTCAAAATATGGCAACATAAGAGCAAACTGGTAAAATATTATATGTGATTATTTACCGTGGCAGGTCAGTCATGCCCAAGGACCGTTCATACAGGAATGGGAAGGTTGATAACTCATGAGGCACTAGGGAGAGTGTGAACCCCGGGAGGTTATTAATTATTTCCCCGAAGGGTCCCTCCGCTTGATAGCCGAATTTTGTAATTGACGGATGTTGCTCACATCCAGGAGTACACTGGGTTGTACATTAGGGCCTGGGTAGTGCGGTACGTCCACACCCAAAAGTGGCAGGACCGACCACTGTCACCGACGGCCACATCGGTGAGGCCCGCGGGGGTCGCAACCCTGCTGGAAGAAAAACGGTCAAACTGTTTCAACATTGTGTGTTGTGATTGAGTCGTGAGTACTCGTTATGCATGGCTTGCATATGCATCAAAACATACATATTTGCATATGCATCATTTGCATCAAAACATACATATCTGCATATACCATTAACATATAACCTTCGTATGGGAGTTGGTTATATGTTTATGGATCTTTACTGCTTATTTGCAAATTTATCTGTTCCACTAACATATAACCTTCGTATGAGAGTTGATTATATGTTTATGGATTTTTACTGCTTATTTGCAATTTTATCTGTACCATTAACATATAACCTTCGTATGGGAGTTGGTTATATGTTCATGGATTTACTCTACTTATTTACAATTTTCATCTGTCCCACCAACATATAACCTTCGTATGGGAGTCGGTCATATGTTGATGGGTTTTACAAAAGCTTATGCAAGTTATAACTTTTATATGTTCCACTGACACGTAGCCCCGTAAGAGAATTAGCTATATGTTGATGGCTTTTTACTATTTGCCTTTCGGACACAACTCATAAATTTTGCATTTCAGATATGCAAACCCTGGAAGGTGTTGAGTTGCCTCCACTTCCAGTTGAGCTCGGCTCCTGGGAAGGTGTTGAGTTGCCTCCACTTCCAGCTGAGCTCGGCTCCCTGGAAGGTGTTGAGTTGCCTCCGCTTCCAGTTGATCTCGGCTCCTGGAAGGTGTTGAGTTGCCTTCGTCTTCCGTTAAGCTCGGTTCACGGGAGGGGTATCGGGTGATGAAGGGTTTCTTGTTTCTCACGATTAGATCAATTTGAATCGTTCAAGCTACCCCGTAGTTCACGTAAGCTACTTGTATATTACATGGCAGGAGCCATCAACATAGCTCGTTAGGTAAAACCAAACCTAGAGATCCTTAAAATTTGGGATCGTTCGACACCTCTAGTGGTCTACAGTACGTCCCGTTTTGAATCCCCATGACCCACTCGTATTTTCAGGGACGAAAATTTTCTTTGTTTTATTGGATTGTAACATCTCAATTTTAAAAAGGGGTCTAGTCGGTTCGGTTGAACTCTTGGAAGAGCTTAGGTCGGGTCACAGGACAACCACGGTCCGACCTTCGCCACATAAATGGTAGTCATTTAGAGAAA
Organism: Dactylorhiza incarnata; assembly: GCA_033032865.1. Classification (NCBI taxonomy): domain Eukaryota; kingdom Viridiplantae; phylum Streptophyta; class Magnoliopsida; order Asparagales; family Orchidaceae; genus Dactylorhiza; species Dactylorhiza incarnata. The sequence goes on along the minus strand of JAWHQI010000310.1, from coordinate 182,837 downwards.
TGACTGTTTTGAGTATAGTAGCGCGTCGCGACTATGCTATTTTACTATAATGAGCATATGTGCTCCGAATCGACTTCTGTCAGTTGCGTTAGACTCGTATGGCCAATACGAGTGCAACGGAACTCGTTTCGTTCCAATCCGAGGTCGTTTGGAGAAAACGACTATTTTGAGTAATATCGAGTGCCGCAGCAACGCCATGTTAGAATATTGAGCAAACGAACTTCGAATTGAATTCCGTCAGTTGAGCTAGACTCGTATGGCCGATACGAGTGCAACTGAACTCATTTCGTTCCAATCTAAGGTCGTTTTGAGAAAACGATTATTTTGAGTAATATTGAGCGTCGCAACAACGCCATCTTCAAATGTTAAGCAAACGAACTGCGAATTGAATTCTGTCAGTTGCGTTAGACTCGTATGCTCGATACGAGTGCAACAGGACTCGTTTCGTTCCAATCCGAGGTCGTTTGGAGTAAACGACTATTTTGAGTAATATCGAGCGCCGCAACAACGCTATTTTCAAATGTTAAGCAAACGAGCTCCGAATTGAATTCTGTCAGTTGTGTTAGACTCGTATGGTCGATACGAGTGCATCAAAATTCGTTTCGCTCAATTCCGACGTCGTTTGGTTAATTAAATAAAAATATTGCTCGTAAAATTATAAGAATCTCGAGATACGTAAACGCTTGATTTCAACCCCGACACATCACCAATGACTCGACACTCGACGACTCGGATCTACTATGACTTTGACTCACCTAGGGGACCCACCCGAAGGTTGACTTTGGTCAAACCCTCTTAAAAGATGTGATTTTGAGCTTTTAACCCTCCCCACTCATCTCCCACTCACCAAGCATAAGACCAACCAAGCCCACCATGAGCTCACCTATTGCCTCATGGGCTCTGATTTTTAGCAAGATGGAATTAGGCCTTGGGCCAAGCCAAGAGGTGTCTCTCTCTCTCTCCTTCACCTCTTCTCTCTCTCTCTTTCTTTCCCTCACATGGCTAATGGCCTAGCTATGTTTATAGGTTGTACAAACCTCCAATGAGGGGTTGCTACAAGTGACCAGCTGAATGGAACCCCAAAGCTCCCCCCCATGGCATCCAATTAATCCCACATCGGGGAGGAGGAAGAGAGGCCCTCCTCCCTCCCTATAAAAGCAATCCCCTCCCCTCTACTATGGACACACCTCTCCCCCAAGCTCAGTCGAGCCAGCCCCACCCCCTGCCGGAGCCCCACCTCGCCGGAAAACCCAAATCCGAGCTCCACCACCCTCCACCACCTCCAATGGCGGAACTTGCCGGAAGCTCCCGGAGGACTCCAAACAAGGTGGGACCTACTCCTCTCCTCCCTCCCTAACTGCCGGACGCGTCGCATGCGAACTCCGACGACCGGAGCGCCGCCGCCGCCCTCCCTCTCCTCCGTTCAAATTTCGATAAAAATTAACTCCGGCGGTGGTAGGCCGTCGGACCACCGCCGGAGGGAGCGCCCGCCACCGTAGAGTCGTCCGGGGGCAGAGCCACGGCCGGCGGGTGGCCGGACGCCGGCGGGTAAGGCACGCAAGGAGGGAGGCGGCGTACAGGAAGGAGTTCTGTCAAAATTTTTTGATAAATTTTTTATAAAATTTTATTATTTTTCTGGGTTTATATAGAGCCCAGATGCAAAAACTTTAAACGTGAAAGTTGCTCAGCTTGGCAAGGGGGAACTGTTGTAAAAATTTCATAATTTTTGGAGGAGGCTAAGTATTTTTAGAAATTAAAATACAATGATTTTTGAGGGTTTTGAATTATCAGTGGGCCTTAACGGTGATGAAAAATTCTAAAAAAATTTGGGAAGCTTCCTACTACTGACCTACACCCACTGTAATTATTTTGGAATTTTTGAAATAGGTTTACTATTTTTTTGATGCTTAAAACCTATGTTATAAATTAATAATGAATCACGCTCTCCTCCAGCACGTCTCCAAAAATTATGGAAAGCTTGGGAGGTTGGATCGCACCCTCTAAAAAGTTTGGGTAGTTTTAAAAGTAAAAATATCGACGCGCAGTTAAGGTCGCAATCGCGAGGCGACGCCGTCAATTCAATAACTTCAAGATAATTAAAAATGTGAAATTAAGGCACGCGAAAATAAGGAACCTCATAAAATATAAGTAAGCTCCTATGAACGGAGAAAGAACATAATTTCCTCCTATGAACAGAGATGAAACAGAATTTCCTCCTATGAACGGCGATGGAACAGACCTTTCCTCCTATGAACGGAGATGGAACTGAAGCCTCCTTATTATGGAGTGATTGGACTACTAACCCTTTTATTTATTATGCTCTCCAGTCTCGCACTGGTCCTGCGTTTACTTTCTACATTTATTTCCAGTAATCCAGTCTTGCACTGGTCCTTTATATACTGCTTTCTGTACTTTCAATTCTCCAGTCTCGCACTGGTCCTGATATTATGGCCTCTGCTTTCGGCATATTATACTCCTGATATTATGGCATCTGCTTTCGGCCTATTATACTGTTTGATATTATGGCCTCTGCTTTCGGCCTATTTTACTGCGTGATATTATGGCCCCCTGCTTCTGGCCTTTATTGTTGCTTATGATTTATTGCCTATAATTTAGAGTTGACGTGAAGATGGGACATTCCTTCGGCGTCAACCCTAAATAGTGCCGAACTGTCCGCCGCTTGTAGAGCCGAGCGGACAGATCGATGTTTTGGCCTTCTCTTCTGTATTGCCTATAATTTAGAGTTGACGTGAAGATGGGACATTCCTTCAGCGTCAACCCTAAATAGTGCTGAACTGTCCGCCGCTACAATGTTTCCAACCTCCACAAATTCAAGATTGATGCTTCCAAGCCTATCAATCCTCAACTCCATTAACTACATGAGATGTTGTCCAAGATCCGAGCCGATGACTCAATCCTTTCCGAAAATAATCTTGTGGCATGTCTCATCGATGCTCTTCCTGATTCATGGTCCGGCTTTAGCACTAGACTAAGGCATGACCAATCAAACCTTACTTATATTCAGATCCAAAATGTTATTCGCATTGAGGAGAAACATAAGAGTAAAAACTCTAAAGTTCCCAAAGACCTTGCTCCAAAAGTAAATCTCTCTGAATCGCAAGGCAATCATTCCTCTCACCAACACTTCAAAGGCAAAGGCAAGATCCATAAGAAACCTTTCCGTCCAGGTTCCCGCCATCAAAAACCCAATCATTCCAAACCTAGTTCCTCAAATCAAAATCTAGGTAAAGGGAAATTGTGCTTCATTTGTGGTCGCACAAATCACTTGTCAACCAACTGCTTCTACAAGAAAACTGAACCAGCGGTCGGCAAATCCCATGGCTCCAAGCCTCAGGCCAACATGATCCAAGCACCGGATCAACCTATCTTCAGGTTAGATTATACTCCTAGTCTTCTTCTCACTTGTTCATCAGATTGGTGGCTTGATTCCGGAGCAAATGTTCATACTTGTTTTGATCGTTCTTGTTTTGCCACCTTTCAGGACATCAGTGGAGGAAGCGTGACCTTAGGAGATGCTTCATCGGCACAAATACTTGGACGTGGGCGAGTGGATCTTAGGTTGACATCCGGGAAGACATTAGCCTTGCATGATGTGCTTTATGTGTCGAGAGTTAGGAAGAATCTTGTTAGCGGATCTTTGCTAGTGAAGAAAGGCTACAAGATTGTTTTAGAATCTAATAAAGTTGTAATAACATTGAATGATAATTTTATTGGCAAAGGTTTTGTATGTGATGGATTATTTAAATTGAATATTGCTGATTTAGAAGTAAATCAAATTTCTTCTTCTTCCTTAGTTTCAAATTCTTCTCCTGATTTTTGGCATGCTAGATTAGGACATGTGAATTCTGATTGCATGAAAAGAATGATGTCCCTAAATTTGATTCCCAAAATCAATATTGCACCAAGTGCTAAATGTGAAATTTGTGTGCAAGCTAAATTCTCTAGAAAGCCTTTTAAATCAGTTGATAGAACTTCAAAACCTTTAGAACTAATTCATTCGGATGTATGTGATTCAAACCGCCAACCTACTAGAGGTGGAAATAAATATTTTGTAACATTCATAGATGACTTTACAAAGTATTGTTACATATATTTATTAAAAACCAAAGATGAAGTATTTTCATACTTTAAGATCTTCAAAGCCGAAGTAGAAAAACAATTAGGATCGTCAATCAAAATTCTTAGATCCGATCGAGGTTGAGAATACACTTCGAATGAACTAACCCAATTTTGCCAAGAACATGGGATTATTCATCAAGTGACTGCTTCATATTCTCCTCAATCGAATGGTGTAGCTGAACGCAAAAATCGGACCTTGATGAACATGGTCAATGCCATGTTAGCCGAGTCCGGTGCCCCGAAAAATCTCTGGGGAGAAGCGTTGCTCACTTCCTCCTTCATCCTTAATAGGATTCCATCTAAACAAAACGATAAGACACATTTTGAATTATTCAAATTAAGAAAACCTAACCTCCAAATTCTTCGAGTGTGGGGGTGTTTAGCTAAGGTAGCAATTCCTGAACCTAAGAGAAAGAAAATAGGACCAAAAACATTAGACTCTATTTTCATAGGATATGCATCCGATAGTAGTGCTAATAGATTTCTCATCACTAATTCCCTAATTAGTGAAATATCTAACAACACCATTATAGAAGCTAGAGATGCAGCTTATTTTGAAGATAAATTTCCATATAAACTAAATAACTCATCTCAACCTTCAACTATCTCAAACCAACCTTCCACTTCTTCTATAGAACCATTAGAAAATGATGAACCTAGAAGAAGCAAAAGAGTTAGAACCGAAAGATCCTATGGGGAGGACTACTTCACTTATCTAGTTGAAGGAGATCCTAATACATATGAGGAAGCAATGACCTCATCTGATTATCCCATTTGGAAAGAAGCAATTAATCTAGAAATTAATTCTATCTTAGAAAATAAAACTTGGATCCTAACCGATTTACCTCCCGGTGCCAAAGCCATAGGATGTAAATGGATTTTTAGAAAGAAATTAAATCCGGATGGATCCATAGATAAATATAAGGCTCGCCTTGTAGCTAAAGGCTATGCCCAAAAACAAGGGATAGATTATCTAGACACATATTCTCCCGTAGCTAGAATAACCTCTCTTCGTATTCTAGTCGACTTGGCTTCGATCCACAGGATGATCATTCATCAAATGGATGTCAAAACCGCTTTTTTGCATGGAGACTTAGATGAAGAAGTCTACATGTCTCAACCCGAAGGTTTTGTAGTTAAAGGACAAGAAACCAAAGTTTGTAAATTAATTAAATCTCTTTACGGTTTAAAACAAGCACCTAAACAATGACATCAAAAGTTTGACTTCGTAGTCTTAACTTTTGGCTTCAAATCTAATGAATTTGATAAATGTATTTATGCCAAACAAAACAGAAATGAAATTGTCTTGTTATGTCTCTATGTAAATGACATTTTAATTTTCGGAAACTCAATTAAAATTATTAATGAAACCAAAAATAATTTATCATCCAATTTTGATATGAAAGATTTGGGGGAAGCAAACATTATATTAGGAATGAAACTAGTTAAAAATGATTCTAGCGTATCATTATCTCTTTCACACTCGATTGAGAAAATGTTGATTAAATTCAACTTATATGATTTCATTCCCGCTTCTACTCCATATGACGCTAGTGTAAAACTTTGTAAAAATACTAATGAATCTGTTGATCAACATAGGTATGCACAAATGATAGGATCACTCCTATACATAGCTAACCGCACTAGGCCCGACATTTCCTATGTCGTAGGCCGCCTTAGTAGATATACTAGTAATCCAAGTGATGAACATTGGATAGCTCTAAATAGAATATTTAAATATCTTCGTGGAACTATGGATTATAGTTTAGTGTACACGGGATTTCCTGGAGTACTAGAAGGATATTCAGATGTCAATTGGGTAACTGATTCGTTAGACGTTAAGTCAACGACGGGCTATGTATTCCTCCTTGGAGGTGCTGCCATTTCATGGGCTTCTACAAAACAAACAGTTATTTCTAGAAGCACCATGGAATCAGAGCTTAAGGCTTTGGACACTACATGTGCCGAAGCAGAATGGATTAAAAATTTACTTAGTGAAATTCCATTAATTGAAAACATCATGCCTGCTATCTCTTTACATTGTGATAATAAAAGTGTTATTGTTTTAACTGCTTCTAATAGTACTAATTTCAAAATGAATAAGTTCATGAGAATCAGGTACAAGTCCGTGAAGCAAAGAAGAAAAGAAGTGATATCACTCAACTATGTAAAGTCAGAATTGAATCTGGCTGATAATCTTACCAAGGGATTGTCCCGAAGGGAGATATTGTTGTCATTGAGGGGAATGGGGCTTAAGCCCACATGATTTGCTGCCGACGGTGGATACCCAACCCATGTGATTGGAGATCCCATGAAGTGGGTTCAATGTGGTAGAAACGAAACCGTTGATGTAGCGTAGTTGGGAGCACACAATATAAGGCTGAGAAAACCTTCTCCCCATTCCTATGATGTTGTGCTCTACGTAACAAGTTAGGATGAACTTAATTAAGTTCTTAATGGTTGCCAATGACATGTTTCTTTGCGAGATATTGGTTACGAATATCTCTTGAGGCACCACCTATATGGGGGTTGTTGTGAGGCCGCAACTTTGGGATCCGGGCTGAACCCAAAATAACTCTCATGAAAAATCAAGGAATGTGCATGGCCATTAACGCGCCCACCGCCATAACCCAAGAACAACCAATCTTTTGTTCGCTTATCTAATTTACCGGTCAAAAGTTTATAATTCAAAGCCTCTGGCACATTATACTCTTCGGTAGAGGAAGTAAGAACTAAGTATAGATTCAAGGTAACCATTCCATCTATACCAATTGCATTAGATACAACTTGATGAAGCAAATTTGTATTTGATTTTATTTATTATTAGTAATATCATATTTATGAAGTTCGCCTTTTGGTTTTTCGCTTTTGTGGGGGATTGTTAGAAATTTTATTTATAAACATTCATTTCATAAATGTTTTATTGGAGCCTTGTATGGTGTTTGGTGTTTGGCTCCTCATTATAGATGAAAAGCTCCAAAACCAAATTGGAGGGAATCCAAATTATTTGGAGGGAAACCTTTCATGAATGAAAGGATGAACCTTTAGTCCCACCTTGCATATTAGCTCTCTAGCCAAAGAGTTTATATATGTTTTCACACCTTCTTATTTGCAAAAGAACATAAGGAGAAACTATAAACCACACGCGCGCGAGCGCGCGCACGCACCGCACCGCACCGGATCCGGATTTCGGATTTGGGATTTGGGGAATAATTGAATTGAATTGTATTTTTTGTTCAAAATAATTTCAGAGTTTTACTCGGAGTTGTGTCGATTAGAATTCGGAGCTGCGTCGAATAGATTTCGACGTAGCGTCGTCAAGCCGCTGAAGTTGGCGTGGCGTCGAATGGAATTCGACGCATGCGTCGATAGAACTCGACGCTTGCGTCGATAAGGCTTGCGTCGATATGTCCTGCGTCGATAGAACTCGACGTAGCGTCGATATGATGTCGACGCAACGTCGAATTGAATTCAACGCATCCTGCCGTTCTGCACACTCTCTCTCCGCAGTTTAACGCGTATTCTTAACCGCTCATTTACGCGTGTTTCTCGCCATTACTTACGTTGGAAATTTTCAACGTTATTACGTGCTTTCCAACTATAACTGTTAATAATTATTACGGTTTTAATATTGCCGTTTTCCGAGATTCCTTTTCCGGCGATTTACTGTCTTTATATATTGTCGTTCTTCTCAGAAAGAACGATCGCTCTTACATACGCTCTTCTGCTCTCTCTCTGTTTTGTCACGATATTCTACGTGTCTCCTTTTCTTCACATTTGCTTCATCAAGTGGGAGTTCGGGTGCTCTGTGCTTCTTCGGTGTCCGCGCACATCGGAGTTTCGGGATCTAGCCGGGTGTTGTACCTTGGAGGAGTGAGCATCGGTTGAAAGCCCTGCCGGAGGGTGGTGCAACTTCTTTAGGGCAGTGACCACACGCCTTACCCAGGCTCGATTCTAAACTATATATTTTCTCTCCTTTATTTCTCATCCCCTCCATGCAATTTTATTATTATTGTTGTTCATATATATATATATATAGATCTGCTGTTTTCTGCCAATTTTTTAAACAGAGCAAAGTCATCAATTTTCCTATATAATTAATTCCTATTGATAAAAACCTCAAATGAACACATGAATTGTAATTGGGACTCTAAATCCGTTGAGCGAACGAGGCCTGTGTTTTTTCTCTTTCTTTGGAAGTGTAGATATCGAATCAGTATCCTAGCCATTCCACGGTCCAGATCTATTTCTGGATGATCCGACGGGTTCAGTAACCTCATCTTTATATATTTTTCTTTTAATCAAAAAATTCTACACCATTAGATCAAATGAGAATACTTCCACACCATGAAATGAACCTCCATTTGAGAATGGAGGTCTCAAATGGAGAGAATCTTGATCCCTGAATAATAGGTACCGGGAGCCTCTCCATTTCAGTCCAAATTGATAGCATTCATTTCACAGTCCAGATTAATTTGTGGTTGATCCGTCTCGTTCACTAATCTCGTTCTTTTATATATTTTTTTTTAATCAGAAAATTGTAGACTTTTAAATAGAGCATTGTTATGAGCACACCTATTTTGGATATGAGCACACCAAGTTGTAAAAATGATACCTATTATTTTTAGTTCTCGCGATCCCTCTTACGCCCCTTCTTCCCCCTCCCCCCACTGCTTCTCTCCCATGCGACCCCCCTCTTCCCGTGAAACCCTAGAGGCGCCGTCGTTCTCTTCCTCGAAGCCATACGAGCACACCTACTTCGATCGGCCGCCATTTTCTTCCTCCCTTACCGCCGCCGCCGACCAAACACCACCGTTCCTCGAAGCCAGACGCCTGGAGTCATCTTCCTCAAGGACGACTGCTCAGATCCGCCGACTGCTTAGATCATCCGACCGCCTAGTTCCACCGCTTGCCAAGCTCCTCGCTTTTCTTTTCCGCCGACGACCACCCTTCCTTGCTTTTCTTCTCCGTCCAAGGCAACCCTTCGTTGCTTCCCGCCAACCCCGACCTTCCATCTCTCTCTTTGGAAAGAAGGACAGTTTTTTTCCCATGATTGTTCACATAGTGTTCCCAGTAAGGACCAAAATCTTTTTTATTTGCCCATGTTTCCCTGTGTCAGAAGATTGTCATGCCATGCATGATTGTTCACATATAATGTTATTTGATATCATGATTTTTGTAGTGGTCACATTAGTAGATAATGACTCCGTTTGGCACGACGCTGGCGGTGGTGAACGCGGTGATAAAATCGTCATTTGTGAACATACTTATTTGTTCAAGTTGATGAAGTTCCTTAGGTGGACGTTCATGAATGACGGTTTTACCATCGCGTTCATGACCGCCACCAATGTACCGAACGGAGCCAATGTTACTTGATGTTATGATCTTCTGTTGGCATAACTAGTTTTGCACATTACTAGACTTTGGTCAGCTTGGAAATCCATCTTTATGCTCGAGAAAAAAAAGAAAAAAAAATCAAATAGGTGAGCTCTTAAAATATGGGTAGCAAATAAAATTTCGTGATGTGCTCATATTCAAAATAGGTGTACTCGTCACAATGCTCTTTAAATAATGTGAGATTCAATCCCCAACATAAAATTGACAGAAGAATGTTGGGATTGAGATTTGGGAGTTTATGTGTCGGAGACAAAGCAATGCAGTCAGCCAACCGAGCAAATTTTCTGTACGATCAACGTATAGCGAGGATCCTGCTGGACCCTTTTTTTTGCAAAATTACAGTTGTAATGTCATATACAGTTGTAAATGGTTCGTATTTTTGGTTGTAAAGTACAATTGTAAATTAGTTCAACTTTAATACTTTTTTATAAGTGTATTTTTACCCTAAAATATATACATATGAGTACTTAAAATAAGACAATTGTTATCCGCAGACCAACTTTTTCAAGTTTACAAATTGTTATCCGCAGACCAATTTTATACTTGAGCACTCGATATCTTTGTTCTCCTGAGCATGACCCGATAACGAAGGCCTTCTGAGCACTTCAATGTGTGCACGAATCGTGATTCGTAAAATAAATGCACGGATAGAGACCGAGTTGAGAAAGAAAGACGATTTATTCCCAAACAAACCCTAGCTATCTAAATCTTCCCAAACAAATCGAAATCGCATGAACGGTGAAGAAATCATGTTTCTTCCTCAACTCGGTCTTTATCCGTGCATTTTTTTTTACGAATCACGATCTGTGCACACAATGAAGTGCTCAGAAGGTTGTCAGAGATGTTCCTTCGTTGTCGGGCTTTGCTCAGGAGAACAAAGATATTGAATGCTTAAGGCTCCGTTTGGGGGGACTTATTTTCAGCGGTCAAGCGGTTACGACCGCATGAACCGGACCTTAATTAAGGTCCGGTTCATGCGGTCGTAACCGCTTGACCGGTGAAAATAAGTCCCCCCAAACGGAGCCTAAATCTAAAATTGATCTGTGGATAACAATTTATATACTAGAAAAAGTTAGATCTGTGAATAGGCATTTATGATCATTGCACATAACAATTCCCAAAAATAATCTTAAAAATATACAAATCAATATTCCCTGATTTTTTTAAAAATAAAATAAAAAATATAGCGCATAAAACAATAGCGGTCAGGGTTTTTTACTAGCCCATAAAACCTTCAATGAGGGCAGCAGCATTTCGTACAGCCCTCCTCTTCTCCCCTCACTCCTTCCGTCCCACTGTCCGAAATCTTCGCCTCCCCCCTTTCTCCTCTCACATCCGACGCTTCTCCGACGCCTCCATCCCACCTCCTCCAATGGAAAGCACCTCTCCATTGGATATTCCTGTGACGGCTGGCGCTGGAGGGATAGGTGGCGGCGGCGACGGCGGCCAGGAATCAGTCCTTGCAGCAACTTTTTCCATGGAAAGGCATTTTGGTGAATTTGTTGTCCAGATGGAAAAGTCCGGCAACATCCGCGAGCGGATCCGATCAGTGGCGTCGGAGATCGAGGCTACTAACCGGGTCATGCATTCGGGACTCCTCCTTGCGCACCAGCCCCTCCCTATCCCAGGTTCAGGGATTGAAATCCGAGTTAGTTTTCTGTAACATAGTATAGGTTTTTGATCTGGGATTCTTTTGATCTGCTGCAGAGGTATTAAAGAAGGCCGAGTCTCAGAGCGGGGTGCTTAGGGATCTCTATGGACGGCTCGCTGAGATTCTTCACGAGTGTCCTGGGCAGTATTACAGGTGAATTCGTTGATCTTCATTGTTAGATCCCGGTATGAGGTTTTCCTGGATTTCTGCTTTCCATCATTGCAGCGATTTTGCTGGTTAAGGTATCACGGCGATTGGAGGAGCGAGACGCAGACATCAGTTTCTTTGCTATCGTTTTCACATTGGTTGGAGACGGGGAGTCTATTGACACATGCAGAAGCTGAAAATAAGCTTGGATGTCAGTTCGTATCTTCATATTACCCATTTCCAGTCAATGCTGTTCATGTTTAGTTAATATTTTATGATAATCTATGATTCTTTTTAAAATTTTCCTTGTTAACGTGCTTCAATTTTTTGTTGTTGTAAATTTACTACTTTCAGGCTGCAGCTGCTTATATTTATCCTCTCTGTACTTACTTCTCTTTCAATCATGTTATTATTTTATTTCTGCAAGCATTTGAAGTTTTGAACTCTGTTTTACAAGCATTGTCTCATAATATACAATTGTTCATATATTATGAGGGGGGACAGCTTGATAATGGTCTTAGGAGTGATAGAAGGATGCATAGTACCTAAAATGGTCCCATATTGTAAATTTAAATGAGAACGGTGGATTTGAATGAGAAGGGATAATTTAGGTAGGTGGAATATATATATATGTAACATTTGTATGTGTATGCATTATTTTTATGAATACAAAATAAAGAGGATCAAATGCTATGCATTTGATTCAATGTTATTGTTATTTTTAAATAATGTGTGTTTGATTCATTGTTATTGTTTAAAAACATATAGATAGTAAAAAATCTATCTTTCTGCAGTTAAAAAGATTTCAGGGACATTGTTAGGGGCTATTTTGTGGCTTTGTCGGAGGTGGTGGTGGAGGCGGAGATACAATAGGGAGCCGAGCTCTATCCGAGGAGAATGCGATGGAGGAGGAAGAAGGGGGGCGAGCTCAACCCTAACCGTAGAACTTGAGGAGAAGAGAGAGAGCATGAGAGGGGAATAGTGACCTTGGTTAATTTGATTGATAAATCCTTTCATGGCCCAAGGGGGTCGACATATAACCTTACATAAATGAAAAAATTGTAATAAATACGAACATTTGGATTTGTATAAAATAACTCTAAACCTTGATAATTAAAAGACGCGACATGCGTTGACACAAACATACATTACATATATGTATGTATGTATGTATGTATATATATATTAAAATTGGATAATGGGTCGTGTGGGACCATAACATCACACCCATCCTTCAAATCGAGCTCGTCCTCAAGCTTGAACGAGGCTCAGATGAAATGTCCGTCTGACTCTTTAATTTCCCTTCAGAATAACTTCCGGTAACGCGTCGCTGTGGTGGCAGCTGCACTGAGTGGCGGGCCCTCAACGTGCTCACAGATGGCCCGAGAGATGAGGAGAATCTGGCGTGGCAGAGGTGCTTGCAGAAGGAAGACCATCAGACAGAAGCTCTGGAGTCGGGGCGAGTGTGCCCGGTGTATGCTGACAGTCGAGGGCAATGGAAATCGAGCAGAATATGAGTTGCGGCGATCTGAAGTGGCGACATGCTGGGGGGTGGTCGTTAGAAGTAATGCCTGCAGAAGCAGGTGGCCGAAGCGGAGGCTGCGTGATGGAGACCGCGGGAACAGACGAGGGCGACACAATTTGTGGCAGTACCAGCACAAGGCGTGGACGCGACGATGCCGGTTGTATGAACTGCGGGGAGGGAACAACCGGAGGCGATAGTGGAGCGAGTTGAACTGCGGAGAACGGCAGAGCATCTGCGGTCGTTGGTGGGAGCGGAGACAGCTCTTGTGGAATCAGCGGGGGAGGTGGAAGCTGCGTCTGGAGGCGGCATCCCAGTGGCATGGGCTGCACCCGCATAACCGATGGCCTTGGTGGAGGAGTCGCGGACATCGACCCATTGGCGGAGTCGGCGAGGAGTTGCGACATGGCGGCTTGATATGAAGCCATCAACGAACGGAGGATAGCCACATCGATGGCGTTTATTTTTGTGTCCATAATTAATTGATTATGTAATTAATCTAATCAAGAATTAATTAGTTCATCAATTAATTAAATCCCTATGAGGATTTCCCCCAAAAAGAAACACTGTCTTTCTCTTTTTTTAATATATCAAACAAAATGACCGGTTAATGAAGAGCACATGTCACAATACCAGTCGATCATGTGTGGCTGCAGGGCTCGAAACGAGAAACGGGTGCATATCTTGAAACGAGAAAAGGGTGTAGATCTCGAAACGAGCGCGGGATGGGGGCTTTAGAAGGGCTTGATGAAGGAGTGTGCGGTGTGTTGCTTGAGAACACATGAAGAGGATGCAGGAGATGTTGTCGTCAATAACGACATCGATTTTACTGTTGCTGCTAGAGCGATCGAGGAAGAAGACCTTGGCGATGTTGATTGAGGAGGCGTTGTGATCGATCGATCGAGGAGGCATTGCGATCGATTGTGGAGGCACTGTGGTCGATCGAGGAAGACGACCGATAGAGGATCTGCTACTGGAAATGATCGAGGAGGCCCTGACGCTGTTGGATTTCCTGTTGCGGTTTCGCTCGAAACAGGGAAGCGTCAGGTGACGCTGATGAAGCCGACAAAAACAAGGAAGCTCGTTCGCGATGAGAGAAGCTCGACAAAAACAGGGAAGCATCGGGAGATAGAGCGTCGTCTGTGATGAGAGAAGCTCGACGAAAACGACGTCGATCGACGCCGTGCAGATCAACGACTAAAGAAGGCGATGTTCTGTGCGACTTCGGTGTTGACTACGGCTTCGGCAGAAGAGGAGGATCGAAAGAGGCTCAGATACCAAGATGTTACGGGCTATTTGGTGGCTTCGTCGGAGGTGGCGGTGGAGGCAGAGTTACAAGAGGGCGCCAACCTCTACCCACAAAGAATGCGATGGAGGAGGACGAAGGGGAGCTGGCTGAGCTCAACCCTAACCCTAGAACTTTAGGAGAAGAGAGAGAACAAGAGAGGGGAATAGAAAACTTGGTTAATTTGATTGATAAATCCTTTCATGGCCCAAGGGGGTCTACATATAACCTTACATAAATGGCAAAATCATAATAAATCCGAACACTTGGATTTATATAAAATAACTCTAAACCTTGATAATTAAAAGACTCGACATGCATCGACACGAACATACATTACAAATTAAAAATTGACAACGGGTCGTGTGAGACCGCAACAGACATCTCCAGAGTCCAGATGTCTTTCGAATTTGTCAAGCTCTAGATGTCACTACTTTAGGACATAAATTTCATTTACTTAAAAGATGTTGACAAACCTAACTCCCGACATTTATAGATAACATAACATTACAATGGCAGTGAATCAAAAAGCCCCTCTTTTTAGTAGTCATAATAATGTAATGGGTACTAAAAATTAGGACTGGTTGTGTTAAATTTGTTGACACTTGAAAGATTATATGCTTAAAGCAGCAGTAGAACATAATTTCTTTACTCAACAGGCTTAATCTGGATTGTGTTCATCTCCATAGTTAATATTCCAAGCTGAACAAGGTTTTAGCTCCGTAAGTTCAGATCTGTCCACCTTTGTTATCCACACATGTTTGATGGGTTTTCGAATGAGTTGTTATTCATGCAATTGATTGAATCATCTTATTTCCCTGGTAAATAGCAGTCTATCCACATGAAGCCAAGTGTGAATATTTTGTTCTATAGCATTTTTATTTACTTTCAGTTTTGTAGGAACTCTACTTAGAGAGTGATTTTTTCTGTCTCACCCTGATTGTAAATCCTTTATTGGGCTACCGTATGTTTTTGGAGTATTTTAACTATTAATTTTAATGATGCATGTGGTTGAGGTGTCTTAATGTTCATCAAATACGGTGAAATAATAATCTACAAACACTAATTTGAAGTTTTATGTGCAGTGGACACTTCAGAATTTGGCCTGGACATTGAAGATTATCTTATAGGTTAGCACCATTTTAAGGTTTCTTGTTTTTTTTTTTGCAAAATTGAATTGACTATCATAGTTTATTATTATTCTGACAAGGGTTTTCACTTAATATGATATATACTAGGTTAGGCTGATCTAATTCAAACAAAGGAAATACTGAAACCATCTATTGACTTGACTTAATCAAATAAAACATAGACTATGACTCTATGAGTGTGATTCAGTTTGTAACGTCCTCCCTTTATTCGAACTCAGTTACGTCAAGATAATGGCTTTGATATAGAAATATTTCTGACTAAGTGCATTTGTCACAATGTGAGCCATCTTCTTCCCACTTGAAAGAAACTCAATTTGTATCATTCCTCATGCAATAATTTCTCTGATGAAGATGTTTAGTACGCCTATGATGTGCTGGATTTTTTTCCATTGCTATAGTAGAATTGATATCGCAGTAAATCTTCATAGGATGTGGTGGTTTGCTTGGCGAAGATCCTTCATAATTCTACGAAACCATATTGCTTGTTAAGTTGTTGACGCAACTGCCATGTATTTTACTTCAGAAGATGGCAATGCTATAACTTGTTGCTTTTTATAACCCATGGTAATCCCATGCTGAAAAGGAAAAAACTGCAGTGCTTCTTCTATCATACCCAATTTTTATTAGAAAAAAGTCAAAAACAATTTGTTCAAATGTAGATACCTTTCTATACCAAAACCCAAAGTTAGTTCTCTGGTGAACACAACACAATATTCTTATGGTTGTTCCTATGTGGTCGTGTGCGGGGCCTTGACACAAAATTAATTGAAAACAAACTATCCGGACTTGTTGTCAAATAAGTTAGTTCTCGGCTAAACTTCTATAAATTTTTGAATCGGTTGGGCCATAATCATCGTAAACAATTAACTTTTCCCCTATATGCATAGGGGTGGTAGATGTCTTGCAATTCTTCTCCTTGAATTTTTGAAGTAATTTTTGTATATTTCTCCTGTGAATTGAAACCCAAAAATTCCATCATCATTGGTATGTATAACTTTTAGAATCAAGAAATGAAAAAGGCATGGGTCAAACATCATATTGTCTCTAAAGTATTCTATAAGAGCTGATGAAGAGTCTGCATAAATAATGTGTTACGATAATGCATTCGCCTGAGCACACCACCTTGCAGGAGTCAGGGGAGCTCTTATGGAAGCCGCTGTGATAATTTCATAGTACTTAATTAGTATTAGTTAATTAATTAATATTGATTTTTTATTATTAATTAAATTAATTAAAGTATTTTGTAATTGTGTTGTCCTCACTCATCTATATAAGGGGGAGGGGTATGTGTGTTTGAGGGGGCTTTTGGTTAGTGAAATTTGGGCTCTCATTAGAGAGAAACTCCGTGGAAGACCCAACCTCCAAGAGTTGGCGGGAGTTTTGTTTCCCGATTGTATCTCATTCGTATGCAATGTGTAATGAAATTTCCTCTTCGATAACAGTGGTCCGACCTACCGCCCTCCGCCTGCTGCCTTTTCAGCCGTGGGGTACCAACGCCTCCCTCAACACCCATATCGATCAGACCACGACCCAGTTTCACAACATCATGGTCGTCCTTCATTGCATTCGGGACAGTCGGGGCTTCCATGCGACTTCCTCACTGGCAGCTCCCCATTCCGCAACATCCGACGGTCGGTCCGACGGCCTAGCTCCCAGCTCCCCGCTTCTTTCAGCATCACCTTCGGACTTCTGTGCCACAGGTTGCTCTCTCAGGCCCTACTCCAGTCATGCTGATCCACTCTTTTTTCCGTCACTTTCACCGCCGTGCGTCGCGCGATGACATCTTCGCCATTCCTCCCCAAGGCCGCTGCCTCCAACATTTTGCCAGCCATGCCGACCCGCATCGAAGGATTCTGACCCTTCCAGCTTTGATTCTGACATGCGGCTCGATCAACTCTCCCTTCAGCGTGCCTCTGTCGATGCCACCACAACAACACGCATTTATCCCGCCTCTCATACCCGCAACAACTCGGGTCATCTCTTCCCGATCTCTATCCCCTACTTCACGCCATCACAAGTCGCAGAAGAGGGGCGTTTGATTCCTTGTCTTCGACTGCCACAACCTCCCTTTCTTTTGTTTTTTCTTATGCTCTTGACTTACCGAACTGGAGCTCCACGCCATCCCTATTAGCTTGCGTGAAAGGACATATGTCGGCCTTTTTTCTTTTCTTTTTCTCCCTTTATCTTCTTCCCCACTCCCTGCCATCACATGGCTCATATCCTTTTCTCCCTCCTTGAGCACCCCGTGGGTCGAACTCTCTCCATTTCTTTACCTCGTGGAAACCCCTCCCAGCTGGTATCGGCCGCCGACATTCTAAAAGACCTGGACAAATATTCTAATCTTGACCTTGGGGACAAGGTCAATTTTCAAGAGCGGCATATTGTTACGACGATGCATCCGCCTGAGCACACCACCTCGCAGGAGTTAGGGGAGCGCTTATGGAAGTCGTCGTGATAATTTCATAGTGTACTTAATTAGTATCAATTAATAAATTAATATTGATTAATTATTATTAATTAAGTTAATTAAAATATTTTGTAATTGTGTTGCCCTCCCTCATCTATATAAGGGGGAGGGGTATGTGTGTTTGAGGAGGCTTTTGGTTAGTGAAGTTTGGGCTCTCATTAGAGAGAAACTCTTTGGAGGACCTAGCCTCCAAGAGTTGGTGGGAGTTTCGTCTCCCGATTGTATCTCGTTCGTATGCAATGTGTAATGAAATTTCTTCTTCGGTAACATAATGTCACCAACATATACAAACCATAAGAATATCATTTTTAGCAGTTTTGACATAAAATGTGGGTGCAAACAATTCCTAATTGATTAGATAAATGTTGTAGTCCACTCAAAAGAATAAGGTAAGAGGAAGCCTAACCACTGAATTAACAAATTGATCTAGCCACTCAAAACATATACATTTCAGGAAGTGAAGAAGATGAGAGATGTGTAACAAAGCAAGGAATATGGTATGAGATAGTCATAGCTAATCCTTCTTATTCTAACTCTTCTATTTCTCCATGCTTTTATTTTTTGGATGGGAAGCCGAGTGTTGGATATAATTGATCAAAAGTATCAAGCTTCTTAAGAAGAATGAGGGAAATGATAAGAGGGAGTCTAACCATTTCCCTCGACATCTCAAAAGGAGATCTAATTATACTTGTAGTGCATTAAACCACTGGGGCATTCATACATTATCTCGCTCCATTTCAATTTTCTCGCCTCTTTCAGCCTTGTTAGTTTAGTTGATCTTGCCCCAAAATCGAAAGAGTTCAAGGCACTTGAGAAGCAATGTTTTCTCATGTTAACTTTAGGTTAGGACACCCAATATACGATTGTTGATCTCTCACAAAACCTTAGAAGGGTAATAAAGTTTGAGTATTTATAAATTGTTTGAAGTAAAAAAAAACTAAGATAAAACAAGGGTATTGTTAGGGGCACCTCACTTTTCGCTAGTCGCACCGCAATTTATTGAAATTGAACCATTAAAACACTCCTTCAAAATAACCTAATCGCACCACTTTTCTCGCACACACAAACCTGCTCCCCCACCCAGACCGCGAAACCCTACCCCTCGAGCGATCGGGACACTTCCACGCTCGACGAAAGCCGCCGCCGATCAACTTTTGGGTCGTTGATGCTGCCGACGAAGTAAATGCTTCTCGCGACTCCAACCTTTCTAGAGATCTCCTTCCATGCTTAAGTCCTTGCGCTGGTTCGACCACAGTGCTGCTGGAACTTGATTTCCGACGCTTAAGTAAATGCTTCTGGGTAGTGGAAGTCATTGCTGCTTAAAGCATAATCCGACGCTTACATAACTTGATTTTCAAGCCTCTCAAGCTTGATTTCTGACACCAGTACTGCTGGAAATTCTAGATTGCGACGATTTTCCTTGTCAATTTTTAGGTTTTTTTGGGGGATTTTAAAAGTTCTTTTGGTGAAATTTGGTTCGATGTAGGGTTCTTGCACTGTAGCTGAAGTTGTCTTCCTACTTCATGCCGGTGTCAACCATTCAGAACACTAAGGTATTGTGAAATGTGAGAGTATGTTGGGTTTTAATGATGTCAAATGGTATTGTGAAATGTGAGATTATGATGGTTTTTAATGTGAAAATATGTTTGTGGTTGTGTTTATTTGCATTACTTTGTTTGTTTTCCATTTTTGTATTACATATTTTTGTATTTCATTTTTGTAGGAATATGTAGACCATAAACATCAATGAAGACCATAATAAAGACTTTTTGTTTCCAATATTTTGTCTTTTTTGCTAACAAACATGCTGTAGTTTTGCGATTTCCACACTTTAATGAAAGAATAATGTGCGGTGCTTTTAACATTTCTGCGGTGCAATTAACAATTAGGAGTGTCTCTAACAATTTTACAAAAAGTGTGGTGCCTTTAACAAATGAGTGCGACTAGAGAAAAGTGTGGTGCCTCTAACAATCCCTAAAATAATGTTAAGGTTAAGATAATAAAATTTAATTTGTAGAAGAAATGGCCTACCGTGACTCAAACGTGTATCGGGGACGAGAAACGTTCAAAAACACAGGGAAACAAATTTTTGAAATGTACCCAGATTAAAATTTAATTAAAAAAATAACAGGGTCATTCAATCTGTCAAGAAATCCGTATTGGCGGGGTTGCCATATGGTCCAAGCGGAAGCGACAAGAGTCCAGTTTTTAGTGCATTCAATAATGAGGATAGAGCTCATTTGGATGCCTTAATTGCTAGTGCATTTTATTTGGCGATGATTGTCATTCAATCTAGCAAGAATTACGTATTGAAAAAAATCATATACCTTTGCCGCTAGTCGTAACCTTATGGGATATGTACCACTCGAATATAATTCATTGAGAACAACCTTTTTGTTGAAGGAGAAGATAGAAATTGAAAGAAGATTAGCTCCCATATGACTATATAAGGTATGTGGGTCGACAAGGGAGTTAGCATTGTAAGCGACGGATGGAGCGATCCACTTAGACGACCACTCATTAATTTAATGACAATAACATATTCAAAAGCAATGCTCTTGAAGACAGTTAATTGTAGCTCTACAAACGAGTCGAGTCGAGTTAGAGTCGAGTTTGTCAAAAAAAGCTGTCTCGAGCTCGAGCTCGACGAGCTCGAGCTCGAGCTCGACGAGCTCGTTCTAAATGGCTCGAGCTCGAACTCGACGAGCTCGACCTTTAGCTCATCGAGCTCAACAAGCTCGAGCTGGAGCTCAAGCTCGACGAGCTCGGCTAGAGGTCATGCTCGATTTTTGATATTAAACATTTGGAAAATAATATTTTAATTAGGCCAATGATGGCTCGGTTGTACCAGACTACCAGTTCTCTGAATGTGAATTCAAGATACAAAATAAAACTCGCACTTCAACAACATATAGTAGAGAATTCAAGATACAAAATAAAACTCACACTTCAACAACATATAGTAGAGAAAAACTCGTACATTTTTCCTGCGCCTGGATTTTTCAAAATATTACACAACTGTGCAAAGACCCAATTATCATATTTTCTAAAGCAGGACATTTCACACCAGACGTATAACAAGAAACATACACATAATAATGAATCTTGAGTATATTTAGGTTGCATAATAACAAGAAACATACATACACCATGGTATCAAAATGTCAACACCATGTGCAAAGACCCTACTGATGAATTGAGAGTGATACTTAACAACAGATAGTAGAGCAAAGCTCATACATTTTTCCTAGGCATGGATTTTTAAAAATATTACACAAATGTTCAAAGACCAAGTTATTATATTTTCTAAAGCAGGGCATCTTCACACCAGACGTGTCACAGGAAACATAGACATAAATAATAATGAATCTTGAGTATATCTAGGTTGTATATATTTTCTGAATTCATTTTTCCTGATGAATTCAGAGTGATATTTCTAATTAATGGTGAGAAGTGTATGTATTTGAAATATTTTGAATGAATAATTTGGCTCATTATGAGGTGCAGATTACAAGTCATAATGCAGTATTAGGTAAGGATGTGGATTGGACAACTCTATACTAGATATATGCTTAAAACTAGAATTATCTTAAAACTAGATATCTGCTAACAATAACGTCAGAATTATTTCCGACTACTCTATCTTAAGAATAACGTCAAATCAAGTATAAACAATAGCATTATACTCCACCAGTATATGCTTAAAGCTAGATATCCAGTAATAATGTTCTAAATGCCATTACAAAAGCAAACCATTAAGGATGCACGATATTTATCGATGACTGAATGCCATTACAAAAGCGAACCATTACAAATCCATTATCCTTTCAACGCATCATCGTCAAACGGAAGTACTTGCACCGCTTTCTTCTCTCTCTGCAATTGAAGATATAAAATTTTAAAAATCACAAGAAGATAATTCATAACTCATAAGCAATAATTTCATAGTTGAGTAAAGTACTAAAGGCACCTTGGTCTTCTTTTTAACACCAAAACGTTTTCTCAACCAATCCCCTCCACACATCAAAACTTGAACTGTCTCCATTTTTAAGGATGCACGATATTTATCGATGACTCTACTACCTGCACTAAAAGTAGCTTCTGAAGCAACTGAGGTAATAGGTATTGCCATGATATCTCTTGCCAATGTTGATAAGATCTTGTATTTTAGAGAATGAACTCTCCACCATTCCAAAACATCAAAATTTCTTTCACCTCTAATTTGATCTTTATCAATCATGTAGCAATTTTCTTCAAGGTATAAGTCAAGTTCAGATTTTTGTGGTTGAACGGTTTCAACTGACTTTACATAGTCAAAATACTCGGACCAATCAGAGCTGGTTTGAACATGTCTACTCGATTGACTTGAAAGACCACTCCCTTCATTTTCACCACTCACCCGACTTTCAACCATATGATTTTCCACATATTCTGCATATAGTTTATGCAAGGTGACCACATATTCTGCATAGTTAATTTCTTTCTCTGCTCTTTGTGCAGAATATAATTTGGGAAAAAAGAACTCAAGCGCTTGCATCTTACACCTTGGATCCAAAACGGCCGCAACAGACATTAACAAATTTGAGGCCCCCCAGTATTTATCAAACTTGAGCTTCATTTTTGCAAACATATCATGAATAAAGAAATCATTGTCTTATGATTTCTTATCCAACAAACTTTAACTTTGCTCACCTCATTAAGAAATAAGTTTGATGTTGGATATTCGCTTCTAGAGATAATATGTCTGGCTAAACCAAGGTTACCAGTCTGTGAATACATTCCAATAAAAAATTCAGGGAAAGGAAATCGACCTGAAGCAGTGAAGCCTAAAAATTGAAGGAGAGGTGGAGATCTAGAATGAAGCTCGGCCTGGATCTGAATTCTGGAATGAAGGGAAGAGCGTCCGAACTCAGGATGTGTCGATTTGATTCATATGAATACATTCCAGTAAAAAATTAGGGAAAATAAATCGACTTGAAGATTGAATATTGGAGGATAAGTGGAGATCTGGAATGAAGTTCGGGCTGGATCTGGAATGAAGGGAAGAGCGTCCGGACTCCGAAAGAGCAACTAAAGGCGTCAAGGCGTCGTCGTCGTCCTCGGCTCTGGAGTCTGGAATGAAGCCCTTCAGCGTGGTCCCATCTAGAACGAAGCTCGACCTCGTCGTTGTCCCGTCTCACGAGCGCAGCCGCAGCGCAGGCAACTGAGGTCACCAGGCGGGAATGCGGGATGAAAGAGGGCGGAATGAAGCCCTAAAGCCCGTGGTATGATGGTTATATGGTATCATAGTAATCATACTAATAAATAATACACCTAATAAAAAAAATATTTTTTTATTAAAAAAAAAAGCTCGCGAGCCAATGAACAGAGAGTAGTAAGCTCTAGTTCGGCTCGAAGGAAAGCTCGAGCTCGACAGTCTCGAGCTCGAGTCGAGTTTTTTTCGAGCCGACTCATCGAGCTCTCGAGCTGGCTCGAATCAACTTGCAGACTGAAGGTCAAACCAAAGACAAGTACTTCATTGCATCTTTAATCAAAGAGGTATTTCTAGAAATCAGACATGAACAAGTTGTTCAAGTTATAAAGGATAATGCAGCAAATTGCAAGGGGGTCTAATTGAGAGTGAGTTTTCATCAATTTTTTGGACTCCTTGTGCGGTGCACACTCTTAATCTAGATTTGAAGAACATATGTGTTGCTGTGATTCTGTGAATTCGGGGAATCAATGCGGTTACATATAAAAATGCTCACGGATTACACATACAGGCAATGGCGCAATGTTCATTAAAACCTATATAATAAATCATTCCATGAGATTAGCAATATTTGACGATTTTATGAGTTTAGTCATTTTAAAATGATTCAAACTTATAAATAATGAACTCCAAAGAATGGTTATTAATGATCATTTGCTTCTATATCATGAAGATGATATGAAAGAAGCTAAACATGCGAAACAGAAGTTGTCTGATGATGATTGATGGGATTCCATTGAGTACATTCTTTCATTCACCGCTCCTATATATGATATGATTCGCTTTTGCGATACAAATAAACCTTGTCTTCATTTAGTATATGATGTGTGACAATGATTGGAAGGGTGAAGAAGGTTATCTATGCTCATGAGAGAAAAAAGATAAGATGTATCTACCTTTTTTGAGGTAATACATGCTATTCTTGTGGATCATTGGAACAAGAATAACACTTTACTTTATTGCTTTGCACATTCATTAAGTCCAAGGTAATTATCTTTTTTAATTATAAATTTATATTTCTATGCCTGTATTTTTTTAACTTAATATTATTTGGTTATTTTACTAGATAGTAGATATTATAGTGAACAATGACTAGCGGATGATTCAAATAGAGTTGCTTCTCATAAAGATTCAGAAGTTAGCAAGGAAATGGGTAAATGTTTGAAAAAAAAATTCCAAGCTTAATGGAGCATAATATGGTCGCCAGGGAGTATGCGGAATTCATTGACAAATTTGGGGATTTTAATGACTATGATTCAATTCAAAATCGCTATCTCCTAGATCCAAAGACCTTGTGGATTAATCATGGTTCGCCGGCCTCTTCGCTTCAAATCATAGCCTTGAAAGCTATTGGTGCAACCATCTTCTTCTTTATGCGCCTAGAGAAATTGGAGTACTTACTCCTTTATCCATTCAATGAAAAGGAACAAAAGGACATCTCAATGTGCCGAAGATTTAATAAGTATCCACATCAATCTTTGACTTCTTTCTAGAAGAGATCAAAAATACAATGAAGGAGAGTCTAGGTTGTGGGATATTGCGGGCGATGACTTTGAGTCATTCGAAGATATATGTACACTTCAGATAACTAATCTATCACTTGATGAACCAAGGTTGAAGCTCTCGATTGTGGAAGAAGATGATGAAGTTGATATATTCTTGGAGAGAATGTTTAATTTCTGAACTATTGATATTTTGCATTTGAATGTAATGATATATTGATCAATTGATGTAATAATGTGAACATGTGGTGCATTGGTCTTTATAGTGTTTGTCTCCTTGACTCTTTTCTACATTTCTTATAGCATTATTGAAATGTGAATGATATATAGTGTAAGTTTGAAGTCTTGGTTCTATTTTTTACCGTTTATGTTGTAGTCTTATAACAAAAAAATTCTTCATAATTCAAGATATGTACACTTAGTTTGTTAGTTGTCTTGTTTTCGTATTAATTAATAATTACATTTAAATAATTACACTTTAAAAACGGATCTCATATCCTCGTTTTTTAAAACCCGTTTCTTGTACCTGTATCATATCCCGTATCCCGTCCGTGTGCTACATAGGTGACATTTGAGCAATGATGGTATGAAACTCTGATAGTAAATACAATGGTGGTAGTTTACTTATGTTTGAAGCTTTTGTGATAGTTTTCTTGGCCTAAATTCTACTTTCTGATGTTTGGGAACTGTGTTTTCTAAAAAAACATTACATTTAAATGTTTACCTTAATCAATATTGATACCGGTGAAGTTTTCTGCTCAATCTCTATTTTCAAAGAAGTTATATTATTCTTTTGATTGCTCTAATTTGTTTGAGAAGTTGCATGCAATTTTAATCATATACTAATGCAAACCCTTTGTTATTGAAATACTTCTGCAGGCCTGTGCTTCATGTCCAATGAATTGGTAAAGTTTCTTTACCCATGAAATGAACTTGGGTTATACTTCTGAAACCAACAATACTTATGAGCTATCTTATCCCCCCTACAAAAAAACAGTGTTCTTCTTCCATTTCTCTTCTGCCTGTTTTGAAATGTGCATTTTTTGTAGTTTTCTTTGTTTTTGAAACATTGTTTTTGGGACATTGTTTTACTTGTTTACCTAACCATAGTCAACTGAGAAACACGCGTATCATGACAATTGTGGATAGTGAAATCCTTTAACTTTTAAATTTCTTCTGTACTGTTTTTATATGCATACACACATCTTATTCCTTTTCCAGAAGCAGTCCTCCCAGTGGCATAATGGCGCAGGGCAGTTCCAGATGCTCTTTTCACGCGTCATCTAACAGTGCCCCTCATTGTTGTCACTCTCATTAATGCTGCGGGTGATGGAGGAAGATGATTCAGATCCCATCCATCGCTGGCGGAGGATTTACTGCCTTCTTCTTCGTTGCTGGGTCCGACGGAGGGGGACTTTCTTTTTGGCCATGTCAGCCTCTCTGCCCCTCCCCTGGGCTTCTTTGCCTTTAGCCTCCTTGTCACCTCAACAACAGCTTATTTTGTCTAAAAGGAGGTGCCTGCAATTGAGTATTCTTCCCACATAAGGAAACAAACTAGAGAGAATAAGGAGCTTGGGTCACATGTTCTTCTCATGTATTGAAGGGTGACCAGATAACAGACACAGTTCAGATGATTATCCTGAAGAAAGTCGATCATCAATGTGTCATCAGAGTCCAGTGGGGAATGAGGGTTACCGCTTAAGAAACCTCACGTCGCGAGGTGGGGATGTGCCACCCCATCAAAGTACTTTTAACCCCAGTGGTGCATCTTCTCTTCTAGGAACTCCACCTTCGTAACCACGCTCTGAAGGGAAACAATACCCTTGGAGCCTGCCTTTAATTGTAACCCACGCTCTGAAGGGAAACAATACCCTTGGAGCCTGCCTTTAATTGTAACAATTGGCCGAAGACATTGAGGTTCCAGTGAGCTACTGATAATCAGAGGTAGGCGGAGATCCAGTAACAATGGTATGGCATTGGGAGGGATTTTTGTGAGGACGAGACCATATATTATTAAAATATCTTCTAGCTTCGTCTATAACAAAAAACAATAGCTCCAACAAAAAATTGTCGACATGGATTACCGGAGATCCCTCTCTAACTGTATTAGGTCATTCACAGGCACTTGGGAGAAATAGCTCAAACTTAGGAGGATGGAGAACGCCATCCAGGGCTTCAGGTACTCCGGCTTTGTAATTGATGGCTTGGCGTATTAAAGGAGGTAAACTTTGCCGTGTGTTGGAGAAACCTCATTGGAGCCTAACTGATATGAATATGCAACTAGTATTAAGAACGCAAGCAAGAACTCAAAATATTACACTAGAAATGGAATGAAGCTACGAATTACCGAGACGTGCTCGCTATCCCAACTCTTAAGGGCATGACCCTGTAAGAGTCACTTTCTCCTAAGAGAGCAACCTCAAGCTACTATCCAAGATATGATCACTCTCCATCTACGAATCCTTATATAAGATGGAGATTGGCTACAAGACAGATCAAAGATAAAATACATAATTAATTACGACTATGATAATATCCATATAAGGTAATCTTGTTTCTTAGAGAACTCTCACAAAGTGAGGTTGATCGTTCATTACACTTTTCCTTCAGGGCGTATTCATATCAATACACTAATCCTGAAACAAAGGAAATATGCGGTGAAGGTGAACTCTGGTGTGGTGCCAGTAATTTTGTCCAGACCCTTAAGAAGTTTGGTGGTGCCAGTAATTTGAAAGGACATTAGTCGGGTTGGAATGTTGGTGGAGGTAGATGAATTGATACGAATATGACCTCCTGGACACACGTCACGCCTCCCTCTGCTCATGTAGCCCTAAGGGGCATTATCGTAATTTATATGTCCCCACTCCCTATATAAGGGAGTGGTAGTGTCTCTTATTTAGCATCTTGAAAATATTGTGAGTGTTAGACTCTCCTAGGTGAGAGACTCTTAGGGGGTGACCAACCTCAAGAGTTCGGATCGAGCTTATCTCGACAATTGTATCCCTCGTTTGTGTTCAATCATTTAATCTTTGTTTTTGATAACATGCAACTATCAATTAGTCCGACTTGCCGCTCATTTAGAATTCCTGCCTGCCTCAACGATTCCATCGTCTTTCGTCTGTTGCGTCTCTCGCTTCGCCGATTCAATATGGATACTCGTTGCCCAGGGATGGTCTTCACCGTGATACTCGTCGCCGATTCACTTGCTCATCTTCCGTCTGTTCCGGATACTCATCGCTCGCCGCATCTCTGCGATGATTCCGTGCCCTCATTGCTCGTCTTCCGCAACATCTTACAAGCCTTTTGCATGCATCCCCTCCGATTCTCGTCGCTTGCCGCATCTCTGCACCGATTTCGCTCCCCACTGCTCGCCTTCCGCGGCATCTTCTGAGCCTTCCGCCACTCGTCTTCCACAACATCTAGCATCCTCCAGTCCCCGTCTGCTGTCCAGTAACCCCAACGCATTTTCGATGCATCTCGCCACTGCGTAGGCCGTTGTTTCACCCTGTTCAACCCCGCAGTCGCTGTCTCCTTTCGGCCCCGCCGTTCCATGCTGAACACGTTCAATGATCCTCCACGCCGATGAGGATGTCTCTCCACCACTGCCTTCGCTGACACCCATCGCTTGGATTACCTGCCCCCGCTGCTTGGCCCGCCTTTGCCGTCACCAGTTCCGTCAGCCCCGCCTCCACCAGCGCCCTGACAACCCCATTGATTGATCTCACGAGGAGCGCTTCGAGCTTCGCCACAAGGGCCTTTGCTTTCAATGCCAGTAGCCGTACTCACCCACCCACGTCTACGCAACTTATGCGTGTTGGTTGGATCTGAAGACAACGGTCCCAACTTCAGAGACTTGGATCCTCTGACGCTTGCGGAATACCCATATGAACCTCGACCTTGAGGACAAGGTCTATTTTTTGGAAGGGGAGTGTTGATACAAATACGGCACGCTGGGCACGCGTTGCGCCTCCTTCTGCTTATGTAGCCCTAAGGGGCGTTATCGCAATTTGTATGTCTCACTCCCTTATATAAGAGAGTGGTAGTGTCTCTTATTTTAGATCTTGAAAATATTGTGAGTGTTAGGCTCTCCTAGTTGAGAGAGGCTGTTAGGGGGAAACCAACCCTCAAGAGTTCGGGTCGAGTTTGTCTCGATAATTGTATTCCTCGTTTGTGTTCAATCATTTAATTTCTGTTCTTAATAGCGTGCAACTATCATGAATTGCAAATGAAAATAAGGTCTGGAACAAGGTTGGGACGAGCAGGTGCTGAAAGAACAATTAATATAAGTTGGGGGCAAGCTTATGTGATTCTGTGGATGTAGGTAGAAATAAAAAATAGTTCATAGATAAGTGTGCAATGAAAAAGTTCAAGTGGCATTTGGGTTTGATAAGCGTGTAGTGAAAACATTTCCAGTTCCAAAGCACCTTGTAGGTCAGCTTGTAACAAAAGATGAGATTTGGTTTAAGGAATTACCTTTTTACTAGTCATCAAAGCAATGACTGAAAGTACCTAAGTCCTTGAACAACATAATACGTGGAGGAGAATTAGGAATTAGGTATAAGAATTTTCAGAACCTGAAGGGTAAAACCGCGGAGGCCCAGACGGACACCAGACAAGGTGGGAATGGGGAATTGGGAAAAGGAACGGGAAGTCGTAAGGATTGGTAAAGGTATTAACAAATCATCGCTTTGTCAGACGAGAAAAATTAGGGCAGAGGAGGAATTGCGGAATGGCCAAATGGATGAGATAATAAGTTGACAAGTAATAATAATAATATTATTAAAAATCTTAAATTGCTCTGATCCAATTTCAACCTGACTCAACAAATCATATCAAAATAATAGCAAACCTGACATTGTCTCATAGTTCGGATCGAAATATTTGATCCGAGCCAACATTCAATCCGATTATCAGGCGATCTTCCATCTTTGAGCTAGCGTAACAGTTCTAAGTGTACTTCAGCAGCTCATTTTATATTCTAGCATATGGGGCCTCTATAGTAGCCAATAGGGTCAATGGTGTTATAGTATAAATAGTGATTGGAGAGGAGTTCAGATCCTTTGTATTAACTAAATCTTATTAGCAAAGATGTTGGTTTTGCTCTTTTTTTCCTTTTTAGATCTTCTCTCTCTCACATTCTCTCTCGCCACTATCGATGAGTTGTTCAGTACAACCGATCAGGTTGCTTGCTCCTCCACGAGCTTCTCTTCTAGTCTTACCCGATCAGGTTGCTTGCTCCTCCACGAGCTTCTCTTCTAGTCTTACCTTTTTTTCAATCCTTTCTATTATCATCTGATCATTCATCTTTTGTACAAAGCCCTCCAAGGACAAATCCTGTTCCAATAACCAGGGTCTAATATTGACGCGAGAGTCTTAATTTATGATATAATTTGATTTAGGAGATCAATTGAAAGAAATTGGGAAATATTCGTGCCTTTTGGATTTGCCATCAATTACATAAAAAGCGACATTTAAACTAGAGTGATGCACATGCAATGTCGGAATTAGGAATTTTACGAAGCCCGGACACAATAAATTTAAACCATCTTGTAACTATGCATTAGGGACAAAGATCAACTAAATTAACCTCATATAATTCAGCGCAAAAATATGATTTATAAATGATCATGAAATTTCATTTTCAATCCTCAGTTTGCTGGGATGGCTGGACATCAATGGATAGGTATAAAGTTTAAGCATGTTTCCTAATCAAACATTCATTTTTAATTTAACTTTTTAAAAATTGAAAGGAGACGGATTATCTACTCCATCAGGAATGCTGAATAGATGTTAACCCTTTTTTCAGATATCGTGGGAACTAGAATATCAATCCCTTATATCAATTATTTGGGGTCAAGTTTATTTTTCTCAACAATAATAAAAAAAGATTACAATATTTGCGTTGCAATACACATGAGCTTGAAAATATTGCACGACCATTGCAATCTAACTCCCATGTAAAAGGAGTGCCCTCACTAGGTTCTCACCCCAGAAAAACTAACTCAAATGAAGAGATTCTATGAATAA
Source organism: Dactylorhiza incarnata (assembly GCA_033032865.1). Lineage (NCBI taxonomy): Eukaryota > Viridiplantae > Streptophyta > Magnoliopsida > Asparagales > Orchidaceae > Dactylorhiza > Dactylorhiza incarnata. The sequence goes on along the minus strand of JAWHQI010000310.1, from coordinate 152,297 downwards.
CAATGAAAAATTGGAGATCAGAATGAGAAAGGCATTAGGCGGGAAGGAAGAAATCGGAAGTCACTTGCAAACCTGCAAAGTCTGATCAGGAAATTGGAATGAGATTATGAGATGGGGCTCTTGCAAATCTACAAATTAATTGCTCCGCTCCTCTGCGTGGGAAAGAAAAAACGGGAAGCAATATTTGTTCAGGAAATGGAAGCACCGTTGATGAGGAGAAAGACCCAGAGCTTGCGCCTCCGTAGGAGGTGACTCTGTACCATAATCTTGATGTCACCAGACATTACAAGAGTAGAGGATGGGACGAGCAGACTGTGGCTAGCAAATGTTGTTGGGAAGAGCGCTCCGGCGTCGCCTACTCAGCGACTGTTCTGTTCACTGGAACCATTATCGTCGTCAAGAAGTTGCGGACCGGAGACGACACAACCGCAACTGCGACGTCCAGAAGCAAAATCGCTGCATTGGCGAGGGTGCGTCATCAGAACATTATTTGATTGCTCGGATGGGCTACAAATCGGAGAATGAGGCTCTTCTTCTTCAACCTCGAACGCTTGGAGAGAGAGAGGGAGGGAGGGAGAGATTGTGCCTTGCCTTGCTTTTAGTGTTCCAGGCGAAACTCTAGGTCACAGGAGTAGAGGATGGGACGAGCAGGTTGTGGCTACTGAAATGGACACTTCCTTTTAGCGTTCCAGTTGGAACTTTCTCAAAATCACGCCCATGTGCAGAGGTGGTGCCAAAGGACTACCATTATGGAAGTTGGTTAAAGAGAAATTGGGAAGAAAAATCTCTCGCAGATATTTTAGGCTTCGTTTGACGCAGCGGTGGCAGTGTTGAACACGGTGGTTATGAACCGTCGTTCGCGAACGCCCGACCTCAACTAAGGAACTTCATCCACTTTTATGTTCAAAACTAGTTTTATTTTCTTGGTGGTGGTCGTAACCGTTGTCATGCCAAACATACATTCTATGACGGTGACGTTTTTATCCAAACTCATTGGAGCAAAAACGCCGTGCCAAATGGAGCCTTTGTTTTGTCCAAACTCACTGGAGCAAAAACGCCGCGCCAAATGGAGCCTTTGTCATGAATAGCCCATGCATACAAAGTAGGATCCTCACAAGTACCATATAAATAATATGGGAGTTATAGATACAGGAGTCACAAATATTAAAGGAAATAACTACTAATACTTTATGCATTCCTCTGCGAGCTGGAGCCTACCAGTTGTATGAGCCAAACTTCAAAAGAAACCAAAGATATAATGGTCTAGGTAATGAATGCTTTGATGAGAATGTCGGGTTATTTGTGATGCGATGTAAACATGCTGAAATAGAATCTCTCTAAGATTTACTTCGTTTCTGATGAAGGTTAACTTCAATGTGCTTAGTACATTATGACAAATTAGGTTTTCAATAATGTGAATGATATCATGTTATCACAATAGAGAACTGAAGAAGAAAAAGACCCGCCAAGATGAATCAAGAGGGTTTTTAATTAAAGTGAGCTCAGAAACCCTTGGTTTTTAATTAAGAAAGGTCCGTTCGGATCGCAGGTTTTGGTTTAGAAGAATTGGAATTCATTCAAAATCAAAACCTGTTTTGGTTTTCCTTGAATTCCAATTAAGTTATTCGGCTGCAGGAAGGTTTTGAGATGCAGGAATTTGAATTGGGCAATTTTGCTGTTCGGATGCAGGATGGAATTCATCCACAGGAATTGCATGAAATCAGAAATTCTGTTTAACATATACAAATGAAAGTTAATGTGAATAAAAGAAATAAATTCAAACTTAGAAGAATTTTTCAACAATCAAAATAGCATTTTTTTTAGATACCCACATTTTCAACAATCAGCATGGCAGATTATCGAAACAAGTTTGCAGCAACTTTACATTTCAAGTTCAACAACACATTTCATGGTTATAACTTGGAAGATACAGTTTAGATACCCACATTTTCTCGAGATTCTCAGGTTTGAACTTGGAAGAAATTCAAACTTGGATGGTACAAACACATTTCATTCACAGGAAAAATCACGTGAAACCTCCAACATAAAAAAAAATACCTGAGATGAAGATGGCGCCAAAAAAAGGTGAAGAGGGCTAGAATCAATTCCTTCCAACCAGCGACCTAGGGCTGAAACAAACAATAAAAGAAAAAAATGAGAATGAAGGAGAAGAAATAGGAAGATTTGGAAACAAAAAACCCAGTAGTCGGCTACACAATAATACCCAATGCTGCTCAGATTAGGGCTACAAAACACTGTTTTCGACGAGATCAAAAGTCTCGACTCCGATCTGAGAGACTCTGATCGTGAGCAGAGCCCCGAGGCAGTAGGAGACAATGAGCAAAACCTAGGACGAGAGGAAATAGGAGGCTTACCAGCGCCGATGGTGGAGGAGCATGGAGATGACGCCGGATCGCGAGGCAGGCGAGAGGTCTACACGTCGAAACGGAAGGAGGTGGAAAAACCTAGGGGGGGATACAAGAATTGGCGAATGCGAAACCGAAAGCTTAATGTTTTGAGGAAAACCGATTCCCGCTCTAATTCTGTCGAACCGAACACACAACAATAACAACACTCAAGCATTTATCCCACCATAGTGGGGTCGGCTATATGGATCCTTTGTCGCCATTGCGCCCTATCTTTAATCATAACCTCACTAATGCCTAAGTACATCATATCTTTCCTTATAGTTTCATTCCAAGTCTTTTTTAGTCTACCCCTCCTCCGTCTATCACACACAAAGGAATTTTTAAAGCCTAAAACCAATTTCTAATTCCAAAACCCACATACCGAACATACCCTAAGGGCCATGAAGCGATATTCAACCTGTCATAGAGTGAGCTTGTTACGCGGACGCGCGTATTATTATTGTATTTCATTGTTCTAGGTTTTTAGCATGTGAGCCCCCCTCCCTATATAAGGAGGTGGTTTGGGAGTAGAAGACATTTTTGGATCATTTAGGTTTTGGGCTCTCATTTGAGAGAGGGATCATAGGAGGACCCAGCCTCCTTGATCTTGGCCGGAGTTCACTCCGGATTGTATCCGTGTTCTTGATTAATGCAATCTTGTCTCGTTCTTCCTTCTTAATCGTAACAAGTGGTCCGACCTGCCGCCTTCCGGCCGCGGTTTCCGCCGCCCGAAGTAGATCCAGCGCCCCTTCCCCTAGCCTATCCCGCTCCTGTTGTCGTTCCGCTACCAGCGCCCGCTCCTGTTGCCGTTCCGCTACCAGCGCCCGCGCCAGCTCCCGCGTACGCAGCGAGACGTCGATCCCGATCCGCTTCCACGCCCGCGAGCTTCGCCGAGCCGATTCCCAGCTTCCGCCGATCGTTCCGCACGCGTTCTCCTGTCGGCGCTCAACATCCCGCGTCCGCGTCTCCTCCCGATTCCGTGCCTACTTTCTGTTTCCCGCTCCAGATCCGACCGCCTTCGCCGGATAGCCGCCCCGCTGCCGATCCAGCGCACCCCCCCCCCCCCAGTCGGCGTCCTTCTCCGCCCCCTGCGGTTACTTGCGTGCATGCCACGCCGTTCCAGCCGTGTAATGGGCAACTCAGATCCCACACCTTCTCACCCAACCACCGATCCCGCCATTCTTCGTCGCTTGGATGACCACGACAATTCCATTGCGTCGCTGCAGGCCCTCATGTTACGCATGGATGCTATGCTCGACTCCCTCTTGGCCGGCCGCCCTACCACATCTGCAACGTCGATGGCGGATCCGCCGCCCCTCCTCGGGGCTTCCCCAGAACTTTTCCGTGCAACAGCCCCCCTGCCCGGGGTGTGCTCACCGGGCCTTCGTTCCTTGGATGTCCCCTCTTTCAACGACACCGATCCTATGGGATGGATTGCTCGGGCCGAACAGTTCTTCGAGATACAGCAGATCTCAGAGCCACAGAAGGTCAGCACGACCTTGATCGGCATGGAGGGCTCCGCCCTCCACTGGGTCCGCTGGCTCCGTCAATCCTCTCCCGGCCTCACCTGGACAGCTCTCACAGAGGCCATCATTCAGCGGTTTGATCACCGCTACCCCGGCTCCATGATCGAACGCCTTTGCAGACTCCGTCAGACCGGCCCCATTGACTCGTACGTTGATGCGTTCATCGAGTTGGTCACCCATGTTCCTGGTCTCCCACCCGACCATTACTTGGACTACTTCATGCACGGCTTACAATCCCACATCCGAGCCCGCCTCCGCACCCTGCAACCGTCAACTGTCCACCAAGCCATGAACCTCTCCCCACTGGTGGAAGCCAAATTCATGGCAACGTCCGGGGACCCTCCCTTCCCATCGCCTCCGTTCAACCCTCCCTACCAACCATATTTTCCTCCCCCGTCTAAACCTCCACCATTGCCACCTCCTCCTCCTCGACCAACCATTATGGGCCCACGCAACAACCGTCATATCCCCACCCTCCGTCTTTCCAACCAAGAGTACAATGATTTGCGGAGCAAAGGTCTGTGCTACCGTTGCAAGCAACCCTACTCGCCTAATCATAATTGTCCTGCCAAAGAGTTCTGGGCCCTCATCGGGGATGATTTGGACGAGATCGGTGCGGCTGCCTTGGACACCCTTCTGCTCAAGGATGTACCACCAGACGGAGATCCGGGCACCTCTGCGGCGGCCCACCAGCGGGCACATTACTACTAGATGGCGGGCGGTACTTCGACCTTGGGGTCAAAGTCGATTTTCTGGCGGGATGGATTGTTACGCGGACGCGCGTATTATTATTGTATTTCTTATTGTTCTAGGTTTTTAGCATGTGAGCCCCCCTCCCTATATAAGGAGGTGGTTTGGGAGTAGAAGACATCTTTGGATCATTTAGGTTTGGGGCTCTCATTTGAGAGAGGGATCATAGGAGGACCCAGCCTCCTTGATCTTGGCCGGAGTTCACTCCGGATTGTATCCGTGTTCCTGATTAATGCAATCTTGTCTCGTTCTTCCTTCTTAATCGTAACAGAGCTAATGCAGACTTCTTACTCTTCAATGTGACTCCTCCAAAGTGAGTGAAGGAGACACTTGTAGATTGGGGATCATCAACCAATCCATCATAATTAACATCAAATTATTCCACTAGAGATAGGGTAGGAGATGGCTGATAGAGAAGTCCATGTCCATGAGTGCGCTTCAAATACCGAAGAATGCGCTAAACTGCTGACAAATGAGAGATTTTGGAAGTGTACATGAATTGAGTCACAACACTCCCAATAAAAGAAATTATAGACGCGTGAGTCACAACACTCCCAATAAAAGAAATTATAGACGCATGAGTCACAACACTGCCAATAAAAGAAATTATAGACGCGTGAGTCACAACACTCCCAATCAAAGAAATTATAGACGCGTGAGTCACAACACTCCCAATCAAAGAAATTATAGACGCGTGAGTCACAACACTCCCAATCAAAGAAATTATAGACGCGTGATTGCAGGAGGCAGAAGAAATATATGAGAGCTTCACATTAGCATTCACGTGCGTATCGTCAGCCTCTATCAACAAAGAGGGGAGTCCCCATGGAAAGCAACCTCAATCATCAAGAAGTAACGAAGGTGGTCAAGGTCCTTTACATGAAGATGCTTGGTCATATGATACTTGAACAAAGGAAGGAAAACAGTTGATGAGGTAGCATAACAGATGGGGCTAGAGGAAGAATGCCGGTTGATGATGTAGCCGCTGATGACAACAACGAAATGTCAATATGTGGTAAAAACTTTCATTTGGAACATGATAGAATGTGTTACCTAAAGAAGATGCTCGATCTTCATTTTCATGACTGACCGATGCGACCATTTGTGGATGGAATTCAACAATGACTTAACTTCAACGGATTTGACGAAACTGAATACATTAGACGGCAATTTGTGGAGGGAGAAGGAGATCGCAGTTACTTCATCGTAGCAATTTACTTCTATTGATTTTTCTCCATTTTTTTTTAAAATATCTTTTTCTGCGGCGAGCATTCTACTGCATGACACTTCTCCTAGCTGCTCTCCTTTCCAACATATATACTCTTGTGCCCTATCAGCCCAGATATGTGGTGAACCAAGTGACCAATGGGGACTACGACTGCCCGAAAAATGTGCTGAAATTCTTGACGGAGCTGCACTCTGCCTTCCGGATGCTTAACCTTCGCAACGACTTCTTGCGTAAGAAGTTCGACGGTGCGTCCTCATTCTTCTTCCCAGAGCGAATAATAATAATAATTCATTTCGTCTTTTCTGCATTTTAGCCCATCCAGAGTGATCTTGCTATATGACAGGAGAGAATTCATTTCCTTCTCTTTACTATCTTTGGCAGGTATGAAGTATGATTTGCGAAGAGTCGAAGAAGTCTACTATGATGTTAAAATCCGCGGCCTAGCACCGGTTGAATCTACCCAAGACCACATAATGCATGATTGAGGTTAGACTATATATATATATGCTGAATCAATTGACTATTTTTGTTCTGGAATGAGTTAACAGTTTTAGTTTGAGATAAGCTACAACTTATTAGATTTCATTCTCATCTACAGTATTATTTAATACTATTTTGGTATAATATGTGTATTTAGTATTTAATTATTAGATTTAACTTTAAAATGGAATTTATATATACCTTTGTGGCTAACCCTAGTCTGAATTATTTTATGCGTTATATAGGGGCAAAATCGTAATTTTATAGGTTAGGACACCCTAGTAGTAGGTTTAGGAGACCTAGTAAAATGTGGAGAGAGAGTACGGTTTGATTGAGCTCGATCGGACGGCAGCAGAATTATCAACCCGTGATCGGACTGCTATTCTAATTTCTAACTCATGAGTTTATATTTCCTTGATAGTGGTATATATATGTATATGTATATATATGTATGTATGTATATATATATATATGTATATGTATATGTATATATATATATGTATATGTATATGTTGAAACCAAGACTTGGCCCCAACGAGGAGATCAGACCCCTTAGAGGGGGCAGGTAGCACCTACTGATCCCGCGGAAGCAACAGATCAGAGACTAAGAGCTTAACACAGACCCTTGGCTACAGCACGGAGGTCCCATCACACACCCGGAAGATATTAGAGTGCTTCCCCTCCCAAGCCAAAGCTGAAGTTGGGCACCTTGGAGAGCTGGAGGAGCTAACCAAAGAACTCTTGAGGAGAAGCAAAGATCTAGAATGCCCTCTCAAGGTGCCCCAAAAAGTTTATTTATAGCTTTTTTAGTCTGGTCTGCCAATAGCGGGATTTCGTCTTTTGGTTTTACTAAACGTGTGAGGACCCTGACCACAGCCTGGCGCACCAGCGCTGCCTTTCGTCCCAGGCCCTCACATGGGCCGCAGCCCATGCAACCCCAACCCCTCTCCGCGCCTATTCGGCCACAGCGGGTTGTTGGAGACCGCAACCTCCCTTTGACGAGAAGTGATCCAGTTAAGCGCCTCTACGGGGACTTCCCAGGAGGTCACCCATCCCAGAATTGCTCTCATCCGAGCACGCTTAACTATAGAGTTCTTTCACTCTCATCACCAATTGAAAGCGTGCTCGGATGGGAGCAATTCTGGGATGGGTGACCTCCTGGGAAGTCCTCGTAGAGGCGCTTAACTGGATCACTTCTCGTCAAAGGGAGGCTGCGGTCTCCAACAACCCGCCGTGGCCGAATAGGCGCGGAGAGGGGTTGGGGTGGCATGGGCTGCGGCCCATGTGAGGGCCTGGGACGAAAGGCAGCGCTGGTGCGCCAGGCTGTGGTCAGGGTCCTCACATAAAAGTGCACTTTCAGCTCAATTGGTGATGAGAAGTGAAAGAACTCTATAGTTAAGCGTGCTCGGATGGGAGCAATTCTGGGATGGGTGACCTCCTGGGAAGTCGCCATAGAGGCGCTTAACTGGATCACTTCTCGTCAAAGGGAGGCTGCGGTCTCCAACAACCCGCCGTGGCCGAATAGGCGCGGAGAGGGGTTGGGGTGGCATGGGCTGCGGCCCATGTGCGGGCCTGGGACGAAAGGCAACGCTGGTGCGCCAGGCTGTGGTCAGGGTCCTCGCATAAAAGTGCACTTTTATGTGAGGACCCTGACCACAGCCTGGCGCACCAGCGCCGCCTTTCGTCCCAGGCCCCCACATGGGTCGTAGCCCATGCCACCCCAACCCCTCTGTGCACTTTTATGTGAGGACCCTGACCACAGCCTGGCGCACCAGCGCTGCCTTTCGTCCCAGGCCCCCACATGGGCCGCAGCCTATGCCACCCCAACCCCTCTCCGCGCCTATTCGGCCACGGCGGGTTGTTGGAGACCGCAGCCTCCCTTTGATGAGAAGTGATCCAGTTAAGCGCCTCTACGGGGACTTCCCAGGAGGTTACCCATCCCAGAATTGCTCTCATTCGAGCACGCTTAACTATAGAGTTCTTTCACTTCTCATCACCAATTGAGCAGCAGCTGGTGCTCGTATGTGAGGGCCTGGGACGAAAGGCAGCGCTGGTGCGCCAGGCTGTGGTCAGGGTCCTCACAAAACGCACCCCAAACTGATCTGCTAACAGCCAAACTCTGATGTTCTGGATGGCTATTGGCAGCCCACCAGGGGTACCAGGGTAAATTCACATGCACCCCCTGGTGGGCGAGTGGCCCATGAAGACGCCACTCGCTAGTCACTCTGCAAGCTGGGCTCGTGAGATCCCCTCATGCGAGTGGAGGAGAGCCCCCTCTCGCCTCGCGAGCCTATCGCTGCGAAACCTTATCCGACTCGCCCTGGCTAAATGCACCCCAAAGCGGTCTTCAAAACACTCATGTTATCGCCTCTCGCTACTGCGAGTGGGATCCCTGGCTCGCTTCTCTGGCTCGCCTCGTCCTGCCCTGGCAAGGTACTCGCCGCGAGTCTGCGAGCACTCACTGAATTACCTGTGGCTGATTCCTCCACGAGTCGGTGAACACTGAGTTGTACAATATATAGGGATAGGAGGGAGAGGAGTGTTGAAACCGTCAACTGGCCTAACGAGGAGTTCGGACCCCCAAGAGGGGGGGCAACTAACACCTACTGATCCCGCGGGAAAACTTGACCGAAGAGTTAGAACTAGATACCGACCCTTGGCTGCAGTGCGGAGGTCCCACCAAGCACCCGGAAGATCTTAGAGCGCTTCCCCTCTCAAGCCAAAGCTGAAGCCGGGCACCTTGGAGAGCCTGGGGAGCTAACCAAAGGTAGCCTAAGGAGGAGGAAGCCAAAGAAGTGGAGTCCTCTCCAAAGGTGCCCTTCATGGTCTATATATAACTTTCCTCTTATGGTCTGCTAATAGCGAGACTCCACCTTTTGGTTTTGCTAAGCGCACCCTAAACTGGTCTGCTAACAACCAAACTCCGATGTTCTGAAGGGCTATTGGCAGCCATCGAAGGGTATCTAGGCGAGCAGGCACCGTGGGACCCTACCGAGCCGGCACCGTGGGACCCTGCCAAACCGGCACCCGGGGACCCTGCTGAGACGGGACCCTGTCGAGCCGGCACCCGGGGACCCTGCCGAGACGGGACCCTGCCGAGCCGGCACCCTGGGACCCTGCCGAGCCGGCGCCCTGGGACCCTGCCGAGCCGGCACCCGGGGACCCTGCCGAGTCGGCACCCTTAGTTGTCTTCCTTAGGCAATTTTGATCTCGACAAAGATGGGGCGGAACATGCGAGTTCTTCTCTACTCGCCCTAGGTGGGCGAGATCTTTTAAGCTGTCCTCAGTCATCTCGGACCTCGACGAATTATGGGTTATACAAGGAGAGAAGAGAAAGGGAGAGAGAAATTGATTTTTTAGGTAAAATTTTACATTTTTTTACAAAATAAAAATATGAATATTGATTCATATTTTTTACGGTCATTTTAAGTACTCATATGTATATGTTTTTAATAAAATGTAAGTACTCATATGCGGGTGCAGCCCGTTTATAGGCGGACCCAACCCTCTCATATGCAGGCATAACCCGCTCGAATGCGGGCGCAATCCGCTAAGAATCAGCGAGCACGGGCGAAGCCTGGTTGATATATATATCTATATATATATATATATAGGACAAAAATCATATTAGTCCCTTAGTTTTTATATGTGTCAATTTAGTCCTTGTAGTTTTTTGGTGTGTCAATTTAGTCCTTGCACATTAATTTTAGGCCCATTTTGCTGATTTTTAAGGGTAATTTAGACTTTTTAACAATCTCTTTTTTTAGGTTTTGTTTTCTCCTCCCGTATCCTTTCTCACGCCTGCAACTCTCCCTCTCCCCCGCCTCGGGCCGCCAATCGCCACCCCCTCCCGACGCCTTCATTCTAGGGTAGCCGATCGCCACCCCCACCCCTTTCATTCTAGGGTAGCCGATCGCCACCACCGCCCCCTTCATTCAAGGTTCAAGCAGATCGCCGCCGCCCCCTTCATTCAAGGTTCAAGCAGATCGCCGCCGCCCCCTTTCATTCAAGGTTCGGAAATCGCCACCCCGCCCCTTTCATTCACGGGCCGCAGATTGCCTCTTTCATTCAAGCTTCGCAGGTCGTCTCCCCCTCCATCCCTTTCATTTATTTGTCAGCTTGGAAAATCCCTAGCAGAGGTATATTTTCACTCCTTGTTTCCTTCTATTGTTTGCTCTCATTTTTTTAATTACCCCATGATTTTAGCTTCCAAATCCTTCATCCCGCATGTTGGTTTATTGCTTCATGAAATTTAATCTCAGGTGATGATTTTTAACTTGGAGATTAATTTTCTTGGGGACAAATTGAGAGTTACAAATTTGGAAAGGACAAATTATGGATACCTATCTCTATTAAATGATGTTTGTGAAGTGGCTATGGGGAAGAGAATCAGGTGGCTTAGTTCATTGGTTGTTTTAGAAGGTGTTCTTCCAGATATAGAAGAAACCTTTATAATTAGAGAGGATGAAGATATAAACAAGTTAGTTGCACTTTATATTGCTATCGGCTTGGAAAATGTATGTGTGAATTTGAGTATTTCGACATCTACGCCCAACATACCACCATTTCATTCAACAAATTCGGATGAAAATGAGGTTGAGGTAGATGATGAAATGGGTCAATGGAGTGATTCTGAAGTTGAGGTACTTGATGATAAATACATACTCCCTAGTTCAAACAGTGATCATACTCCCTAGTTCAAACAGTGATCAAGCGGAGGATAGCTTGAGTGATTATAATTCTGATAAAGATCATGCACTATATCACAGTGACAATGATTTGCAAGATCGGAATCCAATTGGTATTTTAGGTGAGAAGATGCAAGGGTCATACTGTGCATTTAAGTATGAGGATAATGGAAAACAGATTGTAGAACTGGTTTTTATGCACACTTTTTTTTTCAAATTGCAGGTTGTCGGCTCTCAAGTTTCAACTGCCGAACAATAGAGACTTTTGGAGGAAGCAGTTGATCGATGAAAAATTTAAAACACTTTTTTGGAATTCCGTTATGTTTTATTTTGCGGTCACAACAAAAACCGTAGTTAAAACTCACTTTATCTATGTATTTCAGAATTTTTGTTGTTTGTAACCATCACAACACCTAGAGTTGCATCAAGTTAATTATGGTAGTTATAGCACTCATGTTCTTCCTTTAAATGCACTTGCAGATTTTGAAGAGCTGCATCAAGTTAATTATGGTAGTTAATTTGTGATATGTGTTTGCAATGCTGGGTGGTTGAAGGGCAATGCTAATGCGTTATTTGGTCGTGCCTTGTGCGATGCAATATGCGTTATTTGGTCATGCCTTGTGTGATGCAGCGTATACGGTGCCGGTATCTTTTCAATTCCGCACGAGCAAACCCATCCAGCAAAACGTGCAACTTTGATTATATCATGCTTAAATGAATAATAAGCCTAAAGAGAAAGGGTAGTACAGTAAAATTACCATAAATTCATTTTTTAAGGACTAAATTGACAAAATCTACATGGACTAAATTGACATAGATATAAAAATTGAGGGACTAATATGATTTTTGTCCTATATATATATATTAACGGTGCAGGCTTGTATACGTGCTCATGCCCGTTAGGGGGGACTTTCAACCTATCTCATATTGAAGAAAAAAAATAGTGTGTAACACATCAAAGATTACTGTGGGATATGTTATCACACTCTTGCATTCTGCAAGCACGATTTTTTACACCGATTGTATTTCAATACGATCGTATTACACTTGTATTTTTGCACAGTTTTCACCGTTAAATCGTGAATTGTAGCGCTATATTTTATTTCACGAGATGATTATTTGTGATCACTGTGTGCTACCCATACCTAAATATCTCTCCTCTCATATTAATCTGAATCCATTGTCTCACGTGCATTAATAACCTCCACTATAAAATTATGACCCTCTTCACTCGAAAATTCTCAATATATTGATTAAATTGAAGAAATTATTATTATTTACTATTATTACTTTCAATTGTTAGGCATCAAGCGTACACTCAATCACTTGAAGCCTATGTGATTTATTTGATCTTGAACTTTGCTCGGCCACAATATAAGCAACCAAGATTCGTAGGAGCCGGAAATCACATGAACACTTGACTTTGATCCCATTGTCATAAAAGTTGGATCAAAGATGATAGGCCCTCCTCATCCTTTTTGTAGAGAAAATCGGGCTGCAGTTAGCCAAGAACCCAACTCCTCACTAAGATAGTGGAAGCATGGAGAAAACCGCAACCACAACCACCGCAACCGCCGCACGCAAGCGCGCACGGCGGCGCGAAACCGCACGGCACGACGCGCGCGCACCGTGCCGCCGCACGGCCCCACGCGCGGACGCACCGCCGTGCGCGGCCACAAGGCCTCGCGCACCTCGCGGCCGCACGGCCCTGCGCGGCCGCGCGACAGCGCGGCCGCGCGACAGCGCGCGGCCGCGCAACCGCGCGACAGCGCGCGGCCGCGCAACCGCGCGGCATCGCCCGCGCAACCGCGCAACCGCGCGGCATCGCCCGGCCGCAAGACCGCGCAGCCCCGCGCGGCACCGCCCGGCCACGAGGCCGCGCGGCGCCGCCCGGCCGCAAGGCCGCGCGGCGCCGCCCGGCCGCAAGGCCGCGCGGCGCCGCCCGGCCGCAAGGCCGCGCGGCGCCGCCCGGCCGCAAGGCCGCGCGGCCCCGCGCGGCCCCGCGCGGCCCCGCGCGGCGCCGCGCGGTTCTGCGCGGGGCTGCGCGGCCACCGCCCGGGCCGCGGAGGGCCGCGGAGGGCCGCGCGGTTCTGCGCGCCACCGCCCGGCCGCGAGGCCGCGAGGCCGCGCGGCACCGCCCGGCCGCGAGGCCGCGCGGCACAGCGCGGCCCCACGCGGCCCCGCGCGGCACCGCGCGGCCCCGCGCGCTAGCGCGGCACCGCGCGGCCCCGCGCGCTAGCGCGGCCGCGCGCTAGTACGTACGCACGCTAGCGCTGCCACGCGCTAGCGCGCGTACACGACCTGCACGCTAGCACACCCGCGCGCTAGCGCGCGCGCGCACGGCCTGCCGCTCCTTCGCGTCGTCCCCGCGCGACTCCGATCGTGTTTTCGCGGCTTTCCCGCTCGATGTTCAACGCACGCTTAACGCCGCTAAGTGCATGTCCCTTTTTCACTCCGTGCACATTTGAACGTTGCGAAGTCCGCGGCGCGCGCAACTGCTAACTTCACTTTCTCTCTTAAAGATTGCAGGTTTCGTACATTGCAATCTGGAACGCTAACTGCCCAAACTGCCCGAACTGCCCGAAGGGCGAAGCCGTCTATTCAGAAAGTGGCGATCCGTGTGCTCACGATCAACGGTCGAGATCGGCCTGTCAGGTGGTTACGGTGGTTACGACGGCAAAATTACCGGGCCGCCCCTGGCCAAGTCTATAAAAAGGCCCATAAATCCTCATTTAGGGGGATCTGGAATTTTGGACCCGAGGGAGCTCTCTGAAGAAATCCCTCGAAGATCTCCCTCGACGTTCGAAGATCTCCTTCGGAGCTTGAAGATCTCCTTCGCGACTCGAAGATCTCCTTCGCCGCTTGAAGATCTCTCGCAGACTTCGAAGACTTCCCGAACCGACAAGCACTTAGTTTTTCTGAGAGGTGGTTTGTCACCCTCAGAGATTTTCGTTCACTTGCAATTGTAGCGGGAGCGGCCTGTCGCTCTTGGCATTCATAGCTCCACTTGTAACCGCCGAGTACTTAGTGAAATTTGGTCGGCGCTGATCCGACCACGTGATTTTTCACCCTTTCCGGGTTTTCCACGGTAAAACGCGCTCTTGCCATCTGTCTGTTCTCTCTGACTGTTTGCGCGCTCGGTTCACTCTCGGGCTAAGACGGTTCGATTCGCCCGGTCTGGATGAACGTTGAGCGACCCGCAACAAAAGTCGAGCATGATATAATAAGGGCTTTTAGTATATTTTTATTCAAATATCAAAGTGGAAACCTCGAGCGTGTTCTGTTCGGCTTTCTTACTGGGGTTCTAAGGGGCGATTGATTCATCTGCCCACCATTACTTTCTTGTTACGAGAGTCTCCACGGGATGACCGAGTTGAACTCAATTTTGATGGTGACTTGAAATGTCAGTCATGCTGCGCCAGTGCTGGATGAGTTATCAGGGATCATCATGGTCATGTCCGCTTGGCAGGTGTCATTCGCTTTCGTTGCTTATTCGTTCCTACTATTGAGTTATGTGCCGCATGGGATGGCCTTCCTCAGGCGATATTTGTTTTGGGGTTACAATGCATTGTTATCCAAGGTAACTCAATGATAGTTATTCGGTGGATCAATGATTCTTCTATCTGTACTAATAGCACAGTGATGCAAGTTCATGATATTAGAGATTGGGTCTCCGGTCTTTGTAATTGCAACAGCGAACATGGTTACTATCAGTGGCGGATCCATAAAATTATAAATGGGGGTGCACAAAAATTTTCTAAATACAAATGCTAGCGGGGTGAGTAGGGGAGTCGTGTGTCACATGTTGGAAATTAATTTTGGGGGTGCGCATAGCTGAATTTGACCTGCGTATAGCCAAATTTGGTCCGCGAATAGCCAATATTTGTCCCAAAACAAACTAGTTACGTGACGTGAGAACGCTTCCATCTTATCGGAGCTGTTTCTCACTCATCTGGCCACCGTTTTTGACATATAAGTAGTCAAAATTCATTGCTTCGGCGAGAGGAATCCAAATCCACTAACAATTTTGAAAAATAATGAGGGTGTCAGTGTCCCTCGGGCCCCCTTCTGAATTCGCCCCTGATTACTATGTTGTTAATAGTGTGGCGGACAGCTACGCTAATCTAGCTACTATCAAGGGATACTTTTCGTATGTCAATGTGAATCTCCCCTCTAAGATGATTGTATTCGTGGATGCTGATCACAATCAGTTTGTTCATGAGTGAGTTCGCTAGTTCTTAGGTGTTCCCATCTTACTAAAAAAAAGCTTTAGCGGTTGTTTCAAGTCTTGCTGCTATACTAGTCACGGTTGAATTGTAGACTCTTTACTATGGACTTGTTCTCTCTCTCTCTCTCTCCTCGCTTGTGTGTATGAATGACTTGAAAGCGGTTGTACTCTGAGCACCACACATTGAACTGGTAGTACATGGGGTGCAAATAAGTCGAGCTCAAGTTAAGCTAGAAAAATTCTCATACTTGAGCTTATTATTTTGAGCTCGTAATTCTTATATCGAGCTGCTCACTAGCCTCTTAACTCATGAAATTTATAATATAAGCCGGTGCTCTAGGTGCGTGTGTAGGTGCGTCACACACACACACACGTCCTGCGATTTTAAAAGTCGGTGCTCTGCTAACCTTGCACCTACGTCCTGCGATTTTAAGGTGGGGGTAACACACCTAGAGTAAGGTGCGGGGACCACTCCAGCCGTCCGTTCCCGCACAATGCTGACTGCCATGCGTCTGAACCCGCGCAACGCTAAATATTTTTTTTGTTTAATATGGATTTTTGATGGGCATCCAATCGTAAATCAGACGGCTGGAGTGATCGCAATGCTTTACTCTGTGTTACCCCACCTAAATATTGCTCCTCAAGCCAGGGGAAATTATTTTTGTCCGATAGGCGGACCTAGAGGAAGGTCCGCTCGGCTCCCAAAAAATTGATTTTAATACTACCAAAATTTTTTTTTCTAAAATAAATTATAAAATATTAATTATGATTTTTTAATCGATTTTTTTATAAAAAATTCTGCTGGATAATGCGCTTTTTAAAATCCGATCGAATATCATTTTATGAATTTTTTTAAATCATGAATTTTGCCGTCGGTCACATCATGTGTGATAGCAAGCGGACCAAAATAGAAAGGATGTCAAAAAACTGGTTCAAACAAAAATCTTATCCTCGGGCCTCGGCATAGTAGATCGTCTGCCACGTGTCGCCCGTCCTGGAGTTCTCGGAGTTCTTAAGAGTAAATCACAAGAGAATATAAAACACATCCCATAAACCAGCCCCAAACCATGGCCGCCGCCGCTGCCGCCGTCCTTTCTCCCAACAGCTTCTCACTCTGGAAATGGAATTCTCAAGCGAACGCTCGTCGGAGAAGACCGACGCCGCTCCTAACGAAAGCGCAGACGCAACAGGAACTGGACCTGGAAGAACCAGCGATATCTCCATCCGAAGAACAAAAGCAAGCCAGCCCTCCGCCGCAGGGGAAGGCGGCGCCAAGGGTTGAATCGCTCCCCCGGCAGCCATTTGCGAGGAGCAAGAACTTGAGCCAGGATTACGGCGGGCAGTTCCTGAGCTCCACCACCCGGCATGTCCGGATCTACGCCGCCTACATCGACCCGATCACGCATGCCTTCGATCAGACCCAGATGGACAAGCTCACCCTCATCCTCGATCCGACCAACGAGTTCGTGTGGACTCCTGATACCTGCCAGAAGGTCTACGCCTACTTCCAGGAACTCGTTGATCATTATGAGGTATGCGTTCTTCCAGTGTCTGTTCAGCATTTTTTTTTTACTTCTTCATCACTGTAAAGTTCTATGAATCCCCAATTAAATCTTAAATCTTCAATGCCAAACAAAAACTGAAAACTAATCCAATCAGCAACTGTGTTTGGAGTCAAATTCTCCTTTTAACCATTTTAGTATTGGAATATTAGAGTTTGGGGATGTTTGATGTTTTTGGGTGCTCTTCCTCGACATCATATCTTACTTTGTATATTTCCGCCGGAAGATTGTGAGAGTGAGACTGACGGAGCTAGCTGTGTTGAGTGACAAAGAGCTATATGGCTTCAGAACTAGATTAGCATATTTGAATTCTCATAGATCGTTATAGAGAACGCGAGAGCGAACAATTGTAGATAGGGACCTCCCCTGCGAGTTTGCATAATTACAGGAACCTCCCCTCGATGTTTTGAAATTACAAAGACATCCCTTACAAGTTTGGTCTGTTTACAAACTCCCCCTTCCGTCAACGAAGTCATCTCGAGCTGAAGCCCCATCGTCATCAGAACAGTCGTTGATGCCCTATTAGCAAGTCCCTGTCGAAGTCGCAGATGCCCTACTCCGTTGCCCACGGATTCTCAAGCGGAAGCACTACCAACCACACGCGTTGGTGGAAGCGTTGGGAGTTGGCGTGGTCTAGTTGAAAATGAAGATCGGCTTTGTTTTTTTAGGGTTATACTATAATTTATCCTAAGAGTTGTATTTTTTTTTTTTTTAAAGAGAGGGTAATTTGGACTTTTTATAAAAAATTGTTTAGAGTTTTACATAAGGGGGAGTTTGTAAACCGACCAAACTTGTGGGGAGGTCTTTGTAATTTCAAAACATAGAGGGAGAGGGGGGGGGGGGGGGGGGGGGGTTACTGTAATTATGCGAACTCCCAAGGGCGGCCCCTGTAATTAACCCTACATATGTATATAAAAGGATTCTAGCACTACAAACACATGATAAAAATATCAAAATGTCTTGATTATATTTGAGAAATTCGATTGGCAAAAGAAAGGGCTTTTCTTCTCAAACATTATCTTGGGTTTTGCAACTTCAAATCTTTAATTAGTTTTCATTTAAGGCATGTAAGCAATAGTGCTCTGATACCCCTAATCAGCCGCCCGTTAAGCTATTGCGAATACACAATCACATATAGTAGTTAAGCTAATGTGAATACGCAACCACATATAGTAATTGCATGGGAAACATAATGAAGATAAAAAATAAAGAGACATACTCGCTATACCAACTCTTAAGGGAAGATTCTCCTTAAGAGTTCATATATCTCTTAAGAGACTCAAACTAAAGCTAATATCCAAAATGAAAGTAATTCTCCAACTAGGGGCTACTTATATAGGAAGGAGACCTCGTTATAAGACAAAAACATACTAAAAGATAAAACACATAATTAATTAAGAATGCAATCTTATCCGTAGAACGTAACTGCATTTTTGAGAAAACTCTATCAAAGTGAGGATGATCGTCTGAGCGCCCTAGACTTCAAGTATAAAATGGCTTCTTTGCATCTCACTTCTGTAACTGAAAAGAAGTAGTGAAAATCCTAGTGGGCCGTGGACGTAGGCAAGGTTGCCGAGCCACGTAAATCTGTGTTTTTTCTGCGTTGATTTCTTGTTCTTTCTTCGTTGTTTTCGATCTTCGTTCCTAAGACATATCACTTGTCCGTAAAAGCATATAAGAATGATAAGCTTTGTTATAGCAAAGACATGTACCTCTCTCAAATTCTAGACAAAGTTTAGGACACTGGCATTTAATAATTAAAAAAAAATTAACATTTCAAAAAGAAGCAGAGCATTGAATCACATAACATAAGAATATCGATGATTCGCCACAAAAATAAGATTACGTCCATTGGCGACGACAACAACAGTGGCTTCACTATTTCGAATTATGGTTATATAAAGTTCCACGCACACAAATCCTACAAGTTGCTGGTTTATATTACATTCCACAATATAGATGAATTTTCCTAAGGCTCTGTTTGGTGCGGCGTTTTTGCTCCGGTGAGTTTGGACAAAAACGCCACAGTCATAGAATGCATGCTTGGCATGACATCGGTTGAGATCGCCACCAAGAAAAGAAAACTAGTTTTGAACATAGAAGTCAATGAAGCTCATTAGGTGAGGTCGGGCGTTCACGAACGACGGTTCATAACCACAGCGTTCGCGACCGCTACCTTCGTGCCAAACTAAGCCTACGTTTTCATAGTGAAATTTATCAAAAGAAACCTGAAAAACAAAGACACAACAATGTGTTCACATGAGACATAAACTGAAGAGAATCACCGCGTCAAACAATTTATAATTCAGAAACCATCACCGTCCGACCTGAACTCATTACAGATAATTCAAAATCAGTCCATTCCCAGAATCGCAGAGTAGCCAACCTCTCTTACAAAATTTACTTGCAGAATTTTCTCTCATTAAAAAATAGCTTCAACTGGTATCATTCTCAAGCTAAACTGAAGATTCAGCACGCACATATGCAAAAACTTTATAAATTCTGCTTCTCAAACGCAGATTTTACAAAACTTTGTTAATTTTTGTTTCTGTTATATATATATATATATATATGAAGGGAGCTCCCCTTTCAGAGTACACTCTCCGGTTGATTGGCTCAGACATTGAGCACTTGATACGCAGAATGCTTTACGATGGGGAGATCAAGTACAACATGAATGCCAGCGTTCTGAACTTCAGCATGGGGAAGCCCCGAGTTAAATTCAATTCAACCCAGATTCAAAATGTACAGTAATTCTCAGAAAATTATATGAACTCATCATAAATCTTTTCTCTTATTATGCATATATATATATGATTACAAGTGTATTGAAGAAAGATTGGGGTTGTTTGTAGATAAAATTTAGGAGTTTGTGATAATCTGTCATTTGATGTTAACACTGCGAAAACAAGAGGTCATCATAGTTCCTTTGATTGAGTTCTCTCTATTGTGGGATGTGTAACGACCCATGCCCTCCTCCAATCGGGACAACGTCCACCGAGAGCCTTGTCTGGCGTCGTATCGGGCTGCAATCAGCTCAATTGGTGATGAGAAATGAAAAAACTCCATAGTTAAGGGTGCTTGGGCTAGGGTAGTTTCGGGATGGGTGACCTTCTGGGAAGTCCCCGTACTACCCCCTTAACTGGAGTTTCCTCATCAAAGGGAGGCCGCGCCCTCCAACAACCCGTTGTGCCCTGTGTAAGACTAGAGAGGGGTTGGGTGCTTGGGCTGCAGCTCGGTACGACGTCAGGAAAGGCTCTCGGTGGACGTTGTCCCGATTGGAGGAGGGCCTGGGTTGTTACAGAATGTAGGATAAATAAAGATATGTGTGTGTGTGTGTGTCTGAGAGAGGCAAACTTCTTGCCTCCTCTCCCTGGACTTCGATACGGAGATCAAAAATGTTCTCCGGGGAGAGAGTTCCCCACTTCCTTTCGATTTTTTCGCCGGTTCCTTCCTCCACGCGGCAGACTGGCAGGGGACACAGACTGCGATTTCGGAGCGGGGCCCAGAGAGAAAAATCTTTCCTGAGAGAGAGGGAAGAGGCTAAAAAGGAGGGATTAGAGAAAACAAGAGTTGTGCAGGGGGATTAAGATTTCATGGGCAATTGTGAGAGACGTGAATATTATGGGGGCGTCATTAGAAAAGCGGAGTTGTTTGAGAAAGTGGGAATGTCAACCAACTGGGTGTGTATTCTAGAGGTATACATATACGCTCGAGATGTGTCTGGAGGAACCAAGATTGCGAGCCATCCAATTGTTGCTTCTTCAAACATCATTTTGATGATTGAAATTCATCGTGCAACTCAGTGAAATCATCTTGAATCTCATTGTTCTTCATGAATAGCTGAAACTTGAATTTGGATTTCATTCAGTCTAGTCGTAGGTCGAGGAGAAACTCGGGAGGTCGGTCGACAAAAGCACCAAATTGTAGGGGTGTAACATGGCTTCGCCGGAGAGCCCTTCATGAAGAATGAGATTAGAAGGGGACAGAGGGAAAGCCAAAAAACAAAGGAGGCAAGGGAGAGGGGATACTTGAAAATAGATTTCTTGCCCTAATTTTAGTTGGGATCCTTTTTGTTCTCATATATGCATTTGCATTTCATGTTGCTTCATGTATGATGCTATTCGAATGGGCCCGACCATACGACTTGTCGGTTGGTGTTTTGCGGGGTATATTTGACCGGACAATAATATTTTTCGTTAGTGTTCTCTCGACTTTATTACTATGCTCCGTAGGGTTCTCCTTGATCACCAATGTATGAAGTGCATGTCTTCCTGTTTCGAAATATTCGATAATTGTTGTCTATGAGTTTATATTCACTTTGTGCCTGATTTTCTCTTTCCACTTATTGACTCTCTCCTTTCATAGGATTTGCAATTTCAAGCAAATTCAAGCTCATTCAAAATTGAAGAAATTCAAATTAATCGAAATTAGACTCAAATTTTGAGTTTGAATCGATCTCAATGTTGAAATTTGTGAGCTATAAGTGATCAAGAGATTAGTCTTACTGTAAACATAATATGAACTTAATAGACTGCATATTAAGAACTTACGGAAATTGGATAAATGATTGTGTTGATTTTATTTATATTAGATATAAATGAAAACCAAGTCAAAAAATGTGAATTTATGATATTTAATTAATTGATAATTAATAAAATAGTGATCGTGGCTGGTTACTCGTCGAATTGTATTTGAAATGATAGTTTATCCTATACTCGACGTACGTTGATTTGAGGAATTAACGTCTGCCGAATTGATTTGTGGTTAGGAACTGAAGACCAAATGTGGAGTTGAATTCGACGCACATCGATTTGGAAAATCGGCATGTCATAACTCGATTAGAATTTGGCGCACGTCGATTTGAAAAATTGTCGTATGTTTATTTGGGCCGAATTCTGAGTTCGACGAATTTTTCACTATTTTCCCAGTAATATAACTTCCACTCCTTCACGATTTTTGAAATCTCTCTTTACTCTCTCTAATATAATAGGGGCAGTTTGAGAAACCGCTAAGGCATGTGAAGAAAATGTGCAGAAACTACTAGTTTTAGTTTTGACCAAAATCTTAAGAAACTGCATCTTCTCTTCTCGTTGAGAACATGGAGATCTTAGAAGAGAGGAGGGAACAAAGAAAAGTCTCTGCCAATAAATGATACTAGTATTTCATTTTAACTCCGAGACCGTTGGACGGACCGTGTGGTGTTTCCTGCATTCGTGTGAATACTTATAGAGACGTGTATTTCATTTCGCGTTTTGGTTCTCAAAACCATCCTATTCACGAAATCTGATTTCGTCGCATGTATCTGCTTAATCTTCTTGATTTACTCCTTTGCATGATTCCTTGACATGAGTTTTTCGTATTTCACTGTACATTTGATGTTCAATGAAAACCCAACACCCGACCCTTTCAAATATCTTCATTTCCTTGCAGTGGGACAATAAATTTTAAAAATAAGCTTATAAATTAATCATTATCAACTATATAAGAAATCTCATTATCAGTATGACTTGATATTAGCACCTCCAAACCCACACTCCACCATCTTCCCGCATGCAGTCAGCAATATGACTTGATGTTCTACGATTTCCCCGCAATCTCACATGGCTCGGAAATCTGTATGCAACTCTGAAATCCTCGGCGGATCGAAGTTGTCGGCGGCAACGCCTGAGGTTCTAGAATTACTCTGCAAGCTAATGGTTTTGAAATCCTAGTCCTCACCACGTCTATCTCGCTCCCCCTCTCTCTGTATGCGTCTTTCTTCTACCGCGCGACGCATCCAAGCTCTTACCCATCACCATCATTAATCGTTAATTGTTTGCGACTCAATGGAGCTTATAAAATGTTTGTTCAAATTCATCATGTCCGCTTGCTTCCAAACTATAAAATGTTTTGCAACTAGATGTTGGTTCAATTGCTTTTAGATTAAGCAATGCGCACAATGTATTTGTTGTTAATGTTTTGCATATAAGTTGTTTGTTCAATCATTTTAAAGCACGCGAGGTGTTTGTTCTACGTCGCGGAGTATGACTCCTCGTCTTCCGTTATTATATTCTTTTTATTGGCACATAGTACATTGTATATTAATCTTAAGATTAGGCAATTGTTATTCGCAAATCATAAATGTTTATCCGCAGACCAATTTTCCCCGCACTTTATTTGAGTTTACAATTTGTTATCCGCATACTAATTGTAAACTTGAGCCGTCAATGTCTTCATTCTCCTTAGTAGGGCCCAACAACGAAGGAACATCTCTGACGACATTTTGAGCTCTTCAATGTGTGCACAGATCATGATTCATAAAATGAATGCGCGGATAGAGACCGAGTTGAGGAAGAAAGACGATTTCTTCGTTGTTCATGCGATTTCTGTTTGTTTGAGAATATTTAGGTAGCCAGGAATTGTTTGGGAATATTTAGATAGCTAGGGTTACTCTCTCCCTGAGGTGAGGAAAGCGAAGAGGACGACTAAACTTTTTTTTTTAATTTTTTTTATTAATTTGTGGATAACAAAAATATCTGTGAATAACAAATTTGACTTTCTTTAGTGAGCTGAGAATAGATAAAATCTGTGAATAGATAAACCCCTGCCTGAGATTATTTTAATTTATTCTTTAATTTTCAAAGCCTTATATAATAATGCTATGTTCACAAATCCACGTGTTCTTCGAGTTAATTTACGAAAAAGAAAAGAAAATATCGTAAATTGTGTTTTAACTTATTCAGAGTCTGTTTGGCATAACGTTTGCCCCAGCAGAAAAATTATATTTCGAACAAGATGAGGTGTTCATGAACTGCAGTTCATAACCACCGAGTTCAACACCACAACCAAACCTTACGATTTGATCATTAGTCTAATTAAATATTTATAGCTTTTATGAAATGGATGAATCAAATAGTTTTGAAGGTAATTTGATAAGTTGTTTCTTGATCACAGCGCAATAGCAAAGTCTCAAAAGCTAAGGCTTCGTTTGGTACAGTGGTGGCGATCATGAACGTGGTGGTAAAATCGTCATTTATGAACGCCCATCTAAAGAACTTCATCCACTTGAACATAAAAGTGGATGAAGTTTTTTAGGTGCCCGTTCACGAATGACGATTTTACACCACGACCACCGCGCCAAACGAAGCCTAAATGTAATTTGCTTCTAGCATCTCTCTTATAAACATATTTCTTTAGGATTTTCGCCGCGCTTCATCGCTAGCTCACATTCCCAACATCGATATCAACATTGCTCGGCGAGTGCCCTCGAGCGATGTTTGGCGAGCGTCCTCGGGTTATGTTTAGGGTTGAAAGTTAAAAATAGAAACCCCTTAGAAAACCTCACCAATTTCGGACCGCAACGAACGGCTCGGTTGCAATGTGGTTTTCTCGATTGGAAACAACGCAGTGGGCAGTGCGGTTCGGTGCATTTCTCTTGTAGACATATTTTTAGATTGTTCGCCATGCTTCATCGTTAGCTCACATTCCCAACATCGATATCAACATGGCTCGGCATGCAAGTGTCCTCGAGTGATGTTTGGCGAGCGTCCCCTTTGATAGAGCTAGTGCTCGAAGCATCCGAGTGAACATCAAGTTTGGAATGAACTACCCGTTGCCCCCAACGGGGGTATTTATAGGCGTAACCTTAAATCCCCGACGACCCGTTAACGGACCCGTTAGGGTTCCGTTAAATACCCGATACAACGCTAAATATACCTTAACATTCTCCTCCTATATTGTAGCAATTGTATCACATAATGGGTTAATCAAAACATATAAGTTAGATAACGACAGAATGAGTTTCAGATTAAAAACAACAAGAGTTTTAGATCAAACATCTAAACTCAAACAGGTTCCAAACATGCAAAAGCAAAAAACAGAAGCAAGAACAGTAATCTGAAAACAAAACTCAAACTAATAACAGAACGGTCTACTCAGACAGTAGATCATCTGCATCCATGTCGAAATCCACTTTCTCTCCTCCAGACTTCAATTGATCTGCATTTAAACATTTGAATGTCATGAGAACAAACTCAATGAATCCATACATATGCATATCAAAAGTAAAGTGATTAGTTCTTACAATTTAGAACATAATACTCTAACTAGGAAGAAAGACTCACAGGTCCGCATCTCTTATCTAATTTACACAAAATTAGAAATTTGGTTTCATAGAACCAAGCTATGTTCCTTCGATTATTAAGATTATTACCAAACGTTTCACAATTGTATTATATCATCAAGTTTGGAATGATACAACAAGTTGTGACCAATATATCATCAAGTTTGGAATGATATAAGTAATGATCATAATATCAGGACGCATATCATCAACTTTAGTATTCGTTTTTGGAATGATACCCAATTCAGCCTTTGAAATGAAATAGTTGTGTAAGTCATCAAGTTTGGAATGACTAGCAACTAAACAATCTCGGGCTTTCATCAAGTAACATCTGGAATACTTCAGTGTACTCAGTCTAGATGAGTGAATGTAGGCAGACTCGTTCTAAAATCTTAAACAAACATAGGTATTAAGTCCCACTAAATAGACTTTAATCTCATATCCCCCGATGTTTTAGATGTAAGAACCTTGCATAAGCCCTTGGTAAGGACAGCTGCTACATTATCTTTTGATCTCACGTCCAAGAGGGAAATGATCCCTTGACTGGTGAGATAGGTCAACCAGGCCTGTTTCATCCGTAGTTGCCTTCGCTTACCATTGAACAGGGAATTAGTTGCAATGGTTTTTGTGGCTTGATTATCACAAAATATCGAGATAGAGTTCATTTTTAGACTCGTCATTGGAATATCCATAACCAAATCTCTGACCCACTCTGCTTCTTCGGCAGCTGAAGCAAGAGCATAAAGTTCGGATTCCATAGAGGATAGTGTTATACACGTTTGCCTCTTAGATTTCCAAGCTACTGCGGCTCCTCCTAGGGTAAACACATAACCACTAGTGGACCTACTATCACCAACGTCTGAGCACCAGGAGGCGTCAGAGTACCCTTCAAGCACAGGAGGGTGTCCACTGTAACATAAAGCATACTGCGCAGTATACTTTAAGTATCGCATTAGCCTTTCCAAGGCGTCCCAGTGGTCCTTTCCAGAGTTACTAGTGAATCTACTCAACATGCCGACCGTAAAGGCTATGTCGGGTCTAGTGCAGGTAGTAGCATACATGAGACTGCCAATGAGTTTGGAGTAATCCAACTGTCTAATAGGTGAACCGTCATGAGGTTTCAGTCTATTATTATAGTCGTATGAAGTCTCAATGTGCCTGCACTTATCATAACCCCACTTCTCTAGTAGAGTTCTGATGTAGTGACTCTGGCTGAGGGTGATACCCTTATCCGTGAAGGTCACTTCCATGCCTAGGATGGTTTTCACCACACCTAAGTCAGTTATGCTAAATTTTGACTTCAAGGTAACCTTAACGTCTTCCACCTCAGACTGATCGGTACCCAGAATTAGCATGTCATCAACATACAAGCAGATTATAGCGACGGAGTGAGGACTTGTCCGTATGTACAGACATTTATCTGAAAGGCTGGATTTAAAATTCATGCCTTTTACGCAAGTGTCAAACTTCTTGTGCCATAGCTTTGGTGCTTGCTTCAATCCGTAGAGTGACTTAATCAACTTACAGACCTTGGTGTCGAGACCTTGTACGACAAACCCTTCAGGTTGACGCATGTAGATCTCTTCAGTTAGATCTCCATTTAAAAATGCAGTCTTAACGTCCATCTGATGAACGACGAAACGTTCAATAGATGCGATAGCGAGAAGAACCCTGATCGTTGCAATGTGACAAACATGTGAGTATGTATCAAAGTAGTCAACCCCACTCACTTGAGTGAAGCTTTTGGCAACTAGACGGGCTTTGTACTTAGCGATACTCCCATCTGGATTCAGTTTCTTCTTAAGAACCCACTTGCTCCCAATGATTTTAGCTCCTTTGGGCAGGTCGACTAATGTCCAAGTTTGGTTCTCCATGAGAGAGTTCATCTCATCATCAATGGCTTCTTTCCATAACAGGGAATCTCTGGATCGCATCGCTTCCTGATAGGTGGATGGATCAGCTTCAACGTTGTAAGTTACAAAATCTGTACCGAAGCTTTTAGGAACACGTTCCCTATTAGATAGCCTAGTGGACTCTAGGGCACTAGTGTGAACCCGCTCAGTGTCAGGGAGTCGTAGTTTCGTCCCAACGAGGGTATCAGAACTGGTGTCTGGCAGACCTGGAAGAGTCAGATTCTTATCTCTAAGAAACTTGTCCTCAAAGAACACAGCATCTCTAGACTCAATAACCGAGTTGGTAGAGAGATCTAGAAATCGGTCTGCAGCATTATCCACCGCACATCCTAAGTAGACACAAGTGTTCGTCTTAGGTCCTAACTTAGATATCCTTATGTCAGGTATCCTAACATAGGCGATACAACCCCAGGTTTTGAGGTGATCAAATCTGGGCGGTCTCTTAAACCAAAGCTCATACGGGGTTTGCTTCAATTTAGCATGAGGAACCATATTTAGGATGTGATTCGACGCGAGGGCTGCTTCTCCCCAATAAGCGGCAGGCATACCGACAGTCAACAACATAGAATTCAAGATTTCTGTTAAAGTTCTATTTTTCCGCTCGGCAATACCGTTTGACTGGGGCGAATAAGGGGCAGTGGTTTCAGGTATTATGTCATTGCTGGCAAGAAAATCCCTAAACTCACCCGAGACATACTCGCCTCCTCGATCACTCCTAAGTCGCTTAATTTTCAAATCCAATTGGTTCTCAACCGTATTTTTGAAAATTTGAAATTTCTCAAAAGCTTCATCTTTGGATTTTAAGAGATAAATGTGAGTATATCTAGAGAAGTCGTCGATAAAAGTTATCATGTACTTCCGACCACCACGTGTGACAAAACTCTTATAGTCACAAATGTCGGAGTGTATCAACTCTAGTAAACGTGTGCTCCTAGACACCTGACTGAATGGTGTTCTAGTTATCTTAGTTTGAGCACATATCTCACATTTGTCAAATTTGCTTTTAGTGTCTAAGGGGATGTTGTGAGTTCTAGCTAGCAAGAGTAGTTTTCTATAATTGACATGTCCTAGTCTTGCGTGTAAAGTCTTAGGATCTATCAAAGTAGAACTAACCTAATTTGACTACTTCGTTTGCTAGACTCAACTGATACATTTCGTTGACTACGTACGCACAACCAAAATAATGTGAGTTGACCATTAAGGTCACCCTACCGCCACTAATGTTAAAGGACATACCTGCATCGCTTAACAAACTAATCGATATTAAATTAGCAGCTAATGTAGGAATGTATTTAACATCTTTCAAAATTAAATGAGTACCTGAAGAGAGTAGCAGATCCACGGTCCCGGTCTGGAGTACCTCAGCAGTGGCTCCATTTGCCACTGTAACTGTCTCAGAGGCTGAAATGGCATCCTTCAGCAGAGCGGAGTTGTTGCAGACGTGGCAGGTCGCCCCCGAATCCAACCACCAGTCAGTACTGGCCTGAACGTTCCCAACCTTAGCAACAAAGTGGGAGGGCGCAGTCTGATTGAGCATATGTGCTCTGTTATCAGGCTTTGGTGGGTTAGCATCGGGCTTCTTGGGTTGCCTGCACTCAGAAGCGCAGTGACCCCACTTGTTGCAGTTGTAGCACTTGCCCTTGAACTTCTTGATCTTCTTACTGGTGTCTACGACTGCGGGTGCACTAGGGGGAGGTCGAGTTCGATCAGATCGAGGCTTCCTTTTCGGGAGTGTGATCATATTAGCAGCAGATTGCTGCTTGCTCACCACCTCCTTTACATGTCTTGTCCGATTCTCATCCTCAATGCAGATAAACCGCTTGAGGTCTTTCAGACTGACCTGAGTCTTCTTGCGATACATCTCTGCCTTGAAAGAGTACCACGCTGAGGGAAGCTTGTAGATGATGGCACCAGCAACGAACCCATCTGGCAGAGGGACACTTTCACTGTTGAGCTTGGCTACCAAATTTTCCAGGTCTGCAATCTGGGGAAGGATTTCCCTGTCCTCAGAGAAGGTGAATCCCATGAACTTGTCCACCAGATGCGTCTTGGACATATTCTCCTCCTCTTTGAACTGATCTTCCAGCGCATTCCAGATCTCCTTTGCTGTCTTCAATTTCCCAAACGTCTTGGCCAGTGAATTGGAGAGACAGTTGAGAAGATAATCACGACAGAAATCTTCATCGTTGGTCCACTGATCCTCATCGTCTCCTCCCTTGAAATCTGCGAAATCAGTCTGCAGTGTATAAAAGATATTCAGATGCTTCATACCGAACTGCGTGTTTCGCTTCCAAGTGCTGAATACGGAATGGGAAAACTTCTCCAGTTTGATCATCGACACAAGAGAGGAGAGGTTGTTGCCCTTTGAAAATGAGGCCATCTGGAGCACAGGAGCACTGGTACTGAAGAAGCACTGCACACTGCACTAAAGCAGCAATAAGGATCGGCTTCACTGTTGAAAACTGCGTTCGACGAAAACTTGGAGTTCGTCGAACCGTGGTCGAAGAAAGCAGGGAGCTCGACGAACTGATCTGGGGCGGCCTCCGTTCGACGAAAACTTGGAGTTCGTAGAACCGAGTTCGACGAAAAAATGGGAGCTCGGCGAACTGAACCTGGGCGGCCTCCGATCGACGAACCAGTGAGTGCTCGACGAATGAGCGTTCGACGAAAGGCGGGGCGGTCGACGAATTGTCCCTGAGTGGCTTCCGATCGACGAACCAACGAGCGCTCGACGAATGAGCATTCGACGAAGGCGGGGCGTTCGACGAAATGTCCCTGGGCGGCCTCCGATCGACGAACTGGCGGGAAAACTTCTTTCTCCTTCGTCGATGAGGGCAAAGCAGCGGCGGGGCGGCGCTGCACTGAAAAGGCGTGACTGAATCGACAGAGACCACAGAGAAGAGCGACAACTCCTTCTACTGTCGATCGACGGCAGGCGGCGACAGATCTTTGTCTAGCGGCGCACGCACAGGAGCGGTTACGACTAGGGTTCGGCGAAGAGATCTTGCGAAAGCAGAATGAACCCTATCTCCTTTGACAGCGGCGACGATCTTCCAATCGACGACGGCGAACTTCCCTCACTTGCGTCAGTGAACTCGACGGCGAAAGAACAAACACCCGACGGTTACAAATCCACCGAACAACAAGCAAGATGGAGAGCGCACTCCTTCAGTCGCACGAAGCAGAGAACGGCGAAGATCTACTTCGTCGGAGGGGAACGCGCAGGAGGGGAGGCCGGAGGCTCCTACAGTCGAGCGAGCGAGAGAGGAACGACGGCGATGTACGCGATTTCCAGCACGCGCGCGCGAGAGAGCGTCCGGAGAGGGGGGCTAGGGTTCACGGGCGGTTTCAACTTCGAGAATGATAGAGCGAGTGCTCGAAGCATCCGAGTGAACATCAAGTTTGGAATGAACTACCCGTTGCCCCCAGCGGGGGTATATATAGGCGTAACCCTAGATCCCCGACGACCCGTTAACGGACCCGTTAGGGTTCCGTTAAATACCCGATACAACGCTAAATATACCTTAACAATATTTAGGGCTGGAAGTTACAAATAGAAACCGTAAAAAAACCGCACCGATTTCAGACCGCACATAACGGTTTAGTTGCGTGGATTGCAAAACAGCACAATGGGCAGTGGGGTACAATCCACTTCTCTTGTAGACATATTTTTATACTTTTCGTCATGCTTCATCGCTAGCTTACATTTCCAACATGGATATCAACATTGCCCCGCCGGCGGCATCGAGTGATGTTCATCTTCATTGCTTAATTATAGGCTCCGTTTGGCACGACGTTGGCGGTGGTGAACACGATGGCGGTCGTGAACGCGGTGATTATTAACTGTCGATCGTGAACGCCCAACCTCACCTAAGAAACTTCATCCACTTTTATGTTCAAAACTAGTTTTTTTTCAGTTGCGTTCATAACCATTGTCTTGTCAAACATGCATGCATTCTATAACGATATGATGACATTTTTATCCAAACTCACAGGAGCAAAAAAGGAGCACCAAACCGAGCCATAATCTGTACTCCTAAAAAATATTATTTCTTTAGGGTAATGATATGGGCTGGCCGTTTTTGGCTATTGGCAAACCAAGAATTTGAAAATCTAAGCATTTTTTCTCCTCCTCATTTCCACTAAGGGCAACCCGATCATTTCTTCTACTGAAACCGATGGAATATGCTGTCGGTGGCGAGCTTTTCGAGTTATTCTTCCACTCAACAAAGATTCCGCCCTCACATTTCCTTATTCAGGTGTAGCCTTAGGGGACTCGCAGTCCATCGTCACTTCGTTCCAAAAAGGAACGTATCAACTGGTATCACAAGATTTGTTCCTCCGGCCGCCACTGATTTCATGTCGATACTCCGGGACCGTCACATCACCTTTATCCTGGAGGCCTTCGATTGTCTTCATAAGTCATTTGCCCGCCTGTACCAAAAGATCGATGCGCTCCCGCTCGCTATACCGCCTTAGCCGCCACCAACAACGCCAACGCCATCGTCGTCGCCGCCAACGTCATCGTTACCGCCGCCAACGTCATCGTTGCCGATGCCAACGTCAATTTGGTTTGACATTAAAAATCTCGGTCTGACATAAACATTCTCGATCTTTCATTAACCTTAGAGCTGCCACCACCCTTTCTTTATCAGAGAGAATTTTCTGTACGTGTAACGTTCCTAAAGGATGGTACGGGACAATATTTTTAGTTGAAATTGCGACTGTAACTGTATTCATAGTTATATTTACAGTCGTAAAAACATATGTAACTTACAACTGTAACTGCATTAAAAAAAATCATTTTTTAACACGTGTATTTTCAGACCGTAACATATACATTTGAGATCTTAAAATGATCATAAAAATAATTAAATTAATATTCTGTAATTTATTTTTTTAAAAATACTGTATTTTAGCCTACAAATACAATAAGCGCACCATCATTTAGATATGTTATGCGAAGTATTTTCCTCTTTATCATGCTCAACAAGTAGCATCTTCATAAAGTAAGCTATTAAGCTAAGTCTGAATTATTTATAAAAAAAATACATAAATTATATCAATCCATAAAATAAAATCAAAAGAAATCCTTTCTCAAATAAATAAAACGCAGTAATTTAAGGCAGTCCAAGTTGTCAATCCAGATCCAAAGAGCTCCAGAAACCCTAAACCCGTGCAACAAAGAAAAACCTAATAAGGAGGGGGAAACAAACCAGATCGCCGCCGGAACCCTAACTCCTAATCATAAACACCATCCACAATTAATGCATAATAGGATGGCAGATCAAGAGGGAAGCTGAATGAGAGAGAATGAGAGGTGGATTCAGCTTCTGATTTTGCGGATCTTGTT
This sequence comes from Dactylorhiza incarnata, assembly GCA_033032865.1. Classification (NCBI taxonomy): domain Eukaryota; kingdom Viridiplantae; phylum Streptophyta; class Magnoliopsida; order Asparagales; family Orchidaceae; genus Dactylorhiza; species Dactylorhiza incarnata. The sequence continues at coordinate 120,057 of JAWHQI010000310.1, read as the reverse complement.
CCAGCCCTTCTTGCAGGAGCTGCCCACCGCCTTCATCCCCTTGTTAATGAGACCCTTGATCTCCTTGGCCCGATCCTTGACCTGCTTCTCGAAGTCCGTCATGGCCGCTGTCGCCGGCGAGAGATTGATGAGAGTTTGCTAGGGTTGCTGGGAAGAAGACTGGGGAAGTGGAGAAGAGAGATTCGGCGGCTGCTGCTGCTGCTGCTGCTGCTCGGTCATTTCCGGATCTCCGAAAGCGGTTTTAATAAAGAAAAAAAAAAGATAAAGCAGCTGTTCCGTTAGTGGAAAGTATCGGAGCCACGTGGAGGAGAATAATTGGGAACCGCACCAGATCGCTTATTTTTAATAAAAAAAAATTTTGGCAAAAATGTTAAAACCCAATTTTTAGCTACGGGTGCAGAATTGATTTTGTACGGTAAAATATATAATTTTTTACAAAATAAAAAGTGAAATATTTATTTCTATTTTTTTTTACGATCATCTTAATTAATAAAAATTGTGAAAATATATTTTTCCCGAATAAATTACAACTCATGTATTTTTGTGGGGGAAAAATGTTCTAAAACATAGTTCATTGCAACTGTATTTTTAAATACAAATGTATTTTTGCAGAAAAATACAATCAAGCACCATGAAGATAGAACGATACCGTATAAAAAAATATTCCTTAACTTTACCTAAGATTTGATATCAGTCCCACTATTTTTTTTGTTGCTTTCGGACCCCAAACTTTTTAATAAATGTGAAATGGGTCATTTTACAACAGTCCGTTAATAGGTTAACGAAAAAGCTTGACATTCCGACGTCGCCGTCCTCATCAACATGGATGACTCCTACATCCAACTGACCGGGGTCAACATCCGGCATACCATCAACCGACTCATCCGCTCCGCCAAGTCGGACGACGATATTTTCATTCATTACAGGGTCATGGAGCCCGCCTCCTAGTCGAGCCAGACTAAGACGATAACACAGGGCACCACGAGTGCATCTTCCCTTGCGACATGAACCTCATACTCGACGAAGGCTTTCAGGTTTTCGCCGATAAACTACCCAGTGGCTACCGGCTGACCTTCAACGCCGACTCTTGCAACAACGCGCGACTCCCAGAGAACGCCAAAGAGCAGATCAATGAGATCGAAAAAAAAATCTTACAACTCCCAATGAGATCCGACGGTCATCAGGAGATTAAAATAAGGAACACATTTGAGCTTTGTCACGGAAATGGAGAAGCCGAGCTCAGCTCCATAGATCCATGGCGTGCAAATTCAAAAACTTGGACGAAATCACCAACTTCCGCTTTTCCGTTAACTTATTAACGGTCTGTTGTAAAAAAAAACCTATTTCACACTTAGCAAAGAATTTGAGGACGAAAAACTAATAAAAAAAATATTAGGGACTGATATCAAATCTTCGTTGAAGTTAAAAGATTGTTTTAACATTTTGCCTCTTTTTTTTCAAAAAGAATATGCCTCCACGAATCAAATGCGCTAATAATGGAAATGGAATCTTTATTTTTGTCTCTCTTTTCCGCTTTTGGGCATTTAGCCTTTATCTACTTTACTACTTCAATACTTCTTATGATATATATATATATATACTAGCAACTCTGCACGGGCTTCACCCATGCTCGCTGCTCCACGGCGGCCTTCGGACACTCGGCGGCCTTTGGCCGCCGCTCCTTCGTCCGCCCCGACGGCGCCCTTCGGCCCGTGCTAGCGGCCTTTGGCCGCCTCCGCACAGGCTATGCCAAAGCGGCCCGCCAAGCCGGCCCGGAGCCCCCCCCCCCCCCCCCGCTTAGACTACTACCAACCGCTGGGACGTCTGCGTTCGACGAACGCGTGCAGCCATTCGTCGAACGGCGGGGCCCCTGCGTTCGACGAACGGCGGCACGCCTGCGTTCGACGAACGGCAGCACGCCTGCGTTCGACGAACGGCGGCACGCCTGCGTTCGACGAACGCGTGCCGCCGTTCGTCGAACGGCGGGGCCCCTGCGTTCGACGAACAGCGGCACGCCTGCGTTCGACGAACGCAGGAGTCCACCCCCGACTGAGCCTACAGCCAACCGCTGAGACGTCTGCGTTCGACGAACGCGTACCGCCGTTAGTCGAACGGCGACACGCCTGCGTTCGACGAACGCGTACCGTCGTTCGTCGAAAGGCGGCACCCCTGCGTTCGACGAACGCGGGGCGCCGTTCGACGAACGGCGGCCCTCCTGCGTTCGACGAACGGCGGCCCTCCTGCGTTCGACGAACGGCGGCCCTCCTGCGTTCGACGAACGGTCAGGCTGGGGTGCAGATAGGATTCGGTTGGACCGGCAGGCTGGGGTTCGGATAGGCTTCGTCTCAACCGTCTGGGCCCACAACATATACATATGAGTACTCAAAGTGACCGCCAAAAAATTTTAATTACTATTTTATAAAAAAAAATCAAAAAAATATATTTATTTTAACCAAAAATTATTTTAAAGGAAATTTTATTAGGTAATGATAACCTATCATAGTAGGTTTAGGGGGTCTAGTAAAATTTTTTTGATTTTCTGAATTTTTTTTATTATTGGGATATAGTGTTATTACACAAATAGCCTTTATATTTTATAAATTTCTTTTTTTTTTATTATATACGTTAAGTAATTGGAGTAAAAGAATGAGGTTATATTTGGGCAATTTTGAATGTTGCACAAAATGCAACTTCTTGCATTTAGTAGTTAAAGATATATATATAAATAATATTACATAATATATAATATTATATATATAAGAGTGGCATGGCAAGGGGGCCGTGCGGGCGACGACATTCGACAGAGGCGGCGACATTCGGCAGGGGTGTCATTCGGCAGGGGCGGCGACATTCGGCGGGGTGACATTCGGCAGGGGCTGCGATTTTCTGCTGGGGCGATCTATATTTATATCCGTATATATAAAACTTAATTTAACTTTGTTCAACAAAATTCATATGGTGTGATGGTTGTCATCTTTGGTTGACATAGTGGAGACCTGAGTTCAATTCTTACCATTGACAAATTTTGTGAGATTAAAAAATAGGTCATATGACACTCATTTTTTAATAAATTTGGGGGTAAAATCATAATTTCATGTTGTAGGGTACTCTACACCTTCATTTTTAGGTCACCCCCTAGTAGGTTTAGGAGACCTATGAAAAAGTGGAGAGAGAGGGAGCAATTTGATCGGACGGCTGATAAAATATCATGCCAGATTCAACGGCTGTAATCATTTCAACGGTTTTAAAATTCATGAGTTTGATATTTCTTTATATGTGGTAGATATATATATATATATATTTATATAATATATAAAGCATTAAGATTTTCTTTTTCCTAGAGAGAGAAAACAAACACATGAGTATCCTAATCCCCCCACAACTATTCACCATTCAAACGTATGAATGATAATTCTATTTATGATTATAATTTACAATAAATTATTCTGAAAAATATCTATGGACTATATTATGAGAATAACACGTCATTGTAGTGTAATATCATTTAGATAATGACCGTACAAATATATTATTTATTGTTTGTCTCTCTATTGCTAACATGAAATAAAATACAAGAGCTAAAACAAAACAAAATAAACTTATGCTTCGGTTACTAATTTATGTACTATATTAAAATGTTATTAGCAAACCAGGTTATGCTAATAGTAAATCATGGTTATTAGTTAATTGTGTATTTTTAAAATAGCTATTAGCAAATTTTTTTATTATTAGCAAACCATCAAAAATAAATAAATGTTTCTAACATTGTTGGAGCATTTCCAAGCAAATTTTGAGATCGCATACTAGCAAATTTCGAGACCTGATAAAAGATAAAATTTTCTAGCATTGCTGGATACTCAAAATGAAGTAAATTTTCTAGCATCTAAAATTTCCTTCTTCATTCAAAATCACTTCTTCTAAAGCAGTGTTTTTAGAACTTTTAAACAAGAATGCATGGTAATGACAGAGCAAAAATTCATTCAAAATATTAACGAGACCAATCGAGAAATCAAGAAGACTCTTACTGTGATTTAGGATGAAGCTCGGATCTGGAAACAAGATTCATTCCAATCAAGGTGACTATGTCCAGGCATAGCTGAACACTTAAAACACTCATGGTCCGTTTCGCGCGCAGGTATTGACTTTGGTCAGAAAACCAGAAACGACAACAAACGAAGAACATACATAAGCCTAAGAGCTAGTAAACTTAGTGACGGCCTTGGTACCCTCTGAAACAACATGCTTGGCGAGTTCCCCGGGGAGAACGAGGCGTACAGACGTCTGGATCTCGCGGGAAGTGATGGTAGGCTTCTTGTTGTAACGGGCAAGGCGAGAAGACTCATCGGCCAGCTTCTCCGCTGGGGCCTTCTCAGACACGGTCTTCTTTTCCTCCGTTGCGGGCTTCTTATCGACGATTTTCTTTTCCGGGATTGACGGGAGTGGGGGAGGGGATTTTGCAAGGGGGAGGATTTTCGGGAGAGGCGGAAAGGGGAATAAGGGTTTGCTAATAGAGCCTTTTTAAGATTGGAAAAAAGCCCTAAAGTTATTGTGTTGGGGAGAATCCGTGAAACCATGACGGAGATGGATTCGCTCTAGTCGAAACATCGAGACGGAGAAAACATGAGCGGAAGCATACCTGAATCCATGTAGATGGATTATTGCGGTTACGGATCTTCCAAGTCTACAAGGTCCTGACGAAGAAGACGACTCCTCCTCTTGCTCCTTAGGCTCTCTCCAGCGATGGGATGCTAGAACTAATGAGAGTAAAAATAATAATGATGATACCTTGTGACCCGGGGACCATAACCTATTTATAACTAAACCTTAATACGGTCATTTACATTTAAGCCCATCATATAAATGTAAATAACACCCGGTATCCACACATTACTTAAACCGTCCATACAATATGAAACGTAATCGACCAAATTAATTAGATCACTTAAATTGGGTCGATGTTAATGACAGCCCCATTAACGAGCATAATTAACATATATGGCCCACATAATTATTATTTCTAACAATCTCCCACTTGGGCCAACATATGTTAAATTTATAACTGCGCATTATATGGTAACCTTATGAGCTCAAAAATTGCTGTCATTTCCGAAAACGTTTCTGTCCAATCTGGTCCATGATTGTACTAACATAGGATCAAAGAGATCTTTGCTACTATAATCGTAGATAGACCCATCAATGGTCACATATGTGTGCACAATCAATGACATAGATCAAGTATGGATGTGTGGCATGAAAATTACATGTAACGTGATCTTGACATGTCTACTTTCAACTGGTCCAACTTTAACTTTAGTGAGATCAAAATAATTAAATTCAGAGTGCAATAATGAATATTTTATTCTGCAGAATAATAATCATAAAATGTCATACAACAAATAAGCATCAAAATACAAACTCCCACTAACACAGCATATCCTCTAATAGAATGACACCCATATGAGCAGTGTGCTCGTGAAAGACCTTTGGTGTCAAACCCTTAGTAAGTGGATCTGCTAACATGAAGTTTGTCCCAATATGCTCTATAGACATATGTCCACTCTGAACTCTCTCTTTAACAACCAGGAACTTAATCTCTATGTGCTTAGATTTAGAGCTACTCCTGTTGTTATTGGAATACATCACTGCAGACTTATTGTCACAAAATAACTTGAGTGGTCTTTCAACACCATCCAAAATGCGTAGTCCTGTGACAAAATTTTGCAGCCATATTCCATGATTGGATGCCTCATAACATGCTATGAATTCTGCCGCCATGGTCGAGGAAGTTATGAGTGTTTGCTTGGCACTTTTCCATGATATAGCTCCTCCAGCCAAAACATATACATAGCCTGAAGTGGATCTCCTGCTGTCTTGACATCCAGCAAAGTCTGAATCAGAATACCCAATGATCTCCAGCTGATCAGACCTTCTATAGGTGAGCATGAAAGCCTTTGTCCTTTTCAGGTATCGCATGACCCATTTGGCTGCTTTCCAATGATCCATTCCTGGATTACTCAGATATCTGCCTAACATTCCAACTATGAACGCAATATCCGGACGCGTACATACTTGAGCATACATGAGACTTCCTACAGCCGATGCATAAGGAAGATTTTGCATCTCTAATTCCTCAGCTTTAGTTTTGGGGCATTGATTGAGACAAAATTTGTCTCCCTTAGCCACAGGGGTATCTCCTGGCTTACAATCCTGCATGCCAAATCTTTTGAGAACCTTATCGATATAGCTTTCCTGCGATAACCCAAGTATACCTCGAGTGCGATCTCGGTGTATCTGTATGCCTAGTACAAAAGAGGCGTCACCAAGATCTTTCATTTCAAATTTCTTTGAAAGAAGTTTCTTGGTCTCATGCAGTATATCTATATCATTGCTGGCAAGCAAGATGTCATCCACATATAAGATCAGGAAGATATATTTACTCCCACTAAATCTATGGTATATGCAATCATCTGCAACATTCATCTCAAAACCGAAGGAGATGACTACTTGATGAAATTTGAAATACCACTGTCGAGACGCTTGTTTGAGTCCATAGATGGATTTCTTTAATTTGCAAACATTTTGCTTTGGGTCTCCAGACTCAAAGTAATTTGGTTGCACCATGTAGATCGTCTCATCAATGTCGCCATTGAGAAACGCAGTCTTAACATCCATCTGATGTAGCTCAAGATCAAAATGTGCTACTAATGCCATAATGGTTCTAAAAGAGTCTTTCGATGAAACCGGAGAGAAAGTCTCTTTATAGTTAATGCCTTCCTTTTGAGTAAATCTTTTAGCGATAAGACGTGCCTTATATCTTTCAATATTACCCTTTGAATCTCTTTTGGTTTTAAATATCCATTTACAACCAATGGGTTTCACACCTTCGGGTAATGTGACAAGATCCCAAACGTCGTTGTCCTTCATGGACTTCATCTCTTCCTTCATGGCATCAATCCACTGTTGAGAGTTAGAACTCTGAATAGCCTGATTGAGATTGATCGGATCATCATCTAACATCCCTTGGCCATCTTCATGTTCTTGGAGAAAAATGATATAATCATCTGGCACCGCCCTTCTCCTTTCTCTAGTGGATCTCCTTAATGGCAATGGTTCTTGAGGTTGGTGAGTTTGTTCATTTGGAACTGTATGAGGAAGCTCTTCAATAATGTCTTGATCCGGATTTGTTACTGGAGCGATATCATCAGGAATGAAATCCTGAGTATTGTCAGTAACAACTGTAGGAAGAGAAATAAATTCCTCTTCAAAGACAAAGTCTCTAACCATATCTTCCCCTCCAAACTCAACATCTTCAAAGAACCGAGCATTACCAGTCTCGAAGAAAACCTTAGCAGTAGGATCATAAAATTTATATCCCCTGGATTTTTCAGAATACCCAACAAAATAACAGCTCACCGTTCTAGAGTCCAGTTTCTTTTCATTTGGCCTATAAGGCCTAGCCTCAGCTGGACAACCCCAAACCTGAAGATGCTTTAGGCTGGGCTTTCGACCAGTCCAAAGCTCATAAGGGGTTTTTGGTACTGCTTTAGTTGGGACTCTATTGAGGACATAAGCTGCTGTCTTGAGTGCTTCACCCTAGAGGGATTGAGGTAAAGAAGAATGAGCAATCATACTTCTCACCATATCCTTAAGCGTTCTATTTCGCCTCTCAGCAACGCCATTCATGGTAGGGGTACCAGGCATGGTGTATTGAGGGACAACACCGCACTCCTCTAGGAATTTAGCAAAAGGGCCTGGACGTTGTTCTCCTGATCCGTCATATCTACCGTAGTATTCACCACCACGATCAGATCTGACCGCTTTAATCCGTTTGCCGAGTTGGTTTTCCACCTCAGCTTTATAGGCTTTAAATACGTCCAGTGACTGTGACTTCTCATGAATAAGATAGATGTATCCATAACGAGAGTAATCGTCTATGAACGTGATATAATATTGTTGACCATTCCAAGAGGCCATAGGGAAAGGTCCACAAATATCAGTGTGTATCAGTTCTAAGACTTCCGTAGCTCTACTGGCACCTATCTTCCTTATGTTCGTTTGTTTCCCTTTTATACAGTCTATGCAAATCTTAAAGTCTGTAAAATCAAGGGAATCAAGAATTCCGTCTGACACAAGTCTCTCAATTCTCTGTTTGGAGATGTGTCCTAAGCGCTTGTGCCATAAAGAGGCGGAATTATGATCAATTAATTTACGTTTAGTACCTCTTGAATTAACATGCATTGTTTCATTATATAAAGCTATTGTATTAAGCAAATATAAGTTATCATTATTAGATAAATAACCAGTGCCAATAAGATTTGAAGTCAAAAGGAGACTAAATTTATTATTTCCAAAAGAACAATGGTAACCAAATTTGTCCAATATAGAAATAGAAATCAAATTACGTCTAAAAGACGGTACAATAAAAGTCTCAAACAAATCTAGATAATGACCAGTCTCTAATAATAAACGAAAAGTGTCTATAGCTTCAACTTCAACTGATTTGCCATCGCCCACAGAGATGTATCTTTCACCATCACTTGGCTTTCGGCAGCTCAGGCAACCCTGCATAGACACACTTATGTGAGTAGTAGCACCAGAATCTATCCACCAAGTGTGTTTAGGTACAGAAGTTAAATTAATTTCAGAACAAACTAATGTGAGAAGTGTACCCTTCTTAGCACGCCAGGCGTGGTATTTGGCACAGTCTTTCTTCACATGTCCACCACCCCGACAAAAGAAACAGGTGGAACCTTTATCCTGTTCCTTTTGTGGCTTCCTTTGTGGAGGTCCACTTGCAGCTTGCTTTCCTTTCTTCCTTTTCTGGCCTTTGTCAGAGGGACCCACTGTCATATGAGCACTTTCAGTCCTTTCTTGCTTCAATCTATCCTCCTCTTGCACACAATATGAAATGAGCTCATTAAGAGACCATTTCTCCTTTTGGCAGTTATAACTGACCTTGAATTGACTGAATTGTGCAGGAAGAGAAATCAAAACTAAATGCACGAGCAGGTCTTCCGACAGCTCTAACTTTAGTGCTTTTAGTTTTGAAGCAAGTAGGGATAATTCCATAATGTACTCACGTACATTCCCTTTACCCTTGTACCTCATGGAAACAAGTTTCGCAAGAAGCGTGCTTGTCTCCGCCTTATCGTTTTGTGCAAAGCGTTTTTCAAGGGTATCAAAGAATTCTAAGGCAGGGGTGTCGTCATCAGTGCCCCTGAAGGCTTCTGGAACGCCCCGCTTCATGATCATTAGACACATGCGATCTGAACGCTCCCACCTTTCATAATTCCGTTTAACCTCAGCGGAACTATCATCTGAAGGAAGTGTGGGAGATTCAGTCCTAAGCGCAAGATCTAAGTCTATACAACCGAGCACGATCATGATGCTTTCTTTCCAGTCTTTAAAATTAGTTCCATTAAGCATCGGAATTGAATTAATGTTGGCAGAAATCGTTGTAACGGAGTTATGAGCTGAAAAGAAAAATTATATAAATTAATTTGCATACCCACAGAAAATAAATTACACATCGCAATGCACAAATTAAAATTCATTAAATAATGGTGGGGCCCATCACAAGAGACCTAGCGGAACACCGACATTTAGTCTTTGGACAGAAATGTTGATTCCAAGTGATCCTCTTGGTGTAGTAATCAAATACTGACGATAATTCCTGTCAAACAGTAGGCCTTTCTTTGGACCGACATACTGCTCACATGGAGAATAAAATAATCGTCACATATTTATTACCACATGTGGACGCGCAATTCGGCCAAATATTAATCTTCCTTTGGGCCGATCAATATTCGCATGAATTACACACCCACTGCAATCTTAATAATGCTAAATTAAATTAATCTACACGAGAGAGCCCACTTTGGCGGGATGTCGTTTCAATTAATTTATTCGGCAAAATTAGATATTTAATAATTACTGAATCACATTTAATGAATTTAATTTTAAAGTTCAAATTTTAATTAATCGGTGCAGAGCGGGGTACATGATTATAAAATTGACCCGACGATTAAATTTTAAAGGCAAAATACTCAAATTGGTCCCTTAATTTTGGGTCAAGTTTCAAATAGGTCCTTTAATTTTCATTTGCTTCAAATAGGTCCCTTAACTTTTGACTGAGTTTCAAATAGGTCCCTTAACTTTTGACTGAGTTTCAAATAAGTCCTTTAATTTTTATTTGCTTTAAATTGGTCCCTTAACTTTAGAAATTGTTTCAAATAGGTCCTTTAATTTTTCATTTTTTTTCAAATTAGTCTCTTAAATTTATATTTTATTTTAAATAAGTTTATAAACCACATTTATTCGGATTACTAGTTACGGACGAAACATTGACGAATCGTTTGTGTGATAAACTATTTTTTTGTAATTATCTCATAAAAATAATTACTATTTTTTCTATTTTATAATTTTTTAAATTAAATTTTTCAACACAATATAAATTTATATTTATTTATTAGAAATAAATAACAAAAAATAGGAATTATAAAAGGACATTGTTAAAGACAAACCAGAATTGGCTATTGACAAACCAATTTCTATGAGTTATTACGCGGCTTTTGAAAATACGCTTTGTACATGCATTTTTAGGAAAAGTGTTCAACAAGAAAATTGTAGATCTCGTCGAGATCTACAACTTTTTGTGTCGAACACTTTTCCTAAAATGCACGCACAAGGCCCTAAAATTGCCCTGATCGTTACTATAGTGATTTTTTGAAAATAACAAGAAAATAAGCCTTGTACATGCATTTTTAGGAAAAGTGTTCAACACTAAAGTTGTAGATCTCGACGAGATCTACAACTTTTGTGTTGAACACTTTTCCTAATAATGCATGTACAAAGCGTATTTTCAAAAGCCGCGTAATAACTCATAGAAATTGGTTTGCCAATAGCCATTTCTGGTTTGCCATTAACAACTCCCATTATAAAACTCATCACAAAATTGAAATATACAAAAATGAAAGAAATTTAAAATGTAACAATCTATGTGACACATTGACACTTATTTCCACAAAAATATATAAAATAAATGATAATTAGTATAAATAAGTGTCATCGGGAATGCTACGTTATAAAAAAAATCATTATTTTTAATATTTCAATGACGTACTGACTTTTATAATCTTAATATTTGTTTTATATTTTAATAAATGAATATAAATTTATAGTGTGTTGAGAAAAATTAATTTGAAAATTTATAAATTAGAAAAATAATAATTATTTTTATTAGATAATTATCAAAAAATATTTTATTATGTACATAAACGATTTATCAACACCACATAAATATCTCGTCATGATTAGTAATATGAATTGTGGTGGTTTATGAACTTAATTGAAATAAAATATAAAGTTAAGGGATCAATTTGAAATAAATGAAAATTAAAGGACCAATTTGAAACAAGAATCGAAGTTAAAGGACCAATTTGAAGCAAATGAAAATTAAAGGAGCTATTTGAAACCAGACCAAAAGTAAAGGGACCTATTTGAATCAAATGAAAATTAAAGGACCTTTTTGAAACTAGGCCCAAAGTTAAGGGACCAATTTGAGTATTTTGCCTAAAATTTGACTATTCTATAGTAAGCACGAGCATAAAAGTGCGCGAGTGTAATTTCCGAAAAATTAGAGCCTCATTAATTTTAATGAAAATAATATTTTAAATATCCTAATAAAATATTATTTATCTGAATATTAAAATTAATTTGCTTGCAAAATTAGATCGAGCGTAATATATTTAATTACTAAATAATAATTACATTATTATTTTATAATTAGAGATTACCAATTTTACGTCGATCTAAGCCAAATTATGCCCGAAATGACGAAATTCAAGTCGGGTTAAAGAATTAATTGGGTTACATATTTAGATCCTCAATTTTAGTAATTTAATATAATCCATGATTTAAATTGAGAATCATGGAATCATTTAATATTTATTACCAAAATAATAATATCATTATTATTTTATAACAAAATATGTTTATATTGATATAATTCCTTAAAACACATGCCAAAAATAAATGGCCCATAAGAAGCAAGAGGAATAATAAAACATCCAAAGATAGCCGAAAATCGGCTCCAAAAGGCAGTCCAAATTTGATTTAAATTGACACAAATTTGGATTGCCAAAAAAAAAAAAAAAAACCTAGAATAAGAGGTAATTAAGGCATGAAATATTTAACATAACACACAAATATGAGGAATAAGGCTGCATGAAATACTCAAAATTTCTTGCCAAAATAGTCCAAATATTTTGCTGCTTTAGGTAACAAATTTTGGGTATTTTTGGCACAATTATTATTATAAGTTAATAAAATATGCCAAAAAAAAAATATATGTCATGTCATAACTACACTAAAAAGATCCCCAAAATAATTTTAATTTTGGTAACATATTCAAAATTGCCAAAATCAAAATTAAATTTTGAAAATTTTCAAACGAGCCTAAATTGGGCTTTCCGAAAATTGCCCCAATTCGGGCTTGCCAAAAAAAAAACTATCATCTACCGCCGAAAGGGGTAGGAAACCGCCGGCATATGCCGGATCCGGCCACCCTAGCCATGATTTAGCCGTCAAGAGGGCAGCGGTGGCACCACCGACTACCAATCACAGCGGATTCCGGCGATCATGAGATCTTTGGTCACTGTGATTCACTACTGATTATCGGTGGCGGCGCTAGATCCGAAGATGAAGCCGAGCGAAGAAAAAAAAAATTGCGGAAAAATACCAAAGTCCGCCAAAGAGAGAAAAGAAATCCGAGAACCGACGAAAAATCCCTGTGAATCGACATAGAGTCGCTCTGATACCACTTGTTGGGGAGAATCCGTGAAACCATGACGGAGATGGATTCGCTCTAGTCGAAACATCGAGACGGAGAAAACATGAGCGGAAGCATACCTGAATCCATGTAGATGGATTATTGCGGTTACGGATCTTCCAAGTCTACAAGGTCCTGACGAAGAAGACGACTCCTCCTCTTGCTCCTTAGGCTCTCTCCAGCGATGGGATGCTAGAACTAATGAGAGTAAAAATAATAATGATGATACCTTGTGACCCGGGGACCATAACCTATTTATAACTAAACCTTAATACGGTCATTTACATTTAAGCCCATCATATAAATGTAATTAACACCCGGTATCCACACATTACTTAAACCGTCCATACATACAATATGAAACGTAATCGACCAAATTAATTAGATCACTTAAATTGGGTCGATGTTAATGACAGCCCCATTAACGAGCATAATTAACATATATGGCCCACATAATTATTATTTCTAACATATTGAACCCAATTTTTTTGGGTTGCTAATAGCGAAATTCGGTTTGCTATTAACAACGTCCTTAATTTAAGGTGTTTAATATTTATTATTTTATTTAAAATCCATAAGACATCAAAATTTATAGACAAAACTCATAAACCGGTCCCTAAAGTTTGGTTTCTTTTTGAAAAAGGTCCCTAAATTTATGTAAAAATGTTCATTTCATTGCCTTTTTCAGAGCAAGAGGATGTCGAGCGAGATAATAAACACACATTGGCGCGTTTTACAAAAAAGATTTAGGTTTCGTTTGGGATGGTGGGTGGCCCGGGAGAAGACGCCGCCGGAAGGCGGAAAAACAAACCCGGGGGGGGGGGTGGTTATCAGTAAGGGTGTGGGCTCGGGTAAAATCTAGATGATATTGGATGTTCATTATGGGTCTATTTGGCACGGCGGTGGCGGCCGTGAACGCGGTGGTTATGAATTGTCGTTTGTGAACACCCTATCTCAGATAAAGAGCTTCATCAACTTTTATGTTCAAAACTAGTTTTTTTTCTTGGTTGCGGTCATATTCATTGTTTTGGCAAACATGCATTCTATGATAGTTGTGCTTTTGTCCAAATTCATCGGAGCAAAAAACCCGCGTCAAATGAAGCCTAAGGATCTGTTTGGGACAACTCCAATGGATGAAAAAACTACATTCCAACCGCTAGAGCTGATTTTAGACCGTTTGAATGTGTGGCCTTTTGAAAATCACTGATGACAAAAACGTGTTTAGCGCTCTATTTCGGAATCTGCCGAGCCCCCCACGTTTAGCGCTCCTAAAATCAGTTCTCCTATTTTTCCATTCCCGTCTCTCGTTCCCGATCCCTAGCGAGACGCGTCTGCGATCCCTGCGACAGCGCGTCCGCCCGTTCTCTTTGCAATCCCAGGCGACATCGATAGCGTCTTCCTGATCCTGTGCCCTAGACGTCCGTCTCGAAGGTGAGTTTGAGTTTGGTTGCTATGTTTAAATTTGCCTACCAACATTATATTTCAACATTTTTGTTTAAAAAAAGAGATATTTTTAGGTGCATTCTCCCACCTAAGATCACTGTGCTCGCGCACATCAAACCGTTGGTTCCTGCAAAAATAACATGATTGATCAAAATACTGATAATATTTCTAGAACACTGCAATATTTTTAGAACAGTGTAGTATTTTTAAAACACTACAGTATTCCGCAAAAACAACTATACCGTAACATAACAAATCGTACCGCTGCATTATTGCTCCTTACCTAAAATTAGGCGGGAGAAACGCACCTAATATTTTTCCAATCCGGTGGAGAACGAAGCATTATCCGCACCCCAAAAAAAAAAAATTCCCCGCCCAGGTTGGCCGCCGGGAACTCTGTGCATGACTGGAAGATATAGATGTTTAGGCTTTAAAGGGGTGTTCTGCGATGGATAGTTGAAAGGGCGCTCCGGGGTCTAGGAGCTCTGTCGACGAAATGGCGAAAGATCGAAACGGATCCACTCGGGAAGAAGAAAGAGAAGGTAAAGGAGATGCGGAAGAGCCAGGAGAGGAGGATCCGTCGTTAATAGAGCGCCATCAGAAGTTGAAGAGGCGGAAAGTGGAGAGCAGCGGGGATGACTCCGGCGATTCGGATGGAGAAAAAGTTCGAAGGAAAAAGAAGAAAAGGAAGGGGAGGAGTAGAAGATCCCGTAGGAGTGATACGGACAGCGAGTTGGAGGATGACACCACAAATTCGGATTCGGAAACGGATTCGAGTGGGGATTCCGAGTCCGATTCGGAGTCGGAGTCGGAGAGCGAGGAGAGGCGGAGGAAGAGGAAAGAGCGGAGGAGGAAGGAGAGGGAGCACGACAAGGAGAGGCGGAGGAGGAAGGAGAAAGAGAGAGAGAGGAGGAGGAAGAGGGAGAAGGAGGAGAGGAGGAGAAAAAAGGAGAAGAGGAAGGAGAAGGAGAAGAAGAAGAAGAAGGATAGAAGCACAAAGGGGGCCGTCACAAACTCTTGGGGGAAGTTCGGCGTGATTAAAGAGATCGACATGTGGTAAGCCTTGCTGCTTCTTCAACTCCTGCATTCTTTGAAGCTGAACTAGGATCGTGAAATGCTTCATCAAATGCACAAATGAAGAGAAATTCCCCTTTGTTGGCAATTGATGTTGAACTGATTATGAATCTTTTGAGCTTGATGCTGCATTTGAAAACTGAGTCATTCTCTTTGCATAGTCATAATACTTGCAAATACATGTACCTGCACAACAATTTATTATGGTTTAGGGTTTTGAGTGTAGAGCATGATAAATGGTTTTCTTTCTTTCTTTCATCTATTAAGACGTTCTTACCATTTTTGTAGGAATAAACGACCAGAGTTTACTGCATGGTTAGCTGAAGTTAAACAGGTACTTAAGTTATAGTATCATGGTTTACTGCATACTTAGCTGAAGTTAAACTGGTGTTTGAATGCTAATATCTTTCTGTAGACATCGATTCTTACAATTAGAAGTACACAGATTTTTCAGATGATACCTGATATCTTGTTTATGATGATACAAAAGCATATACTACAAGTAACCATAGTAGAATCTTGAGCACAAGCATCAATTCACAGCTGATCTTGATTCCTTTTGTGGTTTAGTTTACATGCTACATAGCTTCACATCCATTCTTCCCTCTTATCCTCTTCATCAGTAGAATCCTTTTGTTCCTTCCTTTGGTTTGCGCCTCAGATGCATGAAAAACATGGAAAGAATTCTTGTTCTTTAGCATTTTACTTAGAGAGCGATACAAGTATACCTAGAGTTCAGGTGATGCTTCTTTAGAATTTCCTCATCGTGGCAAAATTTAGAAGTCTTGCAAACTTTTCTCCCTCAAACCGCCATCTAGAATCTCCGGACAAATTGAAGGAGTCATACTATCTTTTGGTATTTCTCTACATTTTTTTTCATTCTTCTCTAGTAATTATTAGATGTTCACGAGCTCAAATCATTGTTTCCTTATCTTGATTTTTTATTTGCGTCGGCAAAACTTGAGGTTCTCAAGAAAATGTTACCACCTAATTCCGTACGAGCTAAGGGATATAATGATACTTGGAGTTCTTGATTCTGAGTTTGAATATTTGTGCTAAATAGATTATTTTAAAGTAGTGCATTTACACTACTTAAAGTTTATAGAATATGTAGCCTTGGGTTAGTTTGCTACTATGAGTACTATCCAATTCTCTAACACTATCCATGCTTTCTTCTCATTCGGTGTATTTGCCACCTTCCATTTCGGGCCCTTGTTTCTCAACCCCATCCTTGATCCTCATCAAATTTATTACCACAAAATTAAAACTCTGAACTAATGAACATCCTTATTCCAACTATCGATACTCTTTTTCACATCACTTCATATCAAATTATCATAAACGCTAACTCATCTTCAACATATGAAGTGTTGTCAACAATCTCTCTCCACTCAAAGCCAACATACTCGCATCATTTTCGGCATCTTAACTCATCTTTAGCAACAACAGTGCTACGGGCTGTATGACTGTTAAAGCCTGAATCTTAAGGATTCAATTGCTACATTGCGAGTTAGTTTTCAACTTCATAAAAGCCATTCATCATAGGGTTCTATAAACAATCATGTTTTATATTTACTTTTGCAATTATATTTGTCTGCCTGCCAATTTAAAATTTTGTTTTATCTCACCATTTTTAATTTAAATAAGAAATGGCCATGTTTCATCAAAACCTTGTAATTTTGTCATTCTGCATGCAGGTTAACTTGGAGACCTTACCAAACTGGGAAGAAAAGCAGATGTTCAAACAGTAAGTTATACATTCCTCATTAGACTTTGTAGTTCTTTTTTTGCTGTTGTATAATCGCTAGACAACCTTGGAACGGTTTTTAGTTTTAACTAATGTACTGTTCTGTATAACTTTATAACTTCTGAAATTATTTTCTTTTGATGAACAGATTCATGGAGGATCACAATACAGCCACATTTCCATCAAAGAAGTAAGGCTTGGCATTAAAGCTTGAATTATTTGTGCTTATTGCTGAGTATGACTCTTATATTAGTTACACCATAGTATAAAAGATGGTGATACCATTTTAGAATTATGATTAAGTGTAATTAACGTAATAATTTTCGTATCATGGCGTATCCTATATGCGTGTCTTACCATGTACCTTTAAAGTTGAATAAAGGTATGGCATCTAAATCGTGGCACTTCCCTGGGCTGAATCTTACAACATTATATAGGCTTTAATCATTTAATGTGCATTTCTTTTCTACTGGTTTGCATGCTGTAGCAGCATGTTACCATTATCTATCCATTTAGTTTATTAGCCTTGTAGCCCTGTTTGAAATAAATGGCTGGGCTCTTTGATCCGAATCTGTTGTAAACTTTAACCCACCTCCAAAGTTACAGGAAAAATTAAATAATCACCATACACTTTTCATTGTTATTAAGAGACATTTCACTATTGCAACTCTAGTACAATATGGTAACAAGCATTGAAAAGGGAAGCAATATTTTTACTCTTTGACTGAAGGAAAATATATGTTTTCTGGGAGATTCATTATTTTTGAAATGCTTTTATTAGCATAGATGTAGGCCTCTTGGATCCACTAGCTTACTATAAAAGCCGAGTTGATGGAGAACAGGAGAAGGCACAACGAAGATTTACATTCATTGGTGTAGCGACATATTTATGGGGGCGCTCACAAGAGAATTTGACCCCATCACATTTAATAGTTATTTATTCCTTTTTAGAATGAAATTGTCGGGTTTCAAACCAACACTAGCTTTGCTATGATCTATGATTGGATTGGCGCTATCTACTTGAAAAGCCTGAGTTAATGGAGGAGACACAATCATGGATTTAGGCTTCGTTTGATTAGGCGGGAGGAGACGGGGCGGGAGGAGACGGGGCCGCTGCTCCAACCGGAGGTGGGGAGGAGGGTTTCCAGCCGCTGCTTTTGGCTCCGTTCCTGAGGGCGCGGCGGGAGCAGACGCGGCAAACGCCGCCGCCACGCATTTGGTTACGCGCCTTGCGACAGTGTTTGCCGCAAACGCCGCCCGCCACCGCCGCGCCAAATGAACCCTTATATTCATTGATCTAGCTGCAAGTTCACTTAACACAATCAACTATTCAACATGCTCAAGATGATGCAAAACATGTGTGTTTGTTAGTTCTCATTAACCAATCATCAATTAATAATTATGGTCAAATACATGAATGTGTAGACGCATTCCAAAACCAAATTAATGTAGAAAGTGCAGTTGAAAGGATGGATCCTTAAGAAGTGAGGTAAATGCTAGAAGCAGTTGAGAAAGAAAAATATGATTAAATATACACACAATGACTCCTCAAGGTGTTTGGACTTTGGATCTGAAACCACAAAGTAGCCGAATGCTTGAATCTTCAAATAAGTTCTAGTGAGTTCCTAAAAAATCACGAAGGAAGGTTGCAATTTTTTATCAACCAATCTCTAGTTATAATGACAGTTAGATCTTTTCATAGTGCTAAAGCTTAAACAGAAAGACTGACTTATCTTTCTAAATCATTAGATAAATAAAAACATTGCATAATTACCTTAGACAGGCATAACAAATATACTAGTGATACAAAATAATAGAAAGGCATTCAATTCCCTAAATGAATCAAAATACTTGTAGAAGTAAACAAGGTTTCAGAAAATTGACCCTCAATCAAGTGCTGGTTTGAGTTGGTGGAAGCTAACATCCGATTTACGAAACTATAGTTTTTCATGATAGCATGCTTTGATTCCCGTAGGGCACAAATAAATCCCAACCGAAGGGTAATGGCGCAAATAAATCCCAACCGAAGGGTAATGACGGGTATACCTTTATAATATTTGAAAAATGCAGTATGTTCAGGAAAAAGTTAGAATGATATGAAGGTAGATGATATATCCATATGATCGGAATAATCCTATAAAATCCGTATGTCACTTGTAAAAGAAGCGATGATAAATTGATAATAGACATGTTATGATCTGCATTACACCACCACCTATGAAAGTAATAACAACTGTTAAAAGCTTCAAAGTAACAACAATTACTAAAAGCTCTAAGTTGTCAAGTACTAAAAGTTTTGAGGTTTTCCGTTCTGTAATTAAATTGCATCATAAAAGAGCTCAATGCTAATGTTCAAAAGGAAATTATGTACACACACTTGGTGTGTTATAGCATAATGTTTTTTCCTAGAAAAAATGCCCTGGAACTTGTTTGTTGTTAGACTTTTATGAAAACAAGTCATACTCATATTTGAATTAAACTACAAAATTTTTCTTTGAGTCTTTTGGCCATTTCTTGGTGAGTATTTTTGACACACTAAGGTGTTCCACTGTAGCATTACTTCATGGATCTAGCAATATTAACAAGTAATGCATAGAAGAGTAAATTATATACGAAAACTAGATTATAAATTTATGTGAAAGAGTCTCAAATACTTTGATGAGCTTGAGTTACAATTTTACGCATCTATGATTCTCAGTTATGTATAACCTATATTGCACAATTATGGGGACAACATACGAGTTAAGATGCAATATAGATACAAGATTTGAGATTTTCAAAGAACTAGGATACAATATACATTTTTAAATATACATTTTTTAAATTTAGATACAAAGTAACATGAAGATGCGCGACATCACATCTTTTTTTTTTCAATTATTATATCAAATCCTATTTAAAGAGCTTTAGGGTCAAGAATAAACGCATGCATGAATTGAAATCAATTCTCTCGTCCCAAGTTATGAGATCGCTGTAGCTCTCCCTCTCTCTCGAAATGGGCGCGCAATTTTGGCTCCATAGTATCCCCGCATCTCCACCTTCGTCCACCACATGGATGATGAGATATTGATGCGCTACAGGTTAGCCCTTAACAACTTGGTATTGGAGCATTTCAGCCCATCTCTCTTCTGTAAATGACCACAACATCTTCAACCTTCTCCACATACCTCAATTTTTTGCGACAATAGCTTGGCTGTTGGAGTCCGCAACAGTCACACACTCCTGCAGGGAGCAAGCTCGTTTCTCAAACAAATGGATTTAACTTACATTTTTAGTCTCTATGAATGAGAAAGGAAGCGACGCTCGACGCCTCTCTTCTATGAGTGTTGATCCTCTGTCGATTGCCGCGTCCAAATTAGTCCAGAAACGCCATTCTGAATCGATTCCTTTAGACCTTCTCCAAGACATCAGAGCCTTCTGCCTCTGTCAATAACCTAGAGGGAGGACCATCTCTCCGACTAAAATCTGTCTTCCACACAACAATGAAATCAGCTGAAACTGCATGTGCAGTTCCTTTGCCCCCACATTACCCGCACGCGCCAACTATTTCCATTTCCCGTCGCATGTTTGTCTCCTTATATGACGCCCGCACAAGTGACCGCCTCTTACCAATTATCTCCTCTGGTGATTCCATCGTTTTTCTATGTCGTCGACAATAGGGTTCCTCTTCGCCAAATCCTTCTCTCTTCGTCTTGAGGCATCCATCCACTGTCCCAACAAGGCCTTCAGACTTCCAGCTCAACGCCCATCGAACCCTTTGTCACGTCGAGACAAGCCTCACACAACTTTCTCCTTTTCTTGAGCCCAACGTCCCCTTTTTCCTATAGCCAACACTTCTCAAATATTTTATATCATTGATTAATTCGTGATTACATTAATTAATTATTATATCATTGATTTATCCAACAAGGGAGCACAATTAATTAATTGATTACTTATTTCATAATCAATTGATTAATTACTTTAATATTTCAGAAAAGAAGAAAAATTACTTAAGTAGTTATTAAATAAATAATCACCATGACATCTGCTGATGTGGGGTGACAAATATTTGGAGGACATGACTGAACGGAAATTGGCTTTAGCTAAGATGGCGGTCGCACGCAAGCCCTCACAAACATTTTACATAGCCATGCAACGACATATCCAGCCACCCATCACACAATCATAGATCTTACCCAACCAAGTACATTCCATTGATATTTCTGCCAGTCCAGCCAACACCCAACGATCGCCATCTGCCATTCTCATTCAACAGGACACCCTGTTGCCATTATTTGTATGTGTGACCAACATTGTTTACATCAACTCTCTTCTAGCACGCACAAAGATCAATATTACTTTGCTCATTCATTTGGAACACTCACTAAGGATGATATGGCGTGCACCTGCGGATTATTCACCATCCTTATGCTTGTACCAATATGACATCTTTTTGGCAGAGCAACGACGCACAACCTTGTTTTGGTGTGAGATTTCATACCATGGTTTCGAGCTTGATGGCAAGCTTGAAGAGGAGGGATCGTGTGTTATGGGCATAAGCTAGCTGCCCTTTAATTTGATGCATCTTATTATGTCCATGAGTCGTAGTATGAGTCAGTCAAGTCATATTGTTGTCCTTTAAGTTGTATTTGGGAGTCCTTTATATATTTAGAGTCTTTATGTAATTTCATTGTGTGTGTGTGTGTGTGGGGGGGGGGGGGGGGGGGGGGGTCTTCTTTGCAATTATGTTCTTGAAATTCTATTTAAAGACCCATTTGGTCCTATAGAACAGATCCTGATCAAGTAAGATCGTTTTAAAGACCCATTCGGTCAAGAATGAAGGTATGCATGAATTGAAGTTTATTCTCCAATCCCAAGTTTTGAGATCATGGTAGTTTCTCTCTCTTATCCGACCCCTTTTAGACAGTCAAGGTTCTAGACCCTTAGTATCTCCGCATCCCCACCATCCTCTCCACCTTCGTCCAACTCTCTAGCGATGAGATAGTGATGCGCGATGAAATATCCATGTTACCTTGGTTCTACCCTTTCTCCCACTTAATCCTTCAACACTAACTTCAGTAACTCATGTAATAGGTGCATTTTATAATCTTAGTTATACATGCCCAAGCACCACTTATGTCTATTTTCTATTATCTTTTCTTTGACAAATGTTACTCATATCGTTTCTTTAATATTATCATATTTTACATTTATCTTTACTAATTTTATTACACATCCATTTCTCATTTCCGTCGAATTAGATATCTATTATATATATATACCTTCTAACATAATAGATAATTGCTGATAATTCCTCACTAAAGTTGCATACCATGTACTTACTCTTGGCTAGTGCAATTAAAATTGCAAAATGTACCAATTATATTGGTAGATAGAGTTACTCCTGAAGATATTAAGCTATCAATATTTTTTTGTTAGAAAATTTGCGCACACAATTTGCGCTTGCACAATTAAGGTTAGAAATTGTGCCCAATTATAATGATAGATAGTGATAGCATCAAAGGATTAGGATGGAGAAGGCGTAGATCTATGTTGACTTGAATGCAAGTTGTTCAAAATGAATTGTGCCGTGCAAATTTAAAACCTCATACATCAATTAACAAGAATGAGTGAAAAATGAGAATTCATGAAGCGAATCCAAATAATTAGGATAAGATTATTGATTATAATGATGTTTTGTAGAGAATGTCATGGTTTTGAATTAGGTAATAGTTACGTATACACCAGAGTGAGTTTCCTCGCATCAACAAGAGAAGGACAAACAGTATGGGTATTGTGCCAACGCTCAACGATACTCACGCCGAATTGCGGGAACACATATGGAAGTCTCCTTGAATGCTCATATGCAAGTATATAATTTTTTGCAATTAATTAATATTAATTAATTATTTAATATTAATCAATTATTAATAATTAATTTGATTTAATTAATTGATTTAATTAAAATATTTTGTAATTTCTTATTAGGTGAGACCTCCCTCATCTATATAAGGGGGAGGGGTATAACTTATAAGTGTTGGGTATCCTTTTGGTCATTATCCATTTGAGCTCTCATTTAGAGAGTTCTTTTGAGGACCCAACCTCCGAAAGCTTGGCCAGAGCTTGTCTCCGGATTGTATCACGTATGTTTATTATCATAATTCAATTTGCTTTGAGTCTCTCATCTTTCTCGTAAAATCGTTCGTGTGCAATATCACTTTGTTTCTCTCTTAAACCTTAACAATTTCTCCACCGGTAACAATGGTCCAACCTGTCGCTCTTTGCCCGTTGCACTTCTAGCCGCCGGGTACTAGCCCGCCGCCCTTTGGCGAAATAGTTGATCTCCTTCGCAGTATCCAAAAAATTGGGGGATCCTCGGCGACGCCCCACCTTTGGAGGCGCATGAATACCCGTCCTGCCACAACGATCCAAAATCACTTGCAGTTCCACCTCTGATCGCGTTCGACAAACCCGTCGATAACTCCATGGATCATACGCCTATTTCTCTTTCCACAGGCGTCGACAATGCCACTATTGCTTTATTCCGGCACCGCATATGTAGCCGGCTCGTAGATGGCTTTCACATCGGTTTTTGGAGGGAACCTGCATTCCCATAAATGCTCATTTTGGTCGTCCACGCACCAACACAGGCGCCTGCGAAGATTTCCCCGCCGACCACCGCACCACCCATTCTTCACAAGCTCTCGATTGCACCATCGAGCCCTATATGCATATCAACCACACTGTTAGACTCCTTCAATGGCCTCACCCAATTTTCTTCGCCCTGTGCCGATTTCGACAGAGTTTCCCTGACCTTCGCCACTCTTCCCAGTCCGTCCTAACCCCTCTATCTCCGACACCGTCCAGTGCCCCCTTCCCATCGAGCACCCAACCTTCCATTCTCGTTCTTCATGCCCCACCCTTGCAGGCGGAGCTGACTTCCCACCCTTGGCCGCATTTCTCTGGTTACCTGCACTTTTCTCATGCAAAATATTCCTTGCTTGAGCGCTGCATGGCCGCACCGTACACCCAATGCTTCCCTATACACTGTCGGTCCAACTGTCGCCCCTCACCCAACTTATCCTCGGTAGGGCACCCAATCCTTTCCTGTCCACCACCTCTATCACACACTTTTTTCCTTTGTCTTCTCCAACCCTCTTACAACCTAGTCAAGCTACCCGAAACGCTAAACAAAGGTGGTTTTCTGCCTTCCTGCAGCTTTACCATATAAGCCATCAATGATTTTCAATTTTTGACCCCCACCCCGACTGCCCGCTTCTTTTTTATCTTGAAAATCCCTTTATCTCCTATTTCCATATTCCTTTAAGTATGCACACACCTACACCTATACCTGCACTCACACCCCCAATTACAATAGTCTCCTTTCCACAAGCGTCTCTCCTCTTGATTATCTACGCCTGTTATGAAAGGGGACGATGCGGACATTGAAGGTGCCGACACGACTTGGCGAGTCTATTCACGAAGGAAGCCGATCGATGCATGAGACGATCAATGACGATCAATGTCTTGTATTATCTTTATCTTGGACTTATGTTTTGGAATTGAAAGAGCCTAGGGCTTGCTAAGAGGATATCTTTTAGAATTATCTCTATTATGTTTCCCCCCCGCTCTCACTGATACCTTAGGCGGTATCATTGGTCCGACCTTCTCTCTCGCTCGTTGTCCCTCCAGCCGTCGGGCACACGACCAGCGCTTGCCTTCTCTCGCGTCACGACCACGGTCGCCGACCAGCGCTACTCACTGCTCGACGACCCCCAGTCCCCGCACCGTGCGATCATCATCCTTCCGTTGCGCAGTCGCTCGCTAGCCGTGACCACTCGCCTGTTGCGGGTACCACTCGCCTGTTGCGGGTACCACTCGCCCGCATGTTCTTCTCCGCTGGCCGCTGGCTCCTTCCACACGTCGCCTGGCCACCCACGCCATGATGGATCATCGCTTGGACGACGTCGAACGCTGTCTGGACGAACAATCTTCCGCCCTTGCCGATACTTCCTCCCACCTCGCGGCCTTGCAAGCTTCTGTGTCCTCCATCCTTCAGAAAACAGAGTCCCGCGACGACCGCGCCTCTAGCCAAGCTCAACTGCCTTTTCCATCGGACAATCCCTCATCCTTCGTGGGCCGTCCGACGACACCGCCACCCATTCCAACGTTGGCTACACTGGCCACGTCCCACACACCCCGCACCCTCAAGATTCCCCATTTCAACGGGTCGGACCCCATTGGGTGGATCGCCTGCGCCGAGCAATTTTTCGACATCCACAAACACATAACAACCAAAAGGTCTCCTTAATGCTCCTCGCCATGGAAGGCTCCGCGCTCCATTGGGTTCGGTAGCTCCGTAACTCTTCTCCGCTCTTGTCGTTGGCCGATCTCAAGCTAGCATTAGTCAAACGCTACGACCACCGCTACTCCAACAATGCGGTTGATAGCTTGTAAGCCCTCATTCCTCGGTGGATCAGTACATCGATGACTTCATTGAATTGGCCAATCATGTTCCCGGCCTCCCCCCCCCCCCCCCCCCCCCCCCCCCCCCCCACCCCACCCCACACACACACACACAATCACTGCATGGGTTTCTTCCCGCAGGTCCTTCAACCGCACATCCACTCTCGTCTCCGTACTCATCATTCTCAAGACATCTTTGCTGTCATGGAGGTCACCCGTTTGGTCGAGGTTGATTTTTCCATTCGGCCAACTGACCGCTCTCACCCGCCTCCGGCGACAACCGACTCCTCCCGCGTCTCCTTCCTCCCACCAGCTTCTCAACCGCCCCTCCTCATCGGCCACCTCGACCGTCGCCGTACAACCGCCTCTCTTCTCAGGATTACAATGATCCGCGCAACAAAGGGTTGTGTTTTTGTTGCAAACAACCCTATTCGCTGACACACGATTATCCGCTCAAGGAGTTGCGGGTACTTATGTGCGCGACGAGGACGAGGTTACCTCTGCAGATTTCGACACTTTGGTCCTGGAGGATCACACGCCGACGGACCCGGCACTGTCCGACCCCCTGTGGGTCTCTCCCACCTCTCTCTTGGGTGCATTTCCGGCCCTCAGACCATGAAGCTACATGGCTCTCTTCAGGTCACTCCAGTGGTCCTCGTGATCGAGAATGGCACGCGTCACAATTTTGTCTCCGTGGACTTCGTGACACGTCTTCAGCTAGTTCCCGACCCTACTGCGGCGTTTTTAGTCTACCTCGGGGATGACCGACGGTCCCGCACAGGGGTCTGTGTCGAGACCTTCAACTGCAGATGGGGGAGTACAACACCCCCGCGGACTTTTACATTTCCCTCCTGGGTGGAGTGGACACCATTATCGGTATGGCATGGTTGCAGTCCTTGAGATACATTCATCACAATTGGGTTTCCATGCGGATGATATTTCAGTGGGCCCACCGTACCTGCACACTCGTGGGGGAGACAACCCTCTAACGTGTTGCGGTCTCTTCGCGTGCGGCAGATCACACTCATGCGGTAGATTTTCAGGCCCTACTTTGGCACATCACTCTGACGGCCGATGATGCCTCCATATCATTCCGCCCCCCTCGCCGCCCGGGTTGTCTCATCTCTTGCAGCAGTTTGCCTTCATCTTCACTTCGCTCCCGGGCCTTCCGCCAACGCGCCCCACTGGCCACCGGATTCTGCTGCACGACGACACTCAGTAGATTTCTGTCCGTCTGTACTGTTACGGCCATGTCCAAAAGGACGAAATAGAGCGATTCGTCTTTGACATGTTGACGTGCAGCCTGATCCGTCCTAAGTGCTAGTCCCTTCTCGAGCCCGGTCCTTCTTGTGCGGAAGAAGGATGACAGTTGGTGTTTTTGTGTGGACTATCAGACCCTCAACAAAACCACCATAGCGGACAAATATCTCATTCCAGTCATTCATGAGCTACTGGACGAGTTGGGCTGTGCCACTTCTCCAAGATTGATCTCCGATCCGGGTCCCATAGTCTATTCAATAGATCTTTCTCTGCGATCGTCTGTTCCCGCTCCGCCTACGACAACGAGTTGATGACACTTGTTCTCGCCGTCCAGCACTGTTGGCCTTACCTATTAGGGCAACCCTTCGTCGTGCGGACAGACCACTATAGCTTGCGCTACCTCCTCAACCAGAAGATGCCTACTCCCTCCCAAGTCTGGATGACGAAATTTTTGGGGTACAACTTTACCGTTGAGTTCTGTCCCGACAATACAAACTTGGCGGCTGACACGCTATCTTGCCAACCGGGCGCAACCGAGCTGACATCCATCTCCCGACCCGTCTGGCAGGAGACAACCACTTTGCAGAGGAAAGTCGAGGTCGATCCGACACTCCAGGTGCTCATAGACCGCTTACAGGTGGATGGTTCCTCGTGCCCTCCCTATACCCTCGCGGGGGTTGATTACTCTACAGGGGCTGCATGGTTCTCTCGGACTCCTCCACCAGCATTCCGCACCTCCTGACCGAATATTACGCCACCCCCTCCGCCGGCTACATCGGAGTGTTCCGCACATACCGTCGCCTCGCGACCGCACTCTATTGAAAGGGTATGATGCACCATGTGGAAGTCTATGTCGTCGCCTGTCTGATTTACCAACGCTCCAAGTATGAAGATACCTTTCTGGGATGCCTGTTACAACCCTTACCCATTCTTGAGCTCATTTGGGAGTACTTAGCGATGGATTTCATCACGCGCCTTCCCCGCTCCTTTGGGTATGACTGCATTTTCGTGGTGGTGGACCACCTCTCCAAGTACGGTCATATCCTCCCATTGCGACACCCATTCACGACACCGACAGTGTCTGAAGCCTTCGTTACCGGGGTGGTGCGTCTCCACAGTTTTCCTCGATCAAGCAAGAGTTGTTCAAACTGCATGGGACGGAACTCCGGATGAGTTTGGCATACCATCCGCAGACGGACGGCCAGTCCGACGTTTTGAATCATTGTTTGGAGATATATTTGCTCTGATTCATTTCCGACCGGCCGCGGGGCTGAGATTTCTTACAACACCTCCTTCCACCACTCTTCCTTCATGACTCCTTTTCAGTCCGTCTATGGCCGCCCGTCGTTCAACAACATCTTCCGGGAGAATGTCACGTGGGGGCCATGCGGGAGACACTGGTGGCACGGGGTGAAACTCTCTGTATTCTGAAAACCCACCCTCGCGCCGCTCAGCAGAAGATGCTCCATCAAGTCAACAAACCTCGTCGCCACGTCCAGTTTCAAGTGGGTGAATCGGTGTTTGTCAAGCTCCGACCATATCGTCAGTCTCCGTGGCCCAGCGCATCCATCCCAAACTATCCGCCCGTTTCTACGTCCCCTTTAAGGTGCTCGCTCGCATTGGTGAGAAGCCTATCGCCTTCGCCTTCCGTCCCACAACTGAGTCCACCAGGTTTTTCACGTCTCTCAGCTCAAACGGGTGGTGGGTGACCATGCTGTTGAGGAGACCTTTCCGCCTCATCTCGAACCGGATGGCGATCTTTTCTACTTGCCCGAGGCGATATTGGACCGCAAGATAGAGGCGACAACTGACCGGGAGCATGTGTTGTTGGCGTGGCAAATCCAACCTACCTCCGACGCGACGTGGTGGGACCCCAATGACTTCCACCATCAGTTTCCGGAGTTTTTCCTTGAGGACAAGACAATTTTTCCAGACGGGGATATTGTTACGGAAGGGGACGACGCAGACATTGAAGGTGTTGGCACGACTTGACGAGTCTATTCACTAAGGAAGCCAATTAGAGCATGAGACGATCAGTGGCGTGATGCTTCTTTATAATGTTATGTTAAATGCTGTTTATAAAGAGCCTAAGGCTGGCTAGGAGGATTCCCTCTTAGAATTATCTCTATTCGGTTTCCCCCCTCACTGATACCCTAGACGGTATCAACATCACTGGAATTATTACAGATCACGCCAAAGTTCCAGGCTCGATCTTAGGGGCTAGATCGATATTCAAGAGAGGCATCTTATTACACATACGCCCGAGTGAGTTTCCTCGCGTTGACAAGAGAAGAACATGCAGTACGTGCACGACTCCCACACTCAACAACATAAGTAGAGAATTGCGGGAACGCATATGGAAGCCTCATTGAATGTTCATATGCAAGGATATGATTGTTGTAATTACTTAGTTAATATTGATTAATTATTATTAATTAATAACGATTTAATTAATTGTATTAAATAAAATATTTTGTAATTTCTTATTATAAGTGCCCTCCCTTATCTATATAAGGGGATGGGGTATGAGTGTTGGGCATCTTTTTGGTCCTTGTCCATTTGGGCTCTCATTTAGAGAGGAGTGCTTTGGAGGACCCTGCCTCCGAGAGCTTGGCCAGTGCTTGTCTCCGGATTGTACCACGTATGTTTATTATTGCTTAATACAATTTATTTTGAGTCTCTCATAATGCCACTCCGTTTCTCTCCCAAACCTTAGCAATTTCTCCACCGGTAAATGTATCTTTCCTTATGCCCTGGTTAATCTCTCGATCTTTCACAGTCATATTTATCATTTAAATGAACTTGATCTTTCCTTATGCCCTGGTTAATCTCTCGATCTTTCAGTCATATTTATCATTTAAATGAACTTGTCTCACTGTTGACCCCCCAATGAATAAAATCTGCATAATCTGTCGTGGATTTAAACCATAAATTACATTTCTATTTTATACCAAATGGGTCCAGAGTATTTAATCCCACAATGTTATTCTTTCCCTATTTTCCTTTATTCTTTCCAAGGTTGATCTAGTCATACAAAATTTCTCTTATGGTTGCAGGTACTATGGTTTAGATGCTTATCATCGTCACAAGATAGATAAAGCCTTAAAGAAAGGCATTAAGAATGTCCTGGCAACAGAGCGCACAAATTTTAACGATGAAGAACAACGCCGGTATGAAGTTATTTACTATGTTATTTATTATGTGATATTGCCCCACGTTATTGGTCATCATTTACTTTTCTGTCCAAACATTATCTTAGTAATTTGGTGGAAATTACTGAGTTCATATTTTGCTCTATTAATTTTTACTCCTATAATATAATAATTTAGTTTTATTTTTTTCACCTCATATGTTCCCATTTATTTTCACTCTATTTTAAGGAAGTTACAGAATAACTAGATTGACGTAGGGATTAACTACATTGAAGTTTTGTGTAACCAGACTGACGCGTCATATTTAGAATGACCAGATTGGCACATGTCTATTTATACTAATTAGATCAATGTTATGAGCTCCCGATTGAGTTCTCGCGACGAGCCGTGAGAGGAGGAAATCCCACAAAGGATCGGCTTGACCCTTCTTGGAACCCGGCGGTGCTATGGCCGGAGGAGGAGAGGATCCACCGGAGAGGTAGAGAATGGCAGCGATCGAAGGGGGTACTTCGTGCGACAGGATCGGCGGAAGGGGTTCGTGCGGCTAGGTCACGCAGAGAGAAAGGAGGGGGAATACGGTAAGTGTGAGAGGGTTAGAGAGAGGGAGAGAGGATTTAGAGAGAGAGAGATAGTTGGAGGAATTAAAACTTGCTTCTAAAACCATAGGTCCAACCGGTTGATAAATCGGTTCGCAAAGTTCGCCCCCCCACTTGGGCTTAGACACGTGGGAACATAAAATAACATTGCTTTGGAAATAAACGTGCAACAAAAAATAATAAAAACATCAAGATAACACTCATTCGGTCGTCGCATGTGGTCGGCGCTGATATGTGCGACCCCAATGCGGGTCTGACTCGTCACGTATCATAACATCGCCGCCCTTGTCGAGTGGCAGCTTGTCCTCAAGCTGGACTAGAATATCGACTAGGGGAGAAGGCGGCGGGGAGCCCACGAACAACTTGAGCTAAGAGATGTGAAACACATTATGAATGCGAGCCTCAGGGGGAAGACCGAGGCGGTAAGCCACGTCTCCAATGCGGTCCGTGATCGGAAAAGGGCCAAAAAACTTGTGTCCCAATTTGTTGGAGGCGGGTCTTGTAGCGGTCACTTGGCGGAAAGGGCGGCGCCGCACCCAAACCAATCGCCGATGGCGAGGGTAAGCTCGCGGTGACCACAGTTGTAGGCGACTTCCATGCGTTGTTGAGCCTGTATAAGACGGTTTTGGGCCGTATTCAAGAACTCATCAGTCATCCCTGTCTTCCAATTACCGGTCCACGACATCCAACGGGGTCGAGCCGCCCGTATATGACAAGAGGCGTTGCGGTTCCTGACTATAAATGAGGCGGAATGGTGTGGTCTTCAGCGTCGTGTGGTATGCGGTCTTGTAGCAATATTCTATCCAAGGGAGCCAGCGAGGCCAATCTCGGTGACGATCACAAGTAACGCATCGTAAATACATCTCGACGGTGCGGTTCACCATCTTTGTCTGGCCATCTGACTGAGGGTGGTAGGCCGAGGAAAATGCGAGCTTGGTGCCACTGAGGGCGAAGAGTTCCTTCCAGAAATTGCTAGAGAATACCTTGTCGCGATCCGAGACGAGAGTCTTTGGCATGCCGTGCAAGCAAAAGATCTCTTGAAAAAAAACTCTGGGTGACGTTCTCGGCGAGGAGCGGCCGTGCCAAGGCAAGGAAGTGGGCCCCTTTTGAGAAACAATCTACCACCACCATCAAAACAGATTTTCCGCGGACAGAAGGCTGTCCTTCGACAAAGTCCATGGAGAGGTCCGCCCAAATCTGTGTTGGCACCGGAAGTGGTTGTCGTAGACCCGCCAGAAGAAGATGATCTACCTTGTCTCTTTGACATACTGCGCAGCCCGCAATGAAGGCGTGGACGTGCTTGTGCATCCCTTTCCAAAAGAATTCCAAGCGCAGACGTTGGAGTGTACGGTGGACGCCTTCATGACTGCGAAAATGGACGTCCTCCAAGATTTTGGAAATGAGTGGAGATGCAGCGTCCACATACACACGATCCCGGTAAAAAATAAGACCATGACGGGCTGTCCATTGAAGATCCGTGAGGCCGGTTTCTGCATGAAAAAGGAGCTCGGACATGCTGGGAGAGAGTTGGATCTCTTGGCGGAGCAAGGAAAGAATTTCGGTCTTCGGAAATGAGATGGCAAGGAGCGAGGCCGCGGGTTGAGTGTCCCAGCGAGAGAGAGCATCGCGGCGCGGTTAAGGACGCTGACTCTATATTCCACCTGAAAGTCAAAGCCGAGAAGCTTAGTCACCCACCGTTGTTGCGTCACAGTAGAGAGGCGTTGTTCTAGCAAGTACTTGAGGTTGTAGTGGTCCGTCCAAATGACAAATGGGCTGCCCCATAAGTAAGGATGTCAATGCTGAACGTCTTTGGCGAGCCCGATGAGTTCTTGTTCATAGGCCGACAGTTTGCGATGGAGGATGGCTGCTCGACGATTGAAATAGGCTATAGGATGCCCCTCCTACTGTACCACGATGCCATAGCCTAACCGGAGGCGTCACATTCTACGAGGAATGGTAAGGAGAAGTCTGGCAGTTGGAGAACAGGGGCAGACAACAATGCATCTTGTAAGGTGCGGAAAGCCTGAGTCGCGGAGTCCGTCCAAGTGAAAGCGTTCTTCCGGAGTAGGCTCACCAAAGGAGCGACAAGTGTGTCGTAGTTGCGGATGAAGCGACGGTAATATCCTGTGAGACCATGGAACCCGCATAAGTCGGTAGGTGTTTGCGGCATAGGCCACGACGCCACTCCTTGGAGCTTTGCCGGGTTGGCTGAAACCCCCAACCTGTGGACCACATGTCCCAAATAAGTGACTGAGCTCTGCCCGCAGGAGCACTCGGAGGCCTTAAGAACCAATTGGTGAGTTTGCACCAAGCTGAGAACGGTCTGGAGGTGTTGCAGGCACTCCATCCATGACTTGCTATAGACAAGAATATTGTCAAAGAAAATAAAAACGGACTTACGGAGGAGAGGGTGGACTACCTCGTTCATTAGAGCCTGAAAAGTGGAAGGAGCGTTCGTGAGACCGAACAACATGACCAAGAATTCGAAGTGACCATGGTGGGTGCGGAAAGCAGTCTTCTCCACGTCGTCGGCCGCTATGCGGACTTGATGATAACTGGAGGACAAGTCCAGTTTGGAGAAGAAGCACGTGCCATGTAGTTTGTCGAGGAGTTTTTCCACCACCGGGATAGGGAACTTGTCCTTGACCGTGTGGGAGTTAAGTGCCCGGTAGTCGACGCAGAGCCGCCAGGAACTGTCTTTCTTGTGCAGTAACAAGACCGGGGATGAGAAGGGGGACACGCTGCGCCTGATGAGACCTTGTTGAAGGAGAAGGTCACATTGCCGCTCAATCTCATCCTTCTGATGGAAGGGATATCGGTACGGTCATACCACATTCGGGGCCGTTCCCGAAAAGAGGCAAATGCAATGGTCCTGTTGGCTGCGAGGTGGAAAACCCAAGCATGGGTTGAATATGTCGGAGAATAAGTGAAGGTTCGAAAGATCGGGTGGGTGGCTGTCCACCTTCGTCACTGAAGCGGAAAGAGGCTCGGTCTGTACCCAAAAGGAGAGGGGGACTGTCCACGAACCAAGTGAGAGCCTGCGTGCCACGACATGGTGAGGCGGTCGAAATCCCATGTGAGGGGGCCCAAGGTGCGCAACCAACGAACGCCCAAAACGATCTCAAAGCCGCGAAGATCCACCAGAAAGAGGTCTGTTTGGGAGTGGTACCCGTCCACTGTAAAAGCCATGCGCCGCCAAACTCCCGGGAACGACATTTGCTGGCCATTGGCCACGACCACCTTGACGTGGCTACGAGAGGCGAAAGGAAGGCGCATACTGATTGGCCCTGTCCTGACGAATGAAATTGTGGGTGCTGCCCGTATCCATAAGGGCTAAAAGTGACGTTCCGCTGACATCCACATACATCTGGTGCAACCTTGTTGAGGTCCTGCCATGGCGTGGAGAGAGAGAGTTGTGGTGTGCCGGAGTCATCGGCTCTATCGTCATCATCCTCAGATGGGTCATCCACTTCCAGCCAGAATAACCGCTTGCACCGGTGACTGGGGGTGAAGGATTCGTCACAGTTGAAACATAAACCTTTCTCGCGGCGAGCCGCCATTTCAGGCCGGGACAAGCGACGTCGAAAAGTGGGGCGCGGTTGTTCTTCCCCGATGGGTCGAGAAGCCCAATGGGTGGTCGGGGAGCGACGTGATCACGACGTCCCGGTGGCAGCCGGTCAAGCAGAAGGCGGCGTTCGCAAGCTCGAGCAAGGCTCATTGCGGCCGTGAGATCCCTCGGTTGTTGAAATTCCACATCTTAACGCAATCGTTCGGGGAGACCCGCAGTGAAGAGTGGGAATTGGTGCGTCGGTAAAACGGAGGTTGTGCGTGACAACAAAATCTGAAATTGCTCCAAATACGTTTTGATGAAGCCCGATTGTTTGAGGGCAACAAGGTCGCCGAGGGGATTGCCCGACAACGCCGATCCGAATCTAAGAGTGCATGCCTCCCGGAAGTCCTCCCAAAAGGAGTTGGGGTGTTCCCGCAAGAGTTGGGTAAACCATAACTGTGCCAGTCCAAGGAGGTGGAACGAAGCGATTCTGACACGTTCCTCATCCGGAGTGCACTGATTTGAGATGAAAATTTCGCATCGCGTGAGCCATGGAAGGGGGTATTCCCAACCTTCGTAGATGGGAAAATCCATACGAATGGAGCGAGGAAAGGGGGAACTGTCCGAGCGAGGGAGAGTCGAGTCAACCCGACTAGTTGCAGGTGAGGTCGCATGGGCCGCCGACGGTGGAGGCGGGGCGCCCTGTAGGGTGTCCAAGCGAGCGTTGAGGGTTTCCATCTTCTCATTATGGGTGGCAAGCATGGCCTGGAAGAGTTCGATGACTTGGGTGAGCGAAGGTCCTCCATCGGCCATGGAGGATGGCTTGTTGGATGGTCACGGACGTCGAGGGAAGCAGGCCAGCGGCCGAGCTGGGCGGCGGCGTGTTCGCGGGTGGGCGGCGCGACAAATGGAGGGCGTCGCCGGTGGGTGCCGGGGAGGGAAACGCCGACATTTGGCTCTGATACCAAGTTGTTATGAGCTCCCGATTGAGATCTCGTGACGGGGCGTGAGAGGGGGAAATCCCACAAAGGATAGACTTGTCCCTTCTTGGAACCCGGCGGTGCTATGGATGGAGGAGGAGAGGATCCACCAGAGAGGTAGAGGATGACAGCGATCGAAGGGGATACTTTGTGCGACGGGATCGGCGGAAGGGGTTCGTGCGGCTAGGCCACGCAGAGAGATGGTGATGCAGGACATGCGTCACACCTGCCTGCCACCCTGGAGTCCCACCAGGGGGCCCACCTTGGCGTCTCACCAAGGCGGCTTTATCAGGTCCGCAGACCGTATACCCCAACCCATCCTCGGCTCCACCACAGGGCCGATAGGTTGTTGAGGCCGAGACTCGATCCTCCGACCTCCTTGATAAAGAGTTTTCAGGCAAACTCTCATCACCAACTGATCTGCGGCTCAGTTGGTGATGGGAGTCTGCCTGAAGACTCTTTATCAAGGAGGTCGGGGGATCGAGTCCTGGCCTCAACAACCTATCGGCCCTGTGGTGGAGTCGGGGATGGGTTGGGGTGTACGGTCTGCGGACCTGATAAAGCCGCCTTGGTGAGACGCCAAGGTGGGCCCCCTGATGGGACTCCAAGGTGGCAGGCAGGTGTGACCCTTGTCCCGCATCATAAAAGTGCAGGAGGGGGAATACGGAAATACCGTGAGAGGGTTAGAGAGACATAGTTGGAGGAATTAAAATTTGCTTCTAAAACCATAGGTCCAACCGGTTGATAAACCGGTTTGCAAAGTTCGCCCCCCCCCCCCCCCCCCCCCCCCCCCCCCCCCCCCCCGCTTGGGCTTAGGCACGTGGGAACATAAAATAACTTTGCTTTGGAAATAAACGTGCAACAGAAAATAATAAAAACATCAAGATAACACTCATGTGGTCTGATACGTGCGGCCCCAGTGCTGGTCCGACTCGTCACGCATCATAACAATCACACATGGAGTTGTCAAATTTTATTTTTGAGTATCCAAATCCTCCCAAGCCTTGCAATGATGAACTAATCAAATGCACACATGGAGTAACCACATTGAACTTATGAGTAATAGATTGACACCCGTTTTAATCAACACATTGAACTTATGAATAATTTTCTAATCAACACATGGAGTGGCCAAATTTTACTTTTTAGTACCCAGGTAGATGCATCAATTGAATTGCTCTATAATTAACCTAAAGAGAGAAACACAGGGTGATTATAAATCTGAAGCCTAACAGTTGTCAATGAAAATTTATAAAAAAAACCTATAGTTATAAAGTTTGAGTCAAAACATGGGTAACAGCCGTTAGTTTTTCAGGGCTTAACCAATTTACTGTAATTAGATATTGTTTAGCAACTTTACTTCACTCTAGAATTTCTGGATTACAAGCTTGTATATATTTCTGTATTCTAGGTCAGTTTTATATGAAGCAACTCAATGATTTTCGAGCTACTGGAAGACTTCTATTGTTTTCTGCTACATTTTTGTGTCATAGCTTATACTAAAGCTGTGGATTGATCAGGGATTAGAGTACCAGGATACCACATGTGCAAGCACACCCCGAGTTACATGCATTGTTATAGGAGGAATTGAAAGATTGTAACATAATACCAACTGTTGATACAACTTGCAGGACAACCTCACGCCAAGTTCTTGAGGGCAGGTTCCGTCTAAGAATTTCCCTCCACGTGGGAGAATCCAATAGAAATCAAAAGATGAAATAACATCACATCCACTTCACTTATATAGGGATACTTTTTACACACCTCCCAAAATATCTTTACCGAACCTTAAGGGCCCATCTAAACTAAATTACCTGTTATACGGGTCATATTCACAACAATATATACTTTGGAACTTGCCACCCAGGGTCGTGGGAGAAAGAATGTGGTAAGACTGTTGAGGATCATCATGCAACGTCAGTGCATCGAAGTTTGTCATGGTAATATCTTCATCTTAAGCACTGAGGAACATGCACAATTATTACCTGCAGTTGAAGCAATGTCCTTGGTGGAGGAGTTTGAGGTACTGATGTGAAAGTCATTGATGATTGTGGTTCATTTTTGGCGCAAACATGTCAAGTGGGCTCAGGGAGTGGGCACATGTCGAGGTGGTTCTGGCGCGTTTTCAATTGGAGGATGGTGGAAACTGGAAAGTCAACCATGAATCTTTGGGTGGAATGTTGAGGGAACGATTTTCGGAAGACGAATGATTGAAATGGATGAAGCAGGGGGTAGTCATTGTCGTTATTTCAACATCCTCAAAAATATCTTGTTGCATTGTAAGGGAAAGGGTGGTTGGATTATGAATGTGAAGACATGCCCGATTGCTAGGTTTGGATGCCATGCGTAAAGTAGCACATGTAATGTGTTGGAGCTATCCAGGAAACATTGTTGACTTAGTAATTCTGGTGGACGACATATAAGCCTTGTAACATATTATTGTATTGTTGAATGTCATAGCGGAGGATGATTTCCTCCTTCAAAAATGGCCAAGTTATTGTTGCATTCATCTGGTGGAGCCAACATAATCAGCGGATAGCCAAGCCCTCCATATAGATCATGAGAGAGGCGCTTTCATGGCTATTCAGTGTGGATCGCAGTTCAAAAAATAACTATATGCGAGCAGTCCAATCGATAGGATCTGTGCCGCGAAACATTTGCAGGGCTGGTTAGGAAAGGAGTGTCTTTAAGGGGTGAGACGTTTTTTCCATGCCGGTGGGTTCGATGATGATCGAATGTCGGCCAATGATGCCTTTATGTCGTCCATTTTGGTTGAGAGAGCGGTGTCTGTGCATTCAAGGTCCTTGAGCTTTTTCACGCTCGGGTGTAGGCCATTCACTATCATAGCTAAGAGGTGTGAAAAGGATGAACTATTGTTGTAGCTTTTGCGATCCCAATTGGATGGATTGGAAGGACGATACGATCATGACTCAAACGTTTCGGAAAGTCAGAGTTGTTGCAGCTTGAAACACAGAGCAATGATGATCCCTATGCAGTCCTGTATAACTGAGGAAAGAGGAAAATCAGCGCGGTGACCGACTTCTAGCATCAACCGTGTCCGTGCGGTGAGAATAAATGGTGGAGACATCGTTGGGTCGCGGAGATTGCGTCGACATCAGGCCCAGCATTGTATTGGTTAACGCATATCTGATCAACAGATGGTAGTGTGTCCATCGTCAATCGAGCGGAATGTGGGCGACCATCATCGAGCACATATCATCTTCAATCGGTTTGGAGATGACGAAATCCCAGCGAGAAAGGTCGTAAGGTAGTAGTTGTGGCATTAGCATTGTCGATTGAGCATGACCGATCAACATGATAGCTAGGGCTGTGATTCAAACAGAAAGTTGACGACACTGTTGGATCTTGTTGTTGCGAACATAAATGAAATTTGCAATATAATATGAATTGCGGATATGACCCACGAGACAAGCTTGCACCTAAGTTCTTGATGGCGGATTCCCTCTGAGAACTCCTCTCCACTTGGAAGAATCCTAATCCTAGAAGCCAAAAGATGGAATAACATCCACATCCACTCCCCTTATATAAGAATACAACTCTGAACTCACACACACTTTCCCAAAATACTTACACTAGACTTTGAGGGCCCAACTAGACTAAAACACCTATGATTGTTCGGGCTATGACACTATTCACTACATGCGTTGAAAATGATACCATTGCATTAAAATCTAATGTTTTTTCTTTTCTCATGATTCAATTCTTTTTAATGTAAGTTTCTAGGAGAAGCAATGCAACAACAAAATTGTTTTGCACATCTGAAGCACATATGAGTAATATATTTTATTACGCACGTCATCCTTATTTCACACTAACAGTTCAACTATCATATTTCTTTTGTAGACAAGAATTGCTAGTGGAGCGTGAAAGACAGAAGGAAGAAAAAGTAGAGTCGTTGAAACGCTCTATGCAGAGTGGAATGGTATGAAACTGTTTGCCGCTTCTACCCTTCATTTGTCATCCTCTTAAAATCATACCCTTAAAATCATACTGCTCTAACACTAGTCGGCAGATCTAAGCTAACATGTACAGCACCATGTAGTAGATATAAAACTGTTGAACAGGGTTTGCGAAGAATATCATTCACCTTAAGTGGCACTCGACATGAATTAACACTAGTACTAAGTGATCATTTTATAAGTAGTTGAAAAGAACACCTTATATAGCATTCAACATTAACTAGTGGAAAATGATGATTCATTCAATTGACCCAACTACCTGGTAGCGAGTGCATCAAATTTAGCTAATAATTTTGTGGAATTACCATCATGTAAATGATAAGTGAGTTTCTGTATGAGGTTTGAAAGTAATCCTTATTTTGAGCGTTGAGTATATAGTTTTAAAAGCATAAATTTTTTTGAAAGGATGCTTATATTTTAATTTTATTCATGATAATCATAAAATTATATAAATAATAGGATTATATAAATAATAGGAGGTTGGAAAAAATAGAATTCGTTAGTCCAAACATATACAAGAATTTAGTTTCCTAATACTGAGTTCATGAAGAATGAGCAGACATTGAACTGCACTTCAGCAAAATCCATTATTATGGACTTCAGATCCTTACTTCTCCAAACAAGTTGAAGTGACGGAAATTTAATTTCTGTGGTTTTGTTCATGATAGTAATTCTACGCTTGCACACAAATTTTCTGATGTCTAGTTGAAGTATTATGAGGAATTGATTTGATGCCAATATATTGACAGGGCCTTGTTTCTTCTTCTCCCTCCTTAAAATTTGATTAAGATTGTATTGTGCTCTTTGGGTTCTACAAAGGCTAATGAAAGAAGTGAGGTTGTCATAGTGATGAATAAATAGTTAACAGAGAAAAAATATTGATGTAAATAAGATTAGTAATATGGTAATTGCTATTAGGATTATTATCAATGAGGCTGTTATAAATGTGGTTAGTACTTATGCCCCTCCAGTTGACAGATGGTAAATAAATTTTTTTATTTTGAGACTAGATGGATGCATTACTACAACGTATACTTGCGGAAGAAAAGATAATTGTTGATGATGACTTAAATAGATGCATATAAGATATAAAATATGAGTTATAAACACAATGTAAGAATCTATACTTTATTTTACCATATCATATAATCTTACAATAATGGATATCTATTTTAACCAACATAATATTTAGTTAGTTACAAAACGGAGCCACTAGATCATAAATAGTCTTTTTTTACATAGAAGGAAAAAGAACTTGCACAAATTATTATGTTATTTCAAGAAAAAGTTTGATCATGTAACATAGAGTAGTAATGGAGGTAAGTTTTAAGACTACAAATAAAATAATAAGAATTAATAATTTCCTTAGGATGAAGAGGTGAAATTTAAGAATGTGAGAAATTAGTAATCTTTATAGATTGATTGAAAAATTAAAAGAAGATCAATTATTAAATGACTCAAATTGAAGTTCTTTAGTGGAACAAAATTTAATGTGTGATAATATGTGTTGAAACCAGAGAACCGGTTTCGACGTTCGAAAGGGGATGCAGCAAACCCTTACTTGACCCGAGCTAGAACCCTTGACTAGTTGCTAGGAGCCGAGAGACCTTGCCTTTGAAGAACACCTGAGTCTAGAAGCGGACCCCTTAAGCTGCAGCGTGGAGGTCCCACCACACACCCGGAAGCTCACAAGGAACTTCCCCTCCCAAGCCAATGCTGAGCCTGGGCACCTTGGAGGGCACTAAAGCTCACCTCACCACCAACCTTCACTGACAAGAGGGGGGGGGGGGGGGGGGGGGGGGGGTTGTGCTTGCTCACAAGACACACGCGAGGGAGAGGGGGTAGAGACCAACCTTTCCCAAGGTGCCCATGGGGGTCTATTTATAGACTTCCCAAAATTGGGCTACGGATAGCCAAAATTATGCTATCCGCAGCTCAACCACGAACCTGGACGATCTAAACAAGAGGGGGGGGGGGGGGGGGGGGGGAGTGAAGGACGAGACGTCCACTCCCCCCCTTGCCGGGGGTCGAACGAGTGGATCGAGGT
Source organism: Dactylorhiza incarnata (assembly GCA_033032865.1). Taxonomy (NCBI): domain Eukaryota; kingdom Viridiplantae; phylum Streptophyta; class Magnoliopsida; order Asparagales; family Orchidaceae; genus Dactylorhiza; species Dactylorhiza incarnata. The sequence goes on along the minus strand of JAWHQI010000310.1, from coordinate 78,951 downwards.
TCACCGCCCTAGCTGGGCGAGTGGACCTCACGGTCCACTCCACCCTTCGGGCGAGTGGACCCTTGGTCCACTCGCCCAACTGCATGGGGCGAGTGGACCACGGGTCCACTCGCCCACACCCTTGGGCGAGTGGACCCTTGGTCCACTCGCCCCCCTACTCGGGCGAGTGGACCAATGGTCCACTCGCCCGGGTCCTTGGGCGAGTGGACCAAGGGTCCACTCGCCCAGGGCCTTGGGCGAGTGGACCCAAGGTCCACTCGACCACGGAAATTCCCCCCCCCCCCCCCCCCCCCCCCCCCCCCCCCCCCCCCCCCCCCCCCCCCCCCCCCCCCCCCCCCCCCCCGGGCCTTCTCTTTTTGGTCTTTGACGACCTCCGATGGTTCGGTCCGCCGCACCCTCTATTTGCGCTAGGCCACGTAGGCTCGGCAAATATGAGGGTTGTACAATATGATTTGTTTCAGTAAGAAGATTATTTTGATGTGTTACGGGCCTGCCGGAGGCAGGGATGATGGAGGTGGATGATATTGTGGAGCCGGAATCGTGGCTGCCTAGGTGGGGTGTGCTCAGAGACAGAGTGAGCTACCAATATCTCATAACAAAGACAACATAATAGTGTTAACTTCTTGGATGTCATTCCATTATCCCAATGAGCCTTTAAATAAGATTACAACCTTTAGACTCAAGTACCAAATTCCCTTACATGAAATCAAGTAACCTATGCTAGACATGATACATAGATGATTAAAGACACGATGTGACATTAATAAAACAACAACAACAACAACAACAGAACCCATATAGTCCCCAATCATTGGGGGTATGGGCGGGGGAAGATTGGAAACAGACCTAACCTTTGGCACTATGCACAAAGTGGCTTCTCTCAGAGGAGAAAGACCTAACCTTTGACAATAAATGCACAAAGTGGCTGCTCACAGAGTACCACTGAAATAGTGGCCCCCTATACCGTCGCGTTTGCTGCGGAATCATGCCCTCAAATCAAAGCCAAAGACATCAGAGAGGGCAGACCCAAGAATCCATTTTGATTAAAAAAACATGAATTTTTTTTTAATAAAATACATAATGTAAATTTATTTTAAAAACTTAACTTTATTTCGATTTCAAAATAAAATATTTTCAATTAAAATAACAAATTTGGATTGCCTCGTGTTGAGTCTACAAAGTGACATTAATAAAAACATGAAAAAAATATTAATAAAATACATAATGTATTTCCGTAATATATCTAGGGAGACTAGTCTATGCCCATAACATACCACTCCTTGAAATCGAGCTTGCCCTTAAGCTCGAGCTTAGCCCGTTCAGTGCGATCCTGAAGTTCTTTAACTTCGCGCTAGAACAAGTCCTTGTAGCGGAAGGTCGGAGCGGATGTTTCATCGGAAGGAGAGCTCATGGCGTGCTCACAAATGTCATGTCGTGGTCTCCGAGGAGCGGGGCGTCTTGGTAGCCGCAGGATGAGGACTGTCAAGTGGTTGTAGATGATCGAGGTGGACCACTGATCCTATGGAACGGGGACCACCATGGTCGTACGTGGTGGCGCCATAAGGGTGGGACTCGCAAATAGAGGGAGGTGCAGAGCCGACAGAGGCCATGGTTGGAGTGGAGGGTATTGGATGGAGGTGGCTGGCCGAATGACTGGCACGGGGCTCAAAGCTAATGAGATCCGCAATGCGGAAGAAGAAAGCAGTGTCTGGAGGAGGCTCACAGGAGTCGGCGGCGACATGGGTTGCGGTAGAACAATCATCGGGCTCGGTGGTTGCACAGAGATCAGATCCTCGGTGGGTTGAACAAAAGCTTGGCGCAATCTTGGATTGTCGTCTGTGAGGTGTAATCAGCTTGATGACAACAACATTGGAGGTGATCGAAGATGGCCACAAAAGGGAAGTGTGGATTTGAGGAAGAGTGGTTCTGATACCAAGTTATTATGGACTCTCCAGAGGATGGCCTGAGGTGGGGATGATGCAGGTGGAAGATACTGTGGAGCCAGAACCGCAGATGCCTAGGCAGGGTGTGCTCAGAGAGAGAGAGAGAGAGCGCTATCAATATGTCATAACAAAGACACGAGAATAGAGTTAACTTCTTAGATGTCATTCCACTAGCTCAAAGGGCCTTTAAATAAGATTACAACTTTTGGACTCAAGTACCAAAATACCCTTACATGAATTCAACCTACGCTAGACACGATACATAGATGATTGAAGGCACAATGTGATATTAATAAAGACGTGACAAGATATTAATAAAATTCATAATGCATTCCCGTAATATATCTAGGGCTATCAGTCTATGCCCTTTAACATAATGTTCTACTAGAGTTTATAACTTGTTCATTTATTAGTAATGAGATTTGTTGGCTGGGCGAGGTGATGCAAAAAATCCATTAAGGAGAAGAAATACGTTTTTAAAGTGCCAAACAATTAATATCATGTAGGATTTTATTGATTATAAGAAATCTAGAAATTTTACTAAGATTATAGTAAGCAAAGAAAAAAATTTGCATCTTTTGATGATTTATATAATAGACTTGGTACTGAGGATAAGATGATATTAATAGAATATTTATTGCTTTATTTTGGAGAGCTGCGATGTTTGAACATACTTGTTAGGTAGCAGATTTTTACGCATTTGGGTTGTGTGGCATCAACACTATTTTGAGCATCCCATGGTTACATCTGTTGGGAGACGTCAAGGTCTATGACTATGCCCTTTGATGTCGTGGTTAACCACACCCTTTGCGGCGGCATGTCCTTACTCTGCACTACGACGACTTTTTGGGACATCTAAAAGTTTTTCTTCATAGACTACTACGCCATTCTTTCACACCTCGATGCCAGACCCATAGAGAGTGCAACACCTTATCGACAGCTACAATAGCTCCCTGCGAGATTTTTGGTTGTGTTCCCTGAGCCGCACTGCCTCATGCTGCACATACCACTTTTCGAACACAACATCCTACTACTCCCACGAGTGCAGTCTATTTTAATACGCCCGTATAGATACGATCACCTACAGATGGATGAGATCAACCAACTCGTTAAGGAGATGCTGGTAGGCGACCTCATCTGCCCTAGTGCTTGTTCTTTCTATAGCCTTGTACTTTTGGTCCGCAAGAAGACCAGAGTTGGCGCTCTTGTGTTGGCTACTAGGTGTTGAACAAGGACACCGTCACGGACATCCATGATCTCTTGTACGAGCTCCTCGGTGTGACATATTTCTCCAAATTGGAGTGGATCCAAACCAGACATCCGCTCTAGTTATCACTTATCATTAAATACAAGTATGCACGAAGGACATTACGATGACGGCTTTTCGGACCCTTGATGACCACCACTATGAGTTTGTTGTCATATCGTTCTGTTTGATGAACCCCCTTGCTACCTTCCAATCTACAATAACTGATATCTTTTGTCAAGTGTTATGTTAATAAATTCTGGGTTTTTCGATGATATATTGGTCTATAGTCCGAAATGGCAGAAGTGCTTACTTTTACCTGGAGGAGTGTTACCACTCTTTAGCGCCACCTTTTTTGTCAATTTGAAGAAATTTTCTTTCGGACAAAAGCGAAATCAATTACTTTGGTCTCACACTCACACTATCTTGGTGAATTGTGTGGAAATAGATTATGACAGGGTAGCGGCGGTACTCAGGTGTCCTTCATCTGCACTCCTTGCAGTTTGTTTGAGGCTTTCTGGGCCTCCAATGCTATTACTGGTGGTTTATACGGGATTATGCTTGGCTCGCCACTGACCACACTCAAGAAGAACATGGGCGCAACCTTCCATTGAACACATGCGAATGTAGTGGCCTTCTTCGCACTTCAACGACCCTTATGGATACTCTAGTGCTCGCTATGCCAGATTTCACTCCACTGTTTATCGTCAAGTGTGATGCGTCGAGCTCGGGCATCGAGGCTGTCTTATGCAGTATGCCCTACTGATTGCTTACTTCAGCCGCTCATTCTCCATCGCCATCCTCTTTTGTTCGGCTTACGAGAATGAGCTGATAACTCTAGTTCTCTCCATGCAACATTGTTTCCCTTACCTCCTTCACCGCAATTTCAATGTCCAAACCGACCATCACAATGTTGTATACCTACTAACCTAGAAGATATCTACTACCGCTCAATAGGTCTGGGTGGCCAAGCTCATGGGATATGACTTCAAAAGGGGAGAGTTAAAGGTATAAAAAATCAATCGGGCAGCCTATGCCCTCTCCCGACAATCAAACTCTGCATCACTTATAGAGATATCACTCCCGTTTAAGAGGAGGCGACAATTATACAACAAGCGGTTGAGGCGGGTCGGAGCATCCACCATTGGTGACTGGTCACATCATCCAGACCGTTTGGTTCTCTCGGTCATCTCATCATGTGCTGCTCTTATAGGCAGTCTTCCTTGCCACACCATCAGTAGGACACACCGTCACCTTCTGCACGTACCGCTGACTTGCGTCTTTCTTGCACTGGCTCGACATGTTACACCGTGTTGAGGAGTTCATGGCGATTTGGGAAGACATCGCGATATTTCGTCACGCAACTGCTAAGGTGCGTTGGTTTTGACTGCATATTGGTGGGTGTGAACAGCATTTCTATGTACATTTCATCCCGTTGTGTCATCCCTTCTTCACCACACCGCCTGTGACGGGCACATTCATTTCGCGCACGATGCGCCTAAATTAGTTTTTGAGGTCCACTGCTAGGGACCGAGAACCTGTCTTTATGAGTACATTCTAGCAGGGGCTATTCAAGCAACATGGAACTCATTCGCACATGAGGACGATCTGCCATCCCTGGTAGGAGGTGCTTGATCGGTGTTTGACCTCCCTCTGATGCTTCATCTTCGATCAACCCCGTGTGTGGGCGAAATGACTTACTTTGACAAAGTATTCGTACAACACCCCATTCAACTGTACTGCCAATACCACACTCCTACACCACTTGCTGGGGGAATGAACAAGTTTCACCTCCAACTGGCCCGACAGAAAATGGCGACCAACACGAACAAACACCGCCGTGTTGTGCAATTTGAAGGGGGAGAGACGGTATTTTTCAAAGCTTCAATCGTATCGCTAAGGGTCAGTAGCTAGCCACCTGATGACATGCAAAGATCGCGACCCAATTCTTTGGGCCATTTCCAGTCGAAACCCAAATTGGCGAGGTAACCACCGTCTACATTTCCTAACTAGTAGTCGCATCCACCCCGTGTTTCATTTATCCAAGTGGTGAGGAGACGAGTAACTCCACAGGAGAACCGCGAGGAATCTCATGTGGTGAGAGAAATCTAATTAACTTTAAGAAATTATATATACTCGCAGAAAAATCCGTATTGAAATACCCATAATTACAAGTAAAAAATCAAACAAAAAGAATTATAATTTAGATCAAAATAAAGATGATCTTAATAGTCAAATAAAATTAAGTAAATAAATCCTAAATACTTTGGGTAATCTTTTTGGCGCTGCATCAATGAGAAATTAACCTCCTCTCTCTGTATATATATAAAATATATAATATATACATTTGCTCAATAAAGGCACAAGCTATGAAGGATCAAGCTCGTCTGAGGGAGGAGATGGCCTACCAATATAGGCTGGGAAATTCCGAGGTAAATATTTCATGTTTCTGGTGTCCCCTCGCTGCTTTATTATTCTTCTAACGTGGACCACCGTCCCTTCTCAGGCTGCTGCTGCTATCCAGAAAAGATTGGATCCAGACGTTGCTATGTAACAGTTTAACCTGCACCAGGCCGCTCTAAACTGAATATCCTTCTCACTCATATCTTGTTTTAGTTTTGAAAAAAAAAAATTTAAATTTTTTGCATGATCCTCTTCGGTTTTGTAACTAGATCGGCCGGCGCAGGAGTAGCCCGATACTCGTTCATATAAGACTCGTTTGTTTAGATGACTGAATATCGTTGAGCGAAATTGTTTGAGACCCGACCTCCTACAAGTTTAACAAGCTGGACCATTGACCTGCATTTTTGGCGTGCGTGAGTATGCTCTTTTGTTGTTTCACAAGGATTTTTTTTAACTCGGTATATTAACAATGTATACATGGAGGGATGGTTGGTAATTCTGAAAGATAGAAGGGAGATTCCAGTAAATATGCAAAGTTCAAGGGGAGGTACCGATATTTATTCCTTCTGCATGAGTGAGTTCTGTCGGTCGCGGTGAAAATTGATGTTTTATTAGTGAGTTTATTCCTTTGATTTATCAACTTTTTAAGCTCTGTTCGGCGTGACATCTTTGAGAGACGAGTGAGAAAGAAATGTTACTCTGCATGAGCGTCAAGAAAATTGAACTAAGGAATATATATTATCTATACTAATATATAAAGATATCACCTTATGGTGTATCATGGTCGATAAATGAATACGAGTCGTTGGATTAAGATCTCAATGATCATATCCATTCGCAGGTGGTCTGCGAATAGTCTTTCAATTTTGCGATGGTTGACCGTAGTCTGCGAATAGCCAAACAGTTTTGCAACGGCATAGATTTTTTTTTGAAAAATTATAATAAAATACTGTATTAAAAAAATGCAAAAAATTGAAATTAAATAATTAAAAAAAAATAAATCAAAAAATTAAAATAAGTCCGTCGATCTGGGCGGGCGAAGCACGCTGCCGCGGGGCACGGGAGTCCCCGTGCACTGTCACTTGTGTGTATGTATATATAGATTCATTACAAAAGAAAAATGTGACACCTTCAATGTAAAGTTATTACAAAGGGTAAAATTGAAATATCATAAAATAATTTGGCATATTTTATCACTTTCCATCTATATTTCTAAAGTAAAAGATCACACATTTAAATGTAGACTCGTTACAAAGAGTAAAATTGAATATCATAAAATAATTTGGCCGAATTATCATTTTTGATTCATATTTCTAACGAAAGTGGCATTTTGTAAATTAGAAAAACTTAGAGGGGGAGGTAAATGTAATTTCGAAAGATAGAGAGGACTATCCGACATTCCAATAACATAATTAACACATTATTATATCTTCTCCTAAATGGCCAAAAATAAAATAAATAAATAAATAATATACTTATTTTGAAGTTATCCTGAAGAATCTGTCCCCTTGCCAAAGCAGGCAAGCAGTCCTGATGACATGTGAAAAGGTTAGGGAGAAGATCCATCCACTTTCTCATGCAACCAAATACTTTTATTTATTTATTTATTTATTTTTTTTGTGAGAGATGCATGGATGCAATTAATTATACATTTAATTTTGATTGGTGAGAAAGTAGTGATCTTGTCATTTTGCCATGCACATGATTCAAATTGTAATGGTAGGTACATCTACTTATGTAACCCCATTCCATTAACATGTATATGTGTGCATATATCAATAACTACCTAGCTAGTTCATACAAAATAGAGGTATTATTCGCTTTGACTCATAATACATCAACTGCGTCTTAATTATAATCTTACACCGTTAAGCGGGAGCTTGTTAGGAAGCGGAGCCAAAGAGGGGTTGAAGCTGTGATCGATAAATATAGGGCTGAAAGCTAAAAGTCGAAAACTCAAAATCGCACTGCACCGATTTCGAACTGTACCGAACGATTTGGTTGTGGTTTGTGTTTGGTGATTGAAAAACCGAATGATTTACGGTGCGGTTTGATTTTTGGCTACGCAAAATCGAATAAATCGCACCGCAACGTGAATATTATAAATATAATATATTTTTGATGCAAATGAATCTTGTATTTCTTTATATAATTGTAGTACTAATATAAATGACTAAATGAGCACCGAACCATGAAATGTGAATATTAATATAATTCAGCAATTACCAATTTGCCCGTGAACCATGAATATTACATACTAATATAAACTGAATAATATGCGGTCCGTGATTATTATATTTCTCATTTCCTGTTTCCTGAAGGCTGAAACTGCGTATGCCTCTGTCCATCGTCGAGAGAAAGAAATCGCGTCGTGCGACTGCGTCCTCCGCCCCTATCGTTGTCGCTAGAAGGAGAAAGTTGAAAATGCATTATATAACTGTGTAAAAATCAAAACCGACTCCAAATCGCACTAATGTCAAACCGCACCGCACCCCCTATCGTTGTCGCTAGAAGGAGAAAGTTGAAAATACATTATATAACTGTGTAAAAATCAAAACCGACTCCAAACCGCACTAATGTCAAACCGCACCGCACGGTTTTGGTGTGGTATGATTTGTTCGGTTCAAAACAGACCCCCTACGGTGTGGTTGTGGTTTGAGCTCAATCTGCACCAGTTTCACCATATCGATATACCAATGATGGATCAGCCCATGTTCAATTACAAATTATGTAGTGCCATCCTCTTCCGGCCATAGAAGCCATTACCGCTCCACTCGATGTTCGCTCCCGCTCATCGATCCAAGCGAAGCCCTAGTTCATTCTCGCAGCATTTTCTCCTAAAATCTGTCATTTAAGACGCCGGCTTTAGCACGAGTCTCTCTTTAACCTAGTCTCATCGAACCCGTGTTTAACTTAGGGAATATCATACTATTGTATGAAGTTCTATTCGTTCTGCTGTGAGATGCAATAATGAGATAAAATTATGCGGATAAATTCTACTTTCTAAGGCTTTTCGAGTTAGTTTAATGTAAATTTATACGAGAGATTTTTATAATTTAAAAATGGTGGAGTGAATTGTTAGAATATTAATATTAATTAGCAAATAATTAAGTTTTGGGAAATCTTATTAGTCCCACGTCACCGATTTAAAATGAGTTCGCGGTGTATATAAAGCTTCTTGTCCTTATTTTTCTTGGACAAGGTGAGGCATATGAACCACGCTATATGCAATTATTTTATTTATGTATTATATAATTTTGGTTTTAAATAATTATGAATAAGTCCCATTTTTCGGTTGTTTTGAAAAGTTGTGCGCCATTTTCGCTGTGATTTCTTAGCGACCAACTTTTGCTTACTGTTGTGGGTTTCCGGCGACAACAACTGCACTCTAACACTCTTTGCTTTCTACTAGCGAAAATTGTAATTGTCGATCAATTGCACTCTGGTTTGAGTTTATTTTCTTATATTTAAATTATTCTGAGTCTCTACCCTAAACTAAATATTCTAAAACACTTTGAAGGCTTGTGCGATTTGAAGTTTTCGGAAGTGCCGAGCACGTGCACCATGTGATTAATTTGACACGGTTAACCTATACAGGAGGAAGACAATATTAATCTCAGGACAACGTAAAATTTCACATGCCTCTTCCCATTATGCGCTTTAATTTTAATTTACAATAATATATATATATGTATATATATATGTATGTATATCTATATATATATATATATGCATATATATACAACATTAAAAAGAAAAGATGTTTTTGGCGAAGCATTTAAAATGGTCAAATATAGTTTTAATGGTTTAATTTAGTAATTTAACATATTATAATCTATTTCAAAAAATATATTTAAAAATATAATGTCTATTCAAATAATTACATTATATTTTCAAATTAAAAGTAAAGATGAAAGTTCATAAAATCTATAAAAAATTTAGTATAGCTTTATACCTACTATGTTAGGCTGTCATTTGACATGTCAGCGATATTTTCGAAAAGCTGTATTAATCGATAGTGTGTTTATTTTAAAGTGCATTAATTAATTGATAAATTTTTTATTTTAAACTACATTAATTAATCGATAGGGATGAAGAAGGCCTACACTTATCACGGTCAAAATATTATCGCTGCTAGCCGTAGAGAAGAAGCATAGTGCCTCTCACTCATGTGTGTGTATATATATATATATATATTGTAGTTGTAGCTTTTGATCTTTGAGAAAGTAAAAGCATCGAGTATTAATTATTGTTGTCCTACAAAGAAGAGGTCAAATGTTCGAATCACATCAAAGAAAAAGCGAGTCACTGTTCCTGAGTAATATATATATATATATATATATAGTAATACTTACAAATATAAATTTAACTATAAAAGTATAATTAATCGTGAATAAATTTAATTAAGAATGAAGGTAGAGCATGATAATTTATATGTATGATTTCTGTTACGAGAAATTCATTAAAAAATGAAAGAAATTTGTGGTATTTTTTCTAGTTATTTTTAATGGTATATAATTACTTTAACTAATTATTAAAGTCATAAACTTGATAATTCATGGGCAATGTTTTAGGCTTCATTTTATGCTCAAAATTAGCTAGTTCATTTTTTGGGTGGCGGTCATAACCTTTCTCTTGCCAAACATATATTATATGATAATGACGTTTTTGATCAAACTCATCGGAGCAAATAAGTCATGCCAAACGAAGCCTTAATATGTTAATGATGAAATTTAAATTTAAAGGTCTCTTAATTATTAAACTAATTATGTATAGATCATATCATTACAATGACTAAATAATAATGTTGTATATATATTAGGCTCCGTTTGGCGCAGCGTTTTTGCTCCGATGAGTTTTGACAAAAATGTACTCCACCATCACCACCACCAGGAAAAGAAAACTATTTTGAACATAAAAGTGAATGAAGTTCTTCAAGCGAGCCTTAATCATTATAAAAACCCCAAAAGAAAGAAGAATTGCCCATCAAATTAATTCCTAGAACAATAAAGCCTTAAGAAATAGCCACAAATATGCAAGCTTTCATTAATATTTAATCAAAGATAATTAATATACATACATCAATCTTCAGTTAGTACTCTACAACAACTCCTTTTCCATTAACCCATTTCATACATCTGCCCAAGGAAACATAGCAAATAGAAAGTTGTGAAACCATCTCTAATAATTAACATGAATTAATCATGATTTCTTCTTAATTTTTTTCTCCTTCAAAAGTAAGTGAGAAAAAACTCCACCAAAAAGAAGATAATCATATATATATACACTTATACATATACATATATACATATATATATATAATCTAAATTTATCTTGGGAGTAATTAGCATAATTATAGAGATTAGGCCTCTCTAATTTTAAAATTACATAAATCTCTCCTAGGAGTTTACATTTCACAACATGTATGAACAAAAATATCTTCCATGAATGAAGCTTAGGGAGTATTCTTATGCATATATGCTATGAAATATAAATTTATAAGGGAGATTATTGTAATTTTAAAAGATAGTAGAGATGTGCAAGCTAGCCTTAATTTGGCACACGTGGGTTGTTCCTATTTGCACGCCACGTACGTACGAGTTATCTCAGCTTCTCTCTAGCTAGCTTCACGGCTCGTCGTCGGCTCCGTCGCCGGAGCATATGAGCATGACGATGCACCGGCGGAGAATGTAGAACCGGGCACGCTGTTCCCTGGCGAGGAGACGGCACCGGCGAGCGAAAGAGCAGCGCCGGCTCTTCGCTTGCCGGCGGCAGCAGGAGAGGCTCTCCCCCTTAATCTCCCCCGCGGTTGTGGCTGCGGCGGCGCGGCTTCTTTTCTCCCGAGCTTCCTCGCCGGAGATGTCGAAATTGGTTTCAGCGGGCGCCATTGTACGTTTTGGCTGATCTTCTTCTCCTCCGCAGCTGGTTAATTACTGCGTGCTGCTGTGTTTACCGGCGATGATAGAAGACGGGGAAAATTAGGGGGAGGTGACGGTGTAGCCGTATTTATATTAATATTGGTGGGTGGTTGGTCGGCTCTTTTTTTATTATATATAGTTTCTCCACTGAAAGACACGAGCGGCTTTAATTTATCACTCAATCTAGCTCTGAATCAGTATGCACACGTATACGAGTACACGCGCATTGTTATTAACACCGCAGTTTTTTTAATAACCACAAACAATTATTTTAAAAATGGTTATTCGTAGACATTTTTTTTTGAGAAATAAAAATTTAAAGGATTGTGAATAATATCACCGTAAATACATTGATATAAATAAACTCCTCAAAACTGACAGCATCAAAATGTATTAATTTCAATTGTTTTAGAGTTCATGAGAAAAATGTTAATATTCAAAACAAGTCATGCTCGCTTCAAATTTGACTTTGCTTCACGTCATTCTTGCGAATCGACAATTTCGGATGCGGAACCTTTACAGTAATAGAGTAACGTGTAGTGTAATGCATAAGTAAAAAAAGCAAGCTTAAAGAAATGATGGGTAACGGAAGTGAAGTACTGATTTCGCAGTTTTATATTAATCTCGATGAAGGAAGCTTTAAAACTTATAACTGATACACGAATTACTTACATCTTGTAACCATGGCGTAAACGCATATAAAATGTAGAACCAACTATATAATAAATAGTTGTATACCTCTTTTGGATACAAAACACGATGAAAGAGAATAAAATAGACTACGGGGAACGGGGATGACCTATGATTATTTTAACAGCAGGACAAAATGAAGAGCTAACAGGGAAATGCACGAATTCATACCAAATGACTGTGGGCTTCCTTCTCTGCTCCGGCTGCCGATCGATCGATCGATGGTGGTGATACCAAAGGACTGCATACTTTCTTGTCTACTTTGGCTATCGAGAGATGGAGGTGCGCCGGCAAGAAATGACTATTGAAAGAAGAGAAAACGACCTAGATAAAATTATAGGGATTTGGAACAAAGAGAGGAACGAGAACAGGGAAATGAAATGCGGGCTGCCCTTCTTTGATGGTGGTGTGCCGGCGAGAAAATCAGCAGATTTTGGTGGTCCGGCAAGGGGCGAGCGGCGGGAAGGGGTGAAGTCTAGTAATGATGAACAACGAAACGCACGGGACGGAGGCGGGTGTTTCGTTGAGTACGGATAGATTTTTTGAGAGCCTCCCAAAAAATCAAAATGCGAGTGCGGATATCCAAAACAATAGGCTAATAGCAATTGCCTTCCAAATTTACCACATTTTTAAATTTAAATTTTTTATTATTTTAATAACAATGTTCTTATCACTTCATGAATTTTTATTAAGTTTTGCCTTTAAAGGATAACAAAAATTAGGATTACACTGTCAAGTCGGGGCACCGAACCGCATGCACGACTGCTTTATACACACACAAAGATGCGCACTGGATTCTCCAGTGTCATGGTATTAATAGTGTGCATGTCGAAGCTTGTGAAAGTTTTGCGAACACGGGGGCTTCAAGGGGAAGAGGAAGACGTACAATGGATTTTCGAGTAGCGATTGCGGGCCGGCTGCCGATGTGGGAGAAGCCCTAAAACCACACAATTTGAGCTGTTGGCGAAAGGGAAAAGAGGAGAAAAAATGTCTATATGTTTTAGCTTTTCGAAAAACAACGGTGAGCAACACCTGAAATCCGGAAATAAACTGCCCCTATTTTTTTTTAAACTATGGGGTAAAATTGCAAAGATGAATGCTCTTTAGAAAAGGCGGTGAATTGACTATTTTGAGAAAATTGAGCGAAAATTTTAATCTGGACTGGTTCATGGTTCTACGGCCCGCCCGTCCGGTTCAGCCGGTCTTAGGCTGTCCATAGCTACGGAACGGTCCGTGGTTAGACCGATCCAAACCCCAGATCCGGTCTGAATTTCATAACCCTGATCGTAAATGATCCACTGTTTTCCCATTTACGGAAACCGGTATATCATAAACAATTATAAAAAGGATTTATAAATAAAAAATTCATAATATTTAATAACTTCATTAAATGAGCTGGAGCTCTTCGATCCATCAATCGCAAACACTTACAGAAGCTGTATATAATTAATAAATTCCCATAAAGTTTAGGGAGGGCTCTACTAAACAGAAATATTCTGGACCTCGAGCTGTCATATAAATAATAATAATATTATTATATTTATTAAATTTATTAAATAATATTATTTTCCGGTGCCCTGAAATATCTGTACGTGGAATAAGCTGTGCTGTAGTGAGAACAGTATTGTGACAGAGGAGAAGCAGGCCCAGTCATCAGTGGGCCCCCGTGCTATTAATTGGGTTGGGTTTAAAGATCCACCAGCTTTTAAATGGGAGGGGAGTTGGCAGGTGGGCTATTTGGGTCATCAACCATTCATGGGCCCCACTTTGACCAGAGCGCTCACAATTTTGACTTGGGCTCATCATGGGGAGTGTACTCGCAAGATCAGGGGTCTTTGTTACTGGATCGAACCAATCCTAGCCGTTCGATTTACGGTCGGATTGAACTTAATGATCCCTCGCCTTCATGGCATTTACTCGCCCAAATCTATTTCACGCTCTAGATTGTTTCTTCCTTCATCCGACGGGCAAAGCAACTTCATCTTTTTTTTTTTTTCGTAAACACAAAATAGTTCCTTAGGTGAGGTCGGGCGAATGACGGTTCATAACCACCGAGTTCACGACCACGCCTATGAAGCCAAGATCGTCTCTTTTCGCCTCAATGTTGTACGCGATGCGTCACTTTTATGACCACGCAAGATCGATCACCTTAATTTGATCTTATCAATATCTCCACAAGATCAATATTGACCTAGCATTATTTATATATGAAGCAATTTTGCGTGATCACAAAAGTGATCACAATTGATCTTATGGGATCACAAGTGATCCAGCAAAATCTTTGTAGAATAATTGGTGCACTCGTGAGGGTGATCATCCCCATCATCTCACAAGCATTGTTATAAATTTTCTTCTTCTTCTTCTTCCTCACAAAAAAAAAGTTCTAAACAGGTTCGTATTCAGGAAATTCAACAAGCGGGGGCCAGATATTGTCTTCCTACAGTCAAAATGATTAGTTCTAGAGAGGTGCGGATCCAGTAAGTTCAACAAGGGAGGGCCAGAGATCGTCTTCATCTTATATATCGGAGCCGTTTTTTTTCTCATCCGAACACCATTTTGGCGTGTAAGTAGTCAAAATTAATTGTCTCGACTAGAGGAATCCAAATCCATTATCTATTTCGCAATGTTATAAGCGGTCCTATAATCGCTAAATGCAGTCCATTAAAATTCACAGTCCAATGAATTTAACTGTTTTTGGACTACGAATATCCATTATAAGTGTTTTTAGGACTGCGAATAGTCATCGTAGGACTGCTAATAACATCGCCCGATCTAATTTGCAAAATTCTTGTTGGGGTGGAGGGTCGGGCCTCAGCCCGGCGCACTTAAATCCGGCCCGGGTTCCAGAACCCCTCAGTTTTCTGTACAGAGCTTGTATTCAGCTCACATCATATTCTAGAATATTCCTCATACTAAAACTATCTATTATCGAAAACGAAGAAGCTACGAGTTAATTATTAGCTTCTAAAAATGAATCGTGTGCGCGCACGCGACAATGAATACACCCGGTGGAGCCGGAGATGCACAGAGAGAGAGAGAGAGAGAGAGAGAGAGAGAGAGAGAAGAGAGAGAGAGAGAGAGAGAGAGAGAGAGATAGTTTTTGGATCCATGGCGGTGGCACGTGGGAGATCGTCATCGGGAGATCGCATGTGCGGGTGGTGGCGCAAAAGTCCGCCTCCCGTCGCCTCGACTCAGACATGGCGAGACCATGCTAGCTCCATTTTGCAGCGCACGTGGGAGACTTATCAGATGCCGACCCCACCGCGACTCTGCGTGTCGAAGATCGACGACTCGCACGCGCGCCCGCTCTGGCGCTGCGGGCCTAGTACACATACAGCTGGAATTAAAGATCAGAACGGAGAAGAAGAAGAGACAATTCCTCTCTCTCTCTCTCTCCTCTCTCTCTCTCCTCTCTCTCTCTCTAGGAGTCTAGTAGATGGGTCAAAAAGGGGAGAAGATAGCAGGGCGCAGTGTGATCACGTCCCACGTGCAAAGGAGATGCTTGTTGCTGGAAAAGGAAATTTAGCAGTGCTCTGTACTATGTACTGTACCCACCACTCATGCTCATCAGCTCGATCATGCTCCCAATATATTTCTCTCTCTCCTAAACAAATTTCACCCACATTAGTATATTTCAACTTTCACTGAAAATCTAATCGGTGCAAAGAAAATTTCAAGATTTTGAGCGTGAAATTATAGCTGGCCGGTCCTAAGGGGTCCTTTTTTTTCATCAAAAATCGATTATGGACGGGGACCAGTAAAAGACCGGTCATTTACCGATCCTGGGCCAGGACTGTGACAGGTCAAAGACTACAAAATTAAGAAATATTATAATTTTTAAAAATTTTTTAATCGGTATGAGACCGATTAGGACCGGTCCTCCGATCACAGCCGGTTCTCCTCAAGAGAAAAATCGATCCCGGACTGGAACTAATTTGAGCGGGATCGGCCCGACAATCCTAATGTGCACAATTAGTAGTGAGTGTAAATTTTTAGAGCCCGTGAGAACACCGAAATAGTTTGACAAAACAGGTTAAATTAACAATTATATTAATTAAAAATGATTACAATTAATATTTATTATTAAATAAAATTTAGTATTATTAAATTCCATAATTTTAATTAACTAATAAAAAATGATCACCGTTATGGGGGACCATATTTATACTTTTATATTTGTAATAATAATAATAGCTCCGGCCTCCGGTGGAGAAGATGAGAGCCGTCCAAGATGGAAGCGGAGGAGAAGATTACTCCCGCCGGCGGGCGTATTGGAACTCATCCGGCGCCTTGGAGGAAGAAGAAGAGCTGCGCGCACAGCTCATGTGGCGTTTGATCAGAAAGAGGGGAATGGTGGAGAAGACGAGAGACGTGCATGGCGGCGCTGATCTCGCGCATGCAGGTCCACCGGATGCTGGAGGAAGAAGATCACCATTCCCCTCTTTCCGAAACGCGTATAGACCAAACAGCTGTAAAAATCACAATGGCGTTTTCGGCTCACCGGAACGGAGGAATAACGTGGAAACAAACGGAGCCCAAATTCACGATAGGCGTTCAGTGATACTTTTTCGCCCAAATTCTGCTTTTGGGGGTCACTTGAACATTAAACATGAATGATTGTGATGTGAAAAATAGCGCTCGTCCAAATGCCACTCGAGTTCTTCATAATTAGGTTCACAATCGTCTCTGTTCTTCTAAACAAGAAAAATATTTAGGTGCGTCACCCACTTAGTTTTAGTTGAGAGAAACAATACAGTCGTACAATTTGGTATCCTACGACGGAGTTGTTTTCACGAAATGCTGCAGTATTCTAAAAATACTGTCACTATTTCAATCAATTATGTTGTTTTACAAGAACCAAAGTTTGATGCGCGCGAGTACCGTGATCTTAGATGGGAGAACGCACCTAAACATATCTCCCTAAACAATGTTTGTTGAAAATAATATATAATTTTTTTAATATAATTAGTATTTTATTTTATTTTTCCTTTGAAAAATGATATAGTATGAACAAATTAAATAAAATTGAGTAATACGGTGAGTAAGAATGGAACATAGGTAACCCTAAACACTGCATTGGAGAGGTTGCACCACCCTTCAATAGATATTTCAATTAATGCTCTTTTTTTTTCAAATTATAACATTCGATTTGATTCTGAAACTCCGATATGCACGTAGATCGGAAAAAAAATACAAAACACAGAACCTTCAATGTAAATAAAAGTTCGATCGAGGACAACCATGCCTTCAAAGGTTAATCAAGTATGATCTTAGTAATCATTTGTGGGAAGGAGTACTCTGATTTTGATGAAAGCTTCAAAGATTATGACGAGCTCGGGTAATAACTCAAGCCTCGTCATAATAAGATAAATTTAATCCCGTGGTGCAAGTGAAAAAAGTTTTGTTCCACGCTATTTGTAACGACTCAACTCTCAAAATATTAAAAGTATTGTCCGATTTCGTTCATCCTTGGTCATACTTAGTTGAACCGTACATTTTTTTCACAGGTCACCTATGCAGAAACTACTCCCATCGAAATACGCTTAACTATGGAGTTTCCAACACAACCCCACCAATTTCTCCAAAAGCACGCCCAACAACTTTTCCTCTAATTTTGATGTGAGATTCAGTTCATTTGTATACCTCCCTTCACCATACAAATTATTACTTAAAAATATTTGATACTTTTTGCAGTGAAATATTAGACAGTTGGAGACGGAACGATTGCAGATGAAAATAGAACGGAGTTTCTAAACCTGCCTACCTTTATGAAGTTGGAATTAGGCATAAACAACCTATCATTTAACATTATTTATCTGTATTTAAACTTTACATGTAGACATTTAATTGTAATTAATATTGTTTGTCTCTACTTAATAATTTCTCCTATTGCCGCAACTATGGCTTCACAGTTCACACATTTGTCATTGTAATGAATGGGAGCAGCGGGGATAGCTTTTGTCCGTGTTAAACATATATTTTATGACGATGACGTTTTTGTTCAAACTCACTGGAGTAAAACCGCTGTGCCAAACGAACCCTTACCTCCAATAGTTTGAGACAGAAGTTATTGCACCAATCATTTTTTTAGAGAGAGAGAGAGTCGGCAGATTTGCCTACTCTTAGTTACACAAATTGCAAACTTTCCTCAGCATTGTTCGGTACATGAGGCCTCCGCGATCCAATACGTGCTGCTCCCAATCGGATCGCACCTCGAAAGGGTTCTCGGGGAGCCATCTATTACCTTCGCCATCATCCTCCACAATTATCCTACCATTTCCATACTTTATGAACTGTTCTTCCATTCTGATTGTCACAGCCTCAATATCAGACTGTAAGAAAACCTGGAATGATCAAAACCTACAGCTTAGCTCACATCACAAACATACATATATAGCTGAAATTCCTTATCTCTAATCAAGCTAAGCTGTTCAAGGAGTTGCATAACAGAAACATTAATGAATAAAAGAAAGACCTTTGCATCTGGTGAGAGCAGATCAATGATTGCCTCCACCAATGCTCTTTGGACCATTCTCCATCGGTGATCTTCGCGATTAAAATCCGGGTTCGGGCACTGCATAAACACGCTTGGTAAGATTTTTTGGTGACACGAGAAGTGTTTAATTTCGTTTATAAGATACAAAAAAACCAGTAACTCCGAAAAAAAGTGTTGACACATTAGTGCAGATTTTATGAACATAGATACACTTCGCCCAGGTCAGCTGATACATAAAATAGTTCGATGCAGTAACCACATTGGCACCGTCTCAAATAGCCTTCTAACTATTCG
Source organism: Dactylorhiza incarnata (assembly GCA_033032865.1). Lineage (NCBI taxonomy): Eukaryota > Viridiplantae > Streptophyta > Magnoliopsida > Asparagales > Orchidaceae > Dactylorhiza > Dactylorhiza incarnata. The sequence goes on along the minus strand of JAWHQI010000310.1, from coordinate 59,961 downwards.
ATGTTCGGCTTCACAAATCTGTACTTTTCATTCATTTTTGTAGGTGCTAAATCAGAACAATACAAATCATCTCAAAAAACATTCATCTATTTTATAGTAGGTCTACCTCTTCAACTACCTAATCCTTGACACCAGCTTTGTGCACTAGTCTAATTGACGCATTTTCTAAGATTTGCTGAACATTTCCAAACCGCCTAAAGGTCCATTTGGCACGGCGGCGGTTGGGAACATGGTGGCAGCATAACAGTTGTCATGCAAAACACATTTTATGATGGTGGCGTTTTTATCCAAACTCACTGGAGCAAAAACTCCACGCCAAACAGACCCTAAATCTATTTTCAGAAAGTTACTCCAGTCATAGACAATGGCATAGACATCTGCCTGGGAGAATGTTTTTATTTTGCTATGTAAAGTTACTAAACTTTTCATAGCATTGTCTACAAGGATGAACATTATAGCCCGAGGGGCGGAATAAGAAATACCTGAATAGAAACAAGAATCAATTCTCCAGGATAAGTTGAAACAATAGAGCGGAATGTGGAAGTTGCATTTGTTGATATGAAATGCCTGGTAAACAAAGTACAACTTAACAAAATCATTTCGAACCAGTTCAATAATGAACAACTTAAATTGATTAATAGAATCATTTAATAAGGGAAAATCTGAGCTAGCTGTCACAGAAACGTCAAGAAAATGGTGAATTGAAACAGACAAGTTTAACTAAACTGTATTGTAGTATAAGAGTCAAGAAAATTCTAAGAGATTGTAGGATAGTCTACAAGTAAATCATAGGCAATGAAAATTGGTAATGTGTTTAGGCTCTGTTTGTTTAAGTGGGTGGGAATGAGAGCCACGGTGAAAAATGGAGCTTCCATCTTGTGGTGGGAATAAGAGTTAAAATGGAGTTTTTGTCCTTCCTCAGTCAAAATGGAGATTTACCAAACAACTCTATCTACGGCGGCGTTTTTGTTCCACCGAAATGGAGCTAAAACGCCCAAACAAATAGAATCTTAATGGTGGAGAGAGAATGTACAAAAATATTAAAGAAAGGAATAAATCTCCTTTAATGAATGAAAAATTGAAATAATTGACACCGAAAAGAAATATAAGAAAGCTAAAAGAAGTAAAAGAAATAAGCAAGCAGATCAAAGGCCTGTTTCATTGGATGATCTACATGGTAGATGAGAGAACAAAAGAAAAGAAAAAAAAAACAAATAACAACAGATGGATAAGATAGCCAACTCAATAAAAAGTTCTAAAGTGTCTGATAAGTAAGATGCAACAGTCAAAATAGTAAGATCTTATTTGGTGATGAAGACATTAGGAGATCTGTGGATAATATTTGAGAAGTTAATAAATGAGTAACTAGAAGAACAATTTCGATGAAAGAACGTAAAAGGAATCACCACACAAAATTTAGATTAATAAAGTAAAGAAAAGTTTCCTTAGCTTTGTAGGAAACAAATAAAGGTAAAAACTCTACCATGGACATACATACGAGAATGAAAGAGCTTTTAAAGGTGGCAAGCTAGCAATTGTTTCAATGAACACTTAAAGACTAAATGAATTTCAAATAATTGGTGATTTTAATACAAAAATTGGAAAAAAAATGAAAACTTCAAGTTACAGCCAATGCATCAAACCTAAAATGAGTTGGTTGTAGGTAGAGATGCACCGGACTCTATATTAAGTGCACAATGTTACATGAATTTGTTAAGGTTAGATTATATTCCCAACACATTCCATCAATTGTAAAGTCTTTGTCTTCTAACACGTGAACTTATTTTAATTGGATGATTTAGGAATTGTCCGTGAAACCTAACATGCTTTGATACCATTAAAACTTATTTTGCAGATAAATTATAGTGTGTTAACTTTGACACACTCATTCATTTTATATAAGTGAACCCAAAATTTACAAGAATATACTAGGACATAGAAAGATATAAAGGAATAAGAATATGAATGAAATGAATTTTATGAGAACAAAAAAAAAGTTTTAATAAGAATCAAGGTTTTTTAATTGTGAAAAATGTAATAATATCAATTTCACCAAGTAAACAATGAAATATAAGGGAGATGGTGGCGAAATAAGGCACATGGTGAGGAATCCTGCGATTGGATGAAAGGATCTTTATGGTGGGATCCAAATCCTAGGGTAAGGAAGAAGACCTGTATAAAATGTAAATTAATACAACTTATAAACTAAATAACATGATTATCCTGCCACCTGAGCAAAATTAGTAGTATTTCATGATATAAAACAATATAGTTGATCTATGTCATTGATGAATAAAATTGTGTCTATAACACCTAAATATCTGATTACCCAGTTTAAAGAAATTGAACAAAATAAGCCCAACCCATCAACAATTTCTTCTGATATACAAAATTGTAAGTAAATTGCAAACCAACCTAAACATTGTAAAAGAAAGCTACAATTTGATTAAACAATGTAAAAGAAAGCTAGTTCAGAAAAAGCTTACACATTTTTTCTGTTGCATCCATGAATACCATCAAGACAACGCATGACAAGCTACATAAATTGATGATTATATTTAGATAGCTGTAAAGCAATAGACAAGTCATAACTCAAAAGAAACAGGAGATAATGGACCTTAGTGTTGATCTCCAGCCCAAGAAAATTTGAAGTTTTCCATTTTTCAGACAACTTGAATGAAAACAACCCATTTCCTAGATAATCAAAAGAAATTTTGTTACTCACATGCAGTGAAGGCAACCTAGAACATTTTATTTTGTATTATCATTATCTATTTTTACTTTTTGAAGGGTAGTAATGGTAATGTGTAAGTGAGTCTCGCTATCTATATGAAGGCACTTGAGAGTCTTAGAGCATCTTACATCTCTTAGGATTTGTGAACACTCTTTTGGAGAGGGGCTTCAAGAAGGAACTAACCCCTGGGAGTTAGGCAGTATCCTTCGTGATTTGCATCTTATTCTTCTCTTCTAGTGCAATCTAATATTCTAGGAAAAATACTTATTTTAGTCCCTGAACTTTAGCTACTTTTTGATATCAGTCCTTCAATTTTTATTTGATTAAATTTAGTCCTTAAACTTTATCAAACATTTCAAATCAGTCCCTCCATGATATTACCGTTAAACACACTAATGTAACAACGCATCTCCTGCTCTGTTCTTAGCCGAGAACAACAAATGCCTTCCTGATCCCATTCTCTCCTTCATGTAATGGTTCCTCTGGTTCTAAAAAGGTGAAACCTTTAGTATTTATTGTTCTGATTATCATCAGCACGTTGATCATAGGCCATTAGTACGGAAATCTGGAACACGTTCTTCACAACAGGAAGAAGGCTAACATCAAGCTAAACTGGGTGACCAAGAACATCAAGCTCAACTGGACCCGCCTATTTATAGGTCATTCCGATATCCGAGACACGGGCTTCCAAATCGAGAAGCACGTTGTTCGATTTCATGTTTTTGTTAGACAGTTGGAGGAAGGCAAATCCTTTGCTCCAAAACAGAGTAAAAAAATGTTTGGAAGAGATGATGAACAGTGGCCGCCCAGTTGAGCTTGATGTTCGCCTTCTTCCTGTTCTGGAAGTCGCTATTTAGTGTGCTAAAGTTTGAATTAGTATCGAGTACTGAAACTTTAATTAAGTTACAATCCTACGGATCTGTAGGATGCACGACAAAAAGAATCGGGGATGGATGCAACTGTTTCTTCTTCGGGAGAGAATATATTAGCAGGCCAACTAATAATATGATCAACGTGCTGATGGTAATCAGAACAATAACAACTAAAGGTTTCACCTTATTAGAACCAGAGGAACCATTATGTGTAGGAGAAAAGGAGAGAAGGGAAGGAATTCGTTGATCGTGGTTAAGAACAGGAGGAGATGCCAACTGACAGTTTTTTTATTCCGTTAGTTTAGTTAACAGTGATAGCATGGAGGGACTGATTTCAAGTGTTTGATAAAATTAAGGGACTAAATTTAATCTGTAGAGAAACGCAAAAGCGTGTTTGTATTTCTTGTATTGTATACAAAAGGAGAGTACATATTTATAGGAGAGAGATGAGAGAGAGAAATCCTATACACAATGTGGGACTAAAGAGATATAGAAGAGGAGAAAATGGGCCACCAAATGGGCCGAATACATGGGCTATTTCAACACTCCCCCGCAAGCTAGAGCGTACAAATCGTATGCGCCAAGCTTGGATAAGCATTGATAGAAGAGGGTACTGGACAGTGCCTTTGTGAGGACATCCGCAACTTGTTCAGTACCAGGGACATGTTTTAGCTCGATTTTCTTCATTTGTACTTTCTCCCGGATAAAGTGGCAGTCGACCTCGATATGCTTGGTTCTTTCGTGGAAGACCGGGTTCTTGGCAATATGTATAGCCGCCTGACTGTCGCAAAGTAGAAGAGCAGGAGCAGGAAGTTTTACCCCAAGATCCGTGAGAAGACTTTCAAGCCATGTAAGTTCAGAGACCACAGATGCCATTGCCCTGTATTCTGCTTCTGCTGAGGAGCGCGCAACCACTGCTTGTTTCTTGCTACGCCAGGTAATCAAATGTCCTCCGAAGTACGTACAAAAGCCACTGGTTGACCGACGATCATCCAGAGAGCCGGCATAGTCAGCATCAGAGTATGCCACCAGTGTTGGAGTTGAGGATGAGGTCTTGTATACCAAGCCTTGACCAGGAGCTGCTTTTAGATATCGGAGAATCCGTTCCACAACCTGAAGATGAGAGGAACGAGGGGCGTGCATGTAACGGCTGACAATACCGACAGCGAAGGAGATATCTGGTCTTGTAACAGTCAGATAGATCAATTTTCCAACCAGACGGCGATAGTATTCCGGGTTCTGAAGCAAGAGATCAGAGTCAGAGGACTGAGCACAAATCTTATGATTTGCGTCCATTGAAGTATTGATGGGTTTGCAGCCGGAGTAGCCTGCATCATGAAGAAGGTTGAGGCAATACTTTCTCTGAGATAGAACAAGGCCATCTGGTCGCCTGGCTACCTCCAGGCCCAGTAAGTAGTGAAGGTTCCCCAGATCTTTTGTTTGGAACACGGAGCTGAGTTGTTGTTTGATCGCCTGAATTCCTTTTGAGTCGTTGCCTGTGATAATGATATCATCCACATAGACAAGAAGGAGAACGATGCCTGTTGCCTGGTGGCGAGTAAACAGGGAGAAGTCAGCCGAGCTCCGAGTAAACCCTGCTTCATGAAGGACCTTGCTGAGCTTATCGAACCATGCTCGAGGAGACTGTTTGAGACCATAGAGAGACCGCAAAAGATGACAGACTTTCGGGGTCCTAGACTCCCCTGTGGTTTCAAACCCGGGCGACTGCTGCATGTACACCGTTTCAGTGAGATCACCGTTTAAGAAGGCGTTCTTAATATCCAGTTGATGTAAGGGCCATTGGCGGTGCACAACAACGGAGAGAAGAACCCGTACTGTGTTCAGTTTGGCGACGGGAGAGAAGGTTTCGTCGTAGTCCAAACCTTGTTGCTGGGTGTAGCCGCGAGCCACCAGTCGAGCTTTTAAGCGGTCAATGGTCCCATTCGCAGCATGCTTGATGACAAAGACCCATTTGCAACCAACAGTTTTCTGGCCAGGGTGAAGATCCACCAGTCGCCAGGTCTGGTTTGCCCACAACGCGGCCATTTCTTCTTCCATGGCGGCACGCCAGCCAGGATGTTGAAGAGCCTCCTGCATAGAGTTAGGAACTGCAACCGACGATAAAGAAGTGGCCAGAGTATGAAGGTGGGGTGAGAGGCGATGTAAGGACATATAATTCGCCAAAGGATGGGCAGTCGATTCTGGTACCTGATCAGCAGAACACGGAGCACCGGAGGTCGAGTCGGACTGCGGAGTCGGATCGGAACGAGGATGTTGACGAGTGTAGACACGGATAATCGGTGGTTTAGAGATAATGGAGGTTGGAGTGGGCAATATCAGGAGCCGGAGATGGAGGAACGGGAACGGAAGTGTCGTTGACCGGGATGACAGGTCGCGGAGCGGGTGGTGGTGCAAGGGTGGATACAGGATCAGAAAAGAACGGCTGATCCTCCCAGAAGGTAACATCGGCAGAGACCGTTATTTTACGGGTTGTAGGGAAGTAGCAAACGTAACCTTTCTGAGTTCGAGAGTAGCCGACGAAGATGGACTTGGTAGCACGAGGATCCAGCTTATCCGTGGAGGGTCCCAAGATGTGGACGTAGCAGGTGCACCCAAAGGTGCGGGGTGTGAGAGAGAAGGCTGGAGTAGAAGGAAAAAGAAGGCTGAACGGAGTATTATTATGGAGAACGGATGAAGGGAGACGGTTGATAAGAAAGCAGGCAGTGGAGACCGCGAAGTTCCAATATGTTTTGGGAACGTTCATGTGAAGCATAAGTGAGCGGGCAACCTCGAGAAGGTGACGGTTCTTTCGCTCGGCCACGCCGTTTTGTTGAGGGGTGTAAGCGCAGGATGTTTGATGGATGATTCCGAGGTCTGAGCATAGAGTGGCGATATCGTGGCTTGTGTATTCGCGAGCATTGTCGGAGCGTAAGGTTTTGATGGTAGTGGAGAATTGCGTACGGGTCTCGAGGACAAACGCTCTAAAGACACGAGGGAGCTCAGAGCGATCATGAAGCAGGTATAGCCACGTTAACAGAGAGTAATCATCAACAAAAGTGAGAAAATACCGATATCCAGAAATACTAGTAGTTTTATATGGCCCCCAAATATCGGAGTGCACTAAATCAAAAGGAGTCAGGCTCCGAGTACAATGTGCGGGAAAAGAAGAACGCGGCTGTTTGCCGAAAATACAAGTTTCACATTTAAACTGAGAAAGAGGTACATCAGGGAGAGCCTTCTGGAGGACGGGTAGAGGAGGGTGCCCGAGGCGTCGGTGCCAGTCTATGGAGGAGACAGAGGAGAGGATGGTGGGAGAGTCGTCAAGGAGGTAGAGTCCGTTCCGCAATCGTCATTTACCAATGGTAGTCCGTCGATCCTGTATCAAAAAAGACGAGGGGTTAAATGTGACAGAACAATCCAGGTCATTAGTAAGACGACCAATGGAAAGTAAATTGAAGGAGGAGCCCGGAACATGAAGAACCGAGCGAAGAGAAAGAGAGGAGGTGAGCGAGATGTCAGCAGAACCGGAGACGGGAACAGTTTCCCCATTGGCCACAGTGATGCACTTTGGATGAGGATTATCCAAATATTGAGTTGGTTGCCGCGAGGTAATATGATGAGTAGCGCCGGAGTCCATTATCCAACTTGGGCTAGTGGATAGACAAGTCATACCTTCATTGGAGACGGAGGCTACAGATGCAGAAGTAGGGCTGAGAAGTCCATGGAGTTGCTGGAGTTGGAGGCGGACCGCGTCAAGGTCCACCGGATTGCTTGAGGTGGATGGACTTTCCGTGGCAAGGGATGCTGTCGGACGAGGAGGATGTCCGTTTTTACGAAAGCATGTGGCCTCATAATGACCATCACGACCGCAGAACGAACACTTAGGTCTCCCCCGGCCACCCCGACCTCTTCCCCGAGCTCCAGACCGGCCTCCCCGGGTAGGTGGAGGAGGAAGAGAAGGAGAAGCAGGAGTGTGCTGGAGGAGGGCCGGTGAGGTAGGTGCCGTGACATCAAGAGGTGGTGTGACTCGGAGGAGCATGGAGCACACACTTGATAGGGACGGAGTGGTAGCGGAGGCCAAGATCTGAGCCCGAAGGCCCAGAAGATGAGGTGGGACCCGGGCCATGAGCATAGCAATGCAAACTGCCTCCTTCTGAGCCCGCTGAGTAGCATGATCATTTGTTGAGGGCTGATGTTGGATCCATGCTTCAGCCAGAGATTTGACACGGGCAACGATAGAGGTCATGTTAGACCCGGTGGTGTCCAGAGCCTGTAGGTCGGTGATGATATCGAACAGACGTTGGAGGCTATCTTTTTCGGAGTACAGGGACTGGAGCTCGTCCCACATGGCTTTGGCCGTCTCAAGGTACATGGCCATTTCATAAGGTTCGCCATCCAGCGAGTTCAGAATCCATGTCTGAACGTGGCCATCGTCCCGCAGCCATTCCTCAGTGACTGGAGTTGGGGGATCCTGGGTGAGATGAGAAGCAAGGCCCTTGGCTTGAAGGACGCGGCGGACAGAGTGCATCCAGGGCATGAAGTTTTTCTTCCCAGAGAGGGAGATGGTAGTAATCCGCAGCTCATCACGGAGCTCACTAGGAGAGTGCTGGTGGGCGGTCTCATGAGGCAAAGTCGAGGAGTTCTCAGACGAGCCCATTAGCACAGAGGAGGCAGCGGACTGGCGGACAGAGGAGCAGGCCGTGCGAGAAACAGACCCTGGCTGGCGGTCTGAGGAGAGCAGGCCGCACGGTTTGCCGAGACCGCGGCGGTTTGAGAAGAGCTCGCTGATGGAGGAGAAGATCGCTGGCGCCGGCGAGATGAGCTCGCAGAGGAAGCGCTGGCGGTCTGCTGGCTAGAGCGAGCGCTTGAGATGAGTCCGGCAGATCGCAAAACGGGCAGAGGATGCGGCGGTCAGCGCTGAAGAGGAGATCGCACGAGAAGCGGGCAGCGGGGTCAACAGAGCACAAGCAGAGCAGCACGGCTTGAGACCGCAGCGAGCCGGAGGAGACCGGCAGAAGAAGAGATCGCTGCGATCAAGATAGCACGGCTTGGGAGGGAGAGGTCGCAGCGGCTAGAGGGAAGCCCGAGCAGAAGAGGCCGCGAGTATGAGAACTCGAGCGGCAGAAACAGAGCGATCAAAGACAGCGCGAGAAGGAAGAGACCGCAGTGAGCAGGGAGATCGCTGGGGCAGACCGTGCGATCGGAGAGGCCGCAGAGGGCGCTGTGGCAGACCGCGCGAACGGAGAGGCGATCAAGAGGAGAGGGGTCCAGGCGGAGGAGGAAGGCTATAAAGAGGAGCGAGGGGAAGCGGTAGAGTCGAGGGAGACTCGACAAGGAGATGCGGTCTCAGAAATGCGAGGCCGCCGAGAGCGGTGAGAGGTGCGGTTAGTTTTAAAAATTGAGACCGCCGATTCGCAGAAAAACCTGCTCTGATACCATGTAGAGAAACGCAAAAGCGTGTTTGTATTTCTTGTATTGTATACAAAAGGAGAGTACATATTTATAGGAGAGAGATGAGAGAGAGAAATCCTATACACAATGTGGGACTAAAGAGATATAGAAGAGGAGAAAATGGGCCACCAAATGGGCCAAATACATGGGCTATTTCAACATAATCAAATAAAAGTTAAAGGACTGATATCAAAAATAGCTAAAGTTCAAGGACTAAAATAAGAATTTTGCCAATATTCTATTATGTAAAAAAAATCTCACTTGGTTTATCAAGAAAATAGAGCATAATTTTACGAAAATGTATCATGAAGATTAAATATTTAGTAACTGTCCATTTGTCCCCTGCTCCTTCACCCAAACTGCAATATTGTTTTATATGGATTCACATCTTCGAAAGATAGGAATGCTAAAGAAATTACTATACTTTCTGGGAGTATCCACTATCTAAAATGGCAATTTTAAAATGTTAACTTCAAAATTTGAAGCCTTGTGTCTTCAGAAAAAGCACCGACCTAAGCTCAATCACAAGGAAAGCCGTATATTATCTCAAATATAAATAGGCACTACCTAATTATCAAAGCCTTTCAGTACACACATTTTGATTTTACCATCCCTTGGCCATTTGTCATAATATTTTTTTCTTGTTGGTATATTCTATAAAAGAGAACTGTAAGAAAACATATTTGACAAGACAATTGAGAAAATATAGCCTTGGTTTACGCATCTTTGTTGGACCAAGAGGAGGGGCTGGAAGGGTAATGATTGACTTTTATCGACATTTTTGATAAATAAAACAATAGCCAATAGCCAGAGATATCGCAATGATAACGAGATAAAAAATATGAAGCCCATCTAATCCCTATCAACCACAAGGAAATTGGAGTCCAAAAATGGTCATCGAAAAATTAAACCCAACAGAGAAATTTATTGGTGTTTGACATCTCCATCAAGTTTACATTCACTCCCCAATCAGATTTGTCAGAAATTCCCCAAATAAGACAAGCCTATGCACAAAGTGAAGCTCAACAAATCAACAAGTCTTTTTGCAGGAGCACATGTAATTCTACTCAAGAGGTCTTTACGCCATGGTCTAAACCTAGCTTTGATTGAATCTTGAAGACTCTTTATCAAACATAAGAGAAATGGTATGCGACTATCACTAGCATATTATAATCTGCTTATGATGTTTGGGTAGGTGCGCCTGTGAATGCATCTGGATAGCCCCTAGAAACCTGCCAATCAAAATCTTTATTAGATGATTCTTTATATGGGTATTTAGCTACAATGCCCTTCACTTTATAGCTGGCATTAAGTGAGTTCTTTGAGCCTATAATTTGTACCCTTTTCTATACAAGGAAAACATCTTTAAGAGTGGGAGTTAAATTTTCAGCTTTTAAATAGACACTTGAGTGAGTTTACAACTTCCTATTTTGAATAAGCCAATACCCAAGACATAGTGCTTCTCGCAGTTCAATGAAAACAGTTTTAAGAGTGGGAGATCAGAACAGCAGCTCCCAGACTTAAAGCTGTTAACGTTTCTAGGACAAGATGCATGTTTAAAGGTTAAAAAACTCAAATGCCAGCTTAAAAGTAAGAATGTTGGAGCTGAAAGCCCCCAAAAGGAAACAGTCAAATGAGAAGGATGTGCCAATAAGAGAAAGAAACATGTTTGGATTGACAGCTATGTGCACTTGATGAGTTTCCAGGTAGGTTAAGTGAAGAACATCCGCAAAATAAAAACAATGCAATAATAACCTCAACACAATATCTCCAAACCACCGAGGGATCACAATATCATCAACACCAGATGGAAAACACCATCACAATCCAAAAACTGTAGAGAACCTTGTTGCAAAATAATAAAATAGTAAGATAAATGGAATGAGAAGAGATACATGATTTGCCACCCGGCGAGATAAGATAATAATTGTCACTCCTTTGGATACGAATCAACTCGCCATGCTTGAGGAAGAGCTATAAAAGAGTTTTTCCCAGAGGCGAAGTACTCAGAAGGATGTGCAGTCAACGACTTTTCGGGCGACAATCTTCAGTTCCGAGTCCTAGCGATAAACATTTCATTTAAAATAAACTAAAGACAACAATGGGTCCCATAAGTTAAAAGAAATATAAACAAACCTAATGATAGCGCGCGCGTCTATTCCCACAGGAGGCGGTGAACCCTCGCTCGGACGTTTGATCCGAGCCCACAGTTGCGTCCGGATCGTCGTTGCGAATCGAGTTGCTATATTTATCTTTATATTTCGGACCGATCGGACCGGACATTCTGAGCCGTCCATTTCGGGTTGCCCTAGTCATGCTATTATAAATAGGGCAAGTGGGGGCTGTTTGAAGTATCGTGGGTTTGCTGAACAGTTGCAGCCGCTCGGTCTCCTTCGTCTGGTGCGACGCCGGCGATCTCCATTCTCCCGTTGGTGTGACTCCACGGGTAAGCCTCTCCCCTCTCCTCCCCCTTCCAGCCTCCCTACCCCGGCCCTTCCCTCTCCCGCCTGAACCCTAGCCCTCCCAACCACTCGCAGCCCCTCCTCCTTCCAGCCCGCCGCCGAACCCTCCCACCTCCAGCCAGCTCGCCGCCAACTCTCCCCCTCCCTCCTGCCGCCGTCCAGCACCCCCTCTCCCCACCTACGTATATCCGGCCACCCTAACAACCTCCATCCTCGCAGGACTCCTCCCCACAAGCAGCCGCCCATCCCCACCTCCCTAACAGCCCCACCCTCCACCGAAAATACAACCCCAGCCCCCTCCAGTCCCTTGACAGCCCACCCCATCCACTCCCTCCACCGAAAATACATTCCTATCAACTCCAACCCACAATTAACCCTAATCCTTCTTCCCCCTTCCCTTGCTACAGCCAATAGCCCACCAACAACTCTTATATCCCTCTCACACCACCATCAGCCCTCCGCCGAGTACCGTTCCAGCCGCTACCGCATCGAAATCCTCAACCAGCCCCTACTCGCCTCTATTTGCACGTGTAAGTTGTTAGTTGGAGTTTAGTCTTTATTGTTGAATATTCAGCACCTATGCTTTGTTGCGGACAATATTTTATATGCTAGTAGTACCTTTGGTTGTTTGATTTGCAGGACCCATTTTGTGCGCGCTTAAAATTACTTGCACTTTGACTGTTTGCAATCCATATCTGCTTCTCTTTAATTAATATTTGCAAGCGTCGTGCCTTTACTTGAGTTATAATAGTTAATTATTGTTGCTGTTTTAAGCGGACCGCCACTTGCATTCGCATCGGAACATTGCATTTAACCTTGCATTTTATCATATAATCATCGCATTAGGTTTGCATCTAGCGTGTCCATCTACCGTGGTCTACCACTGCATCAAATTGGTATCAAAGCTCAGGTTAGGACCCCTTGCATGCTACGTAGTGGTAGGTCTTATAAAGTCTTTAGGTTCATTTATGAACAGATATTCTCGTCCTTCGTCCCCTCTATTTGGAGACCCCGAGTCAACCTATATTCGATCCCATAGAGCCCTTTTGAAGAAACCCTCATGTTATTATGATGATTATTATCGCTCGTCGCACACCATTCCTAGAAATCGTGTCGACTCCTCGACGCGGTTCCATTATGCTAGAGACGATCACCATGATGAGAGGTCCTCACGTTATCACAATTACACCTCTCCAAGACTTTATGACGGTCTAGTTGAATATCGTTCCGGTCATCATCGCTATGCATCCCCTATGTTTGAGGAACCTGAGTCTGAATATACGCGACCACCACCGCACGTTCGTAGGGATCACGTCCACCCACGAGCACGGTCTGATTATGTTAGGAACGATCGTCTAGATGACCCTCAGGAGCCCCATAGAGGTCACCATCACCAGGATCACATCACATGTCAAGTCCCTCCTAGTGTTCCACAGATAGAGATACCTGAGGCCGAATTTTAGCGGTTAGTTCTTACGCAGTTTGATCGCTTAGATGCTCATTTTGATCACATGAGATCTTCCTTAGGAGGAATCAATAGGAGAAAGACTAGGGATTTAGGTCAAGTCATCGATGCAACTAGTAGTGCTCCAACTAACATGAGAGGCCCGACACCTGATTTTGATTCATCTTGTCCGGATGAGACTCAGTTCCCATTTGATCTTGGAGTCGAGTCTGATCATAAACTTATGATACATGTGGAGAGTGATACTAGTATGACTAGTGAGCGTGGTTACGAGAGTGAGGACGAGCGACCCAGTGACACTGTGATGGTATATCCATCCTCCGCACCTCACTTAGACCCAGTGCCTCCTTTGGCTAGGGATCCGGTCCTCGACACTATACCGATTGACCCACACTTGAGTAGAGACTCTTCCCACTCTGCTCCTGTCATTATCCCGATTCACATCACTACCGAGATCCGAGATCATAGTGTTGGCCTCATAGTGACTGCCCCACCCACTTACGAGGACACTACCTCTATCAGTGATACTCATCTGGAGGATCATCCCACTAGTATTGACCTCATTGTTGAACCTCCGGATAAGCCTCCTGATGAGCCACTACTCCCTTGGGAGGTTCATGAGGCTAGCATTGACTTTGTTGTGTGTGTCATACTTGATCCCATGGACACTACCGTTATTGGGCTTTCCCCTTGGAGGGCCATCCTGACATTGTTGACCCCATCGGAATTAAGTCCCCGAGAGGCTCATTTGACGATCTTCCCCTCCCAAAAGGCATTCACTCTAGTTTGGTTGGTTTGTGTCATCACGTGCGCGATGAATTTTCGTATACACCTCCCGGTGAACCACCTGACTGGCTTCATCATTTGAGAGGTACCCATCACACCCGTGCGTCGTGCTCCTGTGTCACCATCCACGATGTTCCTACGGGTGATGGCATCATTCACGCCGAAATTTTCTATCGACCACCCAGAGAGCCTCCTGATCGGCCGCCCCATGTTAGAGTTATCCAAGTCATTGTCGGGCTTTCCCTTAGGAAGTGTGTCGAGCATGTCGTGCTTCATTCACATCATTTGCATAAGTCTGTTGGGTCGTTTGTTTATCATTTGCATGTGCATACACTTCATGAGTCGGTCCGTAAAAAAATTGCAGCTAGTAATGATTATTATGAAGATCGAGCGGACCAGCAACGACATGAGCAGATCTTTGAGGCGGGAGAGCAGGTGTTGATTCGTATTCGGCCAGAGAGGCTCCCACAGGGGCCTGCAAAGAAATTAAGTGCCCGCCGAATGGGCCCCTACACAGTCGTGCGACGCATTGGCACTAACGCATATGAGATCGACATCCCTCATGGTATGGGCATTAGCCGAGTATTTAACGTAGAGGGTTTGACTCCTTACTACGAGGAGCACGTGTATGCTGACCCTTTCTCCACACCCTCACCTGAGCTTTTGCCACCTGTGTCCCCCACCATCCCCTCCATGTTCCCACCCGAGGAGTCACTCCAGGAGGTTCATCCGACACCGGTTACGATCCCGCCGAGCCAGCAGTCAGACGGAGATACATCTTTGCCAGAGACACCCACTCCTACTGGCGACATACTTTAGATCATGGGCCACGACTTCCATACTGTTAGCGGACGATCCATTGTCCGTTATCTAGTTCGATGGAGCGGTCGTCCACTATATGATGCCACTTGGATTTCTTCAGAGGAGCTCGAGAGACTCGACCCGCAGCTTTGCCGAGACTATGATCATCTTCACTCACCGGAGTTGAGTGCTTTCAAGCCGGGGAGAGTTGATAGCGCGCGCGTCTATTCCCGCAGGAGGCGGTGAACCCTCGCTCGGACGTTTGATCCGAGTCCACGGTTGCGTCCGGATCGTCGTTGCGAGTCGAGTTGCTATATTTATCTTTATATTTCAGAGTCTATTTAGCGCCTGATCGGACCGGACATTCTGAGCCGTCCATTTCGGGTTGCCCTAATCATGTTATTATAAATAGGGCAAGTGGAGGCTGTTTGAAGTATCGTGGGTTTGCTGAACAGTTGCAGCCGCTCGGTCTCCTTCGTCTGGTACGACGCCGGCGATCTCCGTTCTCCCGTTGGTGTGACTCCACGGGTAAGCCTCTCCCCTCTCCTCCCCCCCTTCCAGCCTCCCTACCCCGGCCCCTCCCTCTCCCGCCTGAACCCTAGCCCTCCCAACCACTCGCAGCCCCTCCTCCTTCCAGCCCGCCGCCGGACCCTCCCACCTCCAACCAGCTCACCGCCAACTCTCCCCCTCCCTCCTGCCGCCGTCCAGCATCCCCTCTCCCCACCTACGTATATCCGGACACCCTAACAACCTCCATCCTCGCCGGACTCCTCCCCACAAGCAGCCGCCCATCCCCACCTCCCTAACAACCCCACCCTCCACCGGAAATACAACCCCAGTCCCCTCCAATCCCTTGACAACCCACCCCATCCACTCCCTCCACCGAAAATACATTCCTATCAACTCCAACCCACAATTAACCCTAATCCTTCTTCCCACTTCCCTTGCTACAGCCAATAGCCCACCAACAACTCTTATATCCCCCTCACACCACCATCAGCCCTCCGCCGAGTACCGTTCCAGCCGCTACTGCATCGAAATCCTCAACCAGCCCCTACTCGCCTCTATTTGCACGTGTAAGTTGTTAGTTGGAGTTTAGTCGCAACATAAGGAAATATATCTAACTCGCCTCTCAAAGGTTTTGTCCTAAAATACAAAAGCACTCCATCCTCCACATATGGTAACATATTACATCAGTTGAAAATTGTTGAAACATTGTAGTCTTCAAACAATTCAAACATTTAAGTGTCTTCTCCAAAATGCTTCAAACCCTGAAAGAAGAATCTGTTCATGTTACGCCCCCGCTGCGCTTTACGGGGCGTCATTACGTACGGAGGAGCAAAAGCGCGCTAAACAACGGGGCTGAACCTTCCGGTTCAGCCCCCACGCAGTGAACCGGCCGGCCGAGGGCTGAACCAGGCGGGTTCAGCCCTCTTTGGAGGGGCCGGCCGGCCCCCTCCTTGCCCGGGTATTTATATACCCGGGCAGCCCCCCTTTTGGGGTTATGCAAGAAGTATTTGGTTAGTCTTTTCCTCTCTCAAACCCTAATATTCCCCCTCCTTCTCTCTAGATCTTCCTCTTTTAGTCTCTCTAGTAGCTTTGCCCTAACATTTGGTATCAGAGGTCGTTCATCTCTCCGACATGGTGAACACTCGCTCTCAAGAGGAGTCCTCACGGATCGAAACACTAGAGGAGAACGTTGTTGGCCTAACCGACTCGATGGCAGCCATGGAAGGGCGGATGGAGGCTCGGATGGAGGAATTGAAAGCCTTGCTGAAAGGGAAGGCATCGGGGAGCGAGGATTCGGCCGGATCGGGCGCCGATCTGGCCGCTGCGGGCGCGCGGGTCGCGGGCGGTATCGGCGACGTGCGACTTACGAGGACGATCGGGCACGGGGCGGCGGGATTCCGCCTGACACGGGCTGGCAGGGGGTTACGACAGCAGGCACGGGCTGGCAGGGGGGCTCGACAGCGGCTTACGGGGGTCCGGCAGGGCCGATTCCGCCAGGAGCTGCAGCGGCGGGGTTCGCCGACCCCGGAGCGGCCCGGGGACAGGGCCGGCAGGGCTGGGCGGAGCCGGCAGGGCTTCGTCGAGGCTGGGAAGAGCCGGCTGGGCTCCGACGACCTCCAGATCCTGCGGGATACCAAAGGGGGGGGGGGGGGGGGGGGGGGCTTCTTCCTCCTCCCCGTGGGTTTGGGCCGCCGGGGTTGGCCGGATTTGGCTAAGCGTGGGCCGGACAGCAACAACCTCCTCCTTGGGGAAACGGTCCGCATCAAGGCTACGGCGGATTCGAGCAGGGTGAGCCTGCAAGACGGGAAGGAGGTCATGGGGGACAACGCTTAACTCCCGGATTAACTCGCATGTACTTCCCGGAGTTCGAGGGCGGCGACGCATTGGAATGGATTCAAAAGGCTGAACTTTTTTTCCAGTACCAAGACGTGCCTGAAGGTCAGTGGGTGCAGTTAGCGTCCTTCCACTTAAAAGAGGACGCTTTCCAGTGGACGCAGTGGTTCGTACGGGGACGGGAGTACGTGCCTTGGGGAGAATTTGTGGATGGATTTACGGCCAGATTTGGGCCACTTGAGTACGAGAACTTTGAGGCCCTCCTTCAGAAGCTTCGTCAAAAAGGGTCGGTGCTGGAGTATCGCACCGAGCTCGAAAAGCTGGCGAATCGGGTTCAGTGGCCAGAGAGGACACTCTACAGCTGTTTCATATTCGGTCTCAAGGAGCACATTCGTGACGAGGTACAGGCACTCATGCCTCGGTCATTGAACCACGCCATCACTTTGGCGCGCATCCAGGAGGAGCGGTTCAACAGGCAGCGAGCTCGCATCACGAGTCGACCGCCTTCGGCTTCCACCACAGCAGCACGATGGGAGCAGCCCACGGGTAGCAAACCGACGGTAACTCGGTTATCATGGAGTGAGTTGGCCGCTCGGAAGGAAAAAGGGTTGTGCTTTAATTGCGATGAGAAGTTTGTACCTGGCCATAAATGCCAGAAGATACAGGTCTTCATGTTGCATCAGGATGGGGACGACGAGCCGGCTCCAGATGAGGAGTTGGCGGTGGACTTGGACGAGACGGAGTTCGGGGTTTTTCTTCATGCTCTTGAGGGTTGCGCTCCCCCGCTTACTATGCGGCTGGCGGGCCGGATCGCCCAAGAGAAGGTTACTATTCTGGTGGACAGTGGGAGCACCCACAATTTCATACATCCCGACGTGGCACAGCGAGTTGGGCACGTGGTTGACAAGGGGGCGGCCTTTCATGTTATGGTGGCGGATGGCAGCAAGCTGCGTTGCGAAGGGGTGCTGAGGGGAGTGGAGCTGCGGCTACACGGCTTTGTGGGCCGGACTGACGTCTACCTGTTGCCTATTCGGGGCTCAGACATGGTGCTGGGAGTTCAGTGGTTGCGCTAGTTACAGCGGGTGACTTTCGACTGGGAGCACATGACTATGGAGTTTGTGCATGGGGACAGACAGTTTTGCTTGCAGGGTCTCATGTCATCTCCTATTAAGGAGGTTTCTCTTCGCAGCATGCAGCGGTTGAGCGGGGATGGACAGTTGATGGCCGTCCTTCGGGAGGTCCCGACTGGCGATCCCACGCCTCCTGAGGTACCGGTTCAGTTACAGTTACTTCTGACAGATTATGCTGATGTTTTTCAGGAACCACGCACTCTGCCTCCGCCAAGGTTCCGTGATCATCGTATTCCGCTCAAGGCGGGTGCTGAGCCCACGAATGTTCGTCCATACCGCTACCCACACGTCCAGAAGGCGGAAATCGAGCGCAATGTCCGCGCGATGCTGGAGGTCGGCATCATTCGGCCAAGTACGAGTTCCTTCTCGGCTCCCATTATTCTGGTCAAGAAGAAGGACGGGTCCTGGCGATTCTGTGTGGACTACCGTGCCTTGAACGACATTACGGTCAAGGATAACTTCCCGATTCCCCATATCGAAGAGTTGCTGGATGAGTTGCATGGGGCTCAGCGGTTCACCAAGCTGGATCTTCGCTCCGGCTATTACCAGATTTTGATGGCACAGGAGGACATCCACAAAACGGCTTTCCGGACTCATGACGGCCACTACGAGTTCTTGGTTATGGCCAATGGGCTGACCGGGGGGCCCTCTACATTCCAGGCCAACATGAATGAGATATTCAGAGATTTCCTGCGGGTATTTGTGTTGATCTTCTTCGATGATATCCTCGTCTACAGCGCCAATTGGGAGGACCACGTGGGCCACGTGGAGCTGGTCCTTGCCAGACTACGTCAGCACCATCTCTATGCCAACCGTTCCAAGTGCTCCTTCGGTCAGGAGGAGGTGGAGTATTTGGGCCACTTGGTTTCCGGTCAGGGCGTCAGGGCCGACCCACGGAAGATTCAGAGTATGCAGTCTTGGCCGCGGCCGGTTACAGTCCGCGCCTTGCGGGGCTTTTTGGGGCTCACAGGGTACTACCGGCGGTTTGTGCAGGACTATGGCAAGATAGCCCGACCCCTGACCCAGCTACTGCAGAAGGACTCCTTTTCTTGGAATGAGGAGGCGGAGGAGGCATTTCAGGCCCTCAAACGGGCCATGACCACCACACCGGTCTTGGCATTACCGGATTTCACACAGCAGTTCATTCTGGAGACGGATGCCTCAGGTGTCGGCATCGGGGCAGTTTTGATGCAGGCAGGGCGGCCGATAGCCTTTTACAGCAAGGCCTTGGCTCCTCGTACTTTGGGCCTCTCGGCCTACGAGAAGGAGATGTTAGCGATTATTCATGCAGTGGCTGTTTGGCGGCCATATCTGTTGGGCCGACACTTTAAGATCCGGACGGATCACCAAAGCTTGAAGCATTTCCTAGACCAACGGGTCTCCTCGCCGCTACAGCAGAAGTGGGTGACTAAGCTTCTCGGGTACGACTACGAGATTGTGTATCGCCGCGGCAAAGAGAATGTGGCCGCCGATGCTCTCTCCCGTCTTCCAGAGGCTGCTCTCGCTCATATTTCGAGGCCGTTGGTCGATTCAGTGGAGGATATTCAGGAAGAGGTCCGGCGATCAGACACGCTGCGTCCGTTGGTGGAGGCTTTACAGCGGGGAGAGACCGTCGCAGCTGGCTATCACTTGTGTAATGGCCGGCTTTACTATCGGGGCCGGGTGGTCGTGCCCGCCGATTCAGCCTGGAAGACCGTGTTGATGCATGAGTTCCATTCTTCGCCTACGGGGGGGCATGCGGGGGTGCTCCGGACCCTTCAGAGGGCACGAGCAAACGTTTTTTGGGCGGGCATGCGACGGGACATTTAGCAGTTCGTTCGCCACTGTGAGATCTGCCAGCGGCAGAAATATGAGACCTCTTCTCAGGCAGGGCTGCTTGTACCGTTGGAGATTCCGCAGCAGATTTGGGACACGGTGTCCATGGACTTCATTGATGGACTGCCCAAGTCAAAAGGGAAGTCTGTCATTCTAGTGGTGGTGGACAAACTGTCCAAGTATGGCCATTTTCTAGCGCTCAGCCATCCGTACACCGGGGAGTCTGTGGCCGCACTCTTTGCTCGAGAGATCGTTCGCCTGCATGGCCTTCCCCGCGCCATTATTTCTGATCGGGACCCTACCTTTGTCAGTGGGTTCTGGAAGGAGCTGTTCCGCCTGCAGGGCACTCGCTTACACTTCAGCATGGCCAATCACCCGCAGTCGGATGGTCAGACGGAGGTGCTTAATCGTGGGGTCGAGACTTATTTGTGTTGCTTTGTGATGGATGAGCCGCGGAGCTGGCCGGACTGGTTGCACTGGGCCGAGTACTGCTACAACACGGCATACCACTCCGCCAGCAGGATGACTCCCTTTGAGGTGGTTTACGGGCGGCCTCCTCCTACCTTGGGCAGCTATGAGCCCGGGAGCACCGCTCTCCCAGCAGTGGATCGCACTCTGCTGGACCGGGATCGCATGTTGGTCACACTTCGGGAGAATCTACGTCTGGCCCAGGATCGCATGAAGACCCAAGCGGACAAGCACCGCACTGAGCGCGAGTTCGCTGTTGGTGACGAGGTGTTCCTCAAGCTCCAGCCGTACCGGCAGTTGTCCGTTGCTCGTCGCGGCAACCAGAAACTGTCCCCACGCTACTACGGTCCCTTTCAGATTGTCAGCAGGGTGGGACCGGTAGCTTATACCCTAGCATTACCGGAGGGTTCGCGCATCCATCCTACATTCCATGTCTCTTTACTCAAGCGGAAGGTAGGGCCGCATGTCCAACCGAGCACTTTGTTACCTGAGGTCACTTCGGCAGGTGAGCTGCGGCCGCTTCCTGAAGATATTTTGATGCTCAAGTGGAAGAAACGGGGCGCGGAATACCGGCCCGAGCTCTTGGTCAAATGGAAGAACCTGTCGCCGGCACACAATTCTTGGGTGGACTTCTTCGACTTCAAGGAGCTCTACCCCGACTACCACCTTGGGGACAAGTTGGTTCTTGATGGGGAGGGGAATGTTACGCCCCCGCTGCGCTTTACGGGGCGTCATTACGTACGGAGGAGCAAAAGCGCGCTAAACAACGGGGCTGAACCTTCCGGTTCAGCCCCCACGCAGTGAACCGGCCGGCCGAGGGCTGAACCAGGCGGGTTCAGCCATCTTTGGAGGGGCCGGCCGGCCCCCTCCTTGCCCGGGTATTTATATACCCGGGCAGCCCCCCTTTTGGGGTTATGCAAGAAGTATTTGGTTAGTCTTTTCCTCTCTCAAACCCTAATATTCCCCCTCCTTCTCTCTAGATCTTCTTCTTTTAGTCTCTCTAGTAGCTTTGCCCTAACAGCTCACGACTTCTATTTGGATTTACCTTTATCAGGGATCCCCTCCATGTGAAGCTATACTAGATTGGAGATCTAGTATAGCTTCACATGAAGGAGGGGATCCATGATGCGTTTTCAGTTTATAGGCCTCATTCTTCTTCTCTACTTGAGATTTAATCTATTCATGCAAACTTAATTTTCTTGACTCTTTCATGTTGTCCAACTCAGGAAGTGGGATGAGATCATTAGGAGTAATATAATTGATATAATAAACACTAGCACAAAAGGAGTGTGACCATATGATGGAGGCTCATATCAAATGCAAAATTGGCATGAGCTAGTTGATCTACCCATTTCTTCAAATTCTTCCCAGCCAACACTGGATAATTGATAGACTCTTGTAAACCATCTCAGATTGGCAATCCATGTGAAGGGTATTAAGTACTGCTAAACATAAGCCTTGTCCCAAGGTTTTTTTTTACGCCTTGTCCCAAGGTTCCTCCAAAAGGTTTTCAAAAAATAGTTGAGGAATTTCATGTCCCTATCTAACACAATGCTTTTGAGAATCCTATGTAATCAAATAATCTTTCTGAAGAACAAATCAACACAGGAAGCATCATCTATCTTATGACATGAATAAAATTGGTATCCTAGAAAACTTGCTACTATAATTGAATCCTTTCCCTATTGGGTCCCAGGTAACCCATCCACAAACTACATTGACATCAGCCCATGGAATTTTTAGTACTAGAAGTGGAGTGTAAATTTCTTGCAAACAATCATGTAATTTAGTCCTATGGCAAGGGATGCACCTCTCTATAATAGTTTGCCCACCGTGACTCATCTTACTCAAAAGAAATACTCATACAGTGTAGACAGGGTCTTGTTCACACCAAAGTGCCTCGCTAAGCCCCACTAGAAACATCCTTAATCATGAGCTTCCTCACTGAACCTTTGGGAACACAGTCACTCCTCCTTAAAGAGGAAGCAATCATTGAAAATCGTATTGAAGTCATGATCCTGATCATACAATTTATCAATCAATTCAAACCCAAGCTACTCCACATCCAGAGTGGCAAGCAACAATGCCTGTGAGATAAAGTATATGCCAAACATTCAAACAAATACACTTATACTTGATTGCATAGGGAAAGGGTTCCAGGAATTCCATCCATCTGGTATGCCTCATGCTGAACTTAGTCTGCCCCTTTAAGTGCTTTAATGATTCGTGGTTAGTATGAATGAAAAACTCCTTTAGAAGGAAATAATACTACGATGTTTATAAAGGTTGAATGAATGCATATAACCCATCGTAATACATGGAATAATTTAGATATGACCAAATAACTTCTCAATGACGCAAGACAACCTACTAGATCAAAATTGCTCCTATCCGTACCACTGAGGAAATAAACTCAGGCTCAACCGTCTTCAAAAAATATAGTGGTGCAAGAATAAGAACTGTGCATAATTTCTCCTTAACAACTTCAAAGATATCTTATGTACCTAAAACCCACTAGAATTTCCCTTTTTTCGACACTCAACGGATGGTGCCAATAAGGTACTAATAAACTCATTCACGAACCTCATGTAGGATAAAATAAGACTGTAGAAGCTCTGGCATCATGGATAAAAAGTGTAAGTTGCTTAAATATTTCTCTGACCTTCATGTTATCCATCTTCAAAGAAGTGATTTGATCCTGAAAGAACTTCTTTGCTCTCAAAACATCAAAAAATTGTCTCGGGTGTTCAACACGATCCACTTCATTTTGATTGTACACCAAGATGTCGTATATTTATCAAAATAGACAAATGGCAAATTTACCCGGAAAATTTTTCAACACAGTTCATCAATCTCATAATCTCGTAAAAGTGTTAACATGTTTCACTTCATTTTGACAGAATAAGATGTTATCAATTTATCAAGATAGACAACTATAAATTTTCCCAAAAACTTTCTAACACATGGTTCATCGCATCCCATAAAAGTACTGAGGTCATGTTTAGTTTTGAAGGTAGTCTTCCATTCATCACCTAATTTCATTCTGATCCACTTCAAAACTTGGGGAGAGATACATTGGCACCTACTTTCATTCTGATCCACGTACTCTTTGGAAGTCGCACAACAACAACTAGATCAATATGGTGCTCGATTCCCATGGAGAGAGGGAGTTCCTATGGGAATTCCTCTAGGAAGATGACTGCAAAATCCTGTAAGCTTGTCTTTGGAACAGTCCGCGTCATCTCTTTGTAAGCTCTTTTTAATCATCAACAAAAACAAATTCATGCTTATGCTTCAGGATAGTTTCCTCCACCTATGTTCGACACAGGAGGAGACTATTTTGAGTAGTCTCTATATACTGACTCTGATGGATTTATTTTGGGTTAAGGGGAACCGAAGTGATTCTTGAGAAATGAATGGGTGTTCGTGAACCGATCATTAATTTTCCTATCTACAATGGTTAAGTAGGGGGAGATGACATGCACTCATGGGAACTAAACCACAAAATCAAAGTATGACTTGCCAATGGAGAAGGAGATTAACAATTGTTTGGAGGCTTTCACCCAATTATTTCATTGAGCCATTATATATGGTATAGACAAAGGTGTAGAGTTGTGGGTAATGTAACTTCTCGACAACATAGTAGATGCTATATTTATGGAACTGCCTCCAACAATCGTCAATTCACATACTGTTATGGGCTTCGGGCTCAGTGATGATGATGCATCTTTAGTTATTACCGTCTTTATGTATCTTATACCGAGTACGTGTCTTAGGTTCATTAGGCATTATTATGATGTCTTTATTTACGCTTACGCCATTGTAATTTCTATTTAAGGGACCCTTGGGGTCTTGTATGTGAATCAATGAAAGATGTCTATTTCCTCAAACCCTAAAGAGATTTTAGTAGCTCTCTCCACCCGAGCAATCCCCTCTTAGGCAGCTGCGGTTCCGGCTCTGTAGTATCCTCCGTTGTCATCCTCGTCTCCGGTCATCCTCCGACAACCTTCGGGCTAGGCTCGTAGTAGCTTGGTATCAGAGCTTTTGATCCTCACCCACCCATGTTCCATAACTCCAGCCATCTGCTTCAACTTCGCCGTCCACCTACGCATCTCCAGCCATCGAGCACCTCCAGCCTTCGGCTTCGTCGACACCACCTCCGCACCTGCGCATCTCTGAGATACATGCACAACTCGTCAACACCACTTGCGCATTCTTTCCATCCCATAACCCCTCGGCATCAACAACAACCAGTCCACGACTTTCCTTCGGTTCCAACCACTTCGGTTCCAGCCATCGGTCTCAGCAACACCCGCACTCTATCGAAGCATCTTCTTTGTCCGAGGAAATGATGACGCCTCTGCAACGTCCAAGTCCGTTTGCGTCAACAACATCAACGGGGCCTCTCTTCCCCACCGTACACTATCGAGGATTGCGTTTCCGCTCTTTTGGAGCCCCGCGCCAGCCGCTGCGTCAACTGTCTGTCCGCCAACAAGCTTCCTCGAGCCTCCAACAAGCTTCCGCAAGCCCAGTCCGCCTGCCCGTGCCAACTTCCAGGTTCAGGCGTATTAGGGCAACAACTTCCCAATTTTATTTGAATTGTTAATTAATTCTTAATCAAATTAATTACGTAGTCAAATAAATTTGATGGACGTTAAGCTTAGTGCCGCGGAGCGGGAATTTCTGGCCTCCATTTTGCAATGTTTCGACGCACTCATCAGAGGGTCACTAGCGGCAAGTCCTTCTTCAGGGCCTTGTTTAAAAATTTTGGTGTATGCCTTTTTGCTATATAGATAAGTTAATTAGTAAAGAAAATAAGTTCCCTGAGCAAATTAAACATACAAGTGGTAAAATAGAGTTTATTGCATTATAAACATCGAAATCCACAACTTTATGAGGTCTCCAACATAAATGTAATATTTAGGAAGTGATAAATCGACCGAAAGAACCTGCATAAGCATCTTATAACAGTAAATGAAATAAAACCAAGTTCTTAGCATCGAGGGTAATTAAATCATATACATTTATAGAGATGACTCATTTGTATGAATAGATAGATGCTTAAAATTCCATACTACAAAAAAGTGAACTGTAATGTCTTGCTTTAGTAACCAAAGAACAAAAAAAAACTCCTACCTCTCATTTTCAGGTAGGATACTGACTATTTGTGGCTCTAAAAAGCATCAAAGCTTTATTCAAAATAAAACATGCCAAAGATAACACCATAAGAAAAGATCAAGAGTAACCAGAAATCTATAAAAGCAACATGCAGGAAATGTAATGATGCTGGAGAGAAGTACCACTCCCAATATCAACAATTAAAGGCTGAGATGGATCTTCATAAATATTAACCCAATCAACTTCATATGGATAGACCTGCAAAATGAAACAAAATATATGAAAGGAGTTTAAAGGAAAACTAAAGTAATTCAGATTGTCTGCTAAACAGAAAATTTTGATAAGTTAAAACTACAACTTTCTTAAACGTCACTAAGTATATATAAGAATGAACATGTTAATTGATTACAAAGAATTTTCCTAATTACTATTCTAAGATGCACATGTCCTTTTTTCACCCTAAGCCCAATGGAAGGGGGTCAAGTCCTGTCACAAGATTTAATTATCCATGAAATGAAGAAACTCCGCCCTAATTCAACGGGGAGAATGGCCGTGTGAGCCCTGTCATTGACCTAAACCTGCACGAAACAATGGAACTCCAAATAGTTTGCTCATTCATAATTCTAATGATTTTAAATGATGTGATGACTGAAACTGACATTATAAAAGGAGAATATCAGATTTATTATATATTTATATATAGAAGCATGTAGAAAACCACATAAACACTATGTGGAGCAATGAATTTTTCTTCTATAATGCCCGAAGAAAAATGGAAATCATCAAATCAGCTTCACTGAATCCATGGAGTAAATCGAGCCATAGAGGCTCGGTATAGAGCATTTGTGTGTACAAGGCTGCCGGGCATTGGTTACATGAGTTTTGATTCCAGATGCATTACTTTGACGAGGAGATGATGTTAATGTTCAGAGCTTCGGGGAAAGAATCCTTAGTGAAATGAGGCATTCTCGGGTGTGATTTGATGGATCACGGGCTATGGAGTTCGACTTCGAGGGCGGAATAGGAGGCATGGAGCATCCACGGTTCTCCATGTAATAAAACCTCTAATAATGCATTTATCCCATGTAATAAAACCTCTAATACCTCTAACAATGCATTGCCTTTCCCAAGGGAGGTGGCCCGTATGCATGGATTACCTAAGATTATTTTTCTGATGGGATGTGCACTTCAAAAAACCATTTTGAAGAAATTAAGGATTATGACCCTAGGAAGCACATTGACCTTATTGACCTACCCGTCACCTACACCACATCAACATTTGCATCATCATTTGTTGAAGACGCACGTGAATTAAACGATAAGATTCAATAAAACATTATGTTAAAATATGAAAGTTATAAAAATGTATTTGATCGACACAAACATCTTGTCGAATTTGCGATAAGAGATATGATGCTAGTGAATGTATGATCAGAAAGGTTACTCTTAGATACCATTAAAAAGCTAACCAACAGACAAGTTGGCCCATATAAAATCATTAAGAAGATTAATGATAATGCTTTTGAATTAAATATACATATGGGTGTTGGTTATGCACCAGTGTTTAATATATTGATATGATAATGTATTAGGAGATATGATGCACCAGTGTTTAATATCCTGTCAGTACTAACATGCAAAATCTCGTTGGCGGTCAACCGCACAACTTTCAAGAGTTGGAGGGCTCATCGACGGAAGCCGATATTGGACGAACATATGCATGTTTTGACAGATGTGCTATTTAACGCATCTTGGTTTGTTGGATAGTTCTATCTAGGTCTATCCCAGATTGATGCTCTATAGATTACTTTGGATGAGCTGCAACAGTTGGATTCTGAGCTTCAACTAGCTTACCGGGATTCACATTTGCCAAAGTCGAGTTTTACGAAGCCTGGGTGTGTGACATCATGAGCAATGACAAAGGTAGCGTTGACACCACTAGATATGACTAGTATTTTTATTCTAATCTATATTTTTATTTTATGTTAAGTAGTTTATAAAGCCATTTACATTTTATTTTGAATCCTAATATATTTTTGAGTTCTTTCAATGTACATATAACTCTTAATCTCTAGTGTAACTGATATTTCATCCCACATCATCCCATCATTATCATGTTGCATCATGCCTACTTATCATGTAAAGGTAAAGTTTCGAAATGAAGGTGAAGTCCAAACTAATGGGGATCATGCCACTCGGCCCGTTAGGGTCTATTCCCGCCGACCACGAATCCAGTAACGATCAAGACTGCTCATCTCGAGCGGGTCGCCATTCGTAACACTTTTTGTTCTTTGCATTTTTAACTTCACATTGTAATTTCATTTATTTTGAGGTAGGCAACGAACGGAGAATCATGATCGTTCATTGCCCCTCTCTAGTCTATTTATAGAGGTAGAAGACTCTAACGAGAAGTATTGAAAGTTGAAGTCAAGTTGCTTTTCATCAACCGGTGCTAAAGCCGGAACCCCCCAGGTGCGACGCTTGGACCTCCCCACATCCCTTGGCCGTCGGCCACATCCTTCCCCCCTTCCCCTCCAAACAGAGCCCCTCTCCTTCACCCGCAACCGAGCCCCCAATACAACCATACCTCCCACAGCTGACACCACCAAAACCATCCCTCCAACCACCGGCCGGCCACCCAACATTCCCCTCCCCAAACACCTCCTCCCCTCCAAATTCCCTCCATTTTTGGTCTGCGGCGATCACCGGAAAACATTCGCCAACCATCTCCGGCAAACCCCACCTTCACCTTCCAAGTTTCCTTCATTTTCAATTTTTTGGCGATCGCAGGAAAACACCTTCGGTCACCACCACTGGCGACCACCACCACTGGCGACCACCACCACACTACCGCATAACTACCTTAACTACCTCCCCCACTACCTCCCCCACTACCTCCATAACACCCCACTATCCTAAAATTACTCCTAATCACCCATTCTCCCCACTAACTCCACTACCCCGCTATCCCTTGGAGCCACTTAGAGGCTCCCCAACCGAGCCCCCATTGCCTTCTCCTTACAACAGCCCCCCCCCCCCCCCCCCCACTATCCCTTGGAGCCACTTGGAAGCTCCCCAACCGAGCCCCCATTGCCTTCTCCTTACAATAGCCCCCCCCCCCCCCCCCCCCCCCCCCCCCCCACACACACACACCCCCATCACCCCACCTCTCCCGCAAAACGAGCCCCACTCCTCCAACCCTCACGGAACAAGCTCCAACCCCAGTCTCTATCTCATTCAGCAGCCTCCTTTCTCTCACATGGAGCCACTCCTCATCCAACCGAGCCTCACTTATTCTCATCAACTGCTGGCCACATCTCCCACACCCAGTCCCTCCCAATTCTAGCCCACAACGGTACAAGAAGTCCAGTTCAGATCCAGTCCAACCCCACTTCCCTGCCTCCAGCTGCCAGAACTCCTAACTTCTGGCATGCACCTCAAATTTCTCACTCCTCCCTGCTGCCAGCTACTATCCAGCATCCCTCCTGGGTTCCCCACACAGCAGGCAGCCTCCTACAGCCCCGAGAACTCCAGATATAGCCCCGTTGCCTGCTGTCCAGCAGCCCAAAGATCCAGCAGGAGTTCGAATTCAGTACCATTACTTGTCCCCACTCCGGGAGATCTTCTCCAAGTCTTCTACTACTACTACTACCGTGTGAGTTTATTTGTTTTGAAATGAATTCTTAGTGCTGAATTCAGTGTTTATTTCCTATTCAAGGAGTATGTCGTTTGTAATCGTTGTTTCAAACTCTTGAATGTTTGAGTTTTCATTTATTAGCTATTTAATTTTTGAGTACTCTTACATATATACGACGTCTCGTGTTTCCTTGCTTGTTTGCTTTATCTATTGTGACTCATTTAGCATTTTTTATTTATATATTAAAATTTATTGCAAGTAACATATATTGTCGGAAAATGCGTTTGCATATAGAAAATTCCCTTAGCCCCGCTAGGACCTTACCCTGCGTCAGTTTGGTACCTGTGAAAACTCAAAATAGAAATAAAAAAATTTATTTTATTTATCCAAAAAATCTAACTATTACACGAGTGCACCCCTCTTTATATAGAACATAGGAGGTGAGAGAATATACAATTGGCAATGTGTGGCTAAATATATCGGGCGGTTACAATACAAGTAACTGCCCAAACCTATGCTATTAACAACCTTGGGCGGTTACCTTAAGGCTAGCTGCCCGGACTACAATAGGCAACAACACCGGGCGGTTACACCAAGGGTAACCACCCGTCCTTGTCAACCGAATGGACTCCTCCATCTTGTGTTTTAACACTCTCCCTCAAGCTGGAGAATATATGTCAACCATTCTCATCTTGGCACAAATATCTTAGAAAGAGGAAGAGATTGGTTTCGTAAAGAGATCAGTCAATTCTATATTGGAAGAGAAGAATGGAGTGCAGATCTGCTATTTCAAAACTTCCTCTCTGACGAAGTGATAATCGACTTCGATATGCTTTGTTCTTTCATGGAAGACTGGATTCTTTGATATATAAATGATTGTTTTATTGTCACAAAACATGAGTAAAGGATAATTGTAGACTTCTCTCAAATCCATCAGAAGTGCTCGCAACCACTTTAACTCACATGCGATTTGAGTCATACATCTATACTCAGCTTCAACGCTTGACTTGGACACAACTGCTTGTTTCTTTCTCTTCAAAGTGACATAAAGAGAGTTGTCAAGGCGTAGAGTGGCGGTGGCTTGGACCACCCCAGTGCCACAAATAGAAGCGGGAGAGCCATCAACAACAAACACCGGTGGTAATCGATTGTGTTTCTCTATGTGAGAGAAGACAAGATTGTTCTCAGTCATACGATTAGTGACACCAGAGTCGATAAGCCACTTACCATGTGTAGCACCCTGCGCGCTACCTGAATAGGTGGCAATGGAGGCTGATTGCTTGGAGGTACTGGAGAAGGTATGGGGAGTAGCAAGAGTGGAGGTTGGCAGAGTGTGCAGTGGAGAGTCCATAACGTTGGCGCGACAAGCAAATGCAGAAGAGGGGGCGGGCGGTTACAGAGCTGGAGTTCGTCCCAGGTAGTATGGGAAATAGTGGTGCGGGCGGTCACGAAACCGGAGTCCACAGAATCTGAGTCCGCCTCAGTTAGTAACAGCAGAAGAGGGTCGGGCGGTTACCAAACTAGAGTCCAACCGAGCTAATCGTAACAAGAGTCCACCCATGACAGGGACAACGCACACTTCAGATGGAGCAGGTAGGGTGGGCAGTTACAAAACCAAAATCCATCGTCACTCAGTAGTATAGGAGAACGCGAGGAAGCAAACCTTGAGTCCGTGCGGACTGAAGGCAATGAACATATAAAAGAGATTGAGCGGGAGCAGGTGGATAGTCCGCACACGGGAGTAGTGCGGACTACACATCTCTGGGTCAGGCGCCGATGAGCACATTTAACTATACATGTAGCTGAGAGCCCTCACAGCCCAGGCACAACGACGCAATTATCAGGGGCGCGCTCTACCACTGAGCTAATAGCCCGTCGTGTGGGCCTCCTTGGGGGAGGCCTGCTATGCCAAAAGCGTTTGTACGTCCCCATGTTCCTCCCGTGTGGAGACATGGGGACGTACAAAAGAGATCCTATCAACTTGTTACGACCTAGGATAATAAGCTCATGGGCTTGGTCTTACTTCACCGTCGAGAAACGAAAGAAGACTTCCATATCCAAGCTTAGCTCAGACGTAGCTCGCTTCTTTTTGGGTGTCAAGCAGTGTCAAACCAAAAAACCCAACAAGCATAAGCATTAGCTCTCCCTGAAAAGGAGGTGATCCAGCCGCACCTTCCAGTACGGCTACCTTGTTACGACTTCACTCCAGTCACTAGCCCTGCCTTCGGCATCCCCCTCCTTGCGGTTAAGGTAACGACTTTGGGCATGGCCAGCTCCTATAGTGTGACGGGCGGTGTGTACAAGGCCCGAGAACGAATTCACCGCCGTATGGCTGACCAACGATTACTAGCGATTCCGGCTTCATGCAGGCGAGTTACAGCATGCAATCCGAACTGAGGACGGGTTTTGGAGTTAGCTCACCCTCGCGGGATCGCGACCCTTTGTCCCGGCCATTGTAGCACGTGTGTCGCCTTTAGGCAAAAGTTATAGCAATATAATTTAATTATATTGATGATTATCTTAAATATAAGGAATTAAATTATAGGCCCAATATAATTTAATTAAAGGAAAAGAATGAAAAATATGAAGTTTATCATCTATACAACTTCTAGAATCTTGTTTGAGTACATATTAGATAGAGGATCATGTCGTCTCCCTTCTAAGTCATGTTATCACACTTAGGACAATGGGGTCTGCGTATAGTAAAACTGAATAGCTCTGATACCATGTGAAAACTCAAAATAAAAATAAAATTATTGATTTTATTTCTCCAAAAAATCTAACTATTACACGAGTGCACCCCTCTTTATATAGAACAGAGGAGGTGAGAGAATATACAATTGATGATGTGGGACTAAATACATTGGGCGGTTACAATACAAATAACTGCCCAAACGGCCAAACCTATGTTATTAACAACCTTGGGCGGTTACCTTAAGGCTCGGACTACAACATACAACAACATCGAGCGGTTACACCAAGGGTAACCGCCCGTCCTTATCAACTGCATGGACTCCTCCATCTTGTGCTTTAACAATATCAGAGCCCAGGTTAGGGTCATTTGCATGCTTCGTAGCGGTAATGTATTTAGGCATATCATGACAGGGTCTCTCCGTTTAGATAACCAAGCCACCACCAGTTCTAACTAAGACTTATCAATGTCCGATTTCCAAAAAAAGTTGGCAAATCGATTCGATCATATAGATGCACAGTTCCATGATTTTAAGGAGCAATTAAGAGTCCTCGCCACTAGGGTAGATGGTCTAGATCCCGTTAGGAATCCGCGTCCATTAGAACCCAATAAGCCACAGGTTATACACCACGAGGGTCAACGAGATGTTGAGGGACTTCCTCCTCCACCCTTCCATGAGGGCTCGGAGTTAGCTTATCAGCGTCGTAGAGATCCCACCGTTGGTCGACACCACTATCCATAGGAAGAGCGACTGCAACCCCGATATCTGATGGATAGAGATCGCACTGTTCACCACGCACGGTTCGACCGAGATAAAGATGACTATATGGACTATCATGAGCCCTGAAGAGCCCATGTAGGAGATGAGGATATCACACGTATTCGTATGGATGCCCCATCCTACGATGGTCAGTTGGATCCTAAGGTTTTTAGCGATTGGTTATTGGACATGGACAATTAATTTGATTGGTACGAAATGTCTAACGAGTGACGAGTGCGATTTGTCAAGATGAAATTACTTGGGCAAATTAAGATTTACTGGACAAGCTTAGAGCGATCATTAGATAGAGATGGTTATTATCCCATCACCCGATTTGATGATATGAAGCAAAAAACTAAAGAAAATTACCTCCCCTCTTCATTCCGTAGTCAGCTCCTAGATTAGCTCCAGGTCCTACGACAAGGAATCCTTTTTGTAGCCGAGTATATGAATCGTTTTGATGAGCTTATCGTTATGAGTGATATCACTGAAGAGCAAATTGTAACCTCCTCCCACTTTCGGCCGGATTAAAAGCAGACATTCGTAAGAAACTCATTCCCCACCACTTAGAGTCCGTCGAGCAGATCTTACAGCTCGCATTAGAATACGAACAATATTTACGCACTTCAGGTTTAAGGCGACCTAACCCACAGCTAGATAGTTCTACACTTAGGAGACCTCAGCAGGGACCCAGTCCATCCATGCCTACTCGTGCTCCCGTAGACACGAAGGGCACATCTACTACCACTGGGTCCCCGAAACTGGAGGAATCCAGTGTTATCGTTGTCAGGGTATAGGCCATGTGGCAGCACAATGTCCCACACGGAATCTGCTAATAGAGGAGGACCCAGACCCTAGTACTAATTCCGCAGAGCCTCCCGAAGAAGAGATCGTCATGACCATAGATGAGGGTTGGGAGGAAGAAGCAGATCGAGCACTTAAGATGGGTGTTATCCGCCGCCTACTGTCACTCCCCACACAGATGAGGATTGGAGGCGGACCACTATCTTTTCTACTTATTTCCCAAGCGCAGAAAGAGCCTGCGAGCTCGCTATTGATGGTGGCAGTTGTGTGAATATCATTGCCCAAAAGGGGCTTGAACAAATGAAGAATCAGCAGAGCCCCACCCACACCCATATCGAGTCGTCTGGGTAGATAAGACGGCAATCCAGGTCACTCAGAGGTGTCAGGTACGTATCCAGATAGCTTCCTTCGAGGATAGAGTTTGGTGTCACGTCATTCTCATGGACGTCACACATATTACTAGGCACGCCTGACTTTATGATAGGTACATGACTTGTTCTGGACGGTCAAACACTTGTGTATCTTTGGCAAGGGCTGCAAGATAACATTACCCAAGGATTCCCCTAAAGGAAGGGTCGAGCCTTCAGTTACTGCAGGTGCCCTGAGACTTATCCATATCCTACGACACAGTGAGTTCACTCGGGAGAGTCGCGATACCAGCATCATTTATGTCGTTGCTGCCTCACAGACTATGAAGGACATTACAGACTTAGAGTCCATTCACCCTGATGTTCGACGCCTCTTAGAAGAGTTCAGTGATATCATGTCTGAGGAGCTCCACGATGAGCTACCCCCATTACAGGACATCCAGCACGTGATCAATCTTATATCGGGATCATCTTTGTCGAATCTTCCGCACTATTAGATGAATCCCAACGAACACGAAGAGCTCAGAACTCAGATCGCCGACCTCCTACGAAAGCAATTTATTAGAGAAATCTTGAGCCCTTGCGCAGTACCTGTCCTTCTTACCCCTAAGAAGGATGGTAATTGGTAAATGTGCGTAGATAACAGGGATATTAACAAGCTCACGATCAAATATCAGTTTCTCATTCTCTGACTCAACGACCTCTTAGACACTATGTCAGGTGTCCATATCTTTTTCAAACTAGATCTACGAAGCAGGTACAACCATATCAGTGTCAGAGAGGGTGATGAGTGGAAAACTGCATTTAAGACAAAAGAAGGGTTATATGAGTGGTTGGTTATGCCCTTTGGGCTATCCAACACCCTTAGTACATTCATATGAGCGATGACTTAGGCTTCATTTGGTTAGGAGTTTAGAAACGTGCGTTTAATCAAAACGCAAACGCCAGCACACAAAGACATTTGTTTTTCCGCCCTACTTTCGAACCGCCGGCGTTTGCGAGCAGGAGGAAAAGTTGCGGGAGTAAACCGCCGGCTACACCTCCAGTTTCGCGCATTTTCGGAGGAGGGAAGAAGCAGCGCCGTGGAGGTTCGCGTGGAGGATTCCCGTGCTACACCTCCAGTCTCTCTCTCTCTCTCTCTCTCTCTCTCTCTCTCTCTCTCTCTCCGTGGAGGTTCGCCGTGGAGGTTCGCCGTGTAGGTTCGCCGTGGAGGTTCGCCACCTCTGCCGTGGAGGTTCGCCACCTCTGCCGTGGAGGTCCAGCGAATGCAGCTTCGCCGTGGAGGTTCGCCACCTCTGCCTCGTGCCCCTTTCTCTTCCAGGTGGGCTCCAGGAAGGCCTCAGCGGCGGAGCTGCGCGGAAGCACGGCGGAGGCACGCGGAAGCACGGCGGAGGGGCATATAATAATTTCTATAGTATATAGTTAGAACAGTAACATTAATATATATATATATAATATAAAGTTTTTAAAAAATTAATTTATATATATATAATATAACAAATTTTTAATATATATATTATATAATAAAAAATAATTTCTAATAAAAAAATTATAAAACGCCACCGCAATTTCGCCAAATGAATCTCAGTTCTGAACAGCTCTGCAAACACAGATTATCCAAACAGAACTCCGTTTTCATCTCTCAGTTTCCACCAGCTCCATTTACAAACCTCCCATTGCAACAACTCTCTTTACAACCGCAACCGCTAAACCAAATGAAGCCTTAGATTTTACGCATGTATATGGGCAAGTTCCTCGTAATCTATTTTGACGATATCTTAGTTTACAGTCAGACTCACGGGGAGTACCTCACACACCTACGACTGCTCTTCGACACCCTCCGAAAGGAGCACTTTTATATTCATCTGAAAAAATGCACATTTCTATCCGAGTCTGTAGACTTTCTAGAGTTCATCATCTCTGCCTTAGGCGTGTTCGTAGATCCTAATAAAGTCAAGTCTATTCGAGATTGGCCAATCCTCCCAAATATCCATGAAACTCAAAGCTTTCATGGGTTGGCCATGTTCTACAAACGTTTTGTCAGAGGTTTCAGTACCATCATGATTCCCTATACAAGTTGTCTTCGAAAGGGAGATTTTCAGTGGACACCCGCCGCCACCCAGACATTTGAGGACATTAATGCAAAATTAACCACGGCCCCAGTACTCCGATTACCCGATTTCAGCCGAGCATTCGATGTAGCTTGCGACGCTTCCGTCGTAGGCATAGGAGTACTTAGTCAGGAAGGTCACACAGTTTCTTACTTTAGTGAGAAACTGAACGACGCCCGACAGAGATATTTCAACTACGACCAGGAGTTTTATGCGAATGTTCAGTCTCTTAGATATTGGAGACACTACCTCCTCTCGTGAGTTTGTATTATATTCGGATCATCAAGTCTTACGCTATTTAGACTCCCAGAAGAAATTGAGTCATCGTCACGCCAAGTGGATAAATTATTTACAAGATTTCCATTACGTTCTTAAACACCGAGCTGGTGTTGAGAACAAATCAGTCGATGAACTTAGCCGCCGAGTGGGCCTACTCCACACCCTTACCACTGAGATCACGAGATTCAATCATTTGATCACGAAGTATCCGACCTGTCCAGACTTTGCGACTATATACTCTGCACTATCTCAATACCCACCTGAGGGCATCCCTGACTTCTCGATCATCGATGGTTATCTATTTCGCGGCACACTTCTATGCATCCCCAGGACATCCATATGAGATCATCTAGTCTCAACTATGAACACATGCATAACACCACAAAAAATCATCAAATTATACCATCCAGCACTAGCCAGATATTTACAATTGATGAATTGCCATCCAGAACTGATCAAAGAGTTCAAATCTACAAATGAACTGCAGCAAAGATTTTCATGTTATCCAGAACTAGCCATCCACAACTGATCAAAGATGAAATGCATCAAAGATTTTCAAACTATGCTTCTACAAATGAATTGCAT
Source organism: Dactylorhiza incarnata (assembly GCA_033032865.1). Classification (NCBI taxonomy): domain Eukaryota; kingdom Viridiplantae; phylum Streptophyta; class Magnoliopsida; order Asparagales; family Orchidaceae; genus Dactylorhiza; species Dactylorhiza incarnata. The sequence goes on along the minus strand of JAWHQI010000310.1, from coordinate 23,280 downwards.
CAAAATAAAAAAAAATAGAGAACTAGCCATCGAGAACTGCTGCCATCCAGAACAGTAGCCATCCAGAACACATCTGCTGACCGAAATTCATACCAAGATCAATGAAATACATACCCAGATCACATCTGCTGACCGAAATTCATACCCATATCAACGAAATAAATACCCAGATCCAACGAAATACATACCCAGGTCAACGAAATACATACCCAGATCCATATCAACAAAATACAGTAATCAAATCCACAAAAAGGAGTAATCGAAAAAAAAAACCTGGGATAAATCGGAGAAGGAGAAGCATAAATGTATTTACCCCAAAGCAGAAATCGTTTGATCGAGCGGAAGGTCTTCGGTGACAAACAGACGGCTCGTCGTCGTCGATAGATCCAGCGGACGACATCGGCGAAAGGGAAACGGCTCGTCGTCGTCGACAGGGATGGATCGATCTGGAGTTGAAGGGGAGTCGTCGTTCAGAGGGATCGGGGAGGGGTCGTGGTCGAGCGGCGCAAGAAATGAACGAGGAGGAATCGCGTACTTAGGGCTTATCAGAGACGCGAACGTGGGGTGAGAGGCGCTGACCAAAACTCGTAAAATAAGCTATTTTATAAAAAAGTTCTACTCAATAAGTTGATCAAACAAATGGCTGAAAACATCTTACGCGTTTCGATTAGAGCTTTTACATCTGCAACCGCTCTCCGAAACAGAGCCTTAGACTGTAGTGGGGTGACAGTTGAGGGTCCCAATAACTAGATGACTCATTTTCTAAAGTCAAACCATATACATCAAATATAAGATAAATACCATGTTCCTAGGGACCTCAAGCTCATAAGAATTTGATATCATTCTCTGTCAGTACAGTGTATGAACCTATTTACCTAACCTTTAAATTCATAACAATTCTGGAGGGAAACCTCTCAGGTAAAGTGTGAAACATTACCTGATCATCTTCTTGGAACCTATGTACTCTCAAGTAATACTAGTGTAAGTTTAAATGACATTATTTAGCATAACCTTATATCGAAACATGTCATGCAAAAAATGCAAATGATGATAATGATGGATAATTGACTTGACAGACTCACTTGGTTGTGAATATATAGTACGTTAAGTACCTCTCAAAAGGGGTACGTCGTTGGGAGGATCATTGGGTAGAGTATAAAAATATTCTTCGCGTCCAGCGAACATCCAAATGACTACTCGATATATCAACATTAAGACTCGACTCTATAGTGTGCCAAATGTCTCTGATACGTGGTGACTCATCAAGAAGTTCACTGGGTGGAGTATCAAAAAATTGATCGCAAGTGCGATGGATAGAATAGGTTCCCGAGATATCAACAGTGCCCTCAAGTGTATGTAAGGTAGCCAATAAATAATTACACTAGACACTAGACCTCACTAATGATCTAACTTATAGATAATAGACATTCCATTAAGCCCAACTCATGTGTTATCTATGTCACTCTTCCAACCATCATTAATAGTCACTATAATGTGTACCTCTATATGTCCTACCAAACCAGGGTGAAACTCATTCTCACCATCAAGGAGTAGATAGATGCCTTGTAAGGCACTAGGCCGGTACGTCTCATCTCCTCGAGCACCTAACACATTGAATCTCTTGCAACAGTTGCTAATGGGGTGTCCAATAGTAGGTCATTAGGATGATCATCAAAATCACGAGATTATCCCAGCGGCTCAGGAGGGTCAGATAGGATCTTGCCGAGGTGGGGTGGCTTGACCCGAACTCTTAGATTTACCCAATCAATAGTTGTTGTCAAAGCTCCAAATTGGGTACTCATATCGTCTAAGCATCTATCTAAATGAGTGTCCATGTGATTTAAGCGAGCGTCCATGTGATCTACGTGAGTGTCTATGTGATCTAAGCAAGTGTCTATGCAATCAAATTGACCTAATAGGAGTCTCTAAAATTCGACATCTCTGTATTAGAGCTAATAACATATAAGCTCTACCATTATGTATCATAAAATAATCATTAAATTGGGATATGATACAAATCTAATGAGTGACAATGTTATAGGGTTCGACCTAACCTAAATTAATAAGAATGCAGTGTAGGCATGCAAACAAGGAATATGATTAATAACTAAATTTAATGCAGTGGCCCTGGATGTCAATCATGCATGATTCCGATGCACAAATACAACAACAACAACAACAGAACCCATATAGTCCCCAATCATTGGGGGTATGGGCGGGGAAAGATTGGAAACAGACCTAACCTTTGGCCCTATGCACAAAGTGGCTTCTCTCAAAGGAGAAAGACCGAACCTTTGACAATAAATGCACAAAGTGGCTGCTCACAGATTACCACTGAAATAGTGGCCCCCTATACTGTCACGTTTGCTGCGGAATCATGCCCTCAAATCAAAGCCAAAGACATCAGAGAGGGCAGACCAAAGAATCCATTTTGATTTATGTGCACATAACCATGCTTCCTTCATTCAGCATCCAGAGCATTGGCCTTGCACATAAATAACATAATGATTCCGATGCACAAATAAATAACATAAATTTTAAGAGCTCACACCCCACAACCACAATTGATTACAAGTAATTCTAATGAGGCTAATAGATATGACCACACGATAATGGAAGTGCCAAAAATCAATACCAAGTGAATAAAATTACCTGTCCACTGAAAGGAAAGATGAACATGCTCAAAGTTGGATATAACTAAAAATAAAAATACATCAATACAATACAAGGAAATGAAGACTAAAGGTAAAAGACTCATTGGATAGCTGAAACGAATGTAGTTGATGGATTTGGGTAGCGATAAGCACAAAGCATATGTGCGGATATGCGAACGAAGATATCAGTAGTTCGAAGGGTTGCCAGATTTGATGAGGGAGTAAGGAAAGGGTTGGTGGTAGGTGAGGGATCAGGGGTATTTGCAGAGCTGATAGAGAGGGGATGGAGGTGGCGGGGCGACAGCTGGGACGACTGGGCTTCTCACCACCGTCATGAGGCTCGGCTTCGACATCGACCAAAGGAGATCGGCGAGTTATGAATATCATTTCAAAACCTTCAATGCCTTGACCCTCACTATACTCTTAAATAAAGTCTCAAATCTTAGGTTAAGTATGATGAACGGTCGTGATGGCCTGTCATTGTACTGAATGCATCTGTGGGCTCCGATCGTCTATAATCCTATAACTGTCGATAGAGTGAATCGACCATGAATGAGTCCTGATGCATGTCCCCGAGTGACATGGTTGATCCTCATCACCTATAACTCCAAAAATAGAAAACTACGGTAATAACACAACTTAGTCCTCTTTTTTTCCTTAGCTTAAAGTTAACCGATCACATCAGTCTGCAAAGTTATAGGTAGATATTTGAAAGCTAACCAAAACAAGGTGGCAATAGAGATTACGTTAAGTAAACTACAGTTAAAATGCTACATGAAGTCTATGTAAAACCGGAGTAACGATTCATAGTTTGACTTGCATACCCTGTCTAAAGCTGCAACACCTGGAAGTGTTTTTTCCCTTCAGAAAATTCCACAAAACTGATGCATTTTCAAAAAATTTAAATGGTGAAAGAGAACAGTTTGCTTCCAGAATAGCCTGACAGGCTGCATTTCCAGCAACAGTTATCTCACAGCCACTTTTACCAAGTCTTTCAAGCATAAGAGCCAATTCAGATGCTCCAACTACATTTGCCGATGAAGCAAATTTGGCGGGACCGATCCAAAGAACCTTCTGTTGAACACAGGATATTAGTTATATGAAGTAAACCAACATCCAATATAAAAAGTAAATTTAACAAATATATACATCTATAAAGAAATTATTTTTAAAATATGTCAATGAATAACCATGAGAATGAATTTATAACACGTACCATTAAATGAAAGTGCCAAACGGTAATTAGTGGTGATCTATCACAGACGCTTTCATCGGATGTCATTATGGCAGGAGCAGCATCCCAGGAAGGTGTAGATACGACATAACTGGCATTTATTGCAGATCTTGCATTTTGGTATTTTCATTATTCCATTCTTTATTTGAGCTGATCACTTTTGTTATTTCATTCCTCTTGATATTTCATTCTTTATTTGAACATTGCAATCTGTCACAGGCCCATGCGAAGGATTGGGTCATTGGGCCGAATACGGCAGAGGAAGACAGGGGGATTGCTAGGACGAGAGTGGCCTCTAGATCCCTACGGTCGTCCTATGATGAGATCAGATTGAAGCCTTGCCTCGGCGTCCGAAGTGGGGGCGTCGATGGAGGGCAGAGAGAGCGGAAGGGGGGAGAGATGTGAGGAGGAGAAGAGCAGTCATTACTCTTTGATACTAAATACTTGAATGATACTCTACATACCTGGTTCGCAAGCCTTGCCCGAGTATAAATACAAAAACTACAATCCCAAATAAAGAAACAAAATAATAAAACAACAAAAACGACAAGCCCAAATAAAAATGGAATGATGAGAATGATAAAAATAAAAACAATGTGAGATGCATAATAAATGCAAATTATGGCATATCTATGACTATCAGGATGCTCCCTCTTGTCATAAAGGCGTCCAATGAACACATTTATGACATTATTTCCCTCCTTCTGATCGAGCGTGTCCTCAAGCTCGAAGTCGGGGTATGTCTTCTTGAAGTTCTCCAATGGCTCTTCTTGGAGAATGGAGCAAGACATCCAAAGCATCCTCCTCCTCGGGCACGTGTCCCCATCATTCTCCATCTCCAGCCAAAACAACTTCTTGTAGTGATGCCCGTGTGTGTATGTCTCGTCACAATTGAAACAAAGCCCCTTTGCACGGCGTTCTGTCATCTCCGGTAGAAAGGGGGTTGACATGCCCCCATCTCCCAACCTAGGGCGGTGGTCCCATCAATTTAGGGGCTTATGCTTGGGAGGAAGAGGCAACTGAAGCGAGTCCAACAACCCCATGGAGGGATCCAAAGACCGGTGACCCGATCCTTCACATAGGAATATGACAACATTGTATCCAATCCAACCATGGTGGGATCGAACAACCCCGTGGGGGCAAGGTTTGAAAGAATGCAAAGGTTGATGATGGATCAACTCGCCGCTTCCGAAAGCCGACAACAAGCGACCTTAAAGAAGGCTTTCACGGAGGGCGTTACGAGAACATCTTGTCGCGATATGTCAAGCTGGAGTGCCCAACATCTGATGGCAACAACGACCCGCTTGGATGGTCGACCGATGCGAGCAATTTTTTGCCAACTAGAGGATGTCGAACATGTTGTGAATTTCATTAGTCGCCTATCACTTGATAGGGGCAGACCAAATGTGGCTTGTATGCCTTGACATGGATAAGCCCCACATGACCTGGAACGACTTCAAACACCACTACCACGTGTTTCGGTCCACCAATGTGCAGCAATCCATTGGGGTGTTGATCTCTCTCAAGCATGTTGAATCCATAAACAACTATTTGGAGAGGTTCCAGGCCCTACTAACGCATGTGCCTTCCTGAGCAGCAGGTTGTCTCTTCACCGCCAGGCTTTAGAAGCGCCAAGTATGGATGTTGAGTTTGAAACCCCATCGGACATCATCACTGCCATGAGCCTCACAAGGATTTGTGATCGCTGCCTTCAGCTGGACCGGGCCAGTGACACGTGACGGTTTACACTTCCTCCCAGGCATCAGCCTTCAAACCAACATGACCACTCCATGGAGTGGGCGAAAGGGGGAACATGCGGGTCCACCCCCTTTCATTCATTGTCTATCTGCGGTGGAGATGGCGTAACACTGCGCAAAGAGGCTTTTCTTCGATTATGATAAGATTTACATACCCGGGCAGTAGTGCAAGAAGCTATTTTGATTGGTAATGGAGGATGACAGGGACACCGACCTAAGGGAGTAGAAAAGTAACCATGTCCCAAGTATGATTTTTCTCCATAGCATTCATTTCCTCAATCATAGCATTTTCCACTTAGGAATTTTTAGAGCGTCCTGCCAATGATTAGATCTAAAAATAGAGGCAAGAGAAGCTATAAAGGTTTGGTGAGATGATGAGGTAAAATGAAATATATGATGTTGGGTCTGGTAAGACAAGTCTCATGCTCTTGTAACGCCAAGTATAAGTCACATGATTTGTAGAAGGCACGCAACAAGTAGTGGGAATGGAGTCGCTAGTAAGTTATATCTGAGTGGTAGGAGTGGAGTCGCGAGTAGGTAATATATGAGTGGTAGGAATGGATTGAGGCAGCTCACCAGTGTCCTCTCCATACAGACTCACTTCACTCACTCTCTCCTCCTGAAGTGAGGCCGAAAGTAGAGTTCAGATTCACAAAAGATAACATCTATAGACACGGATGTCTTGAGGGTAGGAGGATGGAAACATTTATATCCTTTCTGAGTGGAGCTATAATCAATAAAGACACATACCAGCACACGAGGATCAATCTTCTCACGATTTGGTTTGTGAACATGGACAAATGCTACACAAAACCAAATGTGAAGATGACGAGGAGAAACCCGAAGTGCAGAAGCAGAAATAAAACCAAGTATATTGGAGGGTAGGTGATTAACGAGATAAGTTGCACTAAGAATTGCTTCTCCTCAATAACAGTCGGGAAGATGCATAGTGTAGAGAAACACGGGAATTGGAAAAAGAAACTAATATTTCATTATTTTTCCACTAAAAAGGAGCACTTTACAACAAACAAATATACATATATATATATAGGGAGCGAAGGCTCAACTCCATCCTAAGATGCGAGACTAATTTCTAAACAGAAATGGGTCATCAAATGGTTCATTGGATGGGCCTTTGTACAACTTACTTCAACACTCCTCAACAAACTGGAGCATACAAATCGTATGAGCCCAGCTTGGACAGAAACTGATGATATAGTGGTCGAGGTAAGGCCTTAGTGAGGATGCCAGTAACATTCCCAGCAGCAGAAACATGCTGCAAATCCAATTGTTAAGTTGCACCTTCTCCGAACAAAATGACAATCGACCTCTATGTGCTTGGTACATTCAAGAAATACGAGATTCTTGGCAATATGAATAGCTGCTTGGCTGTCACAGAAGAGAGTGACCGGTGAAGAAAGTTTCACACCCAGATCATTCAGAAGGCTCTCCAACCATGTAAGTTCAAAAATGACAGAAGTCATTGATCGGTACTTAGCTTCTACAGATGAACGTGCAACCACAGTTTGTTTCTTGCTCCGCCATGTGACAAGATGTCCATCAAAGTATGTGCAGTACCCACTTGTGGATCGACAGTCGTCTAGAGAGCCAACATAATCAACATCAAAGTAGGCAACAAGAGATAATGAGGGAGAGGACTTATACACAAGCGCTTGTCTCGGAGCAGTCTTCAGATAACGAAGGATGTGTTCAGCCGCCTGAAGATGGGAGATCCGTGAAGCATGCATAAAACAATTGACCACTCCAAGAGAAAAGGATATATCAAGTCTTGTAATAGTAAGATAAATTAGCTTGCCCACAAGACGACGATAATACTCAGGATTAAGGAGGAGCGGATCAGAGTCGGAAGCATAGGCGCAGAGCTTATGGTTGGCATCCATAGGTGTGTCAGCGGGATTACACGCAGAGTAGTCAGCGTCATAAAGAAGGTCAAGACAGTGCTTCCGTTGAGACAAAACGAGACCATAAGGTCGACGGGCCACCTCGATGCCAAGAAAATATCGGAGAGGCCCCAAATCCTTAGTCTGGAATTCGGATGCCATGTGCTTTTTGACCAGAGTTATTCCATCGAGATCATCTCCGGTGATAAGGATATCATCGACATACACCAAAGGTATCACCGTGTATGTCGGGCGATGATGAATGAATAGAGAGAAGTCAGCGGACCTCCGAGTGAAGCCAACATCGCGAACGACCAAAATGAATTTATCAAACCAGGTCCGAGGTGACTGTTTGAGACCATAGAGAGATTTCTTGAGGTGAGATGCAAGATACTCCCTTGTGGTCTCATAACCGGGAGGTTGCTGCATGTAGACAATCTCAGAGAGGTCACCATTCAAGAAAGCATTTTTGATGTCAAGTTGATGCAACGAACAATGTCGATGAACGGGACAAGGAGATCAAGACTCGGACAGTATTCAGCTCGCAACGGGTGAAAAGGTATCCTCATAGTCAAGGTCATATTGTTAAGTAAAGCCACGAGCCACTAGTCGAGCTTTTATACGTTCAACCGTCCCATCAGGGTCGTGCTTCATAGTGAATACCCACTTACAACCAACACAAGTATGGACAAAAGGAAGAGGAACAAGGTCTCAGGTGTGATCATCCCAAAGAGCGGCCATTTCCTCATCCATGACGGCCAGCCAGCCCGGATGCTGAAGAGCCTCCTGCAGAGAAGAGGGGGTGAAATAGAGGATGAAGAGGTTGCAAACATGTGAAGCGTCGGAGGAAAGCGATGCAAAGAGACATAATTTGAAATAGGGTGAGGTGTGGAATTCGATGTCGGATCAGCGTACGGCGAAGTATCAGTAGGTAGAGGCTGCTCTCGTGAGGTAGTAGACCAAAAAGACGTCGCGTGTAGACACAAAGAGGGGGGGGGGGGGGTAGCAAGGGTAAAGGCACACCGGGAGGGGTGGGAAGCAGAGGCGGAAATTCGGTGTTGGTAGGCACGTGAGGTCGGGAAGGCCTGGAGTGGAAGGGAGTAGCGGGTCGGAATGGTGGAAAGGTTGATGTTTAAGAAAGGTGACATCGGTGGAGGTGACAAGCTTCTGATTAGGTGGAGAGTAACAAACATAGCCCTTCTGGGTGCGAGAATAGCCAACAAACATATAACTGGTAGCACAAGGAGAAAACTTGTCCACGGCAGGGCCAAGATGGTGGACATAACAAACACAGCCGAAGATACGAGGCATCAAGGCGAAGGGAGGGGGTGGAGGGGAAGAAGATAGAATATGGCGTCACAAAGTTTAGAACAGAGGAGGGCATGCGGTAATAAGGTAGCAGGCGGTGGAAACGACGAAATGCCAATAAACTATGGGAACCTGCATTTGGAACATGAGGGACCTGACAACCTCGAGGAGGTGACGATTTTGCGCTCGGCCCACCATTTTGATGTGGTGTATAAGGACAAGAGGTTTGGTGAAGAATGCCCAACGTAGCACATATGTCCTGAAAACTATGACTTGTATATTCGCGAGCATTATCTGTGCGAAAAATTTTCAGGGACCCGCGAGAATTGGATCTTGGTCTTGGCGAGAAAAGAGCGAATATTCGCAGTAACTCAGAGCGATCGCGCATCGTATACAACCACGTCATACGAGAATGATCATCAATAAAAGTAACAAAATAACGATCGCTGGGAGACACTAACCGTTTTGTAGAGGCCTCAAATATCAGAATGTAATAAATCAAAAGGAGCAGCGCTTCGAGTACATGAGGAGAAAAAGTAGAACGATGTTATTTCCGGTAAATACAGAATTCACATTGAAAATCAGAAAACGAAAAATCAGGAAGCCCTCTGAGGATAGGCAGAGGAGCATGCCCAAGACGCTGGTGCCAGTCAGTGGAAGTGACGGAGAGAGAACCGAGGAGGGGAGATCCAAAGTATACAACCCATTGGACAGTCGCCCCTACTAATATATTCCGAGTCTGTCGATCCTGCAATCACAGAAGAAGAAGAAAGCGTGATTAAGCAATCATGATCCTGAGTTAAGCGACTGACATAGAGGAGATTAAACTGAGAGTCGAGAACATGAAGGACTGAACAGAGAGGAAGAGATGGAGTAAGAGGCACATCGCTAGACCCGCAGACAGGGGTGGTATCACCATTAGCCACCATGATAAACTTAGGAGAAGAGACATTCGAATACTAAGAAGGTTTGTGGGGGGAAATGTGGTTGGTAACCCCAGAATTCCACGATCAACACCAGACTACCGGAAAACCAGGAGATACCTGCGAGAGAGGAAGAGGCGACAAAGTCAGAGGCCCGAGTAAACATCCCCCGAAGTTGTTGGAGTTCCTCGCGCAGGATGTCAATGTCGGAGCGGGAGATGGAAGGAACATCCACGACGGAGAGGCATGAGGCGCAGTAGAGGACGGCGACGGGAACCCAAGTTTCCTGAAACAAGTGGCCTCGTTATGATTCATGCAGCCACAATAAGTACAAAGTCGATTATTTGGCTGGGAGGAGCGAGTGCGACAATCACGACCGTCGTCGCGGGAGCCATGACGACCACGGCCGAGACCCAGGAGGAGGGTGTAGGACTGGTGTGTGGCCCAGAAGGGCAGGAGAGGGGGTAACACAACGCCAGGAGGCGGAGTAACTTTAAGAATCATTGAGCACACATCAGAGAGAGACGAAACAATGGGTAACGAGAGATAGTTGCCCAGACGCTGTGAAGATGGGGGGAGTCGGGCTATCATGAGAGTTATGCCCACAGCCTCCTTCTGTGCGCGCTGAACAACAAGATCCAAGGAGGGGGGGCTGGTGTTGAAGCCAAGCTTCAATGAGCGTCTTGGATTGCGGCCACAAAGGAGGTCAGGGCACTAGCACACCAGGGTTGACCGCTGGAGCCCAGTAAAGATATCGTACAAATGTTGGAGACTGTCCTGAGTAAAGGAGACTAAAGCTCGTCCCACATGGCTTTGCGTAAGACCCCCCTTCGGAATTAGGCACGACCATGGGATCTTATCGCACAACACCACAAATCCACAACAAAGAAGGGAATAACGGAAGAGTAGAGGTATGAACGTCTCAACCCTCTCCCATCATTCTCTTCCAAGCTACGAATCGACGATGGTGTTGAGCGAACAACCATTACACCCCAACCAGGGTACGCTATAAGTAGTAGCGGAAAGAAGTACTAGCGGAAGACTAGTAGCCACGTAGTGGATCAAAGAAATATATGAGTATATAAATACAAGACAGAAATAGTCACAACAACGGCACGATGGCCCCACAGTCCAAGTACAATAGTCTATAGAAAATCTGGGGGCTCACAAGTAACATGTCAAGCCGGATGAAAGATAATATATAAAGTGATGTAAATAGGTAAACGCAAATCTAATGAGCTAACTATATGACTGATGAAGTTGCTAAGAGTAACAACAATCATCATCATGCCTTGTATCTCCACGTCGAGTCCACGTCGAGTCCACGTCAAGTCCAAGCCATAGCTCTAGAAACACCCACAGTTTCGGTTGTGTCGCCATCGGCGGAGTCTCCACCTAAAATGATAAGCGCGAACACGTCAGTCAAACTAGACTGAGTGGTTCTTCCCGCTCCACCCAAAGCCCTAACGCTCAATGGAGAGAAATACCACGCTGCAAGGAAGTGACATGCGGTATAATATGCAATAGCAATGAACGATGATATAAATATATGTAGTAGGGAAATGAAAGTGCAGCTAACAGGCTATCAAGTACAAGTGCATAATAAATTGACAATGATTATAACCTACTGTTTCGAACCTAGCGGTGTCCACACTCCTGCACCCAACGATGCTAAGCTAATACAATAAGGAAATGCTGATACAATAAAGAAATGCAAATACAATAAAGAGATGTTAATACAATAAAGAAACAACGCTAATAATAAGTAGATGCTCAACCAAACACTACACAGCATCATCACAAGTACACTTTATCTCTATGTCGACATAGACTTAACAATTACACAGTGTCGAGATGAAAGCACTCAATCGAAATCAAGTACAAACTAACGACTGGGAAACTTATTCGTGGGGTAGCTAAGCCCACATGCACCACCGTCATGGCCAAACGGTGGCAGTGGCACGTCCTGGCTACTTCAAGGGTATTTAAGGCACAATCATCCTTAGGCCTTACGTACGGTTGTCCGAGCCCGTACTCAGTCTTCGCCTATACTGGCGGAACAAACAAAAGAACTGAGGCATAGCTCAGGTCGAATTTCAGGTGACTAACACCTACACAAACAACAAACTAAGCTAGGGCGCACGCTGTTGTTCGACCATGACGCAATCCTAGAGTCGATATACTAACCCTCTAGAGTGTGCCACCGACAGAGCCAAACGACCCGCCGCATACATTCACATACATATCTTTTCATACAAGCAGAGTTACATACAATGTAGGACACCAATTAGGGGAGGCGAACAACTCGCTACTCTACCCAACCAGAACACTATACAAACCTCACCTCTGCTAAATTCATGGAACCACTAAGTGATTATGTAAAATCATATGCTTTAAGTGCGATAAACACATCAGATTAGGGATCCTAGTCACTTCACATACCTAGAATAGGATTTGGGTTAGCCGCCTCATATGGTTGACAGCGCGGCCATGATTTAACAGACATCATGTCGTTGATAATTTATCTTGAAGTGAGTAACGCTAACGTCTTTTGTACAACTATTCTACCCTAGAGTCGACCATACATTCCACAGACTGGGAATCTTCACCATCGAAGTTCTCTGCCGCAAACTTCACGATTACCACCATTGCACGATTCCATCATCATCGTAAGTCGTCGCTGCAAGATCCACTGTTTATTTCCATCGCACGATCACTGCGGGTTTCATCACGAGATCCATCATCGATCTCACCGCACAGTTTAATATTATTTATCGACGTGCGAGCGTTGTTATTTTGATCGCGCGCATCGTTATCATTTATGGATGTGTGACTGTCATTATTGGATCGTGCGCATCAATATTATTTACAGCCGCGCTTATTTCGACCGCACGCGCATTAATATTTATTTACTGTCGCACGATCGTCGTTCTTTCGATCGCGCGCATCAATATTATTTGTCGCCGCGCGATCGTCGTTGTTTTGACCGCGCGCGCAATAATATTTATTTACCATCGTGCAATCGTCGTTATTTCGACCGCGCGCAGGGCATCAATATTTTTTACTGTCGCGCGATCGTCGTTGTTTCGACCGCACGCGCATTAATATTTATTTACCGTCGGCGCGATCGTTATTATGTCGACCGCAGCGCGACATTAATATTTATTTATCACCGTGCGATCGTCATTGTTTCGACCGCGCGCTGCATCAATATTATTTGTCGCCGCGCGATCGTCATTGTTTCGACTGCGGTCGCAATAATATTTATTTATCATCGTGTCACACCCCGAGACGTCGCAAAGAGGGGTCGTAAGGACCCACTCAAAATGATTCGCGGCCACGCCGAGCACGACTATGATCATGTTGTCTGCGGGTCGCCGGAAAAAATGGGGCCTTTGCGAGAAGGTTTTCTACATTGAAAACCTAAGATCTATGCGGAGGGAGGAGTCGAGGAAGAACTCACCAAGTGTCCATGCCATGCTACCAATCGCCGCGAAGGAGGCATTTGCGTGTCGCTCCCATCCATGACCGAATGTTGTTGGAGCTTGAAGCGCTCAGGTGCATTGTTGTTTCATATTTGCCGAGATTTCAACCAATCCTTATCTGATGTTGCCAAGTAACATCAAGCTTGAGTCCTTCAAATGATACCTAGGCAGATGACTTGCTATGCGCCAGAAAACAAAATAGCAACAAATGGATCTTCGTGATGATGCAGAATGTGGAGACCTCAAAAGCTTCAAGCTTGTTGGAAAAGACGGGGTTTCAGCCTTGCTTGAAGTGGAGATTTCTGGTAGTGGGGAAAACTTGCTGGGAAAAATGGAAGTTGGCAGTGGTTTGGGTGTTGGTGGCCGCCGGCCTTGGATCTGTGGAGAGAAGGTGCAACTCGGTTGTTTGGAGCTTAGTCTGAAGGAGATCTAGAGGTGGAGAGAAACTCGGGTTTGCTGGAAAGATCTCTCCGAAGAAAGAGGGGCGAGCTCGACTTCTTCTAGGAGGTGAGCGACCGCAGGGAGCTTGGAAAGGAGCAGGCTGGTTTGAAGCTCGAAGGAACTCATCGGATCTAGAGAAGAAGGGGCTTGGTTGCTGTAGGAGGTTTGGCCGAATAACTCGCCGGAAAACCGCCCGAGAGGAGCAGCTCGCCAGAAATCAACTCACCGGAGTAGCTTCACAACCGGAGATGGAGAAGGAGTCCGACCTTGCAGTGAGGAGGTGCACCAGAGTGATTTTTGTAATGAGAAAAGGGAGCTCGAGGAGGGGGAGGAGAAGCTCGCTTGAGGAGTTGACGGCCATGGCAGATGTAGAGAGAGAGGGGAGGAGGACTGTCGTGCGGCGCATCTGGGAGGAGGGGACTCGGTCATCCTTCTAACCTAAATGAGTAAGTTTATATATATATATTTATATATTTTTTTTGTAAGTTTATATATATATAAGTATATAGTTATAATAATGATATAATAATAATAGTAATTATTATTATTATTGTTTTAAAAAGCTTATACAACGCCCTAGGGGTCTCGAAATTTGTTCTGGAAGGGCTCGTTACGACCGTCTCGTCAACACGGACACATCGAGACAAGTCGCGATCAATTCAGAGTTCATTTGCTCATTTTACGCTTGTCGGAGCGTTACGGCCTAATTTTACGTAGCATTAAAAACTCGTCGAACGACGTCGAAATTCCAAACTGATGACATCGTTGGACTCATATTATTTATTACGAGTCCAACGAAACTGACTGGGGTCAATTTTGAAGTCGTTTGCTCGATTGCACCTTTTCGGGTAAATACGTTATTTGCAAACCACATTATAATTTCGCTGATTCTCATCGGAATCGAGCGCGGAACAATTTTGTTGAACTCGTATAGGCTTCACGAGTCTAACAAAACTGATTAAGGTGAATTACGAGGCTGTTTGCTCGATATCAACTTTTCGGATAATTTCGTTACTTGAACTTGCGTCCGCTTTATAGTTTCGACGATACTTGTTGGAATGGAGCGCGGATAGTTTTCGTTGAACTTGTATAGTCTTCACGAGTCTAACAAAACTGACTGAGTTCAATTATGAGGTAATTTGCTCAAAAGTCATATTGAGGTGTCGTGTAGCTTGAGGCGACCATTTTTTGCCAACTTCATATATATACATCGGAATGCGACGAAACAAACATCGTTGAATTTATATTGGTCTTACAAGTGTAACATCACTGACTGGAGTCCATTCTGAACTCATCTGCTCAAAAAAGCTTATTTGAGTCATTATAGCTCGAAATTCGGATTAAACCGATTGTAATTAGTTTATCGAACCAACAAGGTCGCACTGGCCCTGAATAGACTCACCAAAAGGGATCGATTGAACCGGTTAGGTCCCCTAGATGGGTTCAATCGGTCAGGTCAGGATTTTGGGATGTTACAAATCCAATAAAACAAAGAATTTACGTCCCCGAAAATGTGAATGGAGCAGGGGTTTTTCCAGATGAGAGTAAAACATACTCTCCATAGATAGTTATGGATACTTCTCACATAACAATTTCAAACTCACAGGTGGATGTTGGAATGGACTTCACGGTTCACGGGTAGCTGGTAGAGGCGGGCTGCTTTTGAATGGTGGCCAGCTGGAGGTAAGGGATTGTGGCAGCAGCAGTTAGTTTTTCGAATGCAGATTCCTGCAGCGGGACTAAAATCCAGCCCCTGGACAGATTTTCGGAGGGATGTATGTGGGCTGCCGAGTGCTGTTTTCAGGGAGGGAGATTGTAGGAGGGTGGTTCCACGAGAGAGGGAGAGGGGGAGGGTGGCTGGAAGGGATAGGGGGCTCGGTTTTGGAGTGGGGATGTGGGGAGAAGTGGCGTGAGAGGGGAGTGGGGTAGGCTGCTGGGTGGAGGGAGGGGGCTCGGTTTTGGAGTAGGGAGGCGGGGAGAAAGTGGTTCCACATGAGAGGGGAGTGGGGTAGGCTGCTGGGTGGAGGAGGGGGCTCGGTTTTGGAGTGCAAGTGTAGGAAGGTGGCTCCACGTGGGCTGTTTAAGGGAGAGGGAGGGGCCGGTTATAGTTTAGGAGGTGGGGAGTGGAGACAGTGGAGGAAATTTAGGAGGTGATTCTAAATATTAGGAGAGGTAGAGTCGGTGGGATAGTGGAGTAGTGGAGAGGTAGTTAAGGTGGTTGTGGCGTGGTGGTGGCTGGTCGGAGGTGGCCGGCGGTTCGGCGGAGGTGGTGGTTGGCCGGAGGTGATCGGCGGTCGCCAGAGGTGGTGGTGGTGGCTGGCCGGAGGTGTTTTTCGGCGATCGCCGGAAAATGGAAAACAGATGAGACTTGAAGGATGGTGGTGGAGACTTACCGGAGGTGGTCGGGGAAGGTTTTTCAGTGATCGTAGGAAACTGAAAATGGAGGGGATTGGAGATGGGATGGGGGTTGTTTTGGGAAGAATATGTGGAGGAGTAAGGTGGCTGGCCGACTGGTGGTTTTGTGGGGGGTGCTTGGGGCTGACGGCTGAAGGTGGGGGGAGGGGAGAGGGAGTTGATGCCTGTTGTAGGTGGTGGTCGGGTTGTAGTGGCCGGTTGGGAGAGGAAGGGGGCTCAGATTTGGGGATGGGGGAGGGAATGTGTTGGCCGACTGCAAGGGGAGTGATGGGAGGTCCAAGTTTCACGCCTGGGGAGTCCGGCTTCAGCATCGGATGATCAAAGAAAGGCTTCTTTGCTTCAACTTTTCAATACCAATCTACGAAGCCATCTAGCCCTATAAATAGACTAGAGAAAGTCAATGAACGGTCAAGGTTCTCCATTCGTTGTATCCCTCAAAATAAACAAAAATAGAATGAAAATTAAAATATGAACGAAAAATGCTATGATCGGCGATCCACTCGACATGAGAGGCCCCGATCGTCCACTGGGCCCGAGCCGGCGTGAATAGACCCTAACGGGACGTGTGGCAATGATCCCCATCACAATTGTTTAATGTTGATGTTATGGGCAATTCAGTCTTTGATCTTTCACTACATGCAAAAACAATAGGGGAAACTAAGCTTATGTATTTAAAATAGCATCTGAACCACATGTCTACTACACAGAAGCAACAGCAGCTTTACCACCACTTCTCCTGCAATAGTTTATCACCCGACTTCTCAGACAGCAAAAGCTGCATCAAACAAAGCTCTAGTGGTTGGGAATGTACAATGAGAGGAGAAAATATCCAAGAATAATACGGACAAATCAAATCAATGCTAGAGATAAGGAAGAAAAATAGGAACGCTACAAAGGTAACTTGAATAAAAGCTGCACAAAAAGATCTGCACAAAATAAGTCAACATCTCATCTCATGCAACAATCAGTTGGGACAAATGAAGAAAGAAGATTTTTAAGGCCAGCCCCAAACAACTGGGATAAGACTAATGTATTGCCTGATGATGAATAAACTTAAATTGTACAGCACAATTGGGGGTTTTAATGCCATAAAAAATTAGAGAAATACTTAGGTGCGTTCTCTCACCTAGTTCTAGGTGGGGGTAAATACAACCGTATGATCTTAGATCCGACGGTAGGGAAAATACTGACATTATTTATTATTCATAAATACAGCAATATTTAGAGCTATCAATGGCTGAGATGCGCTCCTCTCACCATGATCTTAAGTGAGAGTAACTCACCTACAAATTTTTCAAAAAAATTAAGGCATACAGAAGACATGTTTTACAAGCATTTTTTCCTACAAATTATCAGCTAGTTAATTACTCTCGTTAGCATCCAATTTTTTGTAATCATGCATCTGAGGGGATTGATTGGTATATTCTCCGTCAGTAGCATAAAAGGCCTCTAAGCAATTTACTTATTCCTTACACACAAGTATCTGGTATGAGAAAAAATAGACAGAAAATTAAGTATGGTGTGGAATGAGGCAAGGAGTCGAAAATTTAACAAAGCATAGTATTTAATTATTACAATGCAAGAAAAACAAAAGACAATATTGATGTTATAAGGTTTCTCCTATCAAACTATCTCAAAAGAAACCTAATGATTTCATAATAGTATAATACCTTGCAATTTGAATAGAAAATTATAGATCTCCTTCAATGTCATCGGCCCAAGATCAATAGGCGTCCACCTATGAAACAAAAATCATGTTAATAAAGCCAACGAGTATACTTCAAATATTTGTGTCAAAATAATATTGTGTAAGAGGGATGTCATAATTTACAGAACAGAAAAAAATGAGTATAGGTATAAGCTCAACTTATTAAGTGGCTCATATGACAATATAAGCCATGAAGACCTTGATCACTTTTAGGATACATTCGTCAATGCATAAAGAAGTAGTGAAATAGGTGACTCCATCCTTATGTTGTGATTTGGTATTGTCCATTCGGCAAGAAGTACACACCAATTTCCACACTTTTCAAAAGTCTATCTTCCTCGTAGTAGCTTAATCCTTACAAGGTGCAATGAAAAATTCCACACGCAAAGCCAAAAAAAACTTATGTATGCCCACATGGTTGTTGCAAGGCTTTCATGAGCTGGGGTTACTTCCTCCCCACTATCTACTTTTCATCCCTCCCCTTCTGCCATGGATGATCTTAGGTGCAAGATGTTCTACGGGCTCGTCGCAGAACATCGGTAGAGTTGTCGGAGGAGCAGACGGAGGCGAGGATGACGGTGACAGAGGATACTACGGAGCCGGACCCGCGGCTACCTAAGCGGGATGAGAGAGAGAGAGCTACCACAATCTCATACGAGACAAGGAAATAGACTAACTTCTTTCATACTTTCATGCCAACCTCACCTGTCTTTAAATAGGCTTACATGGCTCTCTAGATGAAAATCTAATCAACTAAATTAATAATACGAGTTATAATAAAAAACATTAAAAGATAATAACTAACTAGACTAAGCCTGACGCCCGACGCCCATAACATTTGTTGGCCCATAACATTTGTTGGCCCATAACATTTGTTGGCCCATAACATTTGTTGGCCAATAACATTCCGCCCATCCTTCAATGGAGCTTGTCGTCAAGCTCAAACAAAGCTCGAACAAAGCTCATCCGATTTGATCATCTGGCTCTTTTATTTCCCTCCAAAACAGTTCATCGTGCCCGATGCTGGCAGAAGATCGGGGGTGACAATGGAGCCTGCGGAGTGGGAATCACTGTGATCGGGCGTGGCAGTTCCGGAGCAGTCGCCGGAAGGAATGGTTCGAGAGTGACTCTCGAGGAAGGTGGCGCGGAGCACGAAGTCGACGAAGGATGTGGCTGGAGGAGAATGACAAGGTTCAGTAATTGAGACCGAGGAGCCTGAGAAATGTGAACCAAAGTGGTCGGAGGTGACAGAGGATGTGTCTGGAGGAGGTCTACAGGAGTCGGTGGCGGCATGGATTGCGCTGGTGTAGTCGTCGGGCTCGCTGCCGGCGCGGAGATTATAAGAGAAGAGTTCAGAGTCACCAAGGTTGGTGATTTGTCGAGGAAAACAAGGGCGACTTGGTGTCATGCCTGTGTTTCATGGTGTCGGGCTACAACAACAGCTTGAGTTGCCATAGAAGTGTGCATCATGTCCTGAAGCTTGAGCATTTGAGACTAGATCTATCTTTTTTTTGAATTAATTAAATTAAGTAATTATTTGATCATGTGAATAATTGATCGAAAAATAAATTAACCAATAAATACTCAATGAACTATATCAGAAATGGTGTGGGGCTCAAGATGGCAGCAGAGTGGATGATGGAAGGATGGGATGCATCAGATAGCACGATTCAGGACTAAGAAGGCGAGACGTGTCGACTGGGCGGGTCAACTGGACGCGATCAGCAGATCGAGGAGCAAGCAGGCTGGGAACGCGATAAGATCTACAGCGGATTAGGGCGAAGCACCCAAGCAGGCCTGCTCGACGAAGGCGATGATGTAGACGAAGCACGCAGGCTGGTGGGTCTGCGTGAGCTGGACAATGACGAGTTGCTTAATCGAGGTCGCCGATGGTTGGACCGAAGTCGACGACTGGTGTTATCGTGAGGTCGGAACTTGTCGCAAATGGCCACACCAGAGCGGCGAGGATTGAGGAGGGCTGGCTTTTTCTTCCTGGGTTTGGATCGAGCAGGAATGGTCTCACTGAAATCGGCGAGGGCTGACAGAACTGGCCTCGTTGGTGTATTGAACGAAGGCTCGACGTAATCTTGGACCGTCTTCTGGGAGGTGTAATCGGCTTGATGAAAACAGCGGTGGAGGTGAACGAAGATGATTGTGGAAGGGAAGATTGGATCCGAGGAAGGATGACTCTGATACCAAGTTATTACGAACTCGCCGTAAAATGTAGGTAGAGTTGTCGGAGGCGGGGATAACGGTGGCGAAGGATACTACGGAGTCGGAACTGCGGCTGCCTAGGCGATATGCTCAAGAGAGCTACCACAATCTCATACAAGACAAGGAAATAGACTAACTTCTTTCATACCTTCGTACAACCTCACCTACCTTTAAATAGGCTTAAATGGCTCTTTAGATGAAAACCTAATCAACTAACAAAAATTAATAATAAGGGATAATAATAAAAAGACATTAAATAAAAGATAATAATAACTGAGCTCGACGCCCAAGGCCCATAACATCTGTGGGCCCATAACAATATGCTTTCATTGCTTGAGTTTAAAGAACAGAAAAGATGATGCATCCATCTGGACCATCGAATTCTTAATGCATTGCGACAAGACACAGTAGGACTTGTTTTGGGAAATTATTTAGTGCATTTATTTTATGTATATTTATTTTCATGAATTTATTCTTATGCCATAATCATTCTTGTCATGGCGTCAAGGCGCACCAAAGCGAGCGCCGGGCGCCTTGACGCTTAGGCGGCAAGGCGGACGCCTAGGCGACAATAAGGCGAGCAAATGCCAGGCGACAATAAGGCGAGCAAATGCCAGGCGACAATTAAATTTTTTTTAAACAAATGAAGACTATAGACAGCGGTTATTATAATAACCGCTGTCTATTGTACCCGGAACCATACAATAGACAGCGGTTTATATATAAACCGCTGTCTATTGTACCAGGAATGATACAATAGAAGGCGGTTTATATATAAACCGATGTCTATTGTATCATTCCTGGTACAATAGACAACGGTTTTATATAAAACCGTTGTCTATTCGAGTATAGACAGCGGTTTTTTATATAAACCGCTGTCTATTCTCCTATTTTTAAAAAAAATAAGGCGTCCGTCGCCTTGTTTTCAATTGGGCGACTGGACGCCTAGGCGTCGCCTAGGCGACGCCATGACAAGAATGGCGATAATGCTTAGTGGATTGTCTACAATTTTCTCAGTTCCTAACCCTAGATGTATATATGGCTTGGGGATTGCATTTGACGTAACTGTTAGATGAAAGGAAATCTTTTGAGTGGTATATCCCTCTGCCTCTTTGTGGTTGCCATCACAATTATGTATTTCATTCCTTTATTTGTCTCTCTTTTCAATATAGAGAGAGAGAGAGAGAGAGAAAACCTTTAGCTCTTTTTTTGAAATATTTATTAGCTTACCCGGTAAGATTCGCTCAGATGGAAATATTTCAAACAACTCTGAGTTATCGTCGTTAACACACCAAAAATCCGTTGGAAAACATATAGGTATTCCTCGGCTATTAGCAAGCCTGATCAGTTTTGAAACCCCACTGGAAGCGCCATGTTCAAGAAATCTTAAAGGTACAGAAATTCCTAATGCGTGCATTACTTTCGAAAGACAGCATGCCCACAAAATCAGACCATCGCAGATAGAAGCAAGAAGGCTTAATGCAGCTTCCTTTTCTAAGAATCTCCCCCCTCCAACCTGTCAGATAATCATCATTTTCTGCAAAAAAAAATGTTTTCAAATAATACAACACGGTAGAGGTAATTCCTTATTCGTACAATAAAAATTTTCAGAAAGGTAATTTATTAATAGAAACAATCTTGCATCAACCTTCAGCAAGTTGATAAAAGCCTGAACAATGAAATATCAGACTAGTATAATGTCTATATACTAATTAATATTCAAGACCATCATTCTATACAAGTTATGCTTCATATAACTAGGTTAATAACTAGGGTTGACTATGTACATCAACAGTTCCATAAATCTGGTATTGAAGGAAGCCATGTGAATATGTGTACCCCATTGTAGGTTTGATAGTGCAAATAACTCATCCAGTTTTTTTAAAGGGTTATGATACAATCCAGGCTAGCAAGCTTAGTGATAGCGGCGCAACGCCCGACACAGGTCTATTCCCGCAGGAAGCGGTGATCCGCTACCCAGTCGAACGATCTGAGTCTGTGGTTGTGTCCGGATGTTCGATCCGAGTAGATTTGATATATTACTTTTTATGTTTCGAGTAGCATTTGATGCCTGATCGACCCGGACATTATTAGTCGTCGGATTCGGGTGCTAAGTTGGTTTTAGGTTTATAAATAGTGCAGGCAGCGGTCTGGGGATATCGAAGGTTGGCTGCATTTTGCGCCCGTCGGCCTTGCTTTAGTGCGACGCCAAAGCCCTCGCCTCCTCCCTCTTGGTGCGACGCCAACGGTGAGCCTCCCCTCTCCAGCCATCTACCTTCCCACACCTCATACCGCCACTCTTTCCCCTCCTCTACGGTCGACCTCTTCGACGCAAACCCCCACCCGCAAACTCCCTAGCCCCGACCCTCCTCCACCTATTCCGCCGCATCCTGCATCCTCCCCTCTCGACTCTACCTCCACCCCGTGGATCCTCTTCCCATCTACCCCTGCAGCGGTTCCCTCAGCCGATCTGCTTCCCTCAAACCCTTCCCCACACTCAACAGCCACTCCAACCCCTAATGCCCACTGCCGCTCATCCTTCCAGCCCCCCCCCTCTGTGATTGCTACAGCACCCAGCCACCCCAACTCCACTTCTCCCCTCCTTTAGCTTACACGAGCCCCCCCCCCTACCAACAGACCATTCTCCGGTAGTACTCAGCATTGTGGCGACCTTGGATGCCCATAACCAGCCTTCATTTGCCCTCCGCCTGCACGCGTAAGTCGATGTTTGAGTTGTTATTTTCTGCTGTTGTGTACTTGGCACTATATATGTTGTGAATGTCTCTTTTATTTGTTATAAGTGTTGGATTCCATATGACTTGCAGGGTTTATTCCGCGCACGCTTAAAAGTATTTGCACCTCGTTCATTGTGGATTAGCGCGCACTCACTTAATCGAAATTTGTGAATGTTCGTGCCTCTGTTAGTTGTTTTTATAATAATTAATTATTGTGTTATTTGATGAGTCTCATTTATATACACATTTTTGGACTCATCTGGGCCGTATTTCTAGTCGATGCACTACACTTTAGGCATGTTTTTTTTATATTTGTTATTCCTTGCTAGGTGCACTCTTAGGCCAGTTTCGGTGTGCATTTAAGCTCCTTGTTATTGGGGGTAAGCACATGGTGCTCCCCATCCCTTTCTCTATGTTTGTCTAGTGCTGGAGGTGTTTTCCCAGTTGTTTTATCTTTTACGAGTGATAGTGCACGGGGAGCCCCCCGTGCCCCGCACGACAGTAC